>OX336391.1:329426350-330790634 GCA_946902985.2 Meconema thalassinum
AGATTTCACCAGTTTTATGTACTGACAGAGCGCATGAGACGCAGAGAATGCCTTGTATTTGACCATGGCCTCCTCGGTTACCCCACTATGACATTAGGCAACGCAGTGAAATATAAATTAGAAGGCCGTGTAAGTCAGAGCAGGTGCGATGCTATCGTTATCTAATTGGTCAAACAACTGTTTATTGAGCTCTGATTGGTGAGAGAAACTGTTTTATAATGAAAAACAAGATGTTCAGTAAAGAACATATAGCCTACTTTCTCCTAAATGTATGAGTATAGTTATAACTCGTTGTTATTATCAAAGAGTATAATAGAACTATTCTTTGTTGAAGACCTTAGAAACGATTTACCTCTACCAAACGCCACAACCTAGATAAAAACTGCTACCATCATTGAAGAAAGAAAGATAAGTATATCAAGAATGTTATGGATCTGGAGACATAATCGACCGGACTGGCGGCGTGGCTCAGCGGTAACGTTCTCGCTTGCTGGGCCCTAGGTTGCAGGTTCGTATCCTGGCGCAGTCAGCTGGCATTTGAGGGTGCACAAATGCGAGGGAGCCGTGTCAGTACATTTACTGGCACGTTAAAGATCCCCTTCGGGCCAAAATTCCGGCACCCCGGTGTCTCTAAAATCAGCAGTAGTTAAAAGGGATGTAAAACCAATAACATTATTATTATTATTACGACCTGCCGTGGGCAACATCCAACTTTGAGTTGAGGCATGTCTTTACACGTCTGGTTGTGCATGGCTTTCACAACCCTAATTGAATTAACAAATCTTTCCATGACCCTACAGAGACGTGTGTATACAAACTATGTGGATATTTTCGATAATATAATCCTAACAGAGCGAGTGCATTCTAGCGGCCAGAAGAAGAAACTTTTCAATAAAATCTGGAAGTTACCTTTTTGGCAGCTAGATGTCTCGAGTAAATCTGCTGGCGAATTATGTTTTAATTAAATATATATTTTACACCATAATGTGCACAATACAACGCTTAATAACATTTTCAAGTAACGCAAAATAGGCTGTTACAAACCCTTTAAAATAAAAAGTTAAAATGTATCGTAGTATCATCTTGTCATTCTTCAAATTCGATGCGCATAGAATGATAATGGTATAGTAATCAATGGATCCCCACGTAGACTAGTCGTGACATCTATTGGTGAAATATCGAACAATATAATCCTAACAGAGCGAGTGCATTCTAGCGGCCAGAAGAAGAAACCTTTCAATAAAATCTGGAAGTTACCTTTTTGGCAGCTAGATGTCCCGAGTAAATCTGCTGGCGAATTATGTTTTAATTAAATATATATTTTACACCATAATGTGCACAATATAACGCTTAATTTTAAAACATCTGAGTCATTACAAAACAATAAACATATAACATTTCAAGCAAAAAACCTAGCTCTGATCGGGTTTGAACCATAGGTATTTGAGCGATAGGCTAACGCTCTACCACTGAGCTAATTGTGTCAACGAATATCGTTCTATTTAAAATGACTTACATAGAACTTGTTAGCAAATAATGATTTATACTAAACGATTTCATCACTGGAGTATATTATTTATATATAAAGCATTTCATACAAAGTTTATTTATTTTTTATCAGTACGCTTTATTGCATGCAATACTCAAATTAGTGAAATATAAGTCCGGCACAAGATATCCGCTGCCATCTTGTCTTATTACTGAATCAGTTCAGCTTTTTAAAATCACGTCTGCACTATAGTATTACAAAATAAACTTTTAATTTCGAACGTGCCTCTTCCTTTAGAACAGTTAAAACGATTCTCGGCTCGATAATCGGAACTGGTGGGTCCCATGATATGGATTATAAAGTTTGCATAATTCGCACGGCCGCCATCCTGAAATGGTATGGCGGACGACCTTGTAATTTGGTCACAAGACGCATCCTATACGAAGGTATGTTGTTACCAAATTTGGTAGAGATCGGATGATTTGGTTAGTCGTTATTTGATTTTACGTTTTGAACGTTTGAGTGGCCGCCATTCAGTTTTAGTAAAGATGGCGGCGATATAAAACATGACACTGAGGTGTCCTTTGCTAGTGCTACCTTTGTACCAAATTTCGTTCAATTTGCATTCACCGTGTTCGAATTGTTAGGGGGGGACAGACATTCAGAGTACACACACTCACACACACACAGACACACACACACACACACACACACAGACTCACACACACACATACACACACACAGACAGACACACTTTTTTCGCCCTGTGTTGATCTCATAAGTCTACTTTCATTTTTTGCAAAAATCGAAAGTAGGCTAAAAAATAGTGTTATAATGAGCCTCATTATAGTACAGGTTTCTGACATACAATAGTCAGGGTCGAACATAATAGCACATTATGCAACGATCCTATCATGGCAATAATTAAGACACGAGTAGCCTATGTTTATGAAACGAGCGACGCGAGTGTCTTAATTACCATCATAGGCGAGTTGCATACGACTGTTTATGTTCGACGATAATCTTAACTTTATTGTATGTTCTAACATAAATATTCATAAATATTTGTCGAGATTCTGTCGGTTGACTTCTTCTTCTTGGGAATTGTGTGGGCTCAGCATTTGATCTCTACCCAATAACGAATTCCAAAGCTTTGAAACATTGTTTATCCTGAAGTAGCACCAACAGATAGCGCACATGTACTATGTTGGATCAATTTGTTATTTTGGTGAAATAACACAAAATAGGCTGTTAAAACGCTTTAAAATTAAAATGTTTCGTATAATCAACTAGGTACTCTTCGAATTCCATGCGTATAGAATGTCAACGGAAGGCAAATCAATTGAGTCCCAAATAGAACAGTTATGACATCTGGCGGAAAAGTTTCTCATAGGAAATCCATTTACAGAACACAGCGATGGAGTATAATTTCCGTGGAAATGATGTCATAGCCTACGCCTGCTTCTTCCATGACGTTCTGGAGTGTTTATGTCAACAACAGCATTCACTAAAATTGTCGGCGAAATAGTACGAATGTAATGTTCTGTGTAGGAATTGGAGTTGGGGTTATTAAGGTACACTGCTATTTATTTTGCAATATTGACCAGTTTGTACTTGCAAAAAATAGGGACGGTGCACAATTTCCATATCAGTAATGGCTAGAAGGATGGTGTTGCAAACTTCTGGACGTAGATTCCTAAATTTCTTTCATATTTCATAGTACTTTCCTGTTACCATAAAGGTTCGTGCTGACTTTGCCTTTGTGTTTGGTATTTTCACTACAATGGTTGATCCGATATAAGCTACATTATCAACTTTCAAATCATGTAACTCATGTCTGACATGCTGGATTTTGAGTGCATGTGCGAAGCTATCCTTACTTAATTGGTCAATGAATGAAAATATTGAGCTCTGATTGGTTGGAGAAACTGTATCATATTGAAAAGTAATAGTCTACTTTAATAGTCCCTATTATGATACAGTTTTCTGACATATATTTGCATTTCGAAATTGTCGAACATAAAATATTTTATACCATCTAAAGAAGTGGATCATTTCTCAATTTTATCTATGCTAATGATTTCGACATTTGACATGCCTGAAGTTGATGACATTTTCGCAGTGTACAGTACGACTCTGATAGGGCTATATACTGCTCATTCTAGCCAAATTTCTTCAATATTGCTTAGTGCTATTTCAAGTTATCGATTCCAATATTTTACACATTTAAGATGGTGGTTGAGAACACTTTCTAATTTGGGGGTCTTGTTACACTTCAAGAGAGGTATTTTATATGAGGGTTTCATTTAATCTAGATTAATGACAATTGCTCAATTACATACTGAGTGATTGACTTTTATGCTTTAATGGTACGCACGCCCACCATATTGAATGTATGAAGCTGAGGAAACATATTCAGGAAAATAAGTTTCTTACAGGAACATAATTTCTTGTCAAGTTTCACCACAAGCGCTTTGTTAAAGGCCGAGGAACATATTCCAATGTCTTGTATACCGTACTCAAGATTTTACTTGCGCATACTAATCAATTTGATAGGCTTCAGACCATATCGTGTGATGTAACGAGTGTATGACTTATACTTAACAAAGTTTTGTGGGAGTTGTCATACCGTATTCCTAGTTACTGCTTTTATTATTACAATTATTTGCACGTCCCCCATCTTGAAGATATGAGAAGCGTAAGTATGGATTCGGGAGACCATAACGCTCAGCGAGACAAACGAATATCCCATTTTCTTTTATAATTCCCGCTCAAACCAGGGACGTTCAGTTGGCAAGCGCGATGCCACATTTTTTTTTACTTTTTCTGTTTATTCTATTTGTTTCCAGTTGTTTGGTTTCTTTGTACATGAAGACATCGTAAACACCCAGTCCCCGAGCCAGAGTAATTAACCACAGGAGATTACATTCCTTATGAACCGGCCGGGGATCGAACCCGGGACCCTTCGGGCCACAGCCTAGCACGCAATCCAATGAGCCACGGAGCTGGACGCCCATGACCGCAGACATTTCCATCACCATTCAAAACATATTGTTCGAATCACTTATTTCTAGCGAAATATCAGAATGTTATTCACGAAAGATGCAACTCCTCTCAGTCTTCTGACCAAAGTGAGAGCTATATTATAATTCTTCTTCTTCTTCTTTATTTGTTTCACCCAACTTTGGGGTACATGAAATCAATCACTTTTTATTGTTTTGAGCTTTCCTTTTGGACCAGTATTGCCTCATCCTTTGAGATCTTGCTTCCCTTTCTTCGGCAGAGACGTGGATCGTACGCTTTTGTTTGAGTTTCACTTGGAACCGTTGTTTCTTATCCTTGGTTTTGGCTGTTTTGACCATGAGCATGGTGTCTGTAATTTGGAGTTCCACGAGGTCTTTCTCGGTTTCCTTAAACCAAAGAGTTTTTTTTAATTACGGAAGTGGTCGAAGATCTTTTTGGTTAATCTATTTGAATTCATCCGGAGGATGTGCCCATAAAATCAATTCTCCGTTTTCTTATTGTGTCCGAGAGTTTTTCAGTTTTTTGGTAAAGAGTTTCGTTCCTGACATGGATTAATTTGTTGTTATGAAATTTGGGGCCTAAGATTTTACGTATTATCTTTCTTTCCTTGACCTCCAGCCTTTCAAGCGGTCCCTGGGTGGTGAGAGACAATGTTTCGGCTGCATATAAGGCTTCTGGTTTAATTACCGTGTTATAATGTTTTATATTGGTATTCCAGGAGAGAGACTTCTTGTTATAAGTGTCCTTCGTAAATTGGAAGGCCAATTCAACTTTATTTCTCCTAGATTCCATTGCCTTTTTCTCTAGCGCATTCCAGTCGATCCATTCCCCAAGATATTTAAATTCTTTGACGATGTGTATGTATTGTTTGCCCACTTGAAGCTTTTTTGGTGTTTTTTTATATTCGTCATTATTTTGGTCTTTTCAACTGAGATTTTGAGACCCATTTTTAACGCTTGCCTCTGGAGTTCGAGGATCTGTTCCTTGGCTTCTTCCCATGTCCCATCTAATAAGGCCATGTCATCAGCAAAAGCTAAACAATTGACCTTAATGCCTTTCTTTTTAGTTCCTATTCTGATTCCACTGTAGGTCTTCACATTCCACCCTCTGACTACTTTTTCGAGGGCACAGTTAAATAGCAGTGGAGAAAGTCCATCTCCTTGCCGTACACCTGTTTTAATCTCAAAAGGGATGGAGAGTTCCCCCATGAATTTAACTTTGGAGAATGTATTAGTTAGTGTTTCTCTAATTAGGTTTGTAGTTTTATTATCGAGGTCTAGTTCTTTCAGGACCGAGAATAAGGATTCCCTATCTATAGAGTCGTATGCCTTTTGGAAGTCAATGAAAGTGATAACATACGATTTATCCCGTGATTTTTGGTAGTTCATGATGTGCTTGAGTTGATCATTTGTTCCGGACAGGATCTCCCTTTCCTGAAACCCGCCTGGTATTCCCCAAGTTGATGGTCTAGTTGAGGTTCTGCCCTCTGTAGTTGTTAGGGCCTGTTTTGGATCCTTTCTTATGAAGTGGATGTATAAGGGCTGTTTTCCAGTCATCTGGGATTCTTTCATGTATCCAAATTTCTTCAAAGATATTTCTGAGTGACTGTATAGCATTTTCGATGAAATTCTTCCAAAGTTCAGCTGTGATTTGATTTTCTCCCGAAGCCTTATAATTCTTACGATTCGATATTATTGAATGGAGTTCTTCAATGGTTGAAGGATCTGAGTCAGGATTGGTTGATGGGGATTTATGAAAGTCCATCTTTTCTATGGGTTCCTCACAGTTAAGGAGATTTTCGAAATATTCTGCAAATACTTTGCAGTTGTCTTTGTTGTTATGAGCGACATTTTCTCCTTTATCCTGGAGTTGTAGAGTTGGGGGACTGTACTTAGTCAATATCTTCTTAAAATTCCTATAAAAGTTTCGTACATTGTTTCTGTGAAAGTCTTAATTAATTTGCATAAGTATGTGATAATCTCGAGTTTTTTTATTCTCTTAAGATTTTTAGTCACTAATTTTCTAACATTTAAGGAATTTTGTCTGTTATGGTCGTTTTTCTGGGATTGCTACTGGTGCCATGCTTTCCTTCTTAGTTCAATGAAACTATCACACTCTTCCGTCCACCACGCATGTTTAATAATTTTAGTTAATGGAGCAAGTTGTTCTGCTTTAATTATTAGACTTTCTTTTATTTGATCCCAGCCTTGATTTTGTAAATCTGCAGTGGCGATTGAAAACTCTTTTGAGTTAATTATCTTTTCAGGATCGTATTTTCTATGTTTTAAACTGTTAGAGCGGATTTTCCTATTGGGGATGATTCTGAGTTTTATTTTAGAAAGATAGTGATCAGAATTTAATTTAGCACCCCTGAGTACTTTGACATTTTGTATTTCTTTATTAAATTTTCTTTTAACCGCTACATGATCTAATTGAAATTCTCCTAAGATCGGGTTGGGTGTGATCCATGTTTTCTGTTTCCTTGGTAACTTCTTAAAAGCTGTGGATTTTAAGATCATGTCATGTGCTTGGCAAAGTTCTATTAGTCTACACCATTTAGGTTCGTCCTATTATGTGCTGGGTACTTCCCGACAATGCTTTTGTACTTATTTTCTTTCCCTACTTGGATATTAAAGTCCCCCATAAGTATGACATTATTTTTTTCCGGAATTTTTTGGATAACATCATCTAATTGGTCCCAATAGATTTCCACATTTTCTTTGTTCTTTTTATTGTCTTCGTTTATGGGGGCATGTGCATTTACATCGGAATATATTCTATTATCAGATTTAAAAGTAAGAGTTGAAAGTCTTTCAGATTGTGATTCAAAATCAATAATAGAATCCAAAATGTTTTTGTCTATTATGAAGCCAGTTCCAAGGTGTGGTGTGTTCTTCATTATTCTTTTGCCTACTTTCCCCTTGTAAATTCTGAATCCTTCAGAATAATAATAATAATAATAAAAGTTATGAAGACGTATCTAAACCGGCAGAGGTGTCTACACTCGCTAACGTGTAGCGCTAGGTCTTGGTGCCAAGCTACCTGTGGACTCGGTAGACGAGTGTTCGAGCCCCAACGTTAGCCGACCTTGAAATGGTTGTCCATGGTTTCCCCATTTTTAACTCCAGGCAAATGCTGGGACAGTACCCTCTAATACGGCACGGGCGCTTCCTTCTTCATCCTTGTCCAACTTCATTCATTTCATCTCTCATTTACTCCATTCATGAGTTTGGCGTCAGGATGGGCATCCGGCCATAAAATACACCCGCCACATATAATTTCATCGCATCTCAACCCCGACCCTGTGGAAAAAGGGAATAATACGTGGTAGGCATACAATGAAGACTTATCAAAACCTAAATCGTACAACTTGTCCGGGAATCGACCCTGGAGCCCTTCGGACCAACAGCAAGTGATCTATCCGCTTAGCCATGAGGCCTGCCAAACGAATGCGGGGAGGTATTTAAAGGCCTTTGTTGGTAAAAACTGTCTGAAGCGCTAAGCTAACCAAATTATTGCCTTTGATCCTTAATGCAGGATACAGGTAAGCCCTACTTTCACTTTATGCGGGCCTTATATGATTCGCCCATTATTACTCTCAATTAGAATCTGGGTTTCGGCTGTGAATAGTATGGCGGTCACGTACTGTAATTAGAGAGGTCGGTCAGCAGGTGTTTGTACCCGCTGCGCTAGGTGTTTGCCAACTGCTTATTGCTTGGTTGTAACAGCCTCGGGGGAACAGTGGTAGAGTGTACCTGGACATCTAATGATTCCAAGTTTGTGGGTTCGATTCCCGACTAGGGAGTCTACCTCGCGTATCTAGTAATGGTGAAATAATTATTTTGTTTCCGAGTTTCTTCCATATGAATATAAAATATGTGTATGACAATTAAATTATAAGTGATCAATCATGTTACTAATGCCAAGAAAAAGAATGCAGAAATTAAAATATAAAAAAACATATCCGAAGAGGGATTCGTACTCCTTCCATCTCCACATAATGAACTCGGAATCTGCAACACAACCATTTACGCTACGAAGACTACTAAGTAAACAACGTATACACACAACTGTCAGTTATCCTAAATACTTAGTTCATACCATATTAATCTCTTGCCATGAATATGGTATTCTGTATTTCCCTTCCTTTCTTGGTTGGCTGGTTCGTCAGTTTAGGGGTTGCGACAACGTGGTCATGTAGCCCCGTGTACTTTGGGTGTGTGTAGAATTTGTCTGATAACCGGTGTTAATTGTGATGTCTGTATTAGTGTGGGTTATCTGCCTTTAATTCAAGTTATATTATTCTCGTATCAGAAATATGTTACACAATACAAAACATTTCACTGAATACAATTAGACCAGAACTTGGCGACTTGTAGTGCATTCTCTGAGGCTAGGTGTAGATCCTCCGTTGTGCAAGTGGTTGGACACATACGACATTGAATCATGTGCTCGACAGTCTGATCTCCGCAATCACACTTGATGTTTCCGTCTTTTGCTTAGTTCCATCTTACCATATTAGCTCTTGATTTGCCGACTCCTGATCTCAACCCATTTAGGGATTTGCAAGTCATCCATGCCTCGTTATGACCCGGTGGTAAAGTTTCAGATGGTGTTGTACAGCCACCAGGAAGAAGACCTTCAGCTTTGTAAGATTGTAGTCTAACATTTTTCTCGGTGGTTGTGAGTTCCTTTGATTTTTTTAGGAAACTCTTCGTAGATTTCCGTCTTGGTGTGTGTTTAATTCATGTAAGGACTGCAGACATTCGATTTTCAAGTAGTTCCAACTTCTGCTACCGAACGCCGCCGTCAACGATCAACTAGTTCTAAACTTGGTTACTAGATGCCACCGTAGTCGGCTCCTGGCGACGAACGTTGGAACCTAAAAGCGTTAGTCAAATTTAACCTATAATTTAGCTTCACACAAGTGTAATTAGTGGAAGGTTCTTTATCTTGCCATAAATCTATGACATGAGACCGTCGGATTTACTTCACCTCCGAAGGAAGGCATACTGTCGGATTTTTAACTCTCTTAAAAATCCGACTACTTCGGCCGGGTTTGAACCCGCGACCTTGGGCGTAGGAGCTCAGCATGCTTCCAACTACGCCACCGAAGCCGCCTCCCTTCCTTTGTAATTATGTTGTATAAAATCTCAAGGAAGCAACGCAAACAACGATCAGTGCTACACGCTTCTTCATCTGTCCGACATGTTTATCCAGGGCGAAACTATAGCCTACGTAGGTTCAAATCAAATATTCGTATTCGAAATTATTGAAATATTCGGTATTCGAATATTTACAGCCCTAGCCTCGGGGCTCCTACCCCATTTAGACCCTAATAATTGCAGTTATACGCATTACTACAGTCACCACAGAAACACAGACAAATTTAACATACATCCAAGGACACGGGCTGATGACCATGATATCTATAAAAATGAATATAAATTTCAGTATATAGTACCAGAGAATGTCCGAAAGAGGGACTAAGCGCCTAAAACTACAATTATAACACATAACAATAGGAAATATGAAATAAAGACAATCATAAATGCATTGATTTCTGAAGCAAAAGATAAAAGTACTTTCTATAGTGTCTGATGACGTCATGCGCCAACGTGGACGCATTAAGACACGATTAGCTCACCCCTTCACATATGATACAAGTAAGGTTGGCTGAAGTAAACCGAGTAAAATACATGCCTATGTTAGCTCTCCGTTGCTCTCTAATTCAAACCGAACGAGTAGCAAGGTATCTTTCCTCCTTGCCTAATCAGAGTGTTGGAAGCGACTTTTCCTTGCATTGTGTTAGGTGATGTTAGCAAGTGTCTGTTGTTTCCATGTTAGAGCCAAGTATACGTCAACAAGTTGTTCTGGGAAGAAATGCCAAGGTTTATTACTGTTTTACTTACTGTAGCTTGTTATGCAGTACAAATTAGTGAAATTATCGTATAAGTTCTTTCTGAGAGCACGTGAGTAATGTGTCCTGGTACATATTGGGGAAGCTGGCAGGAGGAAAGTCAGTAGTGCTTTACAGCTCGAGGCAATCAACGCTATCCGTGAGGTAACGTAGTACTGTATTTATGTGACTAGATGGTAGGCCTACTAGGCAAATATTAATAATAAAAATAATAATAATCTCATCTTCATCGTCATCATTATAATGATCATGAATGCCCCTTTTGACTGATGTGGTTTGAAAGACCCCGTAATATAGTCCTGAAGTGTATCTTTATTCTAGGGGAAGATGACCTTACTGTTACGCCCCTAAATGTAACAATAACAATCTCATTAACTAGGCCTATATTTAGTAGTCGAGCCTATTTAATTTGAAATGTTGTTAATGAACATATTCACTGTATATCTACCTGTTATTCCCGTTTTCAACGAGGTCGGGGATGAGATGCGATGAATGTCTCTGTGGCGGATGGTTCTTACGACCGGATACCCTTCCTGACGCCAACCTCTTGAGAGGAGGTCATGAGAGATGAAATAAGTGAAAATGAATGGAACTAGACAAGGGTGTGGAAGGAAGCGGCCGTGGCCGGTCCGAAGGTACCGTCCCAGCATTTGCCTGGAGTTGAAAATGGGAAACCACGGAAAACCATTTCAAGGACGGCCGATGGAGTGGCTCGAACCCTCGCCTAGCGAGTCCGCAGAGTGCTTGTCCCCATGGCCTAGCGCTGCGCGTTAGCGTCCGTAGCTACCACTGTCGGTAGCTCAATCTATACTAATATAATAAAGCTGAAGAGTTTGTGTGTTTATGTGTTTAAACGCGCAAATCTGTGGAACTACCAGTCGGATTCGAAAAATTCTTGTTGTATATGATAGCCATATTCAAGAGAAATAGTTTAGGCTATGTTAATTTTTGGACAGACCACTCTATTCCCTGCATTTAGGCCCTTTTGCACAAATCTACACCGTTTCACCGTACTAATAACTTGACGGACATATTGTCGCTAGGCGACAACGAGTAACACTGTATCATGATAGTCAACGCCGCACCATTGTTGGACAGGTTGTCACTAGGCAACAACGATTTACTCTGTATCATGATAGTCCGGTAAAATTTTGCTAAAGGACACATGGGAAAACTGACCTATTGACAATCGAGGATTGTATTGGACTGTAGTATTCTCTATGCTTTCGTATGCACAGTTAATATTTCATTTGCGGGACTTAGACATCGTGGTCATGTTGCCCCGTGTATATGGGTGTGTGTGTAGAATTTTTGTGATAACCTGCGTTATTGTGATTGTTGCACTAGAATGTGTAAATACGGTATAAAGCTCAATGTTGGTTTGTCTGTCATTTATACAAATCTACACCGTTTCACCGATCTGAACCAAAATTTGTATACTTACCCTTTGGGACCCTGCGAGTAACACTGTTTATTACATGAAATTTCGGACAGACCACTACATTCCCTGCATTTAGGCCCTTTGGCACAAATCTACACTGTTTCACCGATCTGAACCAAAATGTGTATTATTACCCTTTGGAAACCTGTAAGTAATACTGTCTACATGAAATTTCGAACAGACCACTCCATTTCCTACATTTAGGCCCTTAGGCACAAATCTACACCGTTCCTCCGATCTGAACCAAATTTTACATACTTACCCTTTGGAACCCGACGAGTAACACTGTCTACGTGAAATTTCAGACAGACCACTCCATTCCCTGCATTTAGGCCCTTTGGCACAAGACTACATCGTTTCACCGATCTTAACCAAACTTAATGTACTTACTCTTTGGAACCCTGCGGGTAACACTGTCCACTTGATATTTTGGACAACTCTCTCCATTCCCTACATTTAGAACAACATACAAAATGAACTTGAAAACTACGTTTTAAGGTCCTAGAACCATTCATGTCCGTATAGTGCTACTGTAGGAATATTTTAATAAGTCAATTGTTGGCTGGCAATGCGAACTGCATCACGTCACCCCTACCAGAATTGCGAAAATAGTTGTAACTTGCGATGCTTATAAATTGGAGTCACTGGGAGTAATTATTGCAAGAAGATTTCTTAGGCCCCTTAAAACAGTTATCATCATGAAAATATTATGCCTCTGTAAAAGTGCGATGGTGTTGGTGCAGTACATAGAGGTAATCAGCTGCAATAAGCGTTGGTGCTTTCAAATTTACTTTCATTTATTCAGATCCTTATCCTCGAACGGTATGTGGCGATAAATGCCACTACTTCAGGAGCTCGGGACAGCCGAAGTTTTCCAAAGTGCTGTGATTATTTTCCTATGACACTATGTGACAAAAGACGACACTATTGATCTCTACTTTTCTAACAGCCAATGATATATAGGGCCTAGGCAGTGTCTTTTATTTCACATGCTCCTCTTTCTAATCATATTTTTCAATCCGTTTGTAAATTACATGTTTCAGTACTGTAGTTAGTGAATAGCCGTTTCCCTATTCATTATTGTCATTATCATTACGGGAAAATGACCTTAGTGTTACGTCCATTATACTGTACTACTTATCACCCCCAGCACCACCACCACCACCACAAAAGGTTATATTTTTTTTCTGTTAGTTTAAGTATTATGTGCCAGTTCTGTAGTAGTATTCATTATCATCCATAAATCAAACAAATCCACCGGGCGAAGCCGGGCACCACTGCTAGTGTAATAATATTTAGTCTTAAATAACGACTGTTATATTTGACACCTCATTTGCCAATGAAAATTTCTCACCTACATTTTGAGTTATCGAATTTATGGTTTTTAAAGTATACTTGAGCAGAATCTTCAGTCTATCAATAAAATGAGTTTTATCCTTACACAGGGCTCAATAAATGTCTAACGCAACTCTAATGTACGACTATGTTCTGTCTGCTTGATAATGCCTTGTTGATTTCAGTACTTTAAACAATCAACATGGTGGTTTTGGGTGATATTCAAACTGATAATTTTCTGAACATAATTCAGAGAGTTTCTTATCATTTTACAAAGTTTCGTCATTACCACTTTTTAGTAGTCTGTGGTATAGATTTTAATATGTATTTTATATACTTAAAATGACGGTTCAGCGTATCATTCACAATAATATATCTGTTAGTTTTGCAACTGGAGGGTCATACACGACTTCTCATTACCACGTTTCGTAGAAATTGCTCGATTACATTTTGATGCATAACTTAGGACCCTCCAGTTCCGATTATCGAACCGAGAATGGTTTAAACTGTTCTAAAGCACGTGTCCCGTTCGAACTAAAAAGTTTATATTATAATATTATACTGCAGAAGAGACTTTCAAAATCTGAGCCATCTCGGTTACAGGACAAGATGCAGCTGATCTCTCGTTCTGACCTATATTTCAGTAATTTGATTATGTTGTATGCAATATAGCCTACTGAGAGAAATAATATAAACTTCGTATGAAATGGATTGTAATGAATATATACTCCAGTTAAGAAATCGTTAGGCCAAGTCATTATTTGCTAAGACGTTGTATGCAAATCGATTGATAACGTTTGGCTCTGTGGTAAAGCTTTGGCCTTTCACCCGGGCGTTATGTTGTGAAATGGAAAATATATATTTAATTAAAACAAAGTTCACCACTGGGTTTGCACGACTGACATCTACTAGCAACCAGGTAAACTATGCGTGTGTTAACCGCGGCCTACTAGATGCGAGCTGCACTCCATGCCGGCCTCGAAAATCCTAGTTAGTGAACCCATGCATACGGTGTAATTGAAAAATGTTCTCTTGTTGCCGATAGAGCGCACTCGTCCCCAAAGTTAGGCGCGATTAAAAATCAGCTGTGCAATACGTTTATTAAATGTGTTTCTCCCAGTGTTACGTTTAGACCAACGAAGTTTTGTTTCAGTTTCAATTGTAAGTAGTGGGTATTAATATACTGAATTCCTACGCTATTTGGAGTGATTGCTGATGAAATTCTAAAAAGCTGGGGTAGAATACAAACGATGATTTGAACGCCGCTGCTCAAATCCAGTATGCCATACTGCTGTGTGCCATTTTGCACTTCGAATAGTAAGAAAATAGGAGGTGATAAGGACGAAGAGTTATAACTATACCCATACATTTAGGAGAAAGTAGGCTATATGTTCTTTCCTAAGCATCTAATTATAATATTAGCCTACATAAATAAAACGCACAAATTGTGCATAAATTTACAGATCACAGTGTGATAACAAGTGGCTAACTCTGCGCTCGTACAAAATTCTATGATGGATTTGGTTAGTCTTTTGCAATTGACAACGTGATATCGTTCGCAGTAATTCTCACAGAGGTCGCACACGCAATTGTCATCTGGTTCGTGGAAAGACTTGAATTTGCACACCCTGTCGTGATACCCATGCACTGCCAGCGAAGTCACAACATGTCGTAATTCCTGGTCTGTGTCTGCCCAAGATTTGTTCATCATAGCCTCTGTTGAGTAGAAGTCGAGCTGAATTTCGGACCTCTTCGTTTCCCTTTCATGCATTAGCTGCGCCTAACTATCCGTAGCCTAGATGGTGAAAAGAGTGTTAATGTCTCTAAGTTTCAAGTACGAAAGGTTCTCCAGCAAGTTCGTAAACGAATCGAGATCGTTTGTACCTGGATACTCCAATGGACGTTTTCTAATAAGCGCTCTTTAACCTTTTCCAGTGTCCTTAGGTAAGTCGTCGTCAGCCTATCCCAAATAATATCTATCCCGTAAATCAGGGTAGGAATAATTTTACCAAGTAAGCTATGGAAGTCTTAAACGATAGCCTGTTGAGAAGTTTAATGTCGTATATTGATTTTACTGCCGCAGTTGCCCGTAATGTTATGTAGGCTATTTCATTTCTAAGAAAGTAGGCTAAAAATCAAAAGCACGCTTATTATATTTATGTAACAAGAAATTAATTCTTGGTACTATTTTTATAGATATTTAAGATAACTTTTCTCGTTTTTCTGAAATGGAAATTCTCTGTAGACAGTGTTTTACAAAACCGTCTTAGTTTTACACTCAGCCATTGTTCCATTGGGGAATTACGTTTGCATAAAATGAACTGCAAGTCTAACATCTCAAGATATTTGTCAGTTTGATGTTGGTATTGTTTCTTTTATGGGTTTGTGACATCGTGGTCATCATCCTTGATTACTTAAGTTATCCTGGGTTACTTCAGTATCTGTATTAGTTTGTGTACTTTTAATTAGGTGTAAAATTAAGAAGGTGTCCATGACCTTTAACTAGGAACCATCGCGGTATTTGCCTAGTATAGAGGTGAGAAACTACAGATAGGTGGTTCTTGAATGGCTAAGGTGGAAATCGAACCGAATTCTTTTTGTTTATTCTGACGAGACTCATTATAACCCGGTCTAGTCTTCGGAATAGAATTAAATTCCTTTGTCATAGCTGAGAAACAAGCTTGAGATCTTTCGGACAAAAGTTTTAATGCGTACCCCTAACCACAGAAGGCGGTGCAACATTCTGTTTGGTTTGATTCCCGGTCAATGCATGTGTGATTTTTGAAGTGAAATGTCACATCCTGTGGTTCGGATTCCACGTAAATATGTAGGTCCTGTGGTTAATTATCGCAAGATTAATGGTGACGTTTCTTTAACATTCTGGTTTCGATTTTTATTCAGACAGTGTAGGAGAAGATGACTACTGAGAGACAGCGCTCCTTGTCTGGTGACTCGCAGTAGGTGATAATCCAGTTAAATCCCTTCTCCAGAATACTAATGAGATTTCCTTTTAGGTTCGCACTGTATTGTGAGATGGTGTCAGAATTATTATCTGCTGTACTAATTGGTTGTAGTCGTCTTCCTCGAGTAGCTTATAAGTCATATGGGACACAAATATATCGCGTAACTTGTATCTATTCCAGATATCTTAGTATAACCAGCGACATAGAAGCATGAGCAATATGACGAACGACATGGGGTGGAGG
Organism: Meconema thalassinum; assembly: GCA_946902985.2. Lineage (NCBI taxonomy): Eukaryota > Metazoa > Arthropoda > Insecta > Orthoptera > Tettigoniidae > Meconema > Meconema thalassinum. The sequence goes on from OX336391.1 coordinate 329,442,766, forward strand.
AAAATTATTCTTAAAATACAGTCGAACTTATATAAGTCAGATTTTTGATATCTCGAAGTAATTCTAATTCCCCGACGAAGTGCTACACAATTTATATATCATGTTTTTTCTACAATTCGAAGTTCTATTATTCCAATATTTCGATAACTTGAAGGTCCCCTTTGTGGCGTAGTGGTCAGCATGCTTAACTGCCACCCTGCAAGTCCGAGGTTCGATTCCCGGCTATGCCACGAAATTTGAAAAGTGGTGTGAGGACTGGAATGGGGTCGTACCTAACGCAACACCACGGCCACCTCCTTCCCTCTTCCTCGTCTATCCCTCCCACTCTTCCCATCCCCTCATCAGGCAGCTGTTCGATTTTCAGGTGAGGCAGCCTGGGCGAAGCGCTAGTCACACTCCCCAGTTGTATCCCCCAACTCCAGAACACTGCCCTCAGAGGCGGTAGAGGTGGGATCCCTCGCTTAGTCTGTTGGAAAGGCCAACCCTGGAGGGTAAACTGATAACGACAACGATAACTCGAATGCTATTTTGTTCCCCAGACATAAAATATGTGTCATTAACTCAAAGTTGGGGAGAAAATGCAGTTGAATTGCGTCCTTTAGGTGAGACATAGGAATTACAATATGGATTCAGTTGTGTAGGATACCTGTGTATTTCTGTCAATTTCTGTCAGTAGTTTATTATGCTATTAGCTTGCCACCGTGGGTGAGTGGTTATCGTGTAGGACTACCAACCCCAAGCTTGCAGGTTTGCTCCTGCCCGTGGTAAGTGAATTTTGAAAGGCGACACAAATCACGGCACACATGTCTTACGTTGTTGGCATGTTAAAGAACCCATTTGAATTCAGTAGGGCGTGTTCATAATGACAAAATTAATCTCGGGATTTTCCGGCAACACAAAGTTCCTCCATTCCCCACTAGAAAGCGCTATAGTGTCAAGGAGCTTAGATATCTAACCTCCTTGTCTTTCATAGCATTAAAAGGAACAAACAAATTTGACATGCAACCTGCGCTCTGGGAGTCAAATAAGAAAGCTTGCACCCCACGCCCGAGGCCATACGACATTATTATTATTATTATTATTATTATTATTATTATTATTATGCTATTTAAGAGGACCTCGTAGCATAGAGAGGTCAAATATGTGAATTTGTTTACTGTTTAACGTGATTACGCATACATATCTGAATAAATCTACGTTTGCTTCATAAAATTCCGTTTTTTTTCCTTCAGCGTGCGCATGAGAGGTCACCTCAAACTGTGGAGGTAACAGCGAAATTATCATTTGTATAACTCTGCAATTGAAGCTGCCTTTTAAGTGATTTCCTCAGATTTAGGTACCGGTACATGTTTCTTGAAAAGTAAGAGAGCTATAAGAATGCATTTACTCAGCTTTATCTTCATACATATATTATGAAAATGATGCACAGTTATGGCAATATGTTGAGTAGAAGTGAAGATACTTGAATGACAAGCACTGATAGTTTGGCTTGTATCGTAAAGAAATGAATCACATATTATTTAATTTATATCTCAGACCTCATGAGTGTTAATGTATTAAATTTGCATGGAATTGTTCAACAAATAATACCCCACAATAATGATTTTTTCAAAGATATTCCAGTAGTTTTTCTGTCTACGTGTACCTAAATATGATGGCCTACATTTTAGCATTGGATAAATAGGACATTCGTAAACTACAAGGCTGGAAGGCGGGTCGAGGTCAATGTGCACCTCAGTGGGTAAAGCCAGCTAACAGTTGACTATTTACGTATTTATAATAGAACCAATCTTTTCGTCGCTTCCGTAGCGTAGCGGTCAGCACGGTTAGCTGCCGCCCCGGAGGTCCTGGGTTCGATTCCCGGCTCTGCCACGAAATTTGAAAAGTGGTATGAGGACTGGAACGGGGTCTACTCAGCCTCGGGTGTTCCAAATGGGTAGAGGGGGTTCGATTCCCACCTCAGCCATCCTCGAAGTGGTTTTCCGTGGTTTCCCACTTCGTCTTCGGGCAAATGCCGGGATGGCACCTTCTTCAAGGCCACGGCCGCCTCCTTCCCTCTTCCTTGCCTATCCATCCTGACCATCCATTACCTTCCCTCATGAGGCCCCTGTTCACTTTGCAGGTGAGGCCGCCTGGGCGAGGTGCCAATCACACCTCACCAATTATATCCACTCCGATTAGGACACTGCCCGTAGAGGCGGTAGTGGTGAGTTCCCTCGCTGAGTCGGTGGGTTCCACCAACCTGGAGGGTAAACGACTAAGAGAAGAGAAGAAGAGACCATCTTTTCATGTATTTCTATAACTCAAATTCTCGATTACTCGAGAAATCGAAGTTCGACAGTATATCGTCACTTTAATATTTTGAACGAGTTATTGTTGATTCAATTAGGGTCTTTGTTGATGTTGTTGTCAATTCAATTTACGGGCTTGGGACATCTCGGACATCAACCTCATGTAGTTGGGTGCGTGTTGAACTTATCTGATAACCTGTAATCCAGTGATTACCGTAGATATGTTTGTAACTGTATTAGGCACAGGGATGGGATAGGTGACCTGGGACTTGAAGTAAGGTACTATCCCAGCATTTTCCAGGAGGATGTGAGAAAAAAACGGGGTAAACTACGCTCAGGATAGTCTCTGTCGCCGCCAGGCTTGAGCCTGCAATCTCTGGACTTTCGGCAGCTGCCCACGCGGCTGTTGTGCACGATTTAATGAGTACGGTACGCCACGGGGTCAGGGTGCTTTTGAGGAACCCATTGCAGAGGAGAAAGAATTTTAATCCTATTTCTAATTTAACAATATTAGCAACAAAAAAAAAAAGTCAACCCCTGGCACTATACAGCCCATGACGGGCTAAGGCCGACCGAGCGACCGCTGCCCAGCCATTTGGCCTGCAGATATTGGGGTGACGCGTGATTAGCGCGTCGGGTCCCCCCGGCCGTTAATCTTGGTATTCGTGATCGGGGCCCTGTCTCACTGTCAGACAGCTACTCAATTGTCCTGACGAGGCTGAGTGCACCCCGTTCCAACCCTCACGTCAGTTTTAAAATCCCTGACGGAGCCGGGGATCGAACCCTGGGCCTCCGGGTGAGAGGCAGGCGCGCCACCCCAACACCACGGGGCCGGCTAACAATATTAGCGCTGTATTTATTGTTTCATAATGGCGGCCACCAACTTCATTTACTGGCTAATACCAGTCTGGTTTCCCGCTACTCCGAATTATGTTAATGAAATGTTTACGACTAAGCTCTGTCGGTATTGGCTAATGAAAGTGGTATTACGCTACGATTTAAGTAAGTTTATTAAGATTTACCTTACAGTTTCTTCATTGTTTTTTTTAAATTTTTACCGAAGGAGGTTCAGGGTGGGAATAAACAGGGCGATGAGATTAGATTCCTCCCTCATAAACACCGACTGGCAGCGTGGCCAGCGGTAACGTTCTCACCTGCTGTTCCCATGGTTGAAGGATGGAATCCTGGCGCAGTCAGCAGGCATTTGAGGGTGCACAAATGCGAGGGAGCAGTGTCGGTAGTTTCATTGGCACGTTAAAGATTCCCTTCGGGGCAAATTTCCGGCACCCCAGCGTCTCTAAAATCCTCAGTAGTTAAAGGGACGTAAAACAAATGGCATGCCAGCCCCGTGGTGGAGGTAGCGCGCCTGCCTCTCACCCGGAGGCCCCGGGTTCGATTCCCGGCTCCGTCAAAGATTTTAGAAAATGGCGTGAGGGCTGGAACGGGGTGCACTCAGCCTCGTGAGGACAATTGAGTAGCAGTCTGACAGTGAGGCAGCGCCCCGATCACGAAAATCAAGATTAATGGCCGAGGAGACCCGATGCGCTGATCACGGGTCACCCGAATATCTGCAGGCCAAATGGCTGGGCAGCGGTCACTTGGTAGGCCTAGGCCCTTCATGGGATGTAGTGACATTATTATCACAAGCACCGAGCGTGGTAGCTCTTTGTGTTAAGGTGGAACATAGAACTAAAGGAACCAAAATAATAACGATGCTAATATTATAACTGTGCCTGTAATACATCTTGTACAACAATTATATACATTTCCAAGAAAACACACACATCTTGGCTATTGGAAGAAAAGTTTTATATTTTTCAAAATTTAATTCTTAACTATTTGTACCCATTTTTCAAAATTTCGTTCTTGCTTTGAGCTGATCTTCAGCGTTTCTCTCATATCTCCCAAGTTTATAGGAATGTTTGGAGTTTTCTTTCTTTTAATGTAGATGTTAAATCTTTAGCTACAAAATGAATCTCACTGAAAACAGTTGTGACTTAATTTTTTCTTTCTTTGAAACGTTAAAAAATGTTTTCAATTTTCTCGGAATAAAATGGAAATAATGACGCTTAATTAATTAATTAATTAATAATGTGAAAATAAGTGAGATTCATTTTGTAGCTGAAGGTTTAGCACCCACTAAAAAAAAGCAAAAGTCCAAACATTACTAAAAACAATGGAGATATGAGGGAAACGGTAAAGGTCAGCAGAAAACAAGAACCAAATTCTGAAAAAAGAATACACATTTTGAAAATTTAAATCGTTACTTCTAATAGTAATATGTGTGTGTTTCCTTTGAAATATACATAAATGTGGTACAAGATTTATGACAGGCGCGGTTATATTATCAACATCGTTATTGGTTTGGATCCTTAGGCTTATTAGCAGTTAGCACTGCGGTCTCCGCTGCTTCTACCCCTATCTCCTTGAAATCGTTCCCCTTTAACTAGCAACGTCCGTATTTGGAAGGTGAGCGTTTCTAAACCCAACCGTCGGCCATCCTTGAAATGTTATTTTGTGGTTTGCCATTATCAACTGCTTGCAAATTCCGGGACGGTACTTTCTAATAGGTTACGGCCGCTTCTGTCCGACTGATTAATTAATTCATTCATTCATTCACCAATCTTCACTCATGAATAAAGCGAAAGAAGGTTGTATTTTTACGTGACTAAAATAATGTTATCTTGAGCCGCGGGACCTCACTTAAACGAGAAATCTGAATCACATAGCGTGACATTTCACTTCTAGAAACTCACATGCATTAACCGGGAATCGAACCAGTTCTCCTTAATGAGGCTAGCAGTTTGACTGCTGCGCCATCACATCCCCTCGCTGGAGAAAACTGACCTCGATATTCTACCAGTTACAGCAAGAATCATGTCCATCCCTCATAAATACAATGTTTTATTCCTTTCAAAAATACCTTCCATCCTACTCAACGAAAATTAACGTACATATACTGTACTAGCAGAAGTACCCATTCTTCGAACGGTCTTCGGTATTAATAACCAGACGTAATCAATTGAGCTACTGTTGCAATGGTTAGAGACTTGGAACCTGTTTCTCGACAGAGTTTTTTTTTCTAGTCGGTTACCCTCCAGGTTGGTGGAACCGACGGACTCAGCGAGGGAACTCACCACTACCGCCTCTACGGGCAGCGTCCTAGAGCTGGGAACATCGAATCGGAAGGGATACAACTGGTGAGGTGGGATTGGCACCTCGCCCAGGCGGCCTCACCTGCAAAGCGAACAGGGGCCTCATGAGGGAAGATAAGGGATGGTTAGGATGGATAGGCAAGGAAGAGGGAAGGAGGCGGCCGTGGCCTTGAAGAAGGGACCATCCCGGCATTTGCCCGAAGGCGAAGTGGGAAACCACGGAAAACCACTTCGAGGAAGGCTGAGGGGGAATCCCCCCCCCCCTCTACTCATTTGGGCCTCCCGAGGCTGAGTAGACCCCGTTCCAGTCCTCGTTCCACTTTTCAAATTTTCGTGGCAGAGCCGGGAATCGAACCCAGGACCTCCGGGGCGGCAGCTAACCATGCTGACCGCTACGCTACGGAGGCGACCCAAAGAAAAATGATTAGTTAAAATATGCTCTGAAACTAAATTCACCTAACGTGTACTTCCGGACGTGAAAGAAAAAAAAAATGAAAACCTCGTAGACGAAACGCAATACACGTCAAATAAAACTGACCTTCACTGTTGTGTCATGTCCCCATCCAGAGGAAGACCCCTTTAATAATTTATAAAGGCTTGTGGTGCTTGAAAATGCAGGTTTTTAAGACTCCAATGGCCCAAAAACCTAAAAGAAAAAAAAGAAAAAGAAAAAAAACTACCGTATTTCAATTCAGGAATTTTCGAAAATAATGCTTCTGTTTGGAGATATAATAGACCTTCTGTACGACATAACGCACATTTAAGTCGTGTGAAAAAAATCTAGGGTACCCCTTGACCCCCTTAAGCGCAGTGACGAATTTTACAGTTTTAGTTGATTCCGTAATAACCTAATACTCATTTTCAAACATTCACAGAAATTTAATAAAAGGAGTGGCTTTACTTCTTGCAGAAATAGATGGAAAGTTGGATGTCACATTTTCAGATATTGTTGTCATGGTTACTGGCTTGCATTCCTTCATTAGTTTATTAAATGAAATTAGTTTTCTGGGAATATCTCAGAAACAGTTGGTTTTAGAGCCTTAAAATGTAGTTTTCGGGGACCCTTTACTGCTATTTAGGGGCACCGAGTTTTGTTTCTGACACCAAGGGGCTGAAAATAAGCTTTGTCTCATCGTTGTAGGCCGTAGTATAATAATAATAACTATAATAATAATATGACAATATAGGAATAGGGATATAATAGACCTTCCGTACCACACCCGCACGTGTAAATCGCGTGAAAAAAATCTAGAGTACACCTTGACCCCCTTAAGCGCATTATATGACATTGATGAATTTTAAAGCTTAATTTGGTTCCGATAGAGATAAGGCGACGATGGCATGGAATAAATAATATAAGCTACTTGCTTTTTTCTGAGAGCAGACCGCCTCGTGGTGTAGGGACTAACATTCTTGGCTGTCACCCTTGGGGTCCAAGTTCAAATCCCACACCTGCCAAGAAATGTAATTCTGGTCTAAGGACAGGAACGGGGTAAACCCAGCCTCAGTGCTGAGAAGAGGTGGATACGATTCCTACCTCAGCCATCCTAGAAGTAGTTTTCCCATAATCCCCACCCCCTCCCACTAACCTCTAATCTAGGCAAATGCAAGATGGTACGTGTCTGTGTGTACGCGGTGTTGAGATAGCGCGCCAGACTCTCACCAGTGGGCCCCGGGTTCGATTCCCGGCTCCGCCAGGGAGTTTAGAAACTGACGTGAGGGCTGGAACGGGGTGCACTCACTCTCGTGTGTGGACAATTGAGTAGCTGCCTGACAGTGAGGCAGCGCCCCGGTCACGAAGACCAAGATTAACGGCCGTTACGTTTGTACATCTCGTTCAATCGAAGAACAAGCGCATGCTTGGTAACTGTATGGTTCCTAATTTAACAGCTTATAAAGAGCTAATTTATATACTGAAATTCATTGCATTTCTTCTAATAACGTCAGTCATACAGCTGAACTGTTTTTAGGACCGTTTTCATCGCAGATGTGCCTGCGTGAAACCTACAAAATACCTGGGCTCATTTTCTTCCTCGAGGGCTTTTATAAATTTAAGTATCACTTACATATTCGTACATATACCATCCATAGGCCTATCATCATGCGAACAGTGCTCTAGTAATCATCCCCTGTATGCAGTATCATTTCAAACTATACCTGCAATACGACAGGAACATTTTTGCTATGGAATCGGAATGATCCATTGCATAATGGTTCAATTTGATTGAATTGCTGCTAATAAACCACCATTTAATGTCATTTTCCTCCATCAATGCAAACCGTAATAGACAATATCCCACCAATTAATACCTATGAGTGAGTGAGGAATATGCTCATGTGGTTTCCATAACCCAATCAGAAATTAAATTTCAGCCACTCAGTTTGTTTCATAGTCTAATAGGTCATCACGACCAGGCATAGTCATTAAGTGCCACACTGATGGAGAATATTTTAGTCGAAAATTATTTGAACATAAAAGATCGGGGTGGAGTGTATCGGAGACACCACTGCATATTTTATGCTAATCTCTTAGAAAGCCTAACATATATGACGGTATCTCTCTCTCCATAGAAACACAGGTTATGAGACACACCTAAGTATATGGGACTGTTGACCAAGATGCTTCAAACCCCTAAAATGTATTATTAATAATAAGTTGTATTTCAGTTAAAATTCCATTTTCCATTTTTTCCCCCGGCGATTCGATTGCAAAACATTTGTTTGCTTGTTTAAAACACATTAATTTCTGCACTCGGCCACGTTCATTCTCAGATATTCACCAACTAAAGTCTAGAAACTTCAGTACTTAGGTTTATAATTGTTTCCAAAGGATCAATGTAAATGGTAGCACACAACTTGAACTGAATCAGTTAGGGACTAAAATATGTTTGAGAAAATTCCAAGCATAGAAATATCAGCCGCATTAAAGTAAAGGAGGGTCTCATTGGTGATTATCACAAATCTGATAGCAGGATCTCCTTAAAACAAAATCTAACTTCATCACATTGGTTTAAGGCAATAGAAATAAACTGCAATATGTTTGCAGGGAGAAGTGTCTCAGGTAGAAGTCAAATCACCGTTGAGAGTAGCGAGTATGAAACCCTTCCCCATGTACCGTTCCTGTAAGTCTACTCACACGGGTCTCGTACTCACAAATGCCAACTGAGATACCTTTTGCACTATAGGCAAGAGCCTTACAGTCTACGCCACCCAGCTGCTTGCTTCCTCCACCTCTGAAAGTCAATTCTAAATAGTTTACCGTGAAATTCTTAATGGAATTTATTTCCTTAGATTCACCGTGCTACTTAAAATTAAAGAAATGAAATTAGCGAATTATTAACAACAACAAAGAATACAGCTTAAGACTTGAGAAAGGGAGGGAAAAGAAGATGAAGGAAAGTAATATTTGGCTAAAATTGTGAAATTACACGCGAATTTTCGCTGCCCACATAAGTACAACCACTCACCATATTTCCATTCTGAACTCCCGTATAGGCTAGCAGTCTATCATGTCTAGGCTACCTAGTTGCAAGTTTTGAAAGCATATTTGAAGAATGTAGAGAACTAATTATAGGCAGCAAGATGGAGTTTAAAATCTTACCAATTGAAGTTACTACCTACTGAGACTCAATTCATTTTAATCACTTGTGCCAAACGCAAATGGAGGAGAACTACAGCAGGTCGAGGACAAAACCATTTACATGCTAGATTAACGGCATCTATTCTCGAATGTAATTAAATCTAACTAAACAAGTTGGTATTGTTCTGTGAACTCAGCGTGGGTTTCCTTTATCATTGAGCTGCATTCATTTCCCTTTATTTGTGTCTTTACTTAACTCAAAGTGGAATATTTTACGTCCTTAAGTCTCACTGTGCTTGTATTTCAAGCCCACACATGCTCTCAGTATTTCTTCTTTACTACGAATAGGTTTGAGTTACGACGTTAGTGTATGCACTTCCCATGAATTGACTCATAAAAGAAAATGTAATGCAGTCAAACTATGAAATATTGTACTTTGCTGAATTAAAATAGTGGAAACGCTACAACTGAATGGTTTGATTTAGTCTTCTGAGTATAGTTCCATGATTTATTTGGTGTTTGTTTTTGCATAATATGATATGGTATTTTGGGCATTCTTCATTTCAATGTCTACAAGCTGCTCTGACAAAAGAAGATCTATATGTGAAACTACTCGCAAATCACAAGTTCATGATGACTCTTTTAATATGAGGAGCTTTAACAAAAGCCGACTTATCTTTTAACTCTTCAGATTATGTAAGAATGTTGTTTCAATTGAAGTAATCTTGATCAAAAGCCCTGGGTAAAGTGGAATATTTGTTCATGCAATACATGAAGGTGAAGAAGAGGTTGATGTTTTTCAGACAAGTCAAGAGGAAAGAGAACACGACGCTCGTCTGCTATCTATAGTGGTGTCCTGAGACTATCTGATTACTCAGACCACGGTAACTACGTCACAGCTCTCCAGCCTGCTTCCCACTTAAAACCTCACTTCCGCTCAGGAGAAAACTGTCAACATGTACAGCAGCATAAATAACTTCTGTTTTATATTCGTAATTGAAAAACAAAGATAAAACAAGTAGGCTAATGATTGACGTGTATTACTCCTATTAAATATCAATAAAGTAAGTAATCTGTTCGAACGTTTTGAATTATTTTCAAACACTTTGTATTATTCGGCCACAGTGGCTGAGAGCGCGAACACGCTAGCTCGTGCATTTCTGGCATCGGAAGAGCGTGGGTTCGAACCCCATTTCGGCCGTTCTGAAAATGGTTTTCATGTCTTCCCCATTTTGACCACCAGACAAATGTCGGGACGGTTCCTTTCAACAGGTCCATGGCCGACTTCCTTCCAAAACACCTTCCCTGACATTTCCTTAAATTAGACCCTAGTTAGCGGTCGCCTAGGCAATCGGCTTGCACCATCCCCAGTTATATCTGCTGTCAATGTGTGTCCAGCTTCCAGACAACGTCCTTGTGATGGTAGAGGAATGATCCCTCGTAGAGTTCGCGGGTGAAGCCAAGCTGGGAAGATAAACGATAAACAAAATCAGGAGTAAAATGAGAAAATATGCCCCTCAGTTTAATGTTTGCCTGTTTGTCGATTGCAATGAGTTGGAGTCAAGACTACTGGAGAGAATGGCATTAAAATTTGTATTTACATGGAGGGAACCCTGGATTCATTAATGAAAAATCGGTAAAAACGAAACACAGTTATCGTCACCTGTAACTTAAGCACTGGTTTCGTTATTTCGAAATTGTCTTTATTTGATTGAGATTAATATTTTAATATCGATGGAATATCTAGGTATTAGTGTTTACACAATGGAGTGAAGTATCAGGTTTCAAGTTCTATCCTCAATTGTAATTGTCGAATACATAGAATACGATGTGGTGGACTGTATAAAGAAATATATTTTACATTGTATGTACATGATTAAACACTGAACAAGTACAGTAGATATTACATGCTTGCGATGACATCATGTCCGGTAGCCAGTGCTACCTGCTTGCAAGTGAGTCCTGCTTGACGCAGGTAAGAAAACGACCCGTCCTCTTAATGGGTCAACAACCCTCCAGCAGGGGGACCAACTGTCATTAGAGTATGTACAGTGCCAGAGCTGCCAACATACTCCCCCCCTTGAAATAGCAAATATTTCAAACAACTAAATATTGTCACTTTGTTCTATTAACTGGAATAGGAGTTCAAATAAACACTATGTACACAAAACAATTAAACACTTCACTTCTCTTCACTCAACAATGGGCAAAGTCTTGACACTGCTCTTTTCAAAAGAGCTCCGCTGGGTGTTTTGATGGTAACAACCCTCGTAACTCCGTCGGTTCCTGGATGCACTGCTGCGACACGGCCCAATTTCCAGTGAAGTGGAGGCACGCCCTCTTCCTTCAGAACAACCAGAGTGTCGATTTGTGGGGATTGTCCGGGCGACCGCCATTTAGTACGCTGTTGGAGTTGTCCGAGGTATTCCTTGGACCATCGGCGCCAAAATTGCTGAAACATAGCCTGAAGCAGTTGCCAGCGCTTCAGTCTATTCAATGGAGCCTGCGACAAATCTTCTTCAACAGGAAGATGAAATGAGCCACCGATCAGGAAGTGGGATGGGGTTAATACTTCCGGATCATTGGGATCAGAGGATAGTGGGCAGAGGGGGCGCGAATTCAAAACTGCCTCTATCTGTACAAGCACTGTAGTCATTTCATCAAACGACAATGCAGCATTTCCTACTATTCTCTTAAGATGGTACTTAGCTGATTTAACTGCAGCCTCCCACAACCTCCGAAATGAGGTGAACCAGGAGGACTAAAATGCCACTGAATCCCCTTATCTGTAGCAAAGCTTATGCGTGACTGCTTGGTATTCCTAACATTAAAGAATTTATTTAGCTCACGTGATGCACCTACGAAATTAGTTGCGTTGTCAGTGAATATGTTGTAACGGCTACCTTTGTCGTTGGATATCGCTCTACAAGTTGGGCGATCATTTATAACGTTTCTACAGATATTACACTCAAGACTCCTTAAAACCACCTCATCGTTCTTATTTAGCATTGGCCTGTCTAGACAGACGACATACACTTTATTAATTTAGATTTACTGGGCGCCAGTTATCGTAAAGATAACACATTAAAATTTTATTTAGCCACGGCCGCTCCCTTCCTTGAGCCAAGATCTATCATCGGAGCGTAGGGCAATAAACTTGCTCTATGAGATACTCTTTGCATTCCAACTATCCTATATATTCAACTCCCAATGAACAAGACATTTTAACTAATACTGGTTTATTTACAACAAAATTATTAACATTTGATCTGAGGTTTCGAGCTGTGTACAATATGTGCATTAATATTCCCTAATTGCGGGGCAATATTGACTGTCTTCTCGCTAGCGCTGATCTTCTGTGTTGATAATAACTCGGTCCACATACCTGGTGCCTTGTGGTTCAAAGTCCATCTCGTTGGTCTGCTTGCAGTCTAATTTGAGATCTTACGCCAACACACGTTTATTGACCTTTGAAAACATATGTTTTCTTCTTCTCGTTGTTGTTGTTGCTGCTGCTGCTGCTTGTTTCTGAGTTTGATCACCATGGTAAGCAAATTTGAACAAACCAGGCTAATTGAATTCACTAAGTCCCATCTTACTGAGGGACTGGCAGAGTCTACGACTCACAAAGTCAGTGAGTGAGTGCGTGATCGAATATGTGAATGACAGAATAGAATCTATAGAATAGCCAGTGCTGAAGTCGCGCTGGGCTTTTATACACTCTGAATGGTCCCGATGTTTCGCGGCATAAATTTGCCCGCGACCCATCAGACCAATTATAGCAAAGCATTTCTCAGTCCTCAAGCGACGCTAAAACTTCTCCGAGCGGGAATACAGGCCCGCGTACTTCAAATATTCCACTCAGAACCCGCTATTCCTCTCGTTGCGCATATATATATACCGCCGAAATCTTTCTCCAAGCCCTTGTCTCCAGTCAGCGTGGCTTCGTTCCAGAAATACATTTTCTTGCAATATGTTGCTTCACCGTCCGTAACTTCTTCCAACCATGCCCGTCCTGTCTTTACAATTTAACTAATAAAACAGCCCTAGACCTCTATAAAAACCCTGTTTCTTAATCTAAGCACTTGACAATATTATATATGACTATGGTAATGACGTGAATATGGTATGGCCCCTCCCTTGATATTAATGGGTGAATAAAACGATATAACTTTGATATTTCAATAATAATAATAATAATTACACAATGATATTAAAAATAATAATAATAATAATAATTTGTACCGTAATCAAGATTACGTTACAAAACGTCCCCATGGTTTCATAAAGAATGTAATGAATGATGAAATCACAAATCTTCCCTTTAAAACTTAACAGGAAATACACTGAATATACATATATGACCCTTCAAATTACATACATAATGATTATACCCTTTTCATTTTCCTTGATTGATCTGCACTCTTCTTGCAATGTTACATAAACATTCTGATTGTCCTGTGCAGTCATACAGGATTTACATGCTACATTTGTTCTTGTAGTCCCTTACAATAACAGAACACAATATATATTGCTTCTTGTTTCACGCAACACAAGTGATTTATCTCACTTCCACCAATTCCTTAGAGCCACGACACGACTCTAATTATAAACACACGGCAGTCTGCCCTTCTTGCAGCACTTGCTCTTTTCTATGATATTTCCTCAGATTGAAAATGTTATATGTACCAATGACACAATTTTCCTGATCTTTCAATAAGTAGGCATTCTTTCCTATCCTCTTCGAAACGACATAAGGTCCAGTAAACAATAAAAACAGCTTTGACATTTTCCCTTCCAATGCACAAGATGGCAACGGCTTACGTAACAATCGTTGCTACAAACTTCCATGTACTTCCTACCTCTCAACAAAACACTGACTAGTCTCGATAACATCACATTAGTCAACAATACATACCTGAAGTAACTACCTAGTGTCCTACCTAATTTCCTCACTAACGTTGAGCAACTACTACTAAAATCTACTGTTGAGAACCACTTCCGCCCCTGAAAACGTTTAACTAATTCCTCCACTGTTTCAGTTCTCAGCTGGTCGCTTTCGACTCTAGTATTTAACATTCTGCCGTCTATGCACAGTCTCACTGAATTGTCTTTCTTGGCTACTACAACTAATGGATTTAAACAATGGCTAGCTGAAGGCTCAATTATGTCGTTTTCCAACATTAATTCTATCTGTTCTTCGACGGCTTTCATATATTTAGTTGCGACAGGATACCTAGGCCCTACGAAACTACTTGTGTCTTTAACGACAAAACTATGCTCATATAAGTGTGTTGCTCCGGGTTTTGAGCTGAAAATTTCCTTATATTTTATTAATACCTCATGTAACTGATGACCTTGCTCATCATCCAGCTTACACTGTGACAATGCATCATGGATCCTACTCTCAAGTTCAGACTCCATTGCAACCTGACACACCTTAAAAACTTTGCTCTCACTAGCATCTCCGCGGTCTACCTCATTTACTTCAGGAAACTCATCACTCACAACCACGTTGCTTTCTTCCTCAAACATACACACTTTCATCTGTTTGTCAGTCTTAGACACCTTATACGTAACCTGAACTTCTTTATCCTGCCAAAATAAACATATCCTGCCAAAATGAAAATCTAATTTAACTTGATATAATGATAACCATTCCGCACCGAGAATCACCGGATATACTAAATTTGGAACTGCCAAACAGGGCTGAAATTTAACTAACTCACTAATGTTAATTGGAACTGCGACTTGCTTAGATATTTTCTGAGACCTACTACCTACAGCTGTGACAATGAAAGTGGACTTAACTGGAATTAGATCAACATGAATACCTTCTCTCAATACATCTTCCAAAAATCTTAAATTTATACAAGATTTTTCGCTTCCACTGTCCAATAAAATATCAACTTCTTTACCCCACACATTAAGTTTAATTACTGGTGACATAATCTCATTCTCAACATTATCTAAATTTCCACCATTTAGGTCATAAAGCAGTTCTTCTCTAACATCTATATTAAAATCTCCTAAATACTCAATATTCCTAGGACATTGAACTGCAATCACTTCGGGCTGTCTGTTGACCTCACTGTAACCCGTTATTCGTTTAAATTAGGCCTACCTGCCCCTGATGTAGATTGTTGTTGTTGACCTGTACGTCTGTCTGGCCTAGTACCTTCCCCTACTCTGTTCAAATTCTCGTTCCTCGTATTTGCTGTGCGTCCCCCATTGTCAAGTCGTCTTTCGTAATTCGCATTCCTGCCTTGTTCTCTTCCCCTCTCTCTCTCACCCTGCCCGAAATTATCTCCTCTACTTATTGGCTTGCGTTCGGTCCTACTATTTTCAAGAGAGTCAAAGTTTTCCAATAGCTTCTCGAACCCGTCAATAGTAGTAATATTCTGCATGAAGAATGCTTCTTTAATTATATCAGGAAAATGCCTTAATAATGTTTTAATTACCTGTGATTCAGTCTCTAAACCTTCTAAATTCTGGCATATAAGTACATGCGCTAAGAAATACTCTGTGTACGAAACACCATCTCTCCTTTGGTACTTCCCAAAAATAATGTTACATCTTTCTCTTTCTTGCACATTTTCATTCCAGTACTTGGCTATGAACTTCTCTTTAAATTTTCTAAAACTAGTCATCTGGTATTTATACACACTGAACCATGACCTTGAATCCCTAACAAAAGATTTATCTAGCATCTCAAGTACTTGTTCCCATTGAACGATCCCCTCTTCTAAATCTTTAGCGAACTTCTTTTCTACTGTTTTTAAGAATTCCATTGGGTTATATGCCTTGCCTGTGAATACTGGAAAATCTGCCTCTTTAGTTAGAAATCTACTTAAATTTCCTATTTGTACATTACCGCTATTTGTTCCTATTTGCTTCTGACATCTCTACAATTTCTCCTCCATTTTATCTGTCTTACTCGCTACTTCTTCACTGATACTGTTAAATTTACTGTTAACCTCTTCCCTAATTTCTTGATTATCGCTCTCTAGTTTATTTTCTAAATTACCTATTTTAGCAATATTATTATCACACTTGACCTTCATACTGTTGACTTCTCCTTCTAAGTCAACCCTAACCTTACTACATTTAATTTTCACTTCCTCGTCAATTTTATCAACTCGCTCCGACACTTGTTGCATTCTGGCGTCAACCTTAAGTGACCATGATTCTTCCACCTCACTAATCCTGCTTTCTAACTTATTGTGAAATTCTCGGCCTACTTCATTAATTTGTTTATTGAAGTTCTCTGTAGCTTCATCAAACTTCTTACGTTGTTCATCTAGCTTCTTACTATGCTCAGTGAACTTAAGATATATTGATTTCTCTAATTGATCACTACGCACGTCAAATTTCTTACTTTGTTCCTCTAACTTCATACTCTGTTCAGCTAACTTTGCACTTTGCTCGCCTAACTTAATATCTATGTTTCTGTTCTGTTCTGTTATCAGTATCGTCAGGTTTCGAAGCCAGGAAGGATTCTCCCCCTCATTAATCTGGATGTTTGTAGCCCCGTCTTGTTTATTTTCCTCAGTTTCCTGATTTTCGCTTACTTTTGACATCTCATCATTGGTACCCTGCACATCTAATTTCGACATTTTAACTGATCTTATAATACTACGGTTTCTCAAATTTATGTTCCCCAAATTATCCCTGTTACTCATTACCCAAAAAACAACTCATCAAAGGAACACTCCTAATTTATAACCGTAGTTCCCTAACTTGATATATGCCTCTTTATTGAAAAACTCGGAATGAATGCAAAGAGTACTCGTTTATATCGTACATGAAAACAACTTTAAACTTTAACATACTTGAAATAAACTGGATTTATACATAATATCCATTCACTTCAGTACGATATTTCGTAGCCCCACATTGGTTGTGCCATTTGTAACGGCTACCTTTGTCGTTGGATATCGCTCTACAAGTTGGGCGATCATTTATAACGTTTCTACAGATATTACACTCAAGACTCCTTAAAACCACCTCATCGTTCTTATTTAGCATTGGCCTGTCTAGACAGACGACATACACTTTATTAATTTAGATTTACTGGGCGCCAGTTATCGTAAAGATAACACATTAAAATTTTATTTAGCCACGGCCGCTCCCTTCCTTGAGCCAAGATCTATCATCGGAGCGTAGGGCAATAAACTTGCTCTATGAGATACTCTTTGCATTCCAACTATCCTATATATTCAACTCCCAATGAACAAGACATTTTAACTAATACTGGTTTATTTACAACAAAATTATTAACATTTGATCTGAGGTTTCGAGCTGTGTACAATATGTGCATTAATATTCCCTAATTGCGGGGCAATATTGACTGTCTTCTCGCTAGCGCTGATCTTCTGTGTTGATAATAACTCGGTCCACATACCTGGTGCCTTGTGGTTCAAAGTCCATCTCGTTGGTCTGCTTGCAGTCTAATTTGAGATCTTACGCCAACACACGTTTATTGACCTTTGAAAACATATGTTTTCTTCTTCTCGTTGTTGTTGTTGTTGTTGTTGCTGCTGCTGCTGCTTGTTTCTGAGTTTGATCACCATGGTAAGCAAATTTGAACAAACCAGGCTAATTGAATTCACTAAGTCCCATCTTACTGAGGGACTGGCAGAGTCTACGACTCACAAAGTCAGTGAGTGAGTGCGTGATCGAATATGTGAATGACAGAATAGAATCTATAGAATAGCCAGTGCTGAAGTCGCGCTGGGCTTTTATACACTCTGAATGGTCCCGATGTTTCGCGGCATAAATTTGCCCGCGACCCATCAGACCAATTATAGCAAAGCATTTCTCAGTCCTCAAGCGACGCTAAAACTTCTCCGAGCGGGAATACAGGCCCGCGTACTTCAAATATTCCTCTCAGAACCCGCTATTCCTCTCGTTGCGCATATATATATTCCGCCGAAATCTTTCTCCAAGCCCTTGTCTCCAGTCAGCGTGGCTTCGTTCCAGAAATACATTTTCTTGCAATATGTTGCTTCACCGTCCGTAACTTCTTCCAACCATGCCCGTCCTGTCTTTACAATTTAACTAATAAAACAGCCCTAGACCTCTATAAAAACCCTGTTTCTTAATCTAAGCACTTGACAATATTATATATGACTATGGTAATGACGTGAATATGGTATGGCCCCTCCCTTGATATTAATGGGTGAATAAAACGATATAACTTTGATATTTCAATAATAATAATAATAATAATTACACAATGATATTAAAAATAATAATAATAATAATAATTTGTACCGTAATCAAGATTACGTTACAATGTGGGTGCAAGTTCCTCGTCTAGCCATGAATTTTAAGTGATGCTGAAAAGTCAGCTGTAGACAGATCGCTTACAAGTTCAATATGTACAGCCTTTGTGGCAAAACAAACAAACATAGCTATATATGCCTTAATACGAGCGCCCTTCCTGGACGAAGGCCGTAAATATACTGGGCCACAGAAATCTATTCCTGAAGATGCAAATGGCCGACCGGGAACTACTCTCCTTTCAGGTAGCGATCCCATTAACGGTTGATACGGCTGAGACGAGAATTGAAAGCACGTCTTACATCGATACACTGCTTTTCGAGCACCGTTCCTCCCACATAGAGTCCAGTATTGCTGTCGCATCATTGTCAATAAAGTCTGAGCTCCAGATGAAGAAAAACAAAATGAAAATGATCAAATAACATTATTGTAATGCGATGATTGCCAGGTAATAAAATAGGATGTCTTCTGTTGACCGATAATTTAGTATTTTGTAGACGGCCTCCTACCTGTAACAGACCCTGCTCATCCAAATACGGTGCTAATCCATGTAATTTGCTTCCCTTGGGCAGTGGCAAATTTTGTTTGAGAGCCTTTATGTCTTGTGAAAATTCAGAACCTTGCGCAATTTTACACCATAAATACTTAGCGTGCTCTAGTTCTACAGGATTAAGAGCACCTGTTTGTCTGTCTGTTTTAATTTTAAGATTTTTGATAAATCTGAGCACGAGAGCTGTTATTCTAATCAGCTTGCTCCATGAAGAGTATTTGGTTAATCAGATCCGATCCAAGGGATTCTGTAGATGACACTAGAACAATTTTAGTTTTCCTAACTTCAGGTAATTCTTGAGAGCTATGCCTCTGCTGTGAAGGCCATTCGTCTTTATTATCTGATAGCCAAGATGGTCCCGATAACCAAAATGATGAATTTAACAGCTTCTCCGCGGTAACTCCTCTCGAGATCATATCTGCTGGGTTATGATGAGTAGAGACGTGCTGCCAACAATCAATATATGTCAACTGTTGAATCTGCGACACTCGATTAGCGACGTATGTTTTCCACTGGTGTGGATGGCCCGAAATCCATGCTAATGCTATTGTGGAGTCAGTCCAACAAAAACACTTGTTTTTAGTTACGTTTATGGATCTCATGACTCTTTCGACCAACTGAGCAAGTAATACAGCACTGCATAGTTCTAATCTTGGTAAAGTTACTGAGCCTAATGACGCAACGCGAGACTTAGAACACAATAAGTGAACTGTTATTTTACCATCTCCTGTCTGAGATCTCACATAAACACATGCGCCGTAAGCAATCTGAGACGCGTCACAAAATCCATGAATCTCATACTCCACAAATTCTACTGCCCTAACATGACGAGGCACTTTGAATTCCTTCAATTTAGCAATGCCCTACATATAGCGAATCCATTAAATTTGAAGTTCTATTGTGAGAACGTCGTCCCAATTTAAGTTCATTTGCCACAGTTGTGGACGAAAATCTTACCCTTAATCAATACTGGGGTCAGAAGCCCTAAGGGGTCAAATATTTTAGCCAGGTCTGATAGAATTATTCTTTTGTTTATCTGTGTCGAACTGAAATCACTTCTCAACTCAAACTGAAAAGTGTCCGTGATGGGTTTCCAAAATAGCCCCAACAACTTCAAGTCTTCACCTTCATCTACCTTAATAATGTACTTGGAATCTATTTCGTGGTTAGAAATGCTCGATACACATTGGGCTCATTCGAACACCATTTTCTTAAGGTAAAACCCGCACTGGATAAAATATCTGAAACACACTTGTGAGTGGTTCTCAAGCCGTCAGTTGATTCACAACCTGTCATTAAATCGTCAACATAAAAATCCCGCCGTATTACATTCGAAGCTTCAGGAAATTTCTCCTTAGTGCCATTCGCCAATTGAGAGAGGCATCTTGTGGCCAGGAAGGGTCCACATGACGTGCCATATGTGACTGTTTTGAGACGATAATGTTTAAGCTCGTCCTTAGGGGACTCCCTCCACACGATACGCTGAAAGTCAGTATGTGCAGGTTCTATGAGGACCTGCCGATACATTTTTTCTATGTCAGCGGTCAATACATAGCGATGCATGCGAAATCTAGCCAATATTGAAAATAAATCATCTTGAACGATCGGTCCTACTGATAACAAATCATTGAGGGATAATACAGAATTGCCCTTCGAGCTGCCATCAAATACCACGCGAGTGCGCGTTGTCAATGAATTACCCTTAAATACACAATGATGCGGAAGGTAGTACTGTAATGGTTTGTTTATCTCATTACTGGGAATTTCCTCCATATGATCCAGGTCAGTGTACTCTCTCATAAACTGTACGTACTCCGACTTGACTTGGGGCTGCCTTTCAAAACGCTTCTCTAGGCTGTGAAACCGTCTAATTGCCTCATTAACATTGCTACCTAGCTGACTCGGGTCCTCTTTAAAGAGTAGTGGGACTATGAACCTACCCTGTGGATTCCTTCTGTGACCGTCAGTAAATAGTCGCTCACTAATCTCCTGCTCGGAATGTCCTTGGCCAAGCAGTGCTTTCCCCGGCTCATTGAATATCTTACCTGACACAAAGAGGCAGGAAGAACTGTTATCTGCGTGCTTTTCAGACAAACCAACACTACCTGCTGCTACCCAGCCAAGAGCCGTGTTGCGAAACAACGGTAGTTTGTTTGAGAAACTGTCGAGCTGAAATTGTTCTGCGCCGATAAGATCGTAAAAGAATTCTGCTCCAATGAGAATGTCTATGGATGATGACACATTAAATTGGGGATCCGCAAGGTTTTCTAAAATAAACTCAGGGATACTCCAATCTGTGATATTGATATTTTTACTGGGTAAGCACTGACCAGTAATTGAAGGTATTACGTGAAATGTCATCACTCATTCAAAGGAACCGAACCGCGAAGATATCTTTGTTCCTACCACCGACCCCACCTTGATGGTAGTGTTATGCAACCCATGTATTGGAATATTAGTCTTAGTCTTTAACAATCGTAATTGATGAGCTAATTCCCTAGTTATAAAGTTGAGTTGCGAGCCGCTGTCTAACATAACCCGAGCATGACGGGTTTTTCCCTCTGAATTGTTGACATTCACTACTGCTGTCGACAACAATACTTGAGAGGAAACATCATTGTTGTGATTGTGCAATGAAAGAGCATTACTACTATGTTGCTCATTAAGGGGGGGACAATGAAGTATTATTGGACACAATACTCTTGTTCGAAGTCTGACTATGAATGAGGTTCGGTGACCCTTGGTCCCTGTGAAGCAAGGTGTTGTGTTTATCCTTGCACAGCTTACAACATGAACGAGTGCACTCGTTAGCGAAGTGATTTCCAGACAGGCAATTAACACAGAGCTTATGCTTCTTGATCTCCCGCCATCTGTCATAAACACACATAGAAGTGAATGTTTTGCATCTAAATATGGGATGTTCTTCCGTGCAAAGCGGGCATTTCTGATTTTTCTGTGAAAGGAAACAATTTTTCCCTGGGTTCGTGAACGGCCTCGGTTTGAAACGAGACGCAATCGGTTTAGATGAAACGCCTACCTGTTTCAGCTGTTTTGGGCGATCACAGTTCTTAGTCTCGATCGATTCCAATGCATTACATGTTTCGAGTAGAAATTTGTCCAGTGTCTGATACGTTGGTAGATCAAAAGTTGGTAGCGAGGTCTCCCATTTTTTAATATTTCAGCGTCAAATCTGCTCGTTATTAAATGTATCAAAATGGCATCTAATTGTTCTTCACAAGACTGATAGCGACTGTATGTGCCTTCTGAAGCCGTCATACAAGTCTCTTAATGCCTTGGAAGATTCTACTTCTATTTGGTTTATCTGAAGGACCGAATTAATGTGGGAGGAAACAATTGCTCGCCGGTTATTGAATCTTTCATTTAACAGGTTCCACGCTATGTCGTAATTCGCTGCAGATATTTCTAGAGACTGTAACACGTCTGCCGCCCTGCCTGATAGCACTGATTTTAGGTAATGAAATTTCTGTATTTTTGACAAATTTGCATCTTCATGAATGAGATTCTTAAAGGTATCGGCAAAATTGGGCCATCCTAAATAATCACCTGCGAATGTAGGTAAACTTATTTGAGGCAGTTTAACTGAACGTGTTTGCGAACTGGAAGTTGATTCACCAATAGAATCACTTAGCGAAGTTGCTGACTTGGAAATTGCACTATTTATGGATCTTATAAGACCAGATGTTTTGAAGTATTTCTCCTCAAAGTCGGAGCGATAAGATTCTTGTTCTGCTTGAAATGATTCATCCTCTTTCAAATCATCTATTTGTGATTGAACTGTTTCATTTTCTTCCCAGATTTTTGATAATTGAGCCCGTCGATCTTCCAACTGATCTACGTCCTTAGATTGAGAATCTAATTTCTCTACGAAGCCTTGTATGCGAGATAAGCTAGCTTTTAATCTACCCGATTTGCTACACAATGATTTTATTTTTTGTTCCATTTTGCACAAGCAATTCCCAATAAACTGCGGAATGATATAAAATCACAATAGACCAAATGCATATACGTAAAAGAATGACAAAACGAAAAGACAAATACCTAACATATTTACATAATACAAAGATGAACTCCTGGTTTTGTTTCAAAGAGTTGCGGGAAAACTGCGTACAAATAACATACAGTTTTACGGGCGAAATCATGTGCGATCACTAGCAATACCAATACATTGCAAGTACAAACGAACAGTTTAGAATGGAGAAACAAAGGAATGCATATGCGTCACAAGGAACAATTAAGGATGATCGGTGACTTACCAAGACGATGAATTCTGTTGTCCAGTAGTCGCCATGCTGGTAACCACCCACGCCATTTCCTTGCCATATAATCGTGCCCGGAGGACCAAAACTTATGTCGAATACATAGAATACGATGTGGTGGACTGTATAAAGAAATATATTTTACATTGTATGTACATGATTAAACACTGAACAAGTACAGTAGATATTACATGCTTGCGATGACATCATGTCCGGTAGCCAGTGCTACCTGCTTGCAAGTGAGTCCTGCTTGACGCAGGTAAGAAAACGATCCGTCCTCTTAATGGGTCAACAACCCTCCAGCAGGGGGACCAACTGTCATTAGAGTATGTACAGTGCCAACACTGATTGAAAGTACAAACTCATTCGAAAATACCGAAACACAAACTTAAATTCGCCAGCAGATTTGTACGAGGCATCATCATCATCATCATCATCATCATCATCATTTCCCCATATCCAGCTCCTGCCGGGTCGGGGTATTTATGGCACTTCTCCACTTTCCTCTTTCCTTCCACCATTCTTTTTCCACGATCTTGGCCCAGTCCAGATTTCTTTTTCTTACGCTGTTCTTAACTGAATCAATCCACCTTGTTCTAGGTCTTCCTCTTGCTCTCTTACCCTTGCACTTTGCCTCCAGCATCTGTCTTGGTATTCTATTTTCCTCCATCCCCTTTACATGTCCAAACCACCTTAGTTTATTCTTCTCAATTCTCTCATTTAGTTTTCCCATCCCAACTTCCTTCCTAACATCTTCATTCCTCACTGTCCTTCCTTGTCTTTCCTATCATACTTCTTAGGAATTTCATTTCACTGGCTTGGATTCTACTCTCTTGCCTGCTTGTCTGGGTCCAAGTCTCAGCTGCATAAGTTAATATGGGAACATAGTACACTTTATACATTACCTCCTTGCTTTTCCTTGGTACTTCCTTATCCCAAACAAGTTTTCTTACACTTTGATAGAATGCATTGCTCTGCTGTACCCTTCTGCCAATCTCCATGTCCAACCTACCAGTTTGCATCAATTCACTTCCTAGGTATTTGAATGTGTCCACAATTTCCAAACTCTGACTTCCAATTTTCACAGTGCCCTTTTCTTGTCTTTCCCCTCTTGTCATCACCATGGTCTTGCTTTTCTCTATACTGACTTTCAGGCCGTACTTCTGAATATTTTCGTTCAGTGCATCTAGTTGTTTTTGCACTTCTTCGGTGTTCCTTCCCCAGACCACAATATCATCTGCAAATAACAGTAACTTCATTTCTTTATGTCCATATGCTTCCTTTGTTTCCTTTACAATTTCATCCATCACCATTATGAACAAGAGGGGTGACAGCACACTCCCCTGTCTTAGTCCAGTCTTGTTCCTAAACCAATCTGTCTTTCCAACTGGGGTCAGTACCCTGCTAACACAGTTGTTGTACATTGCTTGCACCATTTCCAACATTTCTCTTCCCAGTCTCTTCTTAACCATGGATTCCCATACCTTCTCTCTGGGGACACTATCATATGCCTTTTCTAGATCTATGAAAGTCATGATCAAATCCTCTCCATATTCCCAGTTCTTTTCCATCACCTGCCTCAAGCTAAAGATTGGGTCCACTGTGGATCTTCCACTCCTGAAGCCATACTGTTCCTCTTGCAACTATCCTTCCACCTTTCTTCTCATTCTTCTTTCTAATATCCTTTCCAGTATTTTTACTATCTGTGATATGAGGGTGATCCCTCTATAGTTATCACACACCTTCTTGTCCCCCTTCTTAAACACATCTAGGAACAAAAAAGTGAATTATCATGGCGAACTCCACGCCGGCCAACAGATTAACTTACAGATTTTATTGAAAAGTTTATATTTATGGCCGCTAGAATGCACTCCCCCTGTTAGGATTATCTTGTTCGATACTTCTCCATTAGATGTCACGACTGGTCTACATGGGACTACATTTATTAGTATACCATTGGCATTCTATGAGCAACGAATTTGAAGAATGACAAGATTTTTTTTTGTCGTGTAGCCTCCTGAGAGGCCGAGTGCAGGTCTTTCTAGTCGACGCCCGTGGGTGACCTGCGCGTCGGGATGAGAGATGGAATGGATGAAGATGAATGAAACTGGGCAAGGATGGGGAAGGAAGCGGCCGTGGCCTGTCAGAAGGTACTGTCCCAGCATTTGCCTGGTGTTGAAAATGGGAAACCACGGAAAACCATTTCAAGGACAGCCGACGCTGGGGCTCGAACCCACGCGTCTACCGAGTCAGCAGACAGCTTGGCCCCTTGACCTAACGCAGCGCTTTAGCGCGTGTAGCCACTACAGTCGGTAAATGACAAGATGATACTACGATACATTTTTACTTTTTATTTTAAAGGGTTTGTAACAGCCTATTGTGCGTTATTTGAAAATGTTATTTGAAGTAAAGAACAAAACGATTTCACATAGTACCTGACCTCTAGCCGTCGGTGCTGGTTCAGGTTATTAATTAATACTTTTATTGCAAACAAACAGCAATCGAAAATATCCACATAGTTGGTATACACACGTCTCTGTAGGGTCATGGAAAAATTGTTAATTCAATTAGGGTTGTGAAAGCCATGCACAGCCAGACGTGTAAAGACATGCCTCAACTCAAAGTTGGATGTTGCCCGCGTCAGGCCGATTATGTAATAATAATAATAATAATAATAATAATAATAATAATAATAATTATAATAATTATAATAATAATAATAATAATAATAATGATAATTATAATAATAATGTTATTGGTTTACGTCCCTTTTAACTACTGTTGCTTTTAGAGACATCAGGGTGCCGGAATTTTGCCCCGAATGGCATCTTTAATGTGCCAGTAAATCTACTAACACGGCTCCCTCGCATTTGTGCACCCTCAAATGCCAGATGACTGCGCCAGGATACGGACCTGCAACATAGGGCCCAGCAAGCGAGAACGTTACCGCTGAGCCACGCAGCCAGATTATGTCTCCAGATCCATAACATTCTTTAGATACTTCTTATCTTTCATTCTTCAATGATGGTAGCAGTTGTTTCCGAGGTTGTGGTGTTTGGTAAAGGTAAATAGTTTTTAGGGTCTTCAACCAAGAAATGATTCTATTATACTCTTTGATAAAAACAACGAGTTATAACTATACTCATACATTTAGGAGAAAGTAGGCTATATGTTCTTTACTGAACATCTTGTTTTATTTAAGCACGTAGTTAGTGCGCACGCTGCAACAACGTGCGCGCTACCTCCCGGCATCCTTTGTGAACAAGCAGGCGTCCTTTGCAGCTGTGTAGCTAACCTGTACGCCGAACTGTTCATCTTTACAATGTTCAAGATTATTGATTCCCCCGCCGCGTGTGAGGTACGATCTGTGATACGTTTTTTGAGCGCAAGAAACAAGTCGGCTGCAGACATTCATCGTCAGCTTCGTGAGGTGTATGGTGATAATGCAATGACGGGAGGTAAAGTGAGAAAATGGGTACGCGAGTTCAAAAAAGGCCGTGAAAATGTTAATGACGAAGAACGCTCAGGTCTGTGATCACAGATGACTTGGTGACTGCATTTGGCACGAAAATTCACGAGGACCGAAGATTTATGATAACCACTCTATCAATGGATTTTCCTCAAGTGTGAATTTTTGGTTGTCAGAGCAGGCGGCAAACTTTTATGCAGAGGGATTTGAGAACTTAATTATAAGGTATGACAAGTGCCTAAATAACGAGGCAACTATGTAGAAAAATATAGTAAGATATGTAAAACATACAAATAAATGTGGTTTCAAAATAAAATTTTCGGTTAATTAAAAAAAAAAAAAAAAACGGACCTTAGTTTTGGAATAGCCCTCGTATTATTGTTACGTTATTTTCATTGTAGGTGTTGTAGCAATCGGTGCTACATTGCATTATATCACCTCTGGTAATTGTTAGGACTATTGAAAGAACACAACGAGACCCACTCTTCACACCACTGATATATTGAACGCCATGACAGGCACATACTGTACACAGGTTGGCCAACATAAGAGCAACATTGCCAACTTAACTGAATATGTTGAAATTAAATAATGAACATTCCGCCTACCTTGGCAGACCTTGAACGTCTGTCAACAACAAGACAAAGTTAAACCAGACACATGATGAAATACGAAACATACATTGGAAATAAGAAGATATCAAGTTCAAAAAACCAATTGATATATACAAACACACGAAATGAAAATAGCAGGAAGTTCGCTGAAAATGGCATAATTAATCATTTAAATAGCACAATCGATTACACTGGGAGAGCACAGAGTCTAATTACATGTCTTTTTATGGTCCCATCAGCGACCTTCTCGGTCGCAACTCGAACAACACCATCCGATCCTGGATGCAATGCAACTATTTTTAGCCTACTTTTGATTATTGCAAAAAATGAAAGTAGACTTATGAGATCACTACAGGGCCAAAAAATGTGTCTCTGTCTGTGTGTGTGTGAGTCTGTATGTGTGTGAGTGTGTGTACTTGGAATGTCTGTCCCCCCTATCAATTCGAACACGGTGAAACCGAATTGAACAGAAT
Organism: Meconema thalassinum; assembly: GCA_946902985.2. NCBI lineage: Eukaryota > Metazoa > Arthropoda > Insecta > Orthoptera > Tettigoniidae > Meconema > Meconema thalassinum. The sequence continues at coordinate 329,470,460 of OX336391.1, forward strand.
TTGGTACAGAGGTAGCGCTAGCATTTGGCACCTCAGTGTCTTGTCTTAAATTGCCGCCATCTTGACGAAAACGTAATGGCGGCCACCCAAATGTTCAAAGCTTAAATCAAATTACGACTAACCTAATCATCCTATATCTACCAAATGTTGCAACTACATATAGTCTTATGGCGAGCGTCTTTTGACCAAACTACAAGGTCATCAGCCCAATAGTTTTCAGTTGGCGGCCATGTATGTGAGCAACTGGATTACCCTTATCAATTCAAACACGGTGAAACGAAATTGAACGAACTTTGGTGCAGAGGAAGCACTAGCAATGGGCACTCCAGTGCCATGTTTTATTTCGCCGCCATCTTGACAAAACGCAATGGCAGCCACCCAAATGTTAAAGTCTTGAATCAAATTACGACCAATCTAATCATCTGATCTCTACCAAATTTTGCAACATTATACCTTTATGTATAAAAAAAAAATGTTTTGACCAAACTACAAGGTCATCAGCCTAATAATTTGCGGATGGCAGCCATGTATGTGAGCAAATCGATTTACCCTATCTTTTCAAACACGGTGAAACCGAATTGAACGAAATTTGGTACATAGGTAGCACTTGTAAAGGGCACCTCAGTGCCATGTTTTATATCACCGCCATCTTGACGGAAACGTAATGGTGGCCACCCAAATGTAAAAAGCTAAAATCCAATTACGACCAATCTAATCATTTGATCTCTACCACATTTTGCAACATCATACCTTTAAGTGAGAGGCGTTCTTTGACCAAGCTACAAGGTCATCAGTCCAATAGTTTGCATATGGCGGCCATGTATGTGTACAAATCGATTCCCCCTATCAATTCAAACACGGTAAAACCGAATTGAACGAAATTTGGTACAGAGGTAGCACTAGCAAAGGGCGCCTTAGTGTCATTCTTTAGAAACATGACCTCGTCCTAAACAATTGAAGCACAATTGCCACTTCTTGGCATTATTGCGCCGTTCTTCACCGCCTAACTGCAGGAACCGAGGACATTGGTACAACCTGTGACTGTTGCCACACATATTGCATTTTCCCAGTTAAGCTGTGAAGCAAGCGTTCGAGTTTGATAGAGGTGTAGTCTTATTGAAGGGGTTCTTCATTTGTTCCTTAGGTGTGGCCTTACGTTTCACCTCAACAGCTTCTAATACTTGACATCGCTGTTGAAGGAATGTTGTGATATCTGTGATCGTTGGCAAGTGGTCTGATTGTTTGCTACTTTCCCACTGCCGTTGAGTAGCTGGATCTAATTTAGTGTACACTAAATGGACACGAAGTGCGTCCCAGTGTTCTGTTGGTAAAACCAGTGCCTTGAGTGACCGAAGATGTTTCATTGTGTCATCAAGAAGCCGTCATAGAGAGCTGGCAGATTCCCTTTCTACCGTGGGTAGGCCAAAGAGAGACCTCACATGAGATTGAACAATAATTATCTTGTTTTCAAATCTCTCATGTAACAGTTGCCATGCAATAGAATAATTTGGAGCAGTTAACTGAAGAGAATGAATTAATTCTGAAGCGGAACCCTTGATTGACGACTTGGGGTAATGGTACCTTTGAATGTCAGTTAACGCTTCAATGTTGTGTATTAAAGCTAGATATGTGTCCTTAAATGGCAACCATTCCTCATAATTACCGTGAAAACTTGGTAGTTCAATTGCGGGTAATTTAACTTCTGTGACATGTGTTTGTGATGTACTAGACTGATTTGAAAGGGTAGTTGATTGTGAGCATTGTTGAATGCATTGTTGTGCTCTTGAAACGGTGCTGAATATGCATCTTCAAAATCTACTCTTTCCTGTTCTTGAACATCTTCATTACAATTTCAATTTCTGATTGAACGGTTTCAGATTCAGCATAACATTCCTGAGCTTTCGAAAGCCTCATTTGAATTTGCAGTAGGCCTTGTTCTATACTGTCTGAGTCTAAAAATGTCCTAGGCTGTATCGCATTAACTTTGCCTTAATTTGCGCCCGCTTGCCTTTCAACCCGGCTAGTTGTTCAGTCATGGTTGGAATGTAAGTAGGTAGCAGCTCAAGTGGTAAAGAAGGTAATGCTGAAGGACAATAGTAAAGGTAATAAAGGAATTTTAAGGATACGAATAACTCGCTCACTCACCGATTTGTTGGGCCGCAGACTGCGGTGTCCTGCTGGTTATGGCCCAAGCGGCTGGGTCTCGCTCCCCTTCCTGAAGTCAGCTATGACTTTCACCTACACCGCAGTCCCTCACGGCTGTTGTTCATTGAAGGCGCGACGATGATCAGTTGAGGGTTGACGTTGATTTATGACACTTGCCCAATGTGCCGGACGAGTGAGTGTAGGAGGTTGAATGTCTTTCTACCAGAGTGCGTTTGCTTGCCAATTGCGTTCTTCAACAGATTCATAGTCTCGGAATATGAACATGACGCAAATAAGGTTTCGATTATTGGGTGATCTGGTCAGATCTGATATTGCTATGTAGCCTATGCTCGTTCCACTTCTACTTACTAGGTCGACATGTCTTGTCGGTGTTAGAATGCTGCACGAAATCAAGATGCTGTACTGAACTGATCTCGTCTAGCACCCGTGCGCTTCACTAAGCCGCCATTACGCCAAGCACTTATTTTATCACACGAAATCATGAATATGACTCACTTCACTGTCAATCCGTGTCGGAGGACCAAAATTATGTTGTAGCAATCGGTGCTACATTTCATTGTATCGCCTCTGGTAATTGTTAGGACCATTGAAAGAACACAACGAGACACCTCTTTACACCACTGATATATTGAACGCCATGACAGGCACATACAGTACACAGGATGGCCAACATAAGCGCAACATTGCCAACTTAACTGAATATGTTGAAATTAAATAACGAACAGTAGGCTTGTTGGCAGGGTGTGGTATTGCTGTGTCTGATTGCGAACATTTCTTGTTCTTATTTCTACAACTGACACCAGCCAAGCATGACAGTCATGCGAAATATTTCCCAGAATTGGATATTTGTTGGTTGGTTGGTTCTTAAGTTTAGGGGCTGCGACAACGCAGTCATGTAGCCCCATGTACTTTGGGTGTGTGTAGAATCTGTCTGATAACCGGTGTTAATTGTGATGACTGTATTAGTGTGTGTTATATGTTTTTTTTTTAAATTTAAGTACAGACTGCAACTTAGAATTTTTCAAATAGTTCCTACTTTTGCCACCAAGCGCCACCGTCAACGACTACTAGGCCAAGTTCAGAACTTAGCTACTAGACGCCACCGCAGTCGGCTCTTGGCAACGAACGTAGAAACCTAAGAGCGATGTTTACATTCTTAACCTATCCAATTTAGCTTCACACAGGTGTAATTAGTGGAAGGTTCTTTAACATGCCATAAATCTATGACATGGGACCGCCGGCTTTACTTCCCATCCGAAGGAAGGCATACTGAGGGATTTTTAACGCTCTTAAAAAATCGGCCGGCTTCGGCCGGGTTTGAACCCGCGATCTTGGGCATAGGAGCTCAGCATGCTACCGACTACGCCACCGAAGCCGCCGAATATTTGTTGCACTCATGATGAGGTTCGCTAATAAAAACAAGAAAACTAATTAATAACCTATGCTTTTGTATAGATCTTTAGTGTGGATCTTGGCATTTGAGGGTGCGTAAATGCGAGGGAGCAGTGTCTGTAGATTTACTAGCACGTTAAAGATCCCCTTCGGGGCAAAATTACAACATCCTGGAGTCTCTAAAAGCCGCAGTATTTAAAAAGGACGTCAAACAAATAACAGTATTATTATTTTGTGTAGATCTGTTGTCCATGCCTGGATCATCATACGAAAGACCATAAGGAAGACGTTCAAGGTACTCAAAATTAAAAGTTGCTCGTTAATAAAGGACTGTAAGAAACGTCCATAGATGTACAGTACCCTCAGAAAAAGTAACAACTACAAGTTATAAGATGTAATTGATCTGTATCGTCACCTAATAATTTGAGAGGCATGACATTCCATTAAAAGCAAAATATAAATGTTTTAAATATTTCAATTTTTGTAAAAAGTTAATGATGGCTGTCGTGCCAATTTATAAATGTTCTAGATATGGTATCTTGAGTCCTATCAGAACGATTTAATGAACTTAATATAATCGACCAATATTAGGATTTAAATCTACTGATACAGTACGTCATTTATTGGGCAAGTTTGTTTTAAATTAACACATTGTTTTAATCCCTTGGTGTGTTTGTGTGACAGAGATAAGGGTATGTGTAATTTGGTGTGGGAAATATATTTACAATAGACATGCTCATGCTCCTTGTTATCTGTAAAAAAATGTATTAATGGCAGCTCTTTTTCTGTTGTGTATATCTGTGGACGCGTTGCTCCCTGGTTTTCCTGTGTTTGGGAAAGTTGATTAGTTGTTAGCAATACATGATAATACATTACAATACATTATATATGACATTTTCTTGGCAGCGCTTAATTTATAAAACTAAGTGTGGCGCCACTGAAGTCTAACTTACTTCTAGGTTAGCTTATGTTAACCTATCTTAGCCTAGTGTTGTCGGGCTTACCCTGGTAACGGATTTTTAGTCACCAGGTGCCGAACGGCTTAATCTTAGTCCTATTTATATTAATATGTTGTCGGGCTTACCCTGGTGACGAATTTCCAGTCACCAGGTACCGAGCGCTTATCGTAATGTAATTTAACCTAACGTATTGTCGGGCTTACCCTGGTAACGGATTTTTTTAGTCACCAGGTGCCGAACGTCTTGTTCTTAGTTTTAAAAAAATTGCCTTAAGCTATGTTAATTAGTACTTAAATGTAAGAATATGCTGTATTTACATGCCGAGGGAACCTTAATCTAATGCCGAAATGTGCTGTGCTATTATTTAGCAACAGCGCTTATTGAATTTGCTTACATCTAAGTGACCTTTAAAATGGCACTGTAACTTAAACACTAGAATTTCGATGGAGGCTCGTCCGGTCGTTTTCACTAACGGGGGCCCTTGTAGTACATTGTTGAGACCGGAACCCAACAATGCCTCGTAGTCCCCTCCGTCTTAATCCTAATTGTCGACATTGCATTAATATTAATTAGTAAATAGTAATTAATAGAATCCCGAGCGACTGCGCTGCTGAGGAGCAAACGCCTCGCCCCGCTATCCTGTTCATTGCCGTTGTATTTGCCTATGTTGCCATCATTCTTCATTGGTGATTTGCTGATATATTTATCATTGCTGGGTTTGCCCACGAGAACCCCTCTTGGCAGCCCGCTGCATACCTATTTAATATCTCTGGCCACCCGGTGCGTGACCATTTAAGCTCTGGTGACTCGCTGTCAGCCATTTATGTGGGCACAGGGCCGAATGATCGCATTCATTCCATATTATTCATATTTCATGTATATTATTCATTTGTTGATTATCATTTATTTGGTCGTTTTCACCCCGTCACGCGGGACGCGGACTTGGCGAATCTAGGATTGGTCCCGCTGAATCCTGAGATTCTTCTTCACTTCTGCGAGTAGAAGACTAACTTCCCGCCATAGAAGCTCTACTTAACTTACATACTAACTAGGAGTCTAGTCCTAATGTGGTCGTCCCTAGGTTCCTCTCCTGAGTCCGGTGCGGAGCTGGCTAGTTCTCCCCCCGTCCGTCAAAAAGTCTCCCCTGCAGGTCTTGGCTTCGAGGACCGTGGCGCATAGTGGGTGTAACTTTCCTTTGCCGAGGGGGTAGGCTAGACGCACCCCCGTTTTGGCGTTTGCCCGCGCCAGGCCATCAATGCTTCAACCTTACGTAGTTCCGTCTTTTTGGTCTGGGTCAGGATCTGTTGGCGTCTTGCCCCGTCCCTGCCTTTCTGTTTACGTCACATCACCATTCCGTGTGACATCAGATTCCTTTTTAAAAATATATATATAAGTGTGGGTTGTGAATAATTTTCTGTGTGTCATGTAATTATGTAGAGTTTTTAAGTGTCCTGTGGTTATAGGATCTTCTAAATGCATTGTCTACTTTAGGCCTGTTCGCCATGTCAGATGTCCAGCGTTGATGCCTTGTGGAATTTCCTGGAGGCGTTAGTAGGTTTCCATGGCGTTGGGTACCTTGTTATTGGGATCCGGGGGTGTTATCTGCTGAATGGGCTTAAAGCATGGTAGGAGAGGGTCGTGCATTGATGGACTCGATGTTAATGGTGGCCGGGAGCCGGTGATGCTATCTGGATGTTTTTACAGTGAGTGGATGGGGTAGGTTTTTCCCAAGTGTGTAAAAAATTTTCAAAAAGTGCCATGCAGGTTCAATAATAATAACCCCTGGTATGTGGGTAGGATATTCCATGCATGTGGCTGGATATGAGGCGTATCCGCTCTCATTTGAGGATAAAGTATGGTTTGGGGTGTGATAGTTCTATGTCCCTTGCATGCGGGATTATTTAGTAAGAAAATGTTTGTTAGTTTATGTGTGGCCGCATCTCTTTATATTGAGATGTGCATTACGCTCGCTATTCTTTCTGACACACCCCTAATACTCGGGTGTAGGCATTTGTGACCAGGGCGTAGCATACCCGAATTTTGGGTAGAAGCATGAAGCCTATTAACCCCGAGGTATATTTTTGAATGTTGTCTGTTTTTATGTGTTTGTGTGTCTGTGTTGGATGGCGTTGTGAGTGACAGGGTTATGTAAGGAGAAGGGTGGTATAATGGTAGCCCGTAGGTGGTACATTGGCCATTCTGATGGCACTATCCATCTCTGCTCCTGTCATCTTCACTTGGTCAATATCTGTTTCCTATCCGCTCCTTGGGATGGGTAAGTGCGGTGATGCTGTGACGTCACGGCCTAATCTGGTGTCTTATCTGTAACGTTAAGGTCGGGAGTGAATGTAAGTGTAACTGGTCATGTCCTGATCGCCTATGATGGTTGTTTAAAGATAAAAAACAATAGGCGAAGTAGTTATTGGGGGGGGGGTTGTTCCCTCAGGGAATCTGTCTGTGTCCACCCTTAATTATGGGGCGTGTGTAGGAAGGACGTGGCCGTAGCTGTGATTAGCGCAGCTGCGTGTGTCTGGCTGCGTTCCGCTACAGCACGCTGGCGGGTGGGCTGTTATCGGATAAGTTTTATCGTGTGTCGCGTGGCTGATTGTCAGGTGGCGCGTGTGGCTTGTTAACATCCTTGTGAACATGCTCCTGTGGCCCTAAGATAAATCCGGCCTGTAGTATCTGTACATTGCTAAATGTTATACCTATTGTAACAGTGCTGAGTCCTGTGTCAACTGTATGCTATTATTATTGTTTGTTTCTGTGGTCATGTCGGCATTTCATTGTCACTTCCGTTATAACAAGAGTGTCTGCCGACAGCAGTGTTGCAATGCGCAAGAATTCGCAACTCAGTGTTTTATTGTGTTTTTGTTTTCATGTCCTTGTATACGGGAAGTCTCTGATGTTACGTATGGCGGCTGACGGAACGTGACTTTTGCCAATGTCCGTGTGTTGACATTGTTTGACATTCTGGGAGGGCCAGTGTGTTAATCTGTCCTGTTTTTTGCTACCGATGTTGTGTAGTCATTTCTTCCGCAAGACCTTTGCCTTGTGTAATTATCTGTAATTCATGTCTAGGAAGTCTATTGCCCATGTTCGGGGTAATCAAAATTTTGGCATGATTTCTGGCCATAGAAATGTGGTGTTACCTGTTTTGTGTCTGTGAGAGTGGCGTCCCCCGTATTTTAGGTGTTGGGCGCTATGGTTCAAAGGAAAGTGTGTTGTGGTTTCCGTAGGAGTCTGGCGCTTTCGGTACGGCCCCTATTGGTAGTCCCGGGGTCGCTAATGCCTTGGGTAGGCTGTTGTAGCGAGTACCTTGGCACGAATCTATGCTCCTGTAGGTATGTTAAAGAACCTCCCTGTTATTATAATTGTGTGGCTCAACCGCTTATGTACTTGTATACGGTCCTATTGCAATTCCTTTGCCACCTCTAGTGCATGTTTAAAGTGTGTACTCTGTGATAACATGCCATTTATATATATATATATAATTTAAACAGTCTAATGCCTATTTCCATTCTTGGCTCCCTTCTATGGGGAACAGTGTCTGTATGGGACCCTATGGTTTTTTCTGTAGGGGATAGTGTATGGGTGCTATTTGTGCGATGGTACTCGTGTGATTGTCTGTAAGTAATCTTTCGTCGGTCGACAATTGTTGTTTTCCACGGTGTCCGCTTTTATTGGGCATTCGGACCCGCGATCCCGTGTAATGTTCCGTGTTTCATGTCTGCGTTGTCTGTTGGGATTTTTGCGTCCCTAGTGTGGCTTTGATTGTGTTTTTCGCGCCAAAAATACCATTGGTTAGCTTCTTTTTGGCACGTTTGTATTGTGTTTCTGTGTGTTCGTTCACGCCTTGGTCTAAGGCCTTGGTATTACATTTTCTGTACTGTGTGTACCATGGCGCGCGTATCGTGTGTTTGAGACACGCGTATGAAAATATGCTTTAGCGTGATTATTTTGTGCCATTCGCGACGACCCTCGTACTCTAATTTTGGGAGTTATCGGGTTTTTAAACTGGCGTGAATGACTGTGTATGTTACAGCCAGGACTGGAACACTCTTAGGTTGTCCGTAGCTAGTGAAGGTCGCCTGCTCACGTATGTGTTATCGCTGACTGCGATAGTATCAAATTTCACTGACGTGGGCATTACCTGTTACTTGTCTGGCGATGTGCATATGTCAAGCACGTGTGGGCTTGGTTGCTCGCTCTCCTGTGGTGAGCATGGCTTTCCGTCATGGAGAAGAACCTGCCTCTCTCTATAATTGTATCCCCAAATTTTGTGTTATTGTGGGCGTGGGGTGAATATATTCCTGTTAGTGTGACTGTCCCTTATTGCCCTATCCTTCATTGGATAGTTACCCGACCTTGTATTCCTGGTGTTCAGGAGGTCGCGGGTTCGAGACCGTCTTCGTCCAGGGTAATTATTCCTGGTGTCTTTTAGGCCTGTGTCTCCGGGACAGGTTTGTCAGTGTTACTGATGTTTTGTGGCAATTTGAGCTTACTGTGTGCCTTCCAGAAATATGTGGGGTTTCCCAAAGTCTGGGATTTTCACCCTATGGTGTTTATGTTTAGTTTGAGCGCTATTATGGGGGACGAGAAAAATTCATGCTATAGGCCGTGTAATAAATAGCGTATACCTATGGGTCAAATATATATAGTTCAACTTGTATGGTTCGGACTTCACGGGATTAGTAAAAAAAAATTGAGTTATCCAAAATTCGAATTAAGAAAGAAAGAGTAGAGAAAATACATTGTATCACGTTTACATAGTGATTTATGTTGACTAAAGCAAATTAACAAACGATGGTGCTTTATAAAGATTGTACCGTAAATAATTTCAAAAGTTTCAAATGAAAGTAAAACCTGAGTGTACTATTCACCTATTTGACGCCGTTAGTAAGGTAGTAATCTAGTTATGTCTCAGAAAAATCTACTATTTTTTTCAAAAATAGTTTGAAAATCTTAACTGTTTCTTACGATTAAGGCTCTCAGCCATCACAAAAGAATCTAGCAAATTGTAGGAACGGAACATAGAACAACTTAGTCATTTCTACTTAGAAAGACCCGCCTAAGCTCTGTGCTGTGGTTTGTTGCTTAGGCTGCATTCGGAACAGTTCTTTCCGAACCTGAGCCGCGTGGCCCAACTGAAAGGCCTCCGAATCTCTTTGTACACTAAAAACTTTACATGATCCAACATATACTTTGAATTAACCACGATTATAAACCATTGATGGCCTAAAAATGCTAGGGCCAAGAAAAAAATTAAGAAAAATTTTGAATTATATAATTTTGAGTTAGCCACATTCCACTGTATATACATGAAAAATGTACAGTTTTGTGCATGAGTCTCTGCGTGTCTACCGTTTACAGGGGTGGCACCTGCCCTTTGTGTGTCAATTGTAGTGTTTCCTGCATGTAGAAGAACCTACTCGTGTGTATGTTTGTGATGCAAGTGACATTAGTGTATGTTACATTCCTGGTGAAAGTTGCTATCCACGTCCGAGCGTCATTGCTCGAGAAGGTGAATACTTTCGCCCTGTCACTAAGGCGTAGGCCCCTGATACTCATTGGGGTGCTTCTTTACTATTTACTGGAGGGGTTTGTAGCAAAGTAAGTCTGGGCCTACTTTCACCGTAGTGCCTGGATATTGGCCTAGGTGTGCTTGTGTCTGAGGGGCTGATTGCGCTCCACGCTGTCCTAGCAGTGTTTATAGGGGTGTGTGTCCACCTGTCTGCCTGGCCTCGTGGGGTAGGTAATAACGCCTTCCTTATGCCCCGTGTATTGTGTGTCTGCGCCTGGGCAGTGTTCACAGGCGTACGTTTTGCACCCTGAGGGGCTGAAGGCAACACCCTCTTATGCTTTTGCACCTGGGGTACACATGCTAGTGCCCGCTTCCATTCTGGAAAAATTGCCCTTTGAACTAGCGGAAAAGGGCCGTGTAATTGCCTGTGAATGCCCTGGCGGTGTATTGGAGTGTAGTCTAACCGATTTCTGGCCTATGGCCACGGTAGACTCCTGCCCTTGTGTTTGCCTATGTGTGTAGGTTTGTGTGGGCTTAATGTGCTGTGGCACGGGCTATATGTCCTCAGCCCATGACATGGTAACCTCCCGGTTTCTCCTTGTGTTATTATGTGTGCCCGGGAGTCCTGGCTTCAACTCCCTCTCGTTCGTCCGTTCCGAGGGGGTTGGCGTAAGTTCTGACCTGGTCCTGGCAAAATTGCCTCCCGAACCGGAGCTGAGGGACGTGTGTTCATGTGACCTTGGCCCTGTGGTGTGTTGGAGCCTAACCTGGCCGTCCTCTGAACTGTGGCCACAGCGAACTCCTTCCCCTGTGTCTTGCTAGTGTCTGAGATGGACATCCGTGCGAATTTCTGCGTTAGCGTATCTACGCTTATGTCCTCTCTAGGCTGGGCTGGTGGCCCTGCTATGAACTCAAAAATGGCCTTGTTAGCCTGGAGCTCCCTATATTCTTCCCAAATTTGGGCGTACTGCCTATTGAGGCATATGGCCTGTTCGGCAACTTTGTTGCAATTAGTCCCTATCCGTTGGTGTTCCCTAATGATTGTTTCCCATTGCTGGAACATGAATTCGTGTCGGCAGTGTAGTTGCCAGTGTGCCTTAATGATTTGTGTACGGAGGGTGGGGATTATCGCTCGAATCTTGCGATTCCTGGCGCTGCGGAGTGGCTGGACAAGTGCCCTTATGATTCGCATATACTGGGCGTGCAGTAGTTGCTGAAACCTTCTGAGGTAGTCCTGTCTTGTCTCAAAGACCTTGTGCCAGGCAATTAACTCCTGGTACTCCCCAATGCTCCTCAGCACAGCTAGACGGTATAGAGGGGCCATCCTGGATCAAGGGTATGTATAAAAAGAATTGTGTGTGTTTTGCAATGTATTATGTTTCTGATGCTTTCCAGGGGGTGGGGGTGGGTGGGTTGATTAAAATTTCCCTTGTATTTCTAGAATGAAGGGATAAGAGAGAAAAATAATAATACTTTCTTCAAAAAAAAAAATTAACTAACGCTTGGCTGTGTGCGGTACGGGTCGTTCTACCACGAGGGCTCGTTGTATGAGTCCTACCCTTATTGTGCGTGGTAGTAGCGCCTCCACCAAATATGTTTTAATCCCTTGGTTGGGGGGTAGTTTGGGATAAAACACTGTGTTATTGTACTAATTTGGAAGGTTGTTCCTAAATGAGAGTAGCTTCCCGTAGCTGGAAAAGCTTACTAGTGTAGTGTGTTGTTTAGTGTTTAATCTCTAGGGGATGTTCCTGCAAATATGCAAGTGTTTATTGGGGGATGGATCTCTAAATACAGGCTACTGTACTGGCCTGCCAGCTGGGCGGAACAATAAACGTGCAATGTCAGCGGCTCGATGCTAGGCAGTCGAGTCGCGTGCGGGAAGCACAATGGAGTCTGACCAAGCAATTACTGGCTACTACGGTCACGGACAATCGTGACGAAGGTCAGGCGGGGTATTAGGACGTGAAGAGGAGTGTAATTAGTAAAGGCAAGTGTGGTATACTGACCATGTGTTTATTTGGTCAGTAGATGTAAATTGGTAAGTCCCACTTGGGGAATGTAGACAAGTATACAATTGGTGTGTACAAATTAGGGGTAGGTGTTCACAAAATAAAGGATTCTGAGCACTACTGACTCTCACCTGATGATGAATCTGGAACAGACGTCGGCTAGGGCCGCTGGCGACGCACACTGTATAACAGATAATGGCTCCAGTTAGGACTCCACTTCTTATACTTTTAGGTGCTGCATGGTCAGCATTACGTCACTGTAGCTGCCCCAGATAGCTGTTGATGTAGATGTTTATGTATGTGTTGCAAGTAGTTGGCTAACCTCCCGAGCTGGGTGGCCGCCTCTTGCCGTGTATGGATAATGTTCTGGTCTTATGGTGTTGCCAGTTGGGGTGGTTTTGGTAAAAGATGGGGGTGGCTCCCAGGTGGTACAGCCCCCCGGGCCTGTACAACATACTGTGAGTTAAATATTCTTGCATATTTTTCTAGAAACTATTTTCCAATGATGCCTTCATAATCTAGTAAAATAATAGCCTTTCATTTGGTCAATGCATTAATGTATCCAATTACATTGGGCGGAGAGAAAAACTGACCTACTTTACACTTGTAAACCTGGAAAAAGAATACATGTATAAACGTATATAATTAATCCACAGTAGATGTGTGTGTAATATTCCTTTCAGGTTAATATACTGTATTTAAATATTTCTACTCCCCACCTAATACAATTGTTCTCAAACGTGTTGACCGAATGAAAAGCATCCTATCATAGATTACTAGGCAACACTGAAAAATGGCTTGTAATAATTAATGCTTGAGAAGCAGAATATTTCCGTCATCACACTACACTAACTATCTATACCCCGCGATGTAGCCATGTGTATTAGAACGATCTCATCGTTCGCGATGGAGATCTGCAGAAATCTGGGGATCGTAGGTTCGAATCCTGGCGCTGTCAGCGGATGTTCAGGGTGTGTAATTTCCCTGGGGTTTTCACCACTCCCCAGGGAATCGCCGGGATAGTAGCTTCTTTCAATTTCCGGAGCATATACCCCACACCCAATGAAATATTTATTACTAAAATATCCTGATTCTGCACAAAGAAAACGAAAGGGTTGGGGTTGTCGTTAAGTAATAATAATAACTTCAATTTCTAAACCAAGCCTACTCTAACTCGTATATTGATGAATCTAAGAATAACACTTCAGACAACGGCTAAATTTTTCAGGATACATCTTGAAGAGAAGATAATAGCAGCTTTTAGAAGCATGAATGACATTCAGATAATCGGGAAACTATCCTAACAGCCATGCGACTCTTTGAGGCAAAAGTATCGCCATGTATGACATATGGACTGGAACGTATTTGAGAGCACTTAACAGCAAAACAGCTAGTAGACATGGAACGAGTTAAAGGGACATATTTAAAGAAACCTCTCTCAGTTTCAAAATACTGGCCAATAGATTGGTATATGAGCTAGCTAGGGGGAATTTGTCATAGAGGACTTAAGATGGAAACTTTTATTGCCAATCACAGCAAGTGTAAAACAAAATATTGGAGGAGAGGGCTAGAAAAAGAATGGAGATAGATCCGGATTTTTAGGCCACTGCCGCAATGACAGATATAAGCTGGACTAAGGCAATCTGCGATCTACGCCACGCAGTAACACGACTGGCTGTCCACGGTTCCCATTGTAAGCTATGCACAGAGAAAAGATGGCATCACCCCAACGATGATTGTGTGTGGTTATTAAAAGGACAAGGTCACTGAAAGGTTATGCGGAAATCTGTATCATTTCTTAAATGCCCGTTTGATCGCAATTAAACTTTAAAAAAATGAATAATGAATCTATAGCAACTCAAGCTGCAAATAATGCACCAGTGGAGCTAATCAGAAGTTGCTGCTTTCTTTTAGATACCTGCTAATTGCTCTCACTTGTGGTATACATACCGTGCCAAGGACACTTGGTGTAGGGTTCCGATAGAATGCCTTAATATTTTTGTACAATGTGTTACAGTTTAGTGGAGATTCCTTCAATAGTTGATCGTGGTTACCAAATATTAATTGCTCTAACTGAAGATTTATTAAAATAAAGTCATAGAAACATTAGTTTGCTAGTCTAATATTCTGGGTGTTTGACAAGGTTCTCACATTTTGGATAGTCTAGCCTCTCAGAGTAAATTGCTGAAACTCTTGAACGTTTCGTTGAAATCATGGCTGTCAATGCATGCATAATTTTCTAGTGTAATATTATCATTTAAATTTTAAAATAATAAAGGTTCAATACTTTAATGAAGTCGACGAATTGTGTTATATCGAGTGAGTAGGCTAGTAAAATATTATAGTTACACAAGAAGAACCACTTGAATTTCTATTGCAACATCGTGTAGCGATATTTTCCTCACACAGGATCCTCCAAATAGAAAAACACTGATCATGCTTGTAGTTTTACGTGACTTTAATCTTAATTATAAGCTTCGGCATTAGACGCTTAACAATGAAGTCATTTAAATTAGGTAAATGTCACATTCAGCTGTTGGAATTATGGCAGCCTTGGTAAATATCCAAACACAAATACGTATGCACTGAGTTATCAATCAGGATTACCACATGGTATTTTGTATTGATTGACGGGTAAGTAACTGGTCTCCCTATCACAAGTTAACTCAGGCAAAACTCCTTTGATAGATAAATAAATAAGAATATAAATAAAATAAATAAATAAATAAATAAATAAAAAACTTTAGGAGCCTTACAGTAGTCGCATATGATGTGTAACATCTCACATAGAAGAAACCTCACATGAAATTGTTCATACACCGGTATTTTATGTCTACCCCTTATTATTCCCGTTTTTCCTACGGGATCGGGGATGAGATGCAATGGAAGTATTTGTGGCGGATGGTTTTTACGGCCGGATGCCCTTCCTGACGCCAACATCACGAGAGGAGTTTATGAGAGATGAAATTAATGATGGTGAATGAAACTGGGTAAGAATGTGGAAGGAAGCGGCCGTGGCCTGTCAGAAGGTACCGTCCCAGCATTTGCCTGGAGATGAAAATGGGAATCCACGGAAAACCATTTCAAGGACGGCAAATTGTTGATACACCGGTATTTTATAATATTTTTGGCACAAATATTAATCTGTTGTAAAAGAGGGTGTTTTACAGATATTGTAGTTTATAATTCTGAACTCATTTTATTAGAGGTTTTGTAGCTTCCACCAGTACTAGCCTAAATAAAGAATACGATATGGATCAACTAGATTAATAGACGCGACACCGTTCATAACCTTAAATTCCCTATAAATAGGCCAACTTGCGAGTAAATGCAATGTGCACAGCAGTAGATCATGAAAGGCTTGCCCAGTTCCCGGACCTCTTGATTCACAGACGAACACGTAATTTCATATGGATTCCGTTAAAATGAGTCATATTGATATTATAAATATCGTTTAAAACGATAATCGGGTAGCAAAAATATCTAACCCGTCCGGGATTCAAACCAGAGATCTCTAGATTCACAGTCAGAGACGCTAATCCCACGGCTATTTCGACCACACGAATGCTAGGCACAAGATGGTGACTTATTTTCACGTACCATTAATACTGCATCACGGAATTAAGTTTCATTTGTTTCGATAACGTTCCTGCTTGAAATTGAGTTTAAAATGCCTTATGAATAGGCCCTCGTGTGAGTTAAGAGAATGTATTCAGCAAAAGTTCATGATGGCTTACTCAGTTCAATCAGTTGACACCAGAGTTCGCATGACCGTTTACCGTCAGAATGAAAGTGTTCAGCAATGCGATCCAGCTGGCAGTGCGTCTTACACACTTCCGTCCGATCCACCACTGCCAGCTGGATCGTCCGATCCACTTCCGTCCCATTTTTTCAAAATCACTCCCACAGAAATATCCAGCAACCGAGTGGAAAGATGTTACACATCAAAAATTAAATTCAATTAAACTAAATTAAGTAATTAAATAAATATACAACTATACCCTGCGTATTTTATTTGCTATAATGTGTGTGATTGTGTGGTTGTTTTGCTAGTCCAAGAGAAAGTGGTTACTCTAGTGTGATTGATCAGAGGATTGATACTGAGCACGGGATTCACGTTGACTTGTGGTGACGAACAATATAGCCCACGCTCAATATCCCCTACAGAGATTAATTTTGTATCAGTATCAATGTCTGACAGCGCTTCAAGTTTCGGGCAGAGTAACGAGCTCTATACATCAGAAGCAGCTGCAATGTAGCGCTAATATTCAATTTAAAGTAACCATAGTTACAGGGGACGGCAATGAACTGTGTTTACCTTGCAGGAAAATGACTTTCCCCTGTCTTGTTTAACATATGAAGGGCTCAGAGGAATTAAGAGTCTTTTCGAAGCATCGATCTGGAATGAGTTAGTACGGAGTAAGTGTGCTAGTATCTTATGCTAGTACAAGCAGATATACCCGTTCTTTTACATGGCCTTCGTATTTATCAGCCAAGAATGATCATGTGTTCATGTATTCGTGATATATTTTTTACCTATTTATCAATTAAATGTATCATTACAGAATTAATAGAGCCTCCATGGCTAAGGCGGCAGCACGCCGGCCTCTCACCGCTGGGTCCGTGGTTCAAATCCCGGTCACTCCATGCGAGATCTGTGCTGGACAAAACGGAGGCAGACAGGTTTATCTCCGGGTACTCCGGTTATCCCTGTCAACATTTCATTCCAGTAACACTCTCCACTATCATTTCATTTCATCTGTCATTCATTTAATCATTGCCCCAGAGGAGTGCGACAGGCTTCGGCAGCCGGTAGAGTTCATATCCTCGCCGCTAGATGGGGGCTTCATTCATTCCATTCCTGACCTGGTCGGAGACTGGAAGCAGGCTGTGGATTTTCATTTCATTACAGATTTAATATTGTGAAGATAACGCAAAGCGCAAAGCGATTTATGTGGAAACAGAGAAGAGAAAACCAAGTTAATCTTAGAACAACAATGATCATTAATTTGAAATTTTACCTAATGAATAGGTAAATAAATGACAGTTATACTAAAAATAAATAGACTTGAAGACTAGAAATAAAATATCCACTATAAACATTCTTTTTCTCGGCAATCATAGACTAATCTTCTAATAATAAAAATTCTGTTATTTATTTATGTATTTATTTATTTATTTATTTATTTATTTATTTATTTATTTATTTATTTATTTATTTATCGTATGGCTGTTAGTGCCGGGAGTGTCCGAGGACATGTTCGGCTCGCCTGAGTCTGTAGCTGCTTCCAGCGGACACCTTAAAGGGTGAGCTACAAGTTCCGTTCATTTTCAAGTAGTTCCAACTTTCGCCACCAGATATCAATGATACCTAGTGGTGAACGTTGGAACTTTGATAGAGCGTTCTGCTAAAATATTGTTATAAGTTAATCGAAAATACTGTATAATTAGAATAAATCGTTAAAATTTGGAAACATATGATGTAATTTCCTTTAAAAATCAGATCTGTGTTTATTGAATTATTATTGGAATGTTAAACAAGTAGTTCCGTGAAGAACTAAATAGCCTATTTTCATATATCCTACTTAATTGTTAATTGCTTCTATCAAGATACACAAATTCAGTTTGATTGCTGTAGGAGATTCATAGATATTGAGAACCCTCTAAATATTTCGGATGGTCGCCATGTTGGATTTATGTATTTCAAGAATATTATTGCGTAGGTGTAGACCTATTATTCAAACTTCAATAGCATGATTACGACACAACACATAAGAGCGAGATTCTAAAATTTCGCAAAGCAGCCATATGTGGTTATAAAAAGGTTTGAAAGAAATTAGATGTCAGTGGATTAAATATGTATAAGCTTTTACCGCACCAAGTTTCACTACGCTCGGATGGTTAAATCTAAGAAACGTCCATTTAAGTATTAAAATTTCGCGTCGACATGTTGGATTTGTGCTCACCAGTTTATTGAAAGTTCCATAGGTGAACTTACGTTCATAGCCTTTATCAACATATAAAATTTCAGATTGTTGTCATAAATTAGTAGATTTTGAGAACAGTCGAAATATTTCAGAAGGTCGCCTAGTTGGATTTTTATACATGTAGGTCATAGATCGCATGATTAGGACACACGAAATTAAAACTTAATTTAAAATTTCGCACAGCCGCCATCTTCAGATTATGTTAACAATTGATCAAAATGTCAGTGCCTTGCACTGTGTACAAGCATTTGCTGAACCAAGTTTCACTGCGTTCGGATAGTTAAATCGCGAGAAAAGTCTATTTAGATGTTTGAGCTTTGCTTGGCCGCCATGTACGGTTTGTACTTAACAGGTTTTTGAATGTCACATAGGTGAACTTTAAGTAGTTCCTTTTAGGCCTATCACCGTACAAAATTTCAGGCCGATATCAGTAATAGCTTCGTATATATAGAATGCCGGTGAAATATTTCGCACAGCCGCCATGATGGATTGGTGAGACGTAATAAAATTTGAAGGACACTATGACTATGACGAGTTTATTGAAATCCCTCCAGCCGTTTAGATTTTATTATGGGACACACACACACATACGCAGACACACGCACACATACACCCGCCGACAAAAACTGATCTCATCAGCCTATTTTTAGCCTACTTTCGATTTTTGCAAAAAATGAAAGTAGACTTATGAGATCAACACAGGGCGAAAAAAGTGTGTCTGTCTGTGTGTGTGTGTATGTGTGTGTGTGAGTCTGTGTGTGTGTGTGTGTACTCTGAATGTCTGTCCCCCCCCCCTATCAATTCGAACACGGTGAATGCGAATTGAACGAAATTTGGTACAAAGGTAGCACTAGCAAAGGACACCTCAGTGTCATGTTTTATATCGCCGCCATCTTGACGGAAACGTAATGGTGGCCACACAAATGTTCAAAGCTTAAATCAAATTACGACTAACCTAATCATCCGATCTCTACCAAATTTTGCAACAACATACCTTTATGGGGGGAGCATCCTTTGACCAAACTAATAGGTCATCAGCGTAATAGTTTGCGGATGGCGGTCATCTTTGTGTGAAAATAAATTCCCCCTATTAATTTGAACACGGTGCAACCGAATGGAACGAAATTTGGTACAGAGGTAGCACTAGCAAAGGGCAACTCAGTGTCATGTTTTATATCGCCACCATCTTGACGTAAACGTAATGGCGGCCACACAAATGTTCAAAGCTTAAATCAAATTACGATTACCTAATCATCCGATCCCTACCAAATTTTGCAACAACATACCATTATAGAGGAAGCATCCTTTGACCAAATGAATAGGTCATTAGCCTAATAGTTTGCGGATGGCGGCCATCTTTGTGTGAAAATCGATTCCCCCTATTAATTCGAACACGGTGCAACCGAATGGAACGAAATTTGGTACAGAGGTAGCACTAGCAAAGGGCATCTCAGTGTCATGTCTTATATCGCCGCCATATTGACTGAAACGTAATGGCGGCCACACAAATGTTCAAAGCTTAAGTTAAATTACGACTAACATAACCATCCGATCTCTACCAAACTTTGCAACAACATACCTTTATGGAGGGAGCATCCTTTGACCAATCTAATATGTTATTAGCCCAATAGTTTGCGGATGGCGGCCATCTTTATGTCAAAATTGATTCCCCCTATTAATTCGAACACGGTAGAACCGAATGGAACGAAATTTGGTACAGAGGTAGCACTAGCAAAGGGCAACTCAGTGTCATGTTTTATATCGCCGCCATCTTGACTGAAATGTAATGGCAGCCACACGAATGTTCAAAGCTTAAATTAAATTACGATTAACCTAATCATCCGATCTCTACCAAATTTTGCAACTACTTACCTTTATGGAGGGAGCATCCTTTGACCAATCTAATAGGTCATTCGCCTAATAGTTCTCGGATGGCGGCCATCTTTGTGTCAAAATCGATTCCCCCTATTAATTCAAACACGGTGAAACCGAATGGAACGAAATTTGGTACAGAGATAGCACTAGCAAAGGGCATCTCAGTGTCATGATTTATATCGCCGCCATATTGACAGAAACGTAATGGCGGCCACACAAATGTTCAAAGCTTAAGTTAAATTACGACTAACATAACCATCCGATCTCTACCAAACTCTGCAACAACATACCTTTATGGAGGGAGCATCCTTTGACCAATATAATAGGTTATTAGCCTAATAGTTTGCGGATGGCGGCCATCTTTATGTCAAAATTGATTCCCCTATTAATTCGAACACGGTGGATCCGAAAGGAACGAAATTTGGTACAGAGGTAGCACTAGCAATGGGCACCTCAGTGTCATGTTATATATCGCCGCCATCTTGACGGAAACGTAATGGCGGCCACACAAATGTTCAAAGCTTAAATCAAATTACGATTAGCCTAATCATCCGATCTCTATCAAATTTTGCAACTACATACCTTTATGGAGGGAGCATCCTTTGACCAATCTAATAGGTCATTCGCCTAATAGTTTGCGGATGGCGGCCATCTTTATGTCAAAATCGATTCCCCCTATTAATTCAAACACGGTGAAACCGAATGGAACGAAATTTGGTACAGAGATAGCATTAGCAAAGGGCATCTCAGTGTCATGATGTATATCGCCGCCATATTGACAGAAACGTAATGGCTGCCACACAAATGTTTAAAGCTTAAATCAAATTACGACTAACATAACCATGCGATCTCTACCAAACTTTGCAACAACATACCTTTATGGAGGGAGCATCCTTTGACCAAACTAATAGGTCATTAGCCTAATATTTTGCGGATGGCGGCCATCTTTGTGTGAAAATCGATTCCCCTTATCAATTCGAACACGGTGAAACCGAATGGTACGAAATTTGGTACAGAGGTAGCACTAGCAAAGGGCACCTCATTGTCATGTTTTATATCACTGCTATCTTGACGGAAACGTAATCGCGGCCACCCAAATGTTAAAAGCTAAAATGTAATTACGACCAACCTAATAATCTAGTGTCTACCAAATTTTGCAACACCATATCTTTATGTGGGAAACATATTCTGACCAAACTGCAAGAACATCAGCCCAATAGTTTGCAGATGGTGGCCAAGTATGTTTGCAAATCGATTCCCCCTATCAATTCAAACACGGTGAAACGGAATTGAACGAAATTTGGTACAGAGGTAGCACTAGCAAAGGGCACCTCATATTCATGTTTAATATCCCTATAGCCCGTTGTATTTCAACAAGCTACTACAACCAACATTCAATCATACTCCTTGAAAAGGACAAAGAGTTATAACAATACCCATGCATTTAGGAGAAAGTAGGCTATATGTTCTTTCCTGAACATCTTGTTTCATAATTGGAAATAGGCTAAGAACATATATAAAGTATATACAGTATATTTCTTATTATTATTTCGTTTCACCATCTTTGGGGTACGTTGTTGAATCAATCGTTTCTCTGTGTGTTGATCTTTCATAAGTGCTCAGCATCTCTTCATTCGTTCTGATCTTTCCCTCTCTTCTTCCAAGATGATGGGTTTGGATTTTAGTGAAGATTTGTCTTGGAACCTTGTATTTTAGTCTTCAATAATTATTTTAACTTTTTGATTGAGTAGTGAATTTTCTGTAACTCTTAATTCAACTAGGTCTTTTTCAGTTTCTTTAAACCATGTGGGATTCGTTTGGCGGTTACGGAAGAAATCAAAGATTTGTTTGGTTAATTTATTAGAGTTCATTCTGAGGAGATGAACGTAAAAAATTATCATCCTTTTTTCGAATAGCATCTGAGAGTTTAACAATTATTTGTAGAGAGTCTTATTCTTCATGTATATAATCTTATTATCCTGAGACTGTGTCCTATGATTTTTCTTAGAATTTTCCTTTGCTTGAATTCGAGTTTTTCCATCTGGCCTCTGAAAGTCATGTTTAGGGTTTCTGCTACGTACAGTGCTCCTGGTTTAATAACTGTCTTATCACTAGGGCTCGGATGCTTAAGACCAAAAAAAGCCCGAATTTGCAAGCAAATATCACCTAAGAAATGACGAAATATGACTCAAAGATGACAAAATATGACCTGAAAATGACAGATTTAAATATGGCCATTTTTAGCCTATTTTCAATTTTGAAAAAATAGGCTTATGAGATCACATTTTGTCCGTGTGTGTGTGTCCCTAATAACATCTAAACGGCTGGAGCGATTTCAATGAAACTCGGTAAGTTCATAGCACTATTCCGGACGACCCCGACCGTGCGCTTCAAATTTTGTTACGTCTAAACAATCCAACATGGCGGCTGTGCGAAATATCTCACCAGCATTCAATATCCCCGAAACTATTCCCGATATCACCCTGGAATTTTGTACAGTGATAAAGGGAACTACTAGAAGTTCACCTATGTGACTTTTGATAAACTGGTAACTACAAAACCAACATGGCGGCCACCCGAATTTTGCGACTTTTAAATATACGTTTCTCGCGATTTAACCAACCAAACGCAATACAACTTGGTACAGTATATGTTTATACACATTGTAATGCACCGACATCTAACTTGGTTCAATTGTTTACATAACCACAAGATGGCGGATCTGCGAAATATTTCACTGGCATTCTATATCTCTGAAACTATTAGCGGTATCACCCTGAAATTTGTACGGAGACAAGGGCACTACTGGAAGTTCATCTATAAGACATTCAAAAACCGGTTAACTACAAAATGAACATGGCGGCCAAGCGAATTTGAAAATTTTAAATAGACCTTTCTCGGGATTTAATGTTCCAAACGCAATGAAATCTGGTACAGGAAATGTTTATACACATTGTAATACACTGGTATCTAATTTAGTTCAATTGTTTACATAACCTCAAGATGGCGACTATGCGAATTTTAAATTTAAGTTTTTATTTCTTGTGTCGTAATCATGGTATCGAAGTGAAAGTTTGAGTAATGAACCTACGCAATAATTTTCCTTTAATGGTACATGACTCTATGGCCTATACATTTAACAATCCAACATGGCGACCATCCAACATATTTAGTCGGCTCTGAATATCTACGAATCTATTATAGCAATCAAACTGATTTTTTAAGTTCATAGGGGCTATGAACTTAAGTTCACCTATAGGACTTTAAATTACCTGGTGATCACAAATCCAACATGGTGGTGACGCGAAGTATGAATATTCACATGGACGTTTCTCGCAATTTAACCATCCGAGTGCAGTGAAACTTGGTACAGTAAATCTTTATACGAATGTTAATCCACTGGCATCTAATTTATTTCAATTGTTTCCATAACCACAAGATGGCAGCTGTGCGAAATTTTAAAATCTCCTTGTTACTTCTAGTGTCCTAATCATGCGATTGAAGTTTGAATGCTACACGTACACAATAATCTGCATGTAACAGTACATAACTCTAGGACCTACCTATATAAAATCCAAAATGGCGACCATCCGAAATATTTAGACGGTTGCAGTCTATTTTCCTTGACTCACTTATCACCTGAGAAAACATACTTATAAAACAGGTTCATTAAATTGATGTTGTCGACTAGCATTGCTGCTGTTCTTTGCCGTGTTACAATGCTGCTGCACATTGAAGCGTTTTTTTTTTTCAGCCACAATTTTCACTTCACACAACTTGCAAACCAGAACTGAACAATCTGTACAAAAATTTTCTTCTCCAAATTTCTTAATAAAGCTTCGTAACTTAACACGTAGAAGAATTTTCCTTAGGTATAATGAAATGCGTACTGGAGTGTGATTCACCGTACACTGACGCTTGTTCAAGTAAGAGAAGGAGATGTTAGCCAACTGCTGGAATGGGTTTATCTAGATTATTTCTTTCTCTACAAGTGCGATCATCTTTCCGAGTACAATGTGGTTGCGCAAGAGATGCAGTAAGTTGTATGACCTTCATCCCATAAAGAAGGTATTCCACTTGCATTAACTGCCGTTGTGGCATCCAGATTCAATTTCTGTAAACACTAGTTCCCATTCGGTAAGTTGAGGATGATTACACACCTGCAGGTGTCGTCAAACAACCGAAACATGACGTTCTTTCCAAACAAATATCAAAATATGACCTAATGGTTAAAATGTTCAGAGTATGCATTTATATGACAAATAAAGACCACTGTATTGTGACGATAATCACTTGAATTGCATCAGAAACTAATTGGGCATGAAAATAGAGGCAAAGAAAAAAATATGACTTTTCCTAAACATCCAAGTCCTAATTATAATGTTGAATTTTGGATTCCCATGAAAGGGATTTCTTGTTGTATGTATCTTTTTTTATTTGGAAGGCCATTTAAAGTTTATTTTTCTTGGATTCAATTGCTTTACATTCCCGGGCACTCCAACTAATCCAATCTCCGAGATATTTGAATTCTTTTACTATTTCAATTTCTTTTCTTTGCCTTTTAGGTATTTACGCGGGTGTTTGTTGTTTGTCATGATTTTGGCTTCTTTGAAGGAGATGTGAAGACCGATTTTAGCTGCTTGTTTCTCCAGTTCAAGGATTTGCACCCTTGCTTCCTGTATTGTTTCAGCAAACAAGGCCAATGACTATCATCTGAAAAAGCAATACAATTGATTTTGAGGTTCTTCTTTTTGAACCCGAGCTTATTCCCCTCCTTTTACTGGTGTTCCATTCTATGACCACTTTCTCAAGCGCACAGTTTAGCAATAACGGCGAGACCCATCCCCCTGTCACACTCCCGTTCTTATTTCGAGGGGATCTGATAGTACACCCATGAATTTAACTTCAGAAAACTTATTTGTGATGGTCGCTTTTATGATAATGGTTGTTTCCTTATCCAGTATATTACTTATAATTCATTTTGAGGTTCTAAAATAGAGAAATTTGCCTCTATGGAGTAGGAAACGGTATTGCAAAGATTTTCCTATGCTTTCAAAATGTTATTATCGTCAAATAAATTGCTCGTTAATTTCGATGATTGGTACCCTCTATGGAGAACGGTCAGATTTATATATACAGTAAATAAAAATAAATAAATACATTAACTATTTAATTAATACATAAATAATAAATACAAATTTTAAATTTTAGTTTGCTTATTTGATTATTCGTTTATTTTGCTCATATTGGGAGAGATCTCGTATTGTCATAAATTATATCCAACTCATACAGTTAAAAAAAAAGCAATGGTGTTGAATTAAGAGTACTGTATCTCAATAACTAAGTAACTTAATAATTAACCATTTACTTCTAAAGAAAACAACCAGCATGTGTATTTGTAAGTACGCACAACATAATAAGTGTATAGATATGGCATCACAACCACGTCGTACTTTGTAGTATCTTCAATAACAGCTGCTTCAAGATAAAACTATCATTCGGGCATTTCCATTCATTCAACTCCATAGCTAGCGTGGCCTGCTTGACGTACGAGAGCATAGCTTCAATTTGAGCTTCTAATATTGGGAATCATTCACATAACAGCACAGAATGAATAGATCCGTATAACGTATATAAACATTTTATGAAGCAATCCAATCGACTACAACAAGTAGATGTCGAGAGAGAAAGTCTCAATTCCAGCTGTCAGTTTTTTCAACTTCACACCATCCATCACGGCTTCATTGACCAATTAAAAAACAGAATCTCCAGGGTGTTTTTGAAAATTATATTTAAATATTTAGAACCTTTAATCAAATTATTTGTAAAGATATCCATTTTATTTTATTTTCGTATTGTATAAACGCAGAAGAAGATATCATCGTATATCGAAACATGTGCTAACATTTGAATATAATTTGTATTTATTGGCGGAGCATTTTTAGCCTATTTTCAATTTTGAAAATATAGGCTTATGAGATCACCTTTAGTCCGTGTGTGAGTGCGTGTATGTGTGTGTGTCCCCTAATAATTTCTAAACGGCTGAAGCGATTTCAATGAAACTCGGTAAGTTCATAGCACTATTCCGGAAGACCCCGACCGTCCCCTTCAAATTTTGTAACGTCTCACCAATCCAACATGGCGGATGTGCGAAATATTTCACCAGCATTCAATATCTCCGAAACTATTCCCGATATCACCCTGGATTTTTTACGGTGATAAAGGAACTACTAGAAGTTCACCTATGTGACTTTTGAAAAACTGGTAACTATAAAACCAACATGGCGGCCACGCGAATTTGCGACTTTTAAATAGCCGTTTCTCGCGATTTAACCAACCAAACGCAATAAAACTTGGTACAGTATATGTTTATATACATTGTAATGCATCGACGTCTAACTTGGTTCAATTGTTTACATAATCACAAGGTGGCGGATGTGCGAAATATTTCACCGGCATTCTATATCTCTGAAACTATTAGCGGTATCACCCTGAAATTTTGTACGGAGATAAAGGGCACTACGGGAAGTTCATCTATAAGACTTTCAAAAACCGGTTAACTATAAAATGAACAATGCGGCCAAGTGAATTTGAAAATTTTAAATAGGTCTTTCTGGCGATTTAATGATCCAAACGCAATGAAATCTGGTAAAGGAAATGTTTATGCACATTGCAATGCACTGGCATCTAATTTATTTCAATTGTTTCCATAACCACAAGATGGCAGCTGTGCGAAATTTTAAAATCTCCCTGTTACTTCTTGTGTCCTAATCATGTGATTGAAGTTTGAATGCTACACGTATACAATAATCTTCACGTAATAGTACATAACTCTAGGACCTACATACATAAAATCCAATATGGTGACCATCCGAAATATTTAGTCGGTTCTCAATATCTACGAATCTATTACAGCAATCAAGCTGACATTTTGTATGTAGATAGAGGCAATTAATATATGAAAATAGGCCGTATAGTTCTTCACGGAAATTCTTGTTGTTAATTATAATTATCCTTAGTATGAAAGGACATGAAAATGACCATATTGCCCTGTTTCGTATTGACGACATGAAGTATAACATAAATTTCTCGCCAAATCAATACTTTTTACTTACTTAAAAATTCTATAGGTACATGTTTCGAAAACACACAATGTTTTCTTCCTCAGCCCACTTATTGGTGTTAAACATCATAAAACATCGATAACCTCACTAAATAACAAAAACACAGTTCACATTTCTTCTCTTGTTCTTCCTTTGTTAGGCCTGTGTCATTCGACACATTAATGTCACTCACGGAATAAACACTTTTAGTTGAAGTAATGAATATTGACACATTGACACATTTACTCATAGCTAGTTTCAACGTGGGTTGCTAAAATGCACACAAGTGTCGTATAACCTTGCCAAAAGCGGATAAAACAACTAACCAGCACCCAGGAAAGTAATTGGGTGTGGCGTCATGAAAATAAATCGAGTCAGGAATGTATGTTGGAATTAAAACTATTGCGGTGGGGGTTGAGGAGGTGGTTTGCGTTTTTTATTATTATTATTTAAATAATCTGCTAATAAATCTAACAATTCATTCGTTTCAAAATTAACCTCGTTTAGATTATTGCATTCCTTTGACCTCTGATAAGTAATGATATGAATATTTTCCAAAATATTCATATAGCTGCCCTTCGATGCGTAATGCAAAATTTTGACGTCATTATTTATGTCCGTGAACTTATGTCCTGTTTCTTCCATGTGTACCGCCATGGCTGAAAACTTCCTGTGTTTTGTGGCCGAAACATGCTCAGCATAACGAGTACGTATGCTCCTACCCGTCTGTCCCGCGTAATTTGAATTGCAAAAATTACATCTGAGCTCATAAACTCCCGAATTTAAATGTTTATCACTACTGTTGACTTTATTGGAGTTGAAAAATTTGTTGAAATTAGAATTATTGGTTTTAAAGGCGACGTTCATATTGTGTTTCTTTAGGATGTTGGTTACTGTGTAAATGCTTCGATTTACGTAGGTGAAGGTGGCAAGTGCTTTCTTTGTTGTGTCCTCTCTAACTAATTTTGTTAAGGGTCTGTTTTTCAACTTGTAAATTAATCTGCTGACATAATTGTGGTTGTAACCATTGAGTTTAGCTATTTGATATATAATGTCAATTTCTTGCTTCCGGTCATGATCAGAGGAAGGGATTCTTAACGCTCTATTAATGAGGCTTATGAATTTTGCATTCTTGTGTCCGCCCGGATGGTTAGAATCCTGCCGTATAACTGTACTCGTTTGCGATGGTTTTCTGTAAACTTTATAATGCAGACGATTGTCTTTTTTAATCACAGTTATATCCAGATAATTGATTTTATTATCGACTTCTGAATCTAAAGTAAATTTAATATTGCTGTCAATTATGTTCAAATCATCCAATATTTGCTCTATCGCTTGAACTTGGTTATTGATAATGATGAAGATATCGTCTACATATCTTCCCCAGAAAACGATGCCACTAATTTGGTTAATAATTTTCTCATGTTCAATGTGGTCAAGGTAAATGTTGGCCAAGACACCCGATAATGGAGATCCCATTGCAAGGCCTTCGGATTGTTTATACATTTTCTTGTTGAACAAAAAAAATGTTGTTGTCGGTGACAAAGGTTAAAATTGAAATAAATTCCTCGATTTCCACTTTAGATAATTCACTACTGTTAATTAATCTATCCTGAATGATCTTGATCGTTTTCTTGACCGGGATGTTAGTATACATGTCTTTAATGTCGATCGAATGCATAGTGTTATTCTCGTTTATTTTCAAGTCTATGGTTCTTTCACAGAAATGTTTCTAGCTTATGAGATCACCGCTTTTGGCAAGGTTATACGACACTTGTGTGCATTTTAGCAACCCACGTTGAAACTAGCTATGAGTAAATGTGTCAATGTGTCAATATTCATTACTTCAACTAAAAGTGTTTATTCCGTGAGTGACATTAATGTGTCGAATGACACAGGCCTAACAAAGGAAGAACAAGAGAAGAAATGTGAACTGTGTTTTTGTTATTTAGTGAGGTTATCGATGTTTTATGATGTTTAACACCAATAAGTGGGCTGAGGAAGAAAACATTGTGTGTTTTCGAAACATGTACCTATAGAATTTTTAAGTAAGTAAAAAGTATTGATTTGGCGAGAAATTTATGTTATACTTCATGTTAACATGGTCAATACGGAACCTGGAATGAGTGCAATTTCGTATTGACGATGTAATTTTAAGAAGATATATAAAACCGTAAGTCAATATATATTGTACTTTAATGTCGTAACGGTTTCAGTCACATTGCGACTTTCCTCAGCGCAAATTAAGATATGAAAAGGTGCAAGAACACAATGCTCATTATAAATTTACTATAACAGAGGATGTTATCAAAAATTCTAAAAATATTCTTCGTCCAAAAACACACACATCAAAATTGTTTGTTTATTCTTCACATACAGATTTCTCCGTTACTTCCCTCACAAATACATACCCAACTATCAGTTCTAACCTAGCTATTTCCACTCACATAATAACACATCCACGTAAGTGGTCTATATAATTTTTATATCTCTTTATTTCCTGATTTCTCGTTTTCGTTTCTCATTTCAATTTCTTATTAGCCTATTTTCAATCTTGAAAAAAAAATAGGCTTATGAGATCACCTTTTGTCCGTGTGTGTGTGTGTGTGTCCACCCCTAATAAGTTCTAAACGGCTGGAGTGATTTCAATACAACTCGGTAGGTTCATAGCACTATTCCGCGCGACCCCGACCGTGCCCTTCAAATTTTGTTACGTCTCACCAATCCAACATGGTGGCTGTGCGAAATATTTCACCAGCATTCAATATCTCCGAAACTATTCCCGATATCACCCTGGAATTTATTACGGTGATAAAGGGAACTACTAGAAGTTCACCTATGTGACTTTTGAAAAACTGGTAACTACAAAACCAACATGACGGCCACACGAATATGCGACTTTAAATAGATGTTTCTAGCGATTTAATCAACCAAACGCAATAAAACTTGGTACAGTATATGTTTATACACATTGTAATGCACCGACATCTAACTTTGTTCAATTGTTTACATAACCACAAGATGGCGGATGTGCGTAATATTTCACCGGCATTCCATATCTCTGAAACTATTAGCGGTATCACCCTGAAATTTTGTACAGGGATAAAGGGCACTACTGAAAGTTCATCTATAAGACTTTCGAATACCGATTAACTACAAAACGAACATGGTGGTCAAGCGAAGTTGAAAATTTTAAATAGACCTTTCTCGGGATTTAATGTTCCAAACGCAATGGAATCTGGTACAGGAAATGTTTATACACATTGTAATGCACTGGTATCTAATTGAGATCAATTGTTTATATAACCTTAAGATGGCGGCTGTGCGAATTTTAAAATTAAGTGTTTATTTATTGTGTCGTAATCATGCGATCGAAGTGAAAGTTTGAATAATGAACCTACGCAATAATTTTCCTTTAATGGTACATGACTCTATGGCCTATACATTTAACAATCCAACATGGTGACCATCCAAAATATTTAGACGGCTCTGAATATCTACGAATCTATTATGGCAATCAAACTGATTGTTTTTATGTTAATAGGGGCTATGAACTTAAGTTCACCTATAGGACTTTAAATAACCTGGTGATCACAAATCCAACATGGCGGCGACGCGAAGTATAAATATTCATATGGACGTTTCTGGCATTTTAACCATCCGAGTGCAGTAAAAATTGGTACAGTAAATCCTTATACTAATGCCAATCCACTGGCATCTAATTTATTTCAATTGTTTCCATAACCACAAGATGGCAGCTGTGCGAAATTTTAAAATCTCCTTGTTACTTCATGTGTCCTAATCATGCGATTTAAGTATGAATGCTACACGTACACAATAATCTTCATGTAACAGTACATAACTCTAGGACCTACATATAAAAAGTCCAACATGGCGACCATCCGAAATATTTAGTCGGTTCTCAATATCTACGAATCTATTACAGCAATCAAACTGAAATTTTGTATGTTGATAGTGGCAGTTAACATAATTGGGATATAAGAAAATAGGCTGTATAGTTCTTCACGGAACTACTTGTTTTTAGATTTATCCTACTCCACGCTGTTTGTATCAAGACTTATATATTTTTCATATTTTTCTTACTTAATACATTTTGTAACTGATCTGCTTTAAAAAAAATTAATGTGATTGCTTTTGGACGTAGAATATTTTGAGAATTTTTGATAACATCCTCTGTTATGGAAAATTTTATGTTCTTGCACCTTTTCATGTCTTATTTTGCGCTGAGGAAAGTCGCAATGTGACTGAAACCGTTACGATATTAAAATACAATATGTATTGACTTATGGTTTTATATATCTTCTTATAATTATAATTATCTATTAGTAAATACGGACATTTTCTTTAATTTTCCTAAAATGGTCAATGTTTTAGGTAGATTTCATTAGAAAGCTAACTATTGCAATGGGTCCCATATTTCGACTTCCGGGAAATTTCGACATATCTTCGCGTTGCACATCCCCCAAACCCCAAAACCACCGTCAGTTCAAATCTCTTATATATAATCCAAAACTGACTCATCACCGCAGGGCTCAAACCACTAGACCCAGGAAGCTGAAATTTTGCATGTTGGTTGATCCGAGTATGTAGAGGCTCACTAAGAAACGGTTTTTGAAAATTCAATTTGTAAGTGACTTTTTTCGGCCCTTTGGCATTGACAATCCAAAATTGACTCATCGACGCAGGGCTCAAACCACTAGACCTAGAAAGCTGAAATTTAGCATGTTGGTTGATCCGAGTATGTAGAGGCCCAATAAGAAACGAGTTTTGAAAATTCAATTTTTAAGTGACTTTTTTCGTCCCTTTGGCACTGAGCAAGGACAGTCGGTAAAATGTTCGGATTTAGCTCATTTTAAGCCGCCACATACGAGAAACAATACTCGGAGGTCCTGTAGGGACCCCGAAACACACTTTTTAAGTTCCTAAAATGAACGGTTTCGGAGATATTCCCAAATAACTGTGTTCCCTCTGAGAAACAGATCAACGTTACTATGGCAACCGCTGAAATTTCGCAGACCGGGGATAGTTTTGTGGCAATATCTCAAAAACCGTTCGTTTTAGGGCCTAAAAACGCTGGGTTCGGTTCCCACCTCTAACCACGAACGTTGCTCCTCGCATTGATACGCGTAAAATGAGATATATTTTATATATAGAGATTGCTCTTGGGGCTCAGATACGATCGTAATTTTATACTCTTTCGGCTGGTTGTTTTAAGCGAGCTTTCAGAAGTTTACTCAAATTTAAAATGTTAAGATACTTTCTATTTTGCACGGTATGCTTTCATTTTCTTTATAAATTTGTTTTTTCTTAACTGAATATTTTTGTTTGCCAATTTTGATCTGCTCTTTTTCGTTTTTAACCATGATCTGCAACGTTGATTCACAGTCGAATGTGTCGTATTCTACCGGCTGTCACATTAATTATTATTGTTTCTTAATTACTCTTACTGAGGAATTGGGCAAACTTATTTCAATAAAGTTGTTGTTTTGTCTTTCACGGCCATTGAATCCCCGCACAAGGCACGGCTTAAACCTAGAAAAGTTGCTGAGTTGTACTAATGGACTAATGGTGCAGCAGAAAAGAGGAGAATTGAAGCTTTTGAAATGTGGTGATAAGGGAGAATGATGATCAGATGGGTAGTTAGGGTAACAAATGAAGAGGTATTAAGACGAGTGGGAGAGGAGAGATGTTTCTGGCGACTGCTAATGAAGAGAAGAGATAGGAGGGTAGGACACATATTATGACACCCAGGAATAGCAAGCTTACTGTCGACCAAAATATTATGTGCACTCGAGTTTGAAGGATGTTTGTGAAGTAGCCAATAGACCTTCATAATATCCAATGACATCATCATTTTCGACGTTCGATTTTACGTTAGTTCATGTAGGTTTGGAATTTTTAATTTATATTTTAATATTTTTATCGCAGTTGAAACACAAAAAGTGCCCCTTTTTAAGCGTGTTTCAACCATGCGTCACATTAAAAAATTATTATCTCACAAACCCGTAATCAGATCGAATCCGAGTTTTAACACAATATACATTGGAATGTTGTATAACTGGTTTATTAATTTCAAAATTTTGTGTGTTCAAGAACGAATGTTGTTATTATTATTTTTGTAAGGTAACTCTTTCTCGGCTCGGGGTCGTTGGAAAATGTAGTTCTTGGTTGCGTTGTAATCCTTGTACATCAAAACGTTATGCTGTATGACTGTGAAATAGGTAAATTAATTCACTTATTTTATATCGGTTTGTATTTGTACGGAGAATTAAGACATGGTTCACCAGCTAGCCGCTCCGGGAAATGCTATACAGCGTTGCTGATATGGAGCCCATCACTTCCGAGCGAGACGTGCCATGACGCGTGATGTAGCCCATCTTGGCAATGATGTACTGCTTTCACCGGAGCGGCTAACTGGTGAACCATGTCTTAATTCTCCGTACAAACACAAACCGATATACAACAAGTGAATTAATTTACGTATTTCACAATCATACAGCATACCGTTTTGATGTATAAGGATTACAACGCGACCAAGAACTACATTTTCAAACCATCCCGAGCCGAGGAAAAGTTACCTTACAAAAATAATAACAACTTTGTTTCTTGGTCACAAAAATATTTAAAATTAATAAACCTGTTATACAACATTCCAGTGTATGTTGTGTTAAAATTTGGATTCGATCTGATGACGGGTTTGTGAGATAATAATTCTTAAATGTAACGCATGGTTGAAACACGCTTAAAAATAGGGACTTCTTGTGTTCCAACTGTGATAAAAATATTAAAATATAAATTAAAAATTCCAAACCTACATGATCTAACGTAAAATAGAACGACGAAAATGATGATGTTATTGGATTTTATATAGGTTTATCGGTTACTTCCCAAACAAACTTCAAACTCGAGTACACATAATAGTTTGGTCGACAGTAGTTATGGATGGGAGGGTCGCAGACTAGAACTGTAGGGGTAAACCAGGGTTAAACAGATTGCCTCGGATGTAGCGTGTGGTAGCTATGTAGAAATGAAACGATTAGCTCTGGAGAGGGATACATGGAAGGCTGCATCAAACCAGTTAAAAAACTGAAGACTCAAACAAAAACAATCAGGAATTTTAATTACTTAGAGAGGCATGTGGGGCAAAAGGGTTGTTGGAGAATTTCAATCCCTGGGATGTAACACTGGAAGAGACTGCATAATGTACATCAGCGGCCAAGGTGAGCGATATTTAACTATAGGTCTATTAATAGGGATATGTTTACGTTCAAATCATCAATTAGTATGGCCAAATTACATCCAGAATAGCTTAAGTAAGAATACATTTAATTCCCCATATTCCGATAGATTTGCCATTCCAGTGTGCAAGAGTGCAGTTCCCTCTTCAAACAATATTCGCAATTTCTTTAACAAAGCGCAATGACACACACTTAACAGTAGCACGTGTACATTTAGACAAAACAATTTTTTTCCCATGGCCAACTGTATGTGGCGTGCTCGCGAGCATCCGGACAACAAAATCGTTATGTCTCAGCAGAAGATGTCAAAACCAAAAACGTAATTATAAAATGTGTTAACATATTGTAACATCGAACCCTGCAGACCTTCATATCTCTATAAAATTCCCACTTTGCTGATCATATCAATATACTGTATGTATCAGATAATTCAGAATTAGAATGGACACACCTATAGCCGCGATTGCTGTAATAGAATAGACCAATTATCAGCAATAATGCATCGTCCCCATTGTCTTGATCGCGGGTGAAGCCGCGGGTACCTGCTAGTGCTTATATATAATTTATGTATATATATATGTATATATGTATATATGTATATCAGTCTTTTGTGGACACGATAACTGCCGTAATTTTGCACCAATCATTTGAATTTTTTACATAATATGTATCCCCTTAAAATCTCGGTCGAGATCGTTAATGGGCAAAATCGGTCAAAGGGGGTGAATATGGGAGGCTTTTTTCGAAAAATTGAAATATCGCTATAACTCTCTTAACATCTGAAATATTGAATCCATTTTAAGTTCATACTATGTGTCGGATAAGGCCCTAAAATTTATGTTTGAAAAGTTTTTTTATAGCACCAACCATTGA
The DNA here is from genome assembly GCA_946902985.2 of Meconema thalassinum. NCBI lineage: Eukaryota > Metazoa > Arthropoda > Insecta > Orthoptera > Tettigoniidae > Meconema > Meconema thalassinum. Next base: position 329,505,607 of record OX336391.1, read on the forward strand.
CCAAAGGGGTGGGAAAAAGTGGGATTTTCGGGAAACATTAATCATATCTCTGTTAATAGGCACAATATCAAAACCGTACAAAATGGACAATATTCCTCCAATAATTACCTAAAACGTTTGTATGCAAGAATTTTCGATATGACCCACCATTACGCCACGGGGTGAGCAAAATGATTTAAATTATAAGAAAATGCCAAGTGCCAAGAGAGGTTGCCATGACAACTTTACTTTTAATTGATAAGGGATGAGCCATCAGCAGTTGCTATGACAACGCCACTGCACGAGATCCATGTGGGAAGCGACTTCGGTATCGGAACTGGTAGCATGCTGAACTTCTATGCCCAAGGTCGCGGGTTCAAACCCGGCTGAAGTCGTCGGATTTACTAAGAGCGCTAAAAAACCCTGAGTATGCTTTCCTTCGGAGGGGAAGTTCCAACGTTCGTTGAGAGTTGATGGTTCCGGAGGCATTTAGTAGCCAAGTTCACAGCTAGGTGTCGTTGATGGTAGTATTTTTAATTATGTAGCCTATTTTAGGTATATTTCATCAGAAAGCTAACTATTGCAATGGGTGCCATGTTTCGACTTCCGGAAAATTTCGACATATCTTCGCGTTTCACATCCCCCAGACCCCAAACCACCGTCAGTTCAAAAGTTTATATATATGTGTGTGTATATATTGAGACCGTTAGTAGAGTCAACAACCACGATGCCATTCCTAACATCCCATAAGTCGAATAAAATTACCGTGAGGATCAGGTGAACTTCCTAATAGGCTGAGCGGCACGAGACACTGTAGTCCACGGGGATCGTGGTACATGGTGACGATGGTCATAGACTGCCTAAGGAAAGGTTCACCTTAAAACTAGACTGAGAAATTAAACATCCAGACTTAAGTAAAACACCGTGAAAATTTATTAAAATTCACAAGCCCCTAGCCTAGTTCGGAGGGTTATGATCGGCTAGTCCGCAAACTAATAAACAAAAGAAAATAAAGAGCAGGTCCCTACCTGATAAGTTACGGAAAACCATCGCGAAAGATCTATCTCACAATAATAAAGCAACAACAGCAACACTAGGAAAATGGTACGACGCAAGTCCCTAGTTCAAGTTACAATATTAAGCTAATATCAGAATTTACATTTAACAGGGTAGAAAAACAAATCTAAGTTGGGATGATACCATTTCCACATTTACATTTAACGGTAATCATCTAGCTAAGTCCTAACAGTTAATTACAAAATTTACGGCGATGACGTCCGTAACAGAAAACAATTACATCAAATCTAAGTGTACAGCCATGAAAGACATTTAATTATCCTTAATAACTACGTGCTATCAGCACACAATAAGGTAACATGTAGGATTTACACACTTGTACATCATAAATAAGTAATGAAATACACACAAATCTTTATTACATTCCTGCCTACACCTTGGTTTACTCTTTGTAAGCCATAGTCATCTAATGTGTGTAATTACGGTGACGAATGCGTAGTTGAGACCACGTCTGACATCGCATGGCCTGAGCTCCACAAGCTACAAACTCTAGATTCGCGCATGCTTCAGGTCGCTACAAAAGTGTCAACTGTCCTAGTCATTTCCACACAAGGAAATTACCTTCAACTGCACGGCTATGTCAACAGTTCCAAAAATGCAACAGAACAAAGTTAGATAGAAAGAATTCATTAGTTAGCTTTTGTTTTACCAAAGTTATGCGTTTTATTATTAAGTTGTCGGTTTAGGTTTATCGTTGGTTTATGGCGAATAATACTGACAATAGCTTGGGCACGGAGTGTCTACACTGAGATCATTCTCCACCAAAAAGCCTCGACTCAACAGTCGGAATAAGATCAACGAGCAATAACAACTCGGACACACAATAACACGGGTTACCAGCGGCGCAAAGCTTGCATTCAATAACTCTGGGATAGGCCTGTCCACAACAGTTACCTTCCAATAACATCTAGTCAACGGGAACCCTCCCGGACAAGGTAATCACAAGTACCTTAATACAATAAATTCCTGCATTTAACAGGGTCGCCTGCAACTCACTATAGAAAACCTGACCTAATTGTACACGTCAAAACGGTACACGCAAGAAGTGCGCTCAACTAACATAAAGCAGTCTATAAAACATGTGATCTGAGACAGGGTTGAAAACTGGATTACATAAGCTAAGTTGCAATGAAAGAAAGAGCGAATACAATTGCATTCTGTCTCTTGTCAAAGTAGTCCTGTCTCACAAACAAATGAAGCGTGCTCTCAAGGGCACTGGATTACAAAACCAGTTTATGTCACCAGCAGACTACCACATTCCTGCGTTCGGTCGACACAAAACACACATTATTCAAGGCCGGCAATTTAATCAAAATAAAACTATACATCTGGCCTGTTCATAAAAAAAACTTTACCATGGGTTATGAACCTCTAAAGAGTCCGTGTATAAAAAACACGCAATGAATCTGAATAGAATAATATAATTCCATCTTTCTACCAAAGACGTCTAAATGATAGTAATCTTACAATTACTGGAGTTCTTTGCTCTCGAAATACAATTCAGTAGTTGCTAGTACAACATCAAATAAAAACGTGTCTTACATGACAAAAGCAAAATGATAATTGTGGCGCAGATTCACACAAGGATCTGCTTAATGATACGTTGGGAACCGAGTTCGATGCTAGGCAACGAAACATTCCTTCTAATTGTTAGGTTCAAACTTGACCGAGAATAGCTTCTGAGCTTATTCAAAATGAAAATATAATGCATTTACAAAACTGGCAATTACAGTCGATTGCCTAACTGATACGACTGTTCTAACGAAAGTCAGGGGTGTATCAAAACTGGCTGCAAAGAATGCAGTTAAAGAAATAACCATGACATCTGATTGTCATAACTAAAGTCAGCAAAGACTTGAAAAATCACCCCAAACAGGGTTGTACAAAATAGCCTCGAATGACTACGGTCACATTTAGCAAAAGATAGGCTTTGACGTTCTACGACGTTCATCAAGCTGCACCAGGGTTAACCAAAATGTTAGACCCAAGGGTGTCTCACTATACTGAAATAAATGACATTAAATTAAACTAGATACAATCCCTACCTAGAAAAATGGCTGACACAGAGTGTGGTTGATTCACAAACTACATTAAATCTAACATACCACCAGAACTAGAAAAAGAGAAGGGATGTCCAAAAACTCACGACATGGAGAAGCTATCACTCAGCCCTCTATTCAATAACCAGGGTTGTACAAATTCCTCTCTGGATCTCTGGAACGGTATTATCCTCATCAGGATTCCCATCTGGACTCCTCCAAAGACCAGGGTTCAATTCGTCCCTGTCGACAACTCCGTGGATATGCTGGATATGACTGGAAATGGCATCTTGGATTCCTTCCTTCTCGTCCTCGGTTCTGCAAGCTCCACCATCATGCTAGTTCTCGTAGAAACATCACCCTCATACCAGGATGGTATTAGCCCATGATGACTGATTCAAGCATGGTGTGGAATAGTCTGGTCACGTTGACGGTGAAATAAATTATGAAATTCATTCTTTCACTTTCCAAAAATATAATGTTCGTCGTAAGTATTGTAGGCTTTGATAGTAATTGACAACACAGCCTTAATTTCGTGGATGTGAACAGATATATGAGCTAGCACTGCTCTATGATTCTGCACGTGCTAATGACGCTACTTTTCTATCATGCAGCATCGGTAAAATGTACGTCGTTTTGGAAATAAAAACTTCACTCTGGCAATCCAAATATGTTACACAATTATAATCACACTTATTTGAAGTAGTTGCAACACATTTACCTGTATATTTTCCACAAGGCATTTGGCCCTCCACAAACACGTGGGTACTAAAATGTGGTGTTCTGGCAAAATTATATAATTCACTAATACTTGCCAATAATTATCTTCAATATGTTTCTGTGGCTCACTGTGCATAACTACCAGTATTTTACAATATGCCAGTGCACGATGACACCTGATAACCAATTCAACGCTAACAAGCGGATATTCTTCTATGTCTTACAGGACAAATGCAATTACACGCTTGTACTGGGCGAATTCTCCAGACGTAGTGCAAGTAACTCACTATAATTCTTACTTATAACTTGTATCGTTGTTTATTCGTGCTCGATGGCAACTAATTGTAATTTCCTCGCTAAACAGCGGATATTTCCTACGTCGTACAAGACGGATATGATTCCACGCCTACACAGGGCGGATTCTCCAGACGTAGTGCAAGGCACTGGGTGTCTCAAGGAAGTAGGTCGTCAAACCGAAGTCGTTGAGCGACTACTTACGTTCCTATTTGCGTATCTGCAAGGGTATTACCTTACCTTAAGCTAAAATAACATTCTCTAAAATGTTTTAATAATGCAGCATGACGAAATGGAATATTCTGAGTCTTGAGAAAGAATAAAATTAATTAATAAGACCTCAAATAAATAATTAGCAGTTCTCACCAAAGTCAAAAGTGTGATTCAACGCTACTTCAAAGAGTAGTATCGCGTGAGCTCTCAGCTCCACGTGGCTTCCTGGGTGTGTTCAAAGGTACAACATCCCATCATAAATGTTCTGTCATAAAAAAATATCACATGAACCATAGCTCAGTGGGTTCAATATATGCATATAATATATCAGTTTCTTGTGGACACGATAACTGCCGTAATTTTGCACCAATCACTTTGAATGTTTAACATAATATGTAACCCCTTAAAATATCGGTCGAGTTCGTTAATGGGCAAAATCGGTTGAGGGGGGGGGGGGGGGGTCGAAAAAGTGAAATATCGCTATAACTCTCTTAATACGTGAAATATCGAATCCATTCAAAGTTCATAATATGTGTCGGATAAGTGCCAAAAATTTATGTTTGAAAAGTTTTTGATGGCACCAAACATTGACCAAAGGGGTGGAAAAGAGTGTTTTTTTCGGGAAACATTAATCATATCTCTCTTAATAGGCACAATATCAAAACCGTACAAAATGGAAAATATTCCCTTAATAATTACCTAAAACATTGTCAGAAAGAATTTTTGATCTGACCTACCATTACGCCAAGGGATGAGAAAAATGATTTCTGAATTAAAGAACATGCCAAGTGCCAACAGAGATTACCATGACAACGCTTCTAAATTGATGAGGGATGAGCTATCAAAGGTTGCCAGGACAACGCCATTGCACGAGATCACATTCATTTTTCCATCTGACTGTGGGAAACGGCTAACTGGTAGCAAGCTGAACTTATATGCCCAAGGTCGCTGGTTCAAAGCCGGCCAAAGTCGTTGGATTTTCTAAGAGCGCTAAAAATCCCTCAGCATGCTTTCCTTTGGAGGAGAAGTTCCAACGTTCGTTGCAAGTTGCTGGTTGTGGTGGCATCTAGTAGCCAAGTTCACAGCTAGGTGTCGTTGAAGTTAGTATATGGTACAAAATTAGGAAATACTACTTAAAATTGACCGTCTGCAGACGTTACCTGAATTACAGACTAATACAGTCATCACAATTAACACCGTTTATCAGATTCTACACACACCTAAAGTACACGGGGTTACATGACCACGTTGTTACAGCCCCTAAACTGAGGAACCAACAAAAATCTCTGCGGGAGATAAAATTTTGCGTGAAGAAGTAACAGACTGTCAGATAGTTATACATCAGTTCCAAACCTTGCGTAAGGACTGTGTGATCACAAGTATAAACATAAGTTCCGTGAAGAACTATACAGCCTACTTTTCATGCCAATGATTATTCTACAGAATATGAACCTATCTAGAATAATGACGAAATTAAGTTGGTAATATCGAAATATCTAATTAGTTCAAAATATACCTGGTATAATCTAGCCAAATAGAGCACTACAGTTGGCAGCCCTGGTGACTGAATATATTCTTAGTTCCATCTCTTAAGGTACAGAATACAACATTTGGTTGAAGTCCAATGGACGTTACATGCAGTTAGACATTGGATCTATCAGCACGCGTAAAAGCATGTTGCCAACAATGTCATACGTGTGCTGGTCAGAAATAATCTGAAATATTATGATATCTTGTTGTGCCAATTTTGGATGAAATATATTTGTTAGTAAAGAAGTTAAATGTATTTTAAAATTGGACATATCAGCAGGCATAGATTCATGTTGGCAGCTCTGCCTTGTATTAATTACTCCAAATTAATCTAGAATGTCAGGTGCTATACGTGTGCAAAGTATAGAGCTGTTGGATTGCATACTTTCGTATATATTGATATCAGGGTAAAAAATATAGAGCGCATTTATTAACAGTTGGCAGCCCTGATTGCTCTTAACAATACTTATAGTAATATCTGTCATGGTACACATAGCACATACGAAATTTGGTTGAAATCCAACTGATAGTATAGAAGTTACATGTATTTAAAAATTGGTACTATCAGCAGGTTTATAATCATGTTGGTAGAACTGACGTATATAAGTTACTCCAAATTATTCTAAAATGTCAGAATATACGTGTGCATAGTTTAAAGCTGTTGGCTTGCATACTTTCTGATATATAGGTATTTGTATGAAAAAAAAAATAGAGAGATCAATTATTAACAGTTGGCAGCCCTGGTGGCCTTAAGAATACGCTCAGTCATATCTGTTTATGTACAGATATTACATACAAAATGTGGTTGAAATCCAATTGATAGTGTAGGAGTTATATGCATTTAAACATTGGACCTATCAGAAGGCTTAACATTATTTTGGCAACACTGTCATGGTTGGCCTCCTGGAAATTAAACTGAAATAGTCTTATCTACATGTGTGCCAATTTCGGAATAGCTCCCATGCATACCTTGCAAGATATCCAACATGGAGCTCAAATTTCTAGTGCGGTTTTTTCAGCAGTTGGTAGCACTGATATCATTTTCAAATATGGTCGTGAGATATTCCTGTGCACATCTTTACTCATACTAAATTTGGTTTTGATTGCTGCAGCCGTTTAGGAGTTGATAGGGGGGGACACACACATAGCCAGTCAGACAGACAGCCAGACAGCCAGACAGACAGACAGACAGACAGACAGACAGAAGGACAGACAGACAGACACACATTTTCCCGGCTCGATCTCATAAGTCTACTTTTTCCCCATTTTTGCAAAATGTGAAGAGTAGGCTAAAAATGAACCACAAATGACAAGAAGGTTACCGTCCCCATAAGACAGTAAAATGATAACAAGTAGTTCCGTGAAGAACTATACAGCCTATTTTCATATATCCTACTTATGTTAATTGCCACTATCAACATACACAATTTCAGTTTGATTGCTGTAATAGATTCGTAGATATTGAGAACCGACTAAATATTTCGGATGGTCGCCATGTTGGATTTTATATATGTAGGTCTCAGAGTTATGTACTGTTACATAAAGATTATTGTGTACGTGTAGCATTCAAACTTCAATCGCATGATTAGGACACAAGAAGTAACAAGGAGATTTTAAAATTTCGCTCAGCTGCCATCTTGTGGTTATGGAAACAATTGAAATAAATTAGATGCCAGTGGATTAACATTCGTATAAGGATTTACTGTACCAAGTTTCACTGCACTTGGATTGTTAAATTGCGAGAAACGTCCATGTGAATATTTATAATTCGCGTCACCGCCATGTTGGATTTGTGATCACCAGGTTATTTAAAGTCCTATAGGTGAACTTAAGTTCATAGCCCCTATGAACATTAAAATATTCAGTTTGATTGCTATAATAGATTCGTAGATATTCAGAGCCGTCTAAATATTTCGGATGGTCGCCATGTTGGATTGTTAAATGTATAGGCCATAGAGTCATGTACCTTTACAGGAAAATTATTGCGTAGGTTCATTATTCAAACTTTCACTTCGATCGCATGACTACGACACAAGAAATAAAAACTTAATTTTAAAATTCGCACAGCCGCCATCTTGAGGTTATTTAAACAATTGAACTAAATTAGATACCAGTGCATTACAATGTGTATAAACATTTCCCGTACCAGATTTCATTGCGTTTGGAACATTAAATTGCGAGAAATTTCTATTTAAAATTTTCAAATTCCCTTGGCCGCCATGTTCGTTTTGTAGTTAACCGGCTTTTGAAAGTCTTATTGATGAACTTCCTGTAGTGCCCTTTATCTCCGTACAAAATTTCAGGGTGATACCGCTAATAGTTTCAGAGATATAGAATGCCGGTGAAATATTTCACACATCCGCCATCTTGTGGTTATGTAAACAATTGAACAAAGTTAGATGTCGGTGCATTACAATGTGTATAAGCATATACTGTACCAAGTTTTATTGCGTTTGGTTGATTAAATCGCGAGAAACGTCTATTTAAATGTCGCAAATTCGCGTGGCCGCCATGTTGGTTTTGTAGTTACCAGTTTTTCAAAAGTCACATAGGCGAACTTCTAGTAGTTAGTGCTATGAACTTACCGAGTGTCATTGAAATCGTTCCTCCCGATCAAATGTTATTAGGGGGGGGGGGGGGGGGGGGCACTCACACACCTCACACACACACACACAAAATTGAAAACAGGCTAAAAATATGCATAAAAAAACGAAAAAAAAAGTTAATTTACCTCTAAATGTAAAATACTTTCTTGCAATCAATGAGGTCTGATCCTCCTACAAAAACCTGCATATTTTGTCTATTATAGCCTATCCCCTAGTTTGCCCGGTGAAATCTACCTCCGCCTTCCGGCGTGTTGGGAGGAATTTTTCCTTTGTGTTCGGATATGACCAGAACAAGAATTTGCAGGGCTTTTTCCATTAGAGCGTATCAGATATCTATGCGACTCCATTCCTGGAAGTATTTCAGCATGACACCCCTCACAATAACATGAATATCTGTCATTAGCTTTCATTCGAATAACTGGACGATTACATCTTCCACCGTGCCGTTTTAGCAATTGTGGTATTATATGTAGGGAACGATATGCTTTTCCTTATCCACTCTACGCATCAGCCAAGTTACAATCGGAGTACTCCAAGGAATAGCCGGGTAACTTACACAAACATTTTGTTTCATGTTTGAAAATAGGAGAGGCATTCCTTGAGGACTGGGAAATAATCTGGTAACTTCTCATGCGACAAACACAGTGCATGAGTTATTATTCCCTACAGACACACGCTTACATTATGTCCTACGAGATGCCAAATTTTAACGTAGTGTTAAATGTATGTGCCGTTAGACCTGCGAGAATATTTCTTTGTAATAACTTATTAATACGAAAGCAACACCAATAAACTGCGGACCAATGACATCAATGTTCCACTCCTTACATTAACAATTACAACCCCACCACCACCACCACCACCACCACCGAAGTTTCCTTATACGACGCACTTCAGAAATCAGAACCGGTAAACAATCACATTTCTGGAACCAACTCCAAAATCATTCTGCTTCAGTGTTACTTCGTTAAAAGTCCACTTCTTGGTGTAACGGGTAGCTTCTTGGCTGTCACCCTGTAGGTCCTGGTTTGTTTCTGGGTTCTGCCAAGAAATTAAATTCTGGTCTGAGGGCTGGAACGGGGTTTACTCAGTCTCATGAGGCAAACTGAGAAGATGTGGGTTCGATTCCCAGCTTGGCCATCCTGGAAGTGGTTCCCACTTCTACACCAGGCAAATACCAGAATGGTTCCTAATTGAATTCCACGGCCACCTCCTTCCCAATTCTCACCTAAAAAGGTTACAATTACACACACTGCTACAGACACCGCATTAATATACAGTAGGTAATCAGACAGATTCTACACACTCCCAAGTACACGGGGCTAAATGATCACGATGTCCCAGCCCTTCAAATGAAACAGCAACAACACTTTGTTAAATCACATACATTTATTTCGCATATTGGCTTTCACGGCCAGTGAATTAAAACTGGCAGGGTACGGACACCTAGAGCCGGCTGATGAGCCAGTTTGGTGTTCCTAGGCGAAACCCTACACATGACACGGCATAAACCTAGAAAATAGCTGAGTTTTAATTTATTTATTTATTTATTTATTTTAGGAAAATGGCGCAGCGCTAGACCATTGAAACTAACTATCTGAGATAGGAATCTCCGTTTCGCGGGCTTATAGGTCGTGTTCCAAGGACATTTTGTCGTCCTGACGTTTCGCTGAATACTGCGTTCAGCATGTTCACAGGTTACATAAAGCGAGGTAAAACGCAGTATTCAGCGAAACGTCAGGACGACAAAATGTCCTTGGAACACGACCTATAAGCCCGCGAAACGGAGATTCCTATTTCAACGCCGGTCGTGAAAGTCTACATTTTTACTTAAACTATCTGAGGTTTCTGTAGACTTGTACAGTAGATTCAAACCCCACTGTCGACCGTCCTTCAAATTCTTTTTCTTGGTTTCCCCTTTCAACATGTAACAAAAGCCTCGGGCACGAAACATTTGGCTTAAAGGTGCGATTTCAGCTGAAGTGAATGTAAACAGATAAATATTGATCTTATATTATAAGACTTACAGACTGTAAATATGGAATTCCAATAAGAAAATCGATAATATGGAATTCCAATGAGAAAATCGATAATAATAGTTCATGTTTCATTCGAGGGGCTTGAATATCGTGGAATTTGAACCCCGTGTATTTGGGTGTGTGTATAATGTGTCTGATAACCTGTTTTAGTGTGGTGTCTGCAGTAGTGTGTGTATGAGTAATCGCGACTAGGTTTGGGAAGGAAGCGGCTGTGGTCTTAAGTTAGGAACCATCCCGGTATTTGCCTGGTGTAGAAGTAGAATCCACGGGAAAGCACTTCTAGGAGTAATGAGGTGGGAATCAAATCCACCTCTTCTTCAGTTTTATATGATAACGCTGAGTGTACCCCGCTCCAGCCCTCGGACCAGAATAAAATCTCTTGCCAGAGCCGGGATTCAAGCCCAGACTTTCGGGGCTACAGCAAGAAATGCTAACCGCTATTCCATGAGGTGGTCTCCTATGATAATGATAGTAAAAATAATATAAGATGTAAAATCTATAGGCTTCGCACCTAGCTTAGCCATCTCATAGAATGCGTCACTGGTGCATAGTTATGTGTGCAAAATTAAGTTCTGGAATTGAAATTGGAGGTCCAAGACTTGAAATACAGCATCTTACTAGCAACATCCTGAAGTAAATGTTGGATAAAATATAAGAATGGAAACTCCTTGGATTACTACACTCTGCGACATGTTTCCAACCATGGATGTCAGAACGGTGAAGTTATGAAATACCTCGTGGAACTTATTCAACGTGTTTGGACACGGAATTGAGGTAACATCATAAGTATTCTCACGTCTATATGTAGAATGAAAATACTCTTCCTTTGTAAGCCATCGAACCTGTATATTCTAACAGTTACTCTGCAGCAGTACAAATATTTCCATATCGATTGGGTTGTACTGTTTGAAATTAAAACAAGCTAGTCGTATGCATGCTGTTATAATTCATCCGGAACAACACCATCTGTGTTTGCTTCCAACTGATCGGTTAGTAGCGAGAGTGAAAATTTAGCTTTCGATACAGTCAGGAGCAGTGTAGAGCCTTCATTATGTCCATACAGCTACGGACATGAACAATTAACGGTGTTTTTGTACCACCGAGACAATTAAATATTTGTCAATACAGTGGACAGAATTATTTCACACTGTCTTTCCATAAACTTCAAACATGTAATCATTCTTGCACGACCACATACCCTCAGATGAGTTTTGGATTATCAAACAACTATGCATTAAAGTATTCGCCCTAACCTTGCTCCAGCTCTAGAAGGTAATTAAGGAATATGAAGCCCTACAGTAAATACAGGGTGATTTTTGGCATGATCGTCGGGCTCATGCAGTGCATTGGCTAGGAACTGAGGGCTTGCCGTCCAAGCCACGTGTCGCATATTTCCGGCTGTGTCAGCTGCGTTAATTGCGCAAGGAGTAGTTCAGTTAGAAGGAGGAATTCATTTTTATTGACAGTGTCATGAGGAATGTTATGGGATGTCTGTAATTAGGTTTAACCATGAACGCTTACATTCTTGGGACATTTTGTAAATTTAAAATTAGAATATATATTGAGTGATGTGGTTTGAAACAAAATATTTACTTTGTATAACAGTACATCAAAAAAAGCCAGAGAGATGCGTATGCGCGAAATTTATTTTCCATACATTCCCAGATGTTCGAGTCCCACATAAATCCACAATTCATACGTTTTTGAAGAAAGTTTTTTTTTCTCGTGTAGCCTCCTGAGAGGCCGAGTGCAGGTCTTTCTAGTCGACGCCCGTGGGCGACCTGCGCGTCGGGATGAGAGATGGAATGGATGAAGATGAATGGAACTGGGCAAGGATGTGGAAGAAAGCGACCGTGGCCTGTCAGAAGGTACTGTCCCAGCATTTGCCTGGTGTTGAAAATGGGAAAACACGGAAAACCATTTCAAGGACAGCCGACGGTGGGGATCGAACCCACGCGTCTACCGAGTCAGCAGAGAGCTTGGCCCCATGACCTAACGCAGCGCTTTAGCCCGCGTAGCCACTACTGTCGGTTTTGAAGAAAGTTAAGAAAACCGTTACCTACTTTTTTCGATCAGAAACTGTCGTTTGAGCACCAAACTCTTATCCACGAGAATGTGGATGAAATCCGTGTTAGCTTTTAACGTTGTCCTCGGGAGTCAATCCTGCACATTGCTTAGCAGACTGAAATAAGTCCATTCGATAGTTCGAACCACCACATTTGAGAAGGGTGTTTCCAAAAGGTACCATATCCAAAAGTTATCTTTTTCAGGAAAGAAAAAGATGAACATAATGTGAAATAGCAGTAGAAAATTCGTTTTAGCACTTGTATTATATTCAGATAGAAGAAATACATTATTATACGGAGAAGTTCTGTTTAAACGTTATCAGCATAAGATATATTAAATAAAAGTATTTGGTACTGTTTGGTACTGAAATTTTAATTAAAGCATAATTTTCACTACGATCGTCGGAATCTTGCAATAAAATAATTTCATTAATTAATTTAATTTGGCTAGTTGATATAATATATTGATATCAAACATGATTTTCAACACCGTGTTTGGAATGTAAGGCTGTTTTGACGATTTTTGTTCATACTATGGAGTTTCGCACTGCGTATGTTTTTCATCATAATGTCAATTTCTCATTCTTTTTGGATGTGGAAATTAGCTTCTAATTTGTTACACGAATCTACGATAGCTTTGTTTGAAGTTTTTGAGGAAAGTTTAGCTACGAATAATTGTGATCAGCTCGTTATGAAGACGAACTGCGTTGAGTGAAAGGCAACTTCATCTGAAAGTGTCAGCAATGCTTGTTATCCGAGGGACAGCACTTTCAACATCCTTTGGAAAGTAAGCTTTCTTTGACGTTAACAGCTGGTTATGCGTAACACGTCTTTTGGGTGGTGAGACCTCTATATCCGGTCAGCGGTCTGCCTAAGAGCCGTCGACCAAGCCAAAAATCACCCTGTAGTCCTGTACAGTACAGTAGTTAACAATTAAGGGGTCCAGGAATGAGAGGGTAGCCTAGTAACAGCTACAGTAAGTGGTATAAATGAGTCTAATAGCCTATGCTAATGTAATAACAGTAGGCAACAGGTGTGTATACTTATAACTCGAAGACGGATTGAAAAGAAATAGGCGGTCACGGACCACAGTGCGAGTTAAAATTGTAAATAACAAAGAAACGCTCCTATGATGCCTGTGGTGGAATTCGAACCCACCTCTAACACACTATGTATGCATATTAGTCAGAACTCAAGAAATACAGCTGTGGTGGCAATTCATGTCCAAATTCACTTGTGTGACCCCTATAGGGAGAAAATTTTGTGGGGTTACGTACACTAGCCCGACCTAAAGCAGCCCTGGTCGATGATCATGACGAATAACCACGACCAATCACGTTTTAAGGAGTATTTCCAATATGATTTGGTCACTATGGTGAAAGGACATACTACATGTTGCGATGTGGGAACTCACCGCGCCCATTGACGTGGGTTACTTTCGATTCGTACAATTTTACCCTCTCAAGGTTTCACCCAATTTAAATTGGTGATGGCAGTTTCGGTGGCGTAGTTGGTAGCATGCTGAGCTCCCATGCCAGATCGCGGGTTCAAACCCAACCGAAGTCGTCGGATTTTTTAAGAGCGTAAAAATCCCTCAGTATGTCTTCCTTTGGAGGGGAAGTAAATCCGGCGGATCCATGTCTTAGATTTATGGCATGTAAAAGAACATTCCACTAACTACAATTTTGTAAAGCTAAATTTGTAAGCAAGATTTAATTAACGCTCTATTAAGTTCCAACATTTGTCGCCAGGTGCCGGTCGCGATGACATCTAGTAGCCACGTGCACAGCTAGGTGACGTTGATGGTAGCATTCGGTAGCAAAAGTTGGAACTACTTGAAATTGATCGTCTGTAGTCCTTACCTGAATTGCAGATAACACACACTATTACAGACATCACAACTAATTATCACTGGTTATCAGACAGATTCTACTTACACCCAAAGTACACGAGGCTACATGACCGCGTTGTTGCAGCCCCTAAACTGAGGAACCAACCAACCAATTTGGTGATGAGACACCATCACTGATATTTTCCTTGAGTTTTGAACAACGAGTGTGTCGCGTTTAGGTGGAATTGAAAAATTCACGTCCGAGATGTTTCATTGTAAGCAGTTGTTCTCACGATGCTGTGTGTAACACGTTACAAACCTCATCACTGGAACATGTGCAGATCCAAACACCCCACGGCTGAGATGAGAAGCTGCAGAAAGACCGGAGATCGGAGGTTCGATTCCGGCATTAATAGTAGCTATCCCATACTCTCTCCAGGCGAATATCGGGATAGTGGCCTGTCTTATTTCAAGTTCCGGAGCATCCATCCCTTCCACAACCCTAGTATATAATTGCAGTTACACACTCTAAAACTTTCACCACAGAAATTATTAATTCTTCCCTTGACCAGAACCCGGCTTTTACACTTCTACCTGCCGGATTATTGAAAATATATGATCCACGTAGCCTTCTGGGTGCCATCAGTAATTGAAAATACTCTCAATTATCACTGCTGCACTGAAAATATTCGTTATATTGCGTAAATGAATGTTTTTATTTCTTGCTCATTCAACGACGGCAGCCATGTCTGAGACGCACACATTGACGTCATATCACGTCCTATCACTGTTGCCAACATGTGCCATACAAAATACACCACACGAAACACGTAACGTTGTAATTATGTGAATAAAGAAATGATTGGAAAACCATTGGCCTGGATAAAGATTATTGATGCGTGACTACTATCACTGTGCGTGACAAAAATCAGAGTTTGCTGGCCGCGCTGCCAAACAATTTTTGGACTAGGCAAACACCATTGGTTTGCATGAAATTTATTGATGCGTTATGACATTCTTATTGAAATTGGAGATCGGTAACTCGCAACTCGCACAATCCATGTCTAATTTCAGACAGAAACTTGGTGCACGTTCACATTAACTTGACGGTGTTCTTTAATTTTACACTACTGGATATGAAATAGTACCGAATGCGTGGGGTTGGGAATACTGTAATTTTTGCTAATTCAGGCGCATGATGGTGGACCCAGCTGGAATTTCATTTAAATACGTCGTGATAAAATTTGGGACGGTGGGTGGGTTACAGACAGCGCAGGAGTAAACATTTATTACTATATGATCTCCAGATTTTTCCCGACCATTGCTAGAGGTATTTTGGCTAATTTCAGTAGTTAAAGAAAGTTATCCCTTGGTTCTAGAAACGTAGGTTATCAGACAAATTGAACACAAAAGAGTACACGGGGCTGACGACCAAGATGTCCCAAGCTCCTAAAACAACAACAATCTAACACTGTAATATCCCGTAACTAGAATGACCTATTTATTCGATATCATCACTGTATTTGAATCCTTTTTAATTCAGTTGATGTATATTTCTGTCGACAGGTGAATTTTACAGACCATCTTGACGGGTCGTGATTCCGAGTGAACATCGATAGGAAGTGCAATGCGACATCATTACTTTCCCCTCGCATGGCTCTTGCTGGCTCTTCATTCTGCAAGTGCACAGTTTCCCTCACAACAGGTAAGTACACACTTCTTGGTATAACTTCCCTTTTAACTGCTGTAGATCAAGAGACGCAGATATGTCTGAATTTTACTCTGAATCTTTATATTACTTTAAATTACACTGAGCCGGGATCGAACTGATTATCTTCGGTTTCGAAGCCCAAAGATTTACCGACGGTGCCATTGAGC
Source organism: Meconema thalassinum (assembly GCA_946902985.2). Classification (NCBI taxonomy): domain Eukaryota; kingdom Metazoa; phylum Arthropoda; class Insecta; order Orthoptera; family Tettigoniidae; genus Meconema; species Meconema thalassinum. The sequence continues at coordinate 329,521,879 of OX336391.1, forward strand.
CCGAATGAAGAACAATTATATCATGAATATTCCCAAAACAACTGAAACACAACGTAACAAACCATTACAATAAAATTAGATTCTGAGCATTTTTCTTCAGATTAACTGTATAACAAAATTACGCGATCTTATAAAATGTATTTATTAATTTATTTAATATGTTCCAACTACGACTCTTGTGAGATTAAGGTTCAGTAACCTTCAAATTTTCCCTCCCATCTCACAAAAGGGAACATTTAGAGGTGTAGCACTTTGCACACCGCATGGCCGCACAATTGAGGGCGTCGTCCTAATGACATCGAAAGAGTTCCTTGAAGGAGACTACACACATTACACAACGATGAGTTAGCATAAAGGCGAACCTCAAAGGCATGGCGTGTAAATGGACGCAACGTTGCTTGTGTTTTTTACATGAAGAACAAGAATGGGCGATATTGTAAATGTTAACAGATCATGACAATCATGACACGCGGCTAAAGAACACGATGTTCAAGCTCCTAAATAAAGAAATACAACAATGGTTCCTCTAATTTCTAGGACTATAATCTCTCCAAAGACAGATGGGAATTCAACCTCGGCGGTTCTGTTACTCTACTTAACCCAAGATCATGGTGATGACATCCATTTTCAGCCTATTTTCATTTCATTTCATTTTCATTTATGCTAAAATAGGCTTATGAGATCACCTTTTGTCCGTGTGTGTGTGCGTGTCCCCTAATAAATTGTAAACGGCTGGAGCGATTTCAATAAAACTTGCTAAAATCATAGTACAATTTTGGCCGACCCTGACCATGCCCTTCGAATTTTAATACGTCTCACCTATCCAACATGGCGGCTGTGTGAAATATTTCACCGGCATTCTATTTCTCCGAAGCAATTCATGATATTACCCTGAAATTTTGTACTGTGATAAAGAGCACTATTAAAAGTTCACATATGCGACTTTCAGAAACCTTTTAAGTACAAACTGAACATGGCGGCCAAGCAAAGTAGAAACTTTTAAATCGACGCTTCTCGCGATTTAACCATCCTAGCGCAGTGAAACTTGGTACAGCAAATGTTTATACGCATTGCAACGCACTGATATTTAATTTTGTTCAATTGTTTACTTAACATCAGGATGGCGGCTGTGCGAAATTTAAATTAAATTTTCATTTCTTGGGTCCCAATCATGCGACCGAAGTGAAAAATTGAATTATGAACCTAAGCAACAATTGTCATCTTATGGTACATAACTCTATGGCCTACATATATAAAATGCTAACATGGCGACCATCCGAAATATTTAGACGGTTCTCAATATCTACTAATCTATGACAGCAAACTAACTGAAATTATGTATGTTGATAGAGGCTATCAACAAAGGATTCATGAAAATAGGCTATTTAGTTCTTCACGGAACAACTTGCCTTTCATTCATTCATTTACTTTGTTTGCAAATGGGGGTAATTCACCGATAGCAAGAACACTTACACAGAAAATTTGCAACAATAATATCAAACACTCTTAATGTACACAAGTCACGATTTAGGAACTATAGTAATTACATCTTAGTGAAAAAGGAAAATCCACAGCCTGCTTCCAGTCTCCGACCGGGTCAGGAATGGAATGAATGAAGCCCCCATCTAGCGGCGAGGATATGAACGACGGCTGCCGAGGCCTGACGCACTCCTCTGGGGCAATGATTAAATTCATGACAGATGAAATGAAATGATAGTGGAGAGTGTTGCTGGAATAAATTGTGACAGGGAAAACTGGAGTACCCGGAGAAAAACCTGTCTGCCTCCGTTTTGTCCAGCACAGATCTCACATGGAGTGACCGGGATTTGAACCACGGACCCAGCGGTGAGAGGACGGCGTGCTGACGCCTAAGCCACGGAGGCTCGGTAATTACATCTTAGTATTTATACAAAATTTCAGTCTTCTCTTAAACACATGTTTGGGAAAAGGCTCTAGGACTGTAGCAGGCAATGAGTTTCAATTTTCAATACCACGATTAATGAAATAATATTTCCCATAATTTCCACGCTGCGGCTGGCCCTTAACTTTATGCGGATGATCTGCCCTGCTCAGGTATGTGGGATTCCCAGACATTTTCTTAGTTCTTCCCATGCTGGCACAGGTTAGAGTAAGTGTTGAACATATCGTATAGTCTGGATTTCATCCTTATATCTTCCAGAGATTCCCACTCTAGTTGTTTTAATCATTCGAGCCACACCACTTCTAGGATTAAAAGCGTTGAGGACAAACCTAGCAGCCTTCCTATGGACCATCTCCAACTCATTGACGAACCCTACTTGATATTTATTCAGCTCACCCGATAAATGTGTTCCTTACAAATAATAAGTACATCTCTACTCACAGTGAACGATACAACAGAGCATCCACTTTAAAGCTTTGGGAGCTCGACATGTCCTATTTATTCAACGTTACTAAAAGCACGATGCAAGCTGCAGGTACATAATTATCTTCCGATTTTTCTCTGTCATGTGAAGCCGGTGAATATTCCAGAGTCATGACCACACCGTGGTATTAACGGGTCAAACGTTCTTATACCTGCTCTATTCAACTTGAACTTCACTCGAAACCACAAACTTAATGAGAATGTTTCATGTATTAGAACTGGGCACTTTAGTTATACTATTTGGGCTACAACTAGACAAGGAAGGAATAGAGGTTCATAGCGCAATGGAAAATGAATTTAGCCATACCGACACATTGAGGTTGTCTTCTCTTGGTTTTGACTCTTACAGAGGTTACCATGCTACGTGACCTGTGGTCATTGTGAAGTGGCTGCTCGTATAGCAGAAGCATCTCTCTTGTTCAGTTAAGATGCCACTTTTGGAGACTGATAATTCTTGAACTAACAGTAAGTGGATTGTGTCTGTCTATTAGGTAGTCAGTGCGAAGGCTGGTCAGATCCTCAAATAGCACCAACATAAGTTATGTGGTAGAAACCCCAAATACCAAGGCATATATTTTTCCTTTCTGGCGTGCTATGTACTCGTAAAGCAAGTAATTAGGAAGATTGCCTTGGTTTCCTTCCTACGTCAGTGTTGTTTCACTGACTCTGTGAGTAGAACCTTTCAATGCATCCACGATCGCCAGCTGTGCCCCATATACCATTATTCTGTACCACCCATACTTCAGTAGCTTCTATATATTCATACCGAAGAATGAGGCCCTGACGTCGATGGAAATCCATATTTTACTCTTGCTTGTGCTAACAGACAAATTGTGCTCTGAAAGAAGTTCATTTTCCGTATTGACAGATTTACTATATAACAAAGGAGAAACTGTTCCGCCTAGTCAATACATTTATTTACAACAAGTTATAAACTTGTTATTATATGGTACATGTTTCGGGGCCTCTAGTACTGGTCCCTTCTTCAGCCATAAATTAATATATAACATCCAGCATAATTAAAGATATCATAAACAAAGAAAATTGTTTTAGTTGGTCTGAGTAAAATATGTTTTTCCATGCTTGGACATCTCCTCATCACGATGATGTATTTCATTACATGACAATCAGTGTTTTTCCCTCTAATAAGAGACTATAAGATCAGAAACCCCAGCTTGAACAGCAAGTGTCAGTCAACAGCATTGTAAACAACAGGCCATACATCTCAAGTGAAGTGATTTTCACACACACAAACATTAGAACAGTGCTATATAAGTGTTTATTCACAAGCACCTAGCACTACCAATGGTGTTACTTTTTACTGATGCGCACTCATGTTACTTCTCATGGTTAATATGTTCTTTTTCACCTCATTTCATCCATTCACTCATCATTTTATGTATTTTTTATGATATCTTTAATTTTGCTGGATTTTACATCTTAATTTATGGCTGAAGAAGGGACCAGTACTAGAGGCCCCGAAACATGTACCATATAATAACAAGTTTATAACTTGTTGTAAATAAATGTATTGACTAGGCGGAACAGTTTCTCCTTTGTTTTATACTAACAGACAAATGTAAAACATATTGAATTCATGAAACGATAGAAACAATATTGAAGTTCATTATAATTGGCATACATACGAGCATTTTCACTTAGTTGAAGATATTGTGGTTATCTTCGTACAACACCATGGTAGGGCAAACGTCACGATGAAGATTTAGACATATTTTCCTGTGGACACGGTAGCAAATTATTGGAAGACACTTCGTACATCATTCAATAATGCTCGTTTTGTTGTAAATTCTTTTTAGGGACTCGGGGCATATTGTTTATCCGTCCCGTCTACATAGTAGTGTGTTGAACTTGTCCAATATTCGATTTTCTGTGGTGACTCTATTAGTGTGTGTAGCTGTATTAGAGACAGGGATGGAGTAGGCACCCCGGGTCTTGAAAAACGGTACTACCCTGGCATTTGCTTGGAGGGACGCGACTTGACGCGCATGGCTTCGCTTGGTGAGTATGGCATGATGTGTATGGTTTAATACACACATCAAAACAAAGTTAGTACTATGCATCACCCGCCAAATGTACACATGTAACCGCGTCATCGACGTTCAATGAAAAGGGGTATGCTTGAGATAGCTGGGGCTATCCGCAGGTTTAAAGACATGTTTAAACGCTTTCGGTGGCGTAGTCGGTAGCATGCTGAACTGCTATGCCTAAGATCGCGGGTTCAAACCCGTCCGTAGTCGTCGGATTTTAAGAGCGTTAAAATTCTTCAGTATGGCTTCCTTCGAAGGGGAAATAAAGCCGGTGGGCCCATGTCATAGATTTATGGCATGTAACATAACCTACCACTACAATTGCTAGTGTGTAACTAAATTTGTAGGTTATTTGGTTAGAAACGCTCTATCAAGTTCCCACGTTCACCGCTAGGTGTCAGTGACAGTGGCATCTCGGGTAACCAAATTTGGAACTACTTGAAATTGAACTTGCTGGGAGCCTACGGGCGTTCAATTAAAATACCCTGCTATGGCCATTGGCTGCAATTCATATATAATAAACAGTTCTGAGGACGAGGTGTTTCGAATCATGTCAACGTACCTGTAGGTTGAGCGGGGATATGCTTATGGAATACACAGCTGATGCAAAACTATTTTTAAGTGTGTATATGGGCGAATTAATCTACGTGTTATTTTATTTCTTCGTTGTCTTTATGATCTTGAAGGTCTAGTTGTCAGATAGACGTCAATTATTGTAACAATTCTACAAGGCCTAATATCTCCAAAACTATGCAATAGAAATATGTCGTCTTTTGTTTGCAGGTTGTCAAGTCGGAAACCATCTATTTGTAAAAATGTATAATCCCCTTAACAGTAGGAAATAATGGCCAAACAAGACGGGAAAAATATGAAAAACTTCACAGCCGTTAAAGAACTAGGACAGGTCTTCTCAACAGGTGGCCAGCCAAGAGATTTCTGATGGCTTGCCATGAAAAGCAACAAAAAATAATTTTGAATAATTTAAAGAAAATTATTCTCAATGTTACTCTTACAAATTAGATCTCTTCTTGTTCTCAAATTTGTCGCTTCACTAAGGACGGAATACGTTAGATAATTCCTGAAATAAGCACAAATCATTTGCCTCAACGGCAGTGTAGAGACACACACCTGTATCTGGCTAATCGTAAATACATTTAAAATAAAGTGCTGTACTCTGAATGATGGATCGTGAACGATTCGATTCTCGCTGAGCTCCTGCATAGATCGATAATTCATCAACAATATCTGACTCACTGTTAAGGGGTTTTCAATTCCGGTTCACCGATTACCTTAAATAATCGTAAAATTAATCTATGTGGCCCTCGGGATAATTTAATTGAGAAGGCCTGAACTACAATATATTTCTGAAACGGTTCAAATTTATGATAGGAACATACAATCCGCTAATTGACCCAGTCAGAACATCGGAAACTCGTTGCAGCACGTGGCGGGATAAGACTTGAAATTGGGTTAAAACTTGGTGGACTCAGGGAAGCAGATGCCTTAGTTGAGTGAGAAGTTACTGGAATTAGCGAGAGATGACAAGGATAATGTTACAGCAAGTAGGCTCCTAGGATAATGGGAATGGCTGGGTGTGTCGGGGCGATTTTTGAGGTATGAAAGTTTTATGGGCAGTTAGTCATTGAAGCTATTATACTATAAGTGACAATAGGTCATGGCGAATGTTTTTTTTCCTATTCTTCTTTTGGTGTGTAAAAACTTTCCACTCGGTTGCTGGATATTTATGTGGGATTGATTTGGAAAAATGGGTCGGAGTGTGTAAGACGCACTGATAGCTAGATCGTATCCCTCCTGGCTGCATGCGATCCGATCCAGCTGGCAGTGGTACCATGTGGAATGTATATAACATACGGATTACTTCAAGGTTTTGAGGCGCCATTACAGATATTTCTACAATGAATCATCAACAAGTTGTCGTTCTTTTGTGTAAAAATATACATTAAATCATATTTTCTAAAAACTATTATTATTATTATTATTATTATTATTATTATTTAATCAAATAGCCCTTAATAGAACACGTTAAATCAATACATCAAGTTTTGCAATATGATTTCTTCTTGGCCACCCAAAATTGCTTCATTCTTTCAGATTGTTGTTGCCGGAGCTCCTCAATGTTGTGGGGCTGTTTCCTGCTTCTCTCTAGTTCCTCCTTGAAGGTGACTGTTTTAATTTTGTTCCGAAAGAGTTGTCTATTAGGTATGTCTTCAATTTGTATATTGGCCTCTTTAAGGTCATTCAAGGTCTGTTGAAACCAAGCTGGCTGTATCTTAAGTTTAATAATTTTATTACAAATCTTCTTTGTCAATCTATCATAGTTCATTCTTTGTAAATGTCCAAAAAAGGATAATCTTCTTTTTCGCATGGTATGTAGCATGTTTTCGACATGCTCATAAATTTCAACATTTGGTCTAGGTCTGTTGTAATCGGCTCCTACTTTTCTAGGGCCAAGTATACTTCTAATTATTTTCCTTTCCATGACCATGATTTTGTTAATTTCGCCTTTATTCATTAATTTGAGCGTTTCAGATCCATAAAGCCTCTGGTTTCACAACAGTATTATAATGCTTAATTTTAATAGAATTAGGTAATGCTTTTTAGCCTATTTTCAATTTTGAAAAAATAGGCTTATGAGATCACCTTTTGTCCGTGTGTGTGTGCGTGTGTGTGTGTGTGTGTGTGTGAGTGTGTGTGAATCGTGTGTGTGTCCCCCCCTAATAAAATCTAAACGGCAGGAGCGATTTCAATGAAACTCGGAAAGTTCATAGCACTATTCCCGGCGACCTCGACCGTGCCCTTCAAATTTTGTTACGACTCACCAATCCAACATGGCGGCTGTGCGAAATATTTCACCAGCATTCAATATCTCCGAAACTATTACCGATATTACCCTGACATTTTCTATGGTGATAGAGGGAACTACTATAAGTTCACTTATGTGACTTTTGAAAACCTGGTAACTACAAAGCCAACATGGCGGCCAAGCGAATTTGAGACTTTTAAATAGACGTTTCTCGCGATTTGACCAACCAAACGCAATGAAACTTGGTACAGTATATGTTTATATACATTGTAATGCACCGACATCTAACTTCGTTCAATTGTTTACATAATCACAAGATGGCGGATGTGCGAAATATTTCACCGGCATTCTATATCTCTGAAACTATTAGCGGTATCTCCCAAAAATGTTGTACGGAGATAAAGGGCACTACTGGAAATCCATTTATATGATTTTCAAAAACCGGTTAACTACAAAACGAACATGGCGGCCAAGCGAATTTGAACATTTTAAATAGACCTTTCTCGAGATTTAATGTACCAAGCGCACTGAAACCTGGTACCGGAAATATTTATACACATTGTAATCCACTGGTATCTAATTTTGTTCAATTGTTTACATAACCTCAAGATGGCGGCAGTGCGAATTTTAAAATTAAGTTTTTATTTCTTGTGATGTAGTCATGCGATCGAAGTGAAAGTTTGAATAATGAACCTACGCAATCATTTTCCTTTAATGGTACATGCCTCTATGGCCTATACATTTAACAATCCAACATGGCGACCATCCGAAATATTTAGACGATACTGAATATCTACGAATCTATTTTAGCAATCAAACTAATTTTTTTTATGTTCATAGGGGCTATGAACTTAAGTTCACCTATAGGACTTTAAAAAACCTGGTGATCACAAATCCAACATGGCGGTGACGCGAATTATAAATATTCACATGGACGTTTCTCGCAATTTAACCATCCGCGTGCAGTGAAACTTGGTACAGTAAATCTTTATCCGAGTGTTAATCCACTGGCATCTAATTTATTTCAATTGTTTCCATAACCTCAACATGGCAGCTGTGAAAATTTTTTAAATCTCCTTGTTTTTTCTTGTGTCCTAATTATGCGATTGAAGTTTGAATACTACACGTTCACAATAATCTGCATGTAACAGTACTTAACTCTTGGACCTACATATATGAAATCCAACATGGCGACCATCCGAAATATTTAGTCGGTTCTCAATATCTACGAATCTATTACAGCAATCAAACTGAAATTGTGTATGTTGATAGTGGCAATTAACATAAGTAGGATATATGAAAATAGGCTGTATAGTTCTTCACGGAACTACTTGTTCTTATAAATGTTCCTGGTGAGCTGGAAAGCTATATTCATTTTCATTGTTCTGTTAGGCTGTTTTTCTCGTTATTATTTATTGTAATCCATTCACTGAGATATTTGAAAGAATTCACTCTTTTGATTTCGTTTTGTTGAATACATAATTTATCAGGACTGTTTTTGACATTGGATATAAATTCTATCTTTGTGAAGGAAATTTGTAGACCTATTTTATTTGCTTCTTGTATTAAATTATCAATTTGTATTTTGGCATTTCCGGTGTATTAGGAATTAGGGCAATGTCGTCAGCAAAAGCCAAACAATATATATAGAAATTATCTCGTTGATATCCTAATTTAACCCCTTTGGTGTCTGTTTTCCTCCACTCTCGGATCGCCTTCTCCAAAGCACAGTTAAAAAGTAATGGTGACAATCCATCACCTTGTCTGACTCCTATGTTTATTTCAAAAGCCTTGGAGAACTCCCCACGAAATTGAACTTTGGACGTGGTATTTGTTAGAGTATCCTGAATAATGTTAGTTGTTTTAGGATCCAAACCAACATCTTTTAGAATGTTAATGAGAGATTCTCTGTCAATGGAATCATAGGCTTTTGCAAAATCTATAAAAGTAACTGTCGTGTCTATATTTCTTGTCTCATTTGCAAAATAGTTTTAAGATTCCATAACTGTTGAACACAAGATCTATGTTTACGAAAGCCATTTTGATACTCTCCTATATGTAAGTCTAATTGGGTTTCTGCACGATTGAGTAGAGCTTTGGAAAGAATTTTGTAAGCTACTGACACAAGCGATATGCCTCTATAATTATTCGGGTTAGCTTTAGACCCCTTCTTGTGGATGGGGTGTATTATGGCGACTTTCCATTCCTCAGGAACTCTTTCATTTTCCCAGATCTTATCAATTATATCTTTAAATTGTATGATTATATCATCATTTAGGGCTTTCAGCAACTCTGCCCTAATCCCATTTTCATTTTGAATGTTAGTAGTGTTGGGGATAAACTTGTCTTCCGGCTTATGACAATTGTGTAGGTCTTCAAAATACTCTGCCATTATATTACAATTCTCTTGATTAGAATGTGATATTCGTTTTGTCTTTGGATTTACAAGTAATAATGTGGGGGCTTCAAATTTATTCAACTGCTTTCGAAATAGCTGGTAGAAATTTCTCACATTGTTGTTTTTAAATTCATCCTCTATTTGTTGAAGTTCCTTCAGAAATAACAATTTTCTATCCCTTTTAAAAGTTTGAGAGGCTTTTCTTCTTTTTTCTAATAGATTATTTCTGTTGTCTTGATTTTTGTCTGAATTCCATTTCTCCCACGCTTTTTGTCTTTCTCCTAGAACCTTATTACAGTGTTCATTCCACCAGATTTGTTTTTTCTTGTATGTTGGAGGTGCTGTTTTAATTGCTGTTGTAATTATGCCATTTTTCAAATCATTCCACGTATGAAAGTTCTCTTGTTGAATCTCTGTTCTTATTATTTTATCTTTCTCCAATTTATTAGTATCATATTTAAGAATTTTTGAGTGTTTTTTAAATTTTCGGATGCCAGGTTTAATTCTAAATTTAGCTACCGAAATGTAGTGATCAGATTCAATATTTGCAGACATTATTACTCGAACATTCATTAATTCTTTAGACGACTTTTTGCTTATTGCTATATGATCAAGTTGTTTCTCCCCACATAGTGGGTTTGGCGATACCCACGTCATTAACTTCTTTGGTTTCCTTTCAAAAGACGTTGATTTAACTATTATATTGTGGATAGCACAAAGTTCTATTAATCTTTCACCATTCTTATTTGTACGCAAATGAGCTGGGTGGTAAGCCACTATTTTAGGTAGATTTCATTAGAAAGCTAACTATTGCAATGGGTTCCATGTTTCGACTTCCGGAAAATTTCGACATATCTTCGCGTTTCACATCCCCCAGACCCCAAAACCACCGTCAGTTCAAAAGTTTATATATAATTCATGTATATATATATATATATATATATATTGTACCCATGTGAGTAATTTCCATGGACAACATGCTTCTGCCTCCAGCTAGCATCAGTCCTCAGGCGTGTACCGTCCACCCACTGAGCAGTTGCATATTTTTGATCTGAGACTAAAAGGTATCAACTATACAATTATAAAGCACAACTCTATTCTAAGAACTTTAATTCAGTTCTAAATCATGTCTTCAAACACATAAAAACACAATCCCAACAAAATCATACAAAACAAAGCAAAGTTACTCCTACAATCCACTAATATTCACACTTTATCCTTGCAAATCCAGATGATTATTCATGCATTTACCCTGAGATTGACATCAAAATTCATCTCAAGTGCTCTGATGCACATGTAAATTACACAAAAACTGTACTTATAATCTTATGTCACCTGTCGTGACCTCTTTCATTTCACATTCTTAATTGTTTACTCTCAACACATCTTAATTTACATTATGTGTACCTATGTGTTTTGTATCTCTTTTCCCACCAAAATGCTTTACCATGCATTAGCCAATTTATGGGTTACACAAATTTACTTTCAACTCCACAATTCTATGTAATTATACCCATTCTGGAGTTCTACAGTCCCCTTTTCTACAGTTCCACTGTATGCCGTTGTGATTTCAACTTCAAAAATTCCGTTACCGCTGTGTCTGATGGTATATTATGCTACCCTTGCGTGGGCGTAGCCTGAGTTAAGTCACACTGTCAGTAAAAAAAATGTAACTTCCAACAATTCATATGTTTGCCAAGTATTACGTTATAAGAACGATCCTTAATTAACAATGTGTTTCAAACCACACAAATTCATTATACAATACAACAACGACTCCTTTCATTACAACCAGGGTTTCAAAGTCTGTCCCTTCTAAATGCCAAGCTTCAATGGTCGTTTAAAAATCTCCCCCTCGGAACGACTTGTATACAATGGGACTGATTCAGGCGGTCACAACACGTGCGCTGTCCCTTCCTCTCCTTCTTGCTTTTATCCCCAAGCAGTAACAAGATTTTAAATACAATAGTGCAGTCTCAATGACCCACATATCCCATATGATTTCAACTAAATTCTATGCAAGACAGGTTATGGTCGTGTTTAAATATTTATTCCTAACCTTAGGATATTAATAACTGGCCTCAATAGGTCCCTTTCATTATATGAAGGAGCGAGATTCATCAATCACTGGTCGAACTGGCTAGCCGGTATCTCATTAAATGCTACGGTCAGGAACAACCTGCCGCCAATTAAATTCGCTTCCCATGAGCTGAATTATGCAATAACAAGTTCTCGGTCGACATCAGGTATCATGCAGAGGTTTCCATTGTTATCCTCTTATACACCACAGGATTTGAACCCGGAACATTCCATATCCATCCTCAGAGTTAGGGTACATCACTAAATACACTCTGGCAAATAATAAATATCTCTGTATGGCCTAGGCTATACGAGATTTCACACGTCGAATAGATTACCTGGCTTCCCTGACCATGTGCTATGATCTCGTCCTTTAATTAGTAAGATAAATCTATCAATTACTCTACAAGCTTATTCACAAGCTGCAAATTCAATTCACTATTAAACTCTTCCATTCCCTGGATTCTTGCATATTTATTTCCATTATCACAATATACTCTGATATTAACTTGCTTTTCATAGCCTTCATGTATAATATTACTGCTTGGATAGATAAATATTCCAATTAGCATATATATTTTGCTTAAAACCATTTTTCCCTGATGTGTATTCGTTTATTCCCTTTTATTATTATTATTATTATTATTATTATTATTATAATTATTATTATTATTATTACTGACATGAACTACAATAACCCGACACAACGTAACTCTTTTAATAATCGAACATCCGTGTTCGTTACGTTGTGTTTTATATCACTGAATTGCCGTTTTACAATAGTGGTAATGATTTATCCACTCAATGATGCACAAAGACATCTCAACTTTACTAAAATCAACACAACAATACTACCTTGAGGTTCTCCCTCCTAAAATTGGCTCTTATTGGCATATTTTATAATTTTGAAATCACACAACGCACAGTGGACTATAACTGCTATAAAATCATGGTTTTTGGGTACTTACATCGGCTAGTCTGGTGGCTCCAACCACGCATTTCTTCCAGTAATGCCTGCCATATTTTTCTATTAGCAAGGCATTCTTACACTGATAACACACATTTTATATAACTTTTGCCTCACAAGACACACGGCACTTTTCCTTTCCATATTGAAGCTATTGCTTCCTTATACACACAACACTTCATAGCACTTGTTACAATATTAATTTTAAAGATATTTAACAGATCATCACTACACTCACACGCTCATTATTTACATTTATTATTGGTTGACTCTCCCTGGCAAGATATCAGAAATGCAGGCGTTGGAGAACTCCTCCTCGCTGCTACCCGCATTCTGATTGAAAGTCTCGATTATCTGCCTAAGGATTCCTATCGATTCACCCAACTGTCTATCAATCTCTATCCTTCGATGAACTTCCTGCTATCGCATAAATATGCTTGCATATCGTCCTGAACGTTAATCATATTGGTATTCTTATGAAATTTCACCAATCGCATAATAAAGTTTATCTCTGCGCAGCCCAGCATCCTAAGATATGTATAACCAATAGTTTACATACTGCGCTAAACCATTGTACATTGTACTTGTACAAATTATCACTCTCAATTTTCCTACCTTGTATGTCACACGGTACCTTTTCTACGTGCACAATAACAATCGCTCGTAACGCCGACTATACAAATATGGCACGACTGTCCTTAATAAATGGTATTAATAAATGTCTTACTGCGCGGCTCTTCATGTTGAAGTCCGAGCATCCCTTCTCGACTTCGGTAATGCGCACTTCGCACTAGACTGCGGTTCAACTGATTACATTACTCGTTATTAACTCATGACGTAATGCATGATTATATGTTGCTGCACTTAGAATGTTACAGTCCGCGCCTTTCTTCTCTGAGCTAGGGTGACATGCTCCTCGCTCTCAAGTATGGTTCGACTGACCACTGTCTACATCTGACTCCTGACGACTGACCCCCTGTCCTGGGTCCACCCCCTTATATCAGTTTGGAGAGAAAAAGTAGACCGAGAATTCCCCTGCAGTGACATCTTCTCTCACAGCATGATTCTGGTCTTGAATTAATGATTATATGGTTCCTTTTTCCTCGCTGGTCACAGATCTGTATGCGTGCTCGAGGATCGATCGGCCAATTAATTAATATTAATTGCCTTTGCCATGGCGTGCCCAAGCGGCGTCATCTAAAAACCCCCGAAAGCATGGTTATATCTTTCCGCTAACCTCCAATTACTGTGTTACTGCGCGTTCCCTTAAATCTGCCTCGATTTCAATGTTTAATGGCTTGATAATTAGCCTCCCGGCTAAACATTCACATATGTGCAAACCTCATGTCACTGCGTTGCTCCAATCACGAGTAATCACTAAATTACGCTGGTATCTCCTCACTCCACCAGCCTTTCCATTCCGAAACGGGGAATAACTTGACAATAATTTACCCTCCTGACCTGATCCAGACGACTTAAGTAGGTCACAAAGAGTGACACGGCTCCAAGAATCTCCGCCCCTTTTCCAGAGTCATTAGACAAACGTCAAGCGCTCCAACTTCTGTGCTCGATTCCAGAATAGTGTGCCTCATACAGCCCAATAATGCCGTATTCTACTAATATTCCCTGCGTTATATTAATAAATAATGTCAGCATTACTTCATATCACAACAGTGATTTAATATGTATTTTTCTCTAGGGGTTTTTATAACTTAAACTCCCTCAAAAGATCTCGTGTTCGTTCCTTGCTGGACCCTCAATTCTGAGCTCAACTATCTCTGAGATCCACGTTCGACACCAGTCAGCCTAACCACGTTGGGTTCATATTCCCCTTGCAAAACTTATAGAAGTCAATTGCAAGTGACCTTCTGTAAGTCATCGGCTGACTGTCCCAACCGTCTGTGTTTACTCTAGGCGGTCCTTCACCTCGTCTGCCTGCGAATGGGCCTGTCTACTTCCCCCTTCCACACTGAGCTCAGCCCTTAGACGTTCATTCTCTTGGCGGAGGGTTCCATTCGATGCTTCAACCTCCCTAGCGACTTCGACCATGTCTTTGTAAAGCTGCCGCAGACACTGGCATTCCGGCTGTCTGCTCCCTTCTCTGAGCAAGGTGCTTGTCTCTCTTTCTGTCCCGCTGCGTGAGCCTTCAAGCCTGACTGCCTGGCCGACTTTGCTATCCACGTCCATTTGGGAGTGTGCTGCTATTACTTCCTCTTGTTCATCAAATTCCTCTGGTGAATGATAAATTTTGAGGTTGGCCGCATTCATAACGACCTCGTTTCCCGTTTCTAAATGCCTTATTCTATATGCATTATTCTGTAGGTCTCTTATCACCTCGAACGGGTAAGTTCTACATCATTCCACTTGTGTAGCATCTGATTGTACCATACATAATCTGTTGATAATGCCCCTGCCTCTCTGTATATCGCAGTTCCCCTTGCTTAGCGTCCCTCGAAGTAATCAATCATAATTTTCAACCACGGATCTTCACGTTGAAGGTTGGTAAGATTCTTCAAGTCATCTAAGGTCTTCTGATCTCGATTTTCAATCTGGACGGCTAGAGTTTCCTCTTCTCTTGGATATCGGCTTAACATGTCCGGTATTACGTTCTCTTTCCCTGGACAGTATTCTATTACCACATTGAAGTGTTGAATATACAGGGACCATCTTGTCAACCTCTGGCTAGACAAATCCGTCTTTAACAAAAATGTTAAAGCTTTATGGTCTGTTCTAAGTACGATTTGAAAGCTATAGATGAGTTTGCGCCAGTACTGCTATGCGTACAGAATTGCGAGCAACTCTATCTCTGTAATCGTGTAATTTTTCTCATGGGCCTTCAATCTCCTACTTATAACGGCAATAAAAACTTTCTTCTCGGGCTTATTAACATTTTCTTGGAACAGCATCGTCCTATCCCAACAAGTGATGCATCCGTCTGTATTATGAACTTCTGGGTATAATCAGGGTATCCCAGCTTCACGTATTCCAAAAGCATTTGTTTTGACCTCACGAATGCTTCTTGACATTGCTCCGTCCAATTCCACCTGCCGCCTTTCTTCAATAGATCCTGCAGGGGTGCCACAGTTGTAGTATAGTTTAGGCAGTGGTTAGAAAAGAATCCAATTACTCCCAAATACTGTCGGACGTGCTTTACTTTCGTGGGTCGAGGAAAATTTCGAATTACCTCTCATTTATCCGGGTTTGGCTTAACTCCATTTTCATCGATAACGTGCCCTAGGAATTTAACTTCCCTCTGACAGAAGTGCGATTTCTTGATATTAACCTTAAAATTAGCTTCTCGAAGGTTATCCAGCAACTTCTTCAGGTCTCTCATGTGCTCCTCCAGAGATTCTGATGTGAGTAGAATGTCATCTACGTATCTGATGGTACTCTCTTTAAGCTCATCCGATAGATTGCGATCTAACGCCCTTATCAGAGCTGAACCAGCTGTTTTCAAACCAAAAGGTAATCTTAAAAACGTATATGTATGTTGATCAAACATAAATCCTGTCAACAGACTAGTTTTCTTCTCCAATTCAAGATGGTGAAAGCTCGATGTGATATCTAAATTTGTAAATAGGGTCTTGCCTTTGAATTTTCTGAGGATTTCTTTAATAGGTGGCACATGGTCGAATTCCGGTATTACCTTCATATTTAAGTGCCTCAGATCCAGGCATACTCTGACAGTCCCGTCTGTCTTAGGTACGATTACCAATGGACTTACATAAGGCGTAGGTGCTTTCTCAATAACACCGGCCTCCAACATCTCCTGAATTGCTTCTTTGACCTTAGCATAGTGCTTTTCGGCTATAGGGTAGGGTTTCTGCCTAAATGGTGTCCAGTCGCTAACTTGGAATGCATAAGTGAAGTTCTTTATACGACCAGGTCTCGAGTCGAAGACTTCCTTCTGTTTCAATAATAATTTCTTTAAATTTTCTTTATCTCTTGGACCAATTTTTGCTTCTTCTAGTTTTTCCGAAATATGTTCTTCCAGTTCGGGTTCCAGATCTTTCTCCATGTCTGCGGCTAGTGTTTTCAGTTCATCTTCTAACTGCTCAATAGCTACCACTTCTTCCTCAGCCATGTCTCTGTATGTATGCCATACTTGTTCATCTGTCCCTGGTTCATTCTGTTTGAGTGAGACCTCTAAGCCTTCAGCTTCCTCGTTCACACGGAACATAACTCTGTCCTGTGATAGGTCTATTACCACTCTGTATTCCCTCATAAACTCTGCCCCAATAATAAGGTTAAACGGCAATTTGTTTACTAGTAGAAAACTCTGTAAAAAAATAGAGCCTCCTATCTGTAAATCTAGGAATACCTGATATTTGCATATCATCGTTTTGTCTGGAATGACACCTTTTATATTGACTCTTGAGATAGGTATTTTCAAAACATTTTCTCTCTGCGCTATCTCATTATACAAAGCTTGTGTCATAAGACACACCGTTGAACCCGTGTCTAACAGACTTCTTATCTTCAACCCTGCCACTCTTACTAGTATAATGGGCAATTCTCGTTTGATCATGACCTGTGATCCTCCCGTATCCTTGATTAATTCTTCCGGTTTGGCTATCCAATTAATTATGTTGACCGCCTTCCATCCAACATTCTCAAATTCTTCTAATTTTGGATTTTTTTTTCTACAGCGCCCGTCCCCTTAGAGTTTCTTCTCTCCTGTTCACTGCGCTGAAACTCCAAACTTTTGGCTCCGTCTCCATATCTGTCTGGTGACGTCCTATTTTGCATAGCTTCTTGCCAGCGGACTTGTTGCTTTCGGGGTTCTTCTCCCCTTTCATTGAGGTATTGTAATGAAGCGTGATAACGTTCCTCTACCTCGTCATCAAAGTTACGTCTTCTTTCCTGGGGTCTCCAATTCCTATTGTTGCCTTCTTGCCCATTGTTACCTCCATTATTTTGGTACGGTCTACTCCTTGTATTCCGTTGATTCCAAGAATTTCGGCCTCCTCTTCCTCTACCAGCATTTCCTTTGTACTTCGGCTGCCATCTTGTGGGTTCATGTTCCCATTGACGTCCGTTGGAATCTAATGTTTCAGTGCTAGTAGCTTTGTTATTCTTCGGAGCTTGGTACTGGTCAGTCTGCGTGTTGGTCACATGTACCTGTTCCACGGTTCGATTCTGACGCATAGTGTTGGATGTCGTGAGGTATAGTTGCCTAAGAACTGCCTCCATTTCCATAGCGGTTTTTGCATTTGCCGAAATCAGCAGCCTTTGGATTTCATAAGGAATTTGCTTGGCAATAGCAATACATAGCTCCAGCTCGCTAGGCTTTTGGTCAAGTTCCTTAAACCGACACATTTGAGATATAAAGAATTCAGCGTACTTCGTTGGATTGTTGGTGCTGTATCTTTTTGAATACAAATCCAATCGTAAATTCTGTTGGGTCATTGGATCCCAGTATCGCTTCAAAAAAGCTTCCCGAAACTCCTCGACAGTATCGAAGGTATAACGGAAACTGCGAAACCATAACGCACATTCTCCCTCCGTTAGTTTCTCTATAGCTCGTAGCCTGCGCTCTTGTGGTATCCGCGCATCGTTTAAATATTCAGACACTTCCTTCAACCAATACTTCGGTGTCATATTACAATGGCTACCGGAAATTTTCTTGGTTTCTCTTCGCTTGCTCTAATTACATTTATAACTTGGGGGGCATAGTATTTTCATGCGGCGTAGAGGCTGCAATCGGTGCACCTAGCGTCATATAAGTTTTTTCGCCTGGGCCTGTAGCATTCCTTATTGTAAGTTGGGTTTCTAAATCTGCCCACCTGGTTTTCCTCATATCTTCCACGCTGCCTTCACTTGACTTAGGATCTTTCATTAGGGTTTCCTCCTGTGCTATTATCCTAGTCTCCATTTGATTGTGGCGCATTTCTGCTCTTTCCAATCGAGTAATTACCTCCTTTTCTATTCTTCTAAGCCTATCCCTATTTTTTTCTGCCACTTGAAATATTTTCTTCTTATCTTCCTTCAGGCTTTGCTTGATATGGGAGATTTCATCCTCTACATCTTCCTTTATTTGAGCAAGGGTCTTGTCGCTTGCCTCTGTCTTTTGGCCTTCTCTCACTTCGAGTTCTTCTCTCAACCCTTTAATTTCCTCTCGAATATATCCATTGAACTTTGATATTTCATTCCGGACCTTCACGATTTCCCCTCTGTTCTCCTCTTGTCTTTTGTTAACGATAACAATGTCGCTTTGAATTTGGTCCAGTTCTTGATGAACTTTGCTCATCTGACCCTTTATGTTGCCTACCAGCTCTTTACTTTCGTTAGCTATAGCCTTAATCTCTCCTATTTCCTGACATTGATCTAATATGTTCTGATCCTGCTTCTATAGATCACCGTTAATCGCTCTAGCATAACCTTTCAACTTCTCGTCCCATTTACTGTCGTTTTCTTCTAATCTCTGATCTACCGTTCTAGTAAATTCTGAAAACTGTTTTGCTTGGCGTTCGAGATTCGCCTCATTTTGGATTTGAATATCCTTAATGTCATTAGACAGCGCATCTAACCTACTATTCGTTTCGTCCTGCGCGTGCTTACATGCCTGTAAATTACTTTCAAGTTTGGCTGTTTGCCAAATGATGAACACTCTACACTCGCACTCCACACTCTCATGTACACTTGCACTCGATCACTCTGTCCACACTCGAAGTGTAAACACTCGGTAATTTGGAACGTATCTGCACTCGCTCTCCCTGGGCGCGGCGCGCGAAGTATGATCGCTGGCGGCACGAACAGCTGACCGTCTCATGTTTACATTCGTTGCGATCTGATTATCTCGAATAAGAAGGGGTGCATCGTGTATTTGGCTCTGGCAACTTAAGTATGTGAGAAAAGCAAGCTAATGAGTAGCCGTGGGATGTAAAGGCGTCCATGTCTGATGAAGGATAATATAATTTGCAGCATTTCTTCCTTGATAGGCCTACCTGCTAATGCAGTGTATTGCTTAAGAATAAATCCTACATTTATTTCTTTAGCATTTTACTTCCATTTAGTCCAATGAGATAGTGCTCAATCACTTGTTAGTGGCGTAAAATTTATTACTTACTTAGGCCTAGGCTACCTACTGAATAAACTGGGAGTTAAGCTTTCAATCTCTTTCATTGGGGAGCATTCCATGAATTCTGAATCTCATCCCACTCCCATTTCCTTGTGTAGTAGAGGTGTACTGTAATCCCTATCAGAAGGTATTGGTAAGGACACAATAACGATCCTGGTACATAATCTTGGAGAACCAGGTTCAATTCCCGATTAATGCATGGTCGACATAAAAAAAAGAGATGCTGTGGCTCAAAATTGTGAAATTTGATAGTATTGGTTTAACGTTTTCTATAATTGCAACGGTTTGAGATCCCAGGGTGCTAGAATTATCCCCTGGTAGGGTTATTCAAAATGTCAGTATATAAACAGACACAGGCCTCTTGCATATAGTAGGCTAGACATGGGGCCTTATAGGCTGCACCACATACCTGAACAATCATAACTTTTCAGGCCACGTTAAAACTACTAGCTTGAGAATAATTAGCAACCACCCTGTTATGGTACAGCTTCCAAAACCAAGAGTCTGTATTCTTACCTGCGGTAAATGTTTCCCAGCTCGTCAAAAGAAGATGAATAGGACGTGTGGTATAACTCCTGCATCGTGTTGACTGCGTTAAGTGTGGTACTATACTACGGAAGCCATGGATTCCGTTGTGCACACAAGTAATGGCAAGAAATGGAAAGACTAACTAGTCATAAATAAAATTTTAAAATTAGTACTTTTATTGTATTTTTGCCTTCTTTCTGCTATTTTTCTAAGAGTTTCCTGAACCAGTGAACACTGTGCCCACGTTAAGCCTGCTTTATATAGGGAGTATTTTCACAGCTAGTGAATAACTTAATTATTAGTTATGACAAACATACACAAACAAAGGCAGCTAAGACACTCTGGTGTGTTGTCGAAGTGCCATGCTAGCTTTCAATTCATCCTAGGAAAAGCAGGTTTTAGAGTCTATTTCAAATCGAGCAGCATGCATTCAAATTCAAGTATGGTATATTGCTTTTTTTGCTCATTTCAGATTAACTGCATTCTGACTAGTTGACAAATCAGTGCATGTGACATGCATATGAGAGATGCATTGAGACACTGACTCGCATACACACAGGAATGCCTTTCTGTTATTGCCATTGTCCTAGAAGAACAATGTAATCCAAGCAGGTTCAGAAAAAGTATTTTTTCAAAAGGCATAGAGTAACTTACATCAATCATTAGGTAGCTTCTAACAATATAATACTTCCACTCCTCAGCACTGAAAACTATTCTTAGCGTTTTGTAAAAAGAAGCGAGTTCTACAGTAGTATAGCGGGACAGTCATGCTACATTCTTGGAACATCCTTAATCAAATAATAATAATGTTATTGTTTTTACGTTCCTTTAACTACTGCAGTTTTTAGAGATGCCAGGGTGCCAGAATTTCCACCCAAAAGGGTATCTTTAACATGCCAAAAAGTCTGTGATACGACTCCCTCTCATTTATGCACCAACTGACTGAGCCAGGATTCAATCCTGCAACCTTAGGAACAGCAGGCGAAAACATTACCTCTGTGCCATGCGCCTAAATCAGGCAGCACATCCTGTTGAATGAAAACAGGCCTATTATGCAAAATTGTGATGTACCACATGTTGTACCAATGTTGCAATTTTTACTGTTTATAAATACATTCAGGAATAAAAGGTCGGAACATATTTAAATTAATGTAAACTGTACAGATATGATTTTGAAATTACATTTCATTTCTCTATTTTATTGACTCTTCATATTACACATTTTTGTTTTCTTCATATGTATATTGCAGCAATTCCACAAGGGAGGTCTCCCATTTCTTCAGTCTTGGTATAAATCCTGTCCTGGATGCAGACGACATCGACAGGGTTGCTGAATGGAGGGGAGAGAATGTAAATGTTGTCAATATAATAGGGCTTATTATAAGCTTCCTTGACAAATTCCTCACCTGCCAATGTAAAGACAGAGATTAGCCAAATTAGGTGCTTAAAAACATTTCAAAA
This sequence comes from Meconema thalassinum, assembly GCA_946902985.2. NCBI lineage: Eukaryota > Metazoa > Arthropoda > Insecta > Orthoptera > Tettigoniidae > Meconema > Meconema thalassinum. Next base: position 329,543,669 of record OX336391.1, read on the forward strand.
TTATGCAGTCATAACATAAGGAAAAATTGTTATACATGCACTTCAAAAAAAGTTTGGAACACTGGCATACAGAGTAGTCATACCATATGTTGCTTCATTGGAGGAGCTTGGACATTGTGATCATTTAGCCCCGTGTACTTTTGTGTGTAGGCCTATGTACAAGAAAAGTCTGAAGGCTGTAGTAGTGTGTGTATTTGTAATTCAGGTGAGGATTGGGAAGGAGGCGGCCATCCCACCATTTGCATGGAGTTGAATTGGGAAACCACAGAAAACCACTTCCAGGATGTATGAGGAGGGAATCGAACCCACCTCTTCTAACGAGGGAGTTAGCACAAGTTGCGATCGCAATTGCAAAATAGTTGTGGTTTGCATGTAAGAGTTTTACATCTACATTGCAAATAAGCGCACAATATTTGCCATGGACAATTACACTGCACCTTACAAGCATGCGCATGTTCAGTCATCGAGTTCAAAAAATGGGTTGTTGGCAGCTATGGGCAAAAATTACGAGTATAAACAATAAATTTGGAACAGAGGGAATTCTATTCTATTCTTATCACAACTACAATAATTGTGGTGACCAAATCCAAACTGCAGGGGCGTAGTCACCGTCTGTACAATTTCTAACGTCACGAGGGCAATTATTCCAAATTCTTGTTCCCGACACGAGGAAAGAGTTACTGAAGGCAGCCACTGGACTGTAGCTCGATATGATGACTTCAGGCCAGAGAGGTTTAAAACACCGCCAGGACATATTTTTGATGTTCAAACGCAGTGTGATTTGGAAGACTGCTTAATGCTGTTATTCTTGAAGTGAATGAGATAACTTTGATAAGCAACTCTGCTTCCGGCACTTTATGCTCTGGTGACATGTTCATCCTCGTAATGTGAATGTGACTTTTTCATATCTTGTGTCCTCGTTTCATCATCAGAGTGATATTACGTATTTAAATTAGCAACCCTGGTCACTACTGAACCTCATATATGTGCTAAAGTTCGTAAATATGTGATGTTATTTATTGCTATTTTAAAGACGGCTGCCATGTTTGGACAGCGCTTGCATCTCGTTCAACTGTCATCAAGACTCACTCTAGCGGCACGCACCGAGACGGGCACATTGTTGCCCACATGTGATTACAAAATCACTGTTGATAAAAAATTAAAAAAACAACATCGGGAGGCGTTAGGCTGAAAGCATTGTCAAAACTCATTGATCTGGCCGCGTTAGGCCGTAACCATTTTCAAGAACCATTGGATTGGACAAAACGAAGGTTAGAATGGTTACGTACAGGTGTGGCCTGGCCGTGCGCAGCTAGCTGGGCACGGCTGACACAAAACCATTGGTATGTGCGCGTTAGGCTGTAACCATTGTCAAAAACCATTGGATTGGACAAAACAAAGGTTAGAAGATCAGGTGTAGCCTTGGCCGCACGCCGCTAGCGGAGCACGGTCGACAGAAAACCATTGGTCTGTGAGCGTTAGGCTGTAGCCTAACCATTGGATTGGACAAAACGATGGTTAGAAGGTCAGGTGTAGGTGTGGCCTTGGCCGCGCCTAGCTAGCGGGGCACGGTTGACACAAATCCATTGAACTGGGTGCGTTTGGCTGTAACCATTGTCAAAACTACAGTTGTGCGGAAAAAATACACATATTTATTACAGCGGAGCGATATATGCCTACTGCATAGTAATTACAGAGCAGATAAAAACACTCATTTCAACCGTGGAAAAAAATAATCATTATAGAAGCGAAATATTGCACACACTAACCTAATTAGAGCGGTGAACTGGGTGCTGGGCACGAATGAAGCGCACTAGAGACTGAACTGGGCGTTTCTTTGTGTTACATAGTACCGTAAGGGCGAGGTTGGCAGTATTGTTTTGATGACAGACCAGCGGATCAGTGGGGCTATCGAAGGGACTCGAATACTCATGACCGCAACTGATGATTGATTTGGACTAATGGCGGCCACAGCTGTAATTTTGGTTATATAAGTCGTGATGCTATTTGGGATGGTTGGGTGGGTCACAGACGGCCGAGGAGGAAACATCTATTAAAACATCGTTCCCTGATTTATTTTTCATCGCTTCATAAGTTATTTTGGCTAATTCATGTATTATAGAGAATGTCATCGCTCGTTCTATCTTCATTCAGCGCTACCATAATATTAAGCTACTGAAAAGATCTTACAGCAAGGAAAACAGATGGAGGTGACAAGTATGTTTCTCCATCACAAGTAGAATGTGGAGGCAGTTTGTAGAGATTGAAGTACCGGTAGGCCTAGGCCTACATGGAATTCCTCATTCAACTAGATACAAACACTTATAACAAGACTCACTCACTCGCAGGAGTAACCAACTGTTGTTTTGTGGGGAGGAATATCGAACTTATCTGCAGGAGTAGGGGCAGATGACCTCGTAGTTCCGCCCCCTAAAACTACAATAACATAACTATCTGCAGTAGTGGCAATCTGGATAAACCTCCACATGTTGCATCCAATTGCCAGACGTTAATTGCAGCTAGCATAAATACAGTAATTAATTGGTCCGTGCTATAAAAACAAACTTATCGCCTAACCCAGTTTATTTATTATTCAGAAATCACATATTCTTACCTATCTTGCAATTTTATATGACTGTTCAAATTTGCCAAATAACATCACACCCATGAGAAACAAAATCCGTTTTGAAAAAGAAGTTTCAGTTTTTCTTTTCACGTAATACTCCGTCATCGACACTAGAAAATAAAAAGGAAAACATTATGAGTAAATGTTTGAAAGGCCATGGAAAGTTTGGTTAACCTCGCAGGTTATGGAGCACTACACAAATATCACATTCCAAGTATGTTAAAAAACAATCACCGCTATTGTAAAAGATAATTACTTACAATTAAATATAAGTATCCCTCCTTGTGTCGTCTGAAATTCACAATTGATCATGTCAAGTGAGAATACAGATGTTCTGTCAAAATGGCGACATCACAGAGCCTGCACCGAGTGAACGAACCGAGTCTGCACCTTCAAAATTGTCGCTATGTACACTCGTACTCGGCTCGTACACTTGCACTCGATCGTATTTGGAATACCACTCGCTGACGTCACTTCCGAGTGAGAGTGTGCAAGAGTGTACACTTTGGCTATTTGGCAAACAGCCTTTGGCTTCTATCGCCTCGAAACGCGTATCGGTCTTAACCTGCATTTCAGATATAATGCTTACAACGGTTTCTGTTACCTCGGTCTTAATTGTTTCTTGCATTTGACCTAGCTTATCATTTATTTCTGCCTTATTTGCATCCAATCGGTTGTTTATTTCAACCTGATTAGCATTAATTGCCAGCTGATTGGCATCTAAACGATTACTCAATTCAACCTGATTCTTATTCATTGCAATCTGATTTCCATTAATTGCCTCCTGATTGGCATCTAAACGATTGCTTATTTCATCCTGGAAAGCCTTGGCTTCCAGCTTATTCTGTTCATTAACAGCGTCAAAATGCTGTTTTAACTCTGCAATCCCCTGCAAAATTCCCTCCGTACCAGCCATTCTTATAACAATACACTTTGAGATATAGGCAGGCTTCCTGGATACATGTGTGGATTCGTTTTGAAGAGAAATACAAGACACTGCACACATATTGTAAGATTGTATTAAAAATTTGGATTTTTGGATAAATTGTGGATTGGGTGCGTAGCGCTCATACCCTTGCGTAATTCTCTTCTCAATAGAGAGATTCTGCGTTACTTCAAAAGCCTACTGAACTCACAAATCACTCAAACACAGTTTGAGGCAAAAATAATTATTCTGGTTTTCCCCATGAAATACCATAAAAAATCTATGGGGTTTCCCTAAATCCCATAAGCTTCACAAATCTAGGCGCCATGATAAATAAAAATAGAGGTTTGGCCTCGTAAGACATCGCAGCAACCATCCATGGACTCGGTTTTTACTGTCGAATGCCCCACCTTGGGCCTTGCCATGATAAATATAATACACCTCTGCGCCTACGGTGACCTGTATTTTAAACTGGCCCACATATCAGCGCCATGATAAATAATATACGAGGTTTTACCATGAAGGTCAGATTTTGCAATGCCAAGATACACATATTGCACTAATTAGGCGATTCCACGATAGAATAATACCGCCCCAAGTTACCTGGATCATGGTAAGTATAAGGTGTTTATCAAAATTTATATTGTTTGTATCGGAGCTTAGCTAAGGTTAGGTGCGGTCATTCCCCTAATTCATTTTATTCGTTAATTTATTAGAGTTATTTACATTAGATCTTGACCGACTTAAGTTGTACCTATAGCTCAAATCACTGTACAGGACAACAATTTCCATGTATCCATGTGAGTAATTTCCATGGAAAACATGCTTCTGCCTCCAGCTAGCATTGCTTTTATCCCCAAGCAGTAACAAGATTTTAAATACACTAGTGCAGTCTCAATGACCCACATATCCCATATGATTTCAACTAAATTGTATGCAAGACAGGTTATGGTCGTGTTTAAATATTTATTCCTAACCTTAGGATATTAATAACTGGCCTCAATAGGTCCCTTTCATTATATGAAGGAGCGAGATTCATCAATCACTGGTCGAACTGGCTAGCCGGTATCTCATTAAATGCTACGGTCAGGCACAACCTGCCGCCAATTAAATTCGCTTCCCATGATCTGAATTATACAATAATAAGTTCTCGGTCGACATCAGGCATCATGCAGAGGTTTCCAATGTTATCCTCTCATACACCACAGGATTCGAAACCGGAACATTCCATATCCATCCTCAGAGTTAGGGTACATCACTAAATACACTCTGGCAAATAATAAATATCTCTATATGCCCTAGGCTATACGAGATTTCACACGTCGATTAGATTACCTGGCTTCCCTGACCATGTGCTATGATCTCTTCCTTTAATTAGTAAGCTAAATCTATCAATTACTCTACAAGCTTATTCACAAGCTGCAAATTCAATTCACTATTTAACTCATCCATTCCCTGGATTCTTGCATATTTATTTCCATTATCACAATATACTCTGATATTAACTTGCTTTTCTTAGCCTTCATGTATAATATTACTGCTTGGATAGATAAATATTCCAATTAGCATATATATTTTGCTTAAAACCATTTTTCCCTGATGTGTATTCGTTTATTCCCTTTTATTATTATTATTATTATTACTGACATGAAATACAATAACCCGACACAACGTAACTATTTTAATAATCGAACATCTCTGTTCGTTACGTTAAGTTTTTATATCACTGAATTGCCATTTTACAATAGTGGTAACGATTTATCCACTCATTGATGCACAAAGACATCTCAACTTTACTAAAATCAACACAACAATACTACCTTGAGGTTCTCCCTCCTAAAATTGACTCTTATTTGCATATTTTATAATTTTGAAATCACACAACACACAGTGGACTATAACTGCTATAAAATCATGGTTTTAGGGTACGTACATCGGCTAGTCTGGTGGCTCCAACCACGCATTTCTTCCAGTAATGCCTGCCATATTTTGCTATTAGCACGGCATTCTTACACTGATAACACACATTTTATATAACGTTTGCCTCACAAGACACACGGCACTTTTCCTTTCCATATTGAAGCTATTGCTTCCTTATACACACAACACTTTATAGCACTTGTTACAATATTAATTTTAAAGATATTTAACAGATCATCACTACACTCACACGCTCATTATTTACATTTATTATTGGTTGACTTTCCCTGGCAAGATATCAGAAATGCAGGCGTTGAAGAACTCCTCCTCGCTGCTACCCGCATTCTGATTGAAAGTCTCGATTATCTGCCTAAGGATTCCTATCGATTCACCCAACTGTCTATCAATCTCTATCCTTCGATGAACTTCCTGCTATCGCATAAATATGCTTGCATATCGTCCTGAGCGTTAATCATATTGGTATTCTTATGAAATTTCACCAATCGCATAATAAAGTTTATCTCTGCGCACCCCAGCATCCTAAGATATGTATAACCAATAGTTTACATACTGCGCTCAACCATTGTACATTGTACTTGTACAAATTATCACTCTCAATTGTCCTACCTTGTATGTCACACGGTACCTTTTCTACGTGCACAATAACAATCGCTCGTAACTCCGACTATACAAATATGGCACGACTGTCCTTAATAAATGGTATTAATAAATGTCTTACTGCGCGGCTCTTCATGTTGAAGTCCGGGCATCCCTTCTCGACATCGGTAATGCGCACTTCGCACTAGACTGCGGTTCAACTGATTACATTACTCGTTATTAACTCATGACGTAATGCATGATTATATGTTGCTGCACTTAGAATGTTACAGTCCGCGCCTTTCTTCTCTGAGCTAGGGTGACATGCTCCTCGCTCTCAAGTATGGTTCGACTGACCACTGACTACATATGACTCCTGACGACTGACCCCCTGTCCTGGGTCCACCCCCTCATATCCGTTTGGAGAGAAAAAGTAGACCGAGAATTCCCCTGCAGTGACATCTTCTCTCACAGTATGATTCTGGTCTTGAATTAATGTTTATATGGTTCCTTTTTCCTCGCTGGTCACAGATCTGTATGCGTGCTCGAGGATCGATCGGCCAATTAATTAATATTAATTGCTTTTGCCATGGCGTGCCCAAGCGGCGTCATCTAAAAACCCCCGAAAGCATGGTTATATCTTTCCGCTAACCTCCAATTACTGTGTTACTGCGCGTTCCCTTAAATCTGCCTCGATTTCAATGTTTAATGACTTGATAATTAGCCTCCCGGCTAAACATTCACATATGTGCAAACCTCATGTCACTGCGTTGCTCCAATCACGAGTAATCACTAAATTACGCTGGTATCTCCTCACTCCACCAGCCTTTCCATTCTGAAACGGGGAATAATTTGACAATAATTTACCCTCCTGACCTGCTCCAGACGACTTAAGTAGGTCACAAAGAGTGACACGGCTCCAAGAATCTCCTCCCCTTTTCCAGAGTCATTAGACAAACGTCAAGCGCTCCAACTTCTGTGCTCGAGTCCAGAATAGTGTGCCTCATACAGCCCGATAATGCCGTATTCTACTAATATTCCCTGCATTATATTAATAAATAATAATAATATTATAATATCGTATGGCCTCGGGTGCCTGGTGCAAGCTTTGCTATTTGACACCCAGAGGGTAGCTTGCATGTCGAATTTCGTAGTTCCTTGACTATGAAAGTCAAGGACGTTAGATGTTAGATATCTAATCTCCTTGAACACAATAGCGCTTTCTAGTAGAGAAATGAGGAACTTTGTGCTGGCGGACCCGAGATTAATTTTGCCATTATGAACTCGGCCTACTGAATTCAAATGGGTTCTTTGACATGCCAACATCGTATGACATGCGTATCGTATTTTTGCCGCCTTTCAAAAATCACTTACCACGGTCAGGGGCGAACCTGCAATCTTGGGGTTAGTAGACCGACACACTATCCACTCACCCACCGTGGCAAGCATTAGTTCATATCACAACAGTGATTTAATATGTATTTTTCTCTAGGGGTTTTTATAACTTAAACTCCCTCAAAAGATCTCGTGTTCGTTCCTTACTTGACCCTCAATTCTGAGCTCAACTATCTCTGAGATCCACGTTCAACACCAGTCAGCCTAACCCCGTTGGGTTCTACATATATATATATATATATATATATATATATATATATATATATGTATATATATGTATATCAGTTTCTTGTTGATACGATAACTGCCGTAATTTTGCACCAATCACTTTGAATTTTTTACCGAATATGTATACCTCTACAATCTCGGTCGAGTTCGTTACTGGGCTAAATCGGTCGAAGGGGGTGAATATGGGGGGCTTTTTTTCGAAAAAGTGAAATATTGCTATAACTCTCTTAATATGTGAAATATTGAATCCGTTCAACGTTCATACTATGTGTCGGATAAAGCCCAAACATTTATGTTTGAAGAGTTTTTTATAGCACCAACCATTGACCAAAGGGGTGGGAAAAAGTGGGTTTTCCGGGAATCATTAATCATATCTATCATAATAGGCACAATACCAAAACCGTACAAAATGGACAATATTCCCCTAATAATTACCTAAAACGTTTGTCTGAAAGAATTTTTGATATGACCCACCATTACGCCAAGGGATGAGAAAAATGATTTCGGAATTATAAGAAAATGCCAGGAGCTATCAGAGGTTTCCATGGCAACACTACTAAATTGATGAGGGATGAGCCATCAGACGTTGCCATGGCAACGAACTTGCACGAGATCAGATTCAATATTTCCGTCTGACTAAGTGGGAAGCGGCTTCGGTGACGTAACTGGTAGCATGCTGAATGTCTATGCCCAAGGTCGCGGTTTCAAAGCCGGCCGAAGTCGTCGGATTTTCTAAGAGCGCTAAAATCCCTCAGTATGCTTTCATTTGGAGGGGAAGTTCCAACGTTCGTTGAGAGTTGCTGGTTGGAGTGGCATCTAGTAGCCAAGTTCACAGCTAGGTGTCGTTGACGGTAGTACCTGGTAGCAACATTAGGAACTACTGCTTGAAATTGACCGTCTGCAGTCCTTACCTGAATTACAGAATAATACAGCCATCCCTAAGTACACGGGGTTACATGACCGCGTTGTCGCAGCCCCTAAACTGAGGAACCAACCAAAATCTCTGCGAGAGATATAATTTTGCGTGGAGAAGTAACAGACCGTTACATAGTTACACATCAGTGTCGAAACCTTGCATAAGGACAGTGTGACCACAAGTATAACAAGTAGTTCCGTGAAGAACTATACAGCCTATTTTCATATATCCTACTTATGTTAATTGCCACTATCAACATACACAATTTCAGATTGATTGCTGTAATAGATTCGTAGATATTGAGAACCGACTAAATATTTCGGATGGTCGCCATGTTGGATTTTATATATGTAGGTCCTAGAGTTATGTACTGTTACATGCAGATTATTGTGAACGTGTAGTATTCAAACTTCAATCGAATATTAGGACACAAGAAAAAACAAGGAGATTTAAAATTTTTTCACAGCTGCCATCTTGAGGTTATGGGAACAATTGAAATAAATTAGATGCCAGTGGATTAACATTCGGATAAAGATTTACTGTACCAAGTTTCACTGCACGCGGATGGTTAAATTGCGAGAAACGTCCATGTGAATATTTATAATTCGCGTCACCGCCATGTTGGATTTGTGATCACCAGGTTATTTAAAGTCTAATAGGTAAACGTTAGTTCATAGCCCCTATGAACATTAAAAAAATGCAGTTTGTATGCTAAAATAGATTCGTAGATATTCAGTATCGTCTAAATATTTCGGATGGTCGCCATGTTGGATTGTTAAATGTATAGGCCATAGAGTCATGTACCATTAAAGGAAAATTATTGCGTAGGTTCATTATTCAAACTTTCACTTCGATCGCATGACTACATCACAAGAAATAAAAACTTAATTTTAAAATTCGCACTGCCGCCATCTTGAGGTTATGTAAACAATTGAACTAAATTAGATACCAGTGGATTACAATGTGTATAAATATTTCCTGTACCAGGTTTCAGTGCGCTTGGAACATTAAATCGCGAGAAAGGTCTATTTAAAATGTTCAAATTCGCTAGGCCGCCATGTTCGTTTTGTAGTTAACCGGTTTTTGAAAATCTTATAGATGGACTTCCAGTATTGCCCTTTATCTCCGTACAAAATTTTAGGGAGATACCGATAATAGTTTCAGAGATATAGAATGCCGGTGAAATATTTCGCACATCCGCCATCTTGTGATTATGTAAACAATTGAACGAAGTTAGATGTCGGTGCATTACAATGTATATAAACATATACTGTACCAAGTTTCAATGCGTTTGGTTGGTCAAATCGCGAGAAACGTCTATTTAAAAGTCGCAAATTCGCTTGGCCGCCATGTTGGTTTTGTAGTTACCAGGTTTTGAAAAGTCACATAAGTGAACTTATAGTAGTTCCCTCTATCACCATAGAAAATGTCAGGGTAATATCGGTAATAGTTTCGGAGATATTGAATGCTGGTGAAATATTTCGCACAGCCGCCATGTTGGATTGGTGAGTCGTAACAAAATTTGAAGGGCACGGTAGAGGTCGCCGGGAATAGTGCTATGAACTTTCCGAGTTTCATTGAAATCGCTCCTGCAGTTTAGATTTTATTAGGGGGACACACACACACGAATCACACACACACACGCACACACACACGGACAAAAGGTGATCTCATAAGCTTATTTTTTCAAAATTGAAAATAGGCTAAAAATGGACCCCAAATGACAAGAAGGTTACCGTTCCCATAAGACAATAAAATGTTTAAAATAAGCATAAAATGACGAAAAACAAAGTTAATTAAGCTCCTTCTACGAAAACCTGCATATTCTGCCTATTTTCGCCTATCCCCAAGTTTGTCCGGTGAAATCTACCTCCGCCTTCCGGCGTGCCGAGAGGACTTTTTTTTGGTATTTCCTCTCTATTCCTATTTTTGCGTTGAAATCACCCAATAAAATAATGGTATGATTCGCTGTTATTTTACTCAAATAATTATCAATTCTTTCGCAGTATTCGTCGACAATATGTCTAGTTTTCTTCTTGTTTTTGTCTTTCGTTGGAGCGTGTATATTTAAAAGAGTGTACACTTTATTTGTAGATTTAAATGTTAAAGAAGATGTCCTTTCATCGATTGGATCAAACTTCAATATTGAGTCTATTATTATTTATGATTTATTAAGAGTCTGTTTTTCAATCTCTGGATAAAAGTGATGGGCATCCACTTGCCGATAACTTTCCTCAACACTTTCAAACTGAACGGTAAACGCTCATGCGAACTCTGGTGTCAACTCATTGAAACACAAACCACATGTCTTCGTATCAGTATTTAAATACCGGGTGTGTTAGCCGTGGTCGTTACGGCATGACTGCTGGCAGTCGCTCACATCCGGGAGGCGAGGAGGTTCGAATCACCCCGCCGGCAACCTTGAAGATGGTCTTCTGTGGTTTCCCATCTTCCTTCCAGGCAAATGCCGGGGTTGGTCCCTATCTATAGGCCACAGCCGCTACCTTCCAACTCCTCGACCTTCCATTCCAACATTCCTCCCCAACGGTACTTGTAGCTCACCCATTGGGTGTCCGTCTCGAAGTAGCTACAAAACTGGCGAGCCGAACATGTCCTCGGACACTCCCGGCACTAAAAAGCCATACGCTAAAAAAAAATAAAAAAAATAAAATAAAAATAAATAAGTGATGATATGTTTTTATATGAAACATTGTAACTAGTCGGCAAAGCCGGTATTATGTTTCTGCACAATGGCTATTCAGATATTAACCCACATTGCGGTAATGCAATTATATCAGTGTAATATAATTATATCGATGATTTTATACGGGAACTGGGCTAGCATTTCATAGACCACTATAGGAATTCCCTTCACTGTCAAGTAGGTGTATTCATAACTAATTTAATACTCAATTCCACGCAGGAACATTATCGAAAAAAAGCAAAATATTAATGGAGCATAAAAAAAATACTTCCATGTTATTACCGGCACGTGAAAATGAGTACCTGTCTTGTACTCCAAATGTCTGTGGTGTTAATGGCTGCGTGGATAACACCTTGGTCTGCGAATCATTAGGTCTCAGGTTCAAACCCCAGTCCCGGCAATATTTTTTGCTCCCGGATTATCGATTTAAACGATATATATCATAACATTATGCGTCCTTTTAACAGAACCTACATGAAATTACGATGTATCTAATTTTAATTACAATAGTTTGCACCAAGCAGGAGCATATTCATTGAACATTATTTCTAGTAGTCTAGATTATGGTTTCATTCCTCCTCTTAATTTACAATATAATATGTGATGTTTGTTTAAACAAGTGTGACAGTAGCATACCTCCAATTCAATCTATACATTCATCATAGTACCAGCATGAAAACGGAGCGTAAATTAACATTTTAAGAATGTCCAAGCTGTGTATTAAACGAGTAGGATAACATGTCAGATGACTTCACATACATTTCATCTCAAATTCATAGTAGCATAACATGTCAGATGTTACACATCATATGCGACTACTGTAAGGCTCGTATCTTTAGTATTGGTTCTATTTATTTCTCTTACCGATACTGTACACTGATTCAATCCCTCCCCTTCTCAGTAATTTGCGTGGTTATACATGAACCATAGCATGAGTTAGTTGGTAAATGCTACTCAGATCACCGCAATGTTTTGCTCAATTAAACAATAATAGCAACTATCCCCATATTTGAAAATTACTAATAGGGAAATATGGTTCATGATATCGGTTCAGTACGCCAAATATCACTGGGTTAGAAATATTTGGCGGCAATTTGAAGAAAATGTTGATAAGCGCGCCATCTGAAATTTTTGAGAATTACGTTAGAACATTATACATATAAATATTTAACTTATCGTATCGGTTCAATACAGCAGGTTTCTATGAAATTGGAACGTTTTGTGCTGAGATGAGGAAATTCATTTCTGAGTATGGCGTATGATTTATACCTAGCTGTCAGCCGTGAAGTTCAGGTCCGAAATGTCCAGCTCAGATAGAATAGGTTTTAACTAACATTTTCAATGGTATAGACTAATATTTAATTAATCTTACTCAGTCATAAATGAGAGATATAAATGCAAGAGAGATATGAAGTTCGCAAAACTTTTATACAGTAATCAAGTCGCCTTTTTGCGGAGCCCCTGTTATTTTACTTTTCATTCTTACTCAGGTTCTAAAACAGGAATTCTTTATTTTAGTTCCCCTTTATATTTGTCACGCTCATTCGTTTTCTTCTTGTTATTATTATTAGCCTGTGATTAGACTATTACATCACATTTTCTTTCTTAGATTAAATGGCGCTTGGACTTTAAAGCTAATCATTCTCAAAACAAGTAATTGAAAAAGGAAGGAAGATTGTAGTTTTACGTGACCGTGAATCTTGTGATTATGAGCCACGGGACCTCCTTTTTACGTGGAATCTGAACCACAGGACATGGCATTTCACTTCGAAAATCTCACACGCATTGACCGGGAATCGAACCCGGATCGCCTTGGTGAGAGGCATACAGCTAGACCGCTGAGCCACCACGCCCCAAAACAAGTAATTGCATCATGGTACTTATTGTGTCTTATCACAGAGTTTTCCCATATCTGACCTTATAACGACATAAGAGAATAGTTGAATAGGCCAATGTAAGCAAGGATAAAAGCCTGCCAGTAGGCTACATGCAGTACACAACGTGTAGCATCAGTTTTGGACGATACTTTAGCACAACATACCTTTATATACTAGTCTTGTGTAGTTCGCTAACGAACTAGTTCGGAAGAGCGGGTCCCACAGACGAACTACCGAACTAGTTCCCAGATCCCTCGCTTGTTAGTTCGTTCGATCTTTTTCCGCTGACCGACTTGTAACGGCGCGAGAACGCGGCTCCACCGTAGCTCGTCAGCGCGTCACGTCATCACTCATTGCACAATCACACGCGCTTCGTTCAGCAGTTCAGTTGATTGAGTGTATCTATTGTTAGTTGCAAGATTGTCAAGTTTTGGCGCGGCGATTGTCAATGTCGGTTTATAATAATAACAGTATAACACACTACTACTGCTAACACGCTAATTGGTAATAACTACCATATATTTGTAATGTAATACAGTGGCGGAGCCGATTTAGATGTGGGGATAATTCCACAGTTTTATTTAACTTAGTCATTTTGGATTATTTGAAAATATGTCCAATTATTTAGAAAATCGGCGAACTGGATTAACATTACCATTTTAATAAACTGGTTGATAAAAGTTTGGCGCTTTTCAGTCGGTCAACACGAATGTGCCCAAACAGAGCTGGGTTATGCCCCAATCCTGAAATAAACTACATGAGATCAATAAATACATGTATTTTATGAATGTATTTCAGGATTGAGGCATAACCCAGCTCTGTTTGGGCACATTCGTGTTGACCGACTGAAAAGCACCAAACTTTTGTTTACTTAGGCAACACTGAAAAATGGCTTCAAACCTCACAATGAACTGAAAATGAAAATCCACGGCCTGCTTCCAGTCTCCGACCGGGTCAGGAATGGAATAAATGAAGCCCCCATCTAGCGGCGAGGATATGAACTGGGCCGGCTGCCGAGGCCTGACGCACTCCTCTGGGGCAATGATTAAATGAATGACAGATGAAATGAAATGATAGTGGAGAGTTTTGCTGGAATGAAATTTTGACAGGGAAAACCGGAGTACCCGGAGAAAAATCTGTCTGCCTCCGTTTTGTCCAGCACAGATCTCACATGGAGTGACTGGGATTTGAACCACGGACCCAGCGGTGAGAGGCCGGCGTGCTGCCACCTAAGCCACGGAGGCTTCCCTCACAATGAACTGGTTGATATTTATTTTTCTCGATACATGGTGATACAACTACTGTACTTTTACCTGTTTTTAAGAAATGAACATTATTACGATGATTCACAAAGACAAGCGAACTTCTATGGACAAACACTCTGAACTGAAAAACCTATTCCTCCCATTCATGCCATAAAGATAATGTTCCCAACGGTTTCAGAGCAGGCAAATAATATCACGAAGCAAGTAAGAAATGAAACGAAAATTGCGCGGGGGGGGGGGGGGGGGGGTATGTCTTATCATCACCTAGTGACAAGTAGGAAATGGAATCGGATGTTGATATACGCGAAAAATGATGATGATAATTGTTGTTTTAAGGGGCCTAACATCTAGGTTATCGGCCCCACGCGAGAAAGAAAATAAAGAGAATAATAAGTCTATGCTTCTACGAACACATCGTCCATACTGTTATTCCTTTAGGTACGGTACCGGTATTTCACTAATGATTAAAAAATGACGACTTTTGGCTTTATAAACAATAGAAAGAGAAATTGTCTCAGAAGGAAAGACATGGACCCTAATTAAAAGGATGGCCAACAATAGAGCGAGATGGAAGAAGTTTGTAGCTACCCTATGTTCCTACAAGGAATAAAAGGAAATAAGGAATTTCACTAATGTTTCAATACTCATATTTTTGTATTTTTTATCTTAGAATATCAAAATGTAAAACACATTTCTACACACGCAACATGTCAATATCTAATACACGAACTGCACGTGAAGCGACCATAGTAACTGACCCACTACTAAAGTAATGGCCTTTGGGAGGGAAGGCACTGGACCATAGTAAGTTCATACTCAGAGGGTAATTGTCTGAAACCATCTTCGAACCCCGGAACCCAGAAATAATACCAAGGTGATCGGGTAAATACATAATATATTCACAATAAACATGCATACAATATAAACAAAACACTTACAAAACAAGATGTGGATTCTGACATCAAATATTTGTTCCTTCCAGTTGACTGTAATAAATATTTTAGTAATCCAGCCAATGTTGTTACAATGAAGTAAATAATCGGTGATTTCAACCAATCATCTGTTGTCATTAGTGAGAATCCAAGCCAAATATCAAGAGGACGACGAATTAAATATTCAATAGCTTCATTATGCCCCTGCATAATGCATCATACCGTATTTCATACATTTCCACACAAATAAATAATTAATTAATTCCCGAGACAATACATGTCACAAGCCAGGCCTACGTATGTTACAATATCCAATATAATACGTTGCCTAAAACTGAAGAATTAATGTCTTCCAACACAAAATATACGGAGCTAATTCAATTTACGTCTTTTCACCTCAATGGCTACCAAAAATCTCCTTTTTATTAACAACAGATGATCACACATAGTTAAAAACAATACGACAGTAGCCATCATGAAAACAGTAGAAAAAACGATCGCCGTACTAGCGCTGTAGAACATCAAAACAAGTCCTACATTAATACATTTTCCACAGACCATAAGGCATACTACTCGTAATTAAAATGCATTTACAAATTAACAGAAAACAGAAAACAAAACATTAATTACGCAAAACAAATATGAGTGTCAGTTAGCCTACCACGAGGATAACATTAAGTTTGAATGAATAAACTTGAAGGCCCTTATCATGCAACGTAGGAAAATACAATATAAATACATTTACCTTGCCAGTCGATACAGTCACAAGTACTTACGATGGCAAAATAGCCTACCTTAATTCCATAATATACGAATCATATCCTGACGTTTATCTCCTGTAAGATTACAATTAGTAACCAGCCAATAACTTGACGAAGAGGGATAATATCATTCAATATTTTCACATACCGTAGAACTTCAGTTTACTTCTTATGTATTTATAAAACCACGTAGATCCATGATGACTGGCCTAACAACATCAGTACGAAAATCATACATGTCTCGAAAAATACCAGCCTTCCAAAATCATAAAAGTCAACGTCGAGATGGTCAAATACTTATCGCTAGAACATAGCTCTTCCTATCGGACAGAGGGAGAAACTACAATCCCTGTCCTAGGCAGCACCGGCAAGATATGCTACCTATCGAGGCCAGCCACAACTAACTCCGCCGCTCGATTCAAATGTTCATGCCAAAGTATAAATTGTACGTTCGATCAGAGATTAGTGCCAAGAAACGGTACAGTAACGTTAACAGTAGTGCTTGAAACGAGAGCAATGTGAATGAGCAATCACTGGTGACGAGTAATGAGTGGTGACAGACTGCTATAACAAACAAGGAGCGCGTGCAGTGGCAGTAGCAAGGCGAACGAACGATCTGTCTTCGAGATGGGAACTAACGAACTAAAAGAGCGAACTAGTTCGCTAAGGAGCTGCGAACTAAACTGATCGCCCCAGCCGCGAACTATTATGCGCAAGCCTATTATATACCTTTGTATGATCAGCCGCGGTGGCCAAGAGTGTTAATGCGCAACCTAATGCCTCGCTGACATCGGGAGAGCGTGGGTTAGAATCCCATTTCCGCCGTCCTGAAAATGGTTTTCGTGGTTTCCCATTTTCACAACCAGGCAAATGCCGGGACGGGTATTTCAATAGGTCCACGTCCAATTTCCATCCAAAATCCCTTCCCTGACCCGTCCTGAAAAGAAAATACATGACCATTTTCTGCATTAATAAAAAAATAATAAAACATATGATTGGCGTTTTCAGTGAAGTTTATTTACCTCCCACCAAGGCAGATCGGGTTCGATTCCCGGTTAAGGTATGTGGGATTTTAGATACAAATTGTCTCAGCTGACGGTTCAGATCCCACCGTCCCATCTACCACCTCGTGGTTCTTGGCTATCAACCTCGAAGTCGGGGTTCGATTCCCGGCTCTGCCAAGACGTTTTATTCTGCTTTTACGGTTCGATCGCGGTTCACTCAGCATCGTGTGGCAAAACGTAGAAAAGGGGGTTACGATTCCCACCCTAGAAATGGTTTTCTGTGACTTCCAAGTTCTATTCTAGTTCTACACTGATACAGCCATTACAATAACACACGTAATCAGACATATTCCACACACTCAAGCACCCAGAGCTATATCATGAGATTAAAGCTACAGGCATTATATATTGGCGTTCACTTGATTGTTTCGTTCTAGCATGTGATTGGTGGATAAATACATTTCTGATTATGCAATTGCATTCCTACGTTCCGATGACCACTCTTTTGAACTGTGTGATTTCCCCCATCAAAATACCTCCACGTTCAGATCCATTTGATCTGACGACAGGTTTTCTGATTCATTCCCTAAAAGTAGGCTAATTTAAAGGACGTCCTTATTTTCTGCTGTTTGTTGCGAATTAAAAGACTGTCTAGCTGCGTTAAGAAAAGCTAATGGTGTCACATTCAGCTCAGAGCTTTGGGTGTGCAAGCAATCACTCCTAGCGGCAATTACTCCGTCGCGGTCATGCTCCGTCTCACTCTAGACCTCCTCAAAGCGTCATTTACAAATTTATGGGGACAGGATGCACCCAATCCATCCCAGCTATAATTCAATTCCAGGCTTCTTTGAATGCTAGTCCTTGCGTTTGCCTCCTTAGCAGTGTACATGTTAACAGAACGCTACAAGTACTGTACTAATAGATCTTCTGCAGCTCTGAAGCTACTAAGTTTGACAGGTGTAATTTGCATTAAAAATGGAGAATAATATTCACTCATAATCATTGATACGTTCTGTTGTTGTTATTGCTTATTTTAGGGGCTGTAACATCGTGGTCATATAGCTCCGTGTAATTTTGGGTGAGTGTGATATGTGTGATAACCTGTGTTATTTTGACGGCTGTACTAGCAGTATTTGTAAATTGGGGATAGGATTGGGGAGGAGGCCGTCGTGACCGTAAGTTAGGAACCATCCCAGCATTTGGCTTGAGTATAAGTGAGAAACCAAGGAAAACTACTTCCAAGATGGCTGAGGTAGGAATCAAGCCCTCGCGTTTGCCCCTGGCAACTTGAAGTGATTAAATAACACCGTGACACCACAGGCCATGAAGGACATTGGCCTACCAAGCGACCGCTACAGACTGCAGGGTGGCGCGTAGTCAGAGCATTGGATCCCTAGGCCGTTAATTTTGGTTTCTGTGACCGGGACGCTGCCTCACTGTCAGACAGCTACTCAATTATCCGCACGAGGCTGAGTCACGTCAATTTCTAAAAACCCTGACGGAGCCAGGAGTCGAACTCGGCGAGTGCTAGGTGCTCTACCCCAAAACCATGGGTTCGGCGAAGTGATTAAGTGATTAAATACCATTAGTAAATCTTTAGAGTAAATCAAATTTGAGTGTCCAGCTCGTGGTGTAGCGGCTGGCATTCCTGGGTGTCACTTCTAACACGGCTTCTATTAGCGACTCTGCTAAGAAATTTAATTCAAGTCTGAGGACTGGAATGGGGTACAGTGAGGCTTCGTGAAGAGCAAAACTGAGAATCCCACCTCAGCCTTCCTGGTAGTGGTTTATCATGTTTTTACACTTCTACTCCAGACAACTACTGGGTTGGTTCCTGAAAAGCTTTTAAACTTCATATACTAAGCCAAACTGATACATGGCTTCCAACACGTTAAAGTTGATGTATGTGACTAAACGCACCTTCCGGGTCAGCAAGAGATTCAGCCTTACTGAGAGATATCACCGCTCCAAGCAGATCTATGATCTAACACAATTTCTATGACTTAGAGTAACTATTTTACTTCGTCAGTGTTGTTCCTAATACCAGACTCTTTATTTTATAAATATTACTAGCTGTACCCGGCATGCGTTGCAATGCCAATCAAAGAAAAAAATGTTGGGGTTTTGACTTTGTTGGTTGCAGTGCTTTTGGATTCCCAATATTTCTTCTTTTTCCGTTAACCACCTCTAAACTATTATAAAAAAATAATTTGCCATCTCAGAAATATTCACGGAAGCGTGAACAACAACTAACGAAAGTTACATCGCAATGAAATGAATGGTATATGAATGCATACGGGACTGCTGAAACAATTAGAGCGCCGTCACCCATTTGTTGAATATACTCGTACGCTACCTATTTTAAAATTGATTTACTAACTCGAAAACCTTTCCTGGAGTGTACGCAACAACTCACCAAAGTTTCATCTCTATCGGACGATTGTATATGAACGCATACGGGTCTTTGTCGAAACACTTCGCGAGTCGTCGCTCATTTGTTGAATCCATTCTTGCGCTACCTATTGTAATATGGACTTACTAAGCTAGAAATCATCCCTGAAGTGTACACAACATCTCACCCACGTTTCATCGCTATCGGACAAATGGTATATGAACGCATACGGGACTTTGTAGAAACAATTCGCGCGTCGTTGCTCATTTGTTGAATCTACTCGTGCGCTACCTATTGTTAAGTGGATTTACTAAGCCAGAAACCTTCCCTGAGAGTATACAACATCTCAACCAAATTTCATCGCATTGGGGGCAATGGTATATGAACGCATGTGGGACTTTGTTGGAACAAGCGCACGCAATTTTGTTGAAGTTACTCGCGCGCCATCTATTGTTAATTGGAACTAATATGCCTATAACTTTTCCTGGCGTATGCACAACAACTCACCGAAATTTGATTGCAATTGGATGAATTGTATATGAACGCATCACCAACACTCATTTGTTTAAACTACTGGTGCGCTATCTATTGTTAATTTGATTATCTATGCCTATAACCATCCCAGAAGTGTGTCAAACAACCCACGAAAATTTGGTCGCAATTGGATGAATTGTAGGCTATATGAAAGCATCGCCAACAAACATTATTGCTTAAAATACTCGCGCGCTGTCCATTGTAAATTGGATTGACTATGCCTATAATGATTTCGGAAGTGTTCACAACAACTCACCAAAGTTTCATAGCAATCGGATGAATGGTATATGAACGCATATGGGACTTCTTTGAAACGATTCGCGTGCCGTCGCTCATTTGTTGAATCTACTTGTGCGATACCTATTGTAAAGTGGATGTACTAAGCCAGAAACCTTCCCTGATGTGTACACAACATATTACCCAAGTTTCATCGCTATCGGACGAATGGTATATGAACGCATACGGGACTTTCTTGAAACGCTTCACGCGACTTCGCTCATTTGTTGAATCTACTTATGCGCTACCTATTGAAAAATGGATTTACTAAGCCTAAAACTTTCCCTGGAGTGTACTCAACAATTCACCCAAGTTTAGTCGCTATCTGACGAATGGTATATGAACGCATACGGGACTATGTTGAAACACTTCGCGCGTCGTTGCTCATTTGTTTAATCTACTTGTGTGATACCTATTGTTAATTGGATTTACTAACCCAGAAACCTTCCCTGAAGTGTAAAAAACATCTCAGCCAAGTTTCATCACTATCAGACGAATAGTATATGAACGCATACGGGACTTTGTTGAAACGCTTCGCGCGTCGTCGCACATTTGTTGAATCTACTCGTGCGCTACCTATTATAACATGGATTTACTAAGCCAGAAACCTTGCCTGTAGTGTACACAAACTCTCACCCAAGTTTCAACGCAATGGGATGAATGGTATATGAACACACGTGGGACTTTCTTGAAACAAACGCACGCCATTTTGTTGAAGTTACTCGCGGGCCATGTATCGTAAATTGGATTTACTACGCCTGTTACTTTTCCGGGACTGTGCACAACAACTAACCAAAATTTGATCGCAATTGGACGAATTGTATATGAACGCATCGCCATTACGTATTTGTTTAAACTACTCTCGCGCAATCTATTGTGAAATGGATTAACTATGCCAATGATCATCCCGGAAGTGTTTACAACAACTCACCAAAATTTGAACGCAATCGAATGAATGGTTTATGAACGCATAAAAGACCAACACACTGAGATTCCTTTTTATTATATATATACTAGCTGTACCCGGCATGCGTTGCAATGCCAATCAAAGACAGTGTTGGCGTTGTAACTTTGTTTGTTGAAGTGCTTTTGGATTCTCAATATTTATTTATTTTCCGGTAACCACCTCTAAACTATTGTAAAATTGATTTACTATATAAAAAATCTTGGGAGTGAGCTCAACAACTCACCAAAGTTTCATCGCAATGAAATGAATGGTATATGAACGCATACGGAACTTGGTTGAAACGATTCGAGCGCCGTCACGCATTTGTTGATTATACTCGTACGCTACCAATTGTAAAATGGATTTACTAATTCGAAAACCTTCCCTGGGGTGTACACAACAAATCATGAACGTTTCATCGCTATCGGATGAATGGCATATGAACGCATACGGGATTTTGTTTAAACGATTCACGCGCCTTCACCCATTTGTTGAATCTTCTTGTGCGCCACCCTTTGAGAAACGGATTTACTAATTCATACACCTTCGCAGGACTGTACTCAACTCACCAACGTTTTATCACAATCGGATGAATGGTATATGAACGCATACGGGACTTGGTTGAAACGTTCACGCGCTGTCGCTTATTAGTTGAGTCTACTCGTGCGCTACCAATTGTAAAATGGATTTACTAAATCAGAAATTTTTGTGCGAGTGGAAACAAAATTTCTCTAAATTTCATTGCAATCGCATGAATGGTATATGAGCGCATACGGTTTTTTTAAAAACGATTCGCGCGCCGTTAGTCATTGGTTGAATCTAATCGTGCGCTACCTACTGTAAAATGGATTTACTAAGTCATAAACCTTTCCTGGAGTGTGCACAACAACTCAACCAAAGATTCATAGTAATCGGATGAATGGTATTTGAACGCTACGGGACTTTGTTTAAGCGATTCGCGTGCCATTGATCATTTGTTTAATCTACTTGTGTGATACCTATTGTAAAGTGCGTTTACTAACCCAGAAACCTTCCCTGAAGTGTACATAAGATCTCACCCAAGTTTCATCGCTATCAGACGAATAGTATATGAACGGATACGGGACTTTGTTGAAACGCTTCGCGCGTCGTCGCTCATTTGTTGAATCTACTCGTGCCCTACCGATTGTAAAGTGGATTTTCTAAGCCAGAAACCTTGCCTGAAGTGTACACAACCTCTCACCCAAGTTTCATCGCTATCGGACGAATGGTATGTGAACGCATACAGGACTTTGTTGAAACGCTTCGCCCGTCGTTGCTCATTTGTTGAATTTACTCGTGCGCTACGAATTGTTAAGTGGATTTACTAAGCCAGAAACCTTCCCTGAAGTGTACACAACATCTCACCCAAGTTTCATCGCTATCAGACGAATAGTATATGACGCATACGGGACTTTGTTGAAACACTTCGCGAGTCGTCGCTCATTTGTTGAATCTACTCGTGCGCTACCAATTATAACATGGATTTACTAAGCCAGAAACCTTACCTGTAGTGTACACAACCTCTCACCCAAGTTTCATCGCTATCAGACGAATGGTATGTGAACGCATACAGGACATTGTTGAAACGCTTCGCCCGTCGTCGCTCATTTGTTGAATCTACTCGTGCGCTACCTATTGTTAAGTGGATTTTCTAAGCCAAAAACATTCCCTGAAGTGTACACAACTACTCACCCAAGTTTAGTCGCTATCGGGCGAATGGTATATGACCGCATACGGGACGATATTGAAACACTTCGCGCGTCGTCAGTCATTTGTTTAATCTACTTGTGCGATACCTATTGTAAAGTGGATTTACTAAGCCAGAATGCTTCCCTGAAGTGTACACAACATCTCACCCAAGTTTCATCGCTATCAGACGAATAGTATATGAACGCATACGGAACTTTTGTGAAACGCTTCGCGTGTCGTCGCTCATTCGTTGAATCTACTCGTGCCCTACCTATCGTAAAGAGGATTTGCTAAGCCATAAACCTTGCCTGAAGTCTACACAACCTCTCACCCAAGTTTCATCGCTATCGGACGAATGGTTTATGAACGCATAAAGGAGTTTGTTGAAACGCTTCGCCCGTCATCGCTCATTTGTTGAATCTACTCGTGCGTTACCTATTGTTAAGTGGATTTACTAAGCCATAAACCTACCTTGAAGTGTACACAACCTGTCACCCAAGTTTCATCGCTATCGGACGAATGGAATATGAACGCATGTGGGACTTTCTTGAAACAAACGCACGCAATTTTGTTGAAGCTACTCGTGCGCCAGCTTTTTTAAATTGGATTTACTATGCCTATAACTTTTCTGGGACTGTACACAATAACTCATCAAAATTTGATCGCAATCGAATGAATTGTATATCAACGCATCGCCATTACGCATTTGTTTAAACTATTCGCGCGCTATCTATTGTGAAATGGATTAACTAAGCCTATGAAACTCCCGAAAGTGTGTACAAGAACTCACCAAAATTTGATCGCAATCGGATGAATGGTTTATGAACGCATAAAAGACGAACAGACAGACATTCCTATATATATATATATATATATATATATATATATATATATATATATACAGGGTGTATTTGATATGATGGAAGTCCGTTACACTGGTGATAGAAGAGACTATTCTAAGCTTCCTAGGTAAAAAATTTGTCACCTATCTTGAAATTGATAATTAATCATTAAAAAGTCAATGTTTTTAGTTATTTCAGAAACTAATCAGGCAGAAAGTGGTGCGGCAGGCTGGGGTAAACGAGGCGGAGCCAGGAGAGACGACGCGCGAAGGGGAAGTTGTTACCTAATCGGGCATTGACCTTACCGGTTGACTTGAGGGGTGGTATGAGGATGTTATGAGGATGAGCTCTACCGTCTCGTAAGAAAATGTGCATTGCCGTTGTTCTTGTTGTTGTTGTTGTTGTTGTTGTTGACAACGCACGCAATGGTTTGGGACGTTAGGACCGGTAGTATTGTGTAGCCTACTTTGTAAGTGTGGAATTCATTGATTGATGTTCATGTATAAAATAATTTCGATACTCAGCCCTGATGTATCATTGGCGTCCGTGTCGGACCTTCTGTTGACTAGTTTCTGAAAATACTAAAAACATTCACTTAATGAAATGCAGTGTGACAAAATTCCGACATCCCGTAGTCTGTTCAGAACTAGGCATTTAGGACGGAAGTAAAATACTTGATGTTTTGTTTGAGAGGCTTGGCAATTTTGGTCATTTAGCCCCATGTAGCTGGGTGTGGGTAGAATTTGTGTGATAACCTGTGTTTTGTGGTTTCTGTAGTAATGTGGGTATTTGTAATTCAGGTGAGGATTCGGAAGAAGGCGCCGGCCCTGTGGTGTTGGGACAGTGCAACTGCCTCTCACCTGGAGGCCCTGGGTTCGATTCCTGGCTCCATCAGGGATATTAGAAACTGACGTGAGGGCTAGAACGCAGTGCACTAAGCCTCGTGAGGGCAATTGAGTAGCTGTCTGACAGTGAGGCAGTGCCCGAGTCAGGAAAATCAAGATTAATGGCCGAGGGGACCCGATGCACTGACCACGAGTCACCCTAATATCTGCAGGCCAAATGGCTGGACAGCGGTCGCTTGGTAGGCCTAGGCCCTTCATGGGCTGCACTGCCAGCGGTTATGATTATTGAGAAGAGGGCGGCCGTGTCCTTAAGTTAGGATCAATCCCGACATTTGCCTGGGGTAGAAGTGGGAACCCATGGAAAACTACTTCCAAGATTTGATACTAGTACC
The DNA here is from genome assembly GCA_946902985.2 of Meconema thalassinum. NCBI lineage: Eukaryota > Metazoa > Arthropoda > Insecta > Orthoptera > Tettigoniidae > Meconema > Meconema thalassinum. Next base: position 329,568,756 of record OX336391.1, read on the forward strand.
GTACCACATGTTCATATTGTGAATTGTCCCATCTCATCTCCAGCCCTCGGGTGGCCATTAACTTGAGAGGGGGGGGGGGGGGGAGGAGGGTTGATTTATTGGTCCATCAACAATGTAAATACATATGAAAATACACGAAAATGAAAATAAAATACAAATACATTGTTATAATACAGTGTTATAATAATAATAATAATAATAATAATAATAATAATAATAATAGTCTAATAATAATAATAATAATAATAAGAGTCAGCATGTGTAGTTCTGGTGGTGGAGTGCTAACCTTCCCGAGGGTGCGATCTACGTTCAGTCATGTAGTAAATGAATGGGATCTAATACGATCATCTCCATGGATTTTATGGCTCATACAAGAAATCCTACGTACATTAAAGTCTGGCAACTCGACATACCAAAAAGAAACATAAAAGAAGTTAGTGTGTCTAAAAGCCTATTATTACTATTATTAGTATTATTAATATGTTTATTAGAGTTGTTGCACTATCTTCACACAAAGATAGACCAACAGTTCCTTAAATTAATTTACCAAATCTTTAGGATTTCTATTTTCTATGCATAGTCCATGAAGCTGGCAAAATCCTAGACAGATCCACCATCAATAGTCATGTAGCCACTCCCCATGAAGGTGTGAATCAGCTGTTCATAGGCTCGGTTTGTGTATTTCAATGTCATTGGCAGACAAGGCGAGGAGGTCACTCAACTGCAGACTCTGGTCAACATTCCTCAGCGTAGGAGGGGAGGGTGACGGGGAGAAGTCAGCTCTGCTGCTGAGGGGAACGAAGTGAAAGCCCGTTTCCAAGACATTGACCGACGATTTTTGTGATTTAATTCCACCTACACTACTTAATTTCATGAAGATATTTGCTTAGAATACCATCTTCTATCACCAGTGTAAAGGACTTCCATCATATCAAATACACCCTGTATATATATATATATATATATATAGTCCGTTACATTGGTGATAGAAGATGGTATTCTAAGCAAATATCTTCATGAAATTAAGTCGGACCTTAATTAGTGTAGGTGGAATTAAATCACAAAAATCGTCGTTCAATGCCTTGGAAACGGGCTTTCACTTCGTACCCCTCAGCAGCACAGCTGACTTCTCCCCGTCACCCTCCCCTCCAGCGCTGAGGAATGTTGACAAGAGTCTGAAGTTGAGTGACCTCCACGTCTTGTCTGCCAATGGCATTGAAATACACAAACCGAGCCTATGAACAGCTGATTCACACCTTCATGGGGAGTGGCTACATTTCTAAAGTTGGTGGATCTGTCTAGGATTTTGCCAGCCTCATGGACTATGCATAGAAAATAGAAATCCTAAAGATTTGGTAAATTAATTTAAGGAACTGTTGGTCTATCTTTGTGTGAAGATAGTGCAACATCTGTAATAAAAATATTAATAATACTAATAATAGGCTTTTAGACACACTAACTTCTTTTATGTTTCTTTTTGGTATGTCGAGTTGCCAGACTTTAATGTACGTAGGATTTCTTGTATGTGCCATGAAATCAATGGACATGATCGTATTAGATCCCATTCATTTACTACATGACTGAACGTAGATCGCACCCTCGGGAAGGTTAGCACTCTACCACCAGAACTACACATGCTGACTTGTATTATTATTATTAATATTATTAGACTATTATTATTATTATTATTATTATAAAACTGTATTATAACAATGTATTTGTATTTTATTTTCATTTTCGTGTATTTTCATATGTATGTACATTGTTGATTGACCAATAAATCAACCCCCCCCCCTCTCCAGTTTATGGCCACCCCAGGGCTGGAGATGAGATGGGACAATATGTACATGTGGTACCGTACTAGTATTACATCTTGGAAGTAGTTTTCCATGGGTTCCCACTTCTACCCCAGGCAAATGCCAGGATTGTTCCTAACTTAAGGCCACGGCCGCCTTCTTCTCAATAACCATAACCGCTGGCAGTGCAGCCCATGAAGGGCCTAGGCCTACCAAGCGACCGCTGTCCAGCCATTTGGCCTGCAGATATTAGGGTGACGCGTGGTCAGTGCATCGGGTCCCCACGGCCATTAATCTTGATTTTCCTGACTGGGGCACTGCCTCACTGTCAGACAGCTACTCAATTGCCCTCACGAGGCTTAGTGCACCGCGTTCCAGCCCTCACGTCAGTTTCTAATATCCCTGATGGAGCCGGGAATCGAACCCAAGGCCTCCGGGTGAGAGGCAGTTGCACTGCCCCAACACCACAGGGCCGGCGCCTTCCTCCGAATCCTCACCTGAATTACAAATACCCACATTACTACAGAAACCACAAAAACACAGGTTATCACACAAATTCTACCCACACCCAGCTACATGGGGCTAAATGACCAAAATTGCCAAGCCTCTCAAACAAAACATCAAGTATTTTACTTCCGTCTTGAATGCCTAGTTTTGACCAGACTACGGGATGTCAGAATTTTGTCACACTGTATTTCATTAAGTGAATGTTTTTAGTATTTTCAGAAACTAGTCAACAGATGGTCCGACAAGGACGCCAATGATACACCAGGGTTGAGTATCGAAATTATTTTATACATGAACATCAATCAATGAATTCGACACTTACAAAGTAGGCTACAAAATACTACCGGTCCTAACGTCCCAAGCCATTGCGTGCGTTGTCAACAACAACAGCAACAACAAGAACAACGGCAATGCACATTTTCTTACGAGACGGTGGCGCGTATCCTCATAACAGCTGATAGCCTACCACCCCTCAAGTCAACCGGTAAGGTCAATGCTCCGATTACGTAACAACTTCCCCTTCCTCACACCTGGCTCCGCCTCGTTTCCCCCAGCCTGCCGCACCACTTTCTGCCTGATTAGTTTCTGAAGGAACTAAAAACATTGACTTTTTCATGATTAATTATCAGTTTCAAGATAGGTGACAAATTTTTTACCTAGGAAGCTTAGAATAGTCTCTTCTATCACCAGTGTAATGGACTTCCATCATATCAATTACACCCTGTATATATAAGATAAGATAAGATGATGCACAGCTTGTAGTTACCAAATAAACAGGTAGTTCTGTGAAGAACTAAAGCCTATTTTCATATAACCTACTTATATTAATTGCCACTATCAACATACAAAATGTAAGTTTGATTACTTTAATAGATTCGTAGATATTGAGAACCGACTAAATATTGCGGATGGACTCCATGTTGGATTTTTATATATGTAGGTCTTAGAGTTATGTACTGTTACATGAAGATTATTGTGTACGTGTAGTATTCAAACTTCAATCGCATGATTAGGATACAAGAAGTAAAAACGAGATTTTAAAATTTCGCTCAGCTGCCATCCTGTGGTTATGGAAACAATTGCAATATAGTAGATGCTAGTGGATTAACATTATTTGTATAAGGATTTACTGTACTAAGTGTCACAGCACTCGGATGGTTAAATTGCGAGAAACGTTTATGTGAATATTTATACTTCGCGTCGCCGCCATGTTGGATTTGTTGTCACCAGGTTTTTGAAAGTCCTATACGTGAACTCATTTTCATAGGCCCTATGAACACACACAAAAAAATCAATGTGATTTTGTAATAGATTCGTAGATATTGAGATCCGTCTAAATGTTCCGGATGGTCGCCATGTTGGATTTTTATATGTATAGGCCATAGAGGCATGTATCATTAAAGGAAAATTATTGCGTAGGTTCTTTATTCAAACTTTCACTTCGATCGCATGATTATTTAAAATTCGCACAGCCGCCATCTTGAGGTTATGTAAACAATTGAACTAAATTAAATACCAGTGCATTTCCATGTGTAAAAACATTTGCTGTACCAAGTTTCATTACGTTTGGATTATTAAATCGCGAGAAAAGTCTATTTAAAACTTTCAACTTGGCTTGGCCGCCATGTTCGTTTTGTAGTTAACCGGTTTTTGGAAGTCCTATAGATGAACTTTCAGCAGTACATAATTTCAGGGTGATACCGGTAATAGTTTCAGAGATATAGAATGCCGGTGAAATTTTTCGCACAACCGCCATCTTGAGGTTATGTAAACTATTGAACGAAGTTGCATGTCGGTGGATTACAATGTGTATAGACATATACTGTACCAAGATACATTGCGTTTTGTTGGTTAAATCGCGAGACACGTCCATTTAAAAGTAGCAAATTCGCTTGGCCGCCATGTTGGTTTTGTAGTTACCATTTTTTCAAAATTCACATAGGTGAACTTCTAGTAGTTCCTTTATCACCGTACAAAATTCCAGGGTAATATCGGTAATAGTTCGGAGATATTGAATGCAGGTGAAATATTTCGTACAGCCGCCATGCTGGATTGGTGATATGTAACAAAATTTGAAGGGCACGGTCGGGGTCGTCCGGAATAGTTCTATGAACTTACCGAGTTTCATTGAAATCGCCCCAGCCATTTAGAAGTTATTAGTGGGGGACACAAAAGGTGATCTCATAAGCCTATTTTTAGCCTATTTTCAGTTTTGAAAAAATAGGCTTATGAGATCACCTTTTGTCCGTGTGTGAGTGTGTGTGTAATGGTGTGTGTGTTCCCCTAATAACTTCTAGACGGCTGGAGCGATTTCAATGAAACTCGTAAGTTCATAGCACTATTCCGGACGACCCCGACCGTGCCCTTCAAATTTTGTTACGTCTCACCAATCCAACATGGCGGCTGTGCGAAATATTTCACCAGCATTCAATATCTTCGAAACTATTACAGATATCACCCTGAAATTTTGTACGGAGATAAAAGGCACTACTGGACGTTCATCTATAAGACTTTCAAAAAACCGGTTAACTTCAAAACGAGCATGGCGGCCAAGCGAATTTGAAAATTTCAAATAGAGCTTTCTCGCGATTTAATGTTTCAAACGCAATGGAACTTGGTACAGGAAGTATTTATACACATTGTAATGCTCTGGTATCTAATTTAGAACAATTGTTTACATAACCTCAAGATGGCGGCTGTACGAATTTTAAAATTAGGTTTTTATTTCCTGTGTCGTAATCATGCGATTGAAGTGAAAGTTTGAATAATGAACCTACGCAATAACATGACCCTATGGCCTATACATTTAACAATCCAACATGGCGACCATCCGAAATATTTAGAAGACTCTGAATATCCACGAATCTATAATAGCAATCAAATTGTTTTTTTAATGTCCATAGGGGCTATGAACATAATTTCACCTTTAGGACTTTAAATAACGTGGTGATCACAAATCCAACATGGCGGTGACGCGAAGAATAAATATTCACGTGGACGTTTCTCGCAATTTAACCATCCAAGTGCAGTGAAACCTGGTACAGTAAATTCTTATATGAATGTTAATGCACTGGCATCTAATTTATTTCAATTGTTTCCATAACCACAAGATGGCAGCTGTGCGAAATTTTAATATCACCTTGTTACTTCTCGTGTCCTAATCATGCGATTGAAGTTTGAATGCTACACGTACAAAATAATCTTCGTGTAACAGTACATAACTAGTGAACCCATGGGCCATAGGGTCCATGACGGTCGAATCCATGTCCTTAAGGAAGAAATGAAAGAAACGTATAGTTTCTTAAAGGAACGGAGAGAGATTTTAAGCCAGGAATATAGCTTAACATTGTGCAAGCGACTAGGGACAGATGTTCCTTAGATGAGATCACCCCACTCGACATTTCAGAGAGGGCTGGTCACGAGTATTAATAACTGAGTGGAACTTTCCACCGTGTTAGACAGAGAAGCCTGAATCGGAATTCAAGCTGACGTTGCTGGAAATTGACAACGTCGCATATGCGCCAGAAGAGGAATAATTAAAATTAACACGTTTACGAGCATAATAATGAGTAAACAAGCACAGTACAGTGAATCATTTTGAATGAGAGATTTTTCAGTATAGAGAAACCATGTAATAATTGTGCAGAAAAAAACTGCCGACGTAAGACGACGTCATAGGGGAATTACCTAAGCCTCTGTGGAGGGGAGAGAGCAAAAAGAATGCAACACCCACACATTTGAAGACGAGAAATTAATTAATATCTCCGAATTGCACGATCGATTCTTAGGTGCAATAAGATCATTTGACATTGAGAAGAAGAGCTTTCGGAAGGTATAATTTTTATATTTGTGGCACCATTATTTTAGAAGTTGACCACAGAAAAGGCTTGAGTCTTATTTTTTTGTAGTAAAATAGTATAAAGCTTCGGGCGTTTCCAAGCCAATCATGCAGTTATTATCAGCCTGCGGGCATGACACTGTGTCACGATCATCATTGAATGCAGTATTCAGACAGCCAGAGGGCACGTCACTGTGTCACATCGCATGCAGTCCTACGAGCATTCCGTGAGGGGAAGTGCTGCTCCACGACGTAGAAGTAGTCATTCCGACAGTCCGTGAAGGGAAGTAACTCTTCGTTACATCGATAACAGCTACCAGTACTCCTTGAGGGGAGAAACGCTGTTTTACACCGCCGAAGCAAGGTCTGATAGCCACAGGCGTCACAGTAGTAACGACTTGCTTGCCTCCATAAGGAGCAGCCAAGACGAAATTTTAAAGTATCGCCGTAGTGAAATATTAGGAAAATCCTAATTATAGGATATAGGCCCGACTGTATACAAGTTAAAGTGAAAATTCGCAAGATATAGTCATAGCAGGCTGCGAACGTCGGACTTAAAGGCGATAGGTCGTTAAATGTACGAATGAATAGATCATAACGTACGGAAGTATGGTACCAGACAGATAAACTGTTATTTAAATTGAAGAAATCTAAAAGGAAGAACAGAATAAGGTTCAAAAACGTAGGAGTGTTAAAACAGTTCAAATAAATAGGATAGGAGACTATAAACATTAGCTCCAGAAAGCAGACGAACAATTCTAATAGTACTAGAATCGAGAAGTGCTAGCTGCTATAAACTGAATCTATAGGTCTTAGAGGAGACCTCGATCCATATAGACTTTCGTTAGGACCAATAGACAGATCTACAGACAAGCCGTCCAAGCTAGATAAATAGCCGGTTATCCAGGATAGGAATAGCAGAATTGAACTCCAGGGAACAGTAGATGTTTCGGGACTTTCGCATTCTTCAGAATAGGAAGCCGACATCGGATAAATTCCACCCTTGGAAACGGGAATTTAAGAAGATCACGTGTGATAGGCTCAGAAATACGGCCTAGTAATCGAGTCATTGTGAAGTGTAAAATAATCAAGATAGTGTGTTAAATAATATTTTTAGTGTTTATTATGTGTTCAAAAGGGACACATCAGTATATAAAAATGTCGTCAATATTAAGTGTTTTAGATATATGTTTATTTGTGTTTTTACGTAAGATGAATACCTTCAATATGGTGTAAAAAGTTCAAAGTGGGCCCAAAAATGAAGCACCACACCAGATTTAAGATCAGGGGATGATCTGAAAATATGTGAGTACAAAATTCATTTTTATTTTGGTGTCAGAAATTGATTGTGTACAACTCACCGGAGTTTTTGAGTGAAAGGGATGTGTTTTAATGAATAAATACTGAATAATCAAGAACACGGTCTGAACAATAATAAAATAAATAGAGAAATTATAAATAATTATGTAAAGAATAAATCCCGTAGAGGTAATATGTGAATAAAGGGTTAATGTATTTAACAAATGTCATAAGAGCAAGCGAAATATCATTTAATTATCATGAAAGACATTGAAATAAAGTAAAGTTGAGATATGAAAGAAATAGCTTTTGAGCTTGTATAAAGAATAAAGATAATAATAATAATTAAATATGGAAATGTTAAATAAAAATCAAATAAATTGATATGAACATAAGAACGTTAAGCCGTAACGTATGTGGGAAATGAGGTTCAATGGAATATTTTAAAACAGGGAGCGATTTATCGACCACGGAAAGATTAATATGTGAATTAAAATAATATGAATTGTTACTAAAGAGATTTTATCAGTTCTTGGGAAGACATTTTCGGCTTAAAATAATGCATAGCGCATAATGAGCGCAAATATAATATTAAAGGGTCACGCTAGGAAAGCGTAGTGGTTAAATACTTGGTACATTACTTATGGAGGGTAGTTGATTGCAGTGAATTGATAATTGTGTAAGTCCTCTATTTGTGACATTAGTATCACGAGGCATTGTGTATGTATTTAAAAAGGGAGCTAATATATGGTATTATTGAGCGTATGTCATATGGGCCACGGCCGACTCTAAATCGCATTTTGTATAAGTCCTCTGTACGGAATTGGTTCCCGAGGCACCTGAAGAGATTCGAATGCAGGATCTTCTTATGATAAAAGCCCCTGAAATTCTCCGTCGTCGTATGTGTATTTAATCTTCCCAATCAATGAGGACCCTCTCATAATTAATAAATGCCAAGGATACGGAAATGGTCTTTGAACCAAAGAATAGTTGTTTGAATGTATACGGTACAATAAAGCCCGGTCTCCCCAGAACTGGATAGAATGGGAAGGTTTGTTTTGAAAGCCTTGAAAATAAGCTACTAATGTTGGGTCAGACAGGATGTCGCCGCCACCCTAACGTGTCATAAATCGCACCCCATGTAGTAGAGTCTAGCTTTCTTAAAGCGAGGGGGAACAGAGACCGTCTCGTAAGCTGTTGTAAAGAGAAATAAATACACCAGGAGTGTTTAAAGTTGTTAACGACCCGGGCGTTGAACCGAGGTCCTTAAAGATGGATATTTCGTTTGCCGGTTCAGATCGTAGTTTCTTATATGATAATGGTCTATTGGGACATAAGAGATAAATAACAATCCCTATTGTAATAATGTATGGACGTGGGATTCCACGAGTTGATTGAAGGCAACTGAGTTCGGGAGTAACTATAGTTTTTTGACTGTGTCAAGTACCTTCACGCTCTGGAGTACACAATTGATTTTCTGATTACCTTAATATGTTTGTGAAATAAAGAGAGATGATAACAACTGAATGTGTGGACATGCCCAAAATATTGAATTAGATAATTAACCTAGATTTTTAAATATAATTATATATTTGTTATTGAGAAATAAGAAAATATAAAAGACAGTGTTTGAGGTGTATAAGAATGACACCTTAATAATGTAAATGCATGGAGCCAAAGAGCTCGGAGTTATGTAAACTTAATGTTAGTGCTTTATGGAAGTGAGACTAAGTAAGATTTGTTGGTTTATGTGGAAACCACAGGTTTTTGAATACAATATTTGTTTATTTTATTTTGTGATCCCTTGTTCATTTGGAACAGGCAGTTGATATTTGGGTCAGTAATTAAATTGTTTAAATGTTTGTAGCGCCATTAATTTTATTAATTAAATGTGTTTAAATAGGAGTTGATTTTGTTGTTATTTTTGCAAGTGTATCCTCTAATTAATCCAAAATATGTGAGTCACAGAGTGGGGGAACTTACCGCTGCCCCGAAATCCCGAATTGAGCTACGCTGGTATACTGTGATTGGCATATTTCGTGCTAAATGGGCACACTAGAGGACCTACATATATAAAATCCAACATGGCGACCATCCGAAAAATGTAGTCGGTTCTCAATATCTACGAATCTATTACAGCAATCAAACTGAAATTTTGTATGTTGTTAGTGGCAATTAACATAAGTAGGATATATGAATATAGGCTGTGCAGTTCTTCACGGAACTACTTGTTTAGCCTACTTTCAAATTTTGCAAAAAATGAAAATAGACTTATGAGATCTACACAGGGCCAAAAATTGTGTGTCTGTGTGTGTGTGTACTCTGAATGTCTCCCCCCCCCCCTGTATCAATTCGAACAGGGTGAAACCGAATTGAACGAAATTTGGTACAGAGGTAGAACTAGAAAAGGGCTCCTATGTGCCATGTTTTATATTGCCGCCATCGTGACGGAAAAGTAATGGCGGCCACCCAAATTTTCAAGCTTAAATCAAATTACGACCCACCTAATCATCCAATCTCTACCAAATTTTACAACAACATACCTTTATGTGAGAAGTGTTCTTTGACCAAGCTACAAGGTCATCAGTCGAATAGTTTACATAGGGCAGCCATGTGTGTGTGCAAATCGATTTTCACCTATCAATTCAAACACGGTAAAACCGAATTCAACGAAATTTGGTACAGGAGTAGTGCTATCAAATGTCACCTCAATGTCATATTATATATCGTCGCCATCTTGACGGAAACGTAATGCAGCCACCCAAATATTAAAAGCTTAAATGAAATTACGACCAACCAAATCATTTGATCTCTACCAAATTTTGCAACAACATTACTTGCTTGTGGGAAGTATCCTTTGACTGAAATACAAGGTCATCAGCCCAATAGTTTGCAGATAGTGGCCATGTATGTGTGCAAATCGATTCCCCATATCAATTCAAACCCGGTGAAACCGAATTGAATGACATTTTTTACAGAGTTAGCACTAGCAAAGGCACCTCATATTCATGTTTAATATTCGTATAGCACGTTGTATTTCAACATGCTACTACAACCAACATTCAATTATACTCCTTGAAAAGGACAAAGAGTTCTAACAATACCCATGCATTTAGGAGATAGTAGGCTATATAATCTTTATTGAACATCTTGTTCATAAATGAAAATAGGCTATTAAAAATGAAGCTAAAATAGGCAGATGCGTTTTGTCGAAAACTAGAGAACATTGTGAATAAAATTAACGATCTAGGTATTGTCCTTAGGAACGTTAATTTCAATGACTGAGCAAGAAATAGAAGCAGGGACCGAATTTCCCAAAATAGAAACATTTCCCCTTTAAGAAAACGAACACATCAACAACTACAATAATAACACGAGCAACCTAATCGTAATCGTAGGAACACATCATCAACAGATATTGTAAATTAGGAGAGCAAGCGAGGTATGGTAATGAGATTTCATTAATATACTATGCAGCATTTCAATAGCCAGCGGTCGTGAATACTGTGTTTAAAGTTAAAGCACGTGGGCTCACTTAGCTAGAAACAGAAGACCTGTTTTGATGGACGTATGGCTTTGAGCCACATGATCGTTCACTAATGAACTCACTTCGATTAGCACCAATATCTAGAGCAACGGCAGTCTACAAACCATATACGACATTAAAACAATCACAAAGCTCTCACTGGGAACCGCCATTAGATTATTCGACGCGAAAATAGCGCCCATCGCCACATGCGGACTAGAAATTATCTGGTAGAAACTGACCCTGACGGACCTGAGAACGCTAGAAACAGTGAAAGTTATCCTGAAAGCTACCCTGGGAATATCGAAATACGCTAAATTTAGACACGCGTATGGAGGAAGAGGGAAGAAGTTGAGTTTTACTATACGGAGGTAAATATGCACAGACACTAACCAAAACATGCGACACTTTGCTAATGCGATGGCCTTACATGGGTACCACCATTAACTGTGAAACACTGAGAACTTCCATGACCCAGACGACTCCTGTATACCGTATGTAAAGTGTGAGGTATGCAATGCTGTCGATACCACCTGACCACTTGTAATTATCGGGGATCATCCAATGTGATCTTTTTATAAAAGTGAGAGGTTACAGTACGCGAGATTATTGAAGTTTTTAATTAACATTATGCACGATTTGTGCGCTGTATTTTTAATAATTAGCACCAATATGGATAACGTTTTACTGCCAACCAAAGAACGTGCATCCAGGAAGAGGTTAAAAATGAATCTTTGGACCATCATGGTTGGATGAATGCGCAAGTATTGTCCATCGTTAATAGATAGAGGACGAACTTTAGAAAGTGTACTGATTTATCAGACAAATGGATCTGGATATTTTCACCAAATTGTGATTGCGGAGTTGTTCAGTCTCTATTTACCTTGTTGTTCAGCATATCGTGCTCACTACGAGCATTTCCTGGCTACCGGGAGGAGTTTCTGTTGGTGACGGTGAATACATCCGCAATTTAGAAACATGTTTATGTCCTGTAAATAGTAATGTATTATGAAAGATAGTCGTAAAGTTAAGAGAGGCCGAAGCCGTCGGATTTTTTAAGAGCGTTTAAAATCCCTCAGTATGCCTTCCGTTGGAGGGGAAGTAAAGCCGGCGGTCCCATGTCATAGATTTATGGCTTGTTAAAGAACCTTCCACTAATTACACCTGTGTGAAGCTAAATTGGATAGGTTAAGAATGTAAACAACGCTGTTAGCTTTCTAGGTTCGTTGCCAAGAGCCGACGGCGGTGGCGTCTAGTAGCTAAGTTCTGAACTTGGCCTAGTAGTCGTTGACGGTGGCGCTTGGCGAAAAAAGTAGGAACTATTTGAAAAATTCTAAGTTGCAGTACTTAAATTAAAAAACAGATAACACACACTAATACAGTCATCACAATTAATACTGGATATCAGACAGATTCTACACACACCCAAAGTACACGGGGCTACATGACCGCGTTGTCGCAGCCCCTAAACTTAAGAACCAACCAACCAACCAAAGTTAAGAGATTAGTAGCCAGTTTCAATTTGCACGTTTAAAGAAAATGATATTTTGCTGCAGTTTATACAAGATTAAACTTAAATACTGAATAAAAACAACACACACCCATGCCCTAGGTCGGACTTGAACCGGCTTAGTTCCAGTGCCTCACACGCTGGTCCTGATCTAAGCCTGGCGGGATCGTAAGGTTCTTTTTGAATGCCAGTAGTTGTTAAGTTAGGCTAAATAAATACACACATACACCCAATGCATGTGAGTGATAACCACGATTTGCTTGCGTATTTAATTGCACATGCAGATTCATTCCGAGAGTTTGATATCAATGTTCATTAATATCCATACTAAAGCAATTACTCCTCCTCGTGCAGATTCTAAACATCTGGGATAACTTTTCAAGTTTTGATGTTTACGGTGCACCACTGGAGGATAAGGGACGAGAGTTAATGAGTCTGTTAAATGTTTTGTAAGCACTGCTCACTTGAGACAAACAGGCTAATTGGACTCGAGATAAATGAGGAACACAAATTGCTTGTTTAAAAACAATCTTCTGTATCTCCTTCGTCTGAAGAGCGATAGCTACGTTGCCTCAAGCAACATCACCTCCAATGCTCTAGATTGCTAGATCAAGCATTTGAAAGTACTCAAATACGAGAGATAGTGATGGTAGTAATAGTTGTTCCATTTAAAAGAGTGTTTTAGCATGTTTATTCAAAATATCATTTAAGCCGAAAATAATTTTCAAAATTTTATTTTTAAATATGATAGAGCTTTTCAAAACACGCAGTTTGACACTTTTTTGGTCTTATAGCTCTTCACCGTTTGGTACAATTTGTAATATATTCAGAAATCGAAATTGGAACTGTTTAAATATGATCTTGTGCAAATGCGGTGAGCTGTTGGAAAAAGACGTAATGGTAGCGTTCCTAAGAAGATCCATAGATGTACTTGTATTAGTATCTTAGTATCTGCAGCTTGATTTACAAGCATGGAGTAAAATAACTATACTGTAGAGAAGGTTATCGTTAGGGCTCGGATTTTTAGGTAAATAAATATTTTTTATGTACATACATATTTTAAGCATTCTTTCTATAAATACATAAATTCTATCAAAAATAACCTTAAAATGGAGAGGACCTCGATGTTCATGCGTGACTTTTCAGTGGTCTGATGTTCGGAGTCAACCTTTTAATCTGAAGGTAAAGAATTTTTGGGTCCAGCGCTGTCAACCATTTCGGTATACCATGCAGCTTAGCCTACTAACACATTAGCACATAAAAATACATATTATTTACCTTTTTAAAATCAGTATGCTAGATCTTTCAGTTTATTGCATTTTTGTTCTGTGTTACTTCAACGGGGAAGAACCTGTGAGCTATCTAATCATCATGCAGAGGGTATGTCATCTTGAACTGTGTTACGGTATGCTTAACTTGTCGCCCCGTGCCACTCACAGTAGAAGCCGGGGATTTCTTTGTCCAATACCATATTGCACCTCCCCCTCCCCCAGCTACCTGGAACCAGTGCCACTCACATGAGTTCATTTTTGGCACTGTGAAGTGTAAGGTAGTTCTACGATGCCTAAAGTAAAAACAACTACACGTTATCGTCTGTTGCAGAATTTAAAGATAATTTTACTTCTGATGGGGCGTTCTGTTTTGCCAACCATGTCGGAAAGCAATCATGACTGAACAGCGATCTCAAGTTACACAACACCTCAAGGGCAAAAAACATATTGCCGCAGTTTCGCGCCTTCAGAACAAGTGTTTCGCGATAATCGTCGGTCATTTGTGATGGACAACCTGAAGATGTATCTTGTTGTGTATTGTAATGCTTCAGCAGTCAGTGAGATATAGAATAAATTGCATTCGTGAGTAGTTTATATTCACATTAATAAACTAAATTATAATTAGATATTTTTACTTTTTTGTCACATATTTCAGGTATTTTTAACACATAAAATATAAATATTTTCCTGATTTTTAGCACCTAAAAATCCGAGCCCTAGTTATCATAATGGATGCGCAACAGACTTTATTTTGGTATATTGGCTTTCACGGCCGGAGAATTAAAACTCAGCAATTCTTCTAGGTTTGTCTAGAAGAATTGCTGAGTTTTAAGACTTTATTTTATTTATCGTATGGCTTTTAGTGCCGGGAGTGTTCGAAGACCTGTTCGGCTTGCCTGAGTCTGTAGCTGCTTCTAGTGGACACTCATAGAATGAGAGCTAGAAGTTCCGTTCAATTTCAAGTAGTTCAAATTTTCGCTACCAGTTGTCAATGATACCTAGTGGTGAATGTTGGAACATTGATAGAGTGTTCCTACGAAATCTAACTTAGAAATTTAGCTTCACACAAGTTTAGTCTGTGGAAGGATCTTTTACATGTCATAAATCTATGATATGTGACCGCCGGCGTTACTTCCCCCCGATGGAAGGCATACTGAATGATTTTAATGCTCTTAAAAAATTCGTCGACTTCGGTCGGGTTTGAACCCGCTCTCATGAGAACAGCAGTTCAGCATTCTACCTACTTCGCCACAGAAGCCGCAACAGACTTTATATAGGTAACATTGCAAGATGGCGGTTGAAGCCAATATCGTGGGATACGCAAAACTACGGAAGCTATTGCTATGACATGCAAGATGGCTGCTGCGGCCTTGGAATTTATAGTAGTGGTGATGTGGAGAACTAAGGAACGAGATGGTCAAGTAAGCAACGAGACCTACTCTAATTGTTTACTCGGGGAGAAGGGATAGAGATGACAATGAAAAGTAAAGAAATGCTATAAGAAGATGTCGTCGTGATTGAATTTAAATTGGGGACTGTTACGACAGTCGGAGAAAATTAATGCGTATGAAGAGTTTGGAATTGAGTTGCCAGAAATTATATAAGAAGCAAATAGAATCAAGAAAAGTATGTCCATTGTGAAGTTACGTTTATAAAGGGAGTATTCCCAAACAAGAGCATTGTCCCAAGGAGTGATTGTTTGCTGCTATTTTGTAAGTGTTGTCTTATTTATGTCAGAGCTACAGTCAGTTCTTTTATTTTGAATCCCTCCACTACATGAGTAAGTTTGTAATACATAATACCTACAGTTTAATAGTATCTTACCTCTCATCTAATGATTCTGGTTGGTGGTTGTATAACATTAATTCAAGAGAAAGAGTAGTCTTCTGTGTTCTAGCAAATATTATTTGTTTAATCGTTCACAAGCTTTCTGCTTATGAACTGGCGCCCACCCAATTATCATTTTATAACAACAAAGAGGTTAAGAGCACCCAACATTAGGAAACATATTACAAATAGTCAAAATAGATTAACTTAGGGTTTTTTTCTATGGAAAAATGGAAGGAAAGAGATCGCCCGGCAGAAGGAGAATTTCCTGGCTCGACAACCCGAACCTGGTTCAACAAAAGCTCGGAAGAATTATTATGAATTGCCACAGATAAAGCCAGAATACCCATGCTGATCGCCAGCGTCCGAAATGGACAGGCACGCTAAGAAGCAGAAGAAGAAGAAGACCCCAATAATCTAAGTTTTCTTAGTGTCCTATAAAAATTGTTCTCAACATTAAAAGTAAATAAAAAGTAGAAAATTAGCATGGGAAAAATAGAACATTCCGAAGTCCCAGACAATTAAGTGATCTGCCGGCTGTGAAATATGGTTACTTATTCAGTCATACCACAACATCAGCAGGCTACAAGGGTGTCTCATCGGGCCCCCTAATCCAAGTAACAGTCAAACGATTGGCGACATTGTCATTTCCGACTATTGTAAAATTCAAACGCCCAATGCCAATCGTACTTTGGCACATCCTCCTCCTACAATCTCTTCCAGAAATATTTCTTCATCGATGATTAAGTGAAAACGGTAGTTGGAGAACGACTTTTCTAACGGGCGATAGGAGAGTATATCTAATATCGTCAAATATTTAACACGGAAATTATGTGCGTAGTAGAAGAGACATTAACAAATTGATTAAAAAATGTAAATCAGAAGTATTTGTCAGTTCGTTTATTACGTCAAAACGAACCTTACCTAAAACACCCGTTGTTGCCAGAAAGTAACACTAATTGTTAGCCTGTAAATGGTAACATGCTAGTTAATTTTATCGTGAAAGCATTGCGATATGCATTACGTTACTCGTGTTTGTATGTTTGGTTGATGTGAAATCCGTGAATACCAGGTCAATGGTATTGTAACACGATGAATGGGAGGGAGTGTGGACAACCAGGAAGAACAATCTAAACAAAAGTGCAGCTCTTAATTGTGACATAACTCGATAGAGGCTACGGTAATGAACTCGACACAAATTACTGCCATTCGACAAGCTTCGAAAACAAGATAACTAGAACATGTGGGATTTTAACAGGACTCTCGATAATCGTAACTTAATGAACAACAATTTGAACACGCTCGAGTAATAATGATGTGTGTTTAACGTCTTTTTCAAGTGCGGTGGAGTACGAATTAAGTCCTTACTCTATACGTGGTAGTTTCAATCGTATATTTTTACATTCGAGTAAATAAATAAATACATAAATAAATAGTGGTACTGTGCATTATGAAACGAATAAACAATATTATTCCACACATATTATGTGTACTGTTGTCTGGCGATAAAGCAAACAAGTGTGTCGGCTCCTGAGAGCTCCCGAAGTCCACGCCGCATAACTGATAGGACAGTACCGGTTGCCTAATTCAAAGGGGAAAAGGGAGGAACGTTCGACCATGTTAATGTCTAGTTTGTATATTGAAAATCTTTCAACACTAACCGATCAAATGATATGCTTGAAGGGAGTCAGCAAGAAAAACGCAACGGTGAACAAATAGAGAGGATTTCTCCATCTGAGCAAAGGTTATGTGACGATGAAATTAGTACGATAGTCAATCCGTATACTGTATACTGGACAATCTTCAACTATTAAAGACCAGTTTTTTTTCATTCTCACCTCGCATAACCTAAAAAGCCATATATAAGAGCAAACGGTCAAATGGGGATGTCCCGGAACATTTAATACTGCCGTGAATGCCGGCCTTGGCTGCCTAGTTATGTTGTGTCACCGACAGCGGTGGCTACGCCTGCTCAAGCGCAGCGTTATGTCATGGGACCAAGTTCCCTGCTGACTTGGTAGACGCGTGGCTTAGAGCCCCACCGTCAGCCGACCTTGAAATGGTTTCCCGTGGTTTCCCCCATTTTCAACACTAGGCAAATGCTGGGACGGTACCTTCTGATAGGCCACGGCCTCTTTCTTCCACATCCTTGCCCAGTTTCATTCATATTCATCCATTCCACTTCTCATCTTGGTGCGCAGGTCGCCCACGGACGTTGACTAGAAAGACCTGCACTCGGTCTCTCAGGAGGCCACACGACAAAGAAAGATAAAATTCCTTTATACGATTTTGGGAAGTGTAGGTGATTCAACTAGTTTTCTATTCTAAAACACACAAAAATAGTACGAGATACCATGAAGGTCAAGATCCCTGAGAAAAGGCAAATGAGACGGCCATGCCCTTCATTTGCAGACTATTTACTCCTCGACATCGGCCAGAACAACTATCCTGACTGAGACCAGTGGAAGAATATCATCAGAAGAACCAAGGACATGTAGTACTAGTAGTTTTTTTTTAGCATATGGCTTTTTGTGCTGGGAGTGTCCGAGTACATATTCGGCTCGCCAGGGTTTGTAGCTGCTTCTATGGGGACATCCATGGGGTGAGCCACAAGTACCGTCGCGTGTGGTGTGTTGTCTGGGGAGGAATGTGTGAATATAAGGACGAGGAATTGGAACGTAGCGGCTGTGGCCTATAGTTAGGGACCAACCTCGGCATTTGCCTGGAAGGGAGATGGGTAACCACAGAAGACCATCTTCAAGGTTGCCGGCGTAGGGATTCGAACCTCCTCACCTCCCGGATGTGAGCAACTGCCTGCAGCCACGCCGTAACGACCACGTCTAACTCACCCGGTCAATGTGTACAATTTTTTGCCCTGCTAAACTTACGCTTGTCGGCAGGGGCCAACAATAATTACAATAATGTATGTTGAAAAAAAAAGTTAAGAATTATACCGTCCAATCTCTCAGCTTGCCAGACTTTTGACTTTTTATTACAAGGGCCGTAACAACTAGACACAAAAATATTCAATCATCTCATAAAAATGAAATGATTAGAATAAGTCAATAATATTAAATCAATAAAACAACATTAGAATTTATTTTAAAACATTTCCTCTGTTATTAGCCTACATTATAATATTGTTTCTTACTAAGTATGTATTGATATGAAATTCATCAAATTTCATATAATTTGTCTGAATTGACATATAAATTAAAATTTTACCCAATTAATAGGAATGGGAAATTACAATTAGATTATGCATCCACAGTCACATCAATTGACGATTTTACCAAAGAAGCCAATTTATTTGACGATAATAACATTTTGAAAACATAGGGACATCTTTCGATACCGTTTCCTACTCCATTGAGGCAAATTTCTACATTTTAGAACCTCAAATATTTTATAAGCAAGATATATTTTACTTGTTTTTATAATTTCAATAATAATTCAATTGTTACAGATCTGATTTCTAAAGAAAATTTACGTTATATTCTTTTCAATTATAATTAACGATATTTTTGACAGTATTTTTAAAATTTGAAGATTAGTCAAAGATTACTTAGAAAAACAAATATTTCTGTGAAGAAATAAATAGCCTATATTCATGTATTCCACTTTTGTTAATTGCATCTATCAGCATAAAGAAATTCAGTTTGATTGCTGTCATAGATCAGTAAATATTGAGAACCATCTAAATATTTTTGATGGTCGCCATGTTGGATTTTTTAAAGCCTATGAAAACCATAGAGTTATGAACTATTAGATGACGATTATTGCGTAGGTTGATTATTCAAACGTTGACTTTGATCGCATGATTAAAACACAAGAAATAAAATCTTAATTTTATATTTTCGCACAGCCGCCATCTTGAGGTTATGTAAAAAATTTAACTAAATTAAATTACAGTGCATTATAATGTGTATAAACTTTTGATGTACCATGTTTCACTGTGCTCGGATGGTTAAATTGCGAGAAAAGTCTATTTAAATGTTTCAACTTCATTTGGTCGCCATGCTCGTTTTGTGTATAACAGGTTTTCAAAAGTCACATTAGTAAACTTCTAGTAGTACCTTTTATAGCCGTACAAAATTTCAGGGTGATATCAGTAATATTTTCGGATATATAGAATGCCGGTGAAATATTTCGCACAGCCGTCATGTTAGATTGGTGAGACGTAACATGCTTTCAAGGTCACGGCCGGGGTCGGAAAAAATAGTACTATGTCCTTACCGAGTTTCATTGAAATCGCTCGAGCCGTTTAGATTTTATTAGGCCTACCTGGACACACACACACATACACCATGCAAGCTAGTGTACTTTTGCCAAATTCATTATTTGATTTAGGAATTACAAAATGTGAGTTCTTAAATCTTTGTCCTGTTGATGTTTAAATGTTCCTTGAACGTACTACTAAAATAGTAGTAGTAGTTGTGGTATTTGTTTTAAGTATCAAATTAATTGTAAATGAAGTTTCATTTAAGTACAAGCTTTTCGAGCTTGTAGGCCTGGTCCAGACAGGATATCTCCCGACGTTTCACCGGAAACTGTGTCCGGCATTATCAAGGGTACCGCTCGTTTCCTTGGTCAGCAGTGGAAAAATAATACTATGAAGTATTAAGGAGCGGTACCCTTGATAATGCCGGACGCAGTTTCCGGAGAAACGTCGGGAGATATCCTGTCTAGACCACGGCCTAAAAGCCCGAAAAACTTTTACTTAATTATGAACGCCGGCCGTGAAAGCCCATGCTGTTATAGAAGTTTCATTTGTTTTCTAGCGGACAGATGATGTCGCGCCCAAAATACTTACGACTTAGTAGATGGTACAGACTACTCCACTGTTCTTTGTTTCTTGTAATGTGAAAAGATGCTCTAGGAAAGTCAGCCGAGAGAAAGGTCGAGTAATATTTTAGTTTCTTTCTCTACAATGCGGTTCGTTGGTTTTAATTACTTTCTTTATCTACCTGGCCACCACCGTACACATTTCGATAGCATTCAGCTGGTACCTAAATATGATGTTACGATATCATACAGTTATGCGTGTCATAATGTTTTGTTATAATTAGTTTACTGCATAGTCAAAGATAATTATAATTGTAGATTCAAAATTAAACTGAGGTACAGTTTTCCATTACACAAATTCTCTATGGCCGCTCCTTAGTGGGAAATATAATAATATGTAATACAATTAAATGGAAGTAAAATCGAACTAATTATAGTGGCATGATGTGTATTAAACTCTTCAGTAACCCTAGCAGTTAGAACCCGTAAATCAGCAATCATTATTATAAAATTGTACTAGGTATTATGTGTAAGAAGCCTCCGTGGCTTAGGCGGCAGCACGCTGGCCTCTCACCTCTGGGTCCGTGGTTCAAATCCCGGTCACTCCATGTGAGATCTGTGCTGGACAAAACGGAGGCAGACAGGTTTTTCTCCGGGTACTCCGATTTTCCCTGTCAAAATTTCATTCCAGCAACACTCTCCACTATCTTTTCATTCCATCTGTCATTCATTTAATCATTGCCCCAGGGGAGTGCGTCAGGCCTCGGCAGCCGGCACAGTTCATATCCTCGCCGCTAGATGGGGGATTCATTCATTCCATTCCTGACCCTGTCGGAGACTGGAAGCAGGCTGTGGATTTTCATTTTCACTAGGTATTATGTGTTCTGAATAGCAGTAATTTTACTAAGAGACAAGATGTTCAGCAAAGAACATAGGGCCTTCAGTACTTACGTGTGAGGATGATTGGGTACAATGTAGTGAATGTCATGAGTGGTGGCATGAGCTGTGCACGTCGTATGAAGGATATGGGGGATTTGCTTGTGATCATTGCTAAAAGAATTGTATTGGTTTCTTGAGTGAAACGTATCTCAATTTAATGGAAAAACAAATGCGCACACTTAGCCTACAGTCTGCGTACACTTACCCTCATATGTCGTCTAGGTGTTCGCATATGTAAACTTATTTAAACTTGTTTGTCATAAGTTAGTTAGATATTGAGGTGTCAAGGGGCGGAACTACGAGGTCATAATACATCCTTATCACTTAGCACTGCCTTCACAATATATAAATATTTCCCATGTTCCGTTCTATCGATGTTACAAAAATAGTTATGGAACACAATATTATAAGCCCTCGAACGTTAAGTGCGTACAGTTTCCCTCCATTACCTTATGGGTATAATTATCAAGGAGCAGATTATAATGGAATGTTTGTCGCATTAGCTTGTTGAAATACAACTTGGTGTTTTGTACGTTATACTATGCTAATTATTTTCCTTATTTCCACTCATTACGTTACTCACTCGACCTATTACCGACTCCGAAACTCAATTTGGTACTTTTGACGAGTGGTCGTCCAGCACCGTGACTAATTGATTGTCATGATTTGGTTCTAAAGCCTGTATCACACGACACTCGTTGGCATGAAAACTTCTGCCAGTACGGCTATACACGCTGGTAATGACGCCATTATTGCCGCGTCAACTGTACCTTCTAGGCTAGGTTCTGCCTTCCATGATAGTGTTGCGTATTGCCGCGGGGCGGCAGGAGGCTCCCGGGGGAAGGGGCAGTGTGACAGTCTAGTGGCCTTGGACAAACCCCGCAGGTGAAGGGAGAGAGTGCCCACACCCTCTCGGTTCCTCCCACGGCCATACATTAACAAAACACCTGTGAGTCAGTGCGAGCCGGCCAGAGAATACGCGAAAATTCTGGATGTGGAACCAACCAGAACAGACTCAATGCGGCAATGGGTTGTGACATTCGAACTTTCCAGGCCAGGGACTGATCCCATATAAACCAGCGAGCCGCGGCGAGGAGGCAGTGTGTATGCGAGTGTATTGCAGTGTATTGGACAGTGTATTGGTCAGCGTTAGTGTGTATTGAAGTGTGGCCGAGTGAGTGAGTGCGCAGCAGTACAGCGATTACTACTGGACGTCTACGGTAACAGAGTGGAAGCCTGGCTGCCAGGGTGCAACTTTGAGTCAGGACTGTTAGTGCTTGGAGGTGTCGCGGTGCTTCGTGGAAGTCGTGGTCGTGGGATCGACACGAGACGAGCAACAGCGCAGAAGGAGCAGCAAGAGGACTCTGGAAGTAAGTGAAGTGGCAGGACAAGGCTGTAGAGAACCTGTGTAGACTGCACGTGTGAGTGTAAGCTTGAACACTGTAACGCCTCACAGACAGAGAGAACATAAATGTGGAAACTAATAGTGACTAGTAGTGTTTTCTGAAGTTAGATTCAGGGTGTGTATGTGTGTGCACTGTGTATGTTTGTGGGATGCAATAAAATTATATTTCTTTAAAGGAACAAATGTGTTTGTGCTTAAACCCACCGTAATCCAGTTAACGTAAGTGCCACTAGGGGGGTGGCACGTAACAATAGCTTTTATGCAACTCACGGAGTTGAACAGGTGCCATTTTCTCGGCAGTTTTCATGGAAGATTTGTCTCGCCGAATAAATGAATGTATGTAGTGATTAAGGTGATGAAAGTACGTGCTTGAGAGAGTGAGTGAACTATTGTTTATATTCTAAATATGTAAATAATGCAAATATCTTAGTAAAACATGTAAATATTGCAAAACCAAACGTAGATGTAAATTGTGCCAGTGAAATATGTATGTGGGGCTTACCCTTTTTACTAGGCCTTCCATACTTTTGTTTGATTTATGGTAAATAAATAATAATAATAATAATAATAATAATAATAATAATAATAGTAATAATAAATATTCTTGCTTGTATTTGTACAGTGGGCAATTTTGAGATAATTCAGGATTGGTCCATTCATTCTGTGTGGATTGTGCCTGACGTTGTACGAGAACAGTTCGATGTACTGTACATCAGGATGGATTCCTTTTATGTGATTAGAATCTCTGCGATAATTTACAAAGAATTTTCCATAGTGGAGGCAGGGGCCATGGTTATTTGTTTCCTCGTTGCCAGCAATAGCCCGTAGGAGCCATTAGTACGCAAGGATTGACTTCTACCATTCTTTTACAAGAAACTGCGCACTCTTCTTTACTTCATTCAAAGGTAAACGTAGCACGGTCATGGCTAGAAGTTGAACTATTACAAAATTGTAATATACTTCAGGAGGCATGGGATTTCAAAAGCCACCCACTCTACCTCAGTAATTTTGGTCTGTGATTACCTAGTATATTAACACTGCTTACTCTCAGAAAGCGCTATTCCGTATATTCTTCTTCTTCTTCTTAAGTATTCAATCCATGGATTGGTCTGCGGCAGTTCTCCAGTCGGCTCTATTTATAGCTTTCCTCTTCATCTGTTCATAGTTTCTGCATCCTACATCAGACATGATTTGCTGTACATATTGTAGGCGTATATTCTTAGTATCTGCTAAGTATAGACAATATGCACACTGCTCAATACGGTGTCAACCACCATCAAAATCCGGTATCATCAACCCGGACGTTTAATGAAATATATATTTTCCATTGTAACGCTAAATTGTATAACGTCTGAGTAGTTATAAAACAATAAATATATGTAAACGAATTCAAGTAAAATAATCTAACTCTAGTAGGTTTCTAACCCCAGCTGACCACGTGAGAGACCAACTAGCTACCATAGAGCCAAAGATATCCATATTACTTGAGAGTTATCAACAACTTAGATACGTGTTGGCAAACAGTTACTTGGAATAAACGATTTCATCAATGCAGTACACCTTCATTATAAACCATTTCATACACAGTTTATACTATTTATATCAGTAGGCTACATTGCACGCAACATACTCAAACTACTGAACTATAGGTCAGGCACGAGAGGTCAGCTGCCATCTTGTCATGTGACTGAGACGGCTCAGCACTTTTAAGTCACCGCTAGAGTACATATTACAGGGCGCCCGAGAATCTTCTCTGCAGTGGTTACGTGCAGCTGTGAGTGGTTGCCTCATCGGTTTAGTTGGTAGCATAGTGTCTTTGACAGGGTGAATCCCACACGTGTGGGCTGTGGCCTGTCGAAATCGTCAGTGTGTATTGCAATTAGCGAGCGTATGTGTCATCAGCACTTCCAGCATCTGTTATGAATGGCTGTGGTGAGTACAAAGTATACTGTTTGCTTGTTATTAGGGAACACAACGATGACAGAATGCATTCTGCACATAAGTCAAACAGCATTGCGCGTCATAGGAGCTCAT
Organism: Meconema thalassinum; assembly: GCA_946902985.2. NCBI lineage: Eukaryota > Metazoa > Arthropoda > Insecta > Orthoptera > Tettigoniidae > Meconema > Meconema thalassinum. The sequence goes on from OX336391.1 coordinate 329,593,493, forward strand.
GTCACCACGGACAGTTAAACGATGACAGAGGCTACTTGAGCTGAGTCATATCCCACTCGCACAACTGTACCTGTCAACGAAGCAGACTGACGTGTGACACAAGTAAACAAATAATAGTTCCCATCTCGACCGCCGGCAATCATTTCGTGAAAGGCTAATATGATGCAAGCGGCAGCCGTGCTGCCAACGTAACTTCTGTAGCTAGCTCTCGCAGACGCATGTAGGCGCTGCGGAGAACATTCCCGGACTTACTGTATCTCACCTTAGTATAAAACAAAGTCCCCGATTCTTGGATGTTACGGGTAAACTCGAGAACCGCTGGATGGATTTTGATGTGATTTTCACCATACTGTAAAGGATATCTCGAGGATGACTTCTGTAGAAAATAATTTATTTATGATCAAAGGAAGCCGAGCAGTAACGATTTTAGTGGAAAATCGGAAAAAAAACCTGTCGTCCGAGCGTTTTATGAGCTTACGCTGGCCAAGTCGTTAAAAATATCTAAATACTATGAGTGTAAGAATTGTTCAGCATGAAAAGTTCAACAAAAACGTCCGCGAGAGCATATGTATATCTTCAATACATCACCCACTGTAAATGCTTTTACGTTTTAATTTCTTCCAACCGTGTCCATTCAACTACTGAGGTGACAGTTTACGAGCTAGCTAAGGGCGAGTCTATCATCTCCGTTACAGCCTAGCTAGCGAGCGAACCTATTGCCCCAGATACATCCAGCAGCGAACCGTTGAGTCGTGGAGTTAAGACTTCTGAGAAGGGTGGTTGTGTTAGGAGTTTCCCTGGAAGTGCAACTAGGGTTTTCTTCATTTCACCTATGAAAGACAGTCAAGTTAAGATTTAACGGAAGGGGGATTTGAGTTTCATTCACCTCGCCATTCTCTGGAAGTGCAACTCTCATTTCGCCTGTGAACTTTTCGTTCCGCAAAATTCACAATCAATTTAAATTGGACGGAAGGGGGATTATATTGTATTAAATTATACTGATTGGCGTATAATCTCTACTTAGTAAAAACAAAGTCCCTGATTCTTGGATGTCACGGGTATTCTCTAGAACCACTGAATGGATTTTAATGCGGTTTTCACCATTCTGAAAAGGATATCTCGAGGAAGGTTTCTGTAGAAAATCATTTATTTATGACCAAAGGAAGTCAAGCACTAACGATTTCAGTGAAAAAGTTGAAGAAAAAACCTGGCGCCCATGCGATTTTTAAGGTTACGATGAGCAGACCGTTAAAATATCTATATACTATGAGTGTAAGAATTGTTCAGCATGAAAAGTTCTACAAAAAAGCCCGGGAGAGCATATATCTGTCTTCAATACAACGCCTACTATAAGTATTTTTACGTTTAAATTTCTTCCAACAATCTCCATTCAGTTACTGGGGCGACAGTTTACGAGCAAGCTAAGGGCGAGTCTATCCCCCCAGTTACAGCTTAGGTAGCGGACGAACTTATTGCCCCAGATACGGTCAGCAGCAAACTGTAGAGTCGTGTTGAGTTAATAACTTTAGAGAAGAGTGTTTGTGTTTGGAGTTTCCCTGGAAGTGCAACTCGGTTTTTCTTCATTTCGCCTGTGAACTTTTCGTTCCGCAAAATTCACAGTCAAGTTAAAATTGGACGGAAGGGGGATTTGTGTTTCATGCACCTCGCCATTCTTAAATTACGTCTGAAAAGAATTTGTTGCACATGCATCTCCATGATAATATAATATAGTCCAGTCAGTGATTTTAACCCATCATGCCGAGACGTAAAACGGATATTGGTCTTTGTTCATTGACATTGAAAAAAAGCACTTGTCACGTAATGCATTCATAACTCGTCCCGGACGAAGCCGGGTCGGGTTTCTAGTTATAATATAAAATTGTATCAACCGAGGGGTCACGTTCTTGAGATTAGCTTAAAGCACCCTCGGTTTGATAATCGGAATTGGCGGGTCCTAAGTTATGGATTATAATGCTTGCATGATTCACACTGCCACCATATTGAAATGGTATGGCTGATGAACTTGTAGTTTTGGCGCAGGACGCGTCCTATATAAAGGTATGTGCTTAGCAAATTTGGTAGAGATCCAATGATTAGTTTGGTTGTAATTTTATTTAAAGGTTTGAACATTTGGTAAATATGGTGGCGATATAAAACATGATACTGAGGTGCCCTTTGCTAGAGCTACCTCTGTACCAATTTTCGTTCAATTCAGTTTCGTCATGTTTGAATTAATTAGGAGGACGACATACACACATACACACATACACACACAGCCATACAGACAACATTTGGGCCGTGTGCATCTCATAAGTCTACTTTCATTTTATTCAGAAATCGAAAGTAGGCTAAAAATTGAGCTCAATTTGATAAATCGGATTCGAACTCGGGTCTCCCTAAATTGAGTGCGCTCTTTGCGCGTATCTAAGGTAGGCTCAGGGGCCATCAAAACATACAGTCTTCACTGACATGGGAACCTTTTTTAATTGACAAAATTCGTCTTAAGGTGCTGTTACCGTCCAAAAAGTCTATGAAGCACTACTGCACTATTGCTGTTTCTAAATGCTGTTGCACCGTTTCTATAAGGTGATAAAATAATGCCGCAAGCGTTACGTTTCATTTTGGCAGCAGGCGCTGACGAAAGACGGGTAACCAGCTAGCTAATAATAAACGTAGGCTCATCATATACTGCCGGCTAAAAGAAGCTTAACACTTGGATATTTTCATGAATGAACACTAAATTATTTTTATTAGCATTATTTTGAAACTTTAATGCTCTAATGATAATGTAGATAGGCCTAAGACCTTAAAATTCCAAACCAAACCCTAGCGACAGAATCCCTTTATAAACCGTACATTATCATATCCTTGTTCCCAAATGCACAAAATATGATCCTTTACTCCAAGATTTAACCTTTGACTACACCCACCTATTAATACAGCATACAGTATAATAAGTACACGCGTGGTGAATATTGTACACTAAGAGAATGATGTCACGAAATCACGTAGCCTAAAGATTTTATCTTATTAATCGCATTAAATCAACTGTTCTACAGGCAGAATAGTTAGGGCTAACCATACTTGATTCTGTATCGTGATCATTTTCCTCTATAAATGCTTCCTCGGAAGTGTCTGCGTCTCCTCCAACTTCTTCATCTGATTCTTCTTGCGCTATAGTGTAATACTGTATATTTCCTCTTCAGCAAGTCCCTTCGGATTTTTGGATTGAATAAAATCCCTAAAAGCACAGGACCGTACGAAACACGTACATAGTTTCTAATTCTAAAATATGATTTAAAAGTTAAGACTGAGTTAAATAACAGAATCAATATTGTACTTTGTTCATCATACGTATGTTTATTCCTGTAAATCAGCACAAACGAATCTGACAACAATGGCACTGCTTGTAGTCGTTTGCGAATATTTTAGGGATAGGTTAGATGGCGCTTAAGGTCACCACGTACTCTTACACGATGAAAAAGTCTATTTTTGTGGCATCACTTTACTAAGTATTTTCTGGGTTTATGCTGAAGGTACAGCTATGATTCTTGTCACATATAAGAAGCGTTATATTTTGAGCTGTTTTTGACCCTGTAGTGCTACTTCGCTTTTATAGGATGTGTGAAATGAATAAAAATGTGGACAGATACATTTTCAAAAAAATGTTGTATAAGTTGCTTCAGGTACACATTTCTCAGTTGTTTTTCAATCAAATATTCTAAAATTTTGTTCACATACTTGTAATGGATCATGGCAGATGAGTAACCAATTTGTATCATTATTATTGGAACAGAATGCAAGAAAAAAATCCGAACTCTTTCTTTTTAAATTTATTCAAATTATGTATCAATTTTTCTCTTCCCAATCCATGCCTACTATGTTTTGGAAGTGAAAATAGGTTAACATTCAAGCACTCCATTAGGCAAGTTAATGTAAAACAAGAAGTTCCGTGAAGAACTATACAGCCTACTTTTCATGCCAATGATTATTCTACAGAATATGAACCTATCTAGAATAATGACGAAATTAAGTTGCTAATATCGAAATTTCCAATTAGTTCGAAATACTGTATACCTGGCATAATGTATCCTAATAGAGCACTACAGTTGGCAGCCCTGATGACTGAATATATTCTTAGTTCTGTCTCTTACGGTACTAAATACAAAATTTGGTTGAAGTCCACTGGATAGCATGGACGTTACATGCAGTTAAACATTGGATCTAACAGCGCGCGTAAAATCATGTTGGCAACAATGTCATGCATGTATTGGTCAGAAATAATCTGAAATAATATGATCTATTGTTGTGCCAATTTTGAATGAAATCCATTAGTTAGTATAGAAGTTACATGCATTTTAAAATTGGACCTATCAGCAGGCTTAGAATCATGTTGGCAGCACTGACGTATATTAGTTACTCCAAATTCGTCTAGAATGCCAGGTACTATACGTGTGCAAAGTTTAGAGCTATTGGCTTGCATACTTTCTGATATATTGATATTAGGGTAACAAAAATAGGGACAGCACATATTAACAGTTGGCAGCCCTGGTTGCTCCTTAGAATACGCATAGTCATATCTGTTATGGTACACATAGCACATACGAAATTTGGTTGAAATCCAAATGATAGTATGGAAGTTACATGTATTTAAAGTTGGACCTGTCAGCAGGCTTAGAATCATGTTGGTAGCACTGACGTATATAAGTTACTCCAAATTAATATAGAATGTCAGGTACTATACTTGTGCATAGTTTAAAGCTGTCGGCTTGCATACTTTCTGATATATTGGTATTTGGATAAAATAAATTAGGAGCATTTATTAACAGTTGGCAGCCCTGGTAGGTCTTAAGAATACGCTCAGTCATATCTGGTTATGTACACATACAACATACGAAATTTGGTTGAATTCCGCTTGATAGTGTAGAAGTTATATGCATTTAAAAATTGGACCTATCAGGAGGCTTATAATCATTTTGGCAACACTGCCATGTTTGGCCTCCTGGAAATTAAACTGAAATAATATGATCTGTACGTGTGCCAATTTTGAAATAGCTCCCATTCATACTTTCCAAGATATCCAACATGGAGCTCAAATTTCAATTGCGATTTTTTAGCAGTTGGTAGCACTGACATCATTTTCAAATATGGCCGTGAGATATTCAGGTATAGATCTTTACTCCTACCAAATTTTGTTTCGATTGCTGCAGCCGTTTAGGAGTTGATAGGGGGGACACACACACAGCCAGACAGACAGACAGAAGGACAGACAGACAGACAGACAGACAGACAGACACACATTTGCCCGATCTCATAAGTCTACTTTTTCCTCATTTTTGCAAAATGTGAAAAGTAGGCTAAAAATATCCCTCTATCTTAAATGGTTTCCTAGTTATTGGTACCTAAACATGAAAAATGAGTATTAACGGAAAACAGCTGGCAAAGTTAAAAGTGTATTATTCAGATCATGGGACGCTAATTTTTAAAAACGAATTTAAGGTAGTTGTTGACATCAAAACCCCAACAAACTATAGGCTATACAGTATATTTGGATTCAGAAGAGAATGAAGAATTTTATGGCGTCAAAATCAAAAAATCGATTTTTAGCCTACTTTCGATTTTTGCAAAAAATGAAAGTAGACTTATGAGATCAACACAGGGCGAAAAAAGTGTGTCTGTCTGTGTGTGTGTATGTGTGTGTGTGAGTCTGTGTGTGTGTGTGTATGTGTGTGTGTGAGTCTGTGTGTGTGTGTGTGTCTGTGTGTGTGTGAGTGTGTGTACTCTGAATGTCTGTCCCCCCCTATCAATTCGAACACGGTGAATGCGAATTGAACGAAATTTGGTACAAAGGTAGCACTAGCAAAGGACACCTCAGTGTCATGTTTTATATCGCCGCCATCTTGACGGAAACGTAATGGCGGCCACACAAATGTTCAAAGCTTAAATCAAATTACGACTAACCTAATCATCCGATCCCTACCAAATTTTGCAACAACATACCTTTATGGGGGGAGCATCCTTTGACCAAACCAATAGGCCATCAGCGTAATAGTTTGCGGATGGCGGCCATCTTTGTGTGAAAATCGATTCCCCTTATTAATTCAAACACGGTGCAACCGAATGGAACGAAATTTGGTACAGAGGTAGTACTAACAAAAGGCACCTCAGTGTCATGTTTTATATCGCCGCCATCTTGACGGAAACGTAATGGCGGCCACACAAATGTTCAAAGCTTAAATCAAATTACGATTAACCTAATCATCCGATCTCTACCAAATTTTGCAACAACATACTTTTATAGAGGAAGCATCATTTGACCAAATGACTAGATCGTTAGCCTAACTGTTTGCGGATGGCGGCCATCTTTGTGTGAAAATCAATTCCCCCTATTAATTCGAACACGGTAGAACCGAATGAACGAAATTTGGTACAGAGGTAGCACTAGCAAAGGGCACCTCAGTGTCATGTTTTATATCGCCGCCATCTTGACAGAAACGTAATGGCGGCCACACAAATGTTCAAAGCTTAAATCAAATTACGATTAGCCTAATCATCCGATCTCTAGCAAATTTAGCAACAACATACCTTTATGGAGGGAGCATCCGTTGACCAAACTAATAGGTCATCGGCCTAATATTTTGCGGATGGCGGCCATCTTTGTGTGAAAATCGATTCCCCTTATCAATTCGAACACGGTGAAACCGAATGGAACGAAATTTGGTACAGAGGTAGCACTGGCAAAGGGCACCTCAGTGTCATGTTTTATATCACCGCTATATTGACGGAAATGTAATCGCGGCCACCCAAATGTTAAAAGCTACGACCAACCTAATAATCTAGTCTCTACCAAATTTTGCAACACCATATCTTTATGTGGGATACATATTCAGACCAAACTGCAAGAACATCACCCCAATAGTTTGCAGATGGTGGCCAAGTATGTGTGCAAATCGATTCCCCCTATCAATTCAAACACGGTGAAACCGAATAGAACGAAATTTGGTACAGAGGTAGCACTAGCAAAGGGCACCTCATATTCATGTTTAATATCCCTATAGCACGTTGTATTTCAACAAGCTACTACAACCAACATTCAATCATACTCCTTGAAAAGGACAAAGAGTTATAGCAATACCCATGCATTTAGGAGAAAGTAGGCTATATGTTCTTTACTGAACATCTTGTTTCATCATGCGAGAGTTCGTGGTGTCCTTTAGAACATGAGGAAAAACTACAACCTTAATTTAACATCATTAGTACGGGTGGTGTATTTTTAACACCATTGTAATGAACGTAACAATTATGAAATACTTTTCGACAACTTAAATGTTCCTAAGTATTACGTTTTTTCTTGGCCGGCAGTGTATTAAAGCACATTTTATTAAGATTCAGGTCTATGTCAGATTTCGTCAAAGCCTTCTAGAACACACTGATAACTCTAGTAAGAGCACTGATATCTCGACCGTTCTCCACTAGATTGCTCTGAGTGGCTCATGCACATGTAAATAAGCATTCCATAGTCGCTGACTATTGAGTTGCAATCAGATGGCACATATAGCTGGAAAGCAGAATATTCGGGTTCGAGTCCTGAGGGTGAAACACGTGATATACGTGATCCAAGGTGAGTGTGAGGGACATGGAATAGGCCTAAAAGAAACCTACGGGCCATTATACGTGGAACAGGCTGTAATGGTCCCAATTATTTTAACCTTTATTCTGTCATGGTACTGAATTATTTAATCTGCATCACCTAACAGTATTAATATCCAAATCCTAAAATAGCCTGGTGAATTTACACTAATTAATAACGGAGATATCCACTGAAACATAACAACGCTTGGTTGATAATTTTCCCCATTCAGCTCGTAATTGGTTATAGAATTATTTATATCACTAAACGTCATTCCCTCTCGGTGTAGAATCATTTATTTTACACATTTTTAATCTGTTGATATTTAATTGCTCTCGGGAACACGAGAATAAAAAGCGTTAATGAATATTAAACTTTTCATGTGAGATTAAAGCAGCTGTATGTCGCTAAAGTGTAAAATGAAACCATAAAGTACTTTAAATGTGGGTCGGTCGTTGATATTGTGTAGACACACGAGTGCGTGTGGGTACATGCGTGAGCGTGCGTGTGGCTACATATCATTTAATATTATAATTGTTTCAAACTAAGTGCATGGAACTGTTAATACGTACTGAGGTTAAATTGGATCACTAATGATGTGTTGAATCTGGATACTTACTTGACCGCCTCGTGGTGTAGCGGCTAGCGTAATTGGCTGTCGCCCCGGAGGTTTTGGTTCGATTCGCGGCATTGTCATGCCATTCTTATTCTGGTGTGAGGGCTGGAACGGGGCAAAACTGAGCAGAGGAGGTTTCGAATCCCACCTCAGCTATCCTGGAAGTGGTTTTCCGTGGTTTCCCCATTTCTACTCCAGGAAAATGCTGGGGTAGTTCCTAACTTGAGCCCACGGTCGCCCCCTTCCCATTGTTATCGCCAAGTTAATAATTACACACACTAGTACAGCTATCATTAGGCCTATAACATAGGTTATCACGCAAATGCTACACACATCCAAATACATGAGGCTATAGGACCACGATATCGCAGCCCTTAAAATAATCAACAACAACAACAAAAACAAGGTAGTATATTAGTTTTCACGTCCAAGGGATTACAACTCAGCAATTTTCCTAGGTTTATGCAGTTTCTTGGACGGGGTTTCGAATTAATTATTTCTTTGGCCGTGAAAGCCAATATACCATATTTTTGGAAGCCTATATAGGGTGGTTAAAGGCTGCATGAGCTCTCAGCTCTCGCAGTAAATAAGCGCAGGTGCACTTCATAAGAAGGGAGGTAGTGCACAGTTCGCTACTCCTGTGGGGGTCCGGGCATGGACACCAAGAGCCCGCTGATGAGCCAGCTTGGTGTTTTAAACGAAAACGAAACCCTACACAAGACACGGCATAAACCTAGAACAATTGCTGAGTTTTTACAACAACAAGACTTGTCTGAAGCTAGAAATGGAACTTTTGTAGCGTCTACTCCCCGATCGGATTGTAATTGGCTGAGGACACACTTGGAAGCTCACTCCATACGATGGTGGTAAGAAATATGGCTAATATTAACATTAAGCCACTATTTAAATCGATTGAAAAGACGCGGAACAGGGAGTCAGCGCGTGGAAATGTAAGGCTGCTGGTTGCCTTGTTGTTTCGACTCACTTGCCACGGAGCATTTGATACGATCCGGTTGTTGTTGCTTGAGTTAGTCTTAGAACATCTTTGGAATCAGCCCCATGTGCTTATGCCTGTATTATATTTGTCTCATAACCTGTGTCATTGCAATACAGTATCCTCAGGATACACTGCAGGTCCACTGACGGGTCAAGCAAGGGCGCTGTCAAGTGCATTATGTAAGTACCGATATATTGTGCCCGTTTAGAACGGAGAATGATTAGTCATAACCTGGCTTAGCTTCTTCGGCTTCGGGGGTGTACCGTTCAACCCACTATATGACTGCACATTCGGACATGATAGCACTACTAGGTCCACAAGGATACAAGAAATACTCACAAAATAAACTCAAAAAGAAATATAATTTATTATCTATGAGGAAAAACTCAAAAATCTCTCAACAACAAAAAATCCAATAAAATCAATAATCAAGAGCACTAAAATCAACTTCTAAAACATAAAAATCTCTTGACAAATTACCCCAATCATCCTACATTTTTATCTTGCTTAGTTCCCTTCATACTTTTATTAACAGGGAATTATTATTCCTTATTCCTTAACTATATTTTCGCGCTTCGCGTTTCAATGATTATCCAAGTTTCCTTCATACTTTTATTAACAGGGAATTCTTATTCCTTATTCCTTAACTACATTTTCGCGCATCGCGTTTCAATGATTGTCCAAGTTTTTACGTAACATTCCTACCTTGTGATTACTTCACTTTTCATCATCATAATTGCACTTGCGTATTAATTCATCAATACTTTTTCGGAGATTTATTAATTGGTTGGTAATAATAATAATAAGAAGAATAAGAGCACTTGCTCGTAGAGTATCTCGCCCGCTATGGCTATATTAATTGGCAATGCTGGGAATACACGAAAAAATTGGTACGACACGAGACACCATGCTCGCTCGCCCTTAATGGCATGAACGACTCGGGGAGGTCCTATCACCTAGGCCCGGCCTTCAGCAAATACATAAATACATCCAACCAGACTTACATAGCATTTGACACAACACATTTCATAATCTGACCTGGCGAGAATTTTCTCTCAGTGGGCGCCACCCGATATAAACGACGAACCGACACCGAAGATTGATCTCTCGAAAAGGCGAATGAATTAATCATGCATGATTTACTCCTAGCTTGAGTTTACTTCATTAACTTTCTTGGCCTTTATTCGGCACAACACTATTTCTTGGTTACTCATTGTTCCTCAACCTTCACTTCAATTATCAACAATTAGCCTTCACACACAATTCATTAACTATATTCTTTATCGGTACCTTTTTACTTTCTATAACAGGACTTAACTGCCTATACTTTTCACAATTACGTCGCGACAATCACTATTCAACAATTTTTCAAATTTTACAAGGTCCAACGACCACTATTCCTTCAATACATTGATTATTAGGGTATACAACCACTATTCCTTCAATTACTTTGATTATTAGGGTAACTACGACCACTATTCCTTCAGTTACCTTAATTATTAGGGTAACTACGATCATTATTACTTCAATTACTTTGATTATTATGGTAACTACGACCACTATTACTTCAATACTATGATTTATAAAAATCCCATTTTTATTTCATGTTTCAGTTGCAACAACTTATTGTTTATATATTATTTGGAATGTAACACTCAATATTATTATTTGGGGTATAAAACTCAATTTATTGTTATTAATATGTGACATCTGACCTGCCATTGGTGCAACAACATATGCGATTTCCTGCTCCTAGATTTATTTACTTTATATTTCACTCATTTTACGGGTTTCACTGGCTTTATCGATTAACATAAGATTTTATCACTTTGTAACATCTTCCCTTTATGGTACAATTCCAAATACTTTTATCATTCATTTGATAGATAGTGCGTAACATGACATATTTTAATAAAGGCTCATGACTTACCCCTTTTCCATCTCCCAGGTGGATGACCGAATCTTACGACGGGTGGACCCATCATTCATATTCTTAGTAACACATTTTAACACTTCTAAATACACTTTGCATATTAATGTTTTTTTTACACTGACACCTTTTTATTAAAATTAACACTTGATAAAATTAAACATATCCCTTTTTACACTGGGATTAAACACATATAATTTATTTACACAACACTAAGCACACGGACCATATCTCAGATGCCGACGAATGCTTCTTCGACGCCTGACGATATATCTTATCGACGCTCCTAGCTTTGAAAGTCTGTTTCACCTGCTACATTCTTCCAGCATCGAACGTGTGATTCTCCTACACCTTCGGCTCCTCCTACTCTTCTATTCCAGTGTCTATAATGTTTGTTTAGATTGTCCTTTCTTATAGAGCTTTCCTCACTCCATTACTAATGTTTGTCTGCTTGTTTTCACTATAGCTCTATCCTCTCGTTTCTACGGCTACTTCGATCGCAAACCTATCATTCTCGTACTATCTTGAAAATGTTCTGTTCCTGTTCGAACCTACGTCCTCTGACGTTCAACTTGTTAACTTTGATACTGCGATAACTTGACATTAGGCTCCCTCTGGGAATTATATTTATATTGTCTCTGCTTTGCGTGGTGTAGTTTTTCCTACCGCTCACAAACTATTGTGTCGTGGTCTCGAACCTATATGTTCTCTATTAGAGTCCACCGAATACTTCATACGACAGGGCCTTCTCAGAGGTCCAATGTCTCTCTGTTTCTGCACTCTGCTTCCCTTTTTAAGTCTATAGCTTACATTGCGTATCGTAGCCTAACTTACTATAACGCGGCTTGGTTTCGAACCAATGTTACTTTACAAAAGTTCACAACTTTACTTGAACTTGATACTGTGACTAGCAAGACTTTATTTTACTGTGATGTGCCTTAACCGAGGCCTTAATTAACTTCAGCGTAGCCTACTCAACTGAGGTTCAACTTAGAACTCTGACGGACGTAACCTCCTCCTACTGAGATCCAGTTCGAGAACTTGTAGTAAAACGTGACCTACTCACTGAGGTCCAGATTGACACATGTATGGACGTGGCCTCCTCCTCTAAGGCCCAGTTTTAGACTTACTAACGTGTCCTCCTCCTCTAAGGCCCAGTTTTAGAACTGTTGCGGACGTGACCTCCTCCTCTGAGGCCCTGATGAGAACTGACTTGAGCATCTGCTCGGAGCTCTTTTATCTAAATTCATAGGAAACATAGTTCCTCAATGAGTTCTTGAGCTCATTTTCTAACTCTGCGCTATAATTTATTTCAAATTTCGATTCCAGGTGTGTATTACCACCATAAATGTAAACATTCTTCTAAGCGGAATTAATTCGCATCGTTAATTAATTTTTAATTAATCAAAAGGATTATTATTCCTGGTCGGGGGCCGATTAGTTTACCGTATTCATCCTCCATATCCATTCGCGGGATCCCCCACTGTATTCATCTACCGTCAGCGATTTTTATTCGTGTAGGCGTTACGCGCTCTCAACCTCCAGAAACCTATAATCCCTATGTTCACATCAGCTTCTGGTTCTTTCCAAGTAGTGTTTTAATCTTGTCAAGTTCGTTCTTCATTAACGCTCGGCTTCTGGTCGGGGATTTCCTTCTCCATATGATAAAAATAATGGTGAATTTTCAATTCTTGGGGCCTCTTCTTAATTGCCGTAATAATCGTTAATTACACAAATAGTCCCATTAGATCTGACAATTATCTGGTCATAAACACTCTTCAAACGTGCTTGGACGAAGAATTTTAATGGCTGCTTGCCTCATGTAATCTCCCCTCGAGAACACGCATGATTGCTCTTTCCTGTTTATCTTACTTTAAAACTTGTCAAAGTTAATGGTATTTATTGCTTCTTGCCTGCCTTAATATAGCAACTGCAGTTTCATATTCTTGGCTCTATGGCGTAACTTTCTGCAACACTTCCTTCTTGTTCTAACATATACAACTTCTTTTCATTTGAAAGGACATGTGTTCGAGGTTGTACCGACCCCTAGTCGGGTACAATATACAAGACCACTTTATTTATTTATTCATTTATGTATTTATTTATTTATTTATTTAGTGTTTGGCATGGAACATCTATATAATTACAAGCTAAGGAACACATAAAGGATATAAATTAGCATTTACAAGAACAATAATTATAAAAATCAATTAAAATTAAAATTAAAATTCAACAGTAAGCACAATTATAAAATGTTCAGGTTTACAAGTTAATAATAAAATTTGAAATCCAATCAAGACCAGGCTGCGAATCATGAAAGGCTTTCAGGTTCTCATAATAGACTTGAAGGCTGCAGTCCTCCACAATATGCTGGATGATCTGTCTTTCAAATCCACAGTCGCACTGAGGTAAGGAAGCCTCATTCCACTTGTATAAGCTGTATGTGCAGACCCCATGTCCCGTTCGAATCCTGTTGAATGATTTCCATGTATTGCGTGGTAGTTCCATACCAGCTAGTTTCTTGATGGGATCAACGAAGTTTCTATATTTCTCATTGAAAATCATTCCATACCTCAGACCACTCGTTGTCAATTTGAAAAATATTTAATTGTAGAGACTCCGCTGTGGTCGGCAGGATTTCAAGTGACTTACCTTTAACGTAGGTAGGTCGGAATGAATAGGACGCTGTGGAGAGGAGATTATCTTTTGATATTCCCGCAGGAGAGATTTTTGTCTACGTAAGTCAGTGGTGCAAATGTGACTTAGAGGTGAAAGCCAGTACAGATGAGTGGTCCTGATACAACCCGATATGATCCTCACCGCCGAATTAAATTGGACATCAATCTGCTACACATGTGGACTGTTAAGCCACACCAGTGCACAGTGTTCAGCAGCTGAATAGACAAGTCTTAAAGCAGAAGACCGTAATGTTATTGCTGTAGCTCCCCATGTGGTTCCACATAACTTCTGAAATATGTTATTGCGTGATATTAGTTTTGGTGCAGTGTTCTGCAGGTGCTTCTTGAAGGACAAAGTCCTATCGAGAGTAACGCCTAAATATTTTGGAAAATTTTGATGATGAAGGACTTTCTAATTAAAGATGACATTCAGCTTTGCATTTGCCAACCTGTTGTTTAAGTGGAAACAACTATATTCAGTCTTTCTAGGATTCAGTGTTAGTCTCCATTTCTTGAAGTATTCATTAATAATGCTTAGATCTCAGGAAAGATCTGTTCGCTCTTCTTAAGAGTTCATTGTTGAGTTGCCAAAGCCAGGTCATCTGCATAAATGATTTTTCTCGATTGCGTTGTAGGGAGGTCTAATGTGTACAAGTTAAGGAACACTGGAGCTAAAACGGAACCTTGTGGAAGTCCATTGTTCAGTTTCTTTTGCTTACGTACTTTGGTCCCAACAACCACATGGAAATATCTTTCAGACAGCATATTGTTTATAAGCTTGTTCATAGTTTGACATGGTAGGATACGCATCAGTTTGTAGAGTAATCCATCCATCCATACCGTGTCAGAGGCTGCTTTAAGGTCAACAAAAGCAATGGATGTTCTAAGTTGTTGAATCCCTGCTTCTATATGAGTGGTGAGACTTAGTACTTGATCTGTGCAGCTTCTGCTTGGTCTAAAGCCTCCTTGTTCAATAGGTCTAACTTCAAGAATCTTCGAACCAATTCGGTTAAGGATGAGATTTTCCAGAAGTTTTTAGCAACAGCTTAGGAGGGCTATCGGTCGATATCTATCTGGTTTATCTTTAGGCTTACCAGGTTTCCATACAGCTATGATTTTCATTTTTTGAAAGCTTTTGGTGTTTACCAGTGATCATTACATTAGAAAAGAAAGCAGCAAGCCTTTTATGAGTCTTGTTTACACAATTGACAAAGAATTCAGGATGAATGCCATCAAACCCTGTGATTTGCCTGTTTTTAACATCCTTAAGTGCAGTATTGATCTCAGCTACTGTGAAGTCATTGGAATATTCTGACTGGTGGACTGCCTGTTGTTTGAGGTAGGCTAGTTCTTTCTGGGTTCTAGGACCTTAAAACGTGGTTTTCATGTTCCATTTGTCTGTTATTCTAAGTGTGGGAAATTGAGAGGGCTATCCAAAATATCAAGTGACAGTGTTATCAGCAGGGTTTCAAACGGTAAGTATGTAAAATTCGGTGCAATTCAGTGAAACGGTGTGGATTTGTGGTAAAGGGCCAAATGCTGGGAATGGAGTGGTCTGTACGAAATTTAAAGTGGACTGTGTTACCTGAAGGGTTCCAAAGGGTAAGTAGGCTATACAAAAATTGGTTCAGATAGGTGAAAAGTGTAGATTTATGCCAAAGGACCTAAATGCAGGGAATGGAGTGGTCTGTCCAAGATTTCAAGTAGACAGTGTTACTCGTCGGGTTCCATAGGGTAAGTACATAAAATTTGGTTCAGATCGGTGAAACGATGTAGATTTGTGCCAAAGGGCCTACATGAAGGGAACGGAGTGGTCTTTCCGAAATTTCATGTAGACATTGCTACTCGTCGGGTTCCAAAGGGTAAGTATGTAAAATTTGGTTCAGATCGGTGAAACGGTGGAGATTTGTGCCAAAGGGCCTAAATGCAGGGAATGGAGTGGTCTGTCCGAAATTTCAAGTAGTCAGTGTTACTCGTCGGGTTCCAAATGGTCAGTACATAAAGTTCGGTTCAGATCGGTGAAACGATGTATATTTGTGCCAAAGGGCAAAAATGCAGGGGATGGAGTGGTCTGTCCGAAATTTCAAGTAGACAGTGTTACCCGCAGGGTTCCTAAGGGTAGGTATACAAATTTTGGTTCAGATCGGTGAAACGGTGTAGATTTGTATACGTAACAGACAAACAAACAAACAAACAAACAGACAAACATTGAGCTTTATATAGATAGGCTTATGAGATCACCTTTTGTCCGAATGTGTGTGTGTGCGTCCGTGTGTGTGTCCTTCCTTACTGAAATCTAAACGGCTGGATCGATTTCAATGAAACTCGGTAAGGTCATAGTCCTGATTTAGCCGACCTCGACCGTTCCTTTCAAATTTTACTGTAATATGTCTCACCAATTCAACAAGGTGGTTGTGCGTAATATTTCACCGGTATTCTATATCTCCGAAACTATTAGTGATATCACCCTGACATTTTGTACGGTGATAAAGGACACAACTAGAAGTTTACCTATGTGACTTTCAAACACCGGTTGACTACAAAACGAACATGGCAGCTAAGCGAATTTAAAATATTTCTATAGACTCTTCTCGCGATTTAACCATCCAAACGCAGTGAAACCATGTACAGTAAATGTTTATACACAATGCAATGCACTGACATTTAATTTTCCTCAATTGTTTACATAACCTCAAGATGGTGGCTGTGCGAAATGTTAAAATTATGTTTTTATTCCTTGTGTCCTAATCCTGCAATCGAAGTCAACGTGTGAATATGAACCTATGCAATAATCCTCATCTAATAGTACATACATCTCTGACCTAGATATTCTGAGGGATACCTGAGCTGTGCCCGTTTCCTCGTTTTCCAATGGCTTCAGAATGTACCCACTAAATCAGGTGATTTCAATCCATAGTTCACGAACCATTGAATAGTTCAAGTGGGGACCATCAGTACAAATACTTTGAATCCCGCTGCTTTAAATTCAGATGAAAATTAAAATAAAGTATTCAAAACAAAATGCATCACATTTTATACTAATTTCTTTAGTGAAAATTCAAAATAGGCATTGTACTGTGATTTCCTGAATAGAAATTGTGATTAAGACTATTGGTTAAACATTGAGGTAATTTGAGCGCATTGCAAACATTTAGGTAGATTTCATTAGAAAGCTAACTATTGCAATGGGTCCCATGTTTCGACTTCCGGAAAATTTCGACATATCTTCGCGTTTCACATCCCCCCGACCCCAAAACCACCGTCAGTTCAAAAGTTTATATATAATTTATGTATGTATATATACGAGGCACGTCCAGAAAGTAAGTTCCGTTTGGTGATAAAATTAAATTGTGTACAGATACAGAAAAAATATTTATTGCACAACATTCTACACCTCTTAAACTACTTTTCCACTTAACTGACGAACTTTTGCAGGCGTTTGTCATAGCGTGGCACAAGTTTTTTGGATACCTTCTTCATAGAAGTTTGCCGTCGACCCGTAAACGAGAGTGAAGACTCCCCTTAAGATATCCTTCTGTTTGGCCATCACTGTTAGGCAAATTGGCCGGAGAATTCCTAAACATACGCAGTTCTCCTGGTAAGCACGCAATTAGCCTAACAGTAGTGGCCAAACGGCAAGATATCTTGAGGGGAGTTTTCTCTCTCGTTAACGAGTCGGCGGCAAACTTCTATGAAGAAGGTATCCAAAAACTTGTGCCACGCTATGACAAATGCCTGAAAAAATTCGGCAGTTATGTGGAAAAGTAGTTTAAGAGGTGTAGAATGTTGTGCAATAAATATTTTTTCTGTATCTGTACACAATTTAATTTTATTACCAAACGGAACTTACTTTCTGGACGTGCCTCGTATATATATGTATATATATATATATATATGTATATCAGTTTCTTGTGGACACGATAACTGCCGTAATTTTGCACCAATCACTTCGAATTTCTTTACCGAATATGTATACCTATAAAATCTCGGTCGAATTGTTAATGGGCAAAATCGGTCAAAGGGGGTGAAAATGGGAGGCTTTTTTTTTTCGAAAAAGTGAAATATCGCTATAACTCTCTTAATATCTGAAATATTGAATCCATTCAAAGTTCAAAGACCCTAAAATTTTTGTTTGAAAAGTTTTTTGATAGCACCAACCATTGACCAAAGGGGTGGGAAAAAGTGGGTTTTTCGTGAAACATTAATCATATCTCTGTTAATAGGCACAATATCAAAACCGTACAAAATGGACAATATTCCTCCAATAATTACCTAAAACTTTTGTCTGAAAGAATTTTTGATATGACCCACCATTACGCCACGGGGTGAGCAAAATGATTTAAATTATAAGAAAATGCCAAGTGCCAAGAGAGGTTGCCATGACAACTTTACTTTTCATTGATAAGGGATGAGCCATCAGCAGTTGCTATGACAACGCCACTGCACGAGATAACATTCAGATTTCCATCTGTCTGTGGGAAGCGACTTCGGTATCGTAACTGGTAGCATGCTGAACTTCTATGCCCAAGGTCGCGGGTTCAAACCCGGCTAAAGTCGTCGGATTTACTAAGAGCGCTAAAAAAACTGAGTTTGCTTTCCTTCGGAGGGGAAGTTCCAACGTTCGTTGCGAGTTGATGGTTCCGGTGGCATCTAGTAGCCAAGTTCACAGCTAGGTGTCGTTGATGGTAGTATTTTAGGTAGATTTCATTAGAAAGCTAACTATTGCAATGGGTACCATGTTTCGATTTCCAGAAAATTTCGACATATCTTCGCGTTTCACATCCCCCAGACCCCAAAACCACCGTCAGTTCAAAAGTTTATATATATATATATATATATATATATATATATATATATATATATATATATATATGTATATATTGTACCCGTTCATCCTGGGAATGCGATGACCCATCTGCTATTACATCGCATTCCTGGATTTCCAGGACAGAGCGGAGTTAAATGCACACCTAGTCAAATAAGGAATGTGTCGGAAATTCAGTTGAAATATCTCAAAAGCAGAGGGTAACACGAGATAAAGTATCTCCAGGGTCGTTACGGGTTTAAATTTAATTTAAAAAAAAAATACAAATATCAATGGACGCCATCAACTGAATCCCTAGCAAACCACATCCTTCCTGGTTAAGCCTTAATTAAGACAAGGAAAGAAATAGGAAAATCACATCATCATCAGATCACAACTAAGATAAAAACAAATGTATTCAACTTTGATAGTCAGACAGACATATTAAACACTCATCCTACCTAAGAGCATGGTCGAATGCCAACGTTAAATTGTCATTGTCCAGAAAATCGAACCATCTCCATTCTACTCAAAGTGTATTTAATCCACATAAAATAGGAAAAATTTCTAAAGTTCTCTTGGGTTCTCAGGATCACCGTAGCACTATGTCTTTGCGTCACTGACATTCGTGATAACTGAGACCTAACTTCTCTTTAAATTAACATCATGAATGTGGATGTAAAAAAAATATTAATCTGTCTAACACACATATTATAATCACATATTTTAAATATCACATAATTTATGGCTTGCATGGCATCATTCACATGCCGAATATGTTAGTAAAATGCTCCTAAACATCGAATAACTAATTTACACTATTTACACTGTCATTAATCATTGCTGGTTTGTGAATCACAGAAAATCCACTATTCATTGGTTATAATCATCATCATCATCATCAAAATTAAATATTTTTCACATTAGTTCTCATCTCAAATTGCAATTCTTCAAATCATTCAAATTATATCTCTCAATTAAATTTATTTAAATCCATTTAAATTTATTAATCATCAGCTTCTTTAATTAATTATCACCTTCTAATTCAGTTATTCATCATCTATTTAATCATCTATTAATTTATTTAAATCAGCTTATTTATTCAATCTTTAATTCATCCATTTATTTAATTCATTGATCTATTCCAAAATTTAATTTATCAACTTATTTAAATTTCATTCTTCTAGTTATTTAGATTTTTATTATTTCATCTAGTCATTCTGATTTTTATTTCATTAGGTCAGATCATTAATATGCTTAATTTTCAGATTATTATTTCATTAATTATTATTATCAGAAAATCTTGTATTATCAACATTATTTATTTGTTTAATTTCCTAACAAATTGCTTAATAAGGGTTTATAGAACGTTGTCTTACAGTTTTATCACTTCCAAGTTATATCTCGTATTAAATTATCATGCCAAAAAATATTATTGCCTTCACAAATTCACGTTGGATCTCACTATCCACAACTACATTATATATTTTCACTTTATCAAATATCACATTTGAATACCACAATTATTCCACAAACTTCATAAATATTCAGCGCACAGCATGAATCTCAAAAATAATGCTAGACTGGGTTCGACAACCTCATGTCTGCTTCAAAATACATTAGCAATATTGCAACTTCCACTTGGCAACTTCCACAAAATGCCTATCACAAACTTCACTTAATCACGTTGCATGATCTACAAAAATACATAACTGGCTTCAAATTATCAACGCACACAATCTCCAATAACTGTAATTAATCTGATCACATCTAGACAACTTCTTGAACAATTAGGAAAAATATTACCTTAGTAATCGAAATCAAATTCAAAATCTGCTTTCAAATAGAATAAATTCTCTTAAAATTCTCATAATTCACTTCACAGAAAAACACCAATGCGCTGTAATCTCTCACATCGAAATATGCAATACTGATCTGCCTTAAAATAAATCTGACCATTAATGATTCATCTTATAAGACTCAATTACTTTAAATCCTTCTCAAAGGTATCAAATTCAATCATAAAAATTATCAAAAGCATTAGCTGTATCAGCTGTTAAATTGAAAGTACTCTCAAAAGAGTATAGCAACAAAATATTGGATTGGCAAACAATAATTACAAAATGTAACCCTGCTGACATGTATTTTTAATTTATTTAACAAAATTCGACTGATATGTGACTAGTAGTTCCTTGTTTGATCCTCTTACAATCTCAAGTACACTCGGATGATAAAAATGAGTCCCTCAATGGCAAGTAAGATGAGTAACCACCACACGATCGTATAAATACGAAAGGCCTTGCCTCGTCGACTAATATGATAATGCCCTGAACGATGGGTAAAGATGTGTACCACCACGCAATCGTATAAATACGAAAGGCCCCATCTCGTCGTCTAAATGAGTGAATGTACCAGATTGGAATCAACAAGTCTCTAGTTGTCACATAAAAGCGATATTCATTCACTTGAGTGAATAACATCTTAATATCTCCAAACAATCCAATGGAAAAATCCCTACTGATGAATAATACACACTCGCTAGTATGCAATGAACTGACGAAGTAATTTAAATAATCCAATTGCAGATCACGAGTTCGAAATACTCGTCACAAAAAAAAATAACTATCCAAGAAAAACTATCCTTACTGGAAAATGTCTAAAAGACCAAACATCTGCTTAATAAAGCCAACCAATGGTGAGAATTTCGTATAATGGTGCCTGCCATATCATATGGTAACGCCATATTCTAGCAAAACTTGGACAAATAATGTCTAAGCCATGTCTCAATAAACGTATAACTCCTACTAGAAAAATATACACATGTATGCCCAGTGCTCATGAAAATATCATATTAGAAAGTCATAACTCTTACAGTACCTTCTCATATCAGCTGTTATTATATTTCAAAGATCGTCGATTATTCTTGTGTGTAATAAATTTCTCGAAAGATCGACGTGAATATCGTATCACCCACGCAAAAACGATCGCCTTCATATCCCAAGTGAATCAGCTGTTAGACCTCCTCTTCTTCAGGAATCGAATCCATCGCTCCGTGGTGCCATCGCGTCTCTGTCTTCGTTTACTCCGACATGATGAACTGCATGTTATTCATAGCGGATACTGTCCAAAACCTGACGTAAAAGTTCATAAAAGCAGCGTACCCCATATTATCCTTCTATGTTACGCCACTGTCCCATATAATGTTCGGTTCGCTTGTTAAAAGTTCAATCTCCAGAGTGGTTAAGTCTCACTTGCAGAAAATAAATTTTATTTATGAGAGTGTATAAGTTTTTGAAACACCCTGTAGCTGTGTTCGTACTCGGTATTTTATGATAATTCATAAAAAAGAATTCTATTAATGCACATGCCAATGTTCATAAGTGCATATAATTGTAACAGTTTGTTTGCTTAAAAGCGTTAATGTTCTTTGGACCCCATGGTCGCTCTACATATTCTGTTATGAAATGCATAGTCGTAATGTAATTTGAATATCTAAGTTCATAATTGCAGTATATCGTAACTATCTGCCTGCACAATTCTATTACTGAATACAAGTCCCAACTCAATGTTGTAACTGAATGTTGAAATGAAGTTCAGCTTCTTTAATGTTGCCTGCGTATAAAAGTCGGAACTAGCCCGCTCGGATCTACTGCATTGTTCCAGAATGAACTATGCTTAAAGCCGGTCTCGCCATGGCGCTTTGCTATACTGTTCTGCGTTATAAAATGCAGCTCGAAATAAAGTTCTCAAACTCGTATTACAATGCTGTTCTGAACCCCGACTTTTCTCCTCCGTACACGGCCCGCACAGCCTGCCTCTTAACCGGTCTTCTCGCCGTCTGCCCTGCGTTGTTCGCCTTGGCTCAATGACCTACTTCCTGCTCTCTGCTCGGTTAAGTAATACTGTCGCCTTCGCTTTACGTAACCAGTGCTGTTCACCGCTCGACTTCACCGTACGCTCTGCGCATGTGTACCGCATCAGCTCGCTGGCTGAACTCGACTGACTTGTCTGGACTGCATTGACCAGCTCCTACCTGGCGCGGTCACGTGATTCTCTCCCACCATCTACGGTCGTGCGTCACAAATATAATCTCGACCACCTTCATCTCGGCTATTAAGTTATACAATAACTTAAGGGATTAACTGTCTTTCGTCAAGTTATTATCATATATAATGCTTGTTATCTCTTCTCTTCTGAGATGATTAAATATACTGTTCCATTTAGATCTTAATAAAACTTTAATATTCCTCCCATAATTCCATCTACTTGACTGGCAGTGCCTTCTTGATCCTTGGCATTCTACGTCATTTTCTAATATTCCTCTACTCGATGTGAGCGCTATCTTTACAACTCTTCCCATAAATCTCAACTACGGCTCAATGTCAGCTGGCGTAGCCGATAGCCTCAAGTGGGTATCGGGTACAATATACATATATATATGTATATCAGTTTCTTGTGGACACGATAACTGCCGTAATTTTGCACCAATCACTTTGTATTTTTTACCGAATATGTATACCCATAAAATCTCGGTCGAGTTCGTTACTGGGCTAAATCGGTCCAAGGGGATGAACATGGGGGACTTTTTTTTCGAAAAAATGAAATATTGCTATAACTCTCTTAATATGTGAAATATCTAATCTGTTCAAAGTTCATACTATGTGTCGGATAAAGCTCAAAAATTTATGTTTGGAACGTTTTTTGATAGCACCAACCATTGACCAAAGGGGTGGGAAAAAGTGGGTTTTTCGGGAAACATTAATCATATCTCTGTTAATAGGCACAATATCAAAACCGTACAAAATGGAAAATATTTCCCTAATAATTACCTAAAACTTTTGCCTGAAAGAATTTATGATATGAGCCACCATTACACCAAGGGATGAGAAAAATGATTTCGGAATTACTAAGAAAATGCCAAGAGCTATCAGTGGTTGCCATGGCAACACTACTAAATTGATGAGGGATGAGCCATCAGACGTTGCCATGACAACGCACTTGCGCGAGATCAGATTCAGATTTCCATCTGACTAAGTGTGAAGCGGCTTCTGTGACGTAACTGGTAGCATGCTGAAGGTCTATGCCCAAGGTCGCGGGTTCAAAGCCGGCCAAAGTCGTCGGATTTTCTAAGAGCGCTAAAAATCCCTCAGTATGCTTTCCTTTGGAGGGGAAGTTCCAACGTTCGTTGAGATTTGCTGATTGGGGTGGCATCCAGTAGCCAAGTTCACAGCTAGGTTTCGTTGACGGTAGTATCTGGTAGCAACATTAGGAACTACTGCTTGAAATTGAGCGTCTGCATTCCTTACCTGAATTACAGACTAATACAGCCATCACAATTCACACCGTTTATCAGACAGATTCTACACTCTCCTAAAGTTCACGGGGTTACATGACCACGTTGTCGCAGCCCCTAAACTGAGGAACCAACCAACATCTCTGCGGGAGATATAATATTGCGTGAAGAAGTAACAGACCGTTACATAGTTACACATCAGTGTCGAAACCTTGTATAAGGAGAGTGTGACCACAAGTATAATAACAAGTAGTTCCGTGAAGAACTATACAGCCTATTTTCATATATCCTATTTATGTTAATTGCCTCTAGCAACATACACAATTTCTGTTTGATTGCTGTAATAGATTCGTAGATATTGAGAACCGACTAAAAATTTCGGATGGTCGCCATGTTGGATTTTATATATGTAGGTCCTAGAGTTATGTACTGTTACATGCAGATAATTGTGTACGTGTAGTATTCAAACTACAATCGCATAATTAGTACACAAGAAGTAACAAGGAGATTTTAAAATTTCGCACAGCTGCCATCTTGAGGTTATGGAAACAATTGAAATAAATTAGATGCCAGTGGATTACCATTCGTATCAGGATTTACTGTTCCAAGTTTCACTACACTCGGATGGTTAAATTGCGAGAAACGTCCATGTGAATTTTTATATTTCGCGTCGCCTCCATGTTGGATTTGTGTACACCAAGTCATTTGAAGTCCTATAGGTGAACTTAAGTTCATAGCCCCTATGAACATTAAGAAATTCAGTTTGATTGCTATAATAGATTCGTAGATATTCAGAGCCGACTAAATATTTTGGATGGTCGCCATGTTGAATTGTTAAATGTATAGGCCATAGAGTCATGTACCATTAAAGGAAAATTATTGCGTAGGTTCAATATTCAAACTTTCAATTCGATCGCATGACTACATCACAAGAAATAAAAACTTAATTTTAATATTCGCACATCCGTGAAGAACTATACAGCCATCTTGAGGTTATGTAAACAATTGAACTAAATTAGATACCAGTGCATTACAATGTGTATAAATATTTCCTGTACCAGATTTCAGTGCGTTTGGAACATTAAATCGCGAGAAAGGTATATTTAAAATTTTCAACTTCGCTTGGCTGCCATGTTCGTTTTGTAGTTAACCGGTTTCTGAAAGTCTTATAGATGGACTTCCGTAGAGCCCTTTATCTTCGTAAAAGATTTCAGGGAGATACCGCTGATAGTTTCACAGATATGGAATGCCGGTGAAATATTTCGCACATCCGCCATCTTGTAGTTATGTAAACAATTGAACGAAGTTAGATGTCGGTGCATTATAATGTTTATAAACATATACTGTTCCAAGTTTCATTGCGTTTGGTTGGTTAAATCGCGAGAAACGTCTATTTAAAAGTCGCAACTTCGCTTGGCCGCCATGTTCGTTTTGTAGTTACCAGATTTTCAAAGGTCACATAGGTGAACTTATAGTTGTTCCCTTTATCACCATACAAAATGTCAGGGTAATATCGGTAATAGTTTCGGAGATATTGAATGCTGGTGAAATATTTCGCACAGCTGCCATGTTGGATTGGTGAGTCGTAACAAAATTTGAAGGGCACGGTCGGGGTCGCAGGGAATAGTGCTATGACCTTACCGAGTTTCATTGAAATCGCTCCAGCCGTTTAGATTTTATTAGGGGGGGACACACACACGAATCACACACACACACACACACACATTCACACACACACGGACAAAAGGTGATCTCATAAGCCTATTTTTTCAAAATTGAAAATAGGCTAACAAGTAGTTCCGTGAAGAACTATACAGCCTATTTTCATATTTTCATATTTATGTTAATTGCCTCTAGCAACATACACAATTTCAGTTTGATTGCTGTAATAGATTCGTAGATATTGAGAACCGACTAAAAATTTCGGATGGTCGCCATGTTGGATTTTATACACACATCAAAAAACGTTTTGCATCACCTCGGTTCCAAGAGTTCCGGAACCGTTAAATACAAAGGGAATAGAGATCAACACAAACAACATTTCAGCTCGTTTTATTGCTCATGAGACCCACACATTGCATGTTGTACCATCATACAGCTAGACTTTCAGCATTTGTGGTCCAGATTGCAGTACACACCACTACCTCTAATACCCAGTAGCACGTCCTCTTGCATTGATGCATGCCTGTATTCGCCGTGGCATACTATCCACAAGTTCATCAAGACACTGTTGGTCCAAATTGTCCCACTCCTCAACGACAATTCGGCGTAAATCTCTCAGAGTGGTTGGTGGGTCAAGACGTCCATAAATAGCCCTTTTCAACATATCCCAGGCATGTTCGATAGGGTTCATGTCTGGCGAACATGCTGGCCACTGTAGTCGAGCGATGTCGTTATCTTGAAGGAACGCATTCACAAGATGTGCACGATGAGGTCGAGAATTGTCGTCCATGAAGACAAATGCCTCTCCAATATTCTGCCGATATGGTTGCACTATGGGTCGGAGGATGTCATTCAGGTATCGTAAAGCCGTTTCGGAGCCTTCCATGACCACCAGTGGCGTACGTCGGCCCCACATAATGCCACCCCAAAACATCAGGGAACCACCACCTTGCTGCACTCGCTGGACAGTGTGTCTAAGACGTTCAGCCTGACCAGGGTGCCTCCAAACACGTCTCCGACGATTGTCTGGTTGAAGGCATATGCGACACTCATCGGTGAAGAGAACGTGATGCCAATTCCGTGGGGTCCATTCAGCATGTTGTTGGGCCCATCTGTACCGCGCTGCATGGTGTCGGGGTTGCAAAGCTGGACCTCGCCATGGACGTCGGGAGTGAAGTTGCGCATCATGCAGCCTATTGCGCACAGTTTGAGTTGAAACACGACGTCCTGTGGCTGAACGAAACGCATTATTCAACATGGTGGCATTGCTGTCAGGGTTCCTCCGAGCGGCAATCCGTAAGTAGCGGTCATCCACTACAGTAGTAGCCCTTGGGCGGCCTGAGCGAGGCCTGTCATCGACAGTTCCTGTATCTCTGTACCTCCTCCATGTCCGAACAACATCGCTTTGGTTCACTCTGAGACGCCTGGAAACTTCCCTTGTTGAGAGCCCTTCTTGACACAAAGTAACAATGCGGACGCGATCGAACTGCGGTATTGACCTTCTAGGCATGGTAGAACTACAGACAACATGAGCAGCGTACCTTCGTCCTGGTGGAATGACTGGAACTGATCGGCTGTCGACCCCCTCCGTCTAATAGGCCCTGCTCATGCATGGTTGTTTACATCTTTGAGCAGTTTTAGTGACATCTATGAACAGTCAAAGGGACTGTATCTTGGATACAATATACACAGTCAACGTCTATATGCCGGAGATCTGGGAACCGAGGTGATGCAAAACTTTTTTTGATGTGTGTATATGTAGGTCCTAGAGTTATGTACTGTTACATGCAGATAATTGTGTACGTGTAGTATTCAAACTACAATCGCATAATTAGGACACAAGAAGTAACAAGGAGATTTTAAAATTTCGCACAGCTGCCATCTTGAGGTTATGGAAACAATTGAAATAAATTAGATGCCAGTGGATTACCATTCGTATAAGGATTTACTGTTCCAAGTTTCACTACACTCGGATGGTTAAATTGCGAGAAACGTCCATGTGAATTTTTATATTTCGCGTCGCCTCCATGTTGGATTTGTGAACACCAAGTCATTTAAAGTCCTATAGGTGAACTTAAGTTCATAGCCCCTATGAACATTAAGAAATTCAGTTTGATTGCTATAATAGATTCGTAGATATTCAGAGCCGACTAAATATTTTGGATGGTCGCCATGTTGAATTGTTAAATGTATAGGCCATAGAGTCATGTACCATTAAAGGAAAATTATTGCGTAGGTTCAATATTCAAACTTTCAATTCGATCGCATGACTACATCACAAGAAATAAAAACTTAATTTTAAAATTCGCACATCCGTGAAGAACTATACAGCCATCTTGAGGTTATGTTAACAATTGAACTAAATTAGTTACCAGTGCATTACAATGTGTATAAATATTTCCTGTACCAGATTTCAGTGCGTTTGGAACATTATATTGCGAGAAAGGTATATTTAAAATTTTCAACTTCGCTTGGCTGCCATGTTCGTTTTGTAGTTAACCGGTTTCTGAAAGTCTTATAGATGGACTTCCGTAGAGCCCTTTATCTCCGTAAAAGATTTCAGGGAGATACCGCTGATAGTTTCACAGATATGGAATGCCGGTGAAATAATTCGCACATCCGCCATCTTGTGGTTATGTAAACAATTGAACGAAGTTAGATGTCGGTGCATTACAATGTTTATAATCATATACTGTACCAAGTTTCATTGCGTTTGCTTGGTTAAATCGCGAGAAACGTCTATTTAAAAGTCGCAACTTCGCTTGGCCGCCATGTTCGTTTTGTAGTTACCAGATTTTCAAAGGTCACATAAGTGAACTTATAGTTGTTCCCTTTATCACCATACAAAATGTCAGGGTAATATCGGTAATAGTTTCGGAGATATTGAATGCTGGTGAAATATTTCGCACAGCTGCCATGTTGGATTGGTGAGTCGTAACAAAATTTGAAGGGCACGGTCGGGGTCGCAGGGAATAGTGCTATGACCTTACCGAGTTTCATTGAAATCGCTCCAGCCGTTTAATTTT
The DNA here is from genome assembly GCA_946902985.2 of Meconema thalassinum. Taxonomy (NCBI): domain Eukaryota; kingdom Metazoa; phylum Arthropoda; class Insecta; order Orthoptera; family Tettigoniidae; genus Meconema; species Meconema thalassinum. The sequence goes on from OX336391.1 coordinate 329,622,129, forward strand.
ATTAGGGGGGGACACACACACGAATCACACACACACACACACACGCACACACACACGGACAAAAGGTGATCTCATAAGCCTATTTTTTCAAAATTGAAAATAGGCTAAAAATGGACTCCAAATGACAAGAAGGATACCGTCGTCATAAGACAATAGAATGTTTAAAATATGCATAAAATGACGAAAAACAAAGTTAATTAATCTCCAATTATTAAATACTTTCACGCAATAAATGTGGTCTGATCCTTCTACGAAAACCTGCATATTTTGCCTATTTTCGCCTATCCCCAAGTGTGTCCGGTGAAATCTACCTCCGCCTTCCGGCGTGCCGAGAGGACTTTTAGGTAGATTTCATTAGAAAGCTAACTATTGCAATGGGTACCATGTTTCGACTTCCGGAAAATTTTGACATATCTTCGCGTTTCTCATCCCCCAGACCCCAAAACCACCGTCAGTACAAAAGTTTATATATAATTTATGTATATATGTAAATATGTATCTATATATATATATATATATATCAGTTTCTTGTGGACACGATAACTGCCGTAATTTTTCCCCAATCAGTTTGAATTGTTTACATAATAAGTATCCCTTTAAAATCTCGGTCGAGTTCGTTAAAGGGCAAAATCGGTCGAAGGGGGTGAAAATGGGGGGCTTTTTTTCGAAAAAGTGACATTTCGCTATAACTCTCTTAATACGTGAAATATCGAATCCATTCAAAGTTCATAATATGTGCCGGATAAGTGCCAAAATTTTATGTCAAATAAGTTTTTTGATAGCACCAACCATTGACCAAAGGGATGGAAAAAAGTGGGTTTTTCCGGAAACATTAATCATATCTCTCTTAATAGGCACAATATCAAAACCGTACAAAATGGAAAATATTCCCCTAATAATTACCTAAAACGTTTGTCTGAAAGAATTTTTGATATGACCCACCATTACGCCAAGGGATAAGAAAATTAATTTCGGAATTAAAGAAAATGCCAAGTGCCATCAGAGGTTACCATGATAACGCTTCTAAATTAATGAGGGATGAGCTATCAGAGGCTGCCAAGACAACGCCATTGACGAGATCACATTCATTTTTAGCCTACTTTCCACACTTTGCAAAACTGAGGAAAAAGTAGACTTTTGAGATCGATCCGGGAAAATGTGTCTGTCCTTCTGTCTGTCAGTCTGTCTGTCTGTCTGTCTGTCCTTCTGCCTGTTTGGCTGGCTGTGTGTGTGTGTCCCCGCCCCCCCCCCCCCCCTATCAACTCCTAAACGGCTGCAGCAATCGAAACCAAATTTAGTATGAGTAAAGATGTATAACGGAATATCTCAGGCCCATATTTGAAAAAGATATCAGTGCGACCAACTGCTAAGAAAACGCACTAGAAATTTGAGCTCCATGTTGGATATCTTGGAAGGTATACATGGGAGCTATTCCAAAAATGGCACACATGTAGATAATACTATTTCAGTTTAATTTCCAGGAGGCCATACATGACAGTGTTGCCAAAATAATGTTAAGCCTTCTGATAGGTCCAATTTTAAATGCATATAACTTCTACACTATCAATTGGATTTCAACCAAATTTTGTATGTAATATGTTTACATAAACAGATATGACTATAAGTATTCTTAAGAGCAATCAGGGCTGCCAACTGTTAATAAATGGTCTCGATATTTTTTACCCTAATATCAATATATCAGAAAGTATGCAGGCCAACAGCTCTATACTTTGCACACGCATAGCACCTGATATTCTAGATTAATTTGGAGTAATTAATATAAGTCAGTGTTGCCAGCATGATTCTATGCCTGATGATAGCTCCAATTTTAAAATACATGTAACTTCTATTCCAACAAATGGATTTCATCCAAAATTGGCACAAAAAGATATCATAATATTTCAGATTATTTCTGACCAGCACTCGCATGACTTTGTTGCCAACATGCTTTTACGTGTACTAATAGATCCAATGTCTAACTCCATGTAACGTCCTTGGGACTTCAACCACATTTTGTAATCTGTACCTTAAGATATGGAATTAAGAATATATTCAGCCATCAGGGCTGCCAACTGTATTGCTCTATTAGGCTACATTATGCCTAGTATACAGTATTTCGAACTAATTAAGACATTTCGATATTACCTACTTAATCTCGTCATTATTCTAGATGGGTTCATATACTGTAGATTAATCATTGGCATGAATCTTAATTTTAAGAAAGGTAGGCTCTTTAGTTCGTCACTGAACTTCTTGTTCCATCTGACTATGAGGGAAGCGGCTAACTGTTAGCATGCTGAAATTCTATGCCCAAGGTCGCTGGTTCAAGGCCGGCCAAAGTCACCGGATTTTCTATGAGCGCTAAAAATCCCTCAGCATGCATTCCTTCGGAGGGGAAGTTACAACGTTCGTTGCAAGTTGCTGGTTGCGGTGGCATCTAGCAGCAAAGTTCACAGCTAGGTGTCGTTGACGGTAATATTTGGTACAAAATTAGGTACTACTACTTAAAATTGACCGTCTGCAGACCTTACCTGAATTACAGACTAATACAGTCGTCACAATTAACACCATTTATCAGACGGATTCTACACACACCCAATGTACACGGGGTTACATGACCACGTTGTCGCAGCCCCTAAACTGAGGAACCAACCAACATCTCTGCGGGAGATAAAATTTTGCGTGAAGAAGTAACAGTCCGTTAGATAGTTACACATCAGTTCCAAACCTTGCATAAGGACAGTGTGATCACAAGTATGAAAATGAACCCCAAATGACAAGAAGGTTTCCATCCCCATAAGACAGTAAAATGTTAAATAATGCATAGAAAGACGTAAAAAAGTCAAATAACTTCCAATTGTAAAATACTTTCTCGCTATAAATGAGGTCAGATCATCCTACGAAAACCTGCATATTTTGCCTATTATAGCCTATCCCCTAGTTTGCCCGGTGAAATCTACCTCCGCCTTCCGGCGTGCCGAGTGGATTTTTTTTTACTGTAATAAGTCATGAAAAGTAAAAAAAATGTTTGAAAACTAGAATCTAGACTAATAACTTGCACACCTCAGTAACCTAGCTCTGATGAGAATCAATCATCTCGACTCCTGGCCAGAAACAGAGCTTAAGTACCGTGCGGATGGACACACTCCATGTTGCGTGTAAAGTATATAAGGATATATTGTGACTTTTTACATGTTTGATTGATTATAACTGGGTTGTGACACACGCGTCAGGTAGGTATCCTTCTCACCTCACGATATTCTCAGATTGGCGGCAGTAATTGACTCACTAAGCACTTATCCCACCTTTGGTATGCCAAGCAATCAACACAGATTGCACAATTTTCTTACTGGTGGGCTTAACGTTTACTCCTAACCCTTTCCTCTCCATTGTTTTACATACATTATTTGTATGTTAGCTATATTTTAAGGTTCCTTCTATGTATAAATTTTCGTGTCATCAATTCCACTGATTTTGACGCCAAGTCATAACAAAGAGATAAACACACACAAATAAACTGAGGGGATTTAGGTCATTATCCACCTCAACCGAGATTAATATAAAGTTTTAGCCGAAAATGAAGAACAGCTAACAGGAACAATTTGTATACAGGGTGTTTCGGAAAATGTGTCCGATATTGCAACAGGGGCTGGGATTGGTTAAAACGAGAAGAAATATTCCTATAAACACAATATATCCGGAAACAAATACTTGTTGAGATATGAGTCATTTTACTTGTGTTGTGTATGTACACTTCAGGCAATGGACGTCATCCTAACAGCTACTTCTAATGAACCCTTGACTGTCACACACGTTTAACAGAACACGCGTTGGGCAAACATCCATCCACACCACCAACCAGGAGCTGTGATGATTTCAGCCAGTCTGTCCACGGATACCAACTTCACGTTACAAAAGATGCTCCACATGGTTACCACATGCTTCGACTCTTCATCGCAAGGAATCCCCAATTCGTCCAATCACGCCTGGCTGCTCGCGGATGTGGGCTCGCTCATTGGTCACACGCTCTTGTAACATCTGCAAATTGTCTATGGGTGTGGCATACACCAATGTCTTTAGATGTCCCCATAACCAGAAATCTAATGGATTAAGGTCCAGAGAACGGGGAGGCCTTGCTACTACCATTTTCTAATCCATAGCAAAACACCATGTTTGCCATTTTCCTCGAAAAATATTCCATCGCACAGTTTACGTCATCCACACAGCACGGGACCACCAGTCTGGTGAGGGTACTGCAATGCACTGCCAGCACAACCGCATACTATGATTGAACATCTGATTCATGCAAAGACCTTCAACGGATAGACGCCTGCACCACCGAACATAACGCCTCCTTCATGCGGGTAAAATGGTGCATATCTCAACAGGTATTTGTTTCCGGACATATGTTTATAGGAACATTTCTTCTCGTTTTGACCAATCCCAACCCCTGTTGCAATATCGGACACTTTCTTCGAAATACCTGTATGTGTATGTGCAGGAAAACATAATGGGAATAATGTATTGTATGTCTACCCCTTATTATTCCCGTTTATCCAACGGGGTCGGGGATGAGATGCTATGAAGTCTTGGTGGCGATGGTTTTTACGGCAGGATGCCCTTCCTGACGCCAACCTCATGAGAGGAGTTAATGAGAGATGAAATGAATGATGGTGAATGAAACTGGGCAAGGATATGGAAGGAAGCGGCCGTGGCCTGTGAGAAGGTACCGTCCCAGCATTTGCCTGGTGTTGAAAATGGGAAACCACGGAAAACCATTTCAAGGACGGCCGACGGTGGGGCCCGAACCCACGCGTCTACCGAGTCAGCAGAGAGTTTGGCCCCATGACCTAATGCTGCGCTTTAGCCAGAGTAGCCAGTACTGTCGGTATAATGGGAATAATAATAATATAATATATATCTTTTTAGAGGGAATTAGGAAAATCTTGCCTGAGACGCTTGTGGGAGTCCACACTCCACAAGGGTGTGGGATTCTTACCCAATAAAAACCACATACCCATCTTCCACGACATGTGTCTCCGCCCAGGATCTCTCTCGCATTGCTTCAGGGAGGCGTAGTGCGTTGAAGCCTCTTATGCTCTTCCTTCAATTCTTCTTTATTATTGCTCATAAGCAACTGTCACTCTTATTTTGGCGCAAAGTACCTTCCACACACGCTGCTACCTGATCCCAGGATTCTGGATTTTTCAGCATAACATTGACGATATTGTCTGGAGTCAGTTCTTCCTGCTCAGCATCCAAGCATCTACTCTGTGGCAGCCAATGGACACAAACAAACTAAGTGTAAATACACACCGGACTACTCACTTGCTCTATTCTGTGAAGGAATTTTCGGAAGTATCCGTGACCTGTCAGGAACTGTGTGAGGTAATATTTCCCTTCACCATGATTCCTGTCGATCCAATCAGCTAGAGATGGTATCAGCCTCTTCATCCATTTCCCTCGGGAATCATCTTCCCATCTCTGTTGCCATTTATCCATTCAGTGGCTGACAGCTACCCCCTTTGCCCGTTTCCTTCCCAGCTCTCCTTGAGTGAGCCAGATATCTTGTCTTTCTAAAGCTAGTGAGTCAATAGGAGCTACAGCTGCTACTATGAGAACCACAGGTTCAGACACCGTACGATTTGCACATGCAATTCGTAAAGCTGCTCTCCGCTGTACTGCCGCCATCCGTCTGCGATACTTTTCAAACTTCAAGGACTCAGCCCAGATTTCAGAACCGTATAGAAAGATCGAGATGATAGTCGACATGTAACGCCGCAGTTTACTGGGTTTCGGGCCTCTAATATTGTCCATCAGTCTACTCAATGCAGTCATGGTTTTTGCCACCTTCTGTGTTACCCGCTGAATGCGGTTCTAGAATGTGAGCTTGGTATCAAGGGCATTGTTTTAGGTGGAACGCGGGGGTACGCGTAGGCTACCCCTTAAACATTTGAAAACTGTTTTAGGAGAAAAAAATTGGTACATTTGTACCTAGTCCAGCAAATATAATTTCTGACTTGAACGTTTATCGACCAACCGGCGTCAATGCGCTGTTCACAACAGATGGGGGAGACTTCGAGCAATCCTCGATTTAAATCGATCTATCGAGACAGTTTCCTTTGGTCGGCAACTCGGCACTCAGCAGCATAATCGAAACAATAGGCCATATTATTTTCTGCTCGACAAAAGCTTTGTGTAATTGCTACTTTATTCGAAGAAATTTACTTTTCTTGGGATAAATAAGTAACATACTCTAACAATCGTGAAAAGGAAGCTCTGCTCTTATAAGCATGCAGGCTAGTGTTTGGAGGTGGGGTAGGTGAGGTTAGTTTTGAATGATAAAGAAAATAACGAACTATTTTACATCCACCCACGCATCGAAAGAGCTGAAAGTTAATGAATTAATGAGTTAATAATTTAACCCAATACATCCTTTCACTTAACGTATCAGCCCATAAAGTAATAACCGGACTCTGAAAATTGCCGAAAAATGCAAGATCCTGATGTTTTCTCCAATACAACTGAGGGTATCCCTTAAAGTTTGTTTAGAAAAAAAGCACTGCATATCTAAATAAGTTGTGCTTCTATATGTTTCGATGAATATCCGCCCGACCTGTATCGGCACGAGGGTATCAAACCTTCTTCTTGTCGGAAGGACAATTTCCGTTCTATGGTCAGCCAGTTCTAACCCGTGATTCGCCATCCATTCTTTTAACCACCGCATCACTTGGTTCAGTGTAAATTGAGCCATCTCCAAATTACAGGTTACTATCAAAGCAGCCACATCATCAGCATAACCCACAAGTGTCGCATCTTCTGGCAGCTATAGCCGTAAAAACTCATCGTAATAATAATAATAATAATAATAATTCTGGAATCTTCACTGTCTTCAGCAACCAATCTTCTCGGTTCCTCCTCTTTTTTTGTTTTCATCAGCTCAGAGATGTAGACAGCAATCTGTGCCCAACTTTCTCTGCTGCTGAGCATTTTATCCACCACATTGTCTGGTGTAATGACTCCAACTTTTGTCTCCAGAAGCCTTCGAAGATTTCTCCACCTCAAGCATGCAAAGAATGTGCTGAACATCGTCCCATTGATCATCACAATAACGACACCGTGAACTCGGTGAAATTCTCATTCGATGGAGGTATGCATCATAATAACCATGGCCAGAGAGAAACATAGTAATGTAATAATTAACCTCACCATGTTCCCTCGACAACCATGGCAGAATGGCTTCAGTTGCTTGATGAGACTAGCGGTCCACCTGCCACGATGTTCACGTTCCCATTCTTCCTGCCATTCCAGAAGAGATCTGTCTCTTTCCTCCATCTTCACGCATATCTTAGAATGCTCGTCTTTGCGCAAGTATATACGGCGCCTTTCCTTGGCCAGGATGTAAATGGGTATCGCCCCAGCTATTACTAGCACTGCCGGTCCAGACACTGTACGATAGGCAGAAGTTATTCTGAGGGCAGTTCTTCTGTGAACAGAGGTTATCCGCTTCCTATACATCTCAGAGCCAAGAGCTATTGACCAAATCTCTGCACCATAAACAATAACTGATTCCGCCAATCTCAACAGCAGTTTCCTCTTCAATGGTGAAGGGCCGCCAATATTAGCCATGAGCCACGACAAGTTGTTAACAATCCTTGCAACCCTATCAGCAATCTTGCTGATATGATTCCAGAATGTTAACTTGCTGTCAATCATAACACCTAAGTAACGAACAGCAGGAGCTGTTTATATCACTTGATTATCTACTAGCATTGGTACAACTCGTGGAACTCTCTTCTTAGTAGCAAGGACTAGTTCTGTTTTATGAACTGCTAGTTGGAGACCATGTTCATTCATCCAGGTGGAAACTCTCCGCATTACCTGATTAAGTTTAAGGTGCAGACCCTCCATGGAGCGCTCCATAATGAGCACAACAAGATCATCAGCATATCCCACCAAAGATGTGTGTTCTGGCATCTCCATCCGTAAAATGCTGTCATAATTTACGTTCCATAAATCAGGACCTAACACCGAGCCTTGAGACGCCCCCGCTGTTACCTTGCGACACTTGACTCCTTCATCTGTGTCATACTGTATCCAACGATCACAAAGATAATTCCTCAGAACAGACGCCAAGTAGCGAGGAATGTTGAATGTTGTTTCAAGTGCAGCTATTATGTCAATCCACCGGGCAGAATTGAAGGCATTTTTCACATCCAGAGTAACCAGTAAGCACATTTTCCTAGAGAAATGGTTGGCCTGCTCAATGGATCTGACAGCCATCACCACTTCTTCAATGGCACTGATGGTGGACTTACCCTTCACAAAACCGTATTGTTTGGGGGACAGACCTACTGCAGCAACAATCGCTGCCTGAAGCCTTCCTTTAATCATCTTCTCAAACAGTTTGCCAGCCATGTCCAACATGCATAGAGGTCTCTGACCTGAAGCAGTAGTGGGATCTCCTTTGCCTTTAGGCATGAGCACAAGCCTGGCCACTTTCCACGGGGTCGCAAAGACTCCCTGTAGTAAACAACAATTATACATGTTCAGCAAAACATCTGATTCCTCTTCGGATATCATCTTTAACACTTCAGCGGGAATTCCATCCGGCCCTGGTGCCTTCTTATTCTGAAAAGATCGTGCTGTAGTTTGTAATTCCTCTCTAGTGAATAGCGGAATATCATCAAGCATCACCGGAATGTGATCGGGAAATCTCTCTGGATGATTAGGAAATAGCTCATCTATAATAGCTTCCTTCTGGGATGCCGTCATAGCAGCAGTAGACACCATAATGCCGCCGAGCTTCTTATTGACAATTTTGTAGCCCAGACCCCATGGGTCCTGATCCAGATCATTAATGAGCTCGTCCCATTTATGTGCCTTACTTTGAGCTATGGCCCGTTTGAGAGCCCTCCTCGCTACTCTACACTCTTCTATCGCATTTGCAAACTCTAGTGAATCTCTGCAGAGCCTTTGTGCCCTTCTCCTTAATCGAAAACACAATCGTCGAGCCTCTGCTATTTCAACATTCCACCAATAGGCTGGCCGTTTGTTCGGAAAAATCTTCTTTTTGGGCATGGATGCTCCGCAAGCCTTAACAATGAGATCAATGGTCGACCTAACCAGGGTTTCTGCAGAATTCGCGGGGCTATGTTGATACAAATCCTCCAGAACTTGTTTCCCTTGTGCTATTACTGCAAGAAGAATTTCACCATCCATGTGATCAACGTTCCATCTAAACGGTATTGGAATTTCATGGACTAGTCCTCCTCGAGGCCTAGTATTAAAAAGGATGTATCTATGATCACTGTTGTTATAATCTAGCATTACATGCCAGTCTGCTATGCAAGCAGCAAGATCTGCAGAGACAAACGTTAGGTCTGGTGTGGTTCCGTTTTGCCCAGGCCGACAAAATGTTGGAACATCACCGCTATTTAGCAGCACCAAGTCCAACCTAGCAGCCATTTCCAAAATTCTATGGCCTCTCCCGTTTGTATGAGCCAAGCCCCACTCAACTGCTCGACCTTTAAAATCACCGGCCACCAGAATACCCCCAGTTACTGTACCTAGGAAATCCTCAAGGGCAGATAGTCGGGTCTCAAACTGCCGAATTGATTCATTGGGTGTTAAGTAACAGCTTACATAAGAAATATTTCTGCTCTTGACCCAGACAAAGCCATTTCCAGCACCAAACTTTTCAATAAAAACTCTGCTTGGATCCGCTACCCATATAGCAGCCGTTCCACTTTCATCAGAGTACCAAGATGGAATATCCCTGTTCTTATATTGTTCGCTAATAAGCACAACATCAATATTCTTTTTCGCGGCAAACTGAACTAGGAGATCGTTAGCCACCCTGCTACGATGAATGTTGCCTTGTAGAAATCTTAGCATTTTGACTGTTGAGCACTCTCCAATGCACGTCGAAAGACAGCACACATACCTGACCCGATCACATGGTCGTCATTCTTGCCTTCACACGCGCAGATCGAGCATTTTGGGGCAGTCGTGCAGTGAGCAGCTTTATGCTCCTTTCCCCCTCATCTGTAGCACAACTTCGACCTGTCAGGACCCGTACATTGTCTTGCCATGTGACCATAGTCCATACATCGAAAGCATTTCAGCACATTGGTCCTTTTCCGAATACGGCAGCTAACCATGCCTATCTTAATGTGCTGATCAAGGAGCAACTCATTTGCCGCATTGGAGTTTACCACAACTATGGCCATACGCTGTTCTCTGGAATTGGGCTTGGTAATAGTAACTTTTATTTCACCCATGCTATCCTTAAGCCGGTCCTCTAATAGTGCCTGGACTTCCTCTTTTGTTGTAAGACAGTCCTAACCCTAATTTCCAAGGTTATGGTAGGAGCTAACATTTTGACTTCACCCAAACCCTCAGCGGCATTGTAAATCATCTCCCTGAACTTAGATTTATCTCCATTTTTAGCCTATTTTCAATTTTGAAAAAATAGGCTTATGAGATCACCTTTGTCCGTGTGTGTGTGCGTGTGTGTGTGTGTGAGTGAGGTGTGTGTGTGTCCCCCCCTAATAAAATCTAAACGGCTGGAGCGATTTCAATGAAACTCGGTAAGTTCATAGCACTATTCCCGGCGACCTCGACCGTGCCCTTCAAATTTTGTTACGTCTCACCAATCCAACATGGCGGCTGTGCAAAATATTTCACTAGCATGCGATATCTCCGAAACTATTACCGATATCGCCCTGAAATTGTGTACGGTGATAAAAGGCACTACTTGAAGTTCACCTATGAGACTTTCAGAATCCTGGTGACTACAAAACCAACATGGCGGTCAAGCGAAGTTGAGACTTTTAAAAAGACTTTTCTCGCGATTTGACTATCCAAACGTAATGAAATTTGGTACAATTGTTTATACACATTGTAATGCACTGGAGTCTAATTTAGTTCAATTGTTTACATAACCTCAAAATGGCGGCTGTGCGAAATATTTCACTGACATTGTATATCTCCGAAACTATTACAGATATCACCCTGCAATTTTGTACAGTGATAAAGGGCACTGATACAAGTTTACCTATGTATATTTCATAAACCTGTAAAGTACAAAACGAACATGGCGACCAAGCGAATTTGAAAGATTTTAATAGACTTTCCTCGTGATTTAACTCTCTGAGCGCAGTGAAATGTGGTACAGTAAATGATTTTGCAGATTGTAATGCACTGCCATCTAATTTAATTCAATTGTTTACATAACCTCAAGATGGCGTCTGTGCGAAATTTTAAAATTAAGTTTTTATTTCTTGTGTCGTAATCATGCGATCGAAGTGAAACTTTGAATAATGAACCTAGGCAATAATTGTCCTTGAATGGTACATAACTCTATGGCCTATACATATAACAATCCTAAATGGCGAGCTTCCGAAATATTTAGACGGTTCTCAATATCTATGAATCTTTTACAGCAACCAAACTGAATTTTTATGTTCATAGAGACTATGAACATATGTTCACCTATAGGACTTTCAGTAACCTGGTGGGCACAAAACCAACATGGCGGCGACGCGAAGTATAAATATTTAAATGGACGTTTTTCGCGAATTAACTATCCGAGTGCCGTGAAACGTTGCACGTTAAATGCTTGTACAAATGTTGATCCACTGGCATGTAATTTATTTCTGTATGCCTCTCACCAAGGCGGTCCGGGTTCGATTCCCGGTCAATGCATGTGAGATTTTCGAAGTGAAATGCCATGTCCTGTGGTTCGGATTCCACGTAAAAAGGAGGTCCCGTGGCTCATGATCTCAAGATTAACGGTCACGTTAAACTACAAGCTTCCTTTCCTTTGTAATTTATTTCAATTGTTTGCATAATCACAAGATGGCTGCTGTGCGTAATTTTAAAATCTCGTTTTGACTTCTTGTGTTCTAATCATGCGATTGAAGTTTGAATACCACACGTACACAATAATCTTACTGTAATAGTACAAAAATAAAAATCCAACCTGGCGACCATCTGAAATATTTAGACGGTTCTCAATATCTACGAATCTGTTACAGCAATTAAACTGAAATTTTGTATGTTGATAGTGGCAATTAACATGAGTAGGATATATGAAAATAGGCTGTATAGTTCTTCACGGAACTACTTGTTCTCTCTCATTTCAAAGAGCACCGCACCAGTCGACATTCTGCGAATCGATTTAAGGTTTACGCCACTGCAATCAGATGTTGCTTGCTGACGCAATGATTGAAGAACTTCTGAATATGTCTTCCCCTCAGTAGGCTTGATAACCATTGCCTCGTTGCGTCTCCTATCCTTCGTTTTATTTCCCTTCTGATGTAGAGAATGATTACTTCTAAGTTCTCCCTTTTCGTCCTCCAGAATAACTTTACCGCTGTGACCCCTGTGTTTCCTTGTTCGAACTGTTTGCCAGGCATCTTCTGCTAACTTCTCCACGGGAGGTTCAATGACCACAATTTCATTTTCAGATATGTTTTCGGAATTGACACTGCTCTCAATAACAGTAATCATTGTTTCTCCTTGACTTGCAGCCTTCTCGCATATGGGAGTTCTAGGTCGAGTGATAGTAGTGACCTCTGTTGCCAATCTAGTTTTGCGGCAGTGATCGAGGACATCAAAAACCTCTACTAACTGAGCTAGGCTATTCTTGATATTATTACTCACATTTCTTTGAGTTTTGGTAGCTGCCATCATGATCTTCAGTAATCCTATTCCTTTCAGAATCTCTGACTCTTCTTTTATGTCTATTTCATTTCGACATTTACCTTTGTCCGCAGTGAATCTCAATTCATCTGAACCTCCATTCTCACCCGAGAGTATTGTACTCTGCCCCGCCATGACATTAGATACAACGTCCAGCTCCCTAGATGAAGTAGTAGACGCCACACATCGCGCGCCATTGGGCCTGAGCGCTGGTATCTGTGCCGCTTACAATCTCGGTAGTTTCCACACACAATCTCTCCATGACACCAATCTCTTCTCTACTGTTGGACATAACCTTACTTTCCACAAGCGACGGGGGCACAATTCCTGAACAGATGGAAGAATTACTCATCCAGCCACCCCCCAGGTAGAGAAATCACTTCTTCGTGCGGAAGAGGCACTGCCACACAAACCCCAACCCTTTCAACTAATATAGTCACTGAAATATACCGTCAAACTCACTTAAACCACGAAAGCCAAGACGCACCAACCGCTCAGTACGACAACAATCAATAATAATGATTGCCTTTATAGTCACGTGACACGAATGAGCCCAGGCAGGATATCAAAACGGATATTGACGTACTTTCAAGATAAGAAAACCAAAGGGGCATGGTTTACGGAAGTTGAGAAAGATCTACGTGAAATGGAAATTTCCCCTAAAGATATCCAGGAGCGTGTTCCACTTCAGGAAAAGCTACGTACGCACAAAGGTTTCCAGGAAAAGCCGAAGCTGAAGACAGGGAAGGCGTGGTCCCAAGAGAGAAAAGAACAACACCGGAGACGAATGCGTGAACACTGGGCGGTAGTTAGAGCTCGGAAGAAGACAGTTGAACTGACGTGGTCCCTAGTTGGCCGAATTGAAGAAAGAATAATAATAATAATAATAATAATAAGACAGACTACCGACCAAAACTACCCCCGTTACTTCTCAACACCGTTTATCACATTACTTCAGGCTAGAGTCATTTTATCTTTGTCCGCAGGGCACTCTTCCATAGAGAATTATCTTCAATGGTGATCCAGATCTGTCTTCTTTGTTCGGAGGATATTTTCAACAAAACTTGCTACCAGCTTCCAATTTTCTTCATTTTGTTAGATCATCTCATCAATATTATCAGTTGATATCTCCACCTCAATGTGTTCTTGAAGAGACTTTCTATTTTGGCCCCCCCCCCCCCCCCCGTCAACAAGAGAAGAAGGTGTGATTAGCATTATCTAGTTCATTAACGCAGTAGGTGCAATCTGGTGAATCCACCTTCCCCATCTTCTTAAGATAAGATCAGAAGTATCCATGCCCAGTCAAGAAGTGAGTGAGATAATAACCAACCCCACAATATTTCTTCTCTGTCCAAACCTGCACTTGAGGGATTATAATGGACACATGAAAGGAAGAGAATTCATAGTGAGAGAATGAAGAGATTTTGGAAAGAAGAAATCAAATTCCTTTTTACCTGTAAGATAGGATCATTTGCTCTTCTTACTTGGGCATAACGTTGTTAAAATAATTATAGTAATAGACTAATAACAATAAAAATAATAATAATAGTAATAATAATAATGTTGTTATGATGAAGGAAACAGATTCACTACTGACGATTCAAAAATTTGTATCTATTTTGGGCCTACATTAGGAAATTTTGCACTTTTCATGTCTTCGTGTGCTACATTAGCAACTGACTTTGGAGGAAAAAGCGTGAGATGATCTGGACTCAAGTGTCTCAATGGTAGAGGACTATAGTTACCAGTGATCAGTGCAGACGACTCTGTTGTAGAGTACTAGCATCCAGAGATTTATTGGTAAGAGGTCTGAGACCTGTTCAAAGTAAACGGAGACTTCTTACGCTTTGGGCTAAGACTCACCTACATGAAGATGAATGTTCCCAGCTAATTGGGTTGCCACGTCTTGTTCGACGAACACGGCTCTTATTATCCTGTAATTTGCCTGCGAGATTAGATTGCCACGGACGAGTAATTAGGTTACCACCCTACAACCCCGTCAGCCATGCCTAAAGACGCTCCCCAGCCGTCTCATCAAAGTTAAGGAACGATTTGTTATAGCCGCATTTAAGCTTGACGATACGGTACTCAGCGACCAGATAAGACAAGTGATTGGTGGCAATTTGCAACTTCCGTATCACAAGTGTCACATGTACCCGAGCAAGATCTTGTTGGAATTAATAAGTGCTACATTTTGCTTCACAACGGCAGTTTAACACAGTATGAATGCATTCACTGGACACAGTGGCTGAGAGCACTAACGGAGATGAATTTTGAGCAACACGTTCATAAGTTATACCGGTGTTACCAAATTAATTCTACGTACGTTTGTGTTCCATGCTGAACTGCATATAACTTCCATAACATTCAGTGGATTTCTACCAAATTTTGTACATACAGTGTATGCCATAAGAGATATTTTAGGTCCTACCAACTACCTAATAACGCTTCCTGAGTGTTCAAGCCGTAGACTCTGTATATCTCAGAATCCATGCAAGGAAACAATTTCGATCATACTGTACTGCTCTATTATGCCACAATGTTTCAGTTATATTCTGAGCAAATCTTATAATGCCAGTGCTCCCAGCATTATAAACAGGTCTAATTAGACGAATAGGGATTACATCTTAAATTTCAAGAAAAGTGGACTCTTTAGTTCGTCACAGTAGGCTACTACTTGTTAACATCTTTGAGCGCTTCTTGACCAAGGGAAATGTATGATCCAGACTGCCTAGTATTACTTGACCCACTCTGCACAAAGTACTACCCTACCAGGGAATTGTTACCGCTAGAAGGAGAGCGCAGCTGTTGTGTTTGCATTACGTCATCTCGCCTCGTTATGGCTGCAGCGAGTGGCTTGCGGGGCAAGGCTGGGGGGGGACTCATGTACAGTCATAGGCTAGAATGAGAACACTCCGCACAGCGCACGGCCCAGCATGAATCAGGCACACAAATGACGTCCATCGCAGGCGTGTGCCTGGGCGGAGCGCATAAGTTCCGATTTCCGCCACCGGTAACAATTCACAGGTCGGGTAGTATATGAACTGTTTGTCAACATATTTGTGGGTGCTACTGTATGTCGATAGCTTCAGTTGACAGAAAGTTAAATAACGGATTATTACCTCCCAATGGAGACTTAATCACACAGATCAATCATATAATAAGCCAATTTGAAACGTGTCCTCTCCCGCTCGCGTTTGAGTTGATCGTTTTTCGGTCGGGACAAAAGCCGAACGCTTGATGAAGCCTGCAACGTGAAACTAATGAATACTTTACGTGGAACGGACCTTTTATGACCCAGTTCAAAGCAATGACACAGTAGATTGATTGAGATTAATACCAATGAATGACAAAATTTACCTGTTGATGGATGCATGTACGGAATAATCAATATTTGATCACAACCTTCAGTTCGCTAATTAGAAGCAATCCCTTTAGCCGTCCGTGCAAACTTGCATATCATGAGAGGGAAAGGAAGCCAATATTGATTGAGTGGTTCGGAATTGAAACATGCCTACTTCGCTAGGCCAACATTATTTTGTTTATACCCAAACGCGTATTTAGAAACCCTTCCCGAGTTGAATCCGCCGGCTCGATCAGTCCACCTACATCTCCTCTCCCCTCAACTCTGATTGGTCTGCGCTTTATGGAGCACTAACAGTGTGCTGACAGCACATTGTTGCTGAGATAATTTAATGAACAGAATAAGGTGACGAATTGAGAAGGTGGTCGGTTGGTTCCTTAGTTTAGGGGCTGCGACAACGCGGTCATGTCGCCCCGTGTACTTTGGGTATGTGTAGAATCTGTCTGATAACCGGTGTTAATTATGATGGCTGTGTTAGTATGTGTTATCTGTAATACAGGCAAGGACTGAATACGATTTTAAGTAGTTCCTACTTTTTCTACCAAATGCTACCGTTAACGACACCTGTCCGTGAACTTGGCTACTATATGTAACCACAACCGGCACCTGGCGGCGAACGTTGGAACTACAGAGCGATGATCAAATCTAACCTATAAATTTAGCTTCGCACAATTGAAGTTAGAGGAATGTTCCTTTGCATGCCATAAATCTATTACATGGGCTTTACTTCCCCTCCGAAGGAAGGCATAACGAGAGATTTTTAACGCTCTTAAAAATCCGACGACTTCGATCGGATTTGAACCCGCGATTTTGGGGCATAGAAGTGCAGCATGCTACCAGAATTGGGAAGGAGCACATCTATCTACGTTCACATAGCACAGTAACTTTTATTCGTCCGTTACTTCCTAATTAATAAACTCACATCCACTCATGCGCCACCACCAAACTCTGCGTGAATTTAAAAACTGTTACTTGATGTGTGTGTGTGATATTATATTTTCAATACACAAACAAGAAATAGCCTCAGGCAGAGGATTAATATAATAATTTTAATTTTAGTTGCTTTTCCATTTCTAATCTGCCAACACTCCAGATTGAACAACCTTCCCTACATGAACATACAGAACTAATTAATCACGTAATAGGCCTGTTGTTGGTTGAGTCTTCCGTCTTTTGACTGGTTTGATGCAGTTCTCCATGCCTTTCTGTCCTGAGCTAATTGTTTCATCTCTACATAGCTACCACACCCTACATCCAAGGCAATCTGTTTATCATATTCTAACCTTGGTCTAACCCTACAGTTCTTGTCCTCGACCCTTCCTTCCATAACTAATCTTGTTATGCATGGGTGTCTTAGTATGTGTCCTATCAACCTATCTCTTCTCTTCATTAGCAGTCGCCATAAACATCTCTCCTCTCCCACTCGTCTTAATACCTCTTCGTTTGTAACCCTATCTACCCATCTGATCTTCAGAATTCTCCTGTAACACCATTATCCTGTAACAGGCCTAAATATATTAATAGTGAATATCACTGATCACTTTGGACAAAGACATTTCCACGAGAGCAACGTTTGTGGCGAGAAAGTTGAATCAATCAACGTCACTGTCGCACAAAAAGTTGGACCAATCGAGATTGTTCTGGTAATCTAGCAGACAGAGTGGACTGGCTCTCTGAAACATAGCGTCGAATTGATTAAAGCTTTCTAAAAATGCTACGCGGTCACTCAATTCAGGAAAATACTGGAATTGTATTAGGAAATAGCAATTGTCAAATTTAGCACTAAATGATAACAGCGTCAACATATTTCAGTGCAGACAGCTGGGAATAGATAATACTAAACAGCAAATACCTGGGAGATTTGCTGAGTTTTAATTCTAGTCTCAGGCAGGAAGACCCATTTATTTATTTATTTATTTATTTATTTAATTAATTAGCGTACGGCTGTTAGTGCCGCGAGTGTCCGAGGACATGTTCGGCTCGCCAGAGTCTGTAGGTGTTTCAAGCGGACACCCATGGGGTGAGCTACAAGTTCCGTTCAATTTCAAGCAGTTCCAACTTTCGCTATCACATGTCACTGACACCTAGTGGTGAACTTTGGAACTGTGATAGAGTGCTTCAACGAAATCTAACCTAGAAATTTAGCTTCACACAAGTTTAGTTAGTGGAAGGAGTTTTTACAGGCCATAAATCTATGACATGGGGCCGCTGGTTTTACTTCCCCTCCGAACGAAGGCATACTGAAGGATTTTAACGCTCAGGAGGACACTACATAAAAATATTGTGTCATCCTGTCATAGATTAGACATGGATTTAAGAGCCTAAGTGGAGTGGATCTGATGATGATCGCTTGACAATTGAAACTGGTCCCTAAGTGTATTTATTAATCTAATGTATTTTCTTCTTTCAGGATTAGGGAATAACCCATCACAATTGTGTACAATCGTGTTGACCGACTGTCAGGCATCAAATTCCGTCTACTAAGACAACACTGAAAATGGCAGCAAACACCATTACATAATAGTTTATAAGGGTAAATTTAAATATTTTTTACGATGAGATTAATTCCTACTGCTCTATGACATATCAGACAGTATGTGTTAGTAGGTACGATGATGATAAAGTAGATAGTTGATAACGAGTGAATTTGAGACTATAACTACTAGTTAAGTCATGGTCTATCCCTCAGTCCAGAAAATATTATGTCTCTTAAGTCAGTACACGTTCCTATTTGATCTTGATGTTGACTATTTGCCTACAATGACCTCAACTTATGGATATTGAGTTTGAATTTTCAATTTATTGCTGCATACTTAATCAAAACGTAGGTCTTGTACTAAAAGCTATTTAGCACATCACATAAAAATGTTTTTAATAGGAAGGGGAGTGTTCATTGGAAAACACCAGTAGATTGTATAAAAAGGCTATTAACTACACGGAACTACTTGTTCAGTGTTGCCTTAGTAATCGAAATCTGATGCTTTTCAGTTTGTCAACACGGTTTTACCCAATTACAGGGTGCGGCAGAAATAACTGACGAATTTCAAACGTAAATAGCACAGCAACAGAACACGATATTCACAAATTTATTGTGCAGTTTAAAAGAGCAGTGTTTGCCATTTGCATCATATAGATATACACACTAGGTTTTGAAAATAATGTCATCCAAATGCCAACCGCCCTTTTCGATGCACTTCTGAAGCCTCTCCCTGAAGTTCCACATGACCCTCCTAGTCATGTCTAGTGGTATTGCCTCGATTTCCTCACGGATAGCGGCTTTCAGGTCGTGTAATGTTCGTGGCTTACGTTGGAAGACGCGAGCCTTCAGGTATCTACAGAGAAAAAAAAATCGCAAGGGGCGAGATCAGGGAAACGGGCTGGCCATGGAGATTAAACTTTCTGGAAGCATCTCTCTGAGGACGCTCATCGATGGCCTGGCTGTGTGTGCAGTGGCACAGGAAACACACAGGAGGATTCCCTAAGTCACTGAGTGTTGGCTGAAGGAAGTTGCGTAACAGCAGTACGTAACGAGCAGATGTTACTGTCACAGGATTTACCTCCTTTTCAAAAAAGTAAGGGCCTACAATTCAGACTACAGGTGTTAGATCTGCCGCTGCAATCTATGTGACAACAATGGCAAACACTGCTCTTTTAACTGCGCAATAAATTGGTGAACATCGCGTTGCGTTGCTGTGTTATTTACGTTTGAAATTCGTCAGTTATTTCTGCCGCACCCTGTATAATCGGTGTTTCCCTAAACCTGAAAAAAAATTACTTGAGATTAATGAATTCGAAACTAGTCATCATCATCTTCCTCATTTCATGTGTTAGTCCTAGAAGAACTGTTACGGTCTACACAAAAGATTTGAATTTTCACGCCATCTTTCCCTGGGGGCGACCTAGAGATCTCTTCCCACCAGAGCAGTAGTTGACGACTTCTATAGGGATCCTGCTTCTGTCCATCCTGTTGAGATGTCCTAGCCAATTTCTTTGGTATTCATGAATGTATTCCAATATAGGTCTGCTGTTAAGACCATTCAGCAATTCTGTGTTTCGTTTGTGATCTCACTTAGTGACTCCAGCGGTTCGTCGCATATATTTCATTTCGGCGCTAGTAATTCGTCTCCCATCGCATTTCCTCAGGGTCCACGCTTCGCTACCATAACAAAATACCGGTCTTGCAAAGGTTTTGTAAATTCTTGTTCGGGTGTGTTTCTGAACTAATGATGGTCTAAAAATGTTATTGATGATTCCGAAACATCTGTTGAATTTAAAGATTTTCTCGGGTAAGTCCATTTCATCAAGGAAAGACAGTTTGTAACCAAGGTATTTAAAATCGTTTTCTCTATCCAAAATGTTATGATGATGAAGTAGGTAGTTGGTAACGAGTGAATCAAGTAAATTATTATTCTCATGTTAATTGTTTTTAGGTTTAGGGAGACACCCATTACAATTGGGTACAATCGCGTTGACCGATTGAAAAGCATTACATTTCAATAGTTTGTTGCTATTACTGTATATATGTTACTGTACTTAATATGTTTGTGAACACTGTTTCAGGTCGTATCTCGCCAGTCCATGTCGCGGGCGAGGCGAATACAGTACCACCCCATCAAGGGTAAGTGAGAGTATCTGCATGCATATTGCTACGTGTTCCACCCTCAAACAGACTCTCTCTCACGCAATGTTCCTTCCACTCAGATAATATTCATGAAACGTTACGTGATAAAGAGACCTGCGTTTCACAAAGTGGCTATTTAGAAGTGAGATTTAAGATAAATATTTGATCCGCACCAGCTGACATTACGTGGCAAGTTCATTAGGCAGCCAGATATCCTGAACAACATTTTGAATGGGTTTCTACTGTCTGTTGAGGAGTAACTCTGATGACAACGTTTTCTCTTAATATACAAGCAGCATTTCCCTACAGTGTGGTCTAAGTGAACTTCTTGGTAGTGTGAACTAACAAAAAACACAAGCAATAGTTCCCGGTAGTGCCATATTTTTAGTCAGTCTACCAGAACGATCAAAACAATTCTGACAAAATTTGAAAGACCATGCTGAGTGATTTACAGAAAGAGTCTTAATGTGACCGTTATCATGGAAACCCTGCCAGAAACATGGAAAAACCACAAATTTTTTAGCATTTAAAAATATTTATTTGGGAACAATTTAATTAAATTCCCCGTTCCAAAAGTCTTCCTTTTGCATTAAGAAGATAATTTACCACAAATCTTGCATATGCAAACACTGTAAAAGTAGGTCTTTACCTTTACCTTCCTGAACCAATGTTCACTCACACCAACTTTATATTACTATTTCAAATGTGCAGTATTTTGTTGGCGTGAGCGCTCATTGTACAGTACCTGAACCAGTAAAAGAGAGATGACTTTCCCTTCCTTTTAATTTCTTTATGTGAAAAGTATTTAAATAAATTTGCGTTCAATAACTACCCATTTAGGTAGATTTCACTAAAGAGCTAACTATTGCAATGGGTACCATGTTTCGACTTCCGGAAAATGTCGACATATCTTCGCGTTTCACATCCCCCAGACCCCAAAACCACCGTCAGTGCAAACGTTATTATATAATTTAAGTATATATGAGGTATTAAATGAGGTCTGGTCCTCCTACGAAAACGTAGATATTTTGCCCATATTCGACTATCCACTACTTTGCCTGATTTAATCTACCTCCGCCTTCCGGCGTGCCGAGAGGGATACTTTTCACATTTTGAAAAAATGAGGAAAAAGTAGACTTATGAGATCGGTCAAATGTGTGTCTCTCTGTCTGTCTGTCCTTCTGTCTGTCTGTCTGTCTGGCTGTGTGTGTACACTATGTACACTCCTAAACGGCTGCAGCAATCGAAACAAAATTTGGTAGGAGTAAAGATCTAAACCTCAATATCTCACCGCCATATTTGAAAATGATGTCAGTGCTACCAACTGCTGAAAAATCGCAATTGAAATTTGAGCTCCATGTTGGATATCTTGGAAGGTTTGAATGGGAGCTATTTCAAAATTGGCACACGTATAGATAATAATATTGCAGTTTAATTTCCAGGAGGCCATAAATGGCAGTGTTGCTAAAATGATTATAAGCCTGCTGATAGATCCAATATTTAAATGCATATAGCTTTTACACTATCAATTGGAATTCATCCAAATTTCGTATGTGCTATGTGTACGTAAACAGATACGACTGAGCGTATACTTAAGAGCCTCCAGGGCTGCCAACTGTTAATAAATGCTCTCATCTTTTTTTAAATCTAAATACCCATATATCAGAAAGTATGCAAGCTGACAGCTTTAAACTATGTACACGTATAGTACCTGACATTCTATATTAATTTGGAGTAACTTATATACGTCAGTGCTACCAACATGATTCTAAGCCTGCTGAGAGGTCCAAATTTTAAATACATGTAACTTCTATACTATCATTTGGATTACAACCAAATTTCGTATGTGCTATGTGTACCATAACAGATATGACTATGCCGATTCTTAAGAGTAACCAGGGCTGCCAACTGTTAATAAATGCTCTCATCTTTTTTATCTAAATACCCATATATCAGAAAGTATGCAAGCCGACAGCTTTAAACTATGTACACGTATAGTATCTGGCATTCTAGATTAATTTGGAGTAACTAATATAGGCCTACGCCAGTGCTGCCAACATGATTCTAAGCCTGCTGATAGGTCCAATATTAAAATGCATGCAACTTCTATACTAACTAATGGATTTCATTCAAAATTGACACAGCAATAGATCATATTATTTCAGATTATTTCTGACCAATACATGTATGTCATTGTTGCCAACATGATTTTACGCACGCTGTTAGATCCAATGTTTAACTGCATGTAACGTCCATGCTATCCATTGGACTTCAACCAAATTTTGTATTCTGTACCTTAAGAGATGGAACTAAGAATATATTCAGTCACCAGGGCTGCCAACTGTTGTTCTCTATTGGGTTAAATTATGCCAGATATACAGTATTTCGAACTAATTAGAAATTTCGATATTACCAACTTAATTTCGTCATCATTCTAGATAGATCCATATAGATTAATCATTGAATTGAATCTTAAATTTTAAGAAAAGTAGGCTCTTTAGTTTGTCAAGGAACTTCTTGTTCACTATATGGTTATAATTGCAACATACCGGGTAGTACAATATGGTGGATAGAAAAGAAAAGTGTCTGCCATATATCAACATATTTTTCAATTAAATCCAGTTAATGTCATCTGACACTCTTGCCTCTATAGGGTGGGGTGAGAGTGTCAGACAGAATTAACAAAGTGAAGTAATGTAAGCAATATTTCAGTGTTGCCTGATTCTAATAAAGAAAGCTTTTCAGTCGGTCAACACAAATTGTGTCCAATTATATTAGGCGAGAAACAAGTATCCTATTTACATACCTTACAAACAAACACGCTTTTATGTACAAATACCTACTTAATTGGATGACATTAACAAAGTGAAATTATTTTACACCCTACAGTGGTCACATAATTATGAATGTTCCTTTCACTTTATTGAAGTCAGTACTGTCCGGTTGAGCCCACCATTTTACACTGGATCATTGGTTCATCGGGTGGATTACTTAGTACTTCCTGGCAAATTAGACAAAAATAAACATTATTCTTCGTTTGGCATTATATTACTCTCTGGGATGGTTCACCATTATACCTAGCCTTCTTCTGCTAATTTCGATTCACCGTAACCCTTTGAGAAATCCACCCATTTGAACACGATTGTTTCTTCTCAAGCTATTCTTAATTCGCACTGTTTGTTAGAACGAAAGATTTTCCAGGCCTCCTTCCTTTTCAGGAAATGGTTTTGGACGAAATAGTACAGTACAGCTGGAATGGTTTTGTTCCAAAAACTGTGCTATGGTTGGCTATTTGTAAGTCGTTCGAAAAGCACAAAAAAAGCTTAACTCTGAATTTTAGAACAATTTGCACGATCATTTTGTCGGAAAATTCAAAAAAACATTGAAAAGCGTTTTTCTCTGAATCGACGTATTTTAAAGAAAAGTTTTTTAAACAAAAAATGTAGAGGACATTGTCACTTACAATTCGTCTCATTGAGGTCATGTCATACGTTTTGAAATGCAGAAGCTAGGTGGCGCCAAAATTTCCAAAAAGTTTTTTCTCTTTTTGTTCTAGAAAAAATAGTTTTTTTCACAAAAGGGTGAATCAGAAATTTGTTCCTCTCAAAATTGTCTGCAACATTTATTCAAACGTTTGTTTCCTCCGACTTACCGTTCCAAAGTTATAGCGCAGAAAATGCTACGCTGCGTAGTCAAGGCTACTATTGTTACTGCGGAGAGAGCGGTGGGCATAATGTAGACAGGGACCGGTGTCGGACAGCTGCCTAAGGCTCGGTCAAACAGGACGCGGACTGTGTTTGTTAATTAGCTCAAACAATCACATCTATTTCAATCGCAACGTATCAATCATAACTGTACACATATTAACCTTTGTGCCATCTGAATAGTACAATTTTCACATTTCGGCCGACTATAACTTTGGAACGGTAAGGCGGAGGAAAAAAATGTTTCAATAAATGTTGTAGACAATTTTGAGAGGAACAAATTTCTGACTCACTCTTTTGTGAAAAAAAAAACATTTTTTCTAGGACAAAAGTGAAAAAACACTATTTTGGAAACTTTGGCGCCACCTAGCTTCTGCATTTCAAAACGTATGACATGACCTCAAAGTAACGAATTGTAGGTGACAATGTCCTCTACATTTTTTGTTTAAAAAACTTTTCTTTAAAATACGTCGATTCAGAGAAAAACGCTTTTCAATGTTTCTTTTTAATTTTCCGACAAAATGATCGTGCAAATTATTCTAAAATTCACAGTTAAGTTTTTTTTTGTGCTTTTCTAACGATTTACAAAAAGCCAACCAGAGCACAGTTTTTGGAACAAAAGGCTTTTTTTTCTGTGCAGCTGTCCTGTACTAAAATCTTTTTGCGAATTGGAAGTGGAGAAATAAGATTTAATAGACTAACTACTGGGCCCAAATGTGGGTGTGGCATACTTTTCTTTCCTGGAGGTGCTAGCTACTGGAATGAACACCTCCGTATCCTTTCTGTTACCAATCTGTAGACTACTAATGGTGTGCTGCTGGAATCATTTCTTTATTCACATTCAATTAGTCTGTATTTACCTGGAATTGTTGCACCCGATCCACCTTCGGCTGTCCTTACTCATTCTTGCCTGTGAGCAATCTTGATTAAGAACAGGCCAATGAAAGTCTGAGATACTTTCTT
This sequence comes from Meconema thalassinum, assembly GCA_946902985.2. Lineage (NCBI taxonomy): Eukaryota > Metazoa > Arthropoda > Insecta > Orthoptera > Tettigoniidae > Meconema > Meconema thalassinum. Next base: position 329,647,489 of record OX336391.1, read on the forward strand.
TTCGATGTGTGCTTCTCAGAAATGCATCGGCTTCAGTGATCAGAATCTTTCAAAATATCTGGATTAAAAGGAAATGTTCCTGTTACTTGAAAACCTTTGATTGCATTGTTTATTGATCAGTTCGGCTACGTCATATTCAGAAATTCGTTACCTGGTTTATTTACCACGAATTTTGAGCACTCCTGGTTATAATAGGGCTTCAATGGACTAACACATCTTCTGTCTAGTAGTTGCCACGTGTGCGATGTTTTTTGGGGGAATTACAACTTCTCTTGCCTTAAGAATCACTGGCAAAGATGTGTAACTTGCATGACCATCGAATAGCAGGATCACAGGTCTTTGCGGACTAACATTTTGATCAATACCTACAGAAAGGAAACGTTACTTGCATTCATGCTTTGAAAAATGGAGATGTTCTCACATCTATTTCTGCGTGTAATATCAATGCCAATAGCTCAGCCTAAATGGATATTGAGATAATACCTACTAAACGATATTCATTCATTCTTAATTATGCCTATTCCAGTAATAGGAATAGTTTCGTGTTGGCCGACGGAAAGTTACGGAATCAATTGTCGATAAGGCACACTGCGAAATGGCTTCAAGGGTATCTTTAACATATATATGGTGTCGCAAAATTACGTCGGCAAACTGTAATCAGAGGTTCCGGCCATTATCTGAAGCAACTTGAGATAGGATACTTAGGGCCGGAAACGAACCGTTAAAAATCTGTGCGACGTTAAACTTCTAACGAGGCAAATCGGCAACAACGCGCCGAGAAAGTGCGGCTTTTTCTAATGTTGCCGTTCCGTACCAACCACAGAGAAATGCCGCCACTTCCCGTCTGGTGAACTAGCTCAGTGGTATCGTGTACGGCACGGCGTGTTTCTTGAAACGAGCCATTTGGTAGGGGTTCGCATCAGAGTCAGCGCAAGTTTTTTCTTATCATAATTTTGCAATTTTTTGCCGTGCGCGATACCACTGAGCTAGTACACCAGACGGGAAGTGCGGCAATCCTCCGCGGCTGGAAAGTAACGCAAACATTAGTAAGAATCGCACTTTCTCGACGCAGTGTTGCAGATTTGCCTCGTTAAAAGTTTAACGTCGCACATAATTTTACGGTACGTTTCCGGCCATGAGTTCCCTATCTCAAGTTGCTTGAGATAAAGGCCGGAACCACTCGTTTAAGTTTGTCGACGTAATTTTACAACACCCTGTATATCCTAAAAGTAAAGTTTGGTTCCACATTACCACCTCTTCCTGTATATGAAACAAATTACCACGTTACTCACTCAGATTATACTAAAAGAAAAAGTAATGGGACATATATTCGCCTTGTTAAGCAGCAGTAAGAGGGTGCGATATGCGATATGCTCATCCCATCCATCACATCATGGAAGATTAATTTTACAGTTCAGCAGTATCGCTTCATCAAAAGTAATGTATTTAAAACTTCTTGCTCCAGTTAAATTGGACAGCGCCATGCCATGGAAACAGGCCGAGGTATATTTCAGAGCGTGTTCTCTCAACTACAGTGTCTGAGCATTAATCGCCAAAGGGATGGAAACAGCTGAAGCTTCCCATGTGCCATCAGATAGCTGACGAGAACCTACAGGTGACTCCACAAAAAGACAAGATACAGTAGTATATCGAGTTATGTTCCTCTGAAATAGACGTTGCAATCTGATTTGACATTATGAGGGCACATTCAGTACTATTAAACAGGTACATATGCATATTTGATATTTGATACCTCTCAAAACATTATAATTGACATAAACATATGCTAACACAGTAGTTTGACTATCGAATGTTTTTGATTCAAAACAGTGAATAATTCGAACTTTTCGCACGACAATCAACTTTTTCAAGATTTAGAATTAGACAAGTCATATTTTCTAGTATAAAAATGCCAAGGGATCGCGCTTCCCATGCGCCATACTTCGATGAAGCAGGAGAGGGTACTGGAGTTTCATTGGGTAGGGTGTAGGATCCAAATGCACTGGTTCCATAGGTTGAACAGCTGTCGTGGATTCCTGGCTAAGTGCGATAGTTTTTTGGGTTTCAGCCTCTTCCTTAACGGCGAGTTCGTCAGCGTCAGTGAAAAGAGTTCGATACTTACTTACTTTCCGTGTCCGGGAGACACACTAAATTCTTCCTTTCCAGAACTCTGCAGCTCTTATCCCTCGGTCTGTGGCCAACATAAGGTCTTCCTGGCTGCAGGTTTCATTAAGATCTTTGCACGTGAGCAGGTGTTGTGGAGTCTGGATTTCTCCACAGGCACATCGTGGATCTTCTGCATAACCCCACTTCACAAGGTTGCTACGACACTTAGGCACTCCTGTTCTCATCCGGTTTAAGGACCTCCAGGTGGTATAAGGCAAATGACTACCACTGCTCAGTTCTTCTTTAGGGGTAAACCCCTCTGGTACTATTTGTTTCCAGAGTGACACACGCCGGACGTCTGGCTTGGTATGGAGGGGTACTGTTCTCTTAATAAAACTCTTCCTGGATCTTAGGCGAGGAGTGGTCACTTTGTGGTTGAACATAGAACGTCTGGGATCTGTTTCAAGCTTTTGTCTCTCTTTCTCTGCTGCCACCCTGCGTCGAATAACTGGAGGTGCAATGCCAGCGAGAGGGTAGATCTTCTGCACTGGAGTAGGTCTCAGACATCCAGTGACAATACGTGTGGACTCGTTAAGAGCTATGTCCACTTGCTTGGTATGGGCAGATGCTCCCCACACTGATGATCCGTACTCTTCTGCTGCGAAGCAAAGCCCCAATGCTGTTGAACGTAGAACCTGAGGGTTCGCTCCCCATGTTGAACCTATCAACTTCCACATTATGCTATTTCTTGAGCTGATCTTGCACTTCAATTCTCTACAATGTTTCCTGAAGCTGAGGGTACGATCAAGCTTGATTCCCAAATATCGAGGCGTTTCACAGCTTTCGAGTGTCACTCCTTTCCAGACAACATTCAACTTTCTCCGGGCCTCTTTGTTGCGAAGATGAAATGCGCATACTTGTGTCTTTCCAGGGTTAGGTTTCAGGTGATTCTGGGTGTAATAATTGTCTAATCTCTCAAGAGCATTGGACAGTTTTCCCTCCACCTCCTCAAAGCTCCTACCCTGTACAGCAATAGCGGTGTCATCCGCATAAATAAATCGCCTGGCCTCTAAATATTCTGGCTGGTCATTTGTATAAATGTTGAATAGTAACGGGATAACACACTGCCTTGAGGTAACCCGTTTTTCTGGTTCCTCCATCGATTTTTATTCCCTTGAAGTGTAACATAGAACCTTCTGTTCTGGAGCATCCCACGTATGACATTTGTTAGATTCATGTCCTTAGTGATGTTGTACAGCTTGGCTATGAGCTTCTTATGGTACACTGTATCATATGCAACTCTGAGATCTATAAAGGCGACACCAGTGATAAGTTTATTCTCATAGCCATCCTCGATATGCTGTGTCAGGTTCAGAATTTGGCTGGAACATGATTTCCCTGGTCTAAATCCAGCTTGATCTTGAATTAGCCGGTTATCAATGAATGTTGCAATTCTTTCAAGGATCAACCTTTCAAATGCCTTGTATAGGTGGCAAAGAAGAGAGACAGGACGGAAGCTCTTTGCATCCGTTGGTTCCTTGCCTGGTTTTAGCAGTGCGACCACATGAGCTTTCCTCCACAGCTTTGGTAAGTGCAGGGTCTCGATACATCTATTCATCATATTCACCAGCCACTGGATTGTTCCTGGTCCAAAGTTCTTGATTTGTTCTGTCCTGATGTCGTCCGGGCCCGCAGCTTTGTTGACTTTCATCAGCTTGATGGCATGTTCTAATTCTGCTGATGTGAAAGGACGACCGAGAAAATTATTCTCATCTTCACTAGGCTTCAGCTTCACAGGCTGAGTCTTCGTGATAGTTTTCCCGTTACGGAGCAGCTGATGAGCTATTTGATTTGGTGTAACCTTGGTGAGATCCACTGGTGGACTCTTAGGGTCGTTGCTCATGTTTTTGACCAGCTTCCATGCTCTTCTACTGTTCTGGGCCATGTCAATGTTTGCTAGTAAGTTAATCCATCTTTCCTTTCTTCCGTCAGCGATGCTCCTCATGAGTTCTTCACCCGTCTGAATGGTGTCATCTGCAAAAGGGTCTGTCTCGTATTTCTCCTGGTAATCTTTTAACAGATCCTTAGAATCAGCATTGAGGCCAGAAATGAACTGGGTACGGCAGCCTCGGGGAATATGTCTACGAGAGATCTTCTTCACAAGGTCAACAAAGTCTTCATAATGACTTGGCTCTGGTTGTAAATTGGACAGTTCCTCATCCAGCTCAATGGAAAACCCCTCCCAGTTTGCCTTTTTAAAATTGAAACGTCGTTTAAAAGGGACTTCCTCAGGGCTGACCACTCCTCGAACTGAACATGTGATTGGGCTATGTTGTGTCCTAGGGATGGGTTCCTCCACCGCTTTAACTACATGTTTTATCACTTGCTCACTTATGAAAATGTTTTCAGGGTTGTAACCTCTATGCCATCTACCGCTGTTGAAAGATGGTCTCAGTTTGGGGCTGTGAATCAATCTCAATCCTTCCCTCTCTGCCCATTGCTCGAGTTCCTCCCCATTCTTGTCTGTGATATTATATCCCCAACTCATGCTCTTACAATTAAAATCCCCCAGGACAATTTTGATATTCTGCTTGTCAAAGTTACTTGGCCTTTCAAAGAAGAAGAGTTCATTGGGTGGTTTGTAAATGGATGTTACAGAGCAGGATTCCAATTCTACAGTCAAGATTTCTATATTGTTCCTGAACGTCATTTGAGATGACTTGACATTAATCTCTGGTCTGACAAAAACAGCACTGCCGTATTGTTCATGGGGTCGTTCGACAACCAGTCGCATTCCTTCTATTTTGGGTCTGTTGTTGTCGATCCCTCTATGAGTTTCTTACATCACTAGGATGTCGATCTTTAGTCGGTTGCACATGTCAGCGAGTAAGAGTGCTTTATCTCTGGATAAGCCTTCGATGTTTATTGAAGTTATTGAAAGTCTTGAAAAAGACTGGTCGAAAATGTAATATCTCCCGGTGGTTGAAGGATCAGCCGCTGGCCTAGGGCCACCGTTGCCCAGGGTACGCCCGACTGTAGAATTCATAATTTGTGCTTATCTAGCAAATATTAACAATCTTCGGGGAGGCTCCTTCAGTGTACCCTAAGAGTTCGATTGAAGTACCAGATTCCAGTTATCTTAAAGTTGTTTACTGCAATGGTACCAGTTGAAAACTGCAAGTGGGCTTAACTGAAAGGATTTGTTATGTTATAGGGACCAAGGGATTTTCATGTTGCATCATCCACTGCCGAATGTGTTCACTGTAGTGATTCTGAAGGGACTCCGGAATCTCTTGTCTTAATTTTCAACGTGTTATTTACCTTTTTCTCAGAAACTATAAACAGATACTAATCGAAATTTATCGGGGATGTACTTTGGACTCGCTTTTCCAAATGGCAAAATTTCAACACCATATTCATGTTCATTTCAATCTGGTGATATTAAACCGAAGTAAATTGTGAATAAGATGTTCAGGAATGAACATATAGCCTACTTTCTTCTAAATGTATGGGCATAATTATAACTCTTTGTCCTTACCAAGGAATACTATAATTGAATGTTCGTTGTAGCAGTTGGTACTGTAACCTAGCAGTGAATTTATATATATATATCTTGTACGCCTTTGAGTGTTGAATGGGCAGGAAGCTTAAAGCAACCGGGAGGGATGCAATCCAGCTGGCAGTGCTTAATGTTAATCGGAGCGTGGCCAGGGCAAGAAGTTGAACTAGTACAAAATTGTAATACGTCAGGAGGCCAGGTATTTACAAAGCGGAATGTTTGGAACAATTACCCACGTAATCCTCAAGAGGACACCACCGTACAGAAACATTGAGAAGTCTGTGGATGGCAACAAGTATCTTGTTTTCTATTTTCCTTTTTCATTTGTCTTCCATTTATATGCGTTGCTGGGGCTGTGATTATTAACCTTAGATCATAAATACAATAGATGGCTGATGACGTCACATTTGCGAAACCTACATCTCAATCAGCTGACTAAAGGGAACTGCCGGGAACTGCGGATAGTTTGGAGCACTGAAATACTACACGTGATTATAGAATTGGGCTATTCTGTTCTATTCATAACCGTACAGTAGGGGGATGGTGGTGCTTCTAGGCCGCTCCAGAACCCTCCTTGCCCCACTACTAAGCCTCAGTCATGTTAAATATCTCTCGAACGCATGGTCCGATTTTGACAAATGAGGTCTCATTGGACTCGAGCTGACGTCTTCTATCCTATGGACCACTTGTTATATTTTTGTGTTTTTTTTGAAAATTTTTGTTTTCGAAAGTTGGTGATAGTTTGAAAACCAAACATGGTAGAACGTTGTGCTATGGCTCAAACAAATGGTCTTTATGACCTTTATTTTTTGTAATAAAATTTTTTATTTTTTATGTTTCTTTGAAAACACTCGAATTTTGAAAATCCTATATTTTGGAAAATAGGAAGTTTACAAAAAAGGTTGTTTGATGTAAATCAATGATCCCTACCCCTCTACCCCCAAAATAAATTTCAAGTCTCTAGAGCAAATATTTGTGTTTTGTAAGTAGTGGGATGAGGACAGAGCTGCTTACTAACTAATTGAACCCTCCTCGTATTTGCCCCGAAGCTGATATCTCGCTAACCAATGGTCGGATTTGAACATACAGGGTGTCCTAGCACTCGTAGTGATGCCCCCTACTTTCCTATGGGCTCTTTATTTAATTAAAATACCAAAACTGAAAGGTCATCCGCTTTTAATATCTCGCGAACCAATCATGCTAGAGGCATGAACGAGGGGTCCAAGGACTCGGGCTGACGTCCTCTTTGCTATAGACCACTCGTTATAATTTTTAAAAAAATTTGGAACCTCGATTTTGGGGTAAACACGTGTTTTTTGTGATTTTGCCGATATTTCACGAACCAATAACGCTAGAGGCATGTACGACGGGTCCAAGGATTCGGGCAGACGTCCTCATTGCTATGGACCACTCGTTGTAATTTTTTTAAAATTTTGGAAACTCGATTTTGGGGTAAACACGTGTTTTTTGTGATTTTTGCCGATATTTCACGAACCAATAACGCTAGAGACATGTACGAGGTGTCCTAGGACTCGGGATAAAGCCCCCTTTCGAGTGTGGTAGATAGTTTTTCCAAACAAAATTCACAAAGGGCCTAACGCCATATATGTTGAAAAAAGTTTTCTTTTTCTTTATCTGTTTATAATGTTTATGAAGCGTGGTGGTTGAGAGAGACGATACGGCTGGGTGTGTGTGTTTCAACGAACCTGTCGCTGACCACGGTGGCTGTGTTCAATAGATTAATCGCTATTTCGACGGGTCGGTTTATGACAGAGCAAGGGTGCGTCTTTTCACACATTTTACCTTTAACGTGTAAACGGTGATGAGAACTTGGTTCTATGTTGGTCGAAGCGAGTACAGAAAACACACTTGCAAACGAGCAGGAGGTGAAAGTCATTTGAGCTTATTGGAAGGCGCTGATCTGACTTGACAACAGGTGCAATGGAAAAATGACCAAAACCCTTGAAAGTGAAATAATCTGACCATTGTGGTGGCAGGGATGAGCGAAAGGCATGTGAACATGTGTGAAACCACATGCACGCTGAACAAGTTACATCCTGTCTTGCTTCGTACGTGACAAAATGCAAGTTCATGTGAAATTTGATCTGCCACAGGTGTTCGCTTGGGACGTTAGCTGTCCACATGCGCGATAACTGTTAACAAGTTACATCCTGTCTTGCTTCGTACGTGACAAAATGCAAGTTCATGTGAAATTTGATCTACCACAGGTGTTCACCTTGGGTGTTAGCTGTCCTCGTGCCTGATAACAGAATGTTCAAAGCGTGGGAAAAAATGATTATACATGCAACGTAGCATATATAAAGACATGTTATCATTTCCACGCTCACTTAGGTGACTACCTTTGAACACATTGCTTTGCATGAAAGCCCTGGTCTTGTTTAACAGTTTTGGGTTTGGTGGAAAATACTTAACCTTGTTGTGGGGTAGGTATTTATTTATATATTTATTCATTTATACATTTATTGATTAATATATATATTTACAAGTAATTATTTATTGAATAGGTAATTAATGGTTTCATTTATTTGTTTGCAGATAACCGGCATACCTTACATGTCTGAGGGAGAAGAAACTATTGCACTTTTGAGCCCACTAGAAGGGAAGAGCAACAAGTCACTGCAAGTAAAGGTGAGATGATTTTTTTAAACTAACTTGTTTCATTTTTTTGTTTTATGTTTTAGTTTATGAAATGTATGTATTAACCTGAATTTAGGTATTTATAGCGGTTTATTTTATTTATTTTTAGAAACTTGGAAGGAATAGCCTTACCGCCGTAGCAGTCACTGAAAAAAAACCGAAAGGCACTAAAGCGAAACCACTGCCAAAGAGTGAACTGTTTAAAACTCAGGTAAGTCCAACTTAAAAATGCTATTCCATTTTACCACTACTGAAAACTCGTAGACAAAAAAAAATTCATTACCTGTACATGACTGGGACAATGATTGCTTTCTTGATTAATGGCTATGTTGTTGTTGTTGACTGGGAAAAGTACAAGGCCATGTTGGATTTTCTAAAAATAAAAATAATAAATTTAATTTATGAGTGGTTTCCTATGGACTCAACGAATATCAACAGGTTTCAACATGATAATGTGAACAAAATGACATGACATTCATTTTTGTTTATATATTGGGTAAAGGGAGGGTGGGGGAATGTAAATGACTGTAGCTTTATAAAAAAAAGAAAATAAGTACATGGGTTACTGTTAGTGCCAACATACAGTTTATTTTTAATGGTGTTTTGATATATTAATGCCAATTAACGTTAACGTTTTATTTACAAGTATTGATTGATTGATTGATTGATTGATTGATTGATTGAGTGATGGGTTATTTTGTTTGCTTTTAGGTGGCGTTATGTGCCATTAACGTAATGAACAGACAGTGAACAAGCATGCATTATGCTTTAAAGTACTCTGTGTTCTTGTGCAATGTTAATAACTTAAAATAAGAAAAAGTTTTATTATAACACATGGCGTTAGCACTAAATACAACAAGTGAGCAAGTTGGTTTACCACGTGGGTTAAATTTAAAATTAGAACATGATCGATGGTTAACATTTGCATCCTGGCCTGTAGGCTTTTTGTCGACGCATGAACTTGCAAAAGCCGTTTTTTTTTTACTTGAACCGAGAAGATGTGGTGCGCTGTGTGTTTTGACGTATTGAACTTTCACAATGGGAAGAAGGGGATGATCCCTTTAGAGACCATTTGCGATGGTCTCCTCACTGTCCTTACATGCTTGGAAAGCAAGTGGGTAACCTACCCGTGCATTCATTTTACCGAACCACAAGGCCTTTGGCCGCTACTTACGTTGCTGAATCACAAATAAATAATAATAATGATGTATTACCAGCCAACGGTAGTGTCGATATATGTGGTCCATATGCCATAGACAGTGTTGAATTGGCGTGTGCTTTTGAAAAATTGCGAGTTTGCAAGACTAAAGCACTAGCACACCCAGAGTACAGCTCTGTTGAAAAACGTTTCGAATCTTATAAAAATGTTTGGCCATTAATATTAAAACACCTTACCAAACAGCTAAGTGAAGCTGGATTTTTTATACTGGTGAAGCTGATAAAACAATATGTTTTTATTGTGGATTTGCTTTAAAGGATTGGCAAATGACTGATGACCCTTTTGTGCAACACGCTCGTTGGTTACCAAACTGTAAATACATGGTGTTGCTTAAAGGTCAGGAATTTGTGAACACTATTCGTAAAGAAAAAGTGATTGCAGCACAAGACATAAAAGTGCCTTTAGAGTTAGAACACGCGGGGCAAATACATCAGACTGAGAGAAAAGACTTGTGTTACGAACAGATACAAAAGTGTGACCAACAATTATGTAAAATTTGCTATCAAGATGAACTAGGTGTTGTATTTTTACCCTGTGGACACATGATAGCCTGTGTCAAGTGTGCATTAGAACTTAACACTTGTGCTATATGCAGAAAAGTAGTATCTGCTACAGTTAGGGCATTTCTTGCATAACTAGTATAATTTATTCGCCATGGATAGTGCAAAATCCCTAATTGCACAATATTATTAAAGCTGTTTTAGAGTGTAATAGATATGCTTTTGTTTTGTTTATAGACTACTACAATGAATGTTTTGAATGCTGTGGGACAATCATGTGGCTTAGAGACAAAGAAGCTCAGCGAATTGCCAACACGAAAAGCCAACACGAAATGCCAACACGAAAAGCCTACACGAAAAGCCAACACAAAAGCCAACACGAAATGCCAACACGAAAAGCCAACACAAAAAGCCAACACGAAAAGCCAACACAAAAGCCAACACGAAAAGCCAACACAAAAAGCCAACACAAAAAGCCAACACATAAGCCAACACAAAAGCCAACACGAAAAGCCAACCCAAAAAGCCAACACAAGAAGCCAACACATAAGCCAATATATAAGCTTATGGTAGGTCACTCCATCAGCAAAACAGTTGTAACCTTTGTAGTGTGGACATCGTACTGACAGGTCAGTTACTACTATGGAACTTATTACAACCAACAAAGGTAGGCTACGTGCACTCTATCAAGGCTACTCCTATAACTATAATCGCCAGAATGTGAATGGAATAATATTCTGGCAATGCTCAAAAGAGAGGTCAACAAAATGTCGAGGCAATCTGAAAATTAAAAATGGAAAGGTTTTAAGTGTGAGTGTTCGTCAATGTAGTGCTCGAAACGAACCACGCTTACTGTTTACAAACAATTATCAAAATGCTAAAAAGCAAGTTCAAGAAAACGATAATGCGGCTAAAGATAGTGCATTGTTTGTTCAAAAGAACTTATCATGTCCTCAAAACGTCATGTTAGGACAGTTGTCAACGTCCAAGGAACCTTCAACACCATCAAAATCAACTCAGACTATAAATAAAGTGGTATTGCAAGAGGATCAAAAAGGACTATATAGTAACAGTGATGATGGTCATGATGATAATGGTGATCATGATGATGATAATGATGATGATGATGATAATGATCATGATAATGGTAATGCTTTGTTTACACCTAAAAATCCATTTGTTAAATTTGTATACTGGAACAAACCCAGTAAGCTAATTCAACGGCTTCGACAATTGCATGCTTTACGACAAGCTGGGCATATCGGTCACGATTGGGAAATCAAAGAAATTGAACAAGAGCTTCGTCATGCTGAAATTATTGTGTAATGGGTCTACCACTTTGCGACCACTTTTACCCCAACTCTTGTTTCTAATATTTGCTTATTTGCTTTCACTTTTACCTGAACTCTTTGGATCCATATTTGCTCTCACATTAAACTAGTATTCTTATTACCAAGTTGACTTTACTAGAGCTTAGTCTATGCTTGACAGTTGATATGGAAGTATCAGTGACTAGGTATGGTAAGCCTTACGCATACTATAAAGGATATTCATATATTGTGAAACGAACCAATAAAAATGGAACTGTTATTTGGCGTTGTTCAAAGCAACGTTCCAAACATTGTCGTGGTGACCTAAAAAGTAAAAATAGTGAGGTTTTAAGTGTCAGTGATCATCAATGTAGTGTACCGCATGAAACACAGTTGCCGTCGACAAAAAATCAAGAAAACAATATTGCTACTCAAAATAGTGCATTGTTTAACGATCAACGTTTAACCCCTGTTCTCAAAGTTATTTTTAATCCATCTTCCACGTCGCAAGAGCCATCAACATTACAAACTATGCAAGAGGTAGTGTTGTTGTTGTCGTTTTAAAGAGTGGAACAACTAGGTCATCTGCTCTTGATATGCAAGGGGATCAAAGTGACTAAATAGTAATAACCATAAGGTTTTTATGTCAATACAACCATTGCGGCTTCCCCACTTTTCGAAAACAACATTGAATGGACATTGCTATAAAATGATCTACAACAAGCCTTGTGTTTAAAACTATAACAGACTATTGTAAAGTGAGAAAGGCTTGTATTCAGTGTGCATTTATTGTCATAATCATGTATACTCTGCAATGTTAAATATACTAACTTTGTATAAAATAAAACAGCATTGTAACATCATTTTGCATTTATTTACAAACTTTATATACATTTTTTTTGTTTCATCATAATATTTTTAAAGACAACACTAAACACTAAAACATTACTATTCTATACACATATTTTCTTTCTTTTTCAGTATATTGTCATTACTTATATTTTCCATTATTATTTCACATTATTTATTTATTTAATTAAAACGAACCATGCACCTATTGTTTTTAAAACCTTCATAAATTATGTGTACAGGTTGCACAGCATTATTGACTTCATCAAAAACACTCTCCGACATATCATTAAACCGTATAGGCAGAAATGTCTCAAAGTTTTCACATACACAAAGTACACGATCACCATATGCTGTTTTCAATTTCCGAATCTTGATAATGCGGAATGGAATATGCGTTGGCAATTCGCTGAGCTTCTTTGTCTCTAAGCCACATGATTGTCCCACAGCATTCAAAACATTCATTGTAGTAGTCTATAAACAAAACAAAAGCATATCTATTACACTCTAAAACAGCTTTAATAATATTGTGCAATTAGGGATTTTGCACTATCCATGGCGAATAAATTATACTAGTTATGCAAGAAATGCCCTAACTGTAGCAGATACTACTTTTCTGCATATAGCACAAGTGTTAAGTTCTAATGCACACTTGACACAGGCTATCATGTGTCCACAGGGTAAAAATACAACACCTAGTTCATCTTGATAACAAATTTTACATAATTGTTGGTCACACTTTTGTATCTGTTCGTAACACAAGTCTTTTCTTTCAGTCTTATGTATTTGCCCCACGTGTTCTAACTCTAAAGGCACTTTTATGTCTTGTGCTGCAATCACTTTTTCTTTACGAATAGTGTTCACAAATTCCTGACCTTTAAGCAACACCATGTATTTACAGTTTGGTAACCAACGAGCGTGTTGCACAAAAGGGTCATCAGTCATTTGCTAATCCTTTAAAGCAAATCCACAATAAAAACATATTGTTTTATCAGCTTCACCAGTATAAAAAAATCCAGCTTCACTTAGCTGTTTGGTAAGGTGTTTTAATATTAATGGCCAAACATTTTTATAAGATTCGAAACGTTTTTCAACAGAGCTGTACTCTGGGTGTGCTAGTGCTTTAGTCTTGCAAACTCGCAATTTTTCAAAAGCACACGCCAATTCAACACTGTCTATGGCATATGGACCACATATATCGACACTACCGTTGGCTGGTAATACATCATTATTATTATTTATTTGTGATTCAGCAACGTAAGTAGCGGCCAAAGGCCTTGTGGTTCGGTAAAATGAATGCACAGGTAGGTTACCCACTTGCTTTCCAAGCATGTAAGGACAGTGAGGAGACCATCGCAAATGGTCTCTAAAGGGATCATCCCCTTCTTCCCATTGTGAAAGTTCAATACGACAAAACACACAGCGCACCACATCTTCTCGGTTCAAGTAAAAAAAAAAAAAAACGGCTTTTGCAAGTTCATGCGTCGACAAAAAGCCTACAGGCCAGGATTCAAATGTTAACCATCGATCATGTTCTAATTTTAAATTTAACCCACGTGGTAAACCAACTTGCTCACTTGTTGTATTTAGTGCTAACGCCATGTGTTATAATAAAACTTTTCCTTATTGTAAGTTATTAACATTGCACAAGAGCACAGAGTACTTTAAAGCATAATGCATGCTTGTTCACTGTCTGTTCATTACGTTAATGGCACATAACGACACCTAAAAGCAAACAAAATAACCCATCACTCAATCAATCAATCAATCAATCAATCAATCAATACTTGTAAATAAAACGTTAACGTTAATTGGCATTAATATATCAAAACACCATTAAAAATAAACTGTATGTTGGCACTAACAGTAACCCATGTACTTATTTTCTTTTTTATAAAGCTACAGTCATTTACATTCCCCCACCCTCTCTTTAACCAATATATAAACAAAAATGAATGTCATGTCATTTTGTTCACATTATCATGTTCAAACCTGTTGATATTCGTTGAGTCCATAGGGAACCACTCATAAATTAAATTTATTATTTTTATTTTTAGAAAATCCAACATGGCCTTGTACTTTTCCCAGTCAACAACAACAACATAGCCATTAATCAAGAAAGCAATCATTGTCCCAGTCATGTACAGGTAATGAATTTTTTTTGTCTACGAGTTTTCAGTAGTGGTAAAATGGAATAGCATTTTTAAGTTGGACTTACCTGAGTTTTAAACAGTTCACTCTTTGGCAGTGGTTTCGCTTTAGTGCCTTTCGGTTTTTTTTCAGTGACTGCTACGGCCGTAAGGCTATTCTTTCCATGTTTCTAAAAATAAATAAAATAAACCGCTATAAATACCTAAATTCAGGTTAATACATACATTTCATAAAATAAAACATAAAACAAAAAAAATGAAACAAGTTAGTTTAAAAAAATCATCTCACCTTTACTTGCAGTGACTTGTTGCTCTTCCCTTCTAGTGGGCTCAAAAGTGCAATAGTTTCTTCTCCCTCAGACATGTAAGGTATGCCGGTTATCTGCAAACAAATAAATAAAATCATTAATTACCTAATCAATAAATAATTACTTGTAAATATATATATTAATCAATAAATGTATAAATGAATAAATATATAAATAAATACCTACCCCACAACAAGGTTAAGTATTTTCCACCAACACCAAAACTATTAAACAAGACCAGGGGTTTCATGCAACGCAATGTGTTCAAAGGTAGTCACCTAAGTGAGCGTGGAAATGATAACATGTCTTTATATATGCTACGTTGCATGTATAATCATTTTTTCCCACGCTTTGAACATTCTGTTATCAGGCACGAGGACAGCTAACACCCAAGGTGAACACCTGTGGTAGATCAAATTTCACATGAACTTGCATTTTGTCACGTACGAAGCAAGACAGGATGTAACTTGTTAACAGTTATCGCGCATGTGGACAGCTAACGTCCCAAGCGAACACCTGTGGCAGATCTAATTTCACATGGACTTGCATTTTGTCACGTACGAAGCAAGACAGGATGTAACTTGTTTAGCGTGCATGTGGTTTCACACCTGTTCACATGCCTTTCGCTCTTCCCTGCCACCACAATGGTCAGATTATTTCACTTTCAAGCGTTTTGGTCATTTTTCCATTGCACCTGTTGTCAAGTCAGATCAGCGCCTTCCAATAAGCTCAAATGACCTTCACCTCCTGCTCGTTTGCAAGTGTGTTTTCTGTACTCGCTTCGACCAACATAGAACCAAGTTCTCATCACCGTTTACACGTTAAAGGTAAAATGTGTGAAAAGACGCACCCTTGCTCTGTCATAAACCGACCCGTCGAAATAGCGATTAATCTATTGAACACAGCCACCGTGGTCAGCGACAGGTTCGTTGAAACACACACACCCAGCCGTATCGTCTCTCTCAACCACCACGCTTCATAAACATTATAAACAGATAAAGAAAAAGAAAACTTTTTTTCAACATGTATGGCGTTAGGCCCTTTGTGAATTTTTTTTGAAAAACTATCTACCACACTCGAAAGGGGGCTTTATCCCGAGTCCTAGGACACCTCGTACATATCTCTAGCGTTATTGGTTCGTGAAATATCGGCAAAAATCACAAACAGCACGTGTTTACCCCAAAATCGAGTTTCCAAAATTTAAAAAAAATTACAACGAGTGGTCCATAGCAAAGAGGACGTCTGCCCGAATCCTTGGACCCGACGTACATGCCTCTAGCGTTATTGGTTCGTGAAATATCGGCAAAATCACAAAAAACACGTGTTTACCCCAAAATCGAGGTTCCAAAATTTTTAAAAAATTATAACGAGTGGTCCATAGCAAAGAGGACGTCAGCCCGAGTCCTTGGACCCCTCGTTCATGCCTCTAGCATGATTGGTTCGCGAGATATTAAAAGCGGATGACCTTTCAGTTTTGGTCTTTTAATTAAATAAAGAGCCTATAGGAAAGTATGGGGCATCACTACGAGTGCTAGGACACCCTGTATGTTCAAATCCGACCATTGGTTAGCGAGATATCAGCTTCGGGGCAAATACGAGGAGGGTTCAATTAGTTAGTAAGCAGCTCTGTCCTCATCCCACTACTTACAAAACACAAATTTTTGCTCTAGAGACTTGAAATTTATTTTGGGGGTAGAGGGGGTAGGGATCATTGATTTACATCAAACAAACTGTTTTGTAAACTTCCTATTTTCCAAAATATAGGATTTTCAAAATTCGAGTGTTTTCAAAAAAACATAAAAAATAAAAAGGTTTTATTACAAAAAATAAAGGTCATAAAGACCATTTGTTTGAGCCATAGATCAACTTTCTACCATGTTTGGTTTTCAAACTATCACCAACTTTCGAAAACAAAAATTTTCAAAAAAAAAACAAAAATATAACGAGTGGTCCATAGGAATGAAGACGTCAGCTCGAGTCCAATGAGACCTCATTTGTCAAAATCGGACCATGCGTTCGAGAGATATTTAACATGACTGAGGCTTAGTAGTGGGGCAAGGAGGGTTCTGGAGCGGCCTAGAAGCTCCACCATCCCCCTACTCCGTACTAAGCCAGAATGGTGTATTACTGTTCAGCGTATGGATGTAAGGAGACGTTTAGGAAAAGATCGGGCATTTCTTTCCATAGGTAGTCCTAAATTAATTCATTGTAAAATAACCTTAAAATTCTTGACTTCACTACTTGCATTTCTTTACGTTTCCTCTTAACTCCGAGACATGAAAGAAAAATAATTTTATCTGTAAATTTATTACAAATTATATAAATTTACTCTAACCCTTACTCCACTGAACAGGCCTATGAAGCAAAATTAGGACCATCACAACATCAAATAGCCTTCCTTTTCAATCATGTTCAGTGTCAAATTGCGGGTTATGCTACTGATGTGACGATGTAGTCATCGATAATAAATACGCTGAGGTAATATTTGTCATCTTATTAAACGTATGGACAGTGCGTTTGGTTGAGGACATTTTCAGATCCTTCTAGGATACATTGCAGCCCTAAATTAGTCAATTCGTAGGATTTCAAAGTTCTGGATTATTACTGCGAAGGTTTCTATGATTCGTGGAAAATGGAATTTAAAAGGAAACAGTTCATTGCTTGTAATGATATCCGTTGTAGCAAATGTAATGCATAGTTGTTAAAAAGCAATGCTTACTAAATCAATGGACTTCCTTATTTCCATTTGCCTATGTTTTGTTCACTTTTATAAAATACTGAAATGGAAATTAACGCTGAATAAGAGCTAATCGTACGATAAAATTTTGTAAAGTAATGCACCGGTACTGAAATTAGCCAAAATACATTTTCTAATGATGACAAATAAATTAGGAAATGTTGTAGTAATAGATTGAACTTGTTTGGAGCTCTCGGGCGTGCAATTAAAAATGACCAGCTACACAAACACAATTCTCTTCAAAAATCAGTAGGCCTAATTCAGAATTGGATTTGTTATTAATTATTTACAAGAGGGGATCCTGGATGTATGAGTATTACGGAACACGGCAGCCACTATTTACAAAAAACAAAATTCTCTTCAAAAATCAGTAGGCCTAATTCAGAGTTGGATTTGTTATTAATGATTTACAAGAGGGGATCCTGGATGTATGAATATTATAGAACACGGCAGCCAATTTTTACACAAACACAATTCTGTTCAAAAATCAGTAGGCCTAATTCAGAGTTGGATTTGTTATTAAGTATTTATAAGAGGGGATCCTGGATGTATGAATATTACGGAACACGACAGCCACTTTTTACACTAACACAATTCTGTTCAAAAATCAGTAGGCCTAATTCAGAATTGGATTTGTTATTAATTATTTACAAGAGGGGATTCTGGATGTATGAGTATTACGGAACACGACAGCCACTTTTAACACCAAATATGTTACATTCTTAACCTTTGCTACCTTCCGGTACGTAAAGAAACATGCGATGATTTTACCAATGTCGCATAAATTACGAAAATGTGTGTTTAAACCCTCATTAAAAATCATTTCCCCACCAACTCCTATCAACTTCCATTACGAGTTCCTCTGTTTTCCCTTTAGTCAGCTGATCCAGATGTTGGTTTCACGTCACAGTACAAGCGCAGTGTGGCAATGCGCACTCTATTGTATTTATGCTCGAAGTTATTAATAAACGAGTGTATACATTAGCCTCTACTTTGAACTAAATAGCATTTTATTTAGTATCTTTGTAGAGAGCTCGTCCACATAATTTGTAAAAGAATTCAAGTAAAAAAAGAAAAGCTAGATCTAGTAGGTTTCGAACCCCAGCAGACCGCGAGAGAGACTAACCCTCTAGCACAGAGCCAAACATGTCCATAACATCTCAGTGTTATTAACCTACTTAGAAACAACGTGTCAGCAAATAATGTCCTGGGATAAACGATTTCTTCACTGCAGTACATCTTCATTATAATTCATACTATACAAAGTTTATATTATTTATATCAGTAGTCTATATCTCATGTAACATACTCAAACTAATGAAATATAGGACAGCCACAAGAGGTCAGCTGCCATCTTGTCATGTGGCAGAGGTGGCTCAGCTTTTTTAAATCACTGATAAGGTGTAATATTATATTATAAAATTATAATAAACAACGGGTCACGCCCTTTAGGATAGCTTAAGCCACCCTCGGGCTCGATAATCCGAATTTCTGGGTCCTAAGTTATATAATGCTTGCATAATTCATACGGCCGCCATCTTTGAATGGTACAACTGTGACCTTTTAGTTTGGGCACAGTAAGCATCCCATATGAAGGTTTGTTGTTTTCAATTTCGGTAATGATCTGATGATTAGTTTGGTCGTAATTTAATTTTAAGTATTGACCATTTGAGTGGCCGCCATAAAGTTTTGGTAAAGATGGCGGCAATATAAATAATGACACCGGGGTGACCATTGCTATTGCTACCTCTGTACTAAATTTCGTTCAATTTGGTTTCGTTGTGTTTCAAATGATAGGGGTGAGGGGTGGGACTGACACACAATTTTTGTGCCTGTGCAGATCTCATAAGTTTACTTTCATTTTTTGTGCTAAGATAAAAAGTTGGCTAAAAATGGATTTGTTAATATGCAACATGCATATGGAGGAATTACTTCTAAAAATGAACTGTGTATGTTGAAATTAAGATTGGAATTTTCATATTAACAAATACATAGGGCGAGAGGAAAGAATCAAGATTTTTTCCGGTTTTTAGAACATAGAATTTCTCTCCTTCCATATGAAGCACTGCCATCCATTTTGATATTCTTCCTTGATCCTTTGCTCTTAATTCAAATGCAGCCTCTTTCTTATAAATGGTTTTAATGTTTATTGTCTAATTGAAATACAAATAAAAATCTATGCTGGTGGGTTTTCTAGTTGGACGCACGTTTGTGAAAAGTAGTCTCAAGAATGAAATATGAAAAAACTGAACCGTTTGAAAGCTAAGGGGCGGTAGATTAATAAGACCCAAAAACAATTTTCCAAGGTTTGAGATTTTCGCTATTCCGGAATCCATGAATGTACAATACAAGGGTTGGTGTTCATGAGTCGTATGAGATGGCGTGGAAAGTAGATGGGAGTGATGTCTTCTAGTTATGTAGATTACGTCATTTTTCTCGTTTGAGAATAATGACCTTCGATGATCAGTATAATTGCAGTCGTCTCTGTTGGCACACTTTTTCAAAGACATGTTTAATCCAAAATCGAGTTAAGCTCCTCCTCTAAGGGATGAAGCTTTCCAATAGATCCAGGAGGAGACCTTTTAATCAGAGTTTGTCATGTTCTTTCCAGGGAAGATGATTATTGGTGGAACGTATGATATATTTAAAATGACTTTCCTTGAGATGTAATCATCCATGTGTAAGGAAATTGGCACAGAAAAATCTAAATTGAGCTAAATATAGGTGCATATAATTTTGTTGAATTATTTCAAGAAATTCAAGATGACAGAAAAATTTCAGAAACATTAACTTTTCTCGTCTTCTTTTAAAGTGAAACTATGTGTTACGAACCACTACTATACACGTTGTCTACTGGCTTACATTTAATAATTGGGGCGTGGTGGCTCAGCGGTCTAGCTGTATGCCTCTCACCAAGGCGGTCCGGGTTCGATTCCCGGTCAATGCATGTGAGATTTTCGAAGTGAAATGCCATGTCCTGTGGTTCGGATTCCACGTAAAAAGGAGGTGCCGTGGCTCATGATCTCAAGATTAACGGTCACGTTAAACTACAAGCTTCCTTTTTACATTTAATAATTTATATATGGTGCACATGTCGATTCCTTAAACCAGATGTCACCTCATTCGTCATTGAATAATCAAATCAATGTGAAAAATTTGAAACAAAATTTAATTTCTAACATACTCATTATATTTTTCTTGACTCGTCACGGGATGATCCTATTTCTATGAAAGTAGGTATAGTGGACTGCTCGTACAAGCAAAACCTACAGGAGTAAAATCTATATTCCGCCCGTTGACGCAAGTTTGCACAGCTAATAAAGACCAAGATCCATGCTGAAGAATAACTGAACATACCCTGCGAGCGGCGGGAAGAAGCCGAAGCAATATAGCTTATAAGAACATTTTTATGCACCTTAGACACTCCATAAATCATTAATAATTTAATCAACGTAATTCTGCTTATTTTAAATACGGTATACATCGCAGATAAGCGACACCGAACATTTTACGCGGGTAACTCATGTCCTGAGTGAACACCATGCTTAGTGAAGCCAGTACCTACTTGTCGTTTGTTGAAGCAACACCTATGTGCATGTGAAGCACGAGTAAGGACACGTTCAATGAACGGAACACATGTGCAATGGAAAAATCCAAGTGTATTACGAGAATGGACAGCCATCAGGGCAAGTGATTGTAGACAATTATTAATGTTTAAACAGTGAAATATTTTTGATCCACGAAGTGAGAAACTATGGAAGCGTTGTACGCAAACTTTAAGACCAAATGGCCGCATCTAAGTGCGTCATAAAACTGTGAAACTGATAACCTGTGAAAATCTACAAGTATTTTATATTTTGCCGGATGGGCAATTATTTTGGTTTATATTTTTGTGAAAATAATTAGTGAAAAGTTGCGAGTGAGCATGGCACAAGTGATAATATAACGCCAGTGGCGGAGAGGAAAAATGGGCAATTTTGATTATCGCACCTTAGAATCTGTGAGTGCAAGTTACTTTAAAATGTTTAATTACATAACCTACGGCAACATTATGGAATTACTGAAACATCTAATTTTGGAATATAACCCCAACCACGCAATGGAAATGGATTACTAAATCATGCGTGGGGAATTGATAACGGAAGGTGACCGAAATAATGATGAGATGATCTAAGACCATTGAGGAGACCGCTTATAACACCTCATGGAGGGTCCCGAACGAGGGTCCCCGCAATCTGTAAGTCTGATAATGTATCAGTAGCGTAATTGTAATGAGTTGGAACAGTAGATTAATTTTAGTATGGTTTCATTTAAAGTGTACAACGCAGGAAGCTATTATAAGACCACGTGTGGAAAGTTACAAATTTGTTATAAATTTATAAACGCCAGGAAGGCAGTATTTTTCAAAGTCCATTTAGTATCATTTCAGAACAGTTATTATCAACTTTTATTTCGTCAAGAACCTAGTTTTGGCAGATGCTAAAACAAGGCTAAGGTTACATTCGTTCAAGCCAAACCACTACACAGCACACTAGATCTTAGGCAGTGCATTATTTATTTAGAAGGCTGTGAAATTCCTAGTATTATATAATCGGAATGCAGAGTTCCGTTATTGACATTTGTTTTGCCAGATCAATACTTGAAAAGAGGTTTATTTCTTTACGAGAAGCCAGACAGTCAATGAAAGAATCAGTATTTTGTAACCAGAGAACATAGGTTCGACCTCATTCAGGGAAGAGGCAATTTAATAAATGCACAATCTCACACTTTAGTTTGTATGAGGAGTCCTCATATTAATTCAGAGCGTTGTTAGCCGATATAAACAATGTCAGGGCCGATATGACACAGAATAGTGAAAATTTAAGGGATGACCTAAGGAACGATATAAACAATATGACAGAAAATGTAAACAATGTCAGGTCCGATGTAAACACTGTTAGGGCAGACATGAATGAGAACAGTAACACTGCTTCAGCTACTCTGTTTCAAACCAGTAACAACATTACCACTAATATTAGGGCTGACATGGCACAATTGAACACTAATATTAGGGCAGATATGGCACAGAATGTAGTAGAAGTGCGAGAAGACATTGCAAATGTTAAAGCCGAAATCACTCTTACTATCAATAAGGTTAGTGATGACTTGCGTGCAGAGATGGAGACTTACCGCACAGAATATCACGCGCATTTAGAAGGAGTGAAGAAGGAAATACGTACAAATCGGTCAGAAATCAACCAAAAACTCGAAGACGTTCAGACGGAGATGAACGACAACATTGGGTCGGTTAGAAATGAAGTCGCTAACGCTACAGAAGTGGTTAGTACGAGAATTAATAACGTGGAACAGAGGATGGACGAAGTTAACACGGACGTAGGAGTTTTGAAGGTTGATGTCGCGATAGTTAATACTGGATTAAGATTAACGCGAGGCATAGCAGTTGGCGTACACTTGAACACTAAACGTGTAGCGAGCAAGGTAGAAAAGGTGAACGAAGAAGTCACTGCGAACACAACGGCGATGAATGAAATAAATATGACTTAGCTAAGGATATTGAAGCGATTCGAGAGGAAACTCGTGAAAATAACCATAAATCAAACCAATATGTAGGTAAAGCAATCGACGAATACCTTGAGGAATAAGATGAAAAACAAAAGGAATTCGATAGTTGTATCCGAGGAAAAATCGAGCGGATAGAATTGCAGATTAATGCTATAACTAGCAATCAACCTGAGAAAGTCCCAGAGTACGCCGAACTCGATGAACGCATAAATCGTTTATTAAAACCTAGTAGAGAGGGTGTACCATCTACAAACTCTACAACCAGTTTAGAAAAACCGAATGTTCCAATGGAGAATCAAAATGACAATCCATTTCGAACACCATCCCAATTTGTAACACCAAATACTAATATATCGCCGAATTATGGGCTGACACCTAATTTTAATGTCACGCAGAATTATGGCCAAACACGGTACTCAAACCTAGTGTATTTGAGAAGCCATGAAGATCGACCGGCCAAGTTCAATAATTCGAATTCTGTTACACCGATTGCTTTTCTGAGAAACATGAAATCTTATATGAGAGAAACCATGGTAACACCTGATAGGAAGTTACGGACTGCAGAAAAATATCTAGAGAACAGCCCGTTAACCTGGTTTTAAGCTTTTAGATATTCATTCCATAACTACCAGGAATTTAAAGAGTCGTTCCTTAAGACCTATTGGTCAATGGAAAAACAGCAAAATATAAGGGCGGAAATGTACAATAAGAGGTACGCTAGTACTCAAACAACCAAGTACGCTACCTACTTCGCAAGTCAACTCTCGAAACTTCAATGTTTACAACCCCCTTTGTCAGAGTTAGAACTTGTACAAACAATTAGAAGGCAATACCCTATGGAAGTACAAAGGCTATTCATAGCGTCAGATGCTAACATATTCATGAAATGCGACGAAGTCATAAGGAAGCTGAATAGCAGCCACGAACAATTTGCATCTACACCTAGGTATCGTACAGGCACACATGATGTAAATGTAACTTCAGTCGAGAGGACTAGCCAAACTATCGAACCTACGGAAGATCGTCGAATGAACAACCGTCAAAATCAAGAGGGACCGGAGAGAAGGAGAGATTTCCGTGATTACCGTAAAGATAATACACCTTATGGAAGGAATCGTCGTTATGACACGATCAAAAAGAATTATCAGAATAGGTATCAGAATAGAGGAGACGATTATAACAACAATCGTCGTGGCAATAGTAACATCAGTAATAATAACTACAACCGTGGTTATATGGGACAGCAACGTGATCGTGATGATCGTAATAACCGGTATACTGAAAATCCCAGGAGAGATTTCAGATATAGTGGTGGTTACCAGAAGGAAAATGATACTCGTGCCCAATATGACAATGATTGGCGACGCAAGGCAAAAGATAGTCGACAGTATCTTCAGGAACGGAGGAGAAGAAATGGAGAAGATGAAGAATCTGACAGAAGAAGAGATGGAAGTAACCAACGTCGTAAGAATGACAGGAAAGTTACGACAGCTGATGTTCACAACATTGAAATTGAACCAGCAGGAGAAGACAACCGTCTGAGTGACGAAGAATATAACAGAATCACTGATAGAATGGATCGTGTGAGGAGAGAAACCAAGGA
Organism: Meconema thalassinum; assembly: GCA_946902985.2. Taxonomy (NCBI): domain Eukaryota; kingdom Metazoa; phylum Arthropoda; class Insecta; order Orthoptera; family Tettigoniidae; genus Meconema; species Meconema thalassinum. The sequence goes on from OX336391.1 coordinate 329,672,050, forward strand.
TTGGTAGATGAATTAAATAAAAATTGACTTCCACAATTTTTACTTACTCGACGTGGAGAAGTATGCGCCCGTTGACGCATGTTTGCACAGCTATTTAAGACCAATATCCATGCTGAAGAATAACTGAACATACCCTGCGAGCGGCGGGAAGAAGCCGAAGCAATATCGCTTATAATAACATTTTATGCACCTTAGACACTCTATAAATCATTAATAATGTAATCAAAGTAATTCTGCTTATTTAAAATACGGTATACATCACAGATCAGCGAAACCGTCAATTTACGCGGGTAACTCATGTCCTGAGTGAACGCCATGCTTAGTGAAGCCAGTACCTACTTGTCGTTTGTTGAAGCAACACCTATGTGCATGTGAAGCACGAGTGAAGACACGTTCCGTGAACGGAACACATGTGCAATGGAAAAATCCAAGTGTATTACGAGAATGGACAGCCATCAGGGCAAGTGATTGTAGACAATTATTAATGTTTAAACAGTGAAATATTTTTGATCCACGAAGTGAGAAACTAGGGAAGTGTTGTATGCAAACTTTAAGACCAAATGGCCGCATCTAAGTGCGTCATAAAACTGTGAAACTGATAACCTGTGAAAATCTAGAAGTATTTTATGTTTTGCCGGATGGGCAGTTATTTTGGTTTATATTTTTGTGTAAATAATTAGTGAAAAGATGCGAGTGAGCATCGCACAAGCGATAATTTAACGCCAGTAGCGGAGAGGAAAAATGGGCAATTTTGATTACAGCACCTTAGAATCTGTGAGTGCAAGTTACTTTAAAATGTGTAATTACATAACCAACGGCAACATTATGGAACTACTGAAACATCTAATTTTGGAATATAACCCCTACCACGCAATGGAAATGGATTACTAAATCATGCGTGGGGAATTGATAATGGAAGGTGACCGAAACAATGATGAGATGATCTAAGACCATTGAGGAGAACGCTTATAACACCTCATGGTGGGTCTCGAACGAGGGTCCCTGCAATCTGTAAGTCTGATCATGTATCAGTAGCGTATTTGTAATGAGTTGGAACAGTAGATTAATTTTAGTATGGTTTCATTTAAAGTGCACAACGCAGGAAGCTATTATAAGACCACGTGTGGAAAGTTACAAATTTGTTATAAATTTATAAACGCCAGGAAGGCAGTATTTTTCAAAGTCCATTTCGTATCATTTCAGAACAGTTATTATCAACTTTTATTTCGTCAAGAACCTAGTTTTGGCAGATGTTAAAACAAGGCCTAGGTTACATATGTACAAGCCAAACCACTACATAGCACACTAGAACTTAGGCAGTGCATTATTTATTTAGAAGGCTGTGAAATTCCTAGTATTATATAATCGGAATGCAGAGTTCCGTTATTCACATTTGTTTTGCCAGATCAATGCTTGAAAACAAGATTATTTCTTTACGAGAAGCCAGACAGGCAATGGAAGAAACAGTATTTTGTAACCAGAGAGCATAGGTTCGACCTCATTCAGGGAAGAGGCAATTTAATAAATGCACAATCTCACACTTTAGTTTGTATCAGAAGTCTCCATGTTAAATCAGAGCGTTGTTAGAATGTGTTTTCTACACACATAACCTTTATGATCAGAATTTAAAACGTGTATAATTCAGGGATCCACACTTATAGTAGCTAACATTATTATTGTATTATTAAAATGAGTCGTGATGGTGGATTGATACCTCCGACATGTTATTGTGGTTATTTCGGTGGTAACGAGCTACTGCAGTAGTACCAAACCGATGTTGCCAGAATTGACGAATCCGTAATTGAAAGAGTGAGACACAGGGTGTCTAATAATAATGAAATATTGGTGGAAACACAGGGTGTCTATTAAACTAGTAAGTTATTATGCATTAGTTGGATACACACGTTACCTGAGTACACTGAACGCTATTTAAAGGTCCATAAACTGAACAACTATACTGTGAGGAATAAATAATTGTGTGAAGCTTTAATAATCAAAGATAGGATTTTGTGAAACTAAACAAATCTCCTAATTCCCCCTGAACCTAAACAAAGGTAATAAATACTAAAAATAAAATATTTTCTGGACCAAATGTTCGACACTTAGTTATTGGTAATTTATCTTAGATACATTTTGATACAGTTTTACATGAATAGTCGACAACCAATTGGTGATGTGATAACAAGAGCACACACATCAGATTGGTAGCAATATGAGTCGATGTAATTGTTTAATTACCATCGCATTTGCAGGCTTTCCTATTTTTCTAACTTTCTTAACACTTTGAAAGTAGGACCATTTGTTACAAACAGTAACAAATCGAGTACGCAGGCAGTGCCAATTGCACAACCACAGGAGTGCTGAATTATTGTATGCATTTGTGTTGTAATAGCATAGCTCTTTTTTTAATCAGCAACGTTGTGCACATAGCTTGATTTTCTTTGTAATAAACACGTCTCGTTTATTAGTTAATGATATTTAGGACTAGCTAAACACGTAAATTTAAAGATAAATGTAAGAGTTGGCACCATCATAGCATAGGACAAATTTTCCCCTTGCTATTAAATGTAAATGTTTCTAGTATGTGTAAACAAGTAGATGTCTTGCTTTGCAGTGGATTAGTTTGATGTATGATCCTCCCGTAGTCATTTTCGATGTAATTGCTTATGTCTGATCTTACGTGCCATACTCTTAGCTTGTTCGTTCTTATTTAAATTTTGTATTAGGACCATGAGAGCAATTTAGATCTTGATTAGATCTTTTTTTATATTTTCTTTCAGGGCAGAATAGTATCGGACTAGCCGTTTGCAACTCTCATGCTAGGCTAGGGATCTATTCTGAATAACATTTATTCGAGATTTTAACATAAGACTGACATCTCTTTTCTTGCTTAGCTTTGTTATCGATGCATTCCTCTGAGCTGGTTAAGAATCGAACCTCACCAATTCCCGATACCCCCGAATGCAGACTTTTGTGCAACACCAGCCTATGAATGTGTCGTCTCCTATACGTGTGAGTTAACTGGAAGAGGGTCTCCGAAGGGTCATTTGAAACCGGTGGCTCCCCGAAACTTTCGGCCAGCGGGCACAATATCTTACTTTCCATGAATCATAAATGACGCTCATGTCAATTCCCGAAACATGAATTCACCTAATTTGTCACTGAATAATCTGATCACGGTGGCATATGGCATAAAACACCGGATATATAATTTAAACTTCTAGTTATATAAGTGTATTGCTTCATATCAAACAAGTAGTTCCGTGAAGAACTATACAGCCTATTTTCATATATCCTACTTATGTTACTGCCACTATGAACATACAATATTTCAGTTTGATTACTGTAATAGATTCGTCGATATTGAGAACCGACTAAATATTTCCGATGGTCGCCATGTTGGATTTTATATATGTAGGTCCCCGAGTTAAATAGTGTTACATGAAGATTATTGTGTACGTGTAGCATTCAAATTTTAATCGCATCATTAGGACACAAGAAGTAACAAGGAGATTTTAAAATTTCGCACAGCTGCCTCTTGAGGTTATGGAAACAATTCAAATAAATTAGATGCCAGTGGATTAACATTCGTATAAGGATTTACTGTACCAAGTTTCACTGCACTAGGATGGTTAAATTGTGAGAAACGTCCATGTGAATATTTATACTTCGCGTCGCCGCCATGTTGGATTTGTGGTCACCAGGTTATTTAAAGTCCTATAGGTGAACTTAAGTTCATTAGCCCCTATGAACATCAAGAAATTCAGTTTGATTGCTATAATAGATTCGTAAATATTCAGAGCCGTCTAAATATTCGGATGGTCGCCTTGTAGGATTGTTAAATGCATAGGCCATAGAGTCATGTACCATTAAAGGAAAATTATTGCGTAGGCTCATTATTCAAACTTTCACTTCGATCGCATGATTACAACACAAGAAATATAAACTTAATTTTAAAATTCGCACAGCCACCATTTTGAGGTTATGTAAACAATTGAACAAAATTAGATACCAGTGCATTACAATGTGTGTAAACATTTCCTGTACCAGATTTCATTGCGTTTGGATTATTAAATCGAGAGAAAAGTCTGTTAAAATTTTTAATTCGCTTGGCCGCCATGTTCGTTTTGTAGTTAACTGGTTTTTGAAAGTCTTATAGATGAACTTCCAGTAGTGCCCTTTATCTCTGTACAAAATTTCAGGGTGATACCGCTAATAGTTTCAGAGATATAGAATGCCGGTGAAATATTTCGCACATCCGCAATCTTGTGGTTATGTAAACAATTGAACGAAGTTTGATGTCGGTGCATTACAATGTGTATAAACATATACTGTACCACGTTTTATTGCGTTTGGTTGGTTAAATCGCGAGAAACGTCTATTTAAAAGTCGCAAATTCGCGTGCCTTCCATGTTGGTTTTGTAGTTACCAGTTTTTAGCCTACTTTCGATTTTTGCAAAAAATTAAAGTAGACTTATGAGATCACTACAGGGCCAAAAATTGTGTGTCTATCTGTGTGTGTGTATGTGTGTGTGTGAGTCTGTGTGTGTGTGTTTGAGTGTGTGTACTCTGAATGTCTGTCCCCCCCCCCTATCAATTCGAACACGGTGAAACCGAATTGAACGAAATTTGGTACAGAGGTAGAACAAGCAAAGGGCACCTCAGTGTCATGTTTTATATCGCCGCCATCTTTACCAAATCTGAATGGCGGCCACTCAAACGTTCAAAACGTAAAATCAAATAGCGACTAACCAAATTATCCGATCTCTACGAAATTTGGTAATAACATACCTTCATATAGGACGCGTCTTGTGACCAAACTACAAGGTCATCCGCCGTACCATTTCAGGATGGCGGCCGTGCGAATTATGCGAACTTTATAATCCATATCATGGGACCCACCAGTTCCGATTATCGAGCCGAGAATCGATTTAACTGTTCTAAAGGAAGAGGCACGTTCGAAATTAAAAGTTTATTTTGTAATACTATAGTGCAGAAGTGATTTTAAAAAGCTGAGCCGTCTCGGTAAGAAGACAAGATGGTAGCGGATATCTTGTGCCTGACTTATATTTCACTAATTTGAGTATTGCATGCAATATAGCGTACTGATACGAAATAAATAAACTTAGTATGAAATGCTTTATACATAAATAATATACTCCACTGATGAAATCGTTAGGTCTAAATCATTATTTGCTAACAAGTTCTATGTAAGTCATTTTATATAGATCAATGTTCGTTGGCACAAATGGCTCCGTGGTAAAGCGTTAGTCTGTCATTCATATCCCTATGGTTCAAACCCCATCAGAGTTTGATTTTTTGCTTGAAATTTTACATATTTGTTGCTTTGTAATAACTCAGACATTTTAAAATTAAGCCTTATATTGTGCATATTACGGAGCAAAACATATATTTAATTAAAACGTAATTCGCCAGCAGATTTGCTCGAGACATCTAGCGGCCAAAAAGGTAACTGCACGCCGGCCTACTTATTAACTTCCAGATTTTATTGAAAAGTTTCTTCTTATGGCCGCTAGAATGCACTCGCCCTGTTAGGATTATATTGTTCGATATTTCTCCACTAGATTTCACGACTGGTCTACATGGGACTCCATTGATAGTATACCATTGGCATTCTATGCGCATCGAATTTGAAGAATGGCAGGATGATACTATGATACATTTTTACTTCTTATTTTAAAGGGTTTGTTACAGCCTATTGTGCGTTATTTGAAAATGTTATTTGAAGTAAAGAACAAAACGATTTCACATAGTAACTAAATTCTAGCCGCTGGTACTAGTTCAGGTTATTAATACTTTTATTTCAGGCAAATAGCAATCGAAAATATCCACATAGTTTGTATACACACGTCTCTGTAGGGACACGGAAAGATTTGTTAATTCAATTAGGGTTGTGAAAGCCATGCACAACCAGACTTGTAAAGACATGCCTCAACTCAAAGTTGGATGTTGCCCACGGCAGGTCGATTATGTAATAATAACAATAATAATAATGTTATTTGTTTTACGACCCTTTTAACTACTGCTGCTTTTAGATACGCCGGGGTGCCGGAATTTTGGCCCGAAGGGGATCTATAACGTGCCAGTAAATCTACTGACACGGCTCCCTCGCATTTGTGCACCCTCAAATGCCAGCTGACTGCGCCAGAATACGAACCTGCAACCTAGGGCCCAGCAAGCGAGAACGTTACCGCAGAGCCACGCAGCCAGTCCGGTCGATTATGTCTCCAGATCCATAACATTCTTGAGATACTTCTTATCTATCTTTCTTCAATGATGGTAGTAGCTTTTTTTCTAGGTTGTGGCGTTTGGTAGAAGTAAATAGTTTCTAAGGTCTTCAACCAAGAAATGATTCTATTATGCTCTTTGAAAATAACGAGTTATAACTATACTCATACATTTAGGAGAAAGTAGGCTATATGTTCTTTACTGAACTTCTTGTTCAATAGTCACATAGGTGAACTTCTAGTAGTTCCCTTTATGACCGTAAAAAATTCCAGGGTGATATCGGGAATAGTTTCGGAGATATTGAATGCTGGTGAAACAGCCGCCATGTTGGATCGGTGAGACGTAACAAAATATGAAGGGCACGGTCGGGGTCGCCCGAAGTAGTGCTATGAACTTACCGAGTTTCATTGAAATCGCTCCAGCCGTATAGAAGTTATTAGGGGGGGACACACACCTCACACACACACACACACACACACACACACAGACTCACGGACAAAAGGTGATATCATAAGCCTATTTTTTTTTTCAAAATTGAAAATAGGCTAAAAATTATAGATGGCTCGCATTTCTATTCCTAGGAGAGTGAGTGATCCCTCTAACTCATTACGGAATGATCCTATCTTTGTGAAACTTAGTAGAGTGGATCAATATTGCAGTTTATAAATCTGTATATATAAAACATATAATAAATAATTATAAATTCTACGAATATCAGTTCCTCAGAAAATAATTTCTATTATTCGTCAGGGAATGCCTCGATCACAACGCTACTTTGTATTGTAGCCCAATTCTATGGGTGAAACAACCTGACATATTATTTTATAATGTAGGTTTCAATTATGTAGCGATATCCGGTATGGACTGGGACGGTGAATTGTGACGGAAGCTGAAGGAGTACGAACTTCACATTGCCTTAATAACTAGCTAAGTACTTTAATCCATTTACAAGTTTGAATACCTACTTGACCAATTACTAATCATTACAGATTATTACACAAAACAAGTGAACTTGAAGGCCAATAGCCAGCAACGTTACAAGACAAAAAAAATAATCACATAATGCTAGTAAACCTGACTGCCGACACGACTCCCTCGCAATTTCGCACCCTCAAATATCAACTGACTGCACCAGGATTCGATCCTGCAACCTTAGGCACAGCAGGGTAGACTGTTACCGCTATACCACACAACCAATAGACATACATCAATAACCTGAATGTAAAGATCCGATGATGATCGCTTGACGATCGAAACTACTGTAGTAACCTAAGTGTATTAATTAATCACAAGTAATTTTTCAGGTGTCGGGAATAACAACCATAACAATTAGAGTAAAAGCATGTTGACCGAAGAAAAGCATTAAAATTTCAGTATGTTCAGTATGTTGGATATTGAGTTTGTTGTCATTGTCCTAATTTATATAATTTATTTAATAACCTGTGTGTAGTGGCTATGCTAGCTAAAGCGCAGCATTAGGTCATGGGGCCAAACTCTCTGCTGACTCGGTAGACGCGTGGGTTCGAGCCCCACCGTCGGCCGTCCTTGAAATGGTTTTCCGTGGTTTCCCATTTTCAACACCAGGCAAATGCTGGGACGGTACCTTCTGACAGGCCACGGCCGCTTCCTTCCCCATCCTTGCCCAGTTTCATTCACCATCATTCATTTAATCTCTCATTAACTCCTCTCATGAGGTTGGCGTCAGGAAGGGCATCCGGACGTAAAACCATGCCACAAAGACTTCCATCGCATCTCATCCCCGACCCCGTTGGAAAACGGGAATAATAAGGGGTAGACATATATATAATAACCTGTGTATCTGAGATGACTAGTAGTCTGTGTAGCTGTAATAGAGTCGGGGTAGGGATAGGTGTCCCAGGACTTGAAATAAGGCACTGTCACGGCATTTACCTCGTGGAAGTGTGGGCAAGACCGGGCAAAGGATAGTCACTTTTAGCTCAGGGATACGATCCTCCGATGCTGCAGCTCCCCGTCGCAGTCGTTGTGAGCGATTGAACGCGCTAGACTTCCCCCGCGGGGTTTGGAACTTCACCTAAATTACCTGTGTAGGGTGTGACCCCAGATACAGCCGGATATGTCCCCTAAGATATGCCCTGAACTTTTGGATACAATGTTTCAAAGTTTGTTTATGATTCCTTATAAATTTTGTGAAATTGTGGCAATGAAATTCCTCCGCTGGACCCTTCATTTGTGTTTGAATGGGCAGTGAAATGAGTCACTTGTGGTCATTTATGTCATAACTGGCATGTTAGAGCTTTAATTGGTATAACATCTTTAATTCATTTAGGCTAAATCCCACTATTCAGGGAGCAAATCCCAAATGTCCCCACTACTCACCCAACACAAGCCTATCAATGACCTGCTGTAATCTCCCTGGGAAGAAGAACAATAGAGAGTCATTACCATTACCAGCTCGGTAGTAAACACATCCATATTGCTCCATGAATTAAATAAGCGTAAATTATTTCCCTCTTCTCTCTTTGCAACCACAATAATAAACTCAATTAACGCAACCGTGCACAAAATTACACAGATGCAGGTTGTTTATAATACACTCATCAGCACAAAAATTGTATCACATACAGTTTGCTTTGTAGTTGTTATGTTTTTCTCAATTTAGCAATTCTATTCCGTAATTTAATAAATTAATTTACAGATAATATTGTTCTCTTGGCTAATTCTGTAAAGGATATGTGTAGGATGCTAAAAATATTCAACAAATCCTTAGAAAACTTCAAACTAATTATCAATACTAAGAAAACTGAATTAATGATAGTTGACAAAAAAGGAGTCTAAAACCAGAACATACATAAAAGTGAATAACACTGCAGTTGAACAAATCACAGAATTCCCATATTTGGGTAGTGTGATGACCTCTAATAACAATTGCCAATCAGAAATCAAGAAAAGAATAGTGGTAGCAAAACAAGCCTCCCGAAATAAAAATAACTTATTGCTAAATAATCACCTCCGTTTGAGGAATAGAAAGTCATTTCTCAAGATCTTTGTTTGGAGTGTCTGACTGTATGGATGCGAAACCTGGACATTAGGGAAACTGGAGGAAACAAAACTTAAGGCTGCGGAAATGTGGTTTTGGAGAAGAATGACAAGAACAAGTTCGATGGACAAGACAACAAATGATTTGGTTCTGCAGGACGTGAAGGAGGATCAATGTTTATTAAAAACAGTAAAGAAGAGGAAAAGAAAGTTCCTTGGACATGTACTCAGAAACGACTCTCTTCTCCAAACCATGATCGAGGGGACGTCCAAGGATGTCGTAAATCAAGAACTCCATTGGAGAAGTGGCATGTGTGTCTTATGGCTGCATGAAGAGACTAGAACCGTCAAATGTTGTTGCAGCGACAAGTAAATGATGATGACGGTATTACAAACAGAAAAAAGATATAAATGCCAGTATTGATAATTTATTGTATAATATGTTTTATAAATACGCCTTATGGCTACTATTGAAACACACAGATTATTTCGTCATAGTTGTTGAAATGTCACTGTATGGTAGCTGGAATATCAAATGATGACCATGTTAATTATCAACTGTCAATTTACCAGTTGCTCAGAAACTATCCACATGAACTAATTGCATACTATCAGGGTCGTGCTCTACCCTTACCTTACGACAAGCTCTTGGAAAATAAGGAAAGTATCATTTTTCATGGATTTATTAAGCATGCCACAATTTATTAGCATATTCATGAACATTTCCATCAAGAAAAATTAAACTAAAGTAACTTTTGAAAGATGGCTGTGATAAAATGTAACGCATATAAGGAGGAATTACTTTTAAAACATTCAGATTTGCATGTTGAAAAGTTGCAGAAAAAGGGATTTTTTATATTAAGAAATCTATTTCAACAAGAAATTGGAATCAAAGTCTTTTCCCCTAGCTGCGGAAAAATACCAATAGTTACGGTTTTAGGACGACGTATGGCCCGACTCAGCAACACCCGTTTTTAGCCTACTTTCGATTTTTCAAGAAATGAAAGTAGACTTATGAGATCTACACAGGGCCAAAAATTGTGTGTCTGTCTGTGTGTGTGTGTGTGTGTGTGAGTATGTGTGTTTTTACTCGGAATGTCTGCCCCCCCCTATCAATTCGAACACGGTGAAACCGAATTGAACGAAATTTGGTACAGAGGTAGAACTAGCAAAGGGCACCTCAGCGTCATGTTTTATATCGCCGCCTTCAGCTAAAATCAAATTACGACTAACCTAATCATCTGATCTTTACCAAATTTTGCAACAACATATACCTATATATTAGTCTTCTGACTAAACTACAAGGTCATCAGCCCAATAGTTTGCAGACGGCGACCATATATGTGTGCAATCGATTCCCCCTATCAATTCAAACACGGTGAAACCGAATTGAACGAAATTTGGTCAGAGGTAGCACTAGCAAAGGACACCTCAGTGTCATGTTTTATATCGCCGCCATCATGACGAAAACGTAATGGCGGCCGCCCAAATGTTAAAAGCTTAAATCAAATTACGTCCAACCTAATCATCTGATCTCTACCAAATATTGCAACGTTATACCGTTATGTATGAAGAATCTTTTGACCATACTACAAGGTCATCAGTCCAATAGTTTGCATACGGCGGCCATGTATGTGTGCAAATAGATTTCCACTATCATCTCAAACACGGTAAAACCGAATTGAATGAAATTTGGTACAGAGGTAACACTAGCAAAGGGCACCTCAGTGTCATGTTTTATATCACCGCCGTCTTGACGGAAACGGAATGGCGGCCACCCAAATGCTAAAAGCTTAAATCAAATTACGACAAACCTAATCATTTGATCTTTACCAAATTTTGCAACAACGTACCTTTTTGTGGGAAGCATCTTTTGACTGAACTACAAGGTCACCAGGCCAATAGTTTGCAGATAGCTGCCATGTATGTGTGCAAATCGATTCCCCATATCAATTCAAACACGGTGAAACCGAATAGAATGATTTTTTTACAGAGGTAGCACTAGCAAAGGGCACCTCATATTCATGTTTAAAATCCGTATAGTACGTTGTATTTCAACAAGCTACTACAACCAATATTATACTCCTTGAAAAGGACAAAGAGTTATAACAATACCCATGCATTTAGGAGAAAGTGGGCTGTATGTTCTTGACTGAACATCCTGTTTCTCTATTAAAATGCTTTGTAAGTCTATTTTCTAATAGAGATGAAACTAAGAATCTAGAGAGAAATATAGTGAAAAATCGAGTGGTAGTTTGAAAATTGTCGGTTTATTAATACGACGCATGCTTGTAGGAAGCACATACGAATATAGGCTAAAAATTGAGCAATGAAGAAAACAAATGTACCGTTAGAAAGCCAAGGGTCTTGAGAATAATATGACGTAAAAATGAGATTCTATAAGATTTGGAGATTTTCAGTATTCTGAAGTCCCTTAAGGGAAGTCACTCTGTGGGGAGGGGGTGTAAAATATGCTCTTTTATGTTTTATGAAAATCTGGGATGTTCTCGGGACAAAGTGGTGTATTTTATACCTGACTATAATAATTTTAAGACATTAAAATGTGCTTTGAATGCATAGCCAATTTGTTTCTTCAATTTATTATAAGAGAATTGAACGCTTTTACTTTAAAAATTATATATTTTCACAAATGTTTAATGTAGAAATATGCGGATTGATTTGTTTCGTAGAGGAAACTCCATTCATTATGTTGGTATAAAACTAATGGTGCCATCAGAAGCATTGAGAAAGTGTTCACGCGTGTGTTTGTTGTGATAGTAAATTACATATTTCCGTCCAGGCCAGGGACTTGAATCTTCAATAGTTACATTTCTGAAGAACATATTTCTTTCTGGATATTTGATCTAGTTTCTCAGGAACTAATTGAGGCAGAGAGTTTAAATCTTCACCATGTGCTTATCATGCTGTGTCTGTTGGTTGATAGTAAAATTATTTCTTTAAGTGTAAAGCATCATTTAAAATATAGTGTGTCCGCAAAGACTCTCCGCAGCGCGTGTCTCGCCTTGCGGGACGTGTTGGGTTGACAGTACATTCATGTAATGATGGTACAAGGAAATCAATTACATTAAATAAGTAATGCAATTATATATACGGTATTCACCACTAACACACGGAAACCCTCTTCCACTAAAAATCACACGCTCTTCAGTAGTAAGCATTCCCACTAGACTCAGCTTACACAAGAACTTGACAAGAACACAACTTACAGCGTCAACACTATCACGCACAGGCACTCATTGTCGGCAATAATGAACCATTATTCCCCACCCTATACTCCAGTTGTAGGTCAACACGGAACAAGTGCATGCTTATGCAAACCGCTGCGGTGAGACTTTGCGTATACAGCACATGAATGCGTTGCCAACCTAACACGTCCCGCAAAGCGAGACCCGAGTAGCTTGCCACTGCGAAGAGACTTTGCGGACGCTCTGTATACTTTAAGTGCAGATCATTTTCCCCAAATAATTAAACTGAATTTAATACATTTATAGTAGTGTAAATATAAGCTGCAGATGAGCAATTTTACTGGGGTCAATATAAATAGATATATGCTGATTCGTTGGTGGTTCCTCAGTTTAGGGGCTGCAACAACGTGGTCATGTAGTCCCGTGTGCTTTGTGTGTGTGTAGAATCTGTCTGATAACCGATGTTAATTTTGATGGCAGTATTAGTGTGCGTTATCAGTAATTCAGGTAAAGACTGCAAACGATCAATTTCAAGTACTTCCTACTTTTGCTACCACATGATACCGTAAACGACACCTAGCTGCGAACGTGGCTACTAGATGCCATGTCAAGCAGCAACGGGCACCAAACGTTGAAACTTAACCAACTAACCAACAAATTTAACTTCACACAATTGTAGTTAGTGGAAGGTTCTTTTACATGCCATAAATCTATGGGATGGGCCCAACGGCTTTACTTCCCCTCCGAAGGAAGGCATACTGAGATATATACTGTGCCCATTTGACGAGGATTTCCGGGATCCACAGACCTTAAATGACCCTTCCGAAACCCTCCTCCAACGAGAATACATATAGGACGCGGAGGAATGCATTCTTGGATTGGGAATGCACAAGGAAACTTTACTTGGGGGTGTTGGGTATAATGAGAGATCAAAACTACCAGTCCAGAGGAATGCAAACAAAAAACTACAATAAAGAGGCCAGGCTTACATTTAAATCACACTCGATTTATTCAAAAAGTGGCAGACCCCTAACCTACTTCAGATGGTTAAAAACGGCTAATCCGTGCTAATCAGTTGAAATATAAATTTACTCGTCTCCGTGCGAAAAATCCTAAAATTTAAGTCTCTCGAAGTCCTACTAAAAATGAAGAAATCAACAAAGCTAAGAGAACGACACGAAATTCATCCCTACACAATTACTTTGGAGATTGCAATAATAGTGATAATATAAGCCTGAATTTACAGCAAAGAAAGATATTTACTTGTTTACAATGCAAATAGTTCGTTACATTTACTGCACAATAAGTTTAAAAACTACGCTATGATGATGCCATCTCTAACATTTAACGTTACAGTAAGTTAAGCTAATACCTATCGTACGTTAACAGTAGCAATGATGCAAACGAGAAGCGTTTCATACAAAATGTATTACAAAGCAAAATCTAAGCACATTCTGAACCTAACAGATTTAATGGAGAAAGCTATCCTAGTTTACAACACAAATTTTTTACAAATAACCCTTGAATATTCCGCAATTGGCGCACTGACCTGCCTACTCGCAGCTCCACTCTTTATGAAGTTGGGTCATGAATGTATGGTAGAGAAAAATTATGTCGGCGACTGCATGAGCAATACATGGCTAATGTCGCATAATCAGATTAGCTACCGTGTTTAAACACGTAACTAACTGATTGTCGTCTCACAATAAGGAATGCTATAATTGTATTTCAACATGTCGAGGAATATCAAAATCTAAGCATTGGTCATCAAGGTTTTGTTACGTTTAGAGGGTTTATTCATGTTTACAAATATTTACTAATACTTCATTTAGGTTTCGGTTTAGATAAAAAATCCTGCTGTTTGATTATTATGATCTTATTTATTAAATCATCTTTTAGTCCTATCAGTTTCTCTATATTGGTTTAGTGACCATGTTAAACTCGAAAAGTGTGAAAAATTGGTGTAAATCAAACTAACATCAGACTCATAATTGGAAGAAACCCTCTTTCCAAACCTTCGTGTGCACATATAAGAGCTTATCAATAACACTGGGCCCGTCGGCCAATTGCTCATTCAACGAGACAAAAGGCGTACACGTCGCTGGCTCAAATAGTACCAAAAAGCGTACCTTGCAACTAAGGGTAATCGGATCCTACCTCTGTAGTGCTTAATAAATGTAACAATGGTTTTCACTAGCCTTATACCATTCCAGCCTGTGGACAAGGTTATAATCTGCAGTGCAAAACAACTATGGATTCTAAATATTCTTTTAAACTTACTCAAAGTGTGAATGGACTGCAATTATATCATTAAACAATGCAGTCAAGAAACATGTGTTAATAAACCTGGGTCTTCCTTATAGTTACAAAATGACCCCTCAAATCGAACCCAAGATAGCCTGCTTAGCTCATCTCAATAATTACAGCATTGGCTCATAGTCGTCAGATTGTCAGTCGAGAAAAATAAAACAAAAGAAACGCTCCCATGTGTTTGTGTAGCGTGAAACAGGTTTCATGTGGTGTCTGCTAGCTTACACATCACAGCCGTCTAAACTAATTCATTTATTAAATAGTGCGTTGCGTTCACGACCACTAGGTCAACATAAAATACATTGGCCGTGCTACGGCCTTGAAAACATCTGGAAACTGGGGCTAACTGTGCCCAGTGGAATGCAGTTGAGGCATGATTATCTAACAGAATGTTTTTACGTAAATGGGCTCCATTCGATGCACTGTTTTCGAGCTCTCAAAAGTGTATTTACAATTATAATGGCAAGAACGTTTGTCTCAAGCTCTGGCAAATGATACGGTATAATGTAGTATTAAATAATCTCTAGAAATAAAGCGATGAATTCTACCTAAGAATGTGCTATGTAAGGTCTTCTATTACTAATCCTCCCTGCCATGATCGTACATAAAAAGAATCGACTTTCAGTCGGACTCACATGATTTCCTTACACGTCTCCAGCGTGTATACATTACCTGGTCTCGGCGGCAAATACTCCGGCATGGTGATAGTAGCCAAGGAACTAGATCCTTACTTCAACAAGCTTCAGCCGTCTCTATCGTCCTCCATTTCGGTATTTTACTCCATACTAGCCTCCATAATATTTGGGATTGTAAGCGTGCCCACGTGGTAATGAATTAATGAAGTTAGCTCCATGATGATGAGATATCCGTTGTTTTCACTAGCTTTAATTGAGTTGTAACATTGACTTACAGGATTCACAGATTCTACACTTGTGTAGCGGGTTGGTGCAAAAAATGGCCATGTGTTCATCCACTCACAGACTCCAAATAGTAGCTTGTGCCACTGAATTCACTCAAAACTTGCATATTAATTAAACGCACACCTATTACTTTGAATTATTCACTTTACACTTTAACTGACAATATTTTAACAATCTGAACAGTTTTATTCGTTCAGCAACCATGTGCTCATTACCGTGTTCGTTTCCGGCTTGGCGAAAAAATACTAATTTCACAAATATTGCGAATTCACTTTAACTTACAGTTTTAAATTGCTCTGGCAGCTTCGCTGCATGCATTAGCACATTACTATTCACTCGATGAAACTTCTTACACGTGATATTCGTAGATTTGGACGACGGTTGAAAAAAAAAACGTCTGCACAGGACCTCGCCTGCTATAGAAGTGTGCTCATCAAAATGCCGGTTGTTCTGATCATGTCACCAGTCAAGGGTGCAACTATAAATGTTCTTCGCATTCTCTGCGGGGTTACATCTTTATTTCCTCTTATTAACAAAAATCAAATAATTCTCCAGCGCTTCGATATATGTACAAACATCTAATAATTCAGTCTCCAAGAAATATAAAAATAATTCACATTGGCGGCGCGGCAACTTGTGGTTCATCAAATTAGAGTCACTCATACTTTCTCTTTGGGAGTCCTTGGTTCATCCACAGAAGTTATACTCTTCATGAGCCATGGATGTCACATCACAGATGTGAATTCGGGCTCAATACTAACATCTGTTAAAATGTAATTTTAATATATTTATTAGGCTGTTTTCATCCTGTGAAAGAATTGGCTTATGAGATCGGTTTTTGTCCATGTGTGTGTAGCTAATAAAATCTAAACATCTGGTGCAATTTCAATGTACAAAATTTCAAAATTAATTTTTATTCTTTGTGTCCTAATCATGCGATCAAAGTGATTGAATAATCATTCAAATCCTCTGGTGAATTGGTTAAGATGACAATTTTATCAGCAAATCTAAGAGTTGAGATTATTTCTTCTTGAATCATTACTCCTACTTTAAATTTTTCACTAATTTTCTTCATTGCTTGTTCAATGTACAGATTGAAAAGTATGGGTGATATGTTGCAGCCTTGCCTTACACCTTTCTGAATACCAGCTTCTCTCTCATATCCTTCAGCTCGAATAACTGCTGTCTGGTATCTGTATAGATTGTAGATCACTCTCCTATCACAGTACTTTAATCCAATCTTCTTCGAAATATCGAACAACTTACTACAATCAACGTTATTGAAAACCTTTTCTAAGTCTACAAATGTCATGAAAGGTCAGATATTTTTCCTTACTCTACCTTCCAAGATCAGCCTAAGACTTAGTACACCTTTCCTTGTTCCTACGTTTCTCCCGAAACCAAATTGGTCTTCACCCAACTCGGTTTCTATCAGTCTTTCCATCCTCCAGTAAATTCTTCTTGTCAGGATCTTTGAAACATGAGTGATCAAGCTGATTGCACGGTAAACTTCCAATATGCCAGCCCCTGCTTTCTTCGGTATAGGGATGTTAACATTCTTCTTGAAATCAGAGAGTTGGTCTACCCTCACCTGTCCTACATACCAAGTGAAATAACCTGATCAGACCTTAATCCCCTATGTAACGTAGCAGTCGGCATACCATCTATGCCTGGTGCTTTGTTGCTGCTTAAGTCTTCTAGTGCCGCATACATTTCTGATCTCAATAGCAAATCTCCTTTATCAGCCTCATCAATTTCCTCTTCCCTTTCCATTACATGATTATCAATCTCTTTACCCCTGTACAAACGCTCTATGTGAGCTTTCCATCTCACAACGTTTTCTTCTCTATCTGTTAGAGATTTTCCAGCTCTCAGTCTTTCTCTCCCCAAACGTACTATTAATCCTTCAAAAAGCTGTATCTACGTTTCCTACTTTCAGACAATTTTCTATTATTGCACATTTCTCTTTCAAGCATTCTTATTTAGTTCCCTTGCACTGCTTGTTTACCTCCTGTTTACTTCATCCATATTCAGCGTGTAATCATTCAACCTTAGGGATTAAGTTTCACACGGTCGTACAAGGTTGGCCGATAAATTCAGGCTATTCCTATAAAAAGGCTGATCATGTCTTGAATAATGTAGTTCAGGTGGTCTTCGGATGCCCGACACCAGCAGACACTGAATAGCCATATTGCTTTCACCTGTTGCATGACTTCACGTCGCAGACTGGCGACGGAAATTGAAAAGTACAAACTAAACATAATAAACGACTCCCCACACCCTTGGTATGAAACTGCGAGAGTAGAAATTCTCTTGGGGAATAACCCTGCAATATCCAGTGACATTAGTTCTCATGGATTGTAGCAGTATGGCGAGGCCAGTGATAAAGTACTGTCACAGATATTTATACCTACTGTACTCCTAACATATTTTTACCTTGCATCCTGTGACCTATCCCTACTATATCATTGACATCATGTGGTGATGATAGTGTGTCTGTCACTATTATCATCATATGAGTTGTTGTTGTTGTAACATTTAGAGGTGGGGCAACGTGGTCATTTCAGGACCGTATATTTGTGTGTGTATGTGAGTGAGTGAATTTGTTTGATAACCTGTGTTATATTGTATCTGTATTGGTGTGTGTATTAGTAATTGAGGCAAGGATTGGTATGGAGGAAAAACCATGGAAAACCACTTCTAGGATAGCTGAGGTGAGAGTCGAACACATCTCTACTCAGTTTTGCCTCATGATGCTGAGTCTACCCAGTTTATTGGCAGACCCAAGAACGGAACCCACCGGTCCGGGTACATTCATAATCGTGTGACAAAACTGAGAAGAGGTGGATTCCGTTCCAACCTCAGCCATCCTGGAAGTGGTTTTCCGTGGTTTCTCACTTCTACTCCAGGAAAATAATGGGATGGTGCCAAACCTAAGATCACGGTCACGAAACAAAAACAACAGCAAGGGTAGGTTACATGATACACGGGAAGAGGATTGGGGAATTGCATTATGTGAAATAAATTATTTAATTTAAAAATAGATCAGATAGCTAGTTGCTTGGCGCGGCAGTAATTTTCTTTCCTGCTGTTCCCAAGATTGAAGGATCGAACCTCGGTTCAGTCAGTTGACATTTGATGGTGTTTGAATTTGAAGGAGCTGTGTCAGCAGATTTTCTGGCACATTAGAAATCTCCTTCGGGGAAGAATTCTGGCACCCTGGTGTTTCTGAAAGCCACATAAAATATAAGGGACGTATAATCCATAATAGCAATAGCTCAGATACAAAGAACTGGACTTTCACGATCACATTGATAACAAACGGAGGCCTCATCTACGTTGGCCTACAATACATTAGATAGAAGACGAAGAATTAAAGTATCTGTCGCATAGTTTCACCCTTTGCTATGATAATTAAATCGTCCTTCGCGTTAACTCAGTTGGTAGAGTAGCGGAGGACAAATTCGAAGTCATGGGTTCGAGCATCCATTCTATGAGTTTAGATACGGTTATAAATCTCTGTGATAGTGGCTAATAATATTGGTTTTAGGCCTTTTAACTACTGTGGTCTTTAGAGACGCCGGGGTGGCGGAGTTTTGCCCCGAAGTAGATCTTTAACGTACCATTAAATATACTGACTGGGCTCCCCCGCATTTGTGCACCCTCAAATGCCATTTGCCTGCGCCAGGATTCGATCCTGCAACCTTGGGTCCAACAAGCGACAACGTTATCGCTGAGCCACGCAGCCAGTCTAGTGATAGTGATTTTGACTAATAATAATAATAAAAAAAAGTGACAGTCAGTCTGAAAGACTAGACTTTGTATCATTTTAAATGCTACAAATGCTGAAAAATGCTAGAAAGGCTGAAGGCTTCTCGCTTCGCTCAAAGCCAAAGACTCTTGACATGTTAGAAAATTATCTGCATAATATTTATCTTGCTTATCTTGTTTCAAATTACTCACGAACGGCAAGGGCAAAACAAGGGCAAAGCAAGGTCAAGCGCGCGGGATGCCGTCACGCTCACCAGAGCACGCGGGGGTGTGCCCCTTCCATCCAGTCTAAAAACACATATAGTGGGCGATGTATTGAAGATAGAGATATGCTCTCCCGGACTTTTTTGTAGAACTTTTCATGCTGACCAATTCTTACGCTCATAGTATATTGATATTTTGAACGGTTTTTCCAGCTTAAGCTTAAGAAGCGCACGGACGCCAAGTTTGTTTTCGACTTTTTCACTGAAATCGTTACTGCTTGGCTTCCTTTGATCATACATAAATTGTTTTCTACAGAATCTTTCCTCGAGATATCCTTTACAGAATGGTGAAAACCGCATCAAAATCCATCCAGTGGTTCTCGAGATTACCCATGACATCCAAGAATCGGGTTTTTTTTTGTATTATACTAACGAAGTAGAGATTGTTGGGGAACACATGCACCAAGCAGTACTATGACGTCACACACCTCGGTGCATCTGGGTACATTTCGTCCCGTCACAGTAACGTAATGCCAGACCCCAGCGTAACGTCGAAGTCGACAAGATCATTTAAAACAAGATGTTCAGTAAAGAACATTATAGCCTACTTTCTCCTAAATGCATGGGTATTGTCATAACTCTTTGTCCTTTTCAAGGAGTATAATTGAATGTTGGTTGTAGTAGCTTGTTGAAATACAACGTGCTATAGGGATATTAAACACGAATATAAGGTGCCCTTTGCTAGTGCTACCTCTGTAAAAAAATTCATTCAATTCGGTTTCATCGTGTTTGAATTGATATGGTGAATCGATTTGCACACTTACATGGCCGCTATCTGCAAACTATTGGACTGAAGACCTTGTAGTTCAGTCAAAAGATGCTTCCCACAAAAAGGTATTTTGTTGCAAAATTAGGTTGGTCGTAATTTGATTTAAACTTTTAACATTTGGGTGGCCACCATTACGTTTCCGTCATAATGGCGACGATATAAAACATGACACTGAGGTGCCCTTTGCTAGTTCTACCTCTGCACCAAATTTCGTTCAATTCGGTTTCACCGTGTTTGAAAAGATAGGGTTAATCGATTTGCACACACACATGGCCGCCATCCGCACATGATTGGGTTGATGACCTTGTAGTTTGGTCAAAATATTTTTTATACATAAAGGTATAACGTTGCAAAATTTCGTAGAGATCAGATGATTAGATTGGTCGTAATTTGATTTAATACTTTAACATTTGGGTGGCTGCAATTGCGTTTTTGTCAAGATGGCGGCGATATAAAACATGGCATTGGAGTGCCCATTGCTAGTGCTACGTCTGTACCAAATGTCGTTGAATTCGGTTTCACCGTGTTTGAATTTATAAGGGTAATCGATTTGCACACATACATGGCCGCCAACTGAAAACTATTAGGCTGATGGCCTTGTAATATGGTCAAAAGACGCTCGCCATATGACTATATGTAGTTGAAAAATGTGGTAGATATCGGATGATTAGGTTAGTCATAATTTGATTTAAGATTTGAACATTTGGGTGGCCGCCATTACGTTTCCGTCAATTTGGCGGCAATATAAAACAAGACACTGAGGTGCCATTTGCTAGTGCTACCTCTGTACCAAATTTTGTTCAATTCGATTTCACCGTGTTTGAATAGATAGGGGGAATCGATTTGCACACATACATAGCCACCATCAGCAATGTGTAGGGCTGATGACCTTGTAGTTTAGTCAAAAGATTTTTCATGCATAAAGGTATAATGTTGAAACATTTGGTAGAGATCAGATGATAAGGTTGGTCGTAATTTGATTTAAGCTTTTAACATTTGGGTGGCCGCCATTACGTTTTCGTCAAGATGGTGGCGATATAAAACATGTCCCTGAGGTGCCCTTTGCTAGTGCTACCTCTGCACCAATGATCGTTCAGTTCGGTTTCATCGTGTTTGAATTGATAAGGGTAATCCATTAGCACACATACATGGCCTCCATCTGAGAACTATTGGACTGATGACCTTTTAGTTTGGTCAAGAGACGCTCGCCATACGACTATATGAAGTTGAAAAATTGGGTAGATATCGGATGATTAGGTTAGTCGTAATTTGATTTAAGCTTTGAACATTTGGGTGGCCACCATTACGTATCCGTCAAGATGGCGGCAATATTAAACATGACACTGAGGTGCCCTTTGCTTGTTCTACCTCTGTACCAAATTTCGTTCAATTTGGTTTCACCGTGTTCGAATTGATAGGGGAGGGCAGACATTCAGAGTACACACACTCACACAGACACACACTCACACACACATTTTGGCCCTGTAGTGATTTCATAAGTCTACTTTCATTTTTTGCAAAAATCGAAAGTAGGCTAATGATAAAATAATAGTTAAATAACTATAACAATAACAATGTTATAGGTTTTCTTTTCTTTTAACAACCACGGCTTTTGGAGACGCCCACGCACAGGGTGCCAGAATTTTACCCCGAAGGATATCTTAAACTTGTCATTTAATCAGCTAACACGGCTTCCTCTCAAATGCCAACTGACTGTGACAGGATTTGACCCTGCAACCGGATAGTGATTATGTAGAGTGCCTCCGTGTGTAGCCTAGAGTAACAATTACGAATACAATCATTCCCGGTGCAGCTTGTCCACTCTTTCATTTAACGACGCTATCAGGTGATCAACCTGAATTGTATTACAAATGTATACAATAATTCTCACTTGAGGTACATTTTAAGAGCTTAGCTTTTAACAGCTTAGTTCAGTTGTCTAAATCTTTTTTTAAAGTTACCTTTTTATAAAAACAAAAGTTTGGTGCTTTTCAGTCGGTCAACATGATTGTACCCAAATGAGATGGGGTTTTCCTTAATCCTGGAAAAACAAAAACAAATCATGAGATTAATAAATACACTAGGATGACGAGTTTCGGCAGTATTAAAGGTGCCGGGACATTCTCATAGACCGGGCAGCGCTTATATGACTACTAGCTTATGCGTGGCGAGAATCGAATCCACGGTCTTTAATAGTTTAAGATTATCCTAAATACAGTAACATACTCCACGTTTGAGAGACTAGACTTGGCAACTCACTACAGGTATACCTGCATGAGGAACACACAGCACTTAGGAATGCGGGAGGGGGATCAGCCCAGCGAGATAACAGACCCTCACACACAGGAATGTCTATTCAGTCGAGTGCAATAAGTGACTAAGTGAACTGCTCTCAACAGGACCGCGCAAGACTCAACCAGATAAGTAGCCTGTACAATACAATGTGAATTGACAATTTATATCAACCATATATTCACTCCAAACAAACAAATTCCGGAGGTCAATCACCACTTCCAGTATCTCAACAAAACATCACACAGACTACAACTAACAAATATTGACGAGTTGCTTTATTTTAAGTAATACTGCAACTAAATAAGTTTACATATTGTACATATTTTCACCCATACTTTCAGACGTAGATTTTATAGCCTAAGTGTAAAAGATCGAATGATGATCGCTTGACGATCGAAACTGGTCGTCCAAGTGCATTTATTAATCTCATGTAATTTTTTTTTTTTCAGGATTAGGGAATAACCCATCTCATTTGGGTACAATCGTGTTGACCGACTAAAGGGCATCAACATTTCCTTTACTAAGACAACACTGAAAATGGCTTCAAACACCATAATGTTGTATTTATGTCCAATTAGATTAGGTGGAAAACGTAAAACTCGAGCCTATGTGAAAATACATTGCATGAGATTAAGTATTTTGGACTTATTACATGAAGGAGGGAGGGGGAGGGATATTTAGTGCATAATTTCATACTTATTTATC
The DNA here is from genome assembly GCA_946902985.2 of Meconema thalassinum. Classification (NCBI taxonomy): domain Eukaryota; kingdom Metazoa; phylum Arthropoda; class Insecta; order Orthoptera; family Tettigoniidae; genus Meconema; species Meconema thalassinum. Next base: position 329,695,556 of record OX336391.1, read on the forward strand.
ACATATAAACTTGTAAGGATTTTTTTTAAAGATTTCGGACCTAATCTGATACATGTAGTCCGACTGAAAACACAATTTGATTGTTAATGGCCAACTATGAATATTGGCTTTATAGTGTTCTAAGCTATTAACTGGATAGCTGGTTGAGGTTCGGAGATCCGAGGTTGAAAGCCAAATGCTAATATTTGCCATCCTGCATGTGGTTTACCCCGACAAATGACAGACACACAGATAAATGACGAATAATACGTTATTGCACATCCCGTAGCACAAATCCCAGTCATAGAACCTAACCAGCGGACTTCTTATAGGAGGGGGGGGGCATTTTACTAATCACAAATCGTGACTGTGCCGGGAAAAGAAGGGTAGCTTTTTATGGTCATGTTGCAAGATTGCCTCCGAACAGACTGACCAACCGCCTGTTCACCTTCTGGCGAAACAAGGTCCGTAACACTTGGCTGACTGAAGCTGAGAAAGACATCAAAGAACTGGAGCTAACTGAAAAGTCCACGGTTTTCAGGACAAACCTCTAAATAAAGGCACCCCCTGGTGGGAGGAAACTTATTGCTGCTAAGGTGGTTAACACACAGATTACCTCACAACTCGTATTCCATGAGCCGGGAGGCAGAGTTGATCTTTGCGGTCCAATCATGAGGATAATATCGCTCAGCATATTTATAAAGTTCTCATATAGAAAGAGCCAGGTAGAATATGCATTGAATTAATGAGAACACTTTGAACCGTGATTGGAAGCCAGCGCTCCGTAGCGATTATCTTCCAGTGTGTGAGCACTAGCAAACTTAGAAGCTTAGACAGTGAATAGCTGCACCTTTCTTTTTTTTCTTTGACGCGAGAAAGAGTTTTAGTATGAAGTTGAGCAAAATTATGTATCCATGTGTGTAATACAACAACATTACAGTATATAGCAACTCCTTGTATCCGGACCACCGGCCCCGTGGCGTTGGGGTAGCGTGCCTGCCGCGCATATGGAGCAGATCCATATGTTGTTGTTGGTGTTGTTTTATGGGGCCTAACATCGAGGGTATCGGCCAGATCCATATGAGGAAGACCAATCAGTCCAATGTGTGAATTCCGTTTTTGTGTGCTAAATAGCCCTAACCCCCTTTTTTTTACCACAGTGATGGGGCATCCTAACTTTTGACGTCACAACGTCAAATAAATTGTTAGAATACAGTGACGTTCGTAAAAACGTGTTACAGTGAAAGGTGATGATATCGTTTTATCCCTCATCAGTTGCAAAGCTCTCTCTCTCTCTCTCTCTCTCTTCTGTTGCTGAGCTCGAGTGTCGCTACTGTCGTTTCAGGATGTCACGGGTGAACCTCTGGATGGATTTTATGCGGTTTTCACCATCCTGTAAAGGATGCCACGAGGAAGATTTCTGCAGAAAATTATTTATTTATGATCAAAGGAAGCCGAGCAGTAACGATTTCAGTGGAAAAGTCGAAAAGAACACATAGCGTCCGTGCGTTTCTTAAGCTTACGCTGGGCAAACCGTTAAAAATATCTATATACTATGAGTGTAAGAATTGTTCAGCTTGAAAAGTTCTACAAAATAGTCCGGGAGAGCATATCTCTAACTCTTCAATACATCGCTCACTATAAGTGTTTTTACGTTTACATTTCTTCCAACAATCTCCATTCAAATACCGAGGCGACAGTTTACGAGCTGTCCAGAGACGACTATATTACCCCTGTTACAGCCTAGATAGCGGGCGATCATATTACCCCAGATACAGCCAGCAGGAAACTGTTGAGTCGTGTTGAGTTAAAACTTCAGAGAAGAGTGGTTGTATTTGGAGTTTCCCTGGAAGTGCAACACGGCCTTTCTTCATTTCGCCTGTGATCGTAACGTTCCGAAAAATATATAATTAAAAATATACGAAGTTGAAATTTCGCAAGAGCGACAGTTTAAACAAATCAGTCGAGAATAGGTTCTCACGCTCAAATATCGTCACGCATCGTAGTTGCACACACCCAATAATTTTGTTAAACCATATACCTAGGTAAATGCCCTACACCTGATCACTTTTCGTGATATTTCCTACGTGTCTAGTTTTCTGGCCCATTTGTTGGTCAAATTGTTTTGATTTATCCGAGACCATCGAACGAGAAATATTACCTTTGAATGTATTAATTGTTTAACCGACATATTTAAATATTGGAATAACCACTTATCAGTATTAGATATAGTGGCTTCGGTGGCGTAGTCGGTAGCATGCTGAACTGCTATGCCAAGATGGCGGGTTCAAACCCGGCCGTAGTCGTAGGATTTTTTAAGAGCGTTAAAAATTCTTCCGTATGCCTTCCTTCGGAGGGGAAGTAAAGGCGGCGGTCCCATGTCATAGATTTATGGCATGTAAATGATCCTTTCACAGACTAAACTTGTGTAAACAAAATTGTTAGGTTAGATTTCGTCAGAACGCTCTATCAAAGTTCCAACGTTCACCACTAGGTATCATTGATATCTGGTGGCGAAAGTTGGAACTACTTGAAATTGAACGGAACTTGTAGCTCACCCTTTAGGGTGTCCGCTGGAAACAGCTACAGACTCAGGCGAGCCGAACATGTCCTTGGACACTCTCGGCACTAAAAGCCATACGATAAATAAATAAATAAATAAATAAATAAAAGTATTAGATATTAAGTTTCATGCCTGAGTGGTATTGGGACTTCGCACTATCTACATACAGTATACAAAGCTCAATGTTTGTCTGTTGTCGGTTATTTATACAAATCCACACCGTTTCACCAATCTGAACAAAAATTTGTATTCTTACCCTTCGGAACCCTGCGTGTAACCCTGTTCACTTATTTATTTATTTATTTATTTATTTATTTATTTATTGTATGGCTTTTAGTGCCGAGAGTGTCCGAGGACATGTTCGGCTCGCCTGAGTCTGTAGCTGCTTCCAGCGGACACCCTAAAGGGTGAGCTACAAGTTCCGTTCAATTTCAAGTAGTTCCAACTTTCGCCACCAGATATCAATGATACCTAGTGGTGAACGTTGGAACTTTGATAGAGCGTTCTGACGAAATCTAACCTAACAAATTTTGCTTTACACAAGTTTAGTCTGTGAAAGGATCTTTTACATGCCATAAATCTATGACATGGGACCGCCGGCTTTACTTCCCCTCCGAAGGAAGGCATACTGAAAGATTTTTAACGCTCTTAAAAAATCCGACGACTTCGGCCGGGTTTGAACCCGCTATCTTGGGCATAGCAGTTCAGCATGCTACCGACTACGCCACCGAAGCCGCTACCCTGTCCACTGGAAATTTCGGACAGACCACCCCATTCCCTGCATTTAGGCCCTTTGGCCCAAATCTACACCGTTTCACCGATCTCAACCAAAATTTGTATTCTTACCCTATGTAACCCTGTGAACAAGACTGTCCACTTAAAATTTCGAACCGACCACCCCATTTCCTGCATTTAGGCCCTTTGGCAAACATCTACACCGTTTCACCGATCCGAACCAAAATTTGTATACTTACCCTTTGCAACCCTGCGGGTAACCCTGTCCACTTGAAATTTTGGACAGACCACCCCATTCTCTGCATTTAGGCCCTTTGGCCCAAATCTACACCGTTTCACCGTTCAGAACCAAAATTTGTATACTTACCCTTTGGTACCCTGCGAGTAAGACTGTCTGCTTGAAATTGCGGACAGACCACTCCATTCCCTGCATTTAGGCCCTTTGGCCAAAATCTACACCGTTTCACAGATCTCAACCAAAATTTGTTATTTACCGTCTGGAACCCTGCGAGTAACACTGTCTGCTTGAAATTTCGGACAGACCACTCCATTCCCTGCATTTAGGCCCTTTGGCACAAATCTACACCGTTTCACCGATCAGAATCAAAATGTGTATACTTACCCTTTGTAACCCTGTGAATATCACTGTCCACCTAACATTTCGGACAGACCACCCCATTTCCTGCATCTAGGCCCTTTACCAAAAATCTATATCTTTTCACCGATCCGGACCAAAATTTGTATACTTAGCCTTTCGAACCCTGCGGGTAACCCTGTCCACTTGAAATTGCGGACAGATCACCCCCATTCCCTGAATTTAGGCCCTTTGGCACAAATCTACACCGTTTCACCGATCAGAACCAAAATTTGTATACTTACCCTTTGGTACCCTGCGAGTAACACTGTCTTCTTGAAATTGCGGACAGACCACTCCATTACCGGAAAGAGGACAGGGTCCGTCCCAAAGGAAATGGAAAGAAGGGGTAAAACTGGACCCGCTCAGGAAACCCTCAGGGTTGCCAGGTCCCGAACTCACCAGCCATGAGCCCTTGAAGATGTAGCACTAACCAGGGTGCACCAGAAGTGGTGGGGCTACACACACCCTGCCTCCTTGAGGGTCTTGATCAGAAGACGTGAGATATTAAGAAAAGAAAAAGACGGCTGACACCTCGAAGAATGAGGCTATCAGGAATGATTAGACAAGGGCCAATTAAGGCGGGAAAGTGAAAGATTCGCTAGGCCTCGGATATCCTGATACCATCGGGGTCGGAAGAGAACAAGAGTTTGACCAAGGGAGGCTGACAGGAAAGAGAACTGAAAGGAGCCCGGCACCAGTAAGTAGAAGCAATGCCGGACTCAGCTGGGGTCCCGTTGTCGCAAACCCACGTCCCACAAGTTGTGAGACCCTGGTGGGTGGATGGGGGAGGAGGGGGCAGGTGTGAGAATAGCTTGCTGATTCATCGCGAGGTGACATGAGAGAAATGTCCAGACCCCGCCGTGTTACCTGGTATTGCTGACTATGCTGATGTTCATACAGGGTCTTTGCTCAAACCACTGTAGTGTTACGAAAGAATGAGTGATTCACCGGTCAATGTGAATAGGACCGGGAACCCCCCCCCCCCCCCCCCGAACGTCTGTCATCATTAGAGACGAGAATTATAGGCACTAAAAACAGTTAAAATAGGCAGGCATATAGGCTCTTAAAATAGCCAAAATAGGCATGTAAATAGGCACTAACGTGTAAATTAGGCAACAAAATAGGCATGAAAAAATTTATTGTAATTTAATAACATATTTAAATACTATATAAAGGAATTAACAATAAGCAACTTCTAATTTAATAACATACCTATCTTATATATAAAAGTGAAAGTCTGTATGTATGTATGTGGGTGGGTGGGTGGATGGATTTGTTCCGTATACAAATCTACAGCGTTCCACCAATCTCAACCAAATTTTGCATACACATAGTTTAGGACCCAGAAGGAACGGCTGGCTACATGAATTTGTGATAGTCTTTCTCATTCTTCTGATTTCGGCCTTTTTGCACTCAAGCAAAGGCTAATAAAATCAGAAAATAAACTGATGAAGTAATAGCAAGGCCAGCCATCTCCATAGCAACAGTAGCTCGAGACGGGACCACCAAGTTTACTCTATCTTGGTAAGAGGCCATGCTACACCCACTGCCAGCCAGATCGCATCCCTCCAAGCTGCTTTAAACTGCCTGTCCATTCAACACAAGATAGGTTACAGCACCAACACACTGATCGCCGCTGCATTTTCACTTCCAGCTCGATCGCATCCATCCTGGTTGCTTTAAACTGCCTGTCCATTCAACACAAGATAGGTTAGAGCATCAAGGCACTGATCGCGGCTGCAATTTCACTCCCAGCTGGATCGCATCCCTCCTGGCTGCTTTAAACTACCTGTCCATTCAACACAAGATTGGTTATAGTACCAACGCACCGAGATCGCCGCGGCATTTTCACTGCCAGCTGGATCGCATCCCTCCTAGCTGCATGGCAACAGTAGCTCAAGACGGGACCACCAAGTTTCCATCTATCTCGGAAAGAGGCCATGCTACATCCTCTGCCAGTTAGATCGCATCCCTCCAAGCTGCTTTAAACTGCCTGCCCATTCAACACAAGATAGGTTACAGCATCAACTCACTGTGAACGCCGCGGCATTTTAACTGCCAGCTGGATCGCATCCCTCCTGGCTGCTTTTAACTGCCTGCCCATTCAACACTCAGACGCGTACAGGCTATACTAGATATTAATTCACAGTTAGGTTGCAGCGCCAACCTAATGCGGCTTCTGAAGGGGACGATACCTGAAACGAAGGGTTTTTAACTTTGGAGGCTTAATATCGAGATTGAAAAAACTTGAAAACATGGCACTACGTTAGTTCTTTTGTTATTCAATCAGCATATAGTTTATGATATTAATTCAAAGTTTATGATATTAATTCACATACATACTAACGGGTAAATGTTCAATATAAAGAAAAGCGAAATACAAAACGAAGGGTTGTTAAGTTTGGAGGCTTAATATCGAGATCCCAGGCGCTATTTCTGGTGACTTCCGAGAATTCCGATTCTTGTTCGTGGGGTAAACACATATTGAGAAATGAGAATATAATTCTGTCGAGCACACCAGTTGCAATATAATGCACTTTAAAATACCGTCAAAAGGCATCAAATAGGCAATTATACTCCAAATAGGCACAAACCCTTGAAATAGGCAATTATAGGCACAATAAAAACGGAAACTAGCCTAAAAGAACCTAAAACGGATTTATATCTCGAAAGTCCACGTTTTTAAACACAGGAATAAAATAGGCAAATAGGCAAATTCCCATCTCTAGTCATCATATATCGTCATCAACTGCGATATTCTCAGGTTCGTGCAGCTTGGACCCGAGCAGTACTCGATAAGCTCTTTCACTACACGCATCGAGTATAGGCCTAAGCCAGAAAATAACGTTCTGACTTTGGAAGACATCGAAGGTAGAGATCTGAATTACCTATATCAGATTTAAAATTACACCATGTTCGTTTAGTAGTCATTTTTCATTACCTTATTATTATCATAAGGGCAAATGACCTAGATGTTACGCCCATTATAGTCTACCACTAATCACCACACACAATAAGTCTTCATCGCCTGTGAATTTTGAAATATTTCTTTCCATCACGATAGTTTGTAAGTTTGTCGTGTCAATTCAACATTAGTTTTCATTACCATCCTCATCAAAAGGGCAAATGACCAAGATGTTACGTCCATTATACTACTAAGTAACACCACAGTCTTCATCGCCTGTGATTTTTAAAATGTGTATTTCCATTAATTTGTCAGTTGGATATACCCGTTCAGTAGTAGTAGTCTTCATTATCACCCTCATCAAAGGGGCAAATGACCTAGATGTTACGTCCATTATACTACTAAGCAACACCAGAGTCTACCAAGGCCGGTGATTTTAAAAATATGTATTTCCATTAGTTTGTAAGTTTGATATACCCGTTCAGTAGTAGTCGTCTTCATTATCATCCTCATCAAAAGGGCAAATGACCTAGATGTTACGTCCATTATACAGTACTACTAAGCAACACTACAGTCTTCATCGCCTGTGATTTATAAAATGTGTATTTCCATTAGTTTGTAAGTTTGATATACCCGTTCAGTAGTAGTAGTCTTCATTGTCATCCTCATCAAAAGGGCAAATGACCTCTCATTCCTTTAAAGTATCAATTTTTCCCATTCGTTGATAAGTTACATGTGCCAGTAGTCGCTTCTATGTTCATCATCACTATGTAGAAGATGTTTGCGTCAGAAGAAAAGACAACTGGATGCTCAGGAACGTTAACGACATATCGACTGCGAAATCTGGAAGCTTCTCTTGGAGGAATTGCTTCAGACATTTATCGTACAGTTTAAACCTTAACAAGACGAAACTTTTATCCAGATAGCGATCTAAGTGGGAGCTCTTTGGCAAAAAATAATCAAGTCTTTCCCGAAATGTGAGTCCTAAAAATAACTTTTTCTATTATTTTCTAAGTTTCATATGTCAGTTATGTAGTAATTGTCAATATCATCCTGATCAGTAGGGCAAATTACCTAGATGTTACGCCCTCAACGTCACTGGGGGCAAATGACTAGATTTTAAGTCCATTATATTTCTAATCACCACCACATAAAGTCTTCCACGACTGAGATGTCACGAATTCTGGGACCGCTAACGACATATCTCGACTCGGACTGAAGACAAATATCACGAGAATGTTCATTATTTTACAGAGCCTTCCCATAGTGACTTAAGTATAAACATTGTCACTGGGTTTGATAATATAAGAAATGAATACATAAATAAATATAATTTATGACGTTGAGTGTTAAGGAGACTGAAATATTATCATCATTCCACCGGGCGAAGCCGGGTACTACTGCTAGTATCACTATAAGAACGACACTGGTTCCGCCTGCTGCCTGTATCTGGCTTCCACGAGCTCGTGACGTCACTCTCCTTGGTCTGCCAATAGCAGCCTATTTCTGGTCACCTGTCTTCCTGGCGGGTCTCTGGCACTATAAAGCTCCGGGTTCCTTCCTGGTGTTCACCACCTCTCGTCGGCAATTATCGTCACCACTTCTCTTCGGCACTGATCGTCTGTCAGCTGTCATCTGGTTCTTCCCTTCAAGACGCCGCACTTGTGTGCGGCCCTTCGCAAGAAACGCTGTCCATGGCATCATTAATGCCTCTTAGAATCTACTTAATGGGAAAGAGACCTTTCATCGTGAAGGCGGCATGGTTCAGAAGATACATCAAAAATTACGCCTCACCGCAGCCAGTAGTTTCTTCAAATGATTGTAAACAATCGCTATCCACCGCATAAGTTAACTTGAAAGGCAGCATTACCGACTTGAGGGTTGGAGCGGGTTGCATATGATGGCTTCCAATCTACTCTACAAAACTCACCCAGGCAGTAAACAAGCTCCTCAGTAAAAACAGCTGACAGTGCCTTCGCTACGTTCCCACATCTTGAGGAATGATTGCATTGGAACAAATTCTCCGTTAAGTGACCTTCAACACTCCAAACGTTAAGTGTTTTATTACTTATATTTTAGAAAGGCTTTAGATACCATTTTTAATTGCAATTGCAATTTTATAGTGACTGCAAAGTGGAACTTTATTATCAAATATCATAAAAACTTTTTAATCAAGAATTTAAAGTGGTGAATGCTGGTTATTAGCCTACTTTCGATTTTTGCAAAAAATGAAAGTAGACTTATGAGATCACTACAGGGCGAACAAAAAGTGTGTCTGTCTGTGTGTGTGTGTGTATGTGTGTGTGTGAGTCTGTGTGTGTGTGTGTGTGTGTGTGTGTGAGTGAGTGTGTGTACTCTGAATGTCTGTCCCCCCCTATCAATTCGAACACGGTGAGCGCAAATTCAACGAAATTTGGTACAAAGGTAGCACTAGCAAAGGACACCTCAGTGTCATGTCTTATATTGCCACCATCTTGACGGAAACGTAATGGCGGCCACACAAATGTTCAAAGCTTAAATCAAATTACGACTAACCTAATCATCCGATCTCTACCAAATTTTGCAACAACATACCTTTATGGGGGCAACATCCTTTGACCAAACTAATAGGTCATCAGCCTAATAGTTTGCGGATGGCGGCCATCTTTGTGTGAAAATCGATTGCCCCTATTAATTCGAACACGGTGAAACCGAATGGAACGAAATTTGGTACAGAGGTAGTACTAGCAAAGGGCACCCCAGTGTCATGTTTTATATCGCCGCCATCTTGACGGAAACGTAATGGCGACCACACAAATGTTCAAATCTTAAATCAAATTACGACTAACCTAATCATCCGATCTCTACCAAATTTTGCAACAACATACCTTTATGAAGGGAGCATCCTTTGACAAATCTAATAGGTCATTAGCCTAATAGTTTGAGGATGGCGGCCATCTTTGTGTCAAAATCGATTACCCCTATTAATTCGAACACGGTGAAACCGAATGGAACGAATTTTGGTACAGAGGTAGCTTTAGAAAAGGCCACCTCAGTGTCATGTTTTATATCACCGCCATCTTGACGGAAACGTAATCGCGGCCACCCAAATGTTAAAGGCTAAAATGTAATTACGACCAACCTAATAATCTAGTCTCTACCAAATTTTGCAACAACAAATCTTTATGTGGGAAGCATATTCTGACCAAACTGCTAAATCATCAGCCCAATAGTTTGCAGATGGTGGCCAAGTATGTGTGCAAATCGATTCCCCCTATCAATTCAAACACGGTGAAACCGAATTGAACGAAATTTGGTACAGAGGTAGCACTAGCAAAAGGCACCTCAGTGTCATGTTTTATATCGCCGCCATCTTGACGGAAACGGAATGACGGCCACCCAAATGTTAAAAGCTTAAATCAAATTTCGACCATCCTAATAATTTGATCTCTACCGGATTTTGCAACAACATGCCTTTTTGTGGAAAGCATCTTATGACTGACTACAAGGTCATCAGCCCAATAGTTTGCAAATAGCGGCCATGTATGTTTGCAAATCCATTCCCCAGATCAATTCAAACACGGTGAAACCGAATTGAATGATTTTTTTTACAGAGGTAGCACTAGCAAATGGCACCTCATATTCATGTTTAATATCCCTATAGCACGTTGTATTTCAACAAGCTACTACAACCAATATTCAATTATACTCCTTGAAAAGGACAAAGAGTTATAACAATACCCATGCATTTAGGAGAAAGTAGGCTATATGTTCTTTACTGAACATCTTGTTTATGTAATACATTATATATCTGTTATCTCGTATGTGTTCAGATGTGAAATCCTTAAGCCCCAACTAACGATATCATTCAGTCTTAATTGCCTTTCCACAAGTGTTATTTATCCAAGCGTAAGCTTGAAGCTGTTCTCCCTATGAGTAAAAGTCTTTTTTGGGCAAACTCCACCAACACCCAGGGGAGAGGGAAATCACTCACCATTTTCCATATACGATTGCCATAATATATATTTTTTTTTTGTCGTGTGGTCCCCTGAGAGGCCGAGTGCAGGTCTTTCTATTCGACGCCCGTGGGCGACCTGCGCGTCGGGATGAGAGATGGAATGGATGAGGATGAATGAAACAGGGCAAGGGTGTGGAAGGAATCGGCCGTGGCCTATCAGAAGGTACCGTCCCAGCATTTGCCTGGTGTTGAAAATGGGAAACCACGGAAAACCATTTCAAGGACGGCCGACGGTGGGGCTCGAACCCACGCGTCTACCGAGTCAGCAGAGAGCTTGGCCCCATGACCTAATGCTGCGCTTTAGCCAGCTGAGCCAATGCTGTCGGTATAATATTTTGTTAATATACAGTATCAGATGACAATAAATTGTTGAAATAAAGCTGAATAAGTTCTCATAATCGAATATTCAAATTAAAAAACTCTTGAACGTCTTCCCAACATAGATGGAGTAACCTCACTGCTGAGGAATTCATAGCAAAGGACCAAGAAGAGACAGTGTTTCAGGAACTTTCTATCGACGACAACGCTGATTTAGAGGAGCCCCCAGAAAGTTCAAATGACAGTGAATATAAAAGTGAAATACCCGACCGATGTCTCAGAATATCACTACTAGAGAAGCTCAAGAGTGTGCAAACCAGTTGCATGGCTATTTAGAACATATTTCTCAATAGAAACGTACAGTTATCTCACTGCAATTCATTTAACCGTTTCAGCTCACAGTGAGATCCATAAAGTTCAGTGGAAAATAGATTCATTTTCCAGAAGGTGCCACCTCCACGTGGCTAGGGGCTAGTCACCCAGAAGGTCCAGGTTTGATACTCGACTCAAGAAATTTAATTCAGGTCTGAGGTCTGGAACGGGGTATACTGGACCTCGTGAGGCAAAACTGAGAAGAGATGGAATTGATTACCAATTCAACCAACCAGGACGAGGTTTTCCGTGGTTTCCCACTTGCACTCCAGGTTAATGCCTGGATGGTTCCTAAATTAAGGCCATGACTGCCTCCTTCCCATACTCATCTGAATTACAAATACACACAATAATACAGCCATCACAACAAGACAGGTCATCAGACAAAATTCCACACTCACCCAAGTACACGGGGCTAAATGACCATGATGTCCAAGCCCCTCAAATGAAAAGACAACAATCATTTTTGAAAAGGATTTAATGTGCAGGTACAGTGCTGTGTGTGCATCAAATAGTTCTTCAAATTTTAATACCTGTGCTTAGGATTACTACTGTCTCTTTTTCTTCTTCTTCTTCTTCTTCTTCATTTCCCATTTCCAGTTCCCTGGGTCGGGTTGCGAATCAAGGACCTCCACAGTTTTCTATGCCTCCACCATTCATTTCCTTCTTTCAATACTTCTTTTTCTTTTACTCTCCTTTCTCTATGCTTTCCTTCACCGTACCTATCCACCACATCCTGGGCCTTCCTCGTGGTCTTCTTCCTGGTATATTCTCCATAAATATTCTTTTTGGTACTCTATATTCTTCCATTCTCATCATATGTCCGTACCACTTCAGCCTACTGGTTTCTATCCTGTCTTGCAGTTTTGGGAACCCAGTTCTCTCCCTAATGTCCACATTTCTGATTTTATCCCTCCGTGTCTTCCCAATTATTCCTCTAAAGAACTTCATCTCGGCTCCTTGGATTCGGCTTTCATCGAGTTTTGTTGTGGTCCAAGTACTTGCTGCATATGTCAAAAGTGGTATGTAATACATTGAGAATAGAACTTTCTTGCATTTCTCTGGAACTTCTTGGTTCCATTCTAAACCTCTCACACACTGGTAAATCCCATTAGCTTGTTGGATTCTCTTTCCAATTTCTTCATTTATTGTACCATATTCTGTGAGTATGCTCCCCAAATACTTGAAGCTTTTTACCATTTCCAATGGATTTCCATTGACTTCAATATTCTGTCTTCCTTCTCTCTTGTTTCGTGGCATCACTACAGTCTTATTCTTCTCCACACTTATTTTCAATCCATATTTCTCTAGCTCTTTATTCCATACAGTAACTTGTTCTTGCACTATGATTACCACTGTATAGGGGCAGATGACCTCGTAGTTCCGCCACTTAGAACTACAATAACTAACTAACTATTACTACTGTATACATAAAATTTGTATGCAACATGTTTCATGGTATTGTACGAATACAAAATGGGCCTATCTGTATAAATTAATTGTTGAAGTTATTATTCCAGAAAATCCTTGTATAGTGCAGCCTATCACTACGTAACATAGGCCTAGGTAATTGAAATTGATGTCAAAGAAAAGGACCCCAATTTAACGCCATCCTCATTATTGCGCCAACTACACTCCGAATAAGCCATGCCGTTATACCGAGGGGGTAACTGTAGCAGTAAATATCGCCAGTGCCTGAGGTTTGGTGACGTGTTAGACTGCTCAGTTCTGAGCTCCAAGCGGGGAATGCACATCTAATCAACTGTACTGTAATTGCCTGTCTTTAGTTTCCAGTGTAACATCGCTCACACCTGTTGCTCGTTGAGGGTGGTGGAGCGGCATCCTGTCTGTGATAGCAATAGTGTCCGAGACCTCAGAATATTAAGTTACGTCCAGGAGTCTCAAACTTCAAAGGGAAGTCAACACTCTCCTAGACTTGCTATAACTATACAATAATATGTTTTATATTAGGCGTAATCAAAAGAATGATATTAGTGTTGTTTCATTTAAGACTGCCGACAGTAGTGGCTACGCTGGCTAAAGCGCAGTGTTAGGTCATGGGGCCAAGCTCTCTGCTGACTCGGTAGACGCGTGGGTTCGAGCCCCACCGTCGGCCGTCCTTGAAATGGTTTTCCGTGGTTTCCCATTTTCAACACCAGGCAAATGCTGGGATGGTACCTTCTGACAGGCCACGGCCGCTTCCTTCCACATCCTTCTCCAATTTCATTCACCTTAATCAATTCCATCTCTCATCCCGACGCGCAGGTCGCCCACGGGCGTCGAATAGAAACACCTGCACTAGGTCTCTGAGGAGACCACTCGGAAAAAAATAAAAATAATTAAGACTTAGAAAATCGTAGTTAACTGCCACGTTTACTTGTATGTAGCGGCTTCGGTGACATAGTCGGTAGTATGCTGAACTGCTGTGCCCAAGATAGCGGGTTCAAACCCGGCCGAAGTCGTCAGATTTTTAAGAGCGTTAAAATCCTTCCGTATGCCTTCCTTCGGAGGGGAAGTAAAGCCGGTGTTCCCATGTCATCGATTGATTTCATGTAAAAGATCCTTCCACAGACTAAACTTGTGTGCAGCTAAATTGTTAGGTTAGATTTCGTCGGACGCTCTATCAAAGTTCCAACGTTCACCACTAGGTATCATTGATATCTGGTAGCGAAAGTTGGAATTACTTGAAATTGAACGGAACTTGTAGCTCACCCTAACGGTGTCCGCTGGAAGCAGCTACAGACTCAGGCGAGCCGAACATATCCTCGGACACTCCCGGCACTAAATGCCATACGATAAATAAATAAATAAATAAATAAATAAATAAATAAATAAATAAATAAACTTGTATGTGACAAAACAAAAAAAGTTGAAACATGAAAGATGTACGATATTTATAGGCCTATCTACAGTGAGTGTCTATCCTATATAACGGACCTTCGCCTGCGCCGTGTGAAGTTCGTTGAGTCAGCGCCAGTTGACTAGCATCTATCGTTACACAACAGCACGTCGGGAAGTCCCGCATGTGGTCATAACTTGACTACAATCCCAGCTGGCAAGATACCTTAGTTGAGATGATTAAGACTTGCTGTGAAGTAGTGTAGCCTACTTCGTATCCCGTAAACTTGGTTAGGCATAGAACAAAACATCGAATTTTCCTAGGGGAAACTTATCTTCTCAAGAAGAAGTTGGCAGTGAATTTGTTGGTAAGTTTCAGTGCCATGCAATTCTTTACTTGTGGGGGAACCTCGAAGAAAAGGTATACAGAAACAATTCGCGTACTCTGGAGTTTCTCGAGACGAAATATCAACGAGAATGAATTACAGCGAGTGTACCAAAACTTCCTACATCGATGCAGAGTGTGTTTAGAAAATGAAGGACAGCATTTCCAGCAACTAACCTGAAGTAATTATGATTATGAAATACGTTAAAAAGTGCAAATGTATTAAACTAGTTGGGTGCTATGCTGCTGCTAGCGCCAGTGCCTTGCTCGACTCGTGGCTAGCCACAGTGGCCTGGCCGTCACACGGCGCCTGCCAGTCTCCTTTCTACAGGGAGGGTCCTCACTGTATATCGCCTCCCGGTTCTGCTTCACCCATGGACTCAGAGAGGAATCATTCCTCTACCATCGCAGGGCGGAGTCTGAGAGCTAAACACACGTTGTCAGCAGATATACCTGGGGATGGTGACAGGTTGATCGTCCAGGCAACCGCTAAGTTGTGTCTAATTAAGGACCAGAGAAGGGATTTTGGAATGAAATCAGTCGTAGACCTATTGAAATGAACCGTCCAGACATTTACTTTGTGGTGAAAATGGGAAACCACGAAAATTAATTTCAGGACAGTCGAGGTGGGATTCCAACCCACGCTCTCCTGATGCCAACGATCCACGATCTTGCGCGTTAGCTCTCGCAGTCACTGTGGTCGGTGTTGTATATTTCACGGAACGAAAATCTGGAATTCTTCAAAATTAACGTGCGAGCAATGTGAGCCTATATAACAGGCTTTTACTTGAAATCCTGTAATACAGTATGCCAGAATATAATATTTTAACTTTCAACAGCATATACTAATTACTTGGAGTCATTGCAGCTAACATGGCTAATTTTGGCTTTGGCAAGGGATTTAAAGTAAGGGATGGAGTTGTCAGCTCCATGCCCGGCCGTCTTTACTCCCAGGAATTACCCTGGTACTCATTTCTGGTGTAGGCTGAGTGAACCCGAGTGGTAGTTTTGTTTCTAAAATCCACTACCTGGGTGGGGATCGAACCCACTCCCATTCTGTTAGAAGCTCAGCACCTCTACCGACTGTGCAATGCAGCCCCCTTCTGGTAGTATGGATGCATGCATTGTACGGAAATATTCAATGTTATAGCAGCAAATTGTATCACATGGTGATATAATGTTATGAATGTCAGCAGAGCCCTACGTCATTCATCATTCACCTGTGGTACAAACATCCCATTGATAATTTGTGTTGACCCAATGAAAGTTACAATAACAATTGTAAATAAGGCAACACTGAAAAATGGCGTCAGAGCTAATTTTAAATATCCCATATTCAACATTTTGATGTGTAACATCTTTCCACTCGGTATCTGTATATTTTTTGTGGGGGTGATTTAGAAAAATGCAACGGAAATGGACGGGATGGAAACAATGAAACGGAAATGGATGGGGCGGAAAAATGAGTGCGCGCCGTTGTGGAGATTGGTACCACGACGTACTGTAGGCCATGTGACTATGTGGAATGTATATCGCATACGGTTTACTTCAAGGTTTTGAGGCCCCATTACAGATATTCCTACAATAAATCATCTTCAAGTTGTCGTTCTTTGGTGTGAAAATATTAATTATATCATATTTGCTGAAAACAATTATGATTTTTTTAAATCTTCATACTTTTGCTGTATTCTTATTTAATGTAAGCATTCGAGGTACTGTCGACCATGTGGCATGTTACACATCATATGCGACTACTGTAAGGCTCGCATATTTTTTTTGAAACACGAGATTATTTTCATGTTACATGTATTCAGAGCCATGTCAGCAACCGAAACAGCCTGTATTCCAACGCATACATTTTAAATATATATTACCTCCAATAATACAGTAATAGCTTGGAACGACAGTAACATTTGTAATTCTATTTGATTTGACTTATTATGAGTGCAATACCAAATCTATTATGTATTTTTCTATTCAGGTAACCAAGCAAATTTGAAACACGTGTAAAATTTAACAAATGGTAAATCAGTGTTGACCTGTGCAATCTATCTAGTTGATGTGATGTTAAGGCAATCAAGCGACTGCTGCCCAGCCGTTCAGCCGACAGATTGCGGGCTGACGCGTGGTTAGCGCGTTGGATCCCCTCAGCCGTTAATTTTGGTTTCCGTGACCGGGGCGCTGCCTCCTTTCTAATTATGGGAAATTTCTTTTAAATACTGTCTCCAAATAACTAGGAACGTTATGTTTCATTTCTACCAGAGAGCAAAGGATGACATAATGTAGGCTTTACACTCAGATGCTCGCGTTTACCAGATTGTATGACTCCCACGTCTCATCCTGCGATGGACGCAAAATTCACGCTTAAGTTCACGTGTAACATCGCCGTATAGAACGGACGGTGCAGTGGAAGTCATATAACTGACATCACAAAAGGATTGCAAGAAGTGAGGCATGGATGTGCTATATTGTTGGGGAGTGGGTGTGTCAAATAGGGCCTTCGATATGAAACTGATTCAATGAGCTGTGATCGCAATGGGCGAGAGTCTTCACTTCTGTAGCAAAGAGGAACTATGCTCCACCGGATCGAGTTAGATTGAATATCTACTGTACTGCAGACGTGTGAAGTCGGGGATTGCGATAATGTACTCAGCGAAGTACGACGTTACGGACACCAGGTTCAATATTTGATACATTTGACTTTTTCTATTCGTCAACCTATTCACATGGATAGCTCATCAATGCAACGTTCGAGTTATAATATGGAGTGTGAATGGGTATTTTATGTTAAGTCAAAACATAAATAGGATTCATTGTTCTTTTTACTTATTTATTATTCGAGTGCAAATGCAACTAAATACAGAATATTAACTTTTATTTCATATTCGTGAAAATGGTAGAATTATACCGATTAAGTATTATAAAGGACAGTAGTTTTAAATCTCAATGCTTCGTTCACAAACCAGTGGTACGTTACTGTGAACATTACAGTGAGAAATATTTTCTATCCTTTCTACCTGGTAATATTCTCAATTTTCCAATTCTTTGAAATGTATGATACCATTCATTGTTACAGAGTGCATCACTGTGGCCTCAGAGGAAGGTGTGTACTTCCACGAGGCGACTGACAACGAGGGGACAGTGTGTGGAGTGTACCTAATAACAGACCCTGAGCGGAGCATCCAGGTGCGCTTTGATTGGCTGGATGTGCCATGCGAGGAAGGTGGACTCGTCTCGGTAAGTACTATGATGATGTACAGTATGGAACCAACACAAAGATCCGATGCAGTATTTGATGTGCGAATCTATTCCACGATTCGTCTACTATACATCGATAGTGAGTGATATACGGTACAGTTCCATGAAGATGAATGGTAAGCCTACAAAAATAACTAGTACAGGATTTGATGTGTACATTAGGACCGGGGAAATTAATTCTGTAACAGAATTTTCCGTATGGTTGGTACTGTCTTACACCAAGGACATTCACGGTTACATCTCTTTGGTGAGTGAGAATCTAAAAGTCTCGATGATACTTATTCTCGGTGTTGTCGGCGGTCAAGAAAAAGCAACAGGTTCACTCAAGCCGCTGCGCTGTATGCGTCAAGCCAAAGCGCTCTGTTGGCCCAGAATTTAAAACATTTCTCATTCTTACGTTCGACAATAATATAAAGCAGTAAGATTGTATTACCTTGTGAGGAATACCGTATTGATATCCTTAACATGATTTATCTCACTAATAAAGAAACCAGCAGTTTGAAATCTGAAATTATTAGGAAATAAAGCTAAGGATAGAAATAGCGCATGTTGGATGTATTTCAGGTTGGCGTAATCCGTTAGCATTCGAGGGTGCGCAAATGCCAGGGTGCAAATACTAGATTTACTGGCACATTAGTTACTAGATTTTCAGGTAGAATTATTTTTTATGGAAATTATTTTTACAGTAGTAGGCTATTATTCATTCAGGATGCACCTCATCTACTTGAGACCAATATGAGAAGATTAAGTCAACGGAATGAACGGTTTCCGTATAGACCACCTTGCGGTGTAGTTGCTAGCTCTCTTGTCTGTCGCCCCCAGATGTCCGGGTTCGATAACCGTCTCTGACAAGAAATTCAATTCTGGTCTGTGAGCTAGACAGTCTCGTGGGCCAAACTGAGAGGAGGTGAATTCGATTCCCACCTCAGCCATCATCGAAGTGTTTTCTCCTGTCGTTTCCCACTTATGTCGGATTCCAGTCTTAAGGCCACGGCCACATCCTTCCCAATTCTCGACTGAATAACAATTATACACAACTGCAACCATCACAATAACACAGTTTATCAGAATAAATTACACTCACACATAACCAAGTACACGGGGCTAAATGACCACGATCTCCAAGATCCTCAAATGGAACAAAAGCAACAACAACTACAACAGGTTTCATTGTATAAGGTGCGTTCAAAAAGTAACGAGCCGGAGGCTGGAATGCGCAAACCGGTGACTACATCGGCTAATCGTGGCGTGTGTAACAAGGTGTGGTTCCGACCAGAGCGAGGAAGGTCACAGCCCGTCGCTAGAGGGTACGCGTGCACGTCACGTGACGATACAAAGCGAGCAGCAGCATGCATCAATAGTCCAACGCTGCCAGTCGCATTGCAAACAGTGATATGGAGGCGTCAACCGAAGAGCAAAGAGGTGTTGTTCGTTTTATGACAGCGGAAGGAGTAGGGGGAACGGACATTCATCGCCGAATGTCACAAGTGTACGGCGAACACTGCATGTCCCTTGCAAGGGTCAAGGCGTGGCACAAGCGCTTCAGGGAAGGACGGGTGTCGTTAGCCGATGATGCCCGGTCTGGGGCACCCCCTGCATTACCGATGACAACGTCCTGCTGGTTGATGCACTCATTACCCAGGACCGCCGAGGGACAGTGAACGCCATAGCCGCCGTGGTCGCTCCACGACAATGCGCGACATTATACGGCCAACACAGTCGCGGCACTCTTGCAGAAATTCAAATGGGTGGTTCTCGGCCACCCTCCATACAGTCCAGACCTCTCTCCCTGTGATTACGCCATGTTTGGTCCCCTGAAATGGGCTCTGCGGGGCCAACGATTCACCTCGGACCCCGACGTCCAGCTGTACGTGCGGAACTGGTTCACATCGCAGCCCAGGGAATTTTATGAGACAGCCATTCACCGCCTTGTGTCACAGTGGGACAAGTGCCTCAACAGCCAGGGCTAATACTTCTAACATACATGTACTGGTTCCTGTAATTATGCCCCCGGCTCGTTACTTTTGGAACGCACAATATAGACTAACTTGTGGTGTTGTACCCTTACACAACACGCCACAGTACGTTATTGACGTCAGAAAAGTTGGATGGCGCAGCCACGCGGCAGAATGTTGAAGCTGTAACATTGTGACTGGTGAGATTTATTTAGATGGTGAAGCATTGACGTCGTGATGGAAACAGAAAGAAATTTGTCAAATTCGAGGAGGTACTGCTCTGTATACAATTGCAAATCGTATAAAACGGCTACGAAATATCTTCACTACTTTCATGTACAAAAAGTTCAGAGAGAAAGATGGGCTTCGGCGCTGTCAATTGGAAAACGTGTTACATGTTACATGACAGTGTGCAGTCTGCATTTTTGTGAAGACGACTTTTTTCCACCGGTACTGTTGATTATTGATAGTTATTGTCTCTAATTTGTATTCACATGGATTTAGCTACATCAAAAATACTGATAAACTTATAGCCTATTACTTCTGTGCCGTACAAAGAATGTAATCCGCTCTTCGCAAACTTATTTTAGGGGTTCTTCCGATTGACAATAGCCGAATGGTTAGAAAACTTAAGAAAAGTGCTGTTCCTAGCCTTAATTTGCCAGAGAATTTATATTCTTGCCTTTGAACAGCAAGTATGTAGGTCATTGAAGTATGATTTGGCTTAAATTGTGTTTTTGGCTATGATCTCCCTACTGTTGAATTTAGTTAATTAAAATGTAAAATCTTAGTTTTAAGTACCGGTTTGGTGACCCATCATCCCAGGCAGGCCGGCAACAACTATACTACTCAGGCAGATAGGTCACTTAGTCGTAATTTTGAAGTTATAGTGATGTTAAGTATACATATGCGGTAATGTAGCAGGAGACCGGATCGGCCTAGGCTATTCTAACTTTAATTAGTTCCCATTCCAGGGTTTTACAGTTTTGAGTGCGAATAGTTGGTTTGAAAGTTGTACAACAGTAAGGAGAGTATGTTTTGTATAGGTTTTAATTGGTATTATGGTTTATGTCGAGCTGAGGACTGAATTTGGTTTGGCTTAAAGTGTAGTTTTTGATCAGTTCCGTTTGCTTATGACAAGTTCAAATGGAGACTCCAGCTCTGTTAAATATCTGTATTTTAAATATTTAATTAAATATATTGATAAAGAGGATGTCTCCATTTTAACTTGCCCGTGGCAAGAGATTAATAAATTAACATTCTTGCCTTTGAACATCAAGTATGTAGGTCAATATTTGCAACATTGAAGAATGATTTGAGCATCCCAAGTAACGCTTCTTTGAACCCAAAACATTCATGCAAATTCAGGGTTGCTTGATTCAATTTATTATCAGGGAGTCGTCCTTTGTGTTATGTGAGATATATATATATATATATATATATTTTGTGAAATTAATAAAAACATCGATAACGCTAGGCTCCCAAGTACAGGCTTCATATATGTAACAGCAGACAGTAAATTAACTATCTACATGTGGGTAATATTTTTAACTGGTAATAATTAGGCACTGCATTTATATTGATTATAAAAATATTTCTATCAATGAAAGGAAATATGTAGTATTTTGCCATCATAAATTAGAAGCCATAACAAACGCACACCCAATTACTTCACGTCACTATATCGCCGCCATATTGCGAACAGCTGACCGTAAGCTCCTCCCACGTTTCGGACGTCAATAACCAGGCCATGCTTGCCAAATCTGAATTTCGATAATAATTGTTCTCCATATCACGTTACCGGAATAGCAGTTCCGAAACCAGCATTTTCGTTCTTCATTCTCTCCTGCGGGATCGATCGGAACTGCAGAGATATCTGCCCGGATATAGCGTGCTTTCGTTCCACGATTTCTTGATAGCGGGAGAAACGTATCATTGAGCATATTTCAGTAACTGAAAAACAATCTCCATAATGGTTAATACTTGCCAAGGGTTCAAGTCAAAATAATAATGAAAGATTTTCCACTACACTAAGAAACATCAAATCTAGGATATGTTATTATTATTATAAGCCAATATTTGATCCAATCCATAGTAATGGTCCTTTTCGTGAGCCTTGTTACCTTGGTAACCATATACGAGTAGGCCTAGATCACTCCTGCACTTAAAATAACACCTTCGAAGAAATTTGATTTTATTAACTCTATACAGAATTTTGTCGGCAGCACTGATTTTTAGCCTACTTTTCACATTTTGCAAAAATTATGAAAAAGTAGTCTTATGTGACCCGTTACTAATTCTATTTCCATCTAGCGGTTAATACTTTAAATTTTAAGCGATCTTATTAACCGTCAATTTCTCGTAAAATGAAAAGCGCCCAAAAAGAGAATGCCATCTCGACGAAAGGAAGTTGACCTAACAATATATATGTTGGGAATTGTTAAAACGGGAAGAAGAGAAGAGAGCCGAGAGCTATGATGACCGGATGAAATTAGTATTTGTTTGATGTGTTTCGAAACGAAGTTTAAAATTGGATACCTATCAGTAGAAAGGTGCTAAGTGCCATTTTTATGAACATTGAGTATTATAGTAAAAAGAGTTTAGTCAGTTTATTTGTGAGTATTTATTCTTCTAATTTGAATAACATACAGATATAGTATTCCTTGCTATCCAGTGGCAGATATAGGTTCATAATATGAAAATTGTGGAATTCTGTTTGAGTGAAATGTTAGAAATTGTGAAAGGTGCAAAGTCCACTAGTTTTTACGAATGTACTACGTGCTAATTAAACAAAGATGACGGCTTTCCGACACGCAAACACGTGACATACGTTTTTCCATGCACGAAACACTGAAATTCCAAGTTAATTCCACAAACTAAGAACGACTGACCTTGTGATTTGTTGATGGTCATTCCGAAGGCCATAAGCATGGGAAATTGCAACCGCTTATAATCGAATAGCACGTCCGGTGGAATCATTGGGATGCGCGGAATCAAAACAACTTCTCCATCGATGACGTTGTTCATTTGCTTTTCCACAGCCAGTCGTGTTCCATTGCATAGTCGAAGTTGATTGATGTTACGCAACATGATGATGACTGAGCCTACTTTCAATTGCAAATTGTGAGGTGGTAATCCAGGCAATTTCAGCGAATTCAAAAATTCTGTTAGATGGCTGACTACCTCATCCTGGTTGATAACTGTGTCAACCGATTTGAAGGAAAACAACTGTCCCGGAATGAAATGTTGAATGGACTCGTTGGTATCTTTATTTTTCGCTGCCAATATGGCTCGTTCGCTCAGTCAATTATGGTTTTTGAAGTTCTGCGCTACGTTCGGAAAAACAAGCCGAATGAGATCCTCCGTTGATTCGGTCAACGGATGTTCCATGTTCATAGGAGCATCGCGTCGCCGCAATCAGTCATGTCCATTGTGTTTAATATTCACGAACTCATTGCATTCTGAATCTATTCGCTGTTCGTTCATTTTCGGTCGCTCTCGAACGTAAGTCAGACATGCCCATACGACTATTTTCATTATCCGTCGCTCTTTGGTCATCAGTGCGGTTTGCACGTGATGTAGCTCGCCGCGCATTTAACTGGCTTCGACGACCTCTGTCAGCTCTTCCTTTCCTTGGCATTGTAATGGACACTAATGAAAATGAAAATCCACAGCCTGCTTCCAGTCTCCGACCGGGTCAGGAATGGAATGAATGAAGCCCCCATCTAGCGGCGAGGATAGGAACTGTGCCGGCTGCCGAGGCCTGACGCACTCCTCTGGGGCAATGATTAAATGAATGACAGATGAAATGAAATGATAGTGGAGAGTGTTGCTGGAATGAAATTTTGACGGGGAAAACCGGAGTACCCGGAGAAAAACCTGTCTGCCTCCGTTTTGTCCAGCACAGATCTCACATGGAGTGACCGGGATTTGAACCACGGACCCAGCGGTGAGAGGCCGACGTGCTGCCGTCTAAGCCACGGAGGCTTTAATGGACACTAATATGACACGGAATTTTATTAATGTAATGGACACTGTAAAACGACACGGAATTGTTTTCATAGTAATTCAAATCTATCGAACCTACCTTGAGAACTTGCCAATATTGACATCCTTTCCGTTAGTAGTACATTCTCACATTAGATATGTTGGTCGAAACACATTAACGTGAAATATAATATTATTATAACATACTTTAATATGCTGTAATTGGATTATACAGTATGATTCTGTTAAATTAAGTATTATTTTGTTGCACGTATTGATCAAAGGGTATGGTACGGGATGTTATCTTTGCTCATAGAAAATTTTGAAGTGGATGCACTGTGTCACCATCTGTTAGTCAAGTTATTAGATTCAATATTGGCAAGGCTTTTTAAAGTAAATTAATTTAACAATACTGCCAATTCGATTTTGTTCAAACCACTTTCTAAACACTGTCTACCATAATGAGAACAAATTGTAAAATTTTCATTGAAATCGGAGCAGTAGTTTTCGAGATTTTGCGAGACTAATGCACGGCAAAGTCGGGTGTCCAACGGGAAACAAACTGTGCTATCCGTACACAGGTTTCCACCAGTACGAACTGCTAATAATTGAGTATTCTAAGTTCCTTGAACAATTCTGTCTACGATGCACATATTGGAGGGAAATGAGAACAAATGATTGGGACATTGCACCTTTCTTCTGAAAGAGCTGCAGGACTTACCACCAGTGCCATCTTGTGATGCTCTTGGAAGGTCCTTCGAAACCACTGAGGAGTTAGGCCTTTTGATATGTAATGCTACATCGCACATAGCACCATTCTAGCAGAAAAACGGCTTTTTTCAAAAAATGGCACTTAGCACCTTTCTACTGATAGGTATTCAATATGTCTTGTTGTGATTGAACAGTTCTAGGTTGTGTTCGTCCTTGTCATTTAGAAGGAGACTAGTTTGAACATGTATACGTATTTGGAGATGCCGTCTGTGAACTTCAGAACATCTCCGGAATCGATAAGTCTGATCTTATTAATATTTCTTTAAAAAGTATCAGCATGCATGATCTAATGTCCTCCAACTTTCAGTGTTAACGTGTCCTGGGTTTCTTCTCAAATATAGAACAAGGGTGGAGATCGTTGAATTTATTTTGAGGTTAACCTTGCAAATTATTTATGTCCTTGCCTTTTTATAATATATATGCGTAGTGGGGGATCACGCTGCTTGCTTTAAAGGGGTTTACTGTCTTAAGGGTTCTTGTTTTCTGTATTTGTTGTATTTCGTATTGAATATTTTTCCCTGTGCGTGTTTACGTTTCGATATGCTAAATAGTGGAATTTTAAGAGACAATACCTAGGGACTTCGTGCGTTACCCTAGGGGAGTTGTTTAATGTTGATATTTAGGGGCCTCGATGGTTATGCCGTGAGCCAGTATTTATTGAAGGTTGCACTATGGATGGATAGCTTGTATTATGTTGTTTGTTTTGTGTTTAGGGTAAATGATCGAGGACTACGTATTCCTCCTTGACATTCCATTATAAGCTTGTGTTTTTCTTTATTATTGCGGGTGGATAAATGTTATTAATTAATGTGGGTCTTGACTGGGCAGTGGGTCATTGTAAATGTTTTCTTGCGTTTTGTTTTGGATCCAGTCAAGAAACAGCGCGTGACCTTGCTGCGTTATTAATTGGGATGTATCGGTATGTCTTTCATTGGATGATGTGTTGTATGGATTTCAAGTATTCCGGAGACTGATCTCTATCCGCATTTCATCCCTTGTTAGAATATTGAATCTCGTGCTTTCGTTCGAGAAGAAGTTTTATTCTAGCAGTTGATGAACTCATTTAGTTCGTTGTTTACCCTTTGGGTAGTTCCTTGTATTCTTGTCAATTTCGTGGTTAACTTTGAACTGAATTATATTTCTTTTAAGGTTTGGTATGTGACGTCATGTCATATTTTTAGTGAAGTTCAGTTTTTTGTGGTTGTAGCGTTCCTTATGAAGTTGGTTTGTTTCTCGTGTCGTTTTATGTTTATTTTGGGTTGTTTGCTACGATGTGACATACGTTGTATTAAGGGTGGTTGGTTAGACAGTTCATGGGATATATGACATCATACGTTTCTTAGAATATTTCTTCCAACTACATTCCTGTAGTTAGCCTGTGGTGGAACGAAGGTACTATTTTAATTATTGTTATTTTACTATTATACTTAATGCCCCTTTTTAAATTGAGTTGATTATCGAACGATCTCCAACCCTCTGCGATGTCAGTGTCTTAGGTCATCTCTATTTCCATGGTTTCTCTCTTTTATGTCCTTTGATTGATTTTATACTTGTGTATACATTTTGATAATTTGTATTTATTTCAGCCCCCAAATCATCTCCATACTCCATTTCATGCGTCCTCCCTTTGATATTCCGGTTACGGTTTCTTTTGTAATAAAATTATATTTTGGTTTTCGACCTTTACATGAAACGTGTTTTCATTTCATAGTTGATATCCATCTAGTTCATAATGCGAGTACACTCCACACAAGTTAAGGATCCACGCGTCCCTCTGAGTGGCAGTCCCATCCTGCGCACATGTGGGAACATTCCTCTAGGGTCTTACGCTCCCCTTCAATACCGTTTGTGTGCGTAGTAGGTGGTGGTATACAGTTACACCTGGCGCCACATTATGAAATCACTCAGGCCGATGTTAGACTGTCTGTCGGTCCGTCTGTCCATCTGTCCGTCCTTCTGTCTGTGTGTGTGCCACCCTATCAATCCACATACGGCTGCAGCTATCGAAACCAAATTTACCAATTGGTGAAAAATCGCAATTTAAATTTGAGCTCTATGTTGGATATCTCAGAAGTAATTCATGCGAACGATTCCAAAATTGACACACATATAAATAATAACATTCCATATTAATTTCCAGAAGTCCATACATGACAGTGTTGCCAACATGATTCTATGCTTGCTAATAGGTCAAATTTTAGATGCATGTAACTTCTATACTATCAATTGGATGTCAACCAAATTTCGTACGTGCTATGTGTAATATTTAGATATGACAATTCGTAATATGAAGAGCAACCAGGGCTGGCAACTGTTAATAAATGCTCTATCTATTTTTAGCCTGTTTTCAAATTTGAAAAAAAAAAAAAAAAGGCTTATGAGATCACCTTTTGTCCGTGTCTGTGTGCGTGCGTGTGTGTGTGTGTGTGTGTGTGAGGAGTGTGTGTGTGTGTCATAATAACTTTTAAACGGCTAGGGCGATTTCAATGAAACTCGGTTAGTTCTTAGCACTATTCCGGACGACCCCGACCGTGCCCTTCAAATTTTGTCCGAAATATTTCACCAGCATTCAATATCTCCGAAACTATTCCCGATATCTCCCTGGAATTTTGTATGGAGATAAAGGGCACAACTGGAAGTTCATCTATAAGACTTTCAAAAACCGGTTAACTACAAAACGAACATGGCGGCCAAGCGAATTTGAAAATTTTAAATTTACCTTTCTCGCGATTTAACCAACCAAACGCAATAAAACTTGGTACAGTACATGTTTATACACATTGTAATGCACCGACATTTAACTTGGTTCAATTGTATACATAACCACAAGATGGCGAATGTGCGAAATATTTCACCGGCATTCTTTATCTCTGAAACTATTTGCGGTATCACCCTGAAATTTTGTACGGAGATAAAGGGCAGAACTGGAAGTTCATCTATAAAACTTTCAAAAACCGGTTAACTACAAAACGAACATGGCGGCCAAGCGAATTTGAAAATTTTAAATTGACCTTTCTCGCGATTTAATGTTCCAACCGCAATGAAATCAGGTACAGGAAATGTTTGTACACATTGTAATACGCTGGTATCTAATTTAGTTCAATTGTTTACATAACCTCAAGATGGCGGCTTTGCGAATTTTAAAATTAAGTTTTTATTTCTCGTGTCGTAATCATGCGATCCATGTGAAAGTTTGAATAAAGAACCTACGCAATAATTTTCCTTTAATGGTACATGACTCTACGGGCTATACATTTAACAATCCAACATGGCGACCATCCGAAGTATTTAGACGGCTCTGAATATCTACGAATCTATTATAGCAATCAAACTGAATTTTTGTATGTTCATAGGGGCTATGAACTTAAGTTCAACTATAGGACTTTAAATAACCTGGTGATCACTAATCCATCATGGCGGCGACGCGAATTATAAATATTCACATGGACGTTTCTCTCAATTTAACCATCCGAGTGCAGTGATACTTGGTACAGTAAATCCTTATACGAATGTCAATCCACTGGCTTCTAATTTATTTCAATTGTTTCCACAACCACAAGATGGCAGCTGTGCGAAATTTTAAAATCTCCTTGTTACTTCTTGTATCCTAATCATGCGATTGAAGTTTGAATGCTGCACGTACAAAATAATCGTCATGTAACAGTACATAACTGTAGGACCTACATATATAAAATCCAACATGGCGACCATCCGAAGTATTTAGTCGGTTCTCAATATCTACGAATCTATTACAGCAATCAAGCTGAAATTTTGTATGTAGATAGAGTCAATTAACGTAAGTAGGATATATGAAAATAGGCTGTATAGTTCTTCACGGAACTACTTGTTTGTCCTAATATCTATGAATCAGAAAGTATGCAAGCCAACAGCTCTAAACTTTGCATACGTATAGTACATGACATCCTAGAATAATTTTGAGTGACTAATATACGTCAGAGCCGTCAACATGATTCTGAACCCGCTGATAGGTCCAATTTTTAAATTCTAACTAATGGATTTAGTACAAAAGTGGCACAATAATAGATCATAATATTTCAGATTAATTCTGAGCAACACATACATGACATTGTTAGCAACGTGATTTTACGCGCGTTGATAGATCCACTGTCTCACTCCGTGGAACGTCCATACTATCCATTGGACTACAATCAAATTTTGTATGTGCATTCTGTACCTTAATAGATGGAACTAATAATATATTCAGAATCACCAGTCAGAGTCAGAGTCACGGCAGTGCTCTATTAGACTACCCTATTTCAGGTATATTCCGAACTAATTAAAATGTCAGTATTACCAACTTAATTTCATCATTATTCTAGATCTCTCTCTATATAAAAATGAAAGTTTGTCTGTTTTTTTTTCTGAATTTCCTCGGAAGTTTGAGTTATTAACGCGTTTCAGACTGGTTTATGTCGGTTGCGCACAAGAACAATTTTTTTGTCTGTCTGTCTATCTGTCTGTGCACAACTTTGCATGCGCATCACTCGAGAACGGCTGAGTGGATCAACGTAAAATTTGGTACAGATGTCTATCAGAGGCACGAAAGTAATCATTGATGTAACTCTTCTCCATACCTCTCATAAAAGAGGGCCTACCCCTTAAAATGCATGCTGAAATGGGCGTAGAAAGACGAGACAAAGCTCATTTTCAGCGTCTCAATGTGAGAAACAAAAAACGGGAGCCCTACGGGCCCCGAAAACCACATTTTAAGGTCCTAAAACGAACAGTTTTTGAGATATACCCAGAAAACTAATTTCATTTATTAAGCTACTAGCTGAAGTACCCGTGCTTCGCTACGCGTCATAAATAAATTAAAATATGAAGGTGACAGTTAAAACAGGGGATAGGCGAGGTGCTGCGCAGAGGGAGATTAAGGATGGAACATTTTGTCCAACTACACCGCTCGGCGTTGGCCGTGTTTTATAGCACAAATTTAGGTTTTACTCGCTAACGGTTGGAGATACCTTTCGGATAGAAAATGTAATTTTTAACCTCGTATATACCATCAAAAGTTTGCTATTTCTTAGCGTTCTCTTTGTATTTGAAATGGAAATATGAAAGTTTTAAACCAAAGGGTGTAGTGAAGTCACTAAAATGGTCGCCATCTTTAAATAGTACAAAGTATTGAAATCAAAACTAACCTATATGTTAAACAGGTAAATCAGCTACTTCCATGTAAAATTCATGTAAATCGGACCAGTGGTACTTGCGTGATTGAGTAATACATAGACGCACATCATCTAATCTTTAGCCTCGCTTCGCTCGCGTCATAGTCGTGTCATATTGTTATTCAATGAAATGCAGGATTAACCCCATTAACACCCCTTTAGAACCTGAATATCCAAAAATCCCTCCTTGGTAGACGTTTTCGACACACAACAAACATATCCCCAAAATATCATTCTTCTAACTTTAATCGTTTGGGTTGGTCGATGAGAGTGAACATCCAAAAATCCTTCATTAGGGGACGTTTTTCTTCCAAAATTTCACCCCTCCCCGTAGGCCCCTTAAATTGGATTTATGAAAAAACGGTCGAACACATATTTATTTTATTTATTTATTTATTTATTTATTTATTTATTTATTTATTTATTTATTTATTTTTAAGCTGATTGATTTCCTCCGAGTTTCAAACTCCTCGCTTATGTCGTTTAAGAGATACACGGTCCGTTAGGAATCTTTCAACCCCCACTTTTCATCCCTTTCACCTCATAATATACACTACATCGAAAAACCATTAGACATGTGTCAGCTTATTTTTAATGATTAGTATATATGCCAAGTATCACATCCCCAAATGAAACCACTCGTGAGATATGGTTATTCAATGAAATGCACGTTTACCCCCCCTTAACACCTATTTAGAACCTGAATATTCTAAACTCTTTCCTTAGTGGACGTTTTCGACATACAACGAACATATCCCCAAAATGTCATGTTTCTAACTTTAATAATTTTGGCTGGGCTATGATGAGTGAGTGAGTAAGTCAGGACATTTCCTTTCATTTATTTTTGATAATTTCACCCCTCCCCATGAACCCCTTAAATTGGATTTATGAAACAAACGGTCGAACACCTATTTACTTATTTAAAGCTGTTTTCCCCCTGAGTTTGATGAGTGAGTACGTGAGTCAATCAGTAAGGACACTTTCTTTCCTGTTTTTTTTCCCCCCAGAATTTCACCTCTGACCAAGGGCCCCTTAAATTGGATTTATGAAAAAAAACAGTCGAACACCTATTTACTTGTATTTTAAGCTGTTCTTTTCCCGCCGAATTTCAAACTTCTCGCCTATGTCCTTTAAGAGATACACGCTCCGTCAAGAATCCCTCAATCCCCAATTTTCACCCCTTTCACCTCATAATATACACCACATCGATAAACCCTTAGACATATGTTTGATTATTTTTAATGATTAGTTTATATACCGAATATCACATCCCCTAAGAAACAACTCATGATATATCGTTATTCAATGAAATGCACGTTTACCCCCTTAACATCTCTTTAAAACCCGAATAAACAAAAATCATTCCTTAGTTGACGTTTTCGACATACAGCGAACATATTCCCAAAATTTCATTTTTCCAACTTTAATAGTTTTCTCTGGGCGTGATGAGTGAGTGAGTCAGACAGGACATTTTCTTTCAATTATTTTTACCAGAATTTCACCCCTCCCCATGGGCCCCTTAAATTAGATTGATGAAAAAACGCTTGAACACCTATTAACTTATTTTTAAAGCTGTCTTTTTCCCCTGAGTTTGGTGAGTGAGTTAGTCAGTTAGGACACTTTCTCTCCTTTTTTCCCCCAGAATTTCACCCCACTCCATTGGCCCCTTAAATTAATTTATGAAAAAACGGTCGAACACCGATTTACTTATCTTTTTAGCTGATGATTTTTCGCTGCGTTTCAAATTTCTCGCCTATGTAGTTTAAGAGATAGGCCTACACGCTCCGTTAGGAATCCTTCAACCCCCACTTTT
The DNA here is from genome assembly GCA_946902985.2 of Meconema thalassinum. NCBI lineage: Eukaryota > Metazoa > Arthropoda > Insecta > Orthoptera > Tettigoniidae > Meconema > Meconema thalassinum. The sequence goes on from OX336391.1 coordinate 329,727,258, forward strand.
CACCCCTTTCACTTCATAATAATACACCACATCGAAAAACCCTTATACACATGTCTGCGTATTTTTAATGATTAGTTTTTATGCCGAGTATCACATCCACAAATGAAGCGACTCGTGAGATATTGTTATTCAATGAAATTCAGGTTTAACCCCCTTAAGACCCCTTTAGAGCCTGAATATCCAAAAATCCTCCCTTAGTGTACGGTTTTGACATACAACGAACATATCCCCAAAATGCCATGTTTCCAACTTCCATATTTTTGGCTGGGCGATGATGAGTGAGTGAATGAGTCAGGACATTTTCTTTAATTTTTTTCCCTTCAGAATTTCACCCCTCCCGATGAACCCCTTCAATTTGATAGATAAAAAAACTGTCGAACAGCTATTTACTTACTTTAAAGCAGTTTTTCCCCCTGAGTTTGATGAGTGAGTCAGTTAGTCAATCAGTTAGGACATTTTCTTTCCTGTCCCCCCCCCCCCCCACAGAATTTAACCCCTCCCCATGGGCCTCTTAAATTGGATTTATGAAAAGAAAAACGGTCAAACACATATTTACTTATTTTTATGCTGATTTTTTTCCGCTGAGTTTCAAACTCCTCGGCTATGTCTTTTAAGACATACACGCTCCGTTAGGAATCTTTCAATCCCTACTTTTCACCCCTTTCACCTCATAATATACTCCACATCGAAAAACCCTCAGACACGTGTCTAACTTTTTAATGATGAGTTTATATGCCGTGTATCACATCCCCCAATGAAACCAATCGGGAGATATTGTTATTCAATGAAATGCAGGTTTAACCCCATTAAGACCCCTTTAGAACCTGAATATCCGAAAATCCTCCCTTAGTAGACTGTTTTGAAATACAATGAACATATCCCCAAACTGTCATGTTTCTAATTTCAATCATTTTGGCTGGGCGATGATGAGTGAGTGAGTGAGTCAGACATTTTCTTTCAATTTTCTTTTTTCAGAATTTCACCCCTCCCCATGAACCCCTTAAATTTGATTTATGAAAAAAACTGTCGAACAGCTATTTACTTACTTTAAAGCAGTTTTTCCCTCTGAGTTTGATGAGTGAGTGAGTCAGTCAATCAGTTAGGACACTTTCTTTCCTGTTTCTCCCCCCCCCCTCCAGAATTGCACCCCACCCCATGGGCCCCTAAAATTGGATTTATGATGAAACGGTCAAACACATATTTACTTATTTTTATGCTGATTTTTTCCCGCTGAGTTTCAAACTCCTCGCCTATGTCGTTTAAGAGATACACGCTCCGTTAGGAATCTTTCAATCCCCACTTTTCACCCCTTTCATCTCATAATATACACCACATCGAAAAACCCTCCGACTCGTGTCTTCTTATTTTTAATGATGAGTTTATGTGCCGAGTATCACATCCTCCAATGAAACCAATCGGGAGATATTGCTATTCAATGAAATGCAGGTCTACCCCCTTAACACCGCTTTAGAACCAGAATATCCAAAAATCCTCTCTTAGTGGACATTTGCGGCCCTTGGGGAAGCTGCATACCAAATTTCATTCCAATCCGTTTTATGGTTTCTGAGATTTCGTGATGAATGTATGAGTGAGTGAGTGGTATTTGACAAATATATAGTAGAAGATAGTGTCAAGTCTTTGTTATGCTAAACTCGGTTGACAGTGCTGTGTGAGAAGTTGAGTAACTAACGTGATTTCAAGTAAAGATCCTCATTTCCTATACCGGTAGTGCAGAGCGCAAATGGCATCCAGTCGGCCGTGTCTCGACTTGAGCTATGTTGCCATGGAAACTATCCGCCTTGCCATTCCTTCATGAGTATATTTTATGATTTGATTAGCATGTGCTGGAGTGCAAAAGGGTCGAAATCAGAAGAATGAGAAAGACTATCGTAAATTCATGTAGCCAGCGGTTCCTTCTGGGTCCTAAACTATGTGTATGCAAAATTTGGTTGAGATTGGTGGAACGGTGTAGATTTGTATACGGAACAGATCCACATACCCACATACATACAGACTTTCACTTTTATATATTAGATTGAAAGAATGCAGGCCGGTAACCATGGCAACACAATCTCTGAAGTCCATATATTTCTGTAAGACGCAATGCCATTCCATTTATTACATTACTGTGAACGTTCGCAAACGGCTATAAGGTTATCACGGAACCAACTTAAGCTGTAAAATTCATCAATACTTATAAAATGCGCTTAAGGGGGTCAAGGGGACTCTTGAATTTTTTCACCCGATTTACACGGACGGGTTTGGTACTAAAGGAATATTATATACCTGTCCCTATATTATTAAATTATTAATATGATTATTATTATATTATGACGTACAAGGACGAGAAAAACTCATTTTCAGCCCCTCGGTGGCTCGGAAGCTACTACGTATTAAGCCTTTAAAACCACGTATCTGAGATATTCCCAGAAAACAAATTTCTTTGAATAAACTAATAAATAGATGACGAGTACAGAAGAACACCAAATCAGGAGCTATATGGATATACTGAGAAACTCACAGATGTGGCCAGGAAGAGACGTCTGGCTTTCTACGGACATGTCTCATGGATGAACCCAACAAGAATAACCAACCGGCTTCTCAACTACTGGGGGAATAGAAAGAGCTTGACACCGTCGCTAACAGTAGTTAACAAGGATATCCAAGAACTGAAGATAATGAAAAGTGATATTAGAAGCCGATCACATCTCATAAAGATACAGAAGAGATTTCAGGACAGACCACCCTGTAAGAAAACCGGCATCGTCTGGACAATAGAGAGAAAGGAGAAACATAGCCAGAGAATGCGCGAATATTGGGCAAACATCAAGACCCTCGCCAAGCTGAAAAGTTGAACGTCATGGTCCTTAACTGACCCATCCGAAAGAAGAAGAACAAGAAGAAACTAATGAAGTAATGCAAGCCGGTAACCATGACAACAGTATCACAAGAGGTGACATCCAACTTTCCATCTATTTCTGTAAGAAGTAATCCCACTCAATTTATTACATTTCTGTGAAAGTTTGCAAATCGTTATAAGGTTATCGTGGAATCAAACATAGACAGTATAATTCAACAATGCGATTAAGGGGGTCAAGGGGTACCCTAGAATTTTTACACGTGACTTACACGTGAGATATGCGGTATGTTGTACAGAAGGTCTATTATATCTCGAAACAGCAACATTATTTTCAAAAATTCCTGGATTGGAATATTGTTTTTTGCAGCTTTTGGGAATTTGGGCCATTGGAGGCAAAAAATCCCGAATTTTCATGCACCGCAAACCTTTATAATTTATTAAGGGGGTCTTCTTGGGATGGGGACTTTCCATAACGGTGAGGGTCAGTTTTAATTTGACATATATTGCGTTTCGTCTACTAGGTTTTCAATATTATTTTCACGTCAGGAAGTACACGTTAGGTGAATTTAGTTTGAGAGCACATTTTAAGTAATCATATTTTTGTCGACAAACGGGTTCATCGTAAAGATGATTTTGTTTGATACTGTGTGGTTGATATATCTTTATGTTTATGTATGCCTATAATTCAAGTTCGGGTGCTTGGAGCTTCGTAAAATTAGGTATTGTAACTAACCATGAGTCAATACACCAATCGTTTAGAATACTCTTCAACGTACTTCTCATAGAAGGAAGGGTATAAGGAACAACTTTTCAAAATACATGCTAGAATAGGCGAAAAATAAAAATTATCCTAGAAGGACGACCAAAGCATATGCTGCACTTCTCAATGTGTGACACAAAATTAGGGAGTCTATAAAGGATCTCCGAAATCCACATTTTATGGCCCTAAAATTAACAGTGTCTGCGATATACCCAGAAAACTAACTTCTTTCTGATAAACTGATGAAGGAATGACAAGCCCCTTTCCTTTGCAACAGTAGCTCAAATGATAACGTCTGGTTATTAATACCGAAGACCGTTCGATAAGCGGGTACTGTGCCCGTATATTCGAAGGGAGATCTGTCGGATATCCGTAGCAAAGCTGGATTGTAGATATTGACTGCACCGGCTAAATTATTAATCAAAAATTCACTCCGACATGATCCTCGAGAACATACGCAGAAGTAAATACGATGAAACTGTGAATTACATATACCGTATGCACTTAAGCTCAAGGCGAGCACCCACCTTGGTTCTCTCTCGGGGATTACGTAGTCAGCTCCAGACCTAAAAAAAAGGGTTTTTCACAGTGTCATCTCTCTATATGTAAAATAAATCACGCTAACACGACGTCTAACAACGAACTAAACAATTTAATGACATAAGTAAACTAATTCTATACACACACACAATTAATTAATAAAAACATACACACTCATTCACTCCTCTCCTCATCTAAGCCACTGAAAAGCCGTGTTTCTAGAACACCGGGACATAAATTTTGGTCGGCCTAAGCCTTTTCTACAAGTTAAAACAATTAACAGAGACTGTCGTGCTTCACATTCTTCTGCCTCGCTTATAAGGACACCTGCGCTCTCCCGGCGCGTGCCTGAGTCATGTGACTGCGTTATATAATGAAACCGTTGCTTCACCGGTCTGCCGGTTGATTTCATTCAATAATTAATGCATTGACAACAACTCTTCCCATTTGTGGACTGTGCATAGGCCTTGAGCGCTAGAACGAGTTCTCCAAGTGAACCATTCGTTCGACTGCACTCCGCCAAGAATACACATCTCTGTCGCAAATGACAGCATTATAATCTCATTCACTCTTAACAAAAATGCAAATAATCCATGCATCCCTCGCTCGAAATCCTTAAAACTTTCATACAATATAACGTTCATTCTCTCACGTCGTGATATCCCGACGGAGTTGTTTTCATCCATACTGAACAATATACAAAACGCATTGAAAACATATCGACTTTCACACTTAAGCACATTTCAAAAGCATTATACAACTTTCTATTATTAACACGTTATTCCCTTGATTAAATAATTATATAAAGCTTATTTACATCATGAATCTGAGTTACAATTAATAGCGTGGGCTATTATAACGATAAGAACATTATCTATATATACAAAAGAGCATCAGCTCTAATCTCGCATTAAAGCTTACGGCAACTTAATGGGATCCTTACAATCTTCCTCCACTTCTGAAATACTACTGCACATTTGTCATTACTGGTTCGTAGTCACATTTACTCGGATATGCTCGACCAACTAAGACAAAACATACGCATTTACATAAACGTGCATAATAAAGGTTAATAAGAATAATTCACAAGAGACGTTAATATCCGTCTTCTCGTTCTAATTTCGGTACAACCCTCCCATCCCCATATATCCAAAGCCGTGTATAAAATCAAAAAGAGTTCTATAAAACTCACATCCTATTCCATAATGCTAAATAGTCTTGCCTATGCAACGACTTTAATACAATGCGGTAACTACCTCGCAAAGAACTCCTCGTATACCAACTGGATACGGAATTACAAACACTTTAATACACACATAAAGGTTATCATCTTCTCTTCCATAAAACTAGCATTCATTGAAATGGGCATACTCCTCAGCGTTGCCATACCAACCGCTGGTATATCAAACAATTTCATCAGTTGTTAATCCATTATCTTTATACATGCTGACGACTTTTGGACAAAGCGTGTGAGACCTCCTTGTATTTACTTTAAAAACGATACTGGGATATCTTCAAACTGTTGCGTATACATTTAATGAAAAATACTGTACTGTCTCTCCATCCTTCTCTGGTTTCACCTTCACAGATGTAGGAATATCACGTCCACAATACGACGCTATATTACCCATTGTGAATAAATAACTACAAGTGTTATTTCTGTAAGTCCGATAAATATCAATCTCAACCGGGTAATCTAGCTAGGAATTCCCTACCGTCGAATGATATTGATCTTCCAAGAAGATTCAACTCTCGAATAATTTTAATTGACTGAAGGATCTTAGCTTTCTCCTATAAAACATACAGTTTGTCAAATTCGGAATGTATCTCCATTCTAAACGAATGTTTATGAGTTCTTATAACTTTCATTGATTCCAAGTTAAATGTTTCTTTCCAACTCGATGCTAAGTTCATAACGATGCTGTAATATTTCACAATATATCACTGGTTCTTTCTTCTGTCTTCAAGTCTCTTCTCGACTAATAAGAAGCCCAAATTAAATTAATAAAATAATTTAATTAGTATCATAGACGAAAATGTCTATCACCTGAATTCAAAATTAATTCATAAAAGTCAAAAATAAATTTACTGGAATACTGATTCCTTAAACAAGTTAAATATCTCAGTTCAGAAACTGGATCGTAAAAAACAATATGAAAACGTCGAAAGACGATCACCACAAATGATCTCGAAGAATAAAATGTTGTTACATTGAATACATAATGTGTCGAAATATGGATAAAGGAATTGCTCTAGAATGCCACTATAATGCTCTAACTACAAATTAATAAACACTGGTACCTTGACTGGAGATCTCGAAGTTCAAGTTAGTATTAGACAATACTCAGTTGTTTCATCCTTCAAGGAACTAGGTTGGAACCTAGTTCGTCCCCACGAACTTACGACCTCGGACGAGGGAGGATTCCCTCTTCCGGAAAACATCACGCTCCAACCGGGATCGAACTGCGAACTCCCATCCTTCATCTTCATTGTTGCCGGGTATACCCTGGACATCTTGAAAATCTTCTTGTCTCTTCTTTCATTGAGATGGACTATGAATATTATTTTGTAGTCACTTAGGTTAAGTCCGAGCTCATGTATGACGATAATGTACTAGAATGTGGTTGTACATAACGTCTCATGCTTGATCGAAAAGTAGGCAATCATGAACAATCTCCTTATCGAAGCTCCATTGTTGAATATACTACTCTGTCTTGAATGTATTCCTGGCGCGCATACTTCCTTAGTCCATAATTTCAATCACATTACAGTTCTTAAAAGTCTTCATTCGTTGAATATACACAGTCATCATACTTGTGTAACCATATAGTTCCTCAATTGTAATAATGTCGATCACTGTTACTCACGTGAATCTGTGCACACGGATCTGTATTCGCTGCAGTCTGGTCTGAACTAAAATGCTTTACTGCGCTGGATTCCGTTACTTTTCTATTTCATTTCTAAAATGTCTGTAGTTTTCAAAATCCTCCTTTAATCGCACTGAAAGTTTATAACACGCTTCTATGTGTTCTGCACTATAGACTGTAGTTAAGATAATTGTTCTAATATCGAATAGTCAAAAGTTATTGCGGTATTAACACTCCTCGCAACTTCACCTAAATCGCAAGCACGGCGATCTCCACTATCTAGCCTCAATCTGCGGTGTCTTCACGAGTCAACTACTCTCGGACTCGGCTAAGACCTTCGGGACTGCAACTCTCCCGGAATACACGTCTGAACGCTTCCAACTTCGCAGGAACAAGAGCCCTGATGCCTTGCGTCTCCCCTCTAAGACACCAGATCTAGCCGCCATTTTTCGTTCCCTCGAAACATTTAGCGGTCACTAGAAAAATGCTTATTCTGACGTATTTCGACCTCCTGTCGACTTCCGAAATATTTCTAATATTTTCTTATAATTTTCTTCATATAATCAATTCATAAAATGACTCTCTTGGGGCCTAAATGTGATAATTCTCAATAAAATTTGGTTGAAGAAACTCCCGCCTTCTCTAAGACTTCTCCTTATTGGCTGTGGGCTTATATCCAATGGTATAATTTACAACCATATTTAAACATTTTCTGAGATGGTTCGCTGTTGCTAGGTCAATTCTAAGCTTCTAGAACCATCGCTTGCACAATAATATCACGTGACGGAGTCTCCCTCCTGCTCAACGTAGCAACAAGACTGGTTTGTGCCAAGTTCTATCATCGATACTGCATGGTTAAATTTTATCATGGGGCTTCAAAAATATTCCCATTTCCATCCCAAATAATTCATTTTACGGGGGCAGTACTTCTGCTAGTAGTACTATATAGATTAATCATTGTCATGGATCTTAAATTTTAACAAATGCCTTAAGGGAACATTGTGAACACGAATCTTCCAATATCATTGAAATTTCGACCAAATCTTTATCAGATGGCAAGATAAAAGTCTGTGATCTTATTGTGCCTTCAGATTTCTTTAGACCTTCCATATATGTGGTGAAAATGTGAGTGGTTAAATAAGCATAAGAGAAAATGCACATGTGAATATCTTCGGAACAATCCATCCTTATCGAAATGGTGATGTAATAATGAACGTGTGGCCTCCTGAGAGACCAAGTGCAGGTCTTTCTATTTGACGCCCGTGGGCAATCTGCGTGCCGTAATGAGGATGAAGTGATGATGAAGACATCATATACACTCAGTCCCTGAGCACGGGAATCAACCCAAGGAGATTAAAATCCTTGATGGTCCGGCCGGGAATCAAACCCGGGAAACTCCAAGCCAAAGCTTCGTGCGCTAACCAATTCGCCATTGGGCCGGACGAATTGGTGAGGTGATAATGGGAAGAGGGTTGGTGCATATAGATCTGAATCAATCAGGAATCAATCTCCTGGTTTAATTGGGCGGAATGTCCACTAATTTGGACTGAGGTTGGGAGTGATACTGGGGTACATTGAATGGCCTGATATCTGAAAATTTTTGTGTGAAGCACTCAACTTATTCCACAGATAAGCATAATATATGCTTATGGCTAAAATTTATTGCAATTCTGTTTAACTGTCGGGTAGTAAAATATAAAGAACTCAGATGACATTTGTTTCATATCTAACGAATGATGATATACAGTGCAATTATACCTTTGTAGAGAACTCATTTCACGTGTTTTCACAATTTTTCATAGGATTCAGTTCTTGTAGGAAATGTAGCGCAAGTTATATTGCTGTTAATATTCTTACTTGGGCATTGGGACATCCTTGGTCAAGAGCTCCATGCACTTAAGAATTTCATTCCACGAATCATAACAGAAGTAATAGGAAAACCCATAGTCAGCAAAAGGAAGCCGTCAAATTTGAAATATGACAATATGTATTCAGAAGGAAGGAAGGAAGGAAGGAAGGAAGGAAGGAAGGAAATAAGCCTGTCGTTTTACGGGACCGTTAATCTTGTGATCATGAACCACGGGACCACAATTTTTACGTAGAATACGAACCACAGGACGTGATATTTAACTTCGAAAATCTCGCATGCATTGACCGGGAATCGAACCCGGTCCACCTTGGTTGAAGACAAGCAACTAGACCACAGCACTGCCACGCCCGCTGTATTTAGAAGGATCACTTTTATTGGTGTTATTAGAAAGTCAGGAAGTGAGAATTTAAAATATTCTATGAGAAGGAAAGAAAATGTTTTTAAAAATTAACAAACCTGGAGTAGAGCTTTTAAGACCAGTTGGCAGCGTGGAGGGGTCCCTCAAAATCTATGCTGTGGCAGATAGGTTGATGGGTCTACGATGGAGTGTAAAAGTCCGTAATCATCTAACAGTATAGTTAACCTAGTTCACTCTACCGCATGTCCGAGCCCTCGGGAGAAGGTACTGCTCGATTCCGAGCTCTGTGAACTTGCGGGATGAAGGGCTGAGGCAGGGTAGGAGCAGGCGAGAATTGAGAAGCCTGTCGACAGCCTGCCGTGTTACCTGACATTCTCGTCTATTCCAATACTGCTAACATAGGGTCTTTTCTAAAACCAATGTGGTGTTACGAATAAGTCAGTGAGTCACCGAAAAATGTATTTGGTTCTGTACTATGCACGGACCGAGAAACCTCATCGCTCATCGACACCATTTCTCATAGTCCGCGATGCACATTCCTCTCAGGTTCACGCAGCTTAGACTCGAGCAGTATAAGTTCCACCGTTCGACAACAGATGGTGATATCAGCACAGTGAGCACTACCTCAAATTCATTCAGGCCACGAAAGTCTGTGAGATGATTACATAGTAAACAAACCACCTCGTAGAGTAGGAGCCAACGTTTTTGGCTGTCACCCCATAGGCCCAGGTTCGATTTCCTGCTTTGCCAAGGAATTTAAATTTTGATCAACGTTTTTGGCTGTCGCCCCAGAGGCCCAGGTTCGATTTCCTGCTTTGCCAAAGAATTTAAATTTGGTCTGAAAGCTGGAACAGGGTACACTCAGCCTCGTGAGGCAAAGCTGAGAAGAGGATGGTTCGATTCTCACCTCCTCCATCCAGGAAGTGGTCTTCTAACGTTTCCCCACTTCTACTCCAAGCAAATACTGGGATGGTTCCCAACTTAAGGCCACGGCTGCCTCCTGCAATCCCATCTCCAATTTACAAATACACACACTATACAATCATCACGATAACATAGGTTATCACACAAAATTCCACACACACCCAGATACACGGGGCTACATGAACACGCTGCCACAACCACTAAAATTAGCAACAACAACAACAATAACATAGTTAACAGTTCTACCTCGCAGTGGCCAGGTATTCAGATTAATTCTCAAATTGTATTCCAATAAAAATATCTGTGTATGTAATGTATAATTATGTAATGTACATTTATGAGTGCTAAAAGTGTCAAAATGTGTACATATTATGTAAATATATTTTTAAACAAGATGTTCAGCAAAGTGCATATAGCCTACTTTCTCTTAAATGCATGGGTATAGTATAACTCATTGTCCTATTTAAGGAGTATAATTGAATGTTGGTTGTGGTAACTTGTTGAATAACAAGGTGCTATATTATAAATTGATTGAATCCTCACCTGAATTATAAACGCACACACTAATACCGCCATCACAATGACACAGGTTAGCAGACAATATTTAACACTCACCAAAGTACACGGGGCTAAAGGACCATGATGCACGAACCTCTTAAATGAAACAAAACAACGACAGCTTCCTACCCAAATCCTTCCTCGTATGAAAGTACACATACAGACATCACAGTGACACAGGGTGTCAGACAACTTCGACACACACATAAGTACACGGGGCTACATGACCACGATGCCGAAGAGCCCTTAATGACTCAACAACAGCACCAACAACAACAGCAAAAACAACAACAAACAGCCGAATCTACCGCGGATCAACGACAGCTTCCTACACAAATCCTTCTTCATTTACTGTACAAGCACACACTAGTACAGACATCACAGTGACACAGGTTATCAGACAACTTCTACACACACCCAGGTACATGATGCTGCAAAGTCCCTGAAGAATCAACATTGTTGATGCATATCATACATTTAACATTTAATCATTTAAAACACTCACCCTTCACATCAAATGAAACACACATCAAAATTGTACCACTCGTATTAATCACAGAGCCATTATATACATTGTCGAGAGTTTGTACCACAAGCCCACAGCCTGCTGCTACGATACAAAAAGGCACCAAACCGTCTAAGCTGCCGTGACTCTTGCCTCACGACACAGAGACACCAAGCGTATCTATGATGCCGTGACTGGGGACGGAACATGCTCCCCGCCGTTGAATCACTTGATTCAATAGAAATTACAGAAATTGGAAGCACTATAACAAATATAAACAAGACACAATAGCAATTACACAAATAAAGTTAAATACATTACAAGATGAATAAAGAACAAAATGAAGAATCGCTGTGCAGTATATCCCACGAAATCATTGAATGTCAATTCTCGATAGGAAGTACAATAAGTTTTTGTATCGGTCGCTTGAAGGAGCCGTTACCAGTCTTAATTGTAGCTACCCGCGCAAATCCATCCATCCCAGGGCGAACACACTCTACGACAGCCAACTTCCAACAAAGAGGAGGAAGGTTGTCCTCCTTCACCAGAACGACAGTCCCAGGAATTAGGTTGGTCTTGGAGCAGACCCACTTCTTCCTTTGTTGCAGAGAGTTTTCAGCCGACCACCGTCTCGACAATTGTTGCTGCATTGACTGGATCCGTTGCCAACGAGATAGTCTACTCATAGGCAGGTCAGTCAATTCAGGTTCGGGTATAGTGGTAAGAGGCGCACCTATTAGGAAATGAGCAGGTGAAAGGTAGTTAAGATCATCTGGGTCATTTGATAAAGCGGTCATTGGGCGAGAGTTGAGGCATGCTTCGATCTGTGTGACAAGTGTACAGAGCTCTTCGAAGGTCATTAGTGCATTTCCGGCAACTCTCCTTAAGTGGTACTTCATCAACTTAACAGCGGCTTCCCCGAGTCCGCCGAAGTGTGGAGAGCTTAGAGGTATGAACTGCCATGTTATGCCTTCCATGGCTAAAGAGTTCTTGATTTCTTCACAGAAGGTACTTGATAATAACAATTTGCGTAAATCTTGCAGTTTCTTGTTGGCACCAACAAAGTTTGTGCCATTATTACTATAAATAATAGAACTCTTGCCTCGCCGTGCTGTGAACCTCCTCAAGGCAGTCAAGAATCCATCAGTAGAAAGATCACTCACTACTTCCAGGTGAAGTGCCTTGGTGGCTAGACAGATGAAAAGTACAATGTAACTCTTGACTGTAAGGTTGCTTCTCACCTTTCCTGTCCTGACGAGAAATGGCCTGGTGTAGTCGACGCCTACATTTAGGAATGGTCGGCTCTCTTGCACTCTGGTCACAGGACGTTGTCCCGTCAGCTGTTCACACGTAATTGCTTTGAATTTAAAACACTTCAACCATGCGTGAATGACTTTCAGCACAACTGCTTTGGCGGTAGGGATCCAATATCTTTCACGTAGGGACGAAATGGTGAGTTGTGTAGCTGCATGTAAAAGCCTAATGTGTTCCCCCATGACCACAAGTTTCGTCAGAGTGTGCTGTGGTGGAAGAATAAGCTGATGCTTAGAACTATATGGCAGGTTTGAGTTTTCAAGCCGTCCACCTACTCTCAGCATTCCCAGGTTGTCTAAGAAAGGGTGCATATCTGCAATCTTGCTCTTCTTTGAAACGCAGCGAATAGCTTGAAGGTCAGCTATCTCCTTATTATAACACTCTTGTTGTGAGATTTTAATACAGGTGTATAACGCCGACTGAAGTTCGTGTACAGTACGTATTCCTGTATTTTTCTCCTGTGGATTGGCAGCATTGTGAATGAATCGTAGGCAATAAGCAGTCACTCGAGTCAGTCGAGACAACGATGAGTATTTGTGCATAAATGCGACTGCTTCGGTATTTACTAAGATGACCGCAGAATGGGTATCTCGAGATTCAGGTAATTCATCCTTCTGTAAATGGGAGATAATTTTCACAGGCCAAAAATCAATGGGTTCGGGTAGCCAAATCGGACCATTCCACCAGAGCTTCATGTCTTGTAGTCGTCCTGGAGCAACGCCTCTCGATATTATGTCTGCTGGGTTGTCATGATTTGGAATGTGTCTCCATTCTGCCTTGTGAGTATATTCTTGAATTGAAGAAACCCTGTTGGCCACAAATGTCTTCCACCGCGTAGCAGGGGATGCGATCCAGGACAGAACAATGGTAGAGTCTGTCCACAGGAACACCTTGCTGACTTGGAATGACAATACTGGCAGTGTTTTATGTACCAGTTGTTCGAGCAACAATGCTCCGCACAGTTCAAGTCTAAGCAGCGTCAGTCTCTTTATAGGTAGGCTTGCCATACGTCCCGGTTTGACCGGGACAGTCCCGGTATTTTGCTCTTGTCCCGGTGTCCCGCACGGTTTTATCAATGTCCCGGAAAACGGCTGTAAGATGTAAAAAGTAATGCATTTATGTGTTTAAGAATCTTTTATCAATCGGTTACTTTTCAACAAGTTCAAAAAGTTGTAGTTTTTAAAATAATAATAATAATAAGACTTAGTAATTGTTCAATTAAACAATTTTATGACGTATTTAAATTGTAATTTATTAACACTTCTTTCTAGATGGTAGACCAGAAAAAATTATCATTAAAAAGGAAAAATTATATATTTTTATGTAGCAAAAATTCCTTTTTATTTTTAAAAGGTGTGTAGAACTAACAATTTAGGGTGCCAGATTCCCCCCTCCCGTCACTTGCGAGGCTTAAAAAAAAGGCTTAAAACTCTAAAACTGCTTCTAATTTTTTAGCCTATTTTCAATTTTGAAAAAATAGGCTTATGAGATCACCTTTTGTCCGTGTGTGTGTGCGTGTGTGTGTGTGTGTGTGTGATTCGTGTGTGTGTCCCCCCCTAATAAAATCTAAACGGCAGGAGCGATTTCAATGAAACTCGGAAAGTTCATAGCACTATTCCCGGCGACCTCGACCGTGCCCTTCAAATTTTGTTACGACTCACCAATCCAACATGGCGGCTGTGCGAAATATTTCACCAGCATTCAATATCTCCGAAACTATTACCGATATTACCCTGACATTTTCTATGGTGATAGACGGAACTACTATAAGTTCACTTAGATGACTTTTGAAAACCTGGTAACTACAAAACCAACATGGAGGCCAAGCGAATTTGCGACTTTTAAATAGACGTTTCTCGCGATTTGACCAACCAAACGCAATGAAACTTGGTACAGTATATGTTTAAATACATTGTAATGCACCGACATCTAACTTCGTTCAATTGTTTACATAATCACAAGATGGCGGATGTGCGAAATATTTCACCGGCATTCTATATCTCTGAAACTATGAGCGGTATCTCCCTAAAATTTTGTACGGAGATAAAGGGCACTACTGGAAGTCCATCTATAAGACTTTCAAAAACCGGTTAACTATAAAACGAACATGGCGGCCAAGCGAATTTGAAAATGTTAAATTGACCTTTCTCCCGTTTTAATGTTCCAAACGCATTGAAGTCTGGTACAGGAAATGTTTAGACACATTGTAATGCACTGGTATCTAATTTAATTCAATTGTTTACATAACCTCAAGATGGCGGCTGTGCGAATTTTAAAATTAAGTTTTTATTTCTTGTGTCGTAATCATGCGATCAAAGTGAAAGTTTGGATAATGAACCTACGCAATAATTTTCCTTTATTGGTACATGACTCTATGGCCTATACATTTAACAATCCAACATGGCGACCATCCGAAATATTTAGACGATACTGAATACCTACGAATCTATTTTAGCAATCAAACTGCATTTTTTAATGTTCATAGGGGCTATGAACTTAAGTTCACCTATAGGACTTTAAATAACCTGGTGATCACAAATCCAACATGGCGGTGACGCGAATTATAAATATTCACATGGACGTTTCTCGCAATTTAACCATCCGAGTGCAGTGAAACTTGGTACAGTAAATCCTTATACAAATGTTAATCCACGGGCATCTAATTTATTTCAATTGTTTCCATAACCTCAAGATGGCAGCTGTGAAAAATTTTAAAATCTCCTTGTTTTTTCTTGTGTCTTAATTATGCGATTGAATTTTGAATACTACACGTTCACAATAATCTGCATGTAACAGTACATAACTCTAGGACCTAAATATATAAAATCCAACATGGCTACCATCCGAAATATTTAGTCGGTTCTTAATATCTACGAATCTATTACAGCAATCAAACAGAAATTGTGTATGTTGATAGTGGCAATTAACATAAGTAGGATATATGAAAATAGGCTGTATAGTTCTTCACGGAACTACTTGTTTTAAATACCTTATTTCCCGGTAAGGCCATCCCATATTAATGTGTCCCGGTTTCACTCACCAAAAATATGGCAAGCCTATTTATAGGGGCTATTCGTGACTTGGAGCATAACAAATTGACAAACGTTCTCCCTTTCTTGTCTACCGACCGTACATAAATACAAGCCCCATACGCTCGTTCCGAGGCATCGGCAAATCCATGAATCTGAACATCTAAAGGGGGTCCTTTACAAGTGACTAATCGTTTCACCTTAAATTCCTTGACTGCAGGGAGTTGAGAATGAAGCCGCTCCCAATCTACAACTTGTTCAGACGGGAGTTCATCATCCCAATTTAGTGTGACCAACCATAATTTTTGCATAAAGATCTTATAGGATATCACCTCTGGACTGACCAAACCAAGGGGATCAAAAATAGAAGCAATGACTGACAAGATCTTGCGCTTTGTGACAATGGAATCAGCACGATCCGAACTACAACACAGATTACCAGAAATCAGGAATTGATCTGATAATGGTTGCCATAATAAGCCTAAAGATTTCACACTGCTACCTTGGTCTAGATTAAGAGGCAGCAGAGTTTCTCTATTCTCTTCTGAAAGTGCTGTCAGTAGTGCTGGGTGATTGGCACACCATTTTCTGGGAGGGAAGCCTCCACTCTCCAACAATGTTATGATTTCAGACTGGAGCTGTAGAGCATCCTGAAGGTCATTACAACCACTAACTAGGTCATCAACATAAAAATCCTTGCGGAGAACTTGTGCTGCTCTAGGAAACCTTTAACTTATTCTTCTACTTCAGCGAGTTTTTGCAGGCATCTCGTGGCGAGAAAAGGTGCAGCAGCTGTGCCATATGTTACGGTAATTAGTTCATAGCAACTAGGTGGCTCCTCTGGACATTCTCTCCACATAATCCGTTGTAACTTTCTGTCATCAACATGCACCTTGACTTGTCGATACATCTTGGCAATATCGGCAATGAAGGCGAAAGTATGTGTTCTGAATCTGAGAATAATGGAGTACAGATCCTCTTGAACTGTGGGTCCAACCATTAGTATGTCATTGAGAGATAAACCATTTGATGATTTTGCAGATGCGTCAAGAACAACCCTAGTTTTGGTTGTAGTGCTACACGGCTTAAAACAGGATGATGTGGCAAGTAATAGCATCCACTGTCATCACCTAACGTCAAAGAGTTATTTATTTTCACCATGTGCCCTAACATTTCATATTCATGCAGAAAGTTACAGTAGTCTTGCTTTAGTGCGGGCTGTTTGTAAAGCGCCGCTCTAGCTGAGTTAACCTTGACATAGCCTGACTAAATGAGTCTTCTTATACTTCAGGCTTTTGCTTAAGAGGCAAGCGAACTACAAATCTACCAGATTCATCCCTCGTAGTGTTATCTGTGAAATGTTTTTCGCAGTCTTTTTCTTCCTGAGTTTTGATTGGGGAAGAGAGATCCTCTATTTCCCAGAACCGTTGTAACTGAGCATTTAAGTTGTCTTCTATGCGCAAAAAACATGAGGCTACTCCTAAGCATTCTTCTCCCTGTGGTCGAAATCGTCCTGAAAGAATCCATCCAAATTCAGTCTCTTGGAGGACTGGATAATTTGGTGTTCGTGTACGATGACCAGGCTTCAGTAATGAAAGGAAATGCTCTGCGCCGATTAATAATTCTATGTCTCCTGGCTGAAAAAACTTAGGGTCAGCAAGTGTTACATCAGTGGGCAAGTCCCAATGATCGTGTTGAATAAAGCTGCTAGGCATGCTCCCTGTAATACGTGGAAGGATAGCGCATGACATATTAATTGTGAAGTCACTCACAGTGAATTGCAGCAGTAACTGTACACTGTGATTGATTTGTGAAAGAGAGTTATTTATTCCACCAATTGGTATAGGGTTTTTGTATTTTCTTAGGCGTAATCTCTGAACAAGATCTTCCGTACAGAGATTTGTCTGGCTGCCACTATCCAACAATGGTCTACATACATGCAGTTTCCCGTCAGAATCCATGACTCTTACTAAGTCAGTAGACAACATCACCCTAGCCGAGTGTCGATCTCCTACGTTGCAGTATGTGTCTGTTGAGTTACAAGCCCCTGGGTGTTGACTTGAGCCACCATCTCTACCTGACAGAGTACCTTCATTTTGTTTGTGTAATTATGTGTGGTGCTTTCTGTTGTACATTGTTGTGAATGTGTTTCTGTAATTAAATTTGTTTTTTGTAAGTTGGCACCCTTGGAGCGTTGATGAGCAAGATGGAACAGGTTTTGAGTAACTGAATGTAATGGCCGGATAGTGATGTTCCTTGTTGTGTACAATAAAAGTGATTGTTCTTGAATTGTAGACATGAGTTGAAGAATTGATTTGTAACATTTTGGCGACCATTGACAGGACTGAATTGAAAAAGTTGGTTTGGTAAACAATTTCCCTGTTTTGTTTTGTTTTGAATTTGTTGCCTCGCAATGGCCACGATTGAAAAGTTGAAAAAGAAGAGAAGTGCGTATCGGGCAAGTGCGACAAAAGCTATTGGAGCGGTCGGAGTTGAAGCCGATTTCCAAAAATTACGTGTGAAAATAAATACTCTCCGAACAATTGCGGATACCTTAAAAGAATTGGACGAAAGCATCTTGAACGAGTTGTTGAATGTTGACGGAAACGAGGATGCCTGTATCGAAGAAACAATGCACTGTGTAACCGTTCAAGAAGATCTTCTGCAAGCACTTCTTGAAGCCGAGGATAAAGTGGAAGGATTAAAACCTAGTGTTGCCAGTTGTGTTGATGCAGGAGATAATTTCAGCGTACAGAGCAACGTGGCTTCGGCGTCGTCAACCATGTCGTCAGAGAGGTTAAGGCTACCGAAAATCACGCTTGAGGTATTCGACTTGGGTCCAGGTAACTGGATAAATTTTTGGACACAATTTCAAAGGATTCATGAGGATTCTAACATTACGAATGTTGATAAGTTTAGTTACTTGAAAATGTCACTGAAGGGACAGGCTAGGAAGTTAGTTGACAGTTATCCACACACAAGTGAGAATTATGTTAAAGTCTTGGAACATTTAAAGAATCGTTTTGGTAAAGATGAGATGGTTATAAATTGTATGTATAAAGATTTGTTGCAATTGGTTCGCTCGGATTTATCTGTGACTGACCTCTATGATAATATAAGTACTAAGTTGAGATCCCTAGAAACATTGGGCATGAATTATGATAGGGCAGCAATCTTAGTTCCACTCATTGAAGAATGTCTCCCCATTGATGTTTTGAAAATATGGGAAAGAAGAGCAGCAGAAGAGGACGATGATGGTGGTAATAAAATTGATAAACTTTTGTGTTTTCTGGGCAAAGAAGCCGAGAGTGAACAAAGACTGCGTAATCATGCTAAGGTGAATGAGGTTGATAAATTCACTCCGCCCAGAACAGAGCCAACAGCTGCAGCTCTCGTTTCTCTCACTCCTACTGTCAGGCAGAATCGGGTAAGTTATCAGCAAACAGGACGGCCACACAAAGTAACCCTAACCTGTTTGTTTTGTAATGAGAACCATCCCTCTTACAAGTGTTCTAAAGAAATGTCGGTTGAGGACCGTCGTAAAACTGTAAAAGAAAAACTAGCTTGTTTTGCATGCTTGCAGGGAGGTCACTCGAGACAGCAGTGTAGGAAAAGAATAGATTGTGGTAAATGTAAAGGGAGGCACTATGATATCATGTGTGTTGGTGAACCCAGCAGAACAGCATCGTTATTTGCAGGGCCTAGTGGAACTGTCATTTTAAAAACATTAGTAGCACAATTGCGTGGTGTCACTGTTCGAATATTACTTGATACTGCTTCACACCGCAGTTATATTTCGGAAGCTATCTGTGAAAAATTGGGTTTGATCGAATGTGGTCGTGAAAATATTTGTCATATGCTGTTTGGTGGGAGTGTGTCATCTGAAATATCACATCCAATTCATGAAATTGAACTAACTAGCTTACAGGGTGATAACAGTTTTGTTCTTAAGGCACTTAGGGAGAAGAAGATTTGTGGTTTGATACCACCTGTGAATGATCCGCATTTGTTACGGAAGGTGGCTGCACATGGTATTACATTGACAGATGATGGAGTTAACCGACCTATTGATGTGTTGTTAGGAGCTGATGTTATGGGCGAACTTGTTACAGGTGTGAAATGTATTGACTCTAAGCTGTTAGCATTTGAGACGAAGCTTGGATGGTGTCTCCTGGGTACCGCAGAGAGGCAAGAGGTAAGCAGTATGACAAACTTTGTGACCTCTTTGCTCAATTTTCACCATCCTTTATGGGACTTAGAAGTTATTGGAATTGAGAAACAGACAGAAACAAAAAGGTCGGACATAGATGATAGATGTTTGCGAAATTTTGAAGACACAATTCGTTTCGAAGGTGAAAACTGTCGGTATGTAGTAACATTGCCCTGGATTGATGAGCACCCCCCTCTTCCCACTAATCGTGAAATAGCTGAAAGTCGTCTGAAATCAACAGTAAGCCGTTTAGATAACAATGGACTCTATGATGCGTATGATACTGTTTTTAAACAATGGGAAACAGATGGGATTATTGAAATAACATCTGATGAAAACATAGGGCACTTTCTACCTCACAGACCAGTTATAAATAATGGGAAAACAACTAAAATCCGCCCAGTCTTTGATGCATCGGCGAAAAGTATTGGAAACGTCTCTCTAAATGATTGTTTAGCAACGGGACCCAACTTGATTGCTAGTATCGTACCTATCCTATTACGTTTCAGGTTACAGGAGGTCGGTGTTGTGGGAGACATAAAACAGGCTTTCTTAATGATTGGACTGAACCCTGAGGATCGAGAAATGTTAAAATTCTTGTGGTGGCGTGATGGGCATATTATAACGCTGCGTCACTGTCGTGTAGTGTTTGGAGTTGTGTGTAGCCCATTTTTGCTGAATGCCACCATCACTCATCATTTGAATAC
This sequence comes from Meconema thalassinum, assembly GCA_946902985.2. Classification (NCBI taxonomy): domain Eukaryota; kingdom Metazoa; phylum Arthropoda; class Insecta; order Orthoptera; family Tettigoniidae; genus Meconema; species Meconema thalassinum. The sequence goes on from OX336391.1 coordinate 329,747,760, forward strand.
TCTAAGTGGTGACTTAGTTGAAAGACTGAAAAATTCCTTTTACATGGATGATTGCCTTTGTTCATTTCAGTCCCTGAGTGATGCCAAGGAATTTGTGTCCGAAGCTACAAATGTGATGTCTCAAGCCAGTTTCCAACTCCGTGGGTGGGTTTTGTCAGGAGATGATGTGACACAAAATGTCTTAGGTGTCAAATGGCATGCTTTAGATGATCTGTTGGGATGCAACTTTAGCTTCGATCCAAAAGAGAAAATCAATGAATTAACTAAGAAGAAATTGCTGTCGATTATAAGCAGGGTGTTTGATCCATTGGGTTTGTTATCGGCACCTTTACTCCATCTGAAAATTGCATTGCAAATGGCATTTAAGCTCAAACTACACTGGGACACACCCCTTCCAAAAGAAATTCAAATGAAGTGCTCGCAGTGGCTTACTGAAGTTGATTTGATTGACAGCATTGTGGTGCCTAGATGTTTAAGAGGTGTCTCTGACACAGCTTGTTTACATGTATTCAGTGATGCCAGTCTACTTGGACTGGGCACTTGTGCCTTTATGAGGTATGAAAACAAAGATGGCTTTAATGTTCGATTTGTTTTAGCTAAGTCCAGAGTTGCACCAATGGAAGACATGTCAATCCCTCGTAAAGAGCTTGTAGCGGCAACACTTGCAGCAAGGCTTGGTTCTGTTATTAGTAAATCGACTAATATTTCCAACATTGTGTACTGGTCTGATTCTATGATTGTTCTTTACTGGATCAAGAAAGGTGAATGGAAGACCTTTGTTGGAAACCGGGTAAAGGAAATCCACCAGTTGACGTCACCCGAGCAGTGGCGATTTGTTCCTGGCGATTGTAATCCTGCTGATATACTCAGCCGAGGATGCTTGTTGTCCGAATTTGTTGCATCAAAATGGTGGGAGGGTCCTCAGTGGCTCCTAGAGAATGAGAACAAGTGGTTAACTGTGAAAATAGCCCCTACAGAAGAGGAATCGAAGAAAACGGCTGTTAGTTTGTACAACACAAACGATGTAAGAGAAAACTTGTTCACACACTTTGCTTCTTTCTCGAAAAATGTGCGTGTTGTTGGTTGGATCTACCGATTTCTTGAGAAAGCTAGTGGGAAAAGTTCAAACTGCAGAGAGGAGTTGACTGGCAAGGAAGTACGACATGCTGAATTAAAATTAGTACGGTGGATTCAGAGTAGTCACCCTCTAGATGTAAATAATTTCAACATTAAAACTGATGATGATGACTTGATTCGAGTTCGTACTAAAATATTATCTGATGAGTTCACACCCATGTTCAAGGAACCCATTTTACTACCTCAGTGTGAACTAGTGGAGTCCATGGTGGTAGAATGTCATGAGAAAATGCACCATGCTGGAGCAAGTACTGTGTTAGGAGCCCTGAGAGAAGAATACTGGATAGTCAGAGGTAGACGATTAGCCCGACGTGTTGTTAGTAAATGTGTTCGTTGTCTTAGGCACAAAGCCCAACCAGTGAGAACGCCACCTGTTGGGTTACCTAATAACCGTGTAAATCTTGGAAAGGTGTTCCAAGTATGCGGAGTCGATTTGGCTGGACCTCTTTTCATAAAAGATGGTACTAGGGTTTGGATTGCCTTGTTCACCTGTGCTGTATACCGTGCAGTCCATCTTGAAGTGGTAGAGTCGCTCTCTACAGAATCGTTTTTACATGCTCTTCGAAGAATGATTGCCAGACGAGGCAGAATCACAACTATGTATAGTGATAATGGTACTAACTTTGTAGGAGTTTGGAATCTCATTAAGCAGACTACAGTTGAACATGAATTGAAAATTCAGTGGCTATTTAATGTTCCCACAGGTGCTTGGTGGGGTGGATTTTTTGAGCGGCTTATTGGGGTGATGAAAAGACTGTTGAAAATATCCCTTGGTCGTGCGTTATTAAATCTTTGTGAACTAATGACCTTGATTACCGAGATTGAGGCTGTTATGAATGCGCGTCCCATTACCTACATGTCTGAAGATGTTAATGAGTTGAGACCAATAACGCCTGCTATGTTTTTGCAGGAGCAGTTTGAGACAAAGGTGCCTGATCTTGACGAAGTGGATGAAAAGGGTCTTTCTGCTAGGGTGAAATATGTAGCTGAGGTTAGGATAAACCTAAAAGAACGTTTTCGTCAGGAATACCTAGGGTCTCTGATGTTAAACACTGCTAAGTCTTCTAAGAATGTCAGGGTGGGAGATGTTGTATGGGTTGTGTCTGACCAAAAGAAAAGAATTGATTGGGAATTGGCTCGAGTGCTTGAGATCTTCCCTGGTAAAGATGGAGTAACTAGAGTGGCAAAGGTAAAAACAGTTAAGAGTGAGTTGTTGCGACCAGTCCAACGTTTGTGCTTGATGGAGATTGGATCTCCTTATGAAAATAGTGATGGTTCTTTGTGTGGTCCCAATGCTGTTGACTTGGTGCCTGATTGTGACTCTAGTAACCCCCCTCAAGTAGTTGAGAGTGAAGCTGTTGCTCTGACAAGAAGGGGCAGGGTTGTTAAAAGGCCAACCAAACTGAATTTGTAAATATTTGTTTATTCCTATGTTTTGTATTATCTTTGTGCATTTAGTTGAAACCTACCGTTTCAAGGTGGGAGAATGTTGTGAATGTGTTTCTGTAATTAAATTTGTTTTTTGTAAGTTGGCACCCTTGGAGCGTTGATGAGCAAGATGGAACAGGTTTTGAGTAACTGAATGTAATGGCCGGATAGTGATGTTCCTTGTTGTGTACAATAAAAGTGATTGTTCTTGAATTGTAGACATGAGTTGAAGAATTGATTTTAACGTGCTTGAGTGTCTTCCTGTGATTTGACTTTACGCCGCTCAAATTGCTGTCTGGGCACTAGAGTGGTGTGTTGTGTGCTTGGTAAGTTCTCTAGTGCTTGTCGTTTATGTTCCACAAATGATAATAAGTCATTGAGGGACGGAGAGTTAGTCTCTACATGCGATAATTCCCAGTCTCGCCTAGTACTGATATCAAGTCCTTGAGCATACACTTGAGTCAGTATTACTTCGTGCAGTGGAATGGTAAGTTCAAAGGCTATACGTGCGTTTAAATGACTGTTGAATGTATTTGAATACCTTACGAGTTCTTTAGCAGTTTCACTAGCAACTGGTTTTAGGCTTAAGAGCTCCTTAACATGCATGGCTGATATATGCCTCTTATTCTCAAATCTGTCTTGCAGCATTTTCCAGGCTATCTTATAGTTCACTTCAGATATAGGAAGGTTTTGTATTAATTGGCTTGCTGGCCCCTTGAGAACTGACACGAGATAATGAAACTTTTGAACAACCGGTACCTGGTTATTGTTATGCACCATAACCTTGAAACTGTCTGAAAATGAGAGCCAGTCTTCATACTTCCCATCAAAATTAGGAATATTGATTGACGGAAGTTTAAACCCTGACATAGTGCCTGCTTGGGTTCTGCCTGAATGATGTGATGCCTCTTCAATATTAGTGATTATGTTACCCATGCCACCCTTAATCTTATATTATTTTGTTTCAAATTCCGATCTAGCTTGTTCATTTACTTGCTCATTTTCGGTATCTCCTAGTTCTAGTTCAGACTGAACATCGTCAAACTTGGACATTATAGAAACCATATCACCATATCTCAATTTAATTTCATGCAAATTAGATCGCTGCTGGTCGGCTAGATTTTCTACGAATGTCTGCATGCGTGTAAGCTGAGCTCTTAGCCGTGCCCTCTGCTTGATCATTTTCTGTTTCGTGGCACGATCCATTATTAATAGGATGATTGTAAAGAAAAGGAGGCCTGAGCAACTTGTATTTACTCACCGAATTAATTATTTACTTAACCTCTGGTGATGGAACATCGATACTGGAACTGGCAGTTGATGTCATCAATGTGGACTTTTAAGTACGGTACTGTATTTCCATGGACAGTTTTGGTTTTCGTATCCGGTCCGGTATAGGCCATGTGTTGATGCATATCATACATTTAACATTTAATCATTTAAAACACTCACCCTTCACATCAAATGAAACACACATCAAAATTGTACCACACGTATTAATCACAGAGCCATTATATACATTGTCGAGAGTTTGTATCACAAGCCCACAGCCTGCTGCTACGATACAAAAAGGCACCACACCGTCTAAGGTGCCGTGACTCTTGCCTCACGACACAGAGACACCAAGCGTATCTATGATGCCGTGACTGGGGACGGAACAAACATCAACAGACTCTACCGCAGATCAAGGACGACGAATTTTAAACGCTGTAGTCCAGTGTTGAAATATGTGGTGTTATAAGTATATAAATATTTTCGATTAGAAATACACACTATATACAGTATGCTTAAGATTATAACATAAACATAATTTGGAACACATTTCGTTCAATTCGGTTTCGTCGTGACAGACTGACAACTCGGGGCTATATGACCACGTTGTCGCAGCCCCTAAATTGAGGAACCAACGAGACTGGCAACTTTTGGCCCGTTAGATCTCAAAAGTCGACTATCATTTTTGGCAAAAATTGAAAGTAGGCTAAAAATGTCAAAATATATACATAACGTGAAGATATTTTGCAAAATATGGACATTAAAATTAATATTAGTCTACTTAACACTACATTTGGTACTTTTAGAGCCTACAAAAATATATTAAAAATACTGGATGCATTATTTGTTTGTCAGTTATTTTACTTCGTATTTGTTATTCATTCATTGGTTATTTCTGCTACCATTACAGTTTGCCACAAAACGTAGTTTTACATTATTTAACTTGAAGCTCCTCTTTTGTCTTGCGAAAGTTATTTGTATTGAGTGAAGCTTCGCTTTACCGTACAAAAAGTGATTGGCACATATTTAAAATGTACTTTATCAGCAGGAGATGTATCTGATTATAGTTTTACATTAAACATTTCCTCAAATCTTGGATTGTCACAACCACATACTTTAGAAATCTTTCTATGCTTAAAAATAATGTATGTAAATAACTTGTCCTGTGTTGCTATTTTTTCAGTCACTGAAAACGACATTGCGATATAGTTTTACTCCTAAGAATAAAATATACACACATATTGCATTAAAATAGCTAAATATGGAAAGATGTTTTTTATGTTACATATAAATGAGTACCAATGTCAGAAACATGTAAGAAAAGTAAAATAAATTTGTTTAATTTGAATAGAGGACAACGCAATCCATGGAGATAAGTTAAAACAAGATGTTCAGTAAAGAACATGTAGCCTACTTTCTCCTAATGCATGGGTATTGTTATAACTCTTTGTACTTTTCAAGGAGTATAGTTGAATGTTGGTTGTAGTAGCTACAACGTGCTATACGGATATTAAACATTAATATGAGGTGCCCTTAGCTAGGGATAAAACTGTACCAAATTTCGTTCAATTCGGTTTTACCATGTTTGAGTTGATAGGGGGAATCGATTTGCACACATACATGGCCACCATATGCAAACTATTGGACTGATGACCTTGTAGTTTGGGCAAAGAACGCTTCTCACATAAAGGTATGTTGTTGCAACATTTGCTTGAGATCAGATGAATAGGTTGGTCGTAGTTGATTTAAGCTTTTTACATTTGGGTGGCCACCATTATGTTCCCATCAAGATGGCGGCAATATAAAACTTGGCACTGAGGTGCCCTGTGCTAGTGCTACCACTGTACCGAATTTCGTTCCATTCGGTTTCACCGTGTCTGAAAAGATAGGGCGAATCGATTTGCACACATACATGGCCGCCATCTGCAAACTATTGGCCTGATGATCTTGTAGTTTAGTCAAAAGACGCTCGCCATATAAGTATATGTTGTTGCAATATTTGGTAGAGATCGGTTGATTAGGTTATTCGTAATTTGATTTAAGCTTTGAACATTGGGGGGCATTACGTTTCCGTCAAGATGGCAGCAATATAAAACATGACACTGAGCTGCCCTTTGCTAGTTCTGCCTCTGTACCGAATTTCGTTCAATTCGGTTTCACCGTGTTTGAATTGATAGGGGGGGGGGGGACAGACATTCCGAGTACACACACTCACACACACACACACAGACAGACACACAATTTTTAGCCCTGTGTAGATCTCATAAGTCTACTTAAATTTTTTGCAAAAATCTAAAGTAGGCTAAAATTGTCTATCTGTGTAATAAAGAAATATGTAAATGCATATAAATCTTAGCTCTGGTAATGTTCATATGTAATAACGAAACTTGATCAACGACGGATTACATTTCTTAGGCAAGTTATAAAACCTACGAAGTTAATAAACCGTATTATTCCGAAGAGGACATGAGGGAGTTCTTACACCGTGAGAAGAAGAAGAAGAAGAAGAAGAAGAGGCTTAGTGGAGGTATGTTCAAAGGACACTGGACATTGAAGAGGACATTGACGACTCAGATGTTGAGGTCGAAGAAGAGGTTACTTTAAGAAAATAGTAAGTATGGCAGCAGTATGCTATCCCCCAAATCATTCCTCAGGAAGTTACCACTGCCCTAAAAAGAATGAGAAACCATAAATCTCCTGGGCCAGACAACCTCCCTGCTGACTTCTGGAATCTTCAAGAACTGCAATCTACTGCGATAGATTGGCTTGTTACCTTTTTCAATGCCATATTGGACTCTGGCCACATCCCTATTAACTGGGCTACAAGCATTACAGTACCGATTTTCAAGAACAAAGGAGAACCAGCGGAATGTTCAAACTATCGCCCAGTACGTCTTCTCTCACATACAATGAAGATCTTTGAGAGGATTCTTGATCGACGCCTATGTGCCATCACCGAAATCAGTTCCAACCAGTGCGGGTTTGTCAAGGGGGCTGGAACCGCTAACGCCATCTTCACAGCACGGTTACTGATGGAGAAGCACCGTGAGAAAAGAAAGCCTCTGCATATTGCCTTTCTTGACCTTGAAAAGGCCTACGATCGTGTTCCTCATGAGTTGATTTGGTATGCGCTCCGCAACCATGGTGTGCCAGAGTCATTTGTAAATGTGGTCAAGATGTTATACACTAACACCAGCAGTAGAGTACGTTGTGCTGTTGGCACCTCGGAAAACATTCCTGTAAATGTCGGCGTCCACCAAGGCTCAGCACTTTCACCGTCCCTTTTTGTTCTTGTGATGGACACCATCACTCGTGACCTGAAACGGAATGTTCCTTGGACCCTTCTGTATGCAGATGATATAATGGTTGCAGATGACACCCGAGAAAAACTCCAATGTTAAGTTGAAAATTGGAATAACCGCCTCTCCCAGTACGGCCTATGTCTGAATGTGAAAAAGACGGAGTATCTGGAGTTAAACCCAAGCGACGGTACCATTCAAGTCGCTGGACAAAATCTAGTCAAGACAGAATGCTTCAGGAACCTTGGATCTCGTCTTCAGAGTGATGGCAACTTCAATGATGAAGTAAGAGCCAGGGTAAACGCAACCTGGTTGCGGTGGAAGGAGGTCACGGGTGTGCTTTGCGACAAGAAATTGCCACTTCGTCTCAAATCGAAAATATATGGGACAGTGGTACGGCCAGTTGCGCTGTATGGAGTTGAATGTCGACCATCCGACAAAATTTCAGAACGTCGCCTGCACGCCATGGAAATGAGAATGCTCCGTTGGACAATGGGCATCTCCCTTATTGACCATGTCAGAAACGACACAATTCGGGAGCAAATGGGTGTCGCCCCAATTGTGGACAAAATGAGAAAGAAACGGCTCCGATGGTATGGCCATGCCCTGCGTGCAGCGCCTGATACTGTTAATAACGCTGTCCTTCATTTTGAGGTTGAAGGCCTACGCCCCAGAGGACGACCGAAGCAGCGTTGGCAAGACACAATAAATGGTGATTTAAAAATTACCGGCCTAAATCCAGCTGACGCACAAAACCGGACAAAATGGAGGTCAATGACCGAAAAAGCGGACCCTGCACCAGCGGGACAACGCTAGGAGGAAGAAGAAGAAGAAGAAGAAGAAGAAGAAGAAGAAGTTCAGAAGTTTCAAAAGACCAAGCAGTTGAAATAGAGGTTGTTTATGACCCATAAAATGTTCCGTGCATAAATATATTTTCACTCAAGTGGATGAAGAGGGTGATAAATTAAGGTCCTTCCTTATTCGACAAAAGCGGGGCTCATTTGCAGGAGGGAAACACGATTTTATGGAGGCAGCACCCTGTGATGGTATGGGCCTGCTTGTCGGAGTTTCAGAGGCAGTGCAACAATAGGACATTTTCGCTTATCTTTAGAAAATATTTAAAATTAAGGTTCGTAACTGAGTGCCATAACGGTCCATGTTGAGGATGGACAGCTGCACATTCGGGTATCCTTCAGTTTGAATTCGAGGGGTGACATTGGTACACTGAATGTAAATTCCCCTGTGAGTTTTTTCCACTCTTATTCCAGGTTAACAAACAGTACTTCAAACCTCGAAGCAGTTAGCTTGTACTTTTATTGGGCCAATACAGAAAACACTCCATCAAATAATGTTTAAATATGTTAAATGTTGAATTGTGATTGAAGCCGTTCATACTGTAAGGGCGTCACTGAAATGTTTGTGAATCTCAAAGGATTCGTACAGGAACCATAATAAAAGTAGCACCGAGCCTGTCTTTCATGAGCAACTGGTGTGTAAAACTAGCACAATTGACACTGGCCTTGTGTTGAATGTCAACACGGGACTGAAAGGCTGGGCTGTAAATGTCATGAAACACAGAAAGCTCTTTTTGTGCTGCAACAGCTAGTTACCGCCTGTGGCGTGACCACGGCCGCTTTGATAGGCGGGACCTATTTAAAAGTAAAGTAGGGAACACAAGAGAGAATGGGAGGAATCAAACGGCGTGTAGCGAGCGCAGGCAGTAGGAGGTGAGCTGTCAGAGGCTAGGTGAGCAACAGAGAGCGAGAATATGACAGATTAAGGGATAAAAGAAAATACAGACGTGGACAAATTATTATTACAAAGCTGAATAGAACCAAATTAAGATTCAATGGATTAAAATTGGAGATATTATTTGAGTCCGAGTCTCCTTTGTAGGACATTTCTTGATTGTACGTCTTTTGTCATATATTCACCAAATGTGCTACACGAGATATTTTAAGAACTAACATCGTGTACAGTAGGCCTATATTTACACTTTTTTCTGCGCGTTTAATTTTAAGGCGTTATTATATTTTTATTTTCTTGTAAACAACAGATATTAGAAGGCAACTCTTAAAAAAAGGCAAAAATATGTGTGTGTCGGAACTTACTCTATCTCAAAATTAAATCTGTCGTCTTAGTAGTGTATGGGACAGGGATATATTATGCATGTGTGCCCCTTATTATTCTCGTTTTCCAATGGGGTCGGAGATGAGATGCGATGAAAGCCATTGTGGTGGATGGCTTTTACGGCCGGATGCCCTTACTGATGCCAAGCTCATAAAAGGAGTTAATGAGAGATGAAATGAAGGGTGTGGAAGTAAGTGGCCGTGGCCTGTCAGAAAGTATTGTCTCAGCATTTGCCTGCAGTTGAAAATGGGAAACCACGGAAAATCATTTCAAGAACGGCTGATGGTGGGGCTCGAACCCACGTCTGCCGAGTCCACGGAGAGCTTAGCCTCATGGCCTAGAGCTGCGCGTTGGAGAGCGTAACTACCGCTGTCGGTGCAGAGGTATCTATATATATAAAGCACAAAGTTTGTCTGTCTGTCTGTCTGTCTGTCTGTCTGTCTGTTATGTATACAAATCTACACCGTTTCACTGATCTGAACCAAAATTTGTATACTTACCCTTTGGAACCCTGCGGGTAACCCCGTCAACATTAAATTTCGGACAGGCCACCCCATGCCCTGCATTTAGGCCCTTTTGCACAAATCTACACCGTTTCACCGATCTGAACCAAAAGTTGTATATTTAACCTTTGGAACCCTGCGAGTAACACTGTCCACTTGAAATTTCGGACAGACCACCCCATTCCCTGCATTTAGGCCCTTTGGTCCAAATCCACACCGTTTCACCGATCTCAACCAAAATTTGTATATTTACCCTTTGGAACCCTGCGAGTACCACTGACCACTTAAAATTTCGGACAGACCACCCCATTCCCTGCATTTAGGCCCTTTGGTCCAAATCTACACCGTTTCACCGATCAGAACCAAAATTCGTATTCTTACCCTTTGGTGCCCTGCGAGTAACACTGTTTGCTTGAAATTGTGGACAGACCACTCCATTCCCTGCATTTAGGCCCTTTGGCCCAAATCTATACCGTTTCACCGATCTCAACCAAAATTTGTATATTTACCCTATGGAACACTGCGACTAACACTGTCTGCTTGAAATTTCGGACAGACCACGCCATTCCCTGCATTTAGGCCCTTTTTGCACAAATCTACACCGTTTCACCTATCTGAACCAAAAAGTGTATACTTACCCTTTGGAACCCTGTGAGTAACACTGTCTGCTTGAAATTGCGGACAGACCACTCCATTCCCTGCATTTAGGCCCTTTTGCCCAAATCTACACCGTTCCACCGATCTCAACCAAAATTTGTATATTTACCCTTTGGAACACTGCGATTAACACTGTCTGCTTGAAATTGCGGAGAGGCTACTCCATCCCATGCATTTAGGCCCTTTGGCACAAATCTACACCGTTTCACCGATCTGAACCAAACTTTGTATACTTACCCTTTGGAACCCTGCGAGTAACACTGTCCACTTAAAATTTCGGACAGACCACCCCATTCCCTGCATTTAGGCACTTTGGCACAAATCTACACCGTTTCACCGATCAGAACCAATATTCGTAAACTTACCCTTTGGTACCCAGCGAGTAACACTGTCTGCTTGAAATTGCGGACAGACCACTCCATTCCCTGCATTTAGGCCCTTTGTCCCAAATCTACACCGTTTCACCGATCTCAACCAAAATTTGTATATTTACCCTTTGGAACACTGCGACTAACACTGTCTGCTTGAAATTGCGGCGAGGCCACTCCATCCCTTGCATTTAGGCTGTTTGGCACAAATCTACACCGTTTCACCGATCTGACCCCAATTGTATATACTTACCCGTAGAACCCGACAAGTAACACTGTTCACTTTAAATTTCAGACAGACCACACTATTCCCTGCTTTTTGGCCCTTTGGCAGAAAACTACTCCGTTTCACCGATCTCAACCAGATTTTACATAATTACCCTTTGGAACTCGACGAGTAACACTGTCCACTCGAAATTTCGGACAGACCACTCCATTCCACGCATTTAGGCCCTTTGGCACAAATCTACATCGTTCACCGATCGAAAACAAAATGTGTATACTTACCCTTTGGAACCCGATGAGTAAAACTGTCCACTTTAAAATTTGGACAGGCCACTCCATTCCCTGCATTTTGGCCCTTGGCACAAAACTACACCGTTTCACCGATCTCAACCAGATTTTACATAATTACCGTTTGGAACTCGACGAGTAACACTGTCCACTCGAAATTTCGGACAGACCACTCCATTTCCCGCATTAAGGCCCTTTGGTACAAATCTACATCGTTCACCGATCGAAAACAAAGTGTGTATACTTACCCTTTGGAACCCGATGCGTAACACTGTCCACTTGAAATTTCTGACATACCACTCCATTCCCTGCATGTAGCTCAGGAATTCCTCGGGGTTGCCAGCTTCCTAACTCACCAGTCATGAGCCCTTGAGGGTGTACCAGAAGTGGTGGGTCTACACACACCCTGCCTCTTTGAGGGCCTTGAGCAGAAGACAGGAGATATTATGAAAAGGAAAAGAAGGCAGACCCCTCGAAGAATGAGGGTATCAGGAAAGATGAGACAAAGCCAATTAAGGCGGGAAATTGAAAGACTCCCTAGCCCTCGGATACCCTAATACAGTCTGGGTCGGAAGAGAACAAGAGTTGACCAAGGGAGGCCGACAGGAAAGAGAACTGAAATGAGCCCGGCACCAGGAAGTAGAAGCGATGCCAGACTCAGCTGGGGTTCCGTGGTCGCCAACCCACGTCCCACAAGTTGTGAGACCCTGGGGGGTGTCAGTTGTGAGAATAGCTTGCTGATTCATCGTGAGGTGACTTGAGAGTACTTTCCAGAGCCCGCCGTGTTATCTCCTGCTGTCTATGCTGATGCCAGCACAGGGCCGTTGCGAAACAGTGAGTGATTCCCGGTCAATCTGTATAGGACGGGGAACCCCGAACGTGTGTCATCATATTTCGTCATCATCTGCGATCATCTCAGGTTCGTGCAGCTTGGACCTATATTCTTTGTCTTTGCCGAGCAGTACGCTCTTTCACTAGACGCATCCAGTACAGGCCTAAGCCAGAAAATAAGGTTGAGACTTTGGAAGACATCGAAGCTAGACACCTGAATTACCTATATCAGTTTTAAAATAACACCATGTTCGTTTAGTAGTCATTTTTTCATTACCTTATTATTATCATCATCATCATAAGTGCAAATGACCTAGATGTTACGCGCATCATACCAATAATCACCGCCGCATAAAGTCTTTCTCGACTGTGATTTTTAAAATATTTTTTTTTTTTGGTTGGTTCTTAAGTTTAGGGGCTGCGATAACGCGGTCATGTAGCCCCGTGTACTTTGGGTGTGTGTAGAATCTGTCTGATAACCGGTGTTAATTGTGATGACTGTATTAGTGTGTGTTATCTGTTTTTTAATTTAAGTACAAACTGCAAATTAGAATTCTTCAAATAGTTCGTACTTTTGCCGCCAAGCGCCACCATCAACGACTACTAGGCCAAGTTCGGAACTTAGCTACTAGACGCCACTGCAGTCGGCTCTTGGCAACGGACGTAGACATCTATGAGCGTTGTTTACCTATCCAATTTAGCTTCACACAGGTGTAATTAGTGGAAGGTTCAATAACATGCCATAAATCTGACATGGGACCGCCGGCTTTACTTCCCCTCCGAAGAAAGGCATACTGATAGATTTTTAACGCTCTTAAAATATCCGACGGCTTCGGCCGGGTTTGAACCCGCTATCTTGGGCATAGAAGCTCAGCATGCTACCAAATACGCCACCGAAGCCGCCATATAGTTATTTTTATTACAGTACATTGTGTACATTATACGTTGAAGTGTCAATTCAATACCGGTAGTAGTTTCCCTTATCATCCTCATCATAAGAGCAAATGACCTACAGTAGATGTTACGCCCATTACACCATTAATCACCACACACAATAAGTCTTCCTCGCCTGTGAATTTTGAAATATGTATTTCTATTACGGTAGTTTGTAAGTTTGACGTGTCAATTCAACAGTAGTTTTTATTATCATCCTTATCAAAAGGGCAAATGACCTAGATATTACTCCCTCGTTGTCTTTGGGGGCAAATGACTTAGATTTTAAGTCCATTATATTTCTAAGGAGACCTTAAAACATTATCATCATTCCACCGGGCGAAGCCGGGTACTACTGCTAGTATCTTATATAGAAGGCATTATTTTACAGCAAATCATCGATTGGAAATCATTAATTTAATTAATTTCCAGCCGCGTAAGTTCAGTTGACGGCCAAGACTGGTCTGGTTAGGTTGCACCCAAAACACACAATCTTCATCATAGTACAGGAATCTATAGGCTACATTGTTGAAGATTCTGTGAACCAATTAACAATTATAACCCATGCATGGAAATATAACTAGCAACTAGCAACAGATCTTGGCGGGTGGATTATAATGTCGCAAAATGCGCATCTATAACTTTCTCAGTTCGCGAGAAAGGGTTGTGTTGTGAATTGCAACACAGCGGCTTCGCTGCTACTGACGTTACGGATCCACGTGTTGGAAGCATGCTAGGATCAGGCTGACAGTGCAGCTACGTAGGTCTACGTGTACACTAGAGGATAGATCGAACATTAGTGGTCCAGGAAAGTCAATGTTACGTCTCTGCCCTCTCCTCTTCTTCACGCAATGACTCAGCTCAATGACATTGTAAGCGTATAAGGCACGCCCCTATTTCGCTGCGTTGTTAAACGTGCCCTGGCGATGGACGTACCACTATTGTTATGCATTTACGACAAAACACATGGAGTCACAGGACAATGAAACGAGAGCATTTGTTCAGATACTTTATACCTATGCTTTGGTATAGTCATCCATTTCACGTTTCAATACATCATTGCGCGATATTGCGACGTTGAAATGCACTCACCAAGATCTACTCCAAATTTTAAGTCCTCAAATGAGTACTTTCCTGTTTGTTGATATATTATTGCAGTTGAACATCACGTGCGCAGTGGCTAGAACTCATTCTTTGCTATAATCCATGAGATCCAGTTTCGATTCATTGCTCTGCCAATATATTTAATTCTGGTTTGAGGGCTGGTTTAGGGTACACTGAACCTCGTGAGAGAAAACTGAGAAGAGGTAGGTGTATCACTGCCGAGTTGGACAATCACTTAGGGAAATATCATAATGCTGTGTGACCACCTCGTGGCACAGTGGCTAGCATTGTTGGCTGTGACCCCCAAGGTACCGAGTTCGATCCCCGACTTTACCAAGAATTTAAAGGTCGTGGTATGGTCTGGTACGGAGTCTCCCAGCCTCGTGATGCAAAATGGGGATCTGCCGGATGCTATGGCCGGAGAAGGAGTGGAAAGGAACTGGCCATCCTACCACACGCAAACTCCGGCTCGGGATGCCTGGTTAGTGATCCCTTGACACAGTCAAGAGCTCTAATTCAGATCGCCTACGTCCCTGGAGGGGATATGGCACTATAAAAATATGGCTGTGTATTTAGTCTCGGCACTGACGAGCGCGTGATATTTCACCTACTTTGTTCATGCATTGTTGCTGCTGTTTCATTTTTGGTGCTCGGACATTGTGGTCATTTATCCCGGTGTACTTGGATGTAGAGCCCACGCCACGGTTTTTGGCCAGTGAGCCCCGATTGCGCAGTCGTACTGTTGGCGAACCTCAGACATGTGCAATTCATACGCAACAAAAAACTCACGTATCAATTGCACATGTCTGAGGTTCACCAGACTGTAAAACTGGGACTGAATGGCCAAAAACCGTTGCGTGAACTGTACAGTATATATATTCTGTCTGATAACCTATATTATTGTAGTGTATCTAGTAGTGTGTGTATTTTTAATGCAGGTGAGGATTGAGAAGGTGGTGGTCGTGGCCTTATGTTAGAAATTATCTAGGCATTCACCTGTAAGGAAGTGGAAAACCACTACTTCCAGGATGGCTGAGGTGCGAATCGAACCCACCTCTTCTCAGTTTTGATCACGAGGCTGAGTGTACCCCATTCCAGCTCCGAGACCGGAATTAAATTTCTTGGCTTAGCAGGGAATCGAAACCCGGACCTCTCTCCTTTACTGTCTGTCATTGCTTAAAATTTTGATGGTTCCATGTTCTCCTGACGAAAATCTTCTTAGTGTAATCAATGCAATTTATTTATAGCCATATGTAATTATTTCTGATGAAATGTTATGTTTCCACCTAATCTAATTGGTCACAAAAACATGTCAATCGACTGAAAAGTAAATCATTGGATTGAAGTAAGCAATACCGCAAAGTGACTTTAAGGCAAACATACGCCAGTCCCTAATTTATATCGTAAAAGTATTCTTCAGGTTTTCAAATGAGGACATTGATATCAAATATGTATATAGGTTCTCTCTGTCATCTCGATAAGTTCAGTACACTCTCTAAATAAGCATTATTGATCTCCTCTTGGGGAATATGAGCAGTAAGAGGTGTTTATGACAACATCCTATGATCTCCACAGCAGAGAGAAAAACATGCGCCTCACCTTCGTTCAACACTTCATGAATATTCGCAGCAAAATGCAAACACATCAGAGGACGCCGACGCTTGCCACTCAAATGTTATGACCTATGAAGCTCACGTCTCAAATGGTAATGAAGGTGTGTGGGTATAAACAAGACAACAGTTACGTCATACTGGAATAGTGTAATTGCTCTGATGTCTATATTATGCTAGATTCCTCCAAATCGTGCAAGATTTAAAATTATATTCTATTACTAATACTGTAGATTCTGCATTAATTTAAATATGTTTTAAAAATTACAATGGCTTGTCTATTCCCACCCAACTATCAGTTTGCTTCAAAATATCTCTACTTAGTATAAAACCAAGTCCCCGATTCTTGGATGTTACGAGTAAACTCGAGAACCACCGGTTGGATTTTGATGCAGGTTTCACCATTCTGTAAAGGATATCTCGAGGATGATTTCTGTAGAAAATAATTTATTTATGATCAAAGGAAGCCAAGCAATAACGATTTCAGTGGGAAAGTCGAAAAAAAACCTGGCATCCGAGCGCTTTGTAAACTTGTGTTGGGCAAACCGTTAAAAATATCTAAATACTATGGGCGTAAGAATTGTTCAGCATGAAAAGTTCTACAAAAATAGTCCGCGAGAGCGTATGTCCACCTTCAATACATCGCCCACTATAAGTGTTTTTACATTTTAATTTCTTCCAACCATGTCCATTCAACTAATGAGGCGACAGTTTACGAGCTAGCAAAGGGCGAGTCTATCATCCCTGTTACAGCCTAGCTAGCGGGCGAACCTATTGCCCCAGATGCAGCCAGCAGCAAACCGTTGAGTCGTATTGAGTTAAGACTTCTGAGAAGGGTGGTTGTGTTTGGAGTTTCCCTGGAAGTGCAACCCGGGTTTTCTTCATTTCACCTGTGAAACACAGTCAAGTTAAGATTGGACGGGAGGGGGATTTGAGTTTCATTTACCTCACCTTTCCCTGGAAGTGCAACTCTCATTTCGTTTGTGAACTTTTCCTTCCACAAAATTCACAGTCAATTGAATATTGGACGGAAGGGGGATTATATTATATGAATTTATACTGATTGGCGTGTAATCTTTACTTAATATAAAACAAAGTCCCGGATTCTTGGATGTCACGGGTAATCTCGAGAACCATAAATGGATTTTGATGCGGTTTTCACCATTCTCTAAAGGATATCTCGAGGAAGGTTTCTGTGGAAAATAATTTATTTATGACCAAAGGAACACAAGCACTAACGATTTCAGTGAAAAGGTCGAAATAAAAACTGGCGTCCGTGCGCTTTTTAAGCTTACGCTGGGCAAACCGTTAAAAATATCTATATACTATGAGTGTAAGATTTGTTCAGCATGAAAAATCCTATAAAAAAAGCTCGGGAGAGCATATCTCTATATTCAGTATATCGCCTACTATAAGTGTTTTTACATTTTCATTTCTTCCTACAATTTCCATTCAGTAACTGAGGCGACAGTTTACGAACTAGCTAGGGACGAGTCTATCACCCCAGTTATAGCTTAGCTAGCGGACGAGCTTATTTTCCCAGATACAGCCAGCAGCAAACTGTCAAGTCGTGTTGAGTTATTCTTAAATTACGTCTGACAAGAATTTGTTGCACATGCATATCCATGATAATATAATAAATAGTCCAGTCAGTGATTTTAACCCATCATGCCGAAACGTAAAACGGATATTGGGGGATGATCATTGGCATTGGAAAAAACATCACTTATCACGTAATGCGTTCATAACTGTTCCCGGGCGAAACCGGGTCTGGTTGCTAGTTATTAATAATTGAGAGCTAATTAAATTTACAGTGTAATATAATTTAAAAAAAAAGAACTCAAAGCAATTGGTCAATACTATTTTATAGTCCTGCAGTACTTGAAATATACCTTTACTACAGATATAGCGCAGTGCAAGAGACGAGTTCATCTCACCAGTTGTGTTGAGTCAAATATTAAATTTCTCGTCACTGTGAATTTCGGAACGATACCTGGCGATAAAATCGTGAAAACCTGTGTTGTATTTTGTGTGTGAAGTATTTATAAATTGTCATGTATTTCGGTGACACATTTATCCGATAGTGATAGTAATGAAGCATATTATTAGACTTAAATTGAAGATTTCGGCAAGGTATCGTAGATTCAGCCCTAGAACCGCTAGTATCAGCAAAAACAAACAAAAAAAAAGAAAGAAAAAAGAAAAAACAAGTAGTTCCGTGAAGAACTATACAGCCTATTTTCATATATCCAACTTATGTTAACTGCCACCATCGACATACAAAATTTCAGTTAGATTGCTGTAATAGATTCGTAGATATTGAGATCCGACTAAATATTTCGGATGGTCGCCATGTTGGATTTTATATATGTAGGTCCTAGAGTTATGTACTGTTACATGAAGATTATTGTGTACGTGTAGCATTCAAACTTCAATCGTATGATTAGGACACACGAAGTAACAAGGAGATTTTAAAATTTTGAACAGCTGCCATCTTGTGGTTATGGAAACAATTGAAATAAATTAGATGCCAGTGGATTAACATTCGAATAAAGATTTACTGAACCAAGTTTCACTGCACTTGGATGGTTAGATTGCGAGAAACGTCCAAGTGAATATTTATAATTAGCGTCGCCGCCATGTTGGATTTGTGATCACCAGGTTATTTAAAGGCCTACAGGTGAACTTAAGTTCATAGCCCCTATGAACATATAAAAATTCAGTTTGATTGCTATAATAGATTCGTAGATATTCAGAGCCGTCTAAATATTTCGGATGGTCGCCATGATGGATTGTTAAATGTATACGCCATAGAGTCATGCACAATTAAATGAACATTATTGCGTAGGTTCATTATTCAAACTTTCACTTCGATCACATGATTACGACACAAGAAATAAAAACTTAATTTTAGAATTCGCACAGCCGCCATCTTGAAATTATGTAAGCAACTGAACTAAATTAGATGCCAGTGCATTACAATGTGTATAAACATATTAAATCTCGAGAAAGGTGTATTTAAAATTTTCAAATTCGCATGGCCGCCATGTTCGTTTTGTAGTCAACCGGTTTTTGAGAGTCTTATAGATGAACTTCCAGTAGCGCCCTTTATCTTCGTACAAAATTTAAGGGTGATACCGCTAATAGTTTCAGAGATATAGAATGCCGGTGAAATATTTCGCACATCCGCCATCTTGTGGTAATGTGAACAATTGAATGAAGTTAGATTTCGTTGCATTACAATGTGTATAAACATATACTGTACCAAGTTTTATTGCGTTTGGTTGGTTAAATCGCGAGAAACGTCTATTTAAAAGTCGCAAATTCGCGTGGTCGCCATGTTGGTTTTGTAGTTACCAGTTTTTCATAAGTCACATAGATGAACTTCTAGTAGTGCCCTTTATGACCATAATAAATTCCAGGGTGATATCGGGAATAGTTTCGGAGATATTGAATGGTGATGAAATATTTCGCACAGCCGCCATGTTGGATTGGTGAGACATATCAAAATTTGAAGGGCACGGTCGGGGTCGCCCGGAATAGTGCTATGAACTTAACGAGTTTCATTGAAATCGCTCCAGCCGTTTAGATTTTATTAGGGGGAGACACACACACACCTCACACACACACACACACACGCACACACACACGGACAAAAAGTGATCTCATAAGCCTTTTTTTTTTTTCAAAATTGAAAAAAGTTTTTTTTATTATTATTCGTGTGGCCTCCTGAGAGGCCGAGTGCAGGTCTTTCTATTCGACACCCGTGGGCGACCTGCGCGTCGGGATGAGAGATGGAATGGATGAAGATGAATGAAACTGGGCAAGGATGTGGAAGGAAGCGGCCGTGGCCTGTCAGAAGGTACTGTCCCAGCATTTGCCTGGTGTTGAAAATGGGAAACCACGGAAAACCATTTCAAGGACTGCCGACGGTGGGGCTCGAACCCACGCGTCTACCGAGTCAGCAGAGAGCTTGGCCCCTTGACCTAACACAGCGCTTTAGCCCGCGTAGCCACTACTGTCGGTGAAAATAGGCTAAAAATAAGCCATGCCAGATGCAATTTAGAACTAAATTTGTGTCACAAATATGTAGTAACTAGCAGTAGTGCCCGGCTCCGCCCGGTGGAGTTATTTCTTTTGTGAATGATAATGAATACTACTAAAGAACTGGCACATGATGCTCAAACTAACAGAAAAAAAAAATATACCTTTTTTGTGAGGGTAGTGAGAGTGATAAGTAGTACAGTATAATGGACGTAATATTCAGGTTTTTTACCGCAGTGATAATAATAATAATGAATAGGGAAACGGCTATTTACTAACTACAGTACTGACACATGTAATTTACAAACGAATTGAAAAATATAACCAGAAAGAGGAGTACAATAAGTGAAATAAAAGACACTGCCTAGGGCCTATACCTCATTGACTGTTAGAAAAGTAGATACCAATAGTGTCGCCTTTTGTCGCATAGCGCCGTAGGAAAATAATCAGAACACTTTGAATAACTTTGGCTGTCCCGAGCTCCTGAGGTAGCAATAGTGTCATTTATCGCCACATAGCGCTGAAGGTTAAGGATCTTTATAAATGAAAGTAAATTTGAAAGGACCAACTCTTATTGCAGCTGATAAACTCAATGTACTGCATCAAAACCATCGCCTTATACAGAGGCATAAAATTTCATGATGATTACTTTTTTAAGGGACCTAAGAAATCTCTTTGCACTAGATACTCCCCGTGACTGCAATTTATAAGCAGCGCAAGATGTAATTATTTTCGCAATTCTGCACCAGAGCACGGGTAAGGGCGGCGTGATGCAGTCTGCATTGCCAGCCAACAATTGGCTTATTAAAATATTCTTACAATTATACTACTATAGACATGAATGGTTCTAGAGCCATAAAACGTGGTTTTCAAGTTCCCTCTGTCTATTAATCTAAATGTAGGGAATTGAGAGAGTTGTCCGAAATATCAAGTGGACAGTGTTACCAGCAGGGTTTCAAACGGTAAGTAAAATTCGGTGCAATTAGGTGAAACGGTTTAGATTTGTGCTAAAGGGCCTAAATGCAGGGAATGGAGTGGTCTGTCCGAAATTTCAAGTAGACAGTGTTACTTGTCGGGTTCCAATGGGAATATACACAAAATTTGGTTCATATCGGAGAAACGGTGTAGATTTGTGCCAAAAGACCTAAAAGCAGGGAATGGAGTGGTCTGCCGAAATTTCAAGAATACAGTGTTACTCGTCGGGTTTCAAATGGTAAGTACACAAAATTTGGCTTAGCCCGGTGAAATGGTGTGGATTTGTGACAAAGGGCATAAATGCAGGGAACGGAGTGATCTGGTCAAAATTTAAAGTAGACAGTGTAACCCGCAGGGGTCCAAAGGGTAAGTATACAAAATTTGGTTCAGATCGGTGAAACGGTGTAGATTTGTGCCAAAGGGCCTAAATGCAGGGAATAGAGTGGTCTGTCCGAAATTTCAAGTAGACTGTGTTACTCGCAGGGTTTCAAAGGGTACTTACACAAAATTAGGTTCAGATTCGTCAAACGGTGTAGATTTGTGTCAAAGGGCCTGCATGCATGGAATGGAGTGGTTTGTCCGAAATTTAAAGTAGACTGTGTTACTCGCAGGGTTTCAAAGGGTACTTATACAAAATTAGGTTCAGATTCGTCAAACGGTGTAGATTTGTGTCAAAGGGCCTGCATGCAGGAAATGGAGTGGTCTGTCCGAAATTTACTGTATAGTTGACAAATGGTAAGTATACAAAATTTGATTCAGATCGGTGAAATGGTGCAGATTTGTATAAATAACATACAGACAGACAAACATTGAGCTTTATAAAATAGTACAGTATATAGATTTAATTTCTATGTTATTTCTTTGAAACTCTTTCCCTTAATCTATCATGTTTACCATCAGCCCCTTAATACTGCGGATTTAGCCGAGTCCCCCCCTCTGCATGTTCGGTAAATAATAATGCTGTACATAACGAAATTGTAGTAAACAATGTTATATTATATTCCCCCTCCCCTTTCCTTTCGGAATTTGGCATCCTTCATCGGTTGTAGTGGCACGTGTGAAGGCGGGAGACTACAAATAAAGATTGTTTACTACAATTTCTTAATTACAGCAAGATTAATAATTGATTGTTTAATGTATTTATTTATTGTTTGACTATTGTTCAAACACATCATCTATATACAGTGTGGTCCACCCGCCCCTTATTATTTAGTTTTATGAAACCCAACTAACATAGCATTTCTCCCGATGGTCGATATTGCTCTGCGCTCTGACTGTGTGACAGCAATGTAATTGGGTCATGGGTCTAGCAAAGAAAAACCGACCTTAAACTTTTCCCCGCCAAATACTACGGCCCATTCTACTAACATATGGCTTTCTGCTCCTTGAAATAACACACATACACGTAATACGATCGAATTAATAGCTTACGCCACGTGATCTGTAATAGTAGATAGTTAAATCAACACCACAAACCGTGATTGAAGACTTTGAGATGGACTTAAACGTTTGAGGTGGGACGGCTACAAAAATTAAAGCACGTTTAGCGTGCGGTATTTACCGTGTCTTGGTGGCTGCGATGTTTAAAGCCTAACCGTACTTCGTGGGCGCGAGCGGGTAGAATGCTGCTTCGAATCCAATAGTAGGCATACTTTTTTTGAACGAAAGCCCACATTCCATTTTATTTGGGATGTAACTACATAGCCACATTTATTGCCTTACGACGAATTTTTGTGAAGAGTTTGTTGAATTTTGATGATTTATAAAGAGAACACGATCGAATTGGTACGTTATGCCACGTGACCTGTTATGGCAGAAAATTTAAAAACTGGCATGAATATTAACATAACATCTCGAAGTGTTGCTCCGGAAGTCCGGGTTCGATTCCCAGCTCTGCCAAGAAATGTAATACTTGTCTGAGGGCTGAAATTGGGTACACATAGCCTCGTGGAGCAAATATGAGAAGAAGTGGGTTCGAATCCCACCTCAGCCACCCTGGAAATGGTTTTCCGTGATTTCCAAATTCCGGGACGGATTCTATCTTAAGGCCACGGCCGCCTCTTCCCAATCCTTAATTGCAAATACACACATCATTACAAGCCCGCAATAACTCAGGTTATCAGACAAATTCTACACACGCACACACCCAAGTAAACATGGCTAAATGTTCTAGGCCCTCAAATGAAACAAAACACCAACATATCGAAGGATATTCTGATCGCCAGTGCTTGCATCGAAGTATACGTATTCCGTAGAAACTCCCATTGTATTATTAGCAAAAAATCGTGTGTCTGTCTGTGTGTGTGTGACGTGTGTGTGTGTGAGTGTGTGTGTGTGAGTGTGTGTACCCTCCCCCCTATCGATTCGAACACGGTGAAACCGAATTGAACGAAATTTGGTACAGAGGTAGAACTAGCAAAGGGCACCTCAGTGTTATGTTTTATATCGCAGCCATCTTGACGGAAACGTAATGGCGGCCACCCAAATGTTCAAAGGTTAAATCAAATTACGAATAACCTAATCATCCGATCTCTACCAAATTTTGCAAAAACATATATTTATATGGCGAGCGTCTTTTGACTAGACTACAAGGTAATCAGACCAATAGTTTGCAGATGGCGGCCATGTATGTGTGCAAATCGATTCCTCCTATCAATTCAAACACGGTGATACCGAATTGAACGATATTTGGTACAGAGGTAGCACTAGTAAAGGACACCTCAGTGTAATGTTTTATATCGCCGCCATCTTGACGAAAACGTAATGGCGGCCATCCTATTGTTAAGAGCTTGAATCAAATTACGACCAACCTAATAATCTGATCTCTACCAAATCTTGCAACAACATACCTTTATGTGGGAAGCGTATTTTGACCAAACTACAAGATCATCAGCCCAACAGTTTGCATATGGCGGCCAAGTATGTATGCAAATCGATTCCCCCTATCAATTCAAACACGGTGAAACCGAATTGAACGAAATTTGGTACAGAAGTAGCACTAGCGCAGAACTCCTCAGTGTCATGTTTTATATCGCCACCATCTTGACGGAAACGTAATGGTGGCCACCCAAATGTTCAAAGCTTAAATCAAATTACGACTAACTTAATCATCCTATCTCTACCAATTTTGCAACAACGTATACTGGTATGGCGAGCATCGGTTGACTGAACTACAAGGTCATCAGCCCATTAGTTTGCAGATGGCGGTCATGTATGTGTGCAAATTGATTCCCCCTATCAATTAAACGCGGTGTAACCGAATTGAACGAAGTTTGGTACAGAGGTAGCACTAACAAGGGGCACTCCAGTGTCATGTTTTATATCGCCGCCATATTGACGAAAACGTAATGGCGGCCATCCTAATGTTAAGAGCTTGAATCAAATTATGACCAACCTAATAATCTGATCCCTACCAAATTTTGCAACGACATACCTTTATGTATAGAGAATCTGTCGACCACACTACAAGGTCATCAGACCAATAATGTGTAGATAGCGGCCATGTTTGTGTG
The DNA here is from genome assembly GCA_946902985.2 of Meconema thalassinum. Classification (NCBI taxonomy): domain Eukaryota; kingdom Metazoa; phylum Arthropoda; class Insecta; order Orthoptera; family Tettigoniidae; genus Meconema; species Meconema thalassinum. The sequence goes on from OX336391.1 coordinate 329,772,076, forward strand.
CAAATCGATTCCCTCTATCAATTCAAACACGGTGAAACAGAATTGAATGAATTTTTTACAGAGGTAGCACTAGCAAAGGGCACATCATATTCATGTATAATATCCGTAAAGCACGTTGTATTTCAAGAAGCTACTACAACCAACATTCAATTATACTCCTTGAAAAGGACAAAGGGTTATAACCATACCCATGTATTTAGGAAAAGTAGGCTATACGTTCTTTACCGAACATCTTGTTTTGTTATTAAATTTTAACAAAAAGTCTTAGCATATCTTAAGGCCCGTATCACACAACACTCGCTGGCAAGGAAGCTGGTGTGATCGCTGGTACAACATCCTGTATAATTCTGTTCTCTTCGTCAGTACACCTGCTTGTATGACCGAAGTGTATCACACGCTAGCATTTTGGACGCTAAGTTGTATGGAATAAAACCGAAGGGCTGTCGTTTGAGGGCATTAGTTGCTGTTCTTTCGCCTTATTAACGCAAAGCAGTCGCGAAAATTGCTTTAAGTAAATTAGAAAACCTGCCAGGTACTGAACGAATGCATTCCAATCAATATTTAAGATCTAACTGTAATAATTGAATATTTTACCATACGCGTTAATAAGAAGCGCAAAAAAAAAAACAACCTCCGGAGTGTGTTGGAAATGTGTGCAAGTGTTATTGCGCCCGCTCGCTCGTTCGAAGATCCCGGGTTCAAGACCATCCAACGGCAGATTTTTTAAATTCTTTTTAACTATTTTATTATACCCTCCCTACCTCGTACAGCAAGATTTCAAATTGGTTTTGTTCACATTATCTACGAAGACGATAGGGAAAGTTATTTTCTTGTCTCATTTAAATGGTTATTTTCCCTAAATACTGTTCTAAACCATGTCGCCTCCGTAGCGTAGCGGTCAGCATGGTTAGCTGCCACCCCGGAGGTCCTGGGTTCGATTCCTGGCTCTGCCACGAAATTTGAAAAGTGGTATGAGGACTGGAACGGGGTCTACTCAGCCTCGGGTGGCCCAAATGAGTAGAGGGGGTTCGATTCCCACCTCAGCCATCCTCGAAGTGGTTTTCCTTGGTTTCCCACTTCGTCTTCGGGCAATTGCCGGGATGGTACCTACTGTAAGGCCACGGCCACCTCCTTCCCTGTTCCTAGCCTATCCATCCCAATCTTCCATCCCTTCCCATCCCTCATGAGGCCCCTTTTCGCTATGCAGGTGAGGCCGCCTGGACTAAGTGCTGATCACACCTCCCCAGTTGTATCCCTCCCGACCAGATGTTACAAGCTCCAGGACACTGCCCATCGAGGCGGTAGTGGTGAGTTCCCTCGCTGAGTCCGTGGGAACCACCAACCTAGAGGGTAAATTGACTAAATAAAATTTAAAAAAATACTGTTCTAAACAATGGATGGATACTATTCGTTATAATTAATAATTTTTTACTCGATTTTACCCTCCAGGTTAGGTTTTCCCACGGACTCAGCGAGGGATCCCATCATTACCGCCTCTACGGGCAGTGACCTGGAGCTTGAAACATCTCGTCAGGGGATACAACTGGGGAGATGGGATCAGCACCTCGCCCAGGTGGCCTCACCTGCAAAGCGAACAGGGACATCTTGAGGGATGGGAAAGGTGGGGAGGATAGGGAGGGATAGGCAAGGAAGAGGTAATGAGGCGGCCGTGGCCGTAAGGTAGGTAACGTCCCGGCATTTGCCCGAAGGCGAAGTGGGAAACCACGGAAAACCACTTTGAGGATGGCTGAGGTGGGAATCGAACCCCCTCTATTTATATGGACCACCCGAGACTGAGTAGAGCCCGTCCCAGTCCTCATACCACTTTTCAAATTTCATGGCAAAGCCGGAATCGAACCCAGGACGTCCGGGGTGGCAGCTAATCACGCTGACTACTACGCAACGGAGGCGACTCAATTCGTGATAATTAGAATTTTAATAGTTCAATATTTATAATAATATGACACGTTCTGTAATTACTGGCTTGCTGCGAGGCTCAGCGGTAACGTTCTCGCTTGCTGTGCCTAAGGTTGCAGGTTCGTATCCTGGCGCAGTCAGCTGGCATTTGAGGGTGCGCAAATGCGAGGGAGCCGTGTCAGTAGGTTTACTGGCACGTTGAAGATCCCCTTCCGAGCAAAATTCCAGCACCCCGGCGTATCTAAAAGCCAGAGCAGTTAAAAGGGACGTAAAACCAATAATGTCATAATTATCTGTATTTACAGTAGGTTTGGGGCAGATGACCTCGTAGTTCCGCCCCTTAAAACCTCACTAACTAACTAACTATTACTGTAAGTGTATAGCAAGCGCTTTTCGCACAGACGCCGTTCAAAGAAATTATAGTTTCGGTCTGATGTATTTATTTATTTGTTATGTGGGTCGTCTGAGTGAGTCGGAGTTTTCCTTTAAACAAAGGTGGTCAAAATTTCGAACACTTGCTACCTTGAATATACAGGATACCTTGCTTTCGTTCTACAGATCATTATGTCGTCGTCCAATCTGGCTGCGTACCATCGGATAAGTACGATCCTTTTGAGGACCAAATAAAAAATCACTCGTTGGAACAGATAGATATGCGTCCATAATACATCCACGTCGCCTCCGTAGCGTAGCGGTTAGCTGCCGCCCCGGAGGTCCTGGGTTCGATTCCCGGCTCTGCCACGCAATTTGAAAAGTGGTACGAGGACTGGAATGGGGTCTACTCAGCCTCGGGTGGCCCAAATGAGTAGAGGGGGTTCGATTCCCCCTCAGCCATCCTCGAAGTGGTTTTCCGTGGTTTCCCACTTCGTCTTCGGGCAAATGCCGGGATGGTCCCTACCGTAAGGCCACGGCCACGTCCTTCCCTCTTCCTTGCCTATCCGTCCCAATCTTCCCCTCCCTTCCCTCATGAGGCCCCTGTTCGCTTTGCAGGTGAGGCCGCCTGGGCGAGGTGCTAATCCCACCTCACCAGTTGTATCCCTTACGATTAGATGTTCCCAGCTCTAGGACACTGCCTGGATAGGCGGTAGGGGTGAGATCCCTCGCTGAGTCCCTGGGAGCCACCACCCTGGAGGGTAAGCACGATAAAAAAAAATACATCCACAATAAACGACATTAAGCAAAAAAAAGTACTAGTTCAAGATTCGAACCTACTACAATGCGACTGCGTTGACACTACTCGTGATTTAGCCACCATAGCTACCGAGAACCATGGTATATTGCTGACATGCATTGAATCTATTCGCAGACACTTCCTGTCAAAACGTAAGCATGTGTTATTCGGAGCTCTAATCGTTTCAATCATGCATTATATTTGAGGTCATTGAAAGAAAACTGCCACTATTAATTTCTACTATATTCGCGAGGATGTACTCAACGGTAAAGTTGTACAATGGACGTAAAGGAACAGGTACTAATGTTTTTAGGATGACTGTGATATACGCGTTAGTTGGGTTGCCTTCCTCCAAAAAAAATAAGGGGCTGGCGGACCACACTGTATATAAAGCACAAAGTTTGTCTGTCTGTCTGTCTGTCTGTCTGTCTGTTATGTATACAAATTTACACCGTTTCACCGATCTGAACCAAAATTTGTATACATACCCTATGGAACCCTGCGGGCAACCCTGTCAACTTTAAATTTCGGACAGACCACCCCTTTCCCTGCATTTAGGCCCTTTTGCTAAAATCTACACCGTTTCACCGATCTGAACCAAAATTTGTATACTTAACCTTTGGAACCCTGCGGGTAACACTGTCCACTTAACATTTTGGACAGACCACCCCAATCCCTGCATTTAGGCCCTTTGGTCCAAATCTACACTGTTTCACCGATCAGAACCAAAATTCGTATTCTTACCCTTTGGTACCCTGTGAGTAACACTATCTGCTTGAAATTGTGAAGAGACCACCCCATTCCCTGCATTTAGGCCCTTTGGTCCAAATCTACACCGTTTCACCGATCAGAACCAAAATTCGTATTCTTACCCTTTGGTGCCCTGCGAGTAACACTGTCTGCTTGAAATTGGGGACAGACCACTCCATTCCCTGCATTTAGGCCCTTTGGCCCAAATCTACACCGCTTCACCGATCACAACCAAAATTTGCATATTTACCCTCTGGAACACTGCGACTAACACTGTCTGCTTGAAATTGCGGAGAGGCTACTCCATCCCCTGGATTTATGCCCTTTGGCACAAATCTACACCGTTTCACCGATGTGAACCAAAATTTGTATACTTAGGCCTACCCTTTGGAACCCTGCGAGTAACACTGTCCATTTAAAATTTCGGACAGACCACCCCACTCCCTGCATTTGGGCCCTTTTGCACAAATCTACACCGTTTCACCGATCAGAACCAAAATTTGTATACTTACCCTTTGGAACCCAGCAGGTAACCCTGTCCACTTGAAATTTTGGACAGACCACCCTATGCCCTGCATTTAGGCCCTTTTTCACAAATCTACACCGTTTTACCGATCTGAACCAAATTTTGTACACTTACCCTTTGGAACCCTGCGAGTAACACTGTCCACTTACAATTTCGGACAGATCACCCCATTCCCTGCATTTTAGCCCTTTGGTCCAAATCTACACCGTTTCACCGATCAGAATCAAAATTCGTGTTCTTACCCTTTGCTACTCTGCGAGTAACACTGTCCACTTGAAATTGCGGACAGATCACTCCATTCGCCGCATTTAGGCCCTTTGGCCCAAATCTACACCGTTTCACCGATCTCAACCAAAATTTGTATACTTACCCTTTGGAACCCTGCGAGTAACACTGTCCACTTAAAATTTCGGACAGACCACCCCATTCCCTGCATTTAGGCCCTTTGTTCCAAATCTACACCGTTTCACCGATTTGAACCAAAATGTGTATACTTACCCTTTGGAACCCTGCGAGTAACACTGTCCACATACAATTTCGGACAGACCACCCCATTCCCTGCATATAGGTCCTTTGGCACAAATCTACACCGTTTCACCGATTAGAACTAACATTCGGATACTTACCCTTTGGTACCCTACGAGAAATACTGTCTGCTTGAAATTGCCGACAGACCACTCCATTCCCTGCATTTAGGCCCTTTGGCCCAAATCTACAACGTTTCACTGATCTCAACCAAAATTTGTATATTTAAGTTACCCTTTGGAACACTGCGACTAACACTGTTTGCATGAAATTGCGGAGAGCCACTCCAACCCCTGCATTTAGGCCGTTTGGCACAAATCTGCACCGTTTCGCCGATCTGACTCAAATTTTATAAACTTACCCTTTGGAATCCGACAAGTAACACTGTTCACTTTAAATTTCGGACAGACCACACTATTCCCTGCTTTTTGGCCCTTTGGCACAAAACTACACCGTTTCACCGATCTCGAATAATTACCCTTTGGAACTCGACGAGTAACACTGTCCACTCGAAATTTTGGACAGACCACTCCATTCCCTGTATTTAGGCCCTTTGGCAAAAATCTATCCTGTTTCACCGATCTGAACCAAATTTTACCTACTTACCCTTTGGAACCCGACGTGTAACACTATCTAAATGAAATTTCGGATAGACCATTCCATTTACTGCATTTAGGTTCTTTGGCAAAAATCAACATACATTCACCCATCTAAACCAATCTTTATGTAAGTTACTTACCCTTTGCAACCCGACGAGTAACACTGTCTGCTTGAACTTTCGGACAGAGCACTCCATTCCCTGTATTTAGACCCTTTGCCACAAATCGACATCGCATCACCAATCTGGACCAAAATTTGTATACTGACTCTTGGGAACCCAACGAGTATCACTGTCCACTTTAAATTTCGGACAGACCACCCATTTCCCTGCATTTAGGCTCTTTGGGACAAATCTACACCGTTTCACTGATCTGAACCAAATTGTTTATAATTACCCTTTGGAACCCGACGAGTAGCACTGTCAACATGAAATTTCAGACAGACCAATCTATTCCATGCATTTAGGCCCTTTGGCACAAATCCACACGGTTTCACCGATCTGAACCAAATTTGGAACCCGATGAGTAACACTGTCCACTTGAAATTTCTGACATACCACTCCATTTACCAGCATTTAGATCAGGAATCCCTCGGGGTTGCCAGCTTCCTAACTCACCAGCCATGAGCCCTTGAGGGTGTACCAGAAGTGGTGGGGCTACACACACCCTGCCTCTTTGAGGGCCTTGAGCAGAAGACAGGAGATATTATGAAAAGGAGAAGAAGGCAGACCCCTCGAAGAATGAGGGCATAAGGAAAGATGAGACAACGGCCAATTAAGACGGGAAATTGAAAGACTCCCTAGCCCTCGGATACCCTAATACAGTCGGAGTCGGAAGAGAACAAGAGTTGACGAAGGAAGGCCGACAGGAAAGAGAAGTGAAAGGAGCCCAGCAACAGGAAGTAGAAGCGATGCCAGACTCAGCTGGGATCCCGTGGTCACCAACCCACGTCCCACAAGTCGTGAGACCCGGGGGGGGGGGGGCAGTTGTGAGAATAGCTTACTGATTCATCGCGAGGTGACATGAGAGGACTTTCCAGAGCCCACCGTGTTATCTGCTGTCTATGCTGATGCCACCACAGGGCCGTTGCTCAAGCCACTGTGGTGTTGCGAAAGAGTGAGTGATTCCCCGGCCAATCTAAATACGGCGGGGAACCCCGAATATGTGTCATCTTATTTCGTCATCATCTGCGATCATCTCAGGTTCGTGCACCTTGGACCCATATTCTTTGCCGAGCAGAACACCATAAGCTCTTTCACTAGACGCTTCGAGTACAGGCCTAAGCCAGAAAATAAGGTTGAGACTTTGGAAGACATCGAAGCTAGACATCTGAATTACCTATATCAGTTTTAAAATTACACCATGTTCGTTTAGTAGTAATTTTTTCATTATCTTATTATTGTCATCTTAAGTGCAAATGACCTAGATATTACGCGCATCATACCACTAATCACCGCCGCATAAAGTCTTTCTCGACTGTGATTTTTAAAATATTTATTTTTATTACAGTACATTGTGTACATTATTAGTTGAAGTGTCAATTCAATATAGGTAGTAGTTTCCCATCATCCTCATCATAAGGGCAAATGACCTAGATGTTATGCCCATTACACCATTGATCACCACACACAATAAGTCTTCCTCACCTGAGAATTTTGAAAGATGTATTTCCATTACGGTAGTTTGTAAGTTTGACGTTTCAATTCAACAGTAGTTTTCATTATCATCCTGATCAAAAGGGCAAATGACCTAGATATTACGCCCTCATTGTCTTTGGGGGCAAATGACCTAGATTTTAAATCCATTATATTTCTAAGGATACTTTGAGACATTATCATCATACCACCGGGCGAAGCCGGGTACTACTGCTAGTACTTGATATTGCTCAATTTTTCTGAACTTATCAATATTGGTATTGTGCCCTTGCAGCAAGAAATATGCAAATCACAGTATGCCAGCATTGCTCAATTCAGGATTTTTCGGGGCTGCGGTAAGTTCTCCCACTCTGTGACTTACATATTTTGGATTAAATAGAGGATACACTTGCAAAAATAACAACAAAATCAACTCCTATTTTAACACATTTAATTAATCAAAAATTATGGCGCTACAAACAAATAAACACATAAACTACTGACCAATATCTTTCTACTTGTCTAAAGTGAACAAGGAATAGCATAAAAATAAAACAAATATTAGATTAAAACACATGGTTTTCTTTAAAACCAACAATTCACGATTATTTTCACTTCCATAAAGTACTTATCTTAAAGTTCCAAATAACTACGAGCTTCTTTGGCTCGATACTTTCCCATAATAATGGTGTCATATTTTTGTACACCTCAAGAATTATTTTTATCTTTTCTTATCATCAAAACAAATATATAATTACATTTAAAATTACATGTTAATTATTCACTTCAATATTTGGGCATATCACATGTTCTCCATATTTACTATCTCTCTCAAGTTTTGCAAATTCACTACGGTGATCGGGAAAACTATTTGTGTACTCCAGAGTTATAAAGATTACTTGACAAAGTCAAAAACTATGATCACTCCCGAAACCTAGTTATCTTCACAAAACTCGTGGATTCCTATTTTCCATCCAATATTACAATAGGGATTTTATTTAACTCATTTGTCTTATAAGACCATTATCACATAAGAAAACTACGATTTGAATTGGCAAGCGATAATATCAATCTACAAGGACCTCGGTTCAACGCCCGGGTCATTAACAACTTTAAACACTCACGGTGTATTTAACACATCTTACAAGACGGTTTTTACCCAACCTCGCTCGATGAGGTTCAGACCATTATACTCGGGCGTGATTTATGACAAGGAAAGCGACTCTCTGCCTAACCTACAGTGGCAGCTCTCTTCAATGCTTTAAAACAAACCTTCACATTATTCTCAGTTCTGTGGAGAGACCTGGCATTTACTTCACTTATTTCCATTCAACAATATTCTTTGGCTCATAAACCACTTTCGTAACCTTGGCATTTATTAATTATGAGAGGGTCCTCATTGATTGGGAAGATTAATACACATTCTACGACGAATAATTAGGGGCTTTAACAACAAGAGGATTCTAGGTTCGAATCTCTTAACATGCCTCGGGAACATTTCCACATCAGAGGACTTATACAAAACGCGATTTAGGGTCAAGCCGTAGCTTACAGGACCTACGCTCAATAATACCGTACATTAGCTCCCTTTTAAATAATACACACATGGCCTCGTGATCCACGTCACAATTTAGAGGACTTACAACATATCTCAATTCACTGCAATCAACTACCCTCCATAAGTAATTTACCAAGTACTTTAACTTTTACGCGTTCCTAGCGTGACTATTTATTTAATTGCGTTCCATTACGCTACACATTACTTGACGGCCGAATGTCTTCCAAAGAACTGATAAATTTCATAGTAACAATTGATACATATCTTAATTCTTATATTAATCTTTTCCGTTGACAATAAATCGCTCCCTTTTTAAGAACACGCATTCACATCATGTCTTATACATTTGTTAAGGCTTCAACGCTCTATATTTTTATATCATTCAATTTAATCTTTATTTAGATTTCTTTACCTTGTTATTCACATCATGTTTTCATTCCTTACAAAAGCTCAAAAGCTAATTCTTTCATATAATTCACATTTACCTTTATGTAAATATCTTTGTTATAATTATTATTATCACGCTTGCTTTTATAACATTCATTAAATACTGACATTTTATTCCATGCATTTCCTCTACAGGATTTATTATTTCACATAATTATTTATTATTTCTTAAAACTTTATTTTCGTTCAGATCGCGTTCTTATTTAGTTATTATTCATTTAAAAACATCCCTTCTACTCAAAACTCCGGTGGAATTGTACACAAAATTTTTTCTGACACCAAAACATAATGAAAATCTTTACTTACATGTTTAAGGTCGCTTTCTGACCTTTATTCTCGTTAGATGTGACATTTTGGCCCACCTTCTTGACCTACTCCATATTGTACAATCTCATCTTATGTACAGAAATTTCTTGACACATATTCACTATATTTAACACTGACAACATTTTTTTTAATACACTGGTGTATCCGTTTTGAACACACATTAAAACACTAAAAAATATTACTCTGGTACATATTATAACACATATCACTGTGCATAAAACGCCTTCACTTTACCTAAAACACTTAAAATGACACTCTTATTTCTTTTCTTACAATATTTACACTTCACTCCTATCACACGGGTGTATCTCAACGATTTTTACAATTTCTGTCGGCTGTTGATGATCCCTGATGTGAATCCTATCGACCTGCATTGGACGTGTGATTTTACTCGTTCAAAGTTTCTCTCTCCTACAATGGAAACTACTGGTTTCAGTCTCTCAAAACCGCTTCTATTGTCTATTACTCGGCTTTACTTTATCTGCTTTAACTAGGCGATAAATGTCTTTTCTTTGCCGTCACCTCTATTTATATATGGTGGTCTATCGCACCCTATAGTTCCTATATCTTGGCCTCCCTTCGAGGACCGTATACTGTCTATCGTATATTTTTGACGTTTTCTCACTAGAGTACGTTTTCCCTCTGGTTTCGAAACTAAGTTCCTAAGTTCCTTTCGCTTGAACTTTTATCTTTCGCGATCGTAATTACTGTAAAGTTCCTTTACAGGACTTAATGTCTTTAACAATGTCTTTACTAAACGTAACGCCGTTTATTTGTTGGAGTTCTTATAACTTCGTAACTGTATTGAACTAGTGTTCTTCTGGAACTCGAAGTTCCCTACTGGTCGCTGTGTCTTACTTTGGCGATATTGCTTTAAAGTCCGTATATTTAATGTTCTTTATATTTTAGGACTCTTCAAAGTCTCGAACTGCTAACCCTCAGCGTAGCGTACTTGTATCGTAACTGGTCTACACTCGGTGAACTTGTAGCATAGCCTCCCACAGGCTCTGGATCGATGTCTGATACAGCTTAACGTCCCCCTCACGGGCTCTTGAATACTGCGTATACGATGTGGTGCAGCACTTCCGCTCACGGAATGCTCGTAGACTGATGATTATGATGCTCCAGCGTAACGCCCCCCTGGACGGACTAATACTGCATGTACTGATACAGCGTGACGTTCCCCTCACGGGCTCTCGTAGACTGCATGATTGGCTTGGTGAGGCCAGGAGTTTTATACCTTTCAGTCACAAAAAGATAAAATCCTAGTCCTTTTCGTGACCAACTTCTGAACTAATTGTCGCACAATTAATAAAATTATATATCCAGAAAGCTCGTCTTCCAAACGTAAAATATTCTTCCTGTGCATGGAAATCGATCGTGCATTTCCGATATATTAATTAATTTCTCGTCCTCAACTGTGTGGGTGGTGGTGTTCTTTTTTATTCTCCCACTCCTTAGGTCTCGGTGAACCCCCAATGACGTCTACTTGCGTTTGCAGTTTTCTCCTGTGCAATTTTTACAAGGTTTTTCTTTGCACAAAAATCTCTAATCCAAATTGATTCACCGTACTGTATCTGTTTACTTATTTTTATACTCGTAAACGGGTTAAATTTAATTATTCCTGTTCTGACTCAGCAGCGAGGTTGCCATATTCCTGCAACGTAAGAGCAATTTCCGAGTCCAGCTTCTTCGTCTTACAGTCAAAACTTTCCACTCGTTCTAATAATATCCATGACTGGCTCCTTATAAATGTCAAGAGGCATGAGCTCATCTAAGGAACACCTGGCCCTAGCGCTTGCACAATGTTAGGCTATAATCCTGGCTTGAAATCTCTCTCCGTTCCCTTAGAGACTGTATGATTCTTTCATTCCTTTCTCAAAGTACATGGATTCGACCCTCTTTGAGGCCATGGTACATGGGTTCATCTCTCCCCTCCTTAGGTAAATAAATTTTCGAAAAATTTTGAGGAAATTTATTTTAATTATCAAAAAAAATATCTTATTTTTCCTTTCTAACTGTCGAAGCCATCATAACGTTATCCGTACCTTCTGATTTTTCTTCCTTAAAAATCCCACGATAATTTGATTTCTTTCATCTTTTTAAGTCATATCCGGTAATTGTGTCGGTTGGGTACGCTCTGTCCCTACCCTTTCTTTCTCCTTTTTATTTGTCTGGATATTAGGTTTCCAGAACCTCATTCTTCTTTACGGGTGTGGTCTATCCCTACCCGTTCCCTTATTTCATCATTCTCCTTCCTTAAATTGAAATTTTCTTCTTCAATAAAATCAATTATTTCTTTTATTTCCCAATATAATTTCTCCAATTCGCATTCGCACTCGAATGTTTGAGCTCTGTTTCCTTTTTCTATCTCATTCTTGTTTCTATCAAAATTGGATTCTTCATCTCTAAATGTTTCCATAACCAGGGCTTGTTCATTGGCTTCATCGAAGTCTTCGGGAGGGTAATACACTTTTAAATTTGCTGAATTCATGGTCACTTCATGATTCGTTTCACAGTGCCGAATTATATAGGCATTATTTCTCAAATCCCTTATTATTTGATACGGTCCGTGGTACATTTTCTGGAACTTTTTGTACACGCTGTTCCCTGGATCCGAAATGGCGGGTCCTTTTACTAACACCATTTCTCCTGCTAATAGTGGCCGATGATACCTCTTGTGCCTATTTCTTCTTTGTCTCCTGTCGACTTGAGCTTTTAGATGCTCAAAGGCTCTTCTTATACGTACATCTCTTCCAGGCTGAGCGTCTGCTGGCCTAGGAATTACCAGACTCCAAGGTCTCTCTGGTTGCTCATTCCGATGTAACGTTATTGGTATCTCTCCCGTAGATTCATGGATTGTATTGTTTATACAAAATTCGATAATATCCAAGATATCTATCCACTTCCAATTTTCTTCGGCACAGTATATTCTACAATACTTGGCCGTCTCCCTCATCACTCTTTCTACAGGATTTGCCTCAGGATGGCGAATATTTGACAAAATCTGACGTATTCCAAGTCTTTCTAATTCTTGTCTGAACTCTACACTGGTGAAACAACTACCGTGATCCGACAACAAATTCTCAGGTTTTCCCAGAATCGGTATCACTTTTTCTTTGAGTCGTTTTAACACCTGTTTGGTACTAGTCTTCTGTATGGGAGCAAGGACAACCATTTTAGTGAAGACATCCATAGCCACCATTATGTGTCGATTTCCTCGTCTTGCCTTTGGCAAAGGTCCGAAGTTATCAATAGATATGATTTGACCTGGCCTTTCGGGCAACAATGGTATAGGCTTTTGTCTCATCAGAAATGCATTTGGTTTGATCCTTTGACATAAATCACATGTCTTTAGCGTGTCCCTTACAGTTTCTCTCAGTCTCGGCCATACAAATGCTTCTTTCAGCATCGAGACTGTTTTGTCGACTCCCATATGTCCGAACGATCTATGGGCTAGCCATACTATTTTCCTCTGCAAAATTGCAGGTACAACAATCCTTAATCGTGTATGGTCAGATTCCACAAACTTATATAATAATCCATTATAAAATGTGTAATCTTGAGCTATCTTATTAGCTTCCGTGTACGCCGGTGTTTCCCTTATCAAACTTCCTTCGAGGAAAGATATGAGGATGTTCATCCATGGATCCTCACGTTGCCGTTGACTAATGCTCCTTAACTCATTTAGAGTACGCTGATCCCTGTCTTCCAAATCAATAGCCATTACTTCCTCTTCTGTGAACTTTGGCTGTCTACTTAAGTAGTCTGGAACTATATTTTCTTTTCCTGGGCAGTATTCTATCTTTACATCAAACTGTTGAATATATAAAGCCCAACGCATCAACCTTTGACTGGATAGATCAGTCTTCATCAAAAAGGTTAAGGCTTTATGATCCGTTCTTAAAATGACCTGAAATCCATATACGATCTTTCGCCAATATTGCAGCGCGTGCAATATCGCTAACAGCTCGATTTCGCTGATCGTATAATTTTTCTCGTGTGGTTTCAGTCTCCGACTTGTGAAAGCTAGATAATTTTTCTTATCAGGGTTATCCGGGTTTTCCTGATATAGCATTGCCCCTATTCCAATCTGGGATGCATCTGTTTGAATTATAAATTTCTGATTAAAATCAGGATATCCTAGCTTCACATAGTTTAAGAGCATTTCCATGGCCTCCACGAATGCTTTTTCTGTTTCCTCCGTCCATTTCCACTTGCCCCCCATCTTCAGAAGGTCCTGTAGTGGTGCAACAGTTTTTGTGTATGATGGACAATGTCCTGAGAAGAAACCAATCAATCCCAAAAACTGGCGAACGTTCTTCACCTTCAAAGGCCTTGGAAAATCCCTTATCGATTCCAATTTGCATGGATTTGGTTTAACACCATCCTTATCAATCACATGCCCTAAAAATGTTACTTGCCTTTGACAAAAATTTGACTTCTTTAAATTGATTTTAAAATTTGCCCTTCTTAAGTCTTCCAATAATTTCTTCAATTTTTCTAAATGTCCCTCAATATTCTCCGAGGTAAGCAAAATATCATCCACATAACGGATAGTGCACTCTTTCACTTCCTCTGACAGGTTTCGATCAAGCTCTCTTATTAAGGCAGATCCCGCGGTTTTCAATCCAAACGGACATCTCCTAAAACAATAGGTTTGTTGGTCGAACTGAAATCCAGTCAACAAGCTGGTTTTCTCTTCCAGTTCGAGATGATGATACGAAGAAGTCATGTCAATATTTGTGAAAATCTTCTTGCCTTTGAACTTCCTCAGTATTTCTTTTATGGGTGGTGCCGAATCATTTTCTGGTATGATTTTTGCATTTAAATTTCTGGCATCTAGACACACCCTTACTGAGCCATCCGGTTTGCTCACAATCACTAATGGACTAACATATGGTGTCGCCATCTTTTCTATAACACCTGCATTCATCATCTCCTGCAGTGTTTTCTTAGTTTGTGGGTAATGTTTTTCCGCAACCGGGTATGGTTTTTGTCTGAACGGTGCCCAATCATTGACTTGGAACGCGTATTTAAAATTTTCAATCTTCCCTGGCTTGGAATCAAATACGTCCCTAAAATTCAATAATAATTCCTTTAATTGTTCCTTGTTTTCGAGGTTAACTTTAGCTTCCTCTACTTTTCCTGACAGGTTGGTCTCGAACTCAGTTTCCAAATCATCTTCGAGTTCTATATTGAGGACTTCAAATATCCTTTCTATGTCCTTACAACCTTCTTCCGTTACTTCTTCCACATGCCATACCTGTTCTCCTATTTTCACATCCTGTTCCTGTAGGTTAATGTTTTGTTCATCCACATCCTCTCTTTGGATTCTAATGCAGTTTTGCGCTAGGTCTATGATGACCTTGTTCTCACGGATAAAATCAATACCTAATATGACATTATACGGTAATTGATTTACCAGCAAAAAGCATTGCGAAATTTCAGCGTTACCCATGATCAGATCAATGTATACCTGAAATTTGCATGTTAAAGATTTTTCAGGGATAATTCCCTTAATCTTTACACTTGATGTGGGGATTTTTAATACGCGGCCTCTTGTTTCCAATTCATTCAGAAGGGTTTGCGTAATTAAACTCATTGTTGATCCGGTATCAATCAATGCCCTGACCAGTAATCCTTCTATTCTTAGCATAATTATGGGTAATTCTCTTTTGATAGGTGGGATTCCTTCCACATCCTCATTAATTAGCTCATCTGGTCTTGCTATCCAATTCACAATTTCTACCTCCTCCCAGCTCCTGGTATGTTTCCACTTTTGACGATTTAAATTTGGAGTTTTTTTTTATCCTGAGGGCTCCCTTTTCCCTCATTCTTTAACTGAGCTTGTAGTTCCAAGCTTTGAGCTCCATCTAGTCGGTCGGGTGATTTCCGGTTCTTGATTGCCTCACTCCAACGGACTTTTTGCCTTTCAGGTTCGTCTGGTCGTTCGTTCATGTAACGAAGACTTTCCTGATATCTTTCCTCTATTTCGGCCCGATATTCATCATCCCTATCCTCTGGCCTTACGTTCCTTCGGGGATAATTCTCCCATTTCTTTCTGTTTTCTTGCCTCTGATGGTTATTGTTATAGGGTCGGCTCTCTTGTTGCCTATAACCCGTATTCCTAGGATTTCTTCCTCGATATCCTCCTCTGTGGTATGGCTGTATTCCTCTAGGCTCTTGGTGCCCATACTCTCGACCTAGTCCTTGAGTATCAGTGCTGGTGGACTGATTCCTGGTCGATGGTTTTTCGCGGGTTTCCTGACTGCTGGCCATGTGTACCTGTTCAGTCTCTCTTTGGTGCCTAGGAGTTACGTGTGACGTCGTCATGTCTAATTGACGTAATACACTCTCCACTTCCACAGCACTTCTGGCTTTGGATGAGATTAACAGCCTCTGAATCTCATATGGAAGTTGTCTTGCAATGGCGGCACACAGGTCGTTCTCAGCTGGAGCAATATCAAGTTCGCGGAATTTACATAGCTGAGCGGTAAAAAATTCCGAGTACTTAGTTGGTGCATTTGTGCTGTACTTCCTAGAGTACAGATCTAGCCTCAAATTCTCCTGGACGTCTGCTGCCCAATATCGTTTTAAAAAGGCTTCTCTAAAGCCTTCAACCGTATCAAAGGTGTACCTGAAGCTTCTGAACCAGGTGAGACAATCACCTGCCAACAACTTCTCAATAGCTCTCAGTCTCCGATCCTGAGGAACCTTCATTTCGTTTAAGTACTCTGCGACTTCCTTTAGCCAGTATTTTGGAGTAATTGACATGTTATTACCCGTAAATTTTACCGGTCTGTCCTCATTCGATTTGATAATGTTTATTATCTGACCATTTGTCTGGTTCATGTATGGGGTTGACATCGCCATCGGATATCCTGGGTTCTTGTAAGGGCTCTCCCCTCCTAAGTCCCTATCGGTATCTGTGCCTTGTTCACGGGAATCTACCCATCCTGTCTTTGGAAACTCCTCCTGATTCTCAAATTCTAATTTCCTTTCCCTTCGGGCACTTTCTTCATTAGCCATGAGTTGGATTTCCATTTGACTGTTCTTATGTTCAGTCCTCTCCAACCGGGATCCTAATTCATTTTGAATTCTTTCCTGATTTTTCTTACTGGTTTCCAGTTCTTGTTTGAGTTGGTTTTTGTCGTTCCTGAAGCTATTCCTGATTTCATTTAAGTGTTCTTCTACCTCTTTCTTGATGACCATGACCTGTTCTGTTATAATTTCTGGTTTAACGTCACCTCTGGTATCTAGGTCTTCTCGTATTTCCTTTATCTTTTTCTCCATCTCTCTTTGTCCTTTGACCATATTTACTTTAATTCCTTCCAGTTTTTCCTCAGTTTTCCCTTGACTCTTATATAATATCATCAAGTCATTTTGGATCTGGCCTACTTCCATATGAGTTTTTCCTACTTCGACCTTTAATGTTCCGATGGTTCCCTGAACATCATTAATACCCTGACTTATTTCATCTATCTTATGGGTACTTTCCTTATTTTCGTCCTCTCGTTGTTTTCTTTCACTCTGGAGATGCCCCTCGTATATACCTAATCTTCGATTTATTTCACCCTCATACTTCTTTAAGTTATCATCTACCTGCCCGGTAAACAGCTCAAATTGACTTTTCATATCCCGCGCATCCTTTTGATTTTGATTTTTCATCTCAGTTACTTCGGTCTGAACTACACCGATTTTATTCTCGAGGGTTCCTACTTTCTCCTCAACCTTTCCAAATCGGGTTCCTAGCTCATTCACACTTTGTTTTATTTCATCCCGGGATGTTTTACAGATATCGCTGTTAGATTTTATCTGAGCTTCTAATTTTTTCTGCACACCTTGGATCTGGGTTACAAGTTTCTTTTCACATTCCTCTACATTTTCTTTACATGCTTTTTCCATGCTATTTAATTTAGTTTCTATAGTACCAAAATTATCCTCTAAAATTTTAAAATTTTCTTGGCATTCATTTTGTGATTCTCCCATATTTTTGTTCATAGTATTTATTTGGCCTTGCAATTCTGACTGAAATACTTTATTTTCCCTTTGAATTTCACTTGCGATTTTCCCTTTTAAATCATTTAATTTGTCCCCAAACTTAGTGTCAAAATCTTGAAATTTGGTATTCATTGTTTCTTCTAAAACCTTGGACCCCACTTTCATTTCCTTAATTTCAACCTTCAGTTCCTTATCCATTTTTATACAATTAGCTTCGATAGCTTCTAATTTAGTTCCCATGTTATCACTTTTAGCTTCGATATCTACTAATTTAGTTCCCATGTTATCACTTTTAGCTTCGATATCTACTAATTTAGTTCCCATATTAGCACTATCAGTTTTTAGTGACTCAAAACTTTGATTCATGGATCCTAACTTTTGGTTATTTTCCTCCTGTTGGCTGTCCAACTTATTCAAACTCTCATTTATGGATTCGAACACTTTGTTATTTTCATCCTTTTGGAGGCCCAATGTATTGTTTATAGCCTCCAACTTCTCATTGTTATCGGCTTTTATAGCCTCCAAAAGCCGTTGCATCTCTTCACTCAATGCCATCTTATTAGAATATAGTGGGCCACTAATGCCACATCGCTAGAACATGTTTGAGAGATAGTAATCTGAACCATTGTGTCCCAATTTCTTTAAAAATTTACTTTGGTACGGGTGTTTACTACACCGTACCCTTTTGATATTCTTATTCAAACTCAAAGACCTTTATGGAAGTATTTAAAATTCAAAATTTCGAAAAACCATTTTAAAAAAATGAAAATTTTGATTTTTCGAGAAAACTCGGGTTTTCCCTAGGAAAACTCAGCCCTGCGTACTGGGCGCCATGAAAGGGATATGTTTTGCTAGCAGCCCCACGTTGAAGCCACTACACAAATTTAAACTATTCCGGTTCCAAATAAAGACGGAGTCCATAAGATAACACAAATGTTATTTTAAATAGGTGGGTTTCATTACACCCAACAATTCACGATTATTTTCACTTCCATAAAGAATTTATCTTAAAGTTCCAAACAACTACGAGCTTCTTTGGCTCGATACTTTCCCATAATAATGGTGTCATATTTTTGTACACCTCAAGAATTATTTTTATCTTTTCTTATCATCAAAACAAATATATAATTACATTTAAAATTGCATGTTAATTATTCACTTCAATATTTGGGCATATCACATGTTCTCCATATTTACTATCTCTCTCAAGTTTTGCAAATTCACTACGGTGATCGGGAAAACTATTTGTGTACTCCAGAGTTATAAAGATTACTTGACAAAGTCAAAAACTATGATCACTCCCGAAACCTAGTTATCTTCACAAAACTCGTGGATTCCTATTTTCCATCCAATATTACAATAGGGATTTTATTTAACTCATTTGTCTTATAAGACCATTATCACATAAGAAAACTACGATCTGAATTGGCAAGCGATAATATCAATCTACAAGGACCTCGGTTCAACGCCCGGGTCATTAACAACTTTAAACACTCACGGTGTATTTAACACATCTTACAAGACGGTTTTTACCCACCCTCGCTCGATGAGGGTCAGGCCATTATACTCGGGCGTGATTTATGACAAGGAAAGCGACTCTCTGCCTAACCTACGGTGGCAGCTCTCTTCAATGCTTTAAAACAAACCTTCACATTATTCTCAGTTCTGTGGAGAGACCTGGCTTTTACTTCACTTATTTCCATTCAACAATATTCTTTGGCTCATAAACCACTTTCGTAACCTTGGCATTTATTAATTATGAGAGGGTCCTCATTGATTGGGAAGATTAATACACATTCTACGACGAATAATTAGGGGCTTTAACAACAAGAGGATCTAGATTCGAATCTCTTAACATGCCTCGGGAACATTTCCACATCAGAGGACTTATACAAAACGCGATTTAGGGTCAAGCCGTAGCTTACAGGACCTACGCTCAATAATACCGTACATTAGCTCCCTTTTAAATAATACACACATGGCCTCGTGATCCACGTCACAATTTAGAGGACTTACAACATATCTCAATTCACTGCAATCAACTACCCTCCATAAGTAATTTACCAAGTACTTTAACTTTTACGCGTTCCTAGCGTGACTTTTTATTTAATTGCGTTCCATTACGCTACACATTACTTGACGGCCGAATGTCTTCCAAAGAACTGATAAATTTCATAGTAACAATTGATACATATCTTAATTCTTATATTAATCTTTTCCGTTGACAATAAATCGCTCCCTTTTTAAGAACACGCATTCACATCATGTCTTATACATTTGTTAAGGCTTCAACGCTCTATATTTTTATATCATTCAATTTAATCTTTATTTAGATTTCTTTACCTTGTTATTCACATCATGTTTTCATTCCTTACAAAAGCTCAAAAGCTAATTCTTTCATATAATTCACATTTACCTTTATGTAAATATCTTTGTTATAATTATTATTATCACGCTTGCTTTTATAACATTCATTAAATACTGACATTTTATTCCATGCATTTCCTCTACAGGATTTATTATTTCACATAATTATTTATTATTTCTTAAAACTTTATTTTCGTTCAGATCGCGTTCTTATTTATTTATTATTCATTTAAAAACATCCCTTATACTCAAAACTCCGGTGGAATTGTACACACAATTTTTTCTGACACCAAAACATAATGAAAATCTTTACTTACATGTTTAAGGTCGCTTTCTGACCTTTATTCTCGTTAGATGTGACATTTTGGCCCACCTTCTTGACCTACTCCATATTGTACAATCTCATCTTATGTACAGAAATTTCTTGACACATATTCACTATATTTAACACTGACAACATTTTTTTTAATACACTGGTGTATCCGTTTTGAACACACATTAAAACACTAAAAAATATTACTCTGGTACATATTATAACACATATCACTGTGCATAAAACGCCTTCACTTTACCTAAAACACTTAAAATGACACTCTTATTTCTTTTCTTACAATATTTACACTTCACTCCTATCACACGGGTGTATCTCAACGATTTTTACAATTTCTGTCGGCTGTTGATGATCCCTGATGTGAATCCTATCGACCTGCATTGGACGTGTGATTTTACTCGTTCAAAGTTTCTCTCTCCTACAATGGAAACTACTGGTTTCAGTCTCTCAAAACCGCTTCTATTGTCTATTACTCGGCTTTACTTTATCTGCTTTAACTAGGCGATAAATGTCTTTTCTTTGCCGTCACCTCTATTTATATATGGTGGTCTATCGCACCCTATAGATTCTATATCTTGGCCTCCCTTCGAGGACCGTATACTGTCTATCGTATATTTTTGACGTTTTCTCACTAGAGTACGTTTTCCCTCTGGTTTCGAAACTAAGTTCCTAAGTTCCTTTCGCTTGAACTTCTATCTTTCGCGATCGTAATTACTGTAAAGTTCCTTTACAGGACTTAATGTCTTTAACAATGTCTTTACTAAACGTAACGCCGTTTATTTGTTGGAGTTCTTATAAAATTCGTAACTGTATTGAACTAGTGTTCTTCTGGAACTCGAAGTTCCCTACTGGTCGCTGTGTCTTACTTTGGCGATATTGCTTTAAAGTCCGTATATTTAATGTTCTTTATATTTTAGGACTCTTCAAAGTCTCGAACTGCTAACCCTCAGCGTAGCGTACTTATATCGTAACTGGTCTACACTCGGTGAACTTGTAGCATAGCCTCCCACAGGCTCTGGATCGATGTCTGATACAGCTTAACGTCCCCCTCACGGGCTCTTGAATACTGCGTATACGATGTGGTGCAGCACTTCCGCTCACGGAATGCTCGTAGACTGATGATTATGATGCTCCAGCGTAACGCCCCCCTGGACGGACTAATACTGCATGTACTGATACAGCGTGACGTTCCCCTCACGGGCTCTCGTAGACTGCATGATTGGCTTGGTGAGGCCAGGAGTTTTATACCTTTCAGTCACAAAAAGATAAAATCCTAGTCCTTTTCGTGACCAACTTCTGAACTAATTGTCGCACAATTAATAAAATTATATATCCAGAAAGCTCGTCTTCCAAACGTAAAATAATCTTCCTGTGCATGGAAATCGATCGTGCATTTCCGAGATATTAATTAATTTCTCGTCCTCAACTGTGTGGGTGGTGCTGTTCTTTTTTTAATCTCCCACTCCTTAGGTCTCGGTGAACCCCCAATGACGTCTACTTGCGTTTGCAGTTTTCTCCTGTGCAATTTTTACAAGGTTTTTCTTTGCACAAAAATCTCTAATCCAAATTGATTCACCGTACTGTATCTGTTTACTTATTTTTATACTCGTAAACGGGTTAAATTTAATTATTCCTGTTCTGACTCAGCAGCGAGGTTGCCATATTCCTGCAACGTAAGAGCAATTTCCGAGTCCAGCTTCTTCGTCTTACAGTCAAAACTTTCCACTCGTTCTAATAATATCCATGACTGGCTCCTTATAAATGTCAAGAGGCATGAGCTCATCTAAGGAACACCTGGCCCTAGCGCTTGCACAATGTTAGGCTATAATCCTGGCTTGAAATCTCTCTCCGTTCCCTTAGAGACTGTATGATTCTTTCATTCCTTTCTCAAAGTACATGGATTCGACCCTCTTTGAGGCCATGGTACATGGGTTCAGTATATTGGCCTTCACCGCCAGTGAATTAAAACTCAGCATTTTTTCTAGGTCCAGGCATGGATACCAAGAGCCCACTGATGAGCCAGCTTGGTGTTCTTAGGTGAAAGCCCACTCTACGCACGGCATAAACCTAGAAAAATTGCTGAGTTTTAATATCGGTAGACTTTATTTCTTCATCTAAGATTAGGGACATATTTGGTCATCAGCTAATTGTCCTTAGATGTGAGAATGGGATTTGACTAATGAAATGAAAATCCACAGCCTGCTTCCAGTCTCCGACCGGGTCAGGAATGGAATGAATGAAGCCCCCATCTAGCGGCGAGGATATGAACTGTGCCGGCTGCCGAGGCCTGACGCACTCCTCTGGAGCAATGATTAAATGAATGACAGATGAAATGAAATGATAGTGGAGAGTGTTGCTGGAATGAAATTTTGACAGGGAAAACCGGAGTACCCGAAGAAAAACCTGTCTGCCTCCGTTGTGTCCTGCACAGATCTCACATGGAGTGACCGGGATTTGAACCACGGACCCAGCGGTGAGAGGCCGGCGTGCTGCCGCCTAAGCCACGGAGGCTGGGATTTGACTAATAACTTGAATTATTGAAGTTACATCACTAGGGTGTTTAGTTGTGATTATTTGATACTTTTCGCCGTTGAGCTTTCTAGGTGGTAAAGGTATTTCTTAAGCACTCTTACTCGAGCGGAGTGTTTGTAAGGTTGTAAAACATAAGCGCATGATGTAAATTAAAGCATAAAGTATTAAAGCAACACATTTAGACATTTAAGGAGAAAGTCATTCCCCTAGGCTTTATCATGTAATATGCTATGTTAAAAATGAATGTTATACCGTCAGAATTGCAACTCTTTTCAGTTCGGAGTGTTAATTATGCTTAATGACATAATTTGAATGAGGTTAGCTTACATCTTACATTTGCCATGGAATAAACATAACGAAAAAAATTGATATGTCATAAAAATCCGTGTTCTAGTACCAGGCCTAGTGATATTAAACAAATTTGGATTGTATTCTAAAAACAAAAACTAAATTCTTAAATCCCTCCCCTTGCTAATCACATTTAACGTAGTCTCTCTGTTAGAGAAGATTTATGAACCGACGTTGGCAACTTTGATAATGTATTTCTCGTGCATAATCCGCACTAACTGCCATCGTTAAAGACTGAGGCTGTAAGGGGCAATAAGGATATTATCGTTATATAGTAATTAAAAACTGATGTATATTTCCTTGATAAATATTTTATTTATAAAGTGGTATTGTGGAATTATTCATTATAGTGAATGACATATAAAGTTTCAAGCTACGTCATAACAAGAGGGGTTAGTTAGCTAGTTATTGTTGCTTTAAGGAGTGGAATAGCGAGGTCATTAGACGTGCCCGAATAACGACGTGAATTTGGTTCGTTATAAGGAACACTCATCCCCTGACTCCTTGGTTTTATAATATACTAGCTGAAGTACCCGTGCTTCGCTACGCGTCATAAATAAATTAAAATGTGAAGGTGACAGTTAAAACAGGGGATAGGCGAGGTGCTGCGCAGAGGGAGATTAAGGATGGAACATTTTGTCCAACTACACCGCTCGGCGTTGACCGTGTTTTATAGCACAAATGTAGGTTTTACTCGCTAACAGTTGCAGATACCTTTCGGATAGAATATATAATTTTAAACCTCGCATATGCCATCAAAAGTTTGCTATTTCTTAGCGTTCTCTTTTTATTTGAAATGGAAATATGAAAGTTTGAAACCAAAGGGTGTAGTGACGTCACTAAAATGGTCGCCATTTTAAATAGTGCAAAGTATTGAAATCAAAAGTAACCTATATGTTAACCAGGTAAATCAGCTACTTCCATGTAAAATTCACGTAAATCGGACCAGTGGTACTTGCGAGATTGAGTAATACACAGACACACACCATCTCAATTTTAGCCTCGCTTCGCTCGCGTCATAGTCGTATCATATTGTTTTTCAATGAAATGCAGGTTTAACCCCGTTAACACCCCTTTAGAACCTGAATACCCAAAAATCCCTCCTTAGTAGACGTTTTAGACACACAACAAACATATCCCCAAAATATCATTCTTCTAACTTTAATAGTTTTGGTTGGTCGATGAGAGCAAACATCCAAAAATCCTTCCTTATTGGACGTTTTTCTTCCAGAAGTTCACCCCTCCCCATTTGCCCCTTAAATTGCATTTATGAAAACACGGTCGAACACCTATTTATTTTATTTATTTATTCATTTATTTATCTATTTTTAAGCTGATAGATTTCTTCCGAGTTTCAGACTCCTCCCTATGTCGTTTAAGAGATACACGCTCAGTTAGGAATCTTTCAACCCCCACTTTTCATCCCTTTCACCTCATAATATACGCTACATCGAAAAACCATTAGACATGTGTCAGCTTATTTTTAATGATTAGTATATGTGCCAAGTATCACATCCCCAAATGAAACCACTCGTGAGATATTGTTATTCAATGGAAAGCACGTTTACCCCCTTAACACCTCTTTAGAACCTGAATATCCAAAACTCTTTCCTTAGTGGACGTTTTCGACATACAACGAACATATCCCCAACATTTCATGTTTCTAACTTCAATAATTTTGGCTGGGCGATGATGAGTGAGAGAGTCAGTCAGGACATTTTCTTTCATTTATTTTTGATAATTTCACCCGTCCCAATGAACCCCTTAAATTGGATTTATGAAACAAACGGTCAAACACCTATTTACTTATTTAAAGCTGTTTTCCCCCTGAGTTTGATGAGTTAGTAAGTGAGTCAATCAGTTAGGACACTTTCTTTCCTGTTTTTCCCCCAGAATTTCACCCCTCTCCAAGGGCCCCTTAAATTGGATTTATGAAAAAACGTTCGAACACCTATTTACTTGTATTTTAAGCTGTTTTTCCCACCGAATTTCAAACTTCACGCCTGTGTCGTTTCAGAGATACACGCTCCGTCAAGAATCCCTCACCCCCCAATTTTCACCCCTTTCACCTCATAATATACACCTCATCGATAAACCCTTAGACATATGTGTGATTATTTTTAATGATTATTTTATATACCGAATATCACATCCCCAAACAAACAACTCATGAGATAACGTTATTCAATGAAATGCACGATTACCCCCTTGACACGTCTCTAAAACCCGAATAAACAAAAATCATTCCTTAGTTAACGTTTTCGACATACAGCGAACATATTCCCAAAATTTCATGCTTCCAACTTTAATAGTTTTCGCTGGGCGTGATGAGTGAGTGAGTGAGTCAGACAGGACATTTTCTTTCATTTATTTTACCAGAATTTCACCCCTCCCCATGGGCCCCTTAAATTGGATTGATTAAAAAACGCTTGAACACCTATTACCTTATTTCTTAAGCTGTCTTTTTCCCCTGAGTCAGTCGGTTAGGACACTTTCTCTCCTTTTTTCCCCAGAATTTCACCCCACCCCATTGGCCCCTTAAATTAATTTATGAAAAAAAACCAGTCGAAAACCGATTTACTTACTTTTTAAGCTTAATTTTTTTCGCTGAGTTTCAAATTTCTCGCCTATGTCGTTTAAGAGATAGGCCTACACGCTCCATTAGGAATCCGTCAACCCCCACTTTTCAGCCCTTTCACCTCATAATAATATACCACATCGAAAAACGCTTAGACACATGTCTGCGTATTTTTAATGATTAGTTTATATGCCGAGTATCACATCCACAAATGAAACCACTCGTGAGATATTGATATTCAATGAAATGCAGGTTTAACCCCCTTAAGACCCCTTTAGAACCCGAATATCCAAAAAACCTCCCTTAGTGTACGGTTTTGACATACAACGAACATATCCCCGAAATGTCATGTTTCCAACTTCAATATTTTTGGCTGGGCGATGATGAGTGAGTGAATGAGTCAGGACATTTCCTTTCAATTTTTTTTCTTCAGAATTTCACCCCTCCCGATGAACCCCTTAAATATGATTGAAAAACAAACTGTCGAAGAGCTATTTACTTACTTTAAAGCAGTTTTTCCCCCTGCGTTTGATGAGTGAGTCAGTCAGTCAATCAGTTAGGACACTTTCTTTCCTGTCCCCCCCCCCCGAATTTCACCCCTCCCCATGGGCCCCTTAAATTGGATTTATGAAAAAGCGGTCAAACACATATTTAGTTATTTTTATGCTGATTTTTTTCCGCTGAGTTTCAAACTCCTCACCTATGTCGTTTAAGAGATACACGCTCCGTTAGGAATCTTTCAATCCCCACTTTTCACCCCTTTAACCTCATAAACACATCGAAAAACCCTCAGACACGTGTCTTGTTACTTTTTAATGATACGTGTATATGCCGTGTACCACATCCCCCAATGAAACCAATCGGGAGATATTGTTATTCAATGAAATGCAGGTTTAACCCCCTTAAGACCCCTTTAGAACCTGAATATCCAAAAAATCCTCCCTTAGTAGACGGTTTTGACATACAATGAACATATCCCCAAACTGTCATGTTTCTAACTTCAATAATTTTGGCTAGGCGATGATGAGTGAGTGAGTAAGTGAGTGAGTCTGGACAGTTTCTTTCAATTTTCTTTTTTCAGAATTTCACCCCTCCCCATGAACCCTTTAAATTTGATTTATGAAAAAAAACTGTCGAACAGCTATTTACTTACTTTAAAGCAGTTTTTTCCCCTGAGTTTGATGAGTGAGCCAGTCAGTCAATCAGTTAGGACACTTTCTTTCCTGTTCCCCCCCCCCAGAATTTCATCTCTCCCCATGGGCCCCTTAAATTGGATTTATGAAAAAACTGTCAAACACATATTTACTTCTTTTTTATGTTAATTTTTTTTCGCTGTGTTTCAAACTCCACGCCTATGTCGTTTAAGAGACACACGCTCCGTTAAGAATCTTTTAATCCCCACTTTTCACCCCTTTCACCTCATAATATACACCACATCGAAAAACCCTCAGACACATGTCTTCTTATTTTTAATGATGAGTTTATGTGCCGAGTATCACATCCCCCATGAAACCAATCGGGAGATATTGCAATTCAATTAAATGCAGGTCTACCCCCTTAACACCCCTTTAGAACCTGAATAGCCAAAATTTCTCTCTTAGTGGGCATTTGCGGCCCTTGAGGAAGCTGCATACCAGATATCATTCCAATCCGTTCGGTGGTTTCTGAGATTTCGTGATGAATAAATGAATGAGTGAGTGAGTGGTATTTGACAAATACGAGGCACGTCCAGAAAGTAAGCTCCGTTTGGTAATAAAATTAAATTGTGTACAGATACAGAAAAAATATGTATTGCACAACATTCTACACCTCTTAAACTACCTTTCCACATAACTGCCGAACTTTTGCAGGCATTTGTCATAGCGTGGCACAAGTTTTTGGATACCTTCTTCATAGAAGTTTGCCGCCGACCCGTAAACGAGAGTGAAGACTCCCCTTAAGATATCCTACTGTTTGGCCATCACTGTTAGGCAAATTGCGTATGTGGTCAGGAGAACTCCTAAACATACGCAGTTCTCCTGGTAAGCACGCAATTTGCCTAACGGTGATGGCCAAACAGTAGGATATCTTAAGGGGAGTCTTCACTCTCGTTTACGGGTCGGCGGCAAACTTCTATGAAGAAGGTATCCAAAAACTTGTGCCACGCTATGACAAATGCCTGCAAAAGTTCGGCAGTTATGTGGAAAGGTAGTTTAAGAGGTGTAGAATGTTGTGCAATAAATATTTTTTCTGTATCTGTACACAATTTAATTTTATTACCAAACGGAGCTTACTTTCTGGACGTGCCTCGTATATAGTAGAAAGAAGATAGTGTCAAGTCTTTGTTATGCTAAACTCGGTTGACAGTGCTGTGTGAGAAGTTGAGTAACTAACGGGATTTCAAGTAAAGATCCTCATTTTCTCTACCGGTAGTGCTGAGCGCAATTAGCATCAAGTCGGCCGTGTCTCGACTTGAGCTATGTTGCCATGGAAACTATCTGCCTTGCCATTCCTTCATGAGTATATTTTATGATTTGATTAGCCTGTTTTTGAGTGAAAAAGGACCGAAATCAGAAGAATAAGAAAGACTATCGAAAATTCATGTAGCCAGCGGTTCCTTCTGGGTCCTAAACTATGTGTATGCAAAATATGGTTGAGATTGGTGGAACGGTGTAGATTTGTATACGGAACCAACATATATACATACATACACACAGACTTTCACTTTTATATATTAGATAGAGGACATACAAAACACTGCAGAATCATTATTATTATTATTATTATTATTATTATTATTATTATTATTATTATGTACTTATTTATTTATTTATTTATTTATTTGAGTTGTTTAGATTACAAAGAACATTTGTATATTTATGAGTTGCTTATCTAAATGAAGTTCTAAAATTTAAGAACCTAATGATACAGTCATGAAATAAAGCACACAAAAACGTTGCCAATGTTATGTGGTAATTTTAAATGTCGTAGTGCTTCAGGTAAGAAATGAGTAATTTATAGATTTGACACAATGACACAACGATATCTTAATTATTATTTTTAATTGAGCTTTTAGATAAAGAAGGCTTCATTGTCAAGCCGAAACATGTGCAACAATTGAATAGTTATTTCTTAATTGGTATTGATTGGCGTAGTATCTTTAAGAATCATCTTGGTTATGATATGCAATAGGATAACAGAAATAATCATCGTCAAGTAATGTTTGGTTTTCAGAAAGAAAATATCTAGGTTATGAGCAATTACAGGACCCAAACCATAGCATCCTAATATAGAACAAAGGTAGCAAAACTTAGAACAACGAGTCCATTAACTGTAGTCCACATCGTTTCGTAGTGGCTAGCATCTTGGCCGTCATCCCTGAGATCAGGGTTCGATTCCCGACTCTGCCAAGGCATTAATTTTTGGTTTGAGGGCTACAGTGGAGTACATTCAATCTCGTGAGGTAAACCTGAAGAGAGAGTGTTCGATCCCACCTCAACCATCCTAGAAAATGTCTGGATGGTTTCTAACTTAAGGCCACGGCTGCCTCCTTCCCAATCCTCTCCTGAATTACAAACACGCACACTACTACAGCCACCACAACAACACAGCTTATCAGACAAATTCTACACACAACCAAGTACATATGCTAAGTGTTCACGATGTCTCAGCCCCTCAAATGGAACAACAACAACAAATATTTACTGTTATGAAATATAGGGCGCCCGAGAATGTTCTCCGCAGTGGGTACTGCTCGAGTCTAAGCTGCGTAAACCTGAGAGGAATGTGCATCGCGGACTATGAGAAACGGTGTTGACAAGTGATGAGGTTTCTCGGTCCGTGCATAGTACAGAACCAAATACATTGGTCGGTGACTCACTGACTCATTCGTAACACCACAGTGGTTTGAGAGAAGACCCTATGTTAGCAGTATTGGAATAGACGAGCATGTCAAGTAACACGGCGGGCTGTAGACAGGCCTTTCTCTTCTCGCCTGACCCTTCCCTGCTCTTTCTCCTCATCCCGCAAGTTCATAGAGCTTGGACTCGCACAGTACGTGCAGCTGTGAGTGGTTGAGTCATGAGTTTTAGTTGGCTACACTGCACTGTGTCCTTCAAAGCGGGACTTCCCCGTGTGAGCTGTCGGTGTATATCGCGATAAGCGTGCGAGCCTCCACGTCTTCAGCGAGCGTTCAGACAGATTATTATTGGAAGAGTGCAACAGTATACAGGCGGTAATATTTACTACTGAAGAGAGAGTTTTTTGGTGGAATACGTTATTCGCGAAGGCGATCGGTTTACAGAAAATGTAAAATTAAAATTTCAGGCGCGCTTACCTAATTCAAAGTGTCCAAACCGTGATACCGTTCGGGATTTGGTAAGTAAATTTCGTGTGACTGGCTCAGTTCACGATGTACCGGGAACAGGCAGGCCTACGCTTTTAACAGACGAAAAACTTGATGAAATCTCCGATAAAATGCTGCCTAGTCCAAGTAAATCAAAACGAAAATTAGCTCAACAAACAGGAATCTCTAAGTCAACAGCACATAAAGCTGTAAGAGACAAGCTTCAGTTGTTCCCTTATAGTGGGCGATGTATGGAAGATAGATATATGCTCTCGCGGACATTTTTGTAGAACTTTTCATGCTGAACAATTTTTACACTCATAGTAATTAGATATTTTTAACGGTTTGCCCAGAGTAAGCTTACAAAGCGCTCGGACGCCAGGTATTTTATCGACTTTTGCACTAAAATCGTTACTGCTCGGCTTCCTTTGATAATAAATAAATTATTTTCTACAGCAATCATACTCGATATAGCCTTTACAGAATGGTGAAAACCGCATCAAAATCCATGCAGTGGTTCTCGAGTTTACCCGTAACATCCAAGAATCGGGGACTTTGTTTTATACTAAGTAGAGATGATGCAAGCGGCAGCCGTGCTACCAACGTAACAGCTATAGCTAGCTCTCGCAGACGCATGTGGGCGCTGAGGAGAACATTCCCGGACTCACTGTATAACCAATTGAAATAAGACAATTTCCTTAGCGGTACTTGTGAACCAATACATTTGCTTCTCATGTTCTACTTGTTACAGCCTGGCTGCGTGGCTTAGCGGCAACGTTCTCACTTACTGTGCCCAGGGTTGCAGGATCGAATCCGGGTGCAGATCCTGGCGAAAATTCGAGGGAGCCGTGTCAGTAGATTTATTGGCACGTTAAAGATCCCATTCGGGGCAGAATTCTGGCACCCCAGCGTCCCTAGAGGCTGCAGTAGTTAAAAGGGAGGAAAAACTAATATTCTTCTTCTTCTTCGTCTTCTATTTGTTACAGTTCGTTGACGGATGGGAACTCAACCAACAGTTCTTCCCCAATGCTGAAGATCATCCCAAACCACTGAACATGCGGTATCGAGAGTTCTGTGGTTCGGAGAAGAAGAAAGAGATTTTCCAGTCGTCACAGAACGCTGCCTTGGTCCAATACCGCATCCCCACTGCAGGGAGGGGGTTCAGTTTCCGCGTGCACTTCCCTCTCAACTCAGCTCGTAAGTCTGTGTTGTAGCTGGTGAGTAAGTCACAGCAGAGAAGTGCATTTTACACTTCTTGTTCACCTATTACAAAGTAGTGTTAGAAGTCATTTTTCAGTGTTGCCTTAGTAATCGAAATTCGATGTTTCTCAGTCGGTCAACACAACTGTATCCAAGTGAGGTGAGTTATTCCCTAATCCTGAAATAAAAAAACCCTACATGAGATTAATAAATACACTGGAAGCCTCCATGACTTACAGTTGTATTATCCAGAGTTGGAATCTGACATTTCGGCGCCACTGAGCAAAAACAGTTGACGACTAGATCGCACGCAAGGCTTGTTGCCATGGAAACCATACAGCGCTGCCAATTTGAATGACGCTATTTGACCACGTGCTTGACGCTTGACCAACCGCTTGTTTGGTTGCCTCCAGTGTGCACACTGACCTTGCTGCGTTATAATTGTTTTGAGTTAGTTAATTACTTTCTTGTGTAGGATTTATACTTATATTTATAATTCATTAGTGTCCGTTATTTATTTATATAGTGTTAGTGTAAGTTTAAGCTTAGGTTCGTGTGAATTAGATTAAGGTTACCGATAGCTTTCTTTTTGTTTACTAGTGGTGTCGCGAGGGGATGGACAACTTTTTCCCTGGTACAGGTCTCGGCAGCATAGGTTGCGATTAGGATGAGGTGTTGACAGCTGAAAACAGGGCGAAGGTGGTGTCGCATGAGGAAAGAGTAGTAAGCGAAGCGCGGGAACGTGAAGGTGTTATTGACACAGCTGTGGACGACTTATTAATAATTTCCCTCGGCGATTCCTCATCCACCAGTGCAGGATCCAGTGACGGAGAGGACCGGGATGATGATGATATGGATGGGATAGAGCCCAGTGATAAGCTTCTGTCTTCTAAAGCGTGAGTTAATAGTCTATACAATGAACGTATATTTTGTAATACATTTATGTGTTTCTTGTGCCTTGTAACTTATTCTACAGGAGATATAAATTGCTAAATAACACGGAAACAATCACGTGTTGTCGTTTCGCCTTGAACATTTTTGCTTTATGATAGTAGGCTATTCGTAATTTTGCTATTCATTACAATATTTTAGGCCTCTCCTCAATTTGACGGGCTATTATTTTATTTTACAGTGTGCACCGAACTGTTTTAAACAATGCTTTGTTTAAGATTTTTGAAAACCATCTGAGTAAAAATGTAATAAATGTAATGACGGTGCTAATGTTGTTATGAGCATGATGAAATGAATGGGAGGGTGAAGTACGCATGTGCTCGGTAGTAGCATAGTGGCAACGCTGCCTTTAGTTCAACGGTTCTCCGCCGAACTGTCAGATTCCAACTCTGGAAAATACACCTATAGGCGGCAGCACGCCGGCCTCTCACCGCTGTGTCCGTGGTTCAAATGCCGGTCACTCCATGTGAAATTTGTGCTGGACAAAGCCGAGGCAGACAGGTTTTACTCCGGATACTCCGGTTTTCCGTGTCACAAATTTCATTCCAGCAACGCTCTCCACTTTCATTTCATTGCATTTGTCATTCATTAAATCATTACCCTAGGGGAGTGCGACAGGTTCCGGCAGCTGACACAGTTCCTATCCTCGCCACTAGATGGGGGCTTCATTCATTCCATTCCCTGACCCGGTCAGTCGACTGGAAGCAGGCTGTGGATTTTCATTAATAAATACACTTGGATGACGATTTTCCATCGTCAAGCGATCATTATCAGATCCATTACCTTTATGCTATTAAATCTATGCCTAAAAGTATGGGAGATAGTATTTACAATATGTTCACTTATTTAGTTGCAGTAGTAGTTCAAATAATCCAATTCGTCAATTTATTTATTTATTTATTCATTTATTTATTTCTTTATTTCTTTATTTCTTTATTTCTTTATTTCTTTATTTCTTTATTTCTTTCTTTCTTTATTTATTTATTTATTTAGCGCATGGATTTTAGTGCCGGGAGTGTCCGAGGACATGTTCGGCTCGCCACAGTTTGTAGCTGCTGGCCCAGAGTCCAGGTTTCACAGCACATATGCTTTCAGAAACCTTTTCCTGATTTCAAGGCTGATGTTCTTAGAAGTTAAGATCTTTTTCTTTTTGTTGGTTGGTTTGTTACTCAGGTTAGGGGCTGCGACAACGCAGTCATGTAGCCCCGTGTACTTTGGGTGTGTGTAGAATCTGTCTGATAACCGGTGTTAATTGTGATGGCTGTATTAGTGTGTGTTACCTGTTTTTAATTCAAGTAAGAACTGCAGACATTCGATTTTTCAACTAGTTCCAACTTTTGCTACCAAACGCCACCGACAACGACCAACTAGTTCTGAACTTGGTTACTAGATGCTACCACAGTCGGCTCCTGGTGACGAACGTTGGAACCTAAGAGCGTTAGTCAAATCTAATCTATAATTTAGCTTCACACAAGTGTAATTATTGGAAGGTTCTTTATCATGCCATAATTCTATGACATGGGACCACTGGATTTACTTTCCCTCCGAAGGAAGGCATACTGAGGGATTTTTAACGCTCTTAAAATCTGACGACTTCGGCCGGGTTTGAATCCGCGACCTTGGGCTTAGAAGCTCAGCATGCTATCAACTACGCTACCGAAGCCGCATTTCTTTTAGTTAAAGTCAGCTTTTGCTTGAGCAATTCTACTTCTTACTGCTCCGTCCATCCCTACTGAACCTACTGCCTAGATACATAAACGAGTCAACGAGCTCTACTGAAAAACACACCCTGTCGAAAACAAGACACAACTTAGCGATACAGCCAAGCTAGATAAAAAAAGAGGGGGTGGGGAATAGCGGTGGTTATAGGTAAATGTTATTTGGATCAGGGTACTATGTAATTTTCTCTGCAATAAACCTAGGCCGATATGCGCGGCAGTATTAAAGGTGCCGGGACGTCTTCAATAGACCGTGTACCGCTATGTTTAAATGGCGTTTTTAGTCCACGCGTGGCGAAGATAGTTCCACGGACTTAAATAGTTGCAGACTCCTGTATTCAATAGCATACATTCTTATCTAGATTTGGAAACGTCACACAAATAAACATGGCACTGACCTCAGAAAGAACATAGCAACTAAAGGGGGAAGAAGGGGAAAACCAGTTCTGCCCAGTTAACACCCGGGGTAGTCGACTATAACTGGTGCCTGAGGAAACACGCAATTGCTTCAAGTTCCAGTTAAGGAGACAGCCCGATAAGTATAAGCTTGTATTATTACAGTATAACCATATTTGATTTTGTATAACCATATAATCACCCCTAACAGACAAATTCCGGACTTTGTCACTATTTTAGAAGTTCACCTAACACTAGATATACCACATTTAGTATACACCGACTGTTGCATTACCAACACTGCAACTAAATAATTGTACATATTGTATATATTTTTCACCTGTAGTCTCGAACATAGATGTTATAGCCTAAGTGTATGGATCTGATGATGATCGCTTGACGATCGAAACTGGTCATCCTAGTGTATTTATTAACCTTACGTAATTTATTTCAGGATTAGGGCATAACCCAGCTCTATTTGGCTACATTCGTGTTGACCAACTGAGAAGCACCGAACTTTTGTTTCGAGTCAACTTGCTCAAGTAGAACATTAGCTATGTTAATTCGAACCTTGGCTTCCTCTTGTTTGTCACCTAATGTGTTTGTTCATGTTCCAGCCTGCAATATCCTGCTGGAAGGCAAGTCGGACGTGTACACGCTGAGGAACTACGGCAAGGCGGTGAACTGTACACTGCTGGCGGTCTATCCTGCTAACATCAGGGTGTTGGCTCTCAGTGTGGGACTGGTCGACCCTCATCAGCACCTAGACGTCGAGACGGGAACTATAAGAAAGGTAAGACCTCCAATCCACCACGTTCCAAGCTGTTTTTCGAGTCACAGAAGCAGAGTTCTACTCGCACAGTACAGCTTCACCTTAGAAACGTATTAGGACTAGCTATCTTTAACCCTAGAACGGTAGCACAATAATTGCAACGTTGTTATCGGTAGCACTTCGCATCGGCGACGACTACGATTCTAGAAACTGATAATAAATACCACTTTCAGTAGGTCAACTTTTATTTCACTCTCTAGGTTAGCACAATGGAGACTCTTTTTGAATAATCTTGTGTGATTTTTGCTTCATTTTTTTCTTTTTTGGGATTTGAACAAATTTTTAGCCTACTTTTCACATTTTGTAAAAATAAAGGAAAAAGTAGACTTATGATATCGATCTGGGCAAATGTGTGTCTGTCTGTCTATCTGGCTGTGTGTGTGTCCCCCCTATCAACTCCTAAACGGCTGCAGCTATCGAAACAAAATTTGGTATAAGTAAAGATCTATATCTGAATATCTCATTGCCGTATTTGAAAATGATGTCAGTGCTACCAACTGCTGAAAAATCACAAATTAAATTTGAGCTCCGTGTTGGATATCTTGGAAGATATGCATGGGACCTATTTCAAAATTGGCACACGTATAGATAATAATATTTCAGTTTATTTTCCAGGAGGCAATGTATGACAGTGTTGCCAAAATGATTCTAAGTCTGCTGATAGGTCCAATTTTTAAGTGCATATAACTTCTACACTCTCAATTGGAATTCAACCAAACTTCGTATGTACTATGTGTTCTGTGCCCATTTCAACAATGAAATATGCAAATCACAGTTTGCCAGCAATGCTCAATCAGGAGTATCGGGGTTCATGGTTTGTTCTCCCACTCTGTGATTTACACACTTTGGATTAAGCATAGGATACACTTCCAAAAATCAACACAATCAAAATCCTACTATAAAAACATTTAATTATCCAAAAATATGGCGCTACAAAAAATAAACAAATGAAAATACTGACACTACACTTCACACTTGTTCAAAGCTGAACAAGGAATTCATATTAAACAATTACAAAATAATAATTACTGGTTTTCCAAAAACCAACAAAAACTCCAACTAAGTTTCACTCCCATATGGTATCAATCCTAATTATTTAAACAAACGAGCTCCAAATGGCTCGGTAAAGTTAACATACACTGTGTTAACAATTAAACACACTTTAATTAATATTTACTTGAGTATATCTGACTTTAATCATAATATCAAAGTATGGCTAATCATTAATTAATTTCGGGCTCTTACAATGTTCATCTGTTACCATCACTCTCCCTCAAGCTACCAACTCACTACCGTGATTGGAAAAATTTGCGTATCCCCGAGTTATAGAAAACTACTGAGCAAGTCAACTTAAGATTACTCCCAGAATCTTAATGCTTTCATAAGAACTCGTGAATCAATGAATCATTTAATAATAAAGTTAGGGATTGATCATTTTGTCTTCAAAGAGAATTATATCTTAAAGAAGCAACGATCTGAACTCTGCAAGCGATAATAATGAATGTCAAGGGACATCAGCTCAAATACTGGGTCGTTAAAACAATCTTAAACACTTCCGCGTACTGTGAATCAGACAGCCCGTTCCTAACCTACCTCACTAAAAGAGTGTAAGGGTCTGTCTCAACTACTTGGCTGTTTTATTGCTGTGGGGGGAGGGGAACTCTACAGCCTTGCTTCCGCAGGGGACAGGCTATTCAGCTTTTAAACACAGCTGCTACAAAATGCATTTCTCTGAATGGCAAGGCTTATCATACAAATTAACTACAAGACAACTCTTAGGTTCTACTGACCTATTCTTTCAGCATCGGCAAAGTACAATTATGAAGTGTCCTCATTAGCGGGTAAGAAAATCCAATAAAACAACCAATATTAAGGGGCTTCAACACGGATGACTCTGAGTTCGATACTTTAGAATGCCTCGGGAGCAGTATCCCAACTTTGAGGACTTCAACATTTGCGACTTAAGAAAGGTCTAGCCCATAACCAGCTCTCATAATACAACATAAATTGCACCCTTTTCACAATTCAACATAACTCATTACCGCACTAACTGTCCCTCACAATAACTTTTACCGAGCATTTCAACGCATTCCTAGCGTGACAAATTACTTCACTGAGCGACATGGCGCTCATACATAAAATAGCCAAGTTGCCTTTCAAAGAACCACGTAAATTCATTTCAAAGTTTGATCTACGTCTCAAAATATATATACTCAGCCTCGGCCTCCATCAACAATAATCATTTATGCCCATAAAAACATATTGATTCACAACATTTAATAATTCATCTAAGGGGCTCTTCATCACATAATTAATTAATTTAATTATTATTATTATTACGCTTGCTTTGCCATAGTTATATCATTTACCATTATACTTATATTCTACTGAACATTTTCCACAAAGGATTCATTAATACTTCACATATTTATTTCAATCAAATTAACCGTTCAGATCGTGCAATCTTTATTTCACATGTTTTCAAACATCCCTACTTTCACTCATGAGGATTATACGCAAATCTCCCCAAAACACATAATAATGAAATTAGTACTCACATGATGTCAGAGACCGAATTCTCCACCGATGGAACATTTTCACCCACCAATTTCTTCTTAAGCCATATTCATGGTTATATCTACACTCGATAACACTTTCTTAACAGCACATAAACTATATACACCAATCACTTTGAATATAAAGAATACCATTTTGGATTCGTTTTCACTTCAACACAAATACAATTTCACTAAAAATATATTAAACTCAAAAATTTCACTATACTCGAATTATATAATTTTTTTAGCACTCTGGCGTTAATTATTTGCCTTAACACACGTGATTTCTTTATTCTTTCCCGTTTCCAAGGGTTGCACTATATGCACGTCGGCTTCCTACTCTGATGAGATGATTGAAAGTCTCGATCGAACTAACCTCACTGGAACGGCTGATCTTCTAATTCTGGGTTTGACTATCGGCTTCTAAATTTTACTGCACGATGTCATATCTTGCTAGACGCTAACTTGTTCGTCTAATAAAAGTCTGGTACTGATGTATTACTTTTATGATCGCTCGAACTTGTATGACGGCGATCTAGTAATTTCCTTGTCTAATACTCCACACGTGGATTTTACTTTCTGTTACTTCGATTCTTGACTTATTGGAGTACTCCCCAATGTCTGACTGTTCATTTGTCTACACTTAGACAAAGTCCGGAACCTCGATTCCTAAATTCTATCGTACTTCGCTCTAGTCCCCTCAGTTCAGGAACACTAGGCGTTATTATTACGTTCTACCCTGATCTGGTTACTTAACGTAGATAGAACTGTATATTTCACTGTCCTTGGGTACTTCTAAATCTTATGATGCGTCGGTTCTTTTAACTGAAACTATTAGATTCGATTACCTATCGCCGGTAATTTCTTAAGTCCACAGCCTAAACTTTGACTGTACTGGTGAACTTTATAAAGTCCGAAGCTTGATGATATTATTCCCTATAACAGGATTCTGATGTGTCTTCACACGGCGATACTAATGACGATACTGTCGGCAACTCCCATACGGGGTGCTTGTCTGCGATACAGAGTAATACGACCTCTCACGGTCTGGTAAATACTGCATTTAACGATGATTGTTCCAGCGTGCAGCGTCTAAGCGCTCACTAAGACTGAATTGTTGTACTTTGCGAAACAGTACCACGCTCTCCGGCGTCTTTGGTAAACTGAATGTACTTTGATGCAGCACTCCTGCACTAGGAGTTCACTGAAGATTGCCTTGTTGTTGGTTGAAACTGCACGACCCCTCCTAGGGTTCGTAAGACTGAATGATGATAGTGACACAGCGACCCCCCTCCCCCCCCCCTCGGGCTGTCGGAACTGCATTCGATGTTTGATACAGCCGGACGCCCCCTCTCGGGCTATCGGAAAACTGCATGTACTTAATAATGTTCTTTAGCCCTTTATCGGGCCCACTTTGGCGTAACGACTACGTATATTTACTCGTACTGATGATCTGAACACTGTGATTCAGCACGACACCCCTCGAGGTTCGTGGTAGACTGAATGATTCTTCTGGCGCGTCCAGGGTTTATATTGAAATCTGCTGCAAAAAGATCAAATCTGCTTCTTCTCCAGCACTAACTTCTAAAATAATTGTCGTATAATTTTGAAAAATATGTCTCCTGAAAGCTCTTGTTTTAAACGTAAAATGGTTTCTTTGATCATGAAAATCGATCACACAATTCCAAGATATTAAATAATTTGGCTCCTCAGATGTGTGGGTAGTGTGATTGAATTTTCCATCTCTCCCATCTTTGGGCTCGGGGAATAACTAACGACGTAATGACGCGTATGCAATTCTTTCCTGTGCAATTATTATAAACTTTTTCCACACACAAAAATCTCTTTTCCAAGATGATCAACAGTGATGTGTTCATTTCATTAATTAAATGCTTGCAAATGGCTTAATTTTAATTATTTCTCTTCTTGCGTCATTGCAATGCTGCCATTGTATAGCTGAGTAAGATCTTTTTCCGAAACTCAATCTCACTCACTCGCCGTGGAAAGTTTCCAACTCTATTAATAATTATGCGCTAGCTTCTTATCGATGCGTCAAGCGTGATCTCATGCCCGCGTGACTAGTAGTCACCCGCTCTTGCATCACATTATAACAGCCCAACTTCTTAAAATATTTCCAATTCATTCTAAAGACTGCATTATTTCCTCTCTTCTTTTGCATATAGAATATGGATTCGACGCTTGAACCAATTGCACGTGGGTTCAGTACATAAACAGATATGACTGAGCGTATTCTTAAGAGTCACCAGGGCTGCCAAGTGTTAATGAATGCTCTCAATTTCTTTTATCAAAATACCAATACATCAGAAAGTATGCAAGCCGACAGCTTTAAACTATGCACACGTATAGTACCTGACATTCTACATTAATTTGGAGTAACAAACATACCTCAGTGCTGCCAACATTATTCTAAGTCTGCTGATATGTCCAATTTTAAAATACATGTAAATTCTATACTAAGTATTGGATTTCTTTCAAAATTGGCACAACAATTGATCATGCTATTTCAGATCATTTCTGACCAACACATGCATGACATTGTTGCCAACATTATTTTACGCGCGCTGTTAGATGCAATGTCAAACTGCAGGTAATGTCCATGCTATCCATAGGACTTCAACCAAATTTTGTATTCTGTACCTTAAGAGATAGAACTAAGAATATATTCAGTCACCAGGGCTGCCAACTGTAGTGCTCTATTAGGCTGCATAATGCCAGGTATACTGTATTTCGAACTAATTAGAAATTTTGATATTACCAACTTAATTACGTCATTATTATAGATAGATCCATTTAGATTAATCATTGGCATGAATCTAAAATTTTAAGAAAAGTAGGCTCTTTAGTTCGTCTCGAAAATTCTTGTTAGCTTACTTCTCGCATTTTGTAAATATAAGGAAAAAGTGGACTTATGAGATCGATCGGGGGCAATCGTGTGTCTGTCTGTCCTTTTGCCTGTGTGTGTGTGTGTGTGTGTGTGTGTCCCTATCAACTCGTAAACACCTGCATCTATCAAAACAAATTTGGTATGAGTAAAGATCTATGCCTGAATACCTCACGGCCATATTTGAGAATGACATCAGTGCTACTCTTCTTCGTCTTCTTCTTCTTCCTAGCGTTGTCCCGCTGGTGCAGGGTCCGCTTTTTTGGTCATTGACCTCCATTTTGTCCGGTTTTGTGCGTCAGTTGGTTTTAGGCTACTAACTGCTGAAAATTCCCAGTTGCAATTTTAGCTCTATGTTGGATATCTCAGAGGTTATGCATGCGAGCTGTTCCAAAATTGGCACACACAGAGATAATGACATACCAGATACATTTTCAGGATCACTTATATGACAGTGTGGCCAACATGATTCTAAGCCTGCAGATAGGTCCAACATTTAAATGCATGTAACACATGCACATCAATTAGATTTCAACCAAATGTGCAAATGTGTGTCTGTCTGTCCTTCTGCCTGATCAACTCCTAAACGGCTGCAGCTATTAAAACCAAATTTGGTATGAGTAAAGATATATACCTGAATATTTTCCGGCCATTTTTGAAAATGTTATCAGGGCTACAAACTGATGAAAAATCACAATTGAAATGAGAGCGGTATGTCGGATGTCTCAGAAGTTATACATGCGAACTGTTCCAACATTGGCACACGCAGAGATAATAACATTTCAGGTTAATTTTCAGCAACCCATTTATAGCAGAGTTACCTACATGATTCTAAACCTGCTGATAGGTCCAATTTTAAATGCATGTAACTTCTATACTAACAAAGGGATTACAACCAAATTTCGTATGTGGATTGTGTGCCATACAAGACATGACTATGTGTATTCTTAAGAGCCATTAGGGCTGCCAACTGTTGATAAGCTCTCTCTCTATTATTTTATCCCAATTCCAATATATCAGAAAGTATGCAAGACAACGTCTCTAAACTTACACACATATAGTACCTGACATTCTAGATTACTTTGGAATAACTGATACATGCCAGTGCTGCCAATATGATTCTAAGCCTGCCGATAGGCCCAACTTTTAAATACGTGTAACTCCTATACTAACAAATGGATTTCATCCAAAATTGGAACAATAATAGATCAAAATATTTCATTTCTGATTAATTCTGAGCATCACATACATGACATTGTTGCCTACATGATTGTATGCACGGTAATAGATTCAATGTAACATTTCATTTCTGATATATTGATTAATCATTGTTATGATTCTTAAATTTTAAGAAAGGCTCTTAAGCTCGTCACGGAACTATTAGTTTTTGACAAATGTTGACGAATTCTGATTGTGTTTTGGGATTTTATGGACTTTGACAATTGTTTTTATTTTTTATTTTGACTAATTTGCTTTGTATTTTAGGATTGCCAAACACAGGCCTAAATGACCACGATGTCCCAATGCCCTCAAATAAAACTACAACAACAACAACGACGACAACAATACGAAACGGGAATAATAAGGGGTAGACATATAGCCTATACTGTTGACGAATGTAAAGTGAGCAGTTCTTTGATACGGTTATGCGACACAGATGATTGCGGAACATCAAACATTAATTAACTCTGTCGTCTTCTCTTCAATTCCTTTACGCTCCAAGGAACTAAATATGTGGCAACAGACAGATGTTCAAAGTTCCACTTCTTGGTGAGCTAAAACTACCGAGCCTCCGGCAAGATTTCCCTAGGGAAACTCGTGGTGAAAATATACATATCGTTAGATATACGTGTGGTTTGGTTTTCTCACGAGGGATTATGAGATGACCATTCCAAAATTTATAGAATTCACATGTACAGAAATTCAAGAATCAGCGAGTATCAACATACTGCACTTGTGTGTCCCAAACGTTACCATATGCCACCTCCCACGTATTGAGACTGAAAACTCAAAGTCCCTGCATTTGATTCTCTGCTCTACCAAGAATGTCATTCTGATCTGAGGGTTGAAGCTTATTGTTAGTTAGTTTTTGTTGTTTAAAGAGGCGGAAGAGCGAAATCATCTGCCCCTAGAGTCGACGCTTGATTGGTTACTAAAAAATAGAGAACTAGGCACTAATATCACGAATATATTGAGGTACTATCAATATCGTGTAGCAATATGAGAAGATCAACCATTCTAGGAATGGGTTTCTGTGGTTTTTCCCTTTTACCTCGTAAGTGAACGTTGGTCCACTTACATCCCAATCCTAGGGTCAATTACAAATACACATAGTATTACAAATACCAAAATAACACACGTTATCAGGCAAATTTTACATTTATCCAAGTTCATGGGGCTAATATCCACAATAATCAAGCCTATACAAGAATAAATA
Source organism: Meconema thalassinum (assembly GCA_946902985.2). Classification (NCBI taxonomy): domain Eukaryota; kingdom Metazoa; phylum Arthropoda; class Insecta; order Orthoptera; family Tettigoniidae; genus Meconema; species Meconema thalassinum. The sequence goes on from OX336391.1 coordinate 329,815,008, forward strand.
ACAACTACGCCATGCGCAGTCACGAAATTCTAGATTTTTTAAGAGCAAACAGACATCACGAATGGTTGAGGAATTTTGGCACAAGGCGTGTAATATGCAGTATGTAATTTCCTAGTAAGTTAATTCACAAGCTGGCTTCGTGAAACGCCCCAAAACGAGCGTGGACCATTATGGTCAGCACACAGCTCTCCGCTGAGCTAGCCGGTGCCAACACCTTCGGGCAACTTTGACCGCTTCCGTACACAAGTGATCCGTATGTAATGATGTAGACTAATATGTAACTGCTATAAGCTCCCCCAAATGACGTAGGCGAGGCGGTATTGAGCGGTTAGGAATGGTTGATGAACCCAAACTTAACCACAATATCAAATAGGGTTAGAATTGGGAAGAGGGCTGAGAGTGGGATTCAAACCCACCTGTCTTCTCATTTACCCCATACTAGGTTAATAATGACGTGTAGCCTTCGAAGAGTTCTGGTGCAAGTCTTTGGAGTTGACGCCAACAGGTGATCTAAGTGTCGTGTTGAAGGTGAATGATTAAAACGTGACAATATCCCAGTCCCGAAGGAGTTAATCATATGAAGTAATAATCCAATTACTTGACCGGGAAGCAAACCCTGGGTCTATCAGACCAAAATCAGAATTTTCGGAATCCCAACTTCCTTTTTTAGTTTTTCAAATAACTGGTCAATAAATGTGTGAGGTTCTAAATGGAAAGTAACGTTCGTGTTAAAACAGTGAGTCCCGTGGCTGACGGTGTGAATTGAACGCTCACACAAAACTACTGTACAAGCTCAGTACCTTGATCGCAAGTAAGTCTTTTATTTTTGGCCTGCTTTCGATTTCTGCAATAAATTAATGTCTACTTATGATATCTACACGGGCTAAAAATTGTCAGTCTGTGTGTGTGTGTGTGTGTGTGTGTGTGTATGTGTGCTTGGGTATGACTGCCCCCTTCCCCTTCCCCTCCCCCCACCCTATCAATTCAAACATGACGAAACCAAATTGAACCAAATTTGGTACAGAGGTAGTACTAGCAAAGGACACCTCAGTGTCGTGTCTTATGTTGCCACCATCTTGACGGAAACGGAATGGCGGCCACCCAAATATTCAGAGCTTAAATCAAATTATGACTAACCTAATCATCTGATCTCTACTATATTTTGCAACAATAGCCTATACCTTCATCTGAGAAGCGTCTTTTCCCCAAACTACAAGGTCATCATCCAAATAGTTTGAAGATGGCGGCCGTGTATGTGAGCTAATCGATCCCCCCTATCAATTAGCACTGGGCGTGTGTAGCGTAGTGTTAGCATCTTTAGCTCTTAACCTAGAGGTTCATGGATCGAATCCAACATTTTGTATATTTTTTGGTATTAATTAATTAATATCTACTCACACATAATATTCAGCTTATATTTGCAATCGAAAATATTATTTATACTTCTAACACCACATATTTCAACACTCGACTACAGCGATTAAAATTCGTTCTCCTTGATCCGCGGTACAGACTGTTGTTGATGATTTTTTAGGGAGTTGACGGCATAATGGTGATGCAGCTCCGTGTACTTGGGTGTGTGTAGAAGTTGTCTGATAACCTGTATCACTGTGATGTCTGTACTAGTGTGTGTACTTGTAAATGAGGTAGGATATGTGTAAGAAGCTGTCCTTCATCCACAGTAGAGTCTGTTGTTGTTGTTGTTGTTGTTGATTCTTTAGGGTCTCTGCGGCCTCGTAGCCATTGTTACTCCATGTAGTTGGGTGTGTGTAGAAATTGTCTGATAAACAGTGTCACTGTGATGTCTGTACTAGTGTGTGTACTTTTATACGAGGAAGGATTTGGGTAAAGAGCTGTTGTTGTTGGGCATCATTTTCATTTAGCCCTGTGTACTTGGGTGAGTGTTGAATTTTGTCTGATAACCTGTGTTATTGTGCTGGCTTTATTAGTGTGTGTATTTATAATTCCTGTGAGAATGTAATCAATCAACGTAATAATATAGTACGTTATATTTCAACAAGCTACAAACTGTACAACCAACATTCAATTATTCTCCTTGAAAAGAACAAAGAGTTATAACTATATCCATGTATTTAGGTGTAAGTAGGCTATAATGTCCTTTACTGAACATCTTATTTTTATTGTAAGATCCCTAACCGTCAACCATTTTATTTGAAAGGTCCCCGAGACTGCCTCTCTCCAGAGTGAAATCTTGGCGCCGTCAATTGGCATTTAAATGTGCTTAAATGCAAGAGACGCGTTTCGGTGGATCACTAGGATGTTTAAGATCCCTTTAGGGAGAGATTCCGGCTCCCAACAACAGCAATGTTATAGTATTATTATTATTATTATTCTGTCTTCGGACCCTACGCATATTCGCTCAAGTATAGCTGTTCCTTCATATATAGAGTAGAGTATGTTCCAGCCAACGACAAACGTTCACAGCTAGTGTGAATAACAAAAGGGGATTTAAAGTACGGGACAGTAAAATGGACAACTAAAAATAAAATATGCTACCTTTTGTTAGAACTCAGTCCAGGCGGGGCTATCATATGACCCTTGTTTTCAGTTGACTTATAGACAAACCATTCTCGCCCCACTGAGTAGCAAGCGTGCTTGTATCGTATCTCCTCGCTCCGCTAGTTTCTGCCTCGGTTATATTTTTTTCGCTTCATGCACTGCCAGCTCCAACTTAGCGTGGCGCAAGAGCTCTCAATATTTGTAGATAAGCCATTATGTTTGATATTTGCTATGAAAGTCGTTCTCAACCTGGTGCTCGCAAGATCCATGGTGCTCCTTAAATGAAATTTGTTGCTGTCGTCATACGAGCCAAAAAGAGCTCGCGAGCACTATCTCTCCGGAGATTCATTCTTCATTTCAAATTCTGTTGCACAATCGGAATAACACTAAAACTCAGCAATTCTTCTAGGTTTATGCCTTGTCTTGTGTGGGGTTTTGCCTAGGAACACCAAGCTGGCTCATCAGCGGGCTCTTGGTGTCCGTGCCTAGACCCCCACAAGAGTAGCAAACTGTGCACTGCCTGTCTTCTTATAAAGCGCAGGCGCGCCTCTTAACTGCGAGAGCTACTGTCTCAAGCAGCCTTTCACCTCCCTATAAAGGCTTCCAAAAAGAAGGTATATTGGCTTTCACGGCCCATGAATTAAAACTCAGCAAATTTTCTAGGTTTATGCTTTGTCTTGTGTGGGGTTTTGCCTAGGAACACCAAGCTGGCTCATCAGCGGGCTCTTGGTGTCCGTGCCTAGACCCCCACAGGAGTAGCAAACTGTGCAATACCTCCCTTCTTATGAAACGCATGTGCGCCTCTTAACTGCGAGAACTACTCCTGTGTGGGTCAGGGCGCGGACACCAAATGCCCGCTGATGAACCAGCTTGGTGTCCTAGTCGAAACCCCACACAAAACACGGCACAAACCTAGAAAAATTGCTGACTTTTAATTCATGGGCCGTGGAAGCAATTATACCATCTTTTTCGCAATAATACTGTTTCCATTACAAGTTTTGACGACCAGAAATTGTATCATTTTGGAAAATATAAATATAGGTAATTGGACATCCTTATTTTATGACTAACACAAAAGATGCCGATTGCACTCGGCTGTCGATACATTTATGTATCTTACCTATGTGAGTCCCTGAAAGCCCATTCTGGGACTGTGCCAATGTACCTCAGATCATTCAGCATGTTGCCCTCGAGTGTCTAAGGAGTAGATTTGAAGGAACCGTCTAAGACCTACACAGTCCTACCGTTGATGCGGTCAGCTGGCTCAATACCTGGCCATTATGCTGTAAATGCCTAAACGGTTACAGTAGGCCTACTTTGTAAATATTGTACAGATTTTTACCTTTTTACTATCTGTTTTTTTTTTCAATTCTTCGCCACAATGTACTGTATCCTTATTTGCCATGCGAAATAAATAAAAATTGTTATTATTATTATTATTATTATTATTATTATTATTATTATTATTATTATTATTATTATTATTATTATTATTTTTACATCGTTATGCCCAACTAAGGACCGCAAATGAACCTATTCCATAGAAGAATTTAAATTAGCTTTCTTCTCTTACCAAAATCTATTCATTCTCTCAATATGATTTCTCTTCCTTTCTGCTGTCCATGCGGTGATGGCTCTCATTCGGGGGTTTGCTGCAAAATGATGTTGGTTCACAAACGATCTGAATTATTATTATAATTATTATTATTTAAGTATAATTTGTGTGTAACACGATGGGAAAGCGAAGTAAAAGAAGTCAAAGCTACATACCACGTCGGATCTCCAATAGAAAACGATACATGACATTCTTGTAGCACCGTGTACGTGAGTGTGTGTGTGTGTGTGGAAGTTGTATGATAAACTGTGTCACTGTGATGTCTGTAGGCTTAATAGGGTGTGTACTTTTATACGAAGAAGGATTTGGGTAGGAAACTGAATATGCCCATACAATTTCAAACATTCGAGATTCTCTCCGAATGCTGATACAGCTCCTGGAATTTCCTTTTCATCCAAATTCACTCAGTATAAACAGGGCCAAAAATGTTCCTCAAGATTTTTCTTATTATTGCACTCCTATTATTTCTTCTTCTTATTATTATTATTATTATCTTATTATTATTATTTATGCATATCTTCACCATGTCATTGAAAATAACACACCATATGAACGGAAATTGTTTCAAGAAGGAGTGGAATTCCTTATGTTGGTTGTTTGAGAAATGAACTAACTAAGGGACAGGCCTCTAAAATTGCTGCTTTCTGCGTACTGATATGCAGATTATGGAGGAATCCCAGCTTATCAAGGTTGACCCTCAGCGACTTTGATATGATTCCGGTAGAAATAGTTATAATAGACAATTTTTAACACATTCCACTCACCGAATTTGTTATAACTTTCAGCCAGAGGCAACGTGTTCACTTTCGAAGCATATATTTGTTGGATATTGTGTGTTGGGCATTGCTATTTCGATTATTATTATTATTGTTATTTTCTTCTTCTTTGTTCGATTTTGGCCTACTTTGGACCACGGGAAACAATTGACTTGCTGAATAGTCCTTTTTTCTGCTCCCAGAAATTCTTCATCCTTTCACTGTGGATTCTCTTCCTTTCTTCCGACCAGATGTTCTTGGCTCTTCTCCTTTGCTTTTTCTGGAACCCCTTGAATGCATCAATCGTAACTTGAAACACCTCTCTATTCCAGATCTCATTTGGACTGACCCCAACTTCCTCCATATCCTTTCTTATTTCATCTACCCATTTTGTAGTCGATTTATCATGGTGATGTAATTAAAGATTTTCTTCGTTAGTCGACTATTGCTCATTCCCGTAAGGTGTCCATAGAACTTGTTATTTTATCCCCCCCCCCCTATATTATTCTGCTAAAGTCCCATTCCAGTTTTGTACCGAAAATAAGGTCCCATTAACACCAACTTACACATATGGGGTACCTACAGGTTCAGCACAACCCAATGCATAAGCGAAACGCACTCACTTACTCTTTAAATGCCTCAAAATTAAATAAATACCTTAAAACATGTAATTTACAATGAAATAATGAAAGAATGCAACACGGTAACCATGGTAACAGAATCTCACATGTCCATCTATTTCTGTAAGACGCAATGCAATTCCAATTATTACATTACTTGAATGTTTACAGACGGTTATAAGGTTATCACTGAACCAAATTAAGCTGTAAAATTAATCAATACATACAGTATAATGTGCTTAAGGGGGTCAAGGGCCACTCTAGAATTTTTCACGCAATTTTCACGTGTGAGTGTGGTACGAAAGGTCTTTTTCATCCGACTATAAAGGGTCTCGAAAACCACATTTAAATGCCCTTAAATTAACAGTGTCTGTGATATTCCCAGAAAACTAACTTCGCTCTGATATACCCATGAAGGAATGTCAAACCCCTAACCACTGCACCAGTAGCTGAATTGATGAAGTCTGATTATTCATACCAAGGATAAATCAGTCATAGCATTCATGATTGAGATTTTGCTAAGTGTTCTGTTTACAACTAGAATATTCGCGGGCGAAGCCGCGACGGGTAATGCTAGTTATTATTATTATTATTATTATTATTATTATTATTATTATTACGGCGTTATGCCCAAATAAGGAGCGCGATTGAACCTATTTCACAGATGAATTTAAATTGACTTTCTTCTCATCCTAAAATCTCTTCAATCTCTCACTTTTTAGGGGCAGATGACCTCGTAGTTCCTCCCCTTAAAACAACAACAACAACTATTTAACTAATCTCTCACTATAGTTTTCCTTCCATTCTGTTGTCCATGCAGTGGTGGCTCTCATCGGAGGTTTGCAGAAAAATTATGTTTGTTCTCAAACGATCTGAATCCGAATTATTATTAGTATTACTATATTATAATATTATTATCATTATTATTTAAGTATAATTTGTGTGATACACGGTGGGAAAGCGAAGTAAAAGGAGTCAAAGCTCCATACCACGCCGGTTCTCCAATAGAAAACGGTACTTGGCTTTGTCAAAGGGAGTCTACTAGAATAAATCTCTTGAATGAGACCTGTGACTTTGTACTTGAAGCGCAATATCCCTTACCTGCGTTGTGAGGATGTAATATATTCACACTTTTCACCTGATGCTACTACAGGACTTCCTGTGTAAGAAGGACTCTTGAATACTGAGTGAGAGAAATAAGAGCAATAGTGAACTGGTACACAGGATACCCAAGGATGAATATAGGCCTATAACTCATATTTCAAAGCACTTCTAGATGTAATAATAGGCGAAGAAGACACCCAGTCGCTGTCCAACCTGGTTACGTACCATCGGATAAAAGCGGTCCTTTTCAAGAGAAAATAAAAATTTGCTCTATGAAACAAGTAGACATAGACTACATGCACTATTATGATGATGATGATGATTGCCGTTTTAAGGGGCCTAACATCTGGGTTATCGGCCCCTAATGGTTTCGGTGATTGAGAAAATTATGAAATTAATAAGTGAATAACTTATATAATAGAAGAAGAAAGGACATGGCACCGTGGGGACCAGAGTTCGATTCCAGACTCTGCCAAGAAATTTAACTCTGGTCTGAGGGCTGGAATTGAATACATTCTGCCTCATGAGGTAAAACTGAGAAGATGCGGGTTCAGTTCCCAACTCAACCGTCCTGGAAGTGGTTATCTGTAGTTTCCCACCTCTACTCCAGACGATTGCCGGGATGGTTCCTAACATAAGGCCACGGGCGACTTCTTCCCAATCTTCATCGGAATTACTAATACACGCACTAATATAGACATCACAATAAGACAGTTTATCAGACAAATTGCACACAAACCCAAGTACACGGGGCTATATGACCACGATGTCGCGAAGTCCCTAAATCAATCGACAACAACTTCTTTTACATTACTGTACAATCCTTTTTGAAACACAGGAATGGTGTAAATCAATGAAGAAATGGTATATTATGCAACGAGCCTATAATGGCAATAATTAAGACACGAGTATGTTTATAAAACAAGCGGGGCGATTTTTATAATTTCCATACGAGTGTCTTAATTGCCATTATAGGCGAGTTGCACACGACTGTTTATGTTCGGCAATAATTATAACTTTATTATATGTTCTAACATAAATATTCATAAATGTCTGTCGAGATTTTGCCAGTTTTATGTACTGGACAGAGCGCATGGGACGCAGAGAATACCATGGCCCCCTCAAATACCCCACTATGACATGAGCTCCGCAGTGAAATTTAATATGGGAGGCCGTGGAAGTCAGCGCAGTTGCAATGCTATCCTTACCCAATTGGTCACACAACAGCTGTTTCTTGAGCTCTGATTTGTGGGAGAAACTGTATCATAATGAAAACTTTTAGGGAATGAGCCTCATTATGATACAGTTCTCTGACATATAATGTTTACATCTTGCCATGGTCGAACTTAAATATATATATTAAATACTGGGTTAATGCACATATTTGAGTAGTTCAGGTTCAAAACCAGCTAAGTCCTTCTGATAATAATAGTTCGATTCTCACTTCCCATATTTAAAACAAATGAATTGTGACGTTTATATGATTAAAGAAGTGTTTCAGAATAGATTACCCTGTGTTACGAATCTCGGACAGACAGAGATTGGGGTGAGAGTATTATTTATAGCAACCATCACCTGATACATGTGATTATTAGTTACAGTGATTCCCTAATAGACTAATTTAAAAATCTGCTCAGGAAGATTAGTTGGTTGGTTCCTCATTTTTGGGGCTGCGACAACTAGGTCATGTGAAGAATCTGTCTGATAACCTGCTTTAGCTACAAAATGCTACCGTCAATGACACCTAGCTGTGAACTTGGCTACTAGATGCCACCGCAACCGGCACCTGGCGTTGAACGTTGGAACTTATTAGAGTGTTTTTCAAATCCAACCTAAAAATTTAGCATAACACAATTGTAGTTTGTGGAAGGTTCTTTACATGTCATAAAGATATGATATGGGCCCGCCGCCTTTACATCCCTTCCGAAGGAAGGCATACTGAGGGATTTTTAACGCTCTTAATAATCCGACGACTGCAGTCGGGTTTGAACCCGTAATCTTGGGCATAGAAGGCACCGAAGCCGTAAGATTAATAAATCGTGTTTCATCCCGGTATAACGTAACGTTATATGAACCAAAATAGTGGCGAAGTTCCCTTCAGTGACTCGAAATAGGAGATAGACCTATACGATTCAAAGTGATCTTATAACTTACAACGGTGGACTTGAATGGTTTTGAAACTAAATCAACTCATTTCGAGGAAAGTAAAGTAGCCTAAAACGTTCAGTGTACACGAATAAATTGCAGTATTCGTACGATTCTCTGTGATTTCCTTTCAAAGAAGTGAAGATTGGAATGAGATCTCGATGGAAACGACGTGTTTAGTGTGGTGTTGGTAAGGTGACTTCTTGTATAACATGGAACCCAATTTATTTCGAAGAAAATGTGAAACCTGATCATTTCATCCCAGAGAGAATTGAAACAGACCACAACACGGGGTATAAAAGGGAATGAGGAAGCGATCGTATATCCAAGATAGCGGAAATGAGACTGGGAGAGGAACAGTGAGAAAAGATATAGCCAGTGACCGTGTCTATTGTCACTGCTAATCAAAATACTCGTATTGCGAGACCGTCGGTTTTTACTTTTGGTGATAAATAGTGTTTCTTTGTTCGAGATTATTTAAGACGAATGTGGGGAAGTAAAGCCGGCGGTCCCATGTCATAGATTTATTGCATGTAAAAGAACCTTCCATTAATTACACTTGTGTGAAGCTAAATTTATAGGTTAGATTTGACTAACGCTCTTAGGTTACAACGTTTGTCGCCAGGAGCCGACTGCGATGGCATCTAGTTACTAAGTTCAGAACTAGTTGTCGTTGACGGTGGCGTTTAGTAGGAAAAGTAGGAACAACTTGAAAATTGAATGTCTGCAGTCCTTACTTGAATTGAAAACAGATAAAACACACTTATACAGTCATCACAATTAACACCGGTTATCAGAGAGATTCTACACATACCCAAAGTACACGGGGCTACATGACCGCGTTGTCGCAGCCCCTAAACTGAGGAACCAACCAACCAACCAGGAAGGAGAGCGATTCGTGTCTATTCCATCATACCTTGGGAATCATTCTGAACTGTCACCGTGGAGATCCCGGCTCTGTCGAGAAATGTAATTATGGTCTAAGGGTTGGAATGGGGTACACTGAGCCTCGCGGGGCAGAACTAAGCAGAAGATTCTTGATTCTCTTCTCAGTCATCTTAGAAGTAGTTTCACACTTTACTCCAGGCAGATGCCGGGTAGGCATCTAAATTAAGGCCATGGCTACTTCCTACTCAAATCTTAGCCACAGTTCCTAAACCGCTCTCTAGTAGCCTATAGTCATCACAATGGCACTGGTTATAGAACAGATTCCACACACACTCAGGTACACGGGGCTATATGACCATGATGTTACAAAGCCGGGAATCAAAACTCAAAGATAATAATAATAATATCGTATGACCTCGGGTGCCGGGTGCAAGCATTGTTATTTGACACCTAACGGGTTGCTTGCATGTCGAAATTCGTCGTACCTTGAAGCACTATGCAAGTCAAGGAGGTTAGATATCTAAGCTCCTTGAACTCTATAGCGCTTTCTAGTAGAGAAATAAGGAACTTTGTGATGGCGGAAACTCCCGAGATTAATTATTTTGCCATTATGAACACGGCCTACTGAATTCAAATGGGTTCTTTGACATGCCAACATCGTATGACATGGTGTCGTAATTTTTGTTGCCTTTCAAAAATTACTTTCCACGGCCAGGAGCGAACCTGCAAGCTTGGGGTTAGTAGACCGACACGTTATCCACTAACCCACCGTGGCAAGCAACTCAAAGATGACAGAAAACGATTCTAGTCACAACGACAGGTTGTGAACTTAACCGGTAGAGGAATGTTTACTTCTGTTGTTAAAGAAAATTTAAAGCGTCTTTAAATTATATAATTATCTCATCGCTGAAAGTAATTTAAAGTTTTAGTGAAAGCCTCTGTCTGGAGCATAGATCTCTATGGAAGTGAAACTTGGACTGTTGGCGCAGCAGAAAATGGGAGAATAGAAATATGGTATTACAGGAGATTGATGAGGATCAGATGGGTAGATCGAGTAACAAATGGAGTGGTATTAAGACGAGTGGGAGAGAATAGATGTTTCTCGCGACTGCTAAAGAAGAGAAGAGATAAGTTGGTAGTACATCCCCAGGAATATCAAACTTAATTATGCCCATAGTGCAATGAATCCATGACCTACTAACCGGGTTGTGCCACGCTGACACTAGAATTTCCTTTCTGTGGCTTCCACGCCACATGGGAATTGCGGGAAATGAGTTATTGAATCAAGCTGCAAAAGAGGCGGGATCACTACCACCTCGACCAATGGAGGTACTCGCTAGAGATATTCGCTGTCAGTTACGCCGACAAGTTCTTGTATTTTGGGAGATTCAGTGGCTAGCTGACCCAATGCCTAATAAACTGCGAGCGATGGAGGGACCTACTCGTGTGTGGCGGAGCTCTTTCCGGTCACGGAGGGAGTCCGTCATTTTGTGTAGTCTAAAGATCTACGCACTCGTACCTAATGAGAAGAGAGTACCAATGGAGCCGTTTTCACCGTGGCCCACATTTTAACCGAGTGTGTGGATCTTGCTGACTTACGAAAAAACCTAGGTTTACAGATGACACTCAAACTTATATTAGCTGATGACGTAGTGGCTGCTGATCTCGTCATCCGCTTTATAAGTGAGAGTGGGTTAGGGCTAGCAATCTAAATTTTCCAGTGTACATTGACTCAAAACTTTGTTCTTTTTTGACTTCAGAATTTTTGTTTTCCGTAATTTTCGTTTATTATTATAATTATTAGTTTTATTTAATTTTTATTTTATTAATTTTCGATATCTTCATGATTATGTGCTCACCTCTAAATTCTGAATTTCATTCTAAATTTGTATACTTTAATCTGTGTTAAGAGGGGCGGATGACCTCGTAGTTCTGCCCCTTAAATCCTCAATGACTAATTAGCTAAACTTAGTTATGGAAGGAAGGGTCGAGGATAAGAACTGTAGGGGTAGAACAAGGTTAGAATATGGTAAACAGTTCGCCTCGGATATATGGTGTGGTCGCTATATAGAGATGAAACGATTAGCTCAAGACAAACAGGGTGACGTGGAGAGCAGCATCAAACTAGTCAAAAGCCTGAAGACTCAAACAAGAGGAAGAAGAAGAAGAACATTAACAACATCTACAACAACAACAGCAACAGTTTTAGTTACACGATAACTGAATCAAAGCAAATTTTCCTTTACAGCAGGTCAGTGAAGAGTTTGCATTATATTTTAGAGCTTGTAGGGCAGGTTGGTAGAGGCTCATTCTAGGAACGGGGGGCTGAAGCCCAGCGGATTGAGACGCCCCTGTGCAGGTTGCAGGTGCCTGTGACCTGAGAAGTGAACTCTACCGCAAGTATAGAAGATGGAGGTCCCATTTGTCTTTCCAAGTTTGGAACAGTAACTCAATCAATAGACCTTTCAAACCACAAAGATCCACAAAGATGCCTGGACATCAAAATTGATTTAGACCTTTCACCTCAAGGAGCCGCTGGACGGAGAGAGGAAAAAGTTGACGTGGAAATACGCTGTAAACAAGACGCCAAAGAGAACTTCCTTAAAGGAAAACACAACAGACTGTCAACCAACCCCTTGATTAAGATGAAAATACACTTTCCTGAATATATCGAAATATTAAAATATTAGAAGCCATTCATTAGTGTTGCCTAGGTAAACTATTATGAGAGATTTTTAGCGTACTTTCGATTTTTGCAAAACATGAAAGTAGACTTATGAGATCTACACAGGGCCAAAAATTGTGTGTCTGTCTGTGTGTGAGTGTGTGTACTCGGAATGTCTGTCTCTCTCCCCCCCCCCCCACCCCCCCCACCCCCCCCCCCCCCCCTATCAATTCGAACACGGTTAAACCGAAATGAACGAAATTTGGTACAGAGATAGAACTAGCAAAGGGCACCTCAGTGTCATGTTTTATATCGCCGCCATCTTCACGGAAACGTAATGGCGGCCACCCAAATGTACAAAGCTTAAATCAAATTACGACTAACCTAATCATCCGATCTCTACCAAATTTTGCAACATTATACCTTTATGTATGAAGGATATTTTCACCAAACTTCAAGGTCATCAGCCCAAGAATTTGTGGATGGCGGCCATGTATGTGTGCAAATCGATTCCCTCTATCAATTCACAAACGGTGAAACCGAATTGAACGAAATTTGGTACAGAGGTAGCGCTAGCAAAGGGCACCTCAGTGTCATGTTTTATATCGCCGCCATCTTCACGGAAACGTAATGGCGGCCACCCAAATTTTCAAAGCTTAAATCAAATTACGACTTACCTAATCATCCGATCTCTACTAAATTTTGCAACAATATACGGTACCTTAATGTAGGAAACGTCTTATGTCCAAACTACAAGGTCATCCGCCTAATAGTTTCAGGATGGTATGAATCATGATGGTATGAATCATGCAAGTATTATAGTCCAACCATAACTTACGATTCAACAAGGCCTGATCTCAATAATTCAGCTTATCGTACAAATGGAGGTTTAAACTGTCCTCAGGCCATGTTGGATTGTTATATGTATAGGCCATAGTCATGTACCATTAAAGGAAAATTATTGCGTAGGTTCTTTATTCAAACTTTCACTTCTATCGCATGAATACGACACAAGAAATAAAAACCTAATTTTAAAATTCGCACAGCCGTGTGTGTTTTACAGATATTGTAGTTTATAATAAGGAACTCATTTTATTAGATGATTTGTATCTTCCTCCAGCACTTGTCTAAATAAAGATTACGATATGGATCAACTAGATTAATAGACGCGACACCACTCATAACCTTAAATTCCTTATAAACAGGACCTCTTTATTCACAGACCAACACGTAATTTCATATGGATTCTGTTAAAATGAGTCGTATTGATATGATAAATATCGTTTAAAATGATAATCTGGTAGCAAAAATATCTAACCCGTCCGGGATTCGAACCCGAGATCTCTAGATTCACAGTCATAGGCGCTAACCCTACGGCTATTTCGACTACGCAAATATTGTTTACAAGATGGTGACTTATTTCCACGTTCCAATAATACTGCATTACGGAATTAAGTTTGGTTGGATGGTTGGTTCTTAAGTTTAGGGGCTACGACAACGCTGTCATGTAGCCCCGTGTACTTTGGTTGTGTGTAGAATCTGTCTGATAACCGGTGTTAATTGTGATGACTGTATTGGTGTGTGTTATCTGTTATTTTTAATTTAAGTACTGCAACTTAGAATTGTTCAAATAGTTCCCACTTTTGCCGCCATGAGCCACCGTCAGCGACTACTAGGCCAAGTTCAGAACATAGCTACTAGACGCCACCGCAGTCGGCTCTTGGCAACGAACGTAGAAACCTAAGAGCGTTGTTTCCATTCTTAACCTATCCAATTTAGCTTCACACATGTGCAATTAGTGGGAGGTTCTTTAACATGCCATAAATCTATGACATGGGACCGCCGGCTTTACTTCCCCTCCGAAGGAAGGCATACTGAGGGATTTTTAACGCTCATAAAAATCCGACGTCTTCGGCCGGGTTTGAACCCGCTATCTTGGGCACAGAAGCTCAGCATGCTACCGACTACGCCACCGAAGCCGCCGAATTAAGTTTCATTTATATTTTGCTTGTTTCGATAATGTTCCTGCGTGAAATTGAGTTTAAAATGCCTTATGAATAGGCCCTCTTGAGAGTAAAGAGAATGTATTCAGCAATAGTTCATGAAGGCTTGCTCAATTCTCGTATAACCACAACGATTATATTATATTGATGACTGCCTTGCAGTTGTGAGGGTTAATATTTGAATAGCCATTGTGCAGAAACATAATACCGGCAATGCCGACTACTAACAATGTTTGATATTAAGGCATTTTGCCATTTAAATACTGATGCGACGACTTCGAACATGTACCATGACATTTGTTTCAATAACTTGACACCAGAGTTCGCATGAGCGTTTACCGTTCAATATGTCATACATTCCACATGGCCGAGAGTACGTCATGGTATCAATTTCCGACACCGTGCGCTTATTGTTTCTCTTACCACTGCCAGCTGGATCGATCGATCGAGTTGGCAGTTCGTCTTACACTTCCGTTTGATCCATCACTGCCAGCAGGTGCCACCTCAATCGTTCCGATCAACTTGCGTCCCATTTTTCAAAATCACTCCCACAAAAATATCCTGCAACCGAGTGGAAAGATGGTACTCATTAAAAAAACTAAGAAATAAATAGTAGTGTTCATCACAGCTTACTCAAGCTACTGTATGGTCGTAAGCAGAGGACGCGCCATCCTTTTTGGTGTTATGCCGTGTGGAAAGTATTACAGTAATGACAAAATCAATTCAGTACCTTCCGTGCGGGACGTTGCGTCCATTTTCAATAGAACAATGTGGCCGAAAATGTGTATTAATGAGCTTACAAGAGAAATTAGAGAAGTTCCTCTGTTCGTCACCAGACGGCTGACTGACGCTACTGTACGGTCGTAGGAAGAAAACTCACCATTTTTAACTGTAGGCCTAATATAGGCGAGTTATTTCAACAAATACAAATTGTTGTCACGCATAAATTGGTCGATCTACCAACATAGCACGAAACTACCACACTTCCTTATTTATAGTGACGATATCTCCACGGGAAACAACTCTTCGAGTTTTCTTTCTTTCTCTATAGCCACTAAGTTTGTGTCTTTTAGACATTTCTTATTTGTGTTTTACGTAGAGGCAATGCGAAAGCGGGAGCAAGCGATAGTGAGTGGTATTGGTAATATGCTGTAGCTGATCGGTGATGTTGGCCTATGATGATGAGGATTGTATTACTTTCAACAGAACAAAATCTAAAACTGTTCTCTATATCAAGAGCGAGTAGAATACTCATCATGGTGCTTTACGTATCTTTTCGATCGTATCGTATGCGGGCTGTCTCAAAATTGAACTACAATGAATGAGTCGTCGCTAAATTTAAAGTGTTTACACAATTTTTGCGACGGGAAATGCTAGTATATATAGAAACTCTCATGAAAAGGAAATTACCTGTATTAGTTATTATAATAATAATAAAAAAATAACGAGCCTTACAGTAGTCGCATATGATGTGTAACATCTGACATAGAAGAAACCTCACGTGAAATTGTAGATACACCGGTATTTTATACTATTACTAGCAGTAGTACCCGGCTTCGCCCGGTGGAAGGATGATAATGTCTCAACGTCTCCTTAGAAATATAATGGACTTAAAATCTAGGTCATTTGCCTCGAAAGACAACGAGGGCGTAATATCTAGGTCATTTGCCCTTTTGGTAAGGATGATAGTGAAAACTACTGTTGAATTGACACGTCAAACTTCCAAACTACCGTAATAGAAATACATATTTCAAAATTCACAGGCGAGGAAGACTTATTGTGTGTGGTGATTAATGGTGTAATAGGCGTAACATCTAGGTCATTTGCCCTTACGATGAGGATGATAAGGGAAACTACTACCGGTATTGAATTGACACTTCAACTTATAATGTACACAATTTACTGTAATAAAAATAAATATTTTAAAAATCACAGTCGAGAAAGACTTTATACGGCAGTGATTAGTGGTATGATGCGCGTAACATCTAGGTCATTTGCACTTATGATGATAATAATAAGGTAATGAAAACTTGACTACTAAACGAACATGGTTTAAAACTGATATAGATAATTCAGATGTCTAGCTTCGATATCTTCCAAAGTCTCAACCTTATTTTCTGGCTTAGGCCTGTACTCGATGCGTCTAGTGAAAGAGCTTATGGGGTACTGCTCGGCAAAGAATATGGGTCCAAGCTGCACGAACCTGAGATGATCGCAGATGATGACGAAATATGATGACACACGTTCGGGTTTCCCCGTCCTATTCAGATTGGCCGAGGAATCACTCACTCTTTCGCAACACCACAGTGGCTTGAGCAACGGCCCCGTGCTGGCATCAGCATAGAGAGCAGATAACACGGCGGGCTCTAGAAAGGCCTCTCATGTCACCTCGCGATGAATCAGCAAGCTATTCTCACAACTCCCGCCCCCAGGGTCTCACAACTTGTGGGACAAGGGTTGGCGACCACTGGACCCCAGCTGAGTCTGGCATCGCTTCTACTTCCTGGTGCCGGGATCCTTTCAGTTCTCTTTCCTGTCGGCCTTCCTTGGTCAACTCTTGTTCTCTTCCGACCCCGACTGTACTAGGGTGTCCGAGGGCTAGGGAGTCTTTCAATTTCCCGCCGTAATTGGCCGTTGTCTCATCTTTCCTGATACCCTCATTCTTCGAGGGGTCTGCCTTCTTTTCCTTTTCATAATATCTCCTGTCTTCTGCTCAAGGCCCTCAAAGAGGCAGGTTGTGTGTAGCCCCACCACTTCTTGTACGCCCTCAAGGGCTCATGGCTGGTGAGTTAGGAATCTAGCAACCCCGATGGATTCCAGAGCTAAATGCAGGGAATGGAGTGGTATGTCAGAAATTTCAAGTGGACAGTGTTACTCATCGGGTTCCAATGGGTCAGTATGTAAAATTTGGTTCAGATCGGTGAAACGGTGTAGAATTGTGCCAAATGGCCTAAATGCAGGGGATGGAGTATCCTCTCCGCAATTTCAAGCAGACAGTGTTAGTCGCAGTGTTCCAAAGGGTAAATATACAAATTTTGGTTGAGATCGGTGAAACGGTGTAGATTACCTTTATCACCCTGGAATTTTGTATGGTGATAAAGGGAACTACTAGAAGTTCACCTATGTGACTTTTGAAAACCTGGTAACTAAAAAACCAACTTGGCGGCCAAGCGAAGTTGCGACATTTAAATAGTCGTTTCTCGCAATACCAACCAAACGCAATAAAACTAGGTACAGAATATGTTTATACACTTTTAATGTACCGACATCTAACTTCGTTCAATTGTTTACATAACCTCAAGATGGCGGCAGTGCGAAATATTTCACCAGCATTCTATATCTCTGAAACTATTAGCGGTATCACCCTGAAATTTTGTACGGAGATCAAGCGCACTACTGGAAGTTCATTAATGAGACTTTCAAAACCGGATAACCTACTACACGAACATGGCGGCCAAGCGAGTTTGACAGTTTTAAATTGACGTTTCTCGCGTTTAAATGATCCAAACGCAATGAAACTTGGTAAAGCAAATGTTTATACACATGGTAATGCAATGGTATCTAATTTAGTTCAATTGTTTACGAAACCTCAAGATGGCGGCTGTGCGAATTTCGAAAATTAAGTTTTTATTTCTTGTGTTCTAATCATACTTATACTTATACTTATACTTATATTTATATTCATATTCATACTTATACTTATATTTATATTTATACTTAAACGTATACTAAACTTATACTTATACTTATAATTATGCTTATATTTATATTTATATTTATATTTATATTTATATTTATATTTATATTTATATTTATATTTATATTTATATTTATATTTATATTTATATTTATATTTATATTTATATTTATATTTATGTTTATGTTTATGTTTATGTTTATATTTATATTTATATTTATATTTATATTTATATTTATATTTATATTTATATTTATATTTATATTTATATTTATATTTATATTTATATTTATATTTATATTTATATTTATATTTATATTTATATTTATATTTATATTTATATTTATATTTATATTTATATTTATATTTATATTTATATTTAGTAGTAGTTACAGATACTGTACGAGAGATGCAGGTAATGAAAGTTTGCTTACATGTCGACAAACAGATATTGATAGTTTTGATTCCCAGAGAACAACCAGAAAAGAAGAATTTGTAAGTGGAGAAGAAAAATTATCACTATACGTTTGTGATTTCAACGTTTCTTCAGGGTATTTGCATTTGAACTGTCATTGTGTTATGTATCTAGTATTAGTTATTAATTTAAAAAATGTATATTAGTGAAGTCTGTGTACTGTACTTTGTGTGATTCATTTAGCGAGTATATCCCTCCGCTACCCTGAGGTGGCAAACTTCGATATATTTATTACAAATATTATAATAATCTTCGGGGTCGAGATAGCATTAAACACGCAATGAAATAAGAATCAATCCCTTTCAAAACATACCTCTTGCTTTGACACATTTCCTTCACATTTGATACTCATGCAATTCATATAATTTTCCTTTATTTATCTCTGAAATAATTAATTCATAATAGCACAGTTGAAAGCGAAGCGAAGTTGAAACATTTAAATATACTTTTCTCGCGATTTAACCATCCGAACGCAGTGAAACATTGTACAGCAAATGTTTATACATGTTGTAATGTTAGTTTTAGTTGTAAGTAGGTAGTTAGTTTGTCTATTAGATATATGTCATTGTCCTATTAGACTGTGGTGTGTGAGTGTGTCTGGTAGCAGTTGCATTGTTTATAAGTTCTAGTTCATTGTTTCAGTAGACTGTGATGTGTGAGGGTGCATGTGAGTGTGCCTGGTGACAGACTGTTTTAGTGGTAGTATTTGTTGTTGGTGGAACTTTAGTATTTTTTTCGTTAGTAGAATTTTGGTATTTAATTGTTAGTACGGTAGAAGGTTAGTATTTTTGTTTAGTAGAATTGCTCTTTACTTATTCTGAAAGGGAGTAGCAGCCTTTCAGAATAAATCAATTCTTTACTAGTCTTATAGACGGTTAAGATATTGATAATATAAGCCAAATAATGGCTACACTGCGTCCTGCTGCACGGCTGAAAGCAACGGGAAACTACAGCCGTATGCTATTCCCGAGGATATGCACCTCTCTATGCATAATTACATGTGATGATGGCCTCCTCCCTTGTAAAATTTCAATCCGGAGGTAAACTAGTCCCCCGTTCGGATCTCCGGGTGGGGACTACTCGAGAGGGGGTTAACATCACAGAAGTGACAAAGAGGAAATCTGACTTTCTGCGGATCGGAGCGTGGAATGTTAGAAGTCTGCTAGGAAGTGGAAGGTTAGAAAACTTAGAAAGGGAAATGGATAGGTTGAGGTTGGATTTGGTTGGGATTAGTGAAATGCACTGGCAGGAAGAACAGGACTTTTGGTCAGGAGACTATAGGGTCATTAGCACTAAATCAAACAATGGCCAAGCAGGGGTTGGCCTCATATTGAGTAGGAAACTTGGACAGCGGGTGGAATATTATGAACAATATAGTGAACGGATTATTGTAGCAAAAATCAATACTAAACCTACCTGCACCACAGTGGTACAAGTCTATATGCCTACAAGTCAAGCTGATGATGAGGATGTTGAAAAGGTCTACGAAGAAATAGACGAAATTCTGAGGTATATCAAGGGTGATGAAAATGTTATAGTAATGGGAGATTGGAATGCTGTGGTAGGAAAAGGGAGAGAAGGGAAAATAGTAGGAGATTTCGGATTAGGTGAAAGGAATGATCGAGGAAGCAGGCTGGTAGAATTCTGCACCGAGCATGAGTTGGTCATAGCTAACACCTTATTCAATAACCACAATAGAAGAATATACACATGGATGAGACCAGGAGATACAGGGCGTTATCAAATCGACTTCATTATGGTCAAGCAGAGGTTTCGAAACCAGATTTTGGATTGTAAAGCATATCCTGGTGCTGACATAAACTCTGACCACAATATGGTCGTAATGAAATGCAGATTAAAGTTGAAGAAACTGAAGAAAAGTCAAAAGCCAAAAAGGTGGGCAATAGACAGACTGAAAGAGAAGGATGTAAACGAAAGATTCAAGAAGAGTATAAAGGAAGGACTAATGAAAAACCCTAAACAAACTTCGATTGCAGACGAATGGGCACTTTTGAAGAATGAAATAACAAAATCCGCAGAGGAAAACATTGGTAGGAAAGAAAGAATAGGTAGAAAACCGTGGATCACTCAGGATATACTAGAATTGATGGATGAAAGGCGGAAACACAAGAATGTAAGAGATGAGAAGGGGAAAGCAGAATACAGACGTCTGAGAAATGAGGTTAACAAGAAGTGCAAGGAAGCGAAAGAAGAATGGTTGAAAGAGAAATGTGCAGGTATAGAAAATTGTCTGAAATTAGGTAAAGTAGACACAGCTTATCGAAGGATTAAGAATACTTTTGGGGAAAAGAAGACTAAGTGCTGTAATATTAAGGACACAAATGGAAAGCCTCTAACAGATAGGGAAGAAAAGGTTGAGAGATGGAAAGCTTATATAGAGAGTTTGTATACGGGAAAGGAGATTGAGAATCATGTAATGGAAAGGGAGGAGGAAATTGATGAGGATGCGAAAGGAGATTTAATATTGAGATCAGAATTTGATAGAGCTTTGGAAGACTTAAGCAGGAACAAAGCACCAGGCATAGATGATATACCGATTGAGTTGCTACGCTGCATAGGAGATGAAGGTCTGATCAGGTTATTTCACTTGGTGTGTAGGATTTATGAGACAGGTGAGGTACCCCCTGATTTCAAGAAGAATGTAATCATCCCTATACCAAAGAAAGTGGGAGCTGTCAGATGTGAAGATTACCGTACAATCAGCTTGATTACTCATGCTTCAAAGATCCTGTCTAGGATAATTTACAAGAGGATTGAAAGCCAGATATAAACGGAGTTGGGTGAAGACCAGTTTGGTTTCAGGAGAAATGTAGGAACAAGGGAAGCTGTACTAAGTCTTAGGCTGATTTTGGAAGGTAGAATAAGGAAAGATAAGAGAACGTTCATGGCTTTTGTAAACTTAGAAAAGGCTTTTGATAACGTTGATTGGACTAAATTGTTTGACATTTTGAAATCGATTGGAGTAAAGTACAGAGATAGGAGGGTGATATACAATCTATACAGAAACCAGACAGCAGTCATTCGAGTTGAAGGACATGAGAGAGAAGCTGGTATTCAGAAAGGTGTAAGGCAAGGCTGCAACTTATCACCCATACTTTTCAATCTTTACATTGAACAAGCAATGAAGGAAATTAGAGAAAAATTTAAAGTGGGAGTGAAGATTCAAGGAGAAATAATTTCAACTCTGAGATTTGCTGATGACATCGTCATCTTGGCCGACAAGCCTGAGGATTTGAATGAGTTTTTGAATGGTATGGACTCCGTCTTACAGAAAGAATTCCTGATGAAAATTAATAAATGTAAAACAAAAATACTGGAATGCAGCCGAAATAAATCAGAAACCTCTATGGAGATCAAATTGACAGGTGAAAAGCTGAAGGAAGTAGAAGACTTCTGTTACTTAGGAAGTAGAATAACCAGTGATGGACGAAGCAAAGAGGATATAAAAAGTAGGTTGGCTCAGGCAAAGAAAGCTTTTCTACAAAAAAGGAATCTGCTGACATCGAATATAGATTTAGGTATTAGGAAGTCATTTTTGAAAGCCTTTGTCTGGAGCGTGGCGCTCTATGGAAGTGAAACTTGGACTATTGGTGCAGCAGAAAAGAGGAGAATAGAAGCATTTGAAATGTGGTGTTACAGGAGAATGATGAAGATCAGATGGGTAGATAGGGTTACAAACATAGAGGTATTAAGACGAGTGGGAGAGGAGAGATGTTTCTGGCGACTGCTAATGAAGAGAAGAGATAGGTTCGTAGGACACATACTAAGACACCCAGGAATAGCAAGCTTAGTTATGGAAGGAAGGGTTGAGGACAAGAACTGTAGGGGTAGACCAAGGTTAGAATATGTTAAACAGATTGCCTCAGATGTAGGGTGTGGTAGTTATGTAGAGATGAAACGATTAGCTCAGGACAGGGAGGCATGGAGAGCTGCATCAAACCAGTCAAAAGACTGAAGACTCAAACAATCATGCGATCCAAATCAACATTTGCATAATGATCGTACACAATAATCATCATCTAATATTACATAACTCTATGGCCTACAAATATTAAAATCCAACATGGTGACCATCCGAAATATTTAGATGATTCTCAATATCTATTAATCTACTGCACCAATCAAACTAAAATTTTGTAAGTGTATAGAGGCTATAAGCATAAGTTCACCTATGGGATGTTAAATAACCTGGCGAGCACAAAAACATGGCGGCGACGCGAAATTTAAATATTCAAATGGTCGTTTCTTGCGTTTTAACCATACGAGCGCAGTGAAACTTGATACGGTATATGCTTATTCAACTTTTAATCGACTGGCATCTAATTCATTTAAATTATTTTCATAACCACAAGATGGCGGCTGAGTGAAATTTTAAATTCCCGCTTTTATTTCTTGTGTCCTAATCATGCGATTGAAGTTTGAATAAAACACCTACACAATAATCTTCATGTAATAGTACACAAATGTATGGTCTATAATATAAAAATCCAACATGGTGAGCATACAAAATATTTAGACGGTTCTCAATATCCACGAATCTATTACAGCAATCAAACTGACAATTTGTATGTTGATACAGGCAATTAATACTAGTAGGATATATGAAAATAGGCTATTTAGATCTTCACGGAACTACTTGTTAATTCACCAGTTAATTTCTTCAGACTTCTGAATACACCTTTACCTCTTTATGAATTCATATTATTTTCAAGGCAATCTTTCCGTGTTGATAAGGATGTTTGATTGGTGCCTTAACCACCATTCAAAAGGGGTGTTGATTACTGGGCATCCTTGCATCTACGGGGATTTACTAGGATGTCTTATGAAGAACTGCGGACCCATACTTACCAGACTTACCGGGAGAGCCTTAGCAAGCCCAACACCTGCGGGTCGTCTTCGGGTACTGTCTGACAGCATGGTGCAACGGGAAATACTGGATCTTAACCTAACTACAAACTAAGGGGGTGGGGTTTTACGACTACTACGTGCAATGAAAAGATAGAGCCTTTGACTCTGAGAGAGGGATTTATTGTAAGTTACTGATGGGTGGCACTTAGGTTTAGATGAAAGGGGGGATGATTGCTAAGGGAAAAGGGATCTGACAGACACAACAAGACTCACCCTACCACTGACGCCGGTTGTCCGTGATGCCGCGTTGGAACTCGTCGCCCGGAGGGCGACGCCTGCTGTAGCACTAACACTCAGCATCGGTCCTCAGGATCCAGAAGTAAGAACAGGAGAGAGCCCAAGAGGCCCGCCGCGTGTGCGTCCTCTGTATTTGTAGACTTTTAAGTAGGTCGGCCATGTCAGCGGTATGTGCGTTGTGTTGCTACTATTGCATAAGTCAGCCGGCTTGCAGTACTTACGAATGTAGGTCGCTGTTGGCCTGCCAGGTCCGTATGTCCTACAGCTCAACTTATACCGTCCATTATACATTCCATTTGCTAGGCATAGTTATAGACACAACCCTTATCGAGGGTTGATGGCTGTACAGTGTTTACATTTTCCTACATCTATTTTCACTCTTCTACATTAATTGTTCGACCCAATACTGCTTCATCAGTTCAGATGCCATTACTGCCGCAGCGTGTTGCTTGGTAAATCATTGCCCAAAAGTGCAATAGCACCCATATGGTCAATAGTTCTATATTATGAGTGTGGGTTCATTTCCTGTATACATAAGTTAGGTCGTTTGTCAAGTACTTTTATGAGTCACGTTGCCCTGACCACCTATACAGAGATCTATGAGCACCATGAGAATTCATCACAGAATTCGTTTCATATAACGTCTTTGTAGCACCGTACAGCTGCTATATGATTGTTTTGTGTGCTTTGTATAACTGTTTTCCTAAAATGTTAACATGCCCCGTATTTGAACGGATTCTTAAATTATTCAAAATACAAGTTAAACGATGCAATATTTCTTACCTTTGTGGAATAGATACTTCAATACATTTAAACAAAACTCTCCAAATCTATTTATTTTGACCTGTGAAGAATATGGTGAATATGGTGAATCTAGCAGTAGATAATGCTTTTTTGTTTGTTTGCTTTTTAGTTTCCAAAGATCAGTGACTGTAAAACTGTATGCATTAATGGCGATTCTGCAGTTGCTCCCACAAACGTAATTCTAAATTATCTCTCTACAATGAGGCGAATGTTCATTTAACTAATCCTCTTAATATTTGACATTAATCTAGAAGGGCTTTGTGGTAACCTTATTCAGTACTGAGAGAATAATGAGCTGAAGGGGTGACTTAATTAAATACAATGGCATTGTGTGTGCTCCACAGTGCCAGAACCGTGGTTTGGCGGACTACGTGGAGCTCGGGGGTGCTGAAGGACTGGACACTACTCAACTTAACGTCGGGGATTCACTCTGCGGCACTGACTCTCGGCCAGGTAAGTGACAAACTAGTGCGTTATCTTCTTACAAGGAGCCCACAATTTAAATGAGGCGTAGCTGGAGTCTACAAGGCTACAGGAGATCGAGATAAGTTTATATATAATTGCCACATGCTTCTTTCCTTCTTCATCCATTTCCTATCTCCCTTCGTCATGAACTATGGCCTAGTAAGTAGTCACTATATTTTAGGGAATTGAAGTGGGCATCCTAGACGTGAGTCTTGGCTCTCCTTGCGTTCAGGTGACTAGGACAATTCAACTCAAGGGTTGGGTTTTCAATAGATAGAGGTTAATCTCATAGGGTTTTGTGTAAGTAAGTCTAACAACTTGTACCATATATGTTTTCTAGAAACCTGCAAGCAATATAATGAACAAATCGTGGACTATTCGGAGTGACGGAATCTCTCTCGCATTTGACACATCAGGTAACCCTTACAATCGATCAGGCAATCTAACTAGTATTCGATGTGGCAATATTTGTATACAGAGGGATTATTGAAGAAAGTAATACTAGACAAATCAGCAACTAAAATAAGATTGGACATACTACGAACTATTTCAGCTGGGGTAAATTGAAAGAGATAGAAAAGTGATTGGTTGGTTGATTGATTGATTGATTGATAGATTTAACTGACTGATATTACGTCCACTTGTAGAATACATACAAATAGTTCTTTGATGAAATTATGAGCCTACGTTCCTTAAAATATAAGATTCATGCCAATGATTAATCTATGGAGGTAGGATAATATAAAGTAGATACAGCAGGAGGTTATGCGGTAAACTTTCACCCCCACTATTTATGTTATTTATGGACCATTCAGGGACTGAGTGTGATTCAATTAGGTAGAAATCATGTAACTAGTCTAAATTATGCTGATAATTTGGTTGTAATGGCAGCATAGCTCAAACAATATTAAACTAATATGTTAGCTCTTAAATGTAAGTAGTGTGGTACGAAAACCAGCATTTTAAAAATGGAGGTGATGTCGGATGGAAAAGGAAGTTAGGAGATATGAAAGGAACTGAATTGGAGCAGGTGGACCATTTCAAGAATTGAACATATTCTCACAGTAAGGAAGGATAGAGAACAAAATATTGTTTTGGTGTAGAAAATTCAATGCAGTGAGTTTTCAATAGTGATCTACTGTATTATGCAAGGCATACAGTTAACGGAGATTCTGATATATTGATATTAGGATTACATAAATAGAGATAGTATATTTTAACAGTTGGCAGCCCTGATGGTTCTTAGGAATGCGTGTAATCATAAATGTTATGGTAAACAAAGCACATACGAAATTTGGTTGAAATCCATTTGTTAGTATAGAAGTTATATTCATTTAAAAAGTGGACCTATCAGCAGGCTTAGAATCATTTTGGCAGCACTGATGTATATTAGTTACTCCAAACTAATGTAGAATGTAAGGTACTATACGTGTGCTAAGTTTCGAGCTGTTGCCTAGCATAGTTTGTGATATATTGATATTAGGGTCAAAGAAAATAGAAAGATAATTTATCATCAGATGGCTCTTAAAAATACGCACAGTCATACTTGTTGTAGTGCACATAGTACGTACGAAATTTGGTTGAAATCCAATCAATACTATAGAAGTTATATGCATTTGAAAATTTGACCAATCGGCAGGCTTATAATCGTGTTGGCACCACTGTCATGTAAAGGCTAATGAAAATTAATCTGAAGTATTATTATCTATATGAATGCCAATTTTGTAATAGTTCGCATGCATAACTTCTGAGTTATTCGACACACAGCTAAAATTTCAATTACGATGTTTCATCAGTTGGTAGCACTGACGTCAATTTTAAAAAATGGCCGTGAGTTATTAAGGTATAGAGGTATAGATCTTTACTGATACCAAATTGGGTTTCAATAACTGCAGCTGTATAGAAGTTAATAGACAGACAGACAAAAGGACAGACAGACATACACACATTTTACAGGATCGATCTCATAAGTCTACATTTTCCTCATTTTTGCAAAATGAGAATTGTAGGCTAAAAATTCTTTATAGAGGATACGATACGAAAGAGACAATATAGATAAGAAAGAGAGAGTAGCCGAAGTAAGATATTGTGAGGTATACATTTTACGTTGGAAATAAAACAGGGTGCTAGTGGGTGACAACGTAGGATTATATTTTAAGAAAACCATAGTATACCGTAACATAGTTGCTGAGGATATTTGAATTAACAATTTCTGTTCTAGCATGTAATTCAGCTGTTGAAAACATAAAATGAAAGCATAAGGTGGATCAACGGTACATTGAGGAGAGCAGAGGAACCAGCTCGAGAATAAACATCATCACCAACGTTTTATACCTGAAATATATCAGAGATTGGACGATAGTTGGTGGATTTGTTTGATAAAACAGACATCAAACTTACCTTCTGTGAGCTGAGTCAGACCTATATTGCAAAACGCGAGGTCTGAATGCAGAAAAATATGGTTTTAAAAACTCCAGAAAAAGCAAGATGTTCAGTAAAGAACATATAGCCTACTTTCTCCTAAATGCATGGGTTTTGTTATAACTCTTTGTCCTTTTCAAGGAGTATAATTGAATGTTGGTTGTAGTAGATTGTTGAAATACAACGTGCTATAGGGATATCAAACATGAATATGAGGTGCCCTTTGCTAGTGCTACCTCTGTAAAAAAATTCATTCAATTCGGTTTCACCGTGTTTGAATTGATATGGGGAATGGATTTGCACACATACATGGCCGCTATTTGCAAACTATTGGCCTGATGACCTTGTAGTCAGTCATAAGATGCTTTCCACAAAAAGGCATGTTGTTGCAAAATCCAGTTGAGATCAAATTATTAAGATGGTAGAAATTTGATTTAAGCCTTTAACATTCGGGTGGCCGTCATTCCGTTTCCGTCAAGTTGGCGGCGATATAGAACATGACACTGAGGTGCCTTTTGCTAGTGCTACCTCTGTACCAAATTTCGTTCAATTCGGTTTCACCGTGTTTGAATTGATAGGGGGAATCGATTTGCACACATACTTGGCCACCATCTGCAAACTATTGGACTGATGATCTAGCAGGTTGATCAGAATATGCTTCCCACATAAAGATTTGTTGTTGCAAAATTTGGTAGAGACTAGATTATTAGGTTGGTCGTAATTACAGTTTAGCCTTTAACATTTAGGTGGCCGCGATTACGCTTCCGTCAAGATGGCGGTGATATAAAACATGACACTGAGGTGGCCTTTTCTAGTGCTACCTCTGTACCAAATTTCGTTCCATTCGGTTTCACCGTGTCCGAATTAATAGGGGGAATCGATTTTCACTCAAAAATGGCCGCCATCCGCAAAATATTAGGCTAATGACCTATTAGTTTGGTCATAGGATGCTCCCTCCATAATGGTATGTTGATGCAAGATTTGGTAGAGATCGGATGATTAGGTTAATCGTAATTTGATTTAAGCTTTGAATATTTGTGTGGCCGCCATTACGTTTCTGTCAAGATGGTGGCGATATAAAACATGACACTGAGGTGCCCTTTGCTAGTGCTACCTCTGTACCAAATTTCATTCCATTCGGTTTTACCGTGTTCGAATTAATAGGGATAATCGATTTTGACACAAAGATGGCCGCCATTCGCAAACTATTAGGCTAATGACCTATTAGATTTGTCAAAGGATGCTCCCTTCATATAGGTATGTTGTTGCAAAATTTGGTAGAGATCGGATGATTAGGTTAGTCGTAATTTGATTTAAGCTTTGAACATTTGTGTGGCCGCCATTACGTTTCCGTCAAGATGGCGGCGATATAAAACATGACACTGAGGTGTCCTTTGCTAGTGCTACCTTTGTACCAAATTTCGTTCAATTTGCGCTCACCGTGTTCGAATTGATAGGGGGGGACAGACATTCAGAGTACACACACTCACACACACACACCTACACACACACAGACTCACACACACACATACACACACACAGACAGACACCCTTTTTTTCGCCCTGTAGTGATCTCATAAGTCTACTTTCATTTTTTGCAAAAATCGAAAGTAGGCTAAAAATATTTGGCAGAGTTATGTGGAAAAGATTGGTGATAAATTATTAGGAATCGTGGGATGTTAAAACAAATTGTTGGGATACAGGGGTATAGTGCTAGAAGTAGCAAATGTACGTCCTTGTATTAAAGTCTGTAAATATAAGAACAATTATTCATCCTGATAAAATGGCAGTCAATGTTGCATTTAGAGGTAAAAAGAAGGATTGCCAAGAGTGGCTCCCAACAAGAAATTTTGAATACTGGGTGAACCAAATAAAGGAAAGAGACAAAGCAAAACATTCAAAGCACAAAAGGAACTCACGGGAGGGATTTAAAATTAAGTTGTAAACATTGGATCAGACGCAGGTAAGCATATTAGGAGTGTATACATTATCGAAACAAGATGTTCAGTAAAGAACATATGTCTTACTTTCTCCTAAATGCATGGGTATTGTTATTACTCTTTGTCCTTTTCAAGGAGTATAATTGAATGTTGGTTGTAGTAGCTTGTTGAAATACAGCGTGCTATACGGATATTAAACATGAATATGAGGTGCCCTTGCTAGTGTTACCTCTGTAAAAAATTTCATTCAATTCGGTTTCACCGTGTCTGAATTGATATGGGGAATCGATTTGTACACATACAGGGCCGCTATCTGCAAACTATTGGGCTGATGACCTTGTAGTTCAATCAAAACATGCTTTCTACAAAAAGGCATGTTGTTGCAAAATGAGGTAGAGATCAAATGATTAGGTTGGTCGTAATTTGATTTAAGCTTTTAACATTTTGGTGGCCGCCATTCCGTTTGCGTTAATATAGTGGTGATATAAAACATGACACTGAGGAGCCCTTTGCTAGTGCTACCTCTTTACAAAATTTCGTTCAATTTGGTTTTACCATGTTTGAATTGATGGGGGAATCGATTTTCACACATACATGGCCGCCATCTGTATACAATTCGGCTGATAATCTTGCAGTTTGGTCAGAATATGCTTCCCACATAAAGGTATATTGTTGCAAAATTTGGTAGAGATCAGATTATTAGGTTGGTCGTAATTAGATTTAAGCTTCTAACATTTGGGTGGTCGCCATTACGTTTTCGTCAAGATGGCGGCGATATAAAACATGACACTGAGGTGTCCTTTACTAGTGCTACGTCTGTACCAAATTTCGTTAAATTCTGTTTCACCGTGTTCGAATTGGGAGGGGGGGACAGACATTCAGAGTACACACACACACACACTCACACACAGACATACAGTCACACAGGCAGACACACATTTTTTGGCCCTGTGTAGATCTCATAAGTCTACATTCATTTTTTGCAAAAATCGAAAATAAGCTGAAAATGGAGGTAAACGAGAATGAGCAATGTTTAGGATAATTCAGAAGATGGAAAGAAAGCAGTGAGAAGATGGAAGAGTTAAAATTGTTAAATGTAAGGAGAGTACACAGCTATACGTGTGCCTTATAGATCTAGCGATAGAGCACGATACAGTGCCAAGGTAAAATACGATTAGCATCCAGAAACAATTAGGAATCAAGGGAAGGCAAATCAGCAAATCTGAAGTATTTATACTTAAAAATGTAGAGAATAAAGTGAGAGCTGCCGGTAGGATGGTTCAAAGTAGATACAGGAGGAGGCTATACGGAAAAAATTCACCCTCACTATTTATGTTATTTATGGGCCATTCAAGGACTGAGTGTGATTCAATTAGGTAGAAATCATGTAACTAGTCTAAATTCCACTGATAATCTGGTTGTGATGACAGCATAGCTCAAACGTTATTAAACTAATACGTTAGCTCTTAAATGTAAGTAGTGTGGTACGAAATCCAGCATTTTAAAAGTGGAGATGATGTCGGATGGAAAAGGAACGTAGGAGATATGAAATCCCAGGTCAGAGGAATTGAATCGGAGCAGGTGGGCTATTCCAAGAATTGAACATATTCTCACAGTATGGAAGGATATAGTACGAAATATTGTTTAGGTGTAGAAAATTCAATGCAGTGAGTTTTCAATAGTGATCTACTGTATTATGCAAGGCATAAAGTTATCGGAGATACTAAACTCTTGTATTCAACCTACCTATCTGCACGGGATTGAAGCTGAATGGATTCAGAGCATCTCATATTTAACCAGAAGGTATAAAATAAGAAGAAAATGCAAATAATTGCTGGGAGAAAAATATGGCAGGGAATACGTTAATGAATAGATAAAGGTTAAATTAAGAACAAAGACGATAGATGGGTCTTAGGTTTATTTAGTGGCATTATATGATGGTAAATGAAGAAGGGGAGATTACCTGGCAGGCTAATGGACTCAGCTATAGCCAGTAAGAAACATATACAGACTTTTACTTTACGGTTAGACTGTGTGCTAAACGATTTCAAAGTGAGAGACATTGAAGCAGAGGAGACTGCGGTGCTAACTGATAATAGAGGATCATTGAGAATACTGGATATCCCACAGAGGGCTGCATAGTAGACTGAACACTGAACGACACTATACCCTATAATAGAAATGAATGAATGATTGAATGAATAATGTATGAATTAATTAATGAATTAATTAATTCCCCTTAAAATAATTACATCTGTCAATACAATTCATGAAACATATTATATTTAATTCAAGTACATGTTTCGACCATTCAATGGAGCATTCTTCAGCTTACTATATCTAGTGTAAATCTCTACTTAGTATAAAACAAAGTCCCCGATTCTTGGAAGTTACGGGTAAATTCGAGAAGCACTGCATGGATTTTGATGCGGTTTTCACCATTCTGTAAAGGGTATTGAGAGGAAGGTTTCTGTATAACAAAAAATATTTATTAACTAAGGAAGCCGAGCAGTAACGATTTCAGTGGAAAAGTCAAAAAATAACCTGGCATCCGAGCGCTTTGTAAGCTTACGCTGGGTAAACCGTTAAACATATTTAAATACTATGAGTTAAGAATTGTTCATCACGAAAAATTCTACAAAATAGTCCGAGAGAGCATATGTCTATCTTCAACATCGCCCACTATAAGTGTTTTTACGTTTTAATTTCTTCCAACCATGTCCATTCTACTATTGAGGCGTCAGTTTACGAGCTAGCTAAGGGCGAGTCTATCATCCCTGTTACAGCCTAGCGATCGGGCGAAGATATTGCCCCAGATACAGCCAGCAGCAAACCGTTGTATCGTGTTGAGTTAAGATTTCTGTGTAGGGTGGTTGTGTTTGGAGTTTCCTTGGAAGTGCAACTCGGGTTTTCTTCATTTCGCCTGTGAAACACAGTCAAGTTAAGATGGGACGGAAAGGGGATTTGAGTTTCATTTACCTCGCCATTCGCTGGAAGAGCAACTCTCATTTCGCCTGTGAACCTTTCGTTCCGCAAAATTCACAGTCAATTTAAGATTGGACGGAAGGGGGATTATAGGCTTTTATATTATATTATACGGATTGGCGTATACTGTAATCTCTACTTAGTATAAAACAAGTCCCCGATTCTCGGATGTCACGGGTAATCTCGAGAACCACTGCAGGGATTTTGAATGCGGTTTTCGCCATTCTGTAAAGGATATCTCGAGGAAGGTTTCTGTAGAAAATAATTTATTTATGACCAAAGGAATTCAAGCACTAACGATTTCAGCGAATAGGTCGGAAAAAAAAACTGGCGTCCGTGCGCTTTTTAAGGTTACGCTGGGCAAACCGTTAAATATATATATATATATATATATATATATATATGCTATGAGTGTAAGAATTGTTAAGCATGAAAAGTTCTACAAAAAAGGCCCGGGAGAGCATATCTCTATCTTCAATACATCGCCTACTATAAGTGTTTTTACGTTTTAATTTCTTCCAACAATCTCCATTCAGTTACTGAGGCGACAGTTTACGAGCTAGCTAGGGGCGAGTCTATCACCCCAGTTACAGCTTAGCTAGCGGACGAGCTTATTGCCACAGATACTGCCAGCAGCAAACTGTCGAATCGTGATGAGTTAAAAACTTTAGAGAAGAGTGATTGTGTTTGGAGTTTACCTGGAAGTGCAACTCGGCTTCTCTTCATTTCGCCTGTGAACTTATCGTTCCGCAAAATTCACAGTCAAGTTAAGATTGGACGGAAGGGGGATTTGTGTTTCATGCACCTCGCCATTCTTAAATTACGTCTGACAAGACTTTGTTGCAGATGTATCTCCATGATAATATAATTAATAGTCCAGTCAGTGATTTTAACCCATCATGCCGAGACGTAAAACAGATATTGGTCGGTGTTCATTGTCATTTGAAAAAGAAAGCGCTTATCACGTCATGCATTCATAACTGTTCCCGGGCGAAGCCGGGTCGGTTTGCTAGTATATTATAAATGAAACTTAGAGTCAAAATAACTAAACTGTGAATAAATGAATAAATAAATAAATAAATGGATATTCTTACAAAAAACCTTGAATATTGTTGCATCTGAGGGATGCATCCCCATCCCTCCCCTATATCTATAAAACATACACTTAACCATACACGGATGCCTGCGGCATACTTCACATAAGCTTCTACCAAGGCCAGGCCCAGTGCATAGCAACGACCTCCGGTAATCCAGGCTAGCACCTCACTTCCTAAAGATCCGCAACTATGCGAACTCGGCAGGCGGATTCTATAAAACAACAGAGGAGAGGTGACGGGAGGTCAGTCTTCCACAGTGTAACCAGGTGCCGAGACGCTGCCCAAAGCCGTCACGTCCAGATTGGTGAGTGTCAGGC
Source organism: Meconema thalassinum (assembly GCA_946902985.2). Taxonomy (NCBI): domain Eukaryota; kingdom Metazoa; phylum Arthropoda; class Insecta; order Orthoptera; family Tettigoniidae; genus Meconema; species Meconema thalassinum. The sequence goes on from OX336391.1 coordinate 329,848,690, forward strand.
GCGCTAACACACTATCACACGAACACTTACAACTTCATCCCCTTAATTATTTTAGAGATCACAGGCATCTGAATTATTATTATCTGTACTGCGTAGTTCTATCGTACTCCACCTTGGGAGTACTCATTAAACCTTAGAATCTAAAAGATAACTGGTCACTTGGTTTATGTATTTAATTAGTTGATAAGATCCCACCCTTTAAATCACTTCCCGGTAGGATCCTAAATAGTACTTAGTTAATTGCTTATTGGTTACTGCAGTCAGCCACTTGCATCACGTTACAGTGCTTGCGTGCGCGCTATTCATTAGGAGCGCGACCAGTTAGTCAACATCAGCAAGAAGCCGAGTGGCCGCGTAGCTGCTCCAACACTCATTTAGTAAACTACCCCTTGTCACCATCCCTTTGAACTACCCAAGCAGACTGTACAATTGGGAGTTCTCCCGTCGAACTGCGTTCACGCCCGAACCGCTCAAACCTACACTTTTTACACTAGAGCCCCGAGCAGCCTTCAGCTACTCTCCTTTCATCCCCCTTTTAACACACATTGTAGAGGCTACCCTCCCAGGTACCCTACAATTGGTAGAAGCGCTGAGTACCGTGACGTTGTCATAAGACAACGCCCAAGGGGTACAGACAACGTACCTCTGCGGAAAAGATCTCTAAATTTAACCTCTTACTAGCCAAGCGAACGCCACCCGAAATTGGGAAAAAAAATTAGCGTATGGGTCGGGTAATATTTTAGTACCCACCCAAACCCGCCCCAGTAACTAATACATTTTTAAATGCCACCCATAACTAGAACTAAGCAATTTACATCCCCACAGATACGCCCTTACAATAGGAAGGATAACACAGATCCATGTTCAGATACCAAAATGTTGGTAAGGTCAGACGTGCATTTAGGAACACAGCACACAACCTCGCCGTTACCACCAAACCACTACGCCCTAAAATTCTAGTTAAAACCCCGACTTAAAATCAGAACACAACGCAGGCCAATTACTTGCCGAACTTGAGGACGCAACTTTAGATCTCAGGCTCAAATACCCAAACGTAATCCGACATCAACGTCCCCTCATACGAGCACAGGTACAGAACCCTCAACAGTCGTCCTCAGGTAGCGTTACCAGTGAGGAACTAACCCCCACATTACCGTACACCATCTTACAACAGATCAGTGACACGCAACTAACCTTTAACGGGTTACAGATACTTTTACAGCAATTAGAGGAAATTCCCCTGGGTTCATCGACCGGCGGGATAATCGCGGATATCCAAGCCATCGCCTTGACTCAAGGAGACAATATTAACAAGGCACTTTCTACTATTCAAACCACCCAGATTAACCACTATTTATCACTGGATAATATCCAGGGTACTGAGCAATTCAACCCTCAGGACGCTCCACACTCTACCCCTAACCACCCAGGTAATTCCCAAGGCGGAAACACCTACCTCACACCAGTCGAGGTTCACAATCAACCCCTAAACGACTGTACAGCCCCCCAGGGGTATGCACCCCCTGGAGGCCGACCCCCCATCATCTATCTAAATCACCCCTAACTGGCAACCCTTGTAAGTCCAGACCAACATCTACTAACACCGCAAGGACAGCTAACCATTCTGGAAAGCTGGCCCAATCCTTGCATCACTACCACAAACAGCGACACACAATTAACTGGGGCATCTATGCCATCAGAATGTCGACGAAGCAACGCCGAAGAATATAAGAAGGAGTCTTAAGGAGGTCAAGCTCTCTCAATTACCAGTCTTACAGTGTGGCGGCCGGAGGCTAGCGCTGGTATCATCAGGTGGGTCAGCAAGTGTTCAGAGTCCTGTAACTTTGTAACCTTTACCCACAATTTGTATACACAAGTTTGTACACATTGTAACATTTATTACATCCCCTAGAAGGGACTCACAATTCCATATTACTGACCAATAAACACTTGGTCAGTACGCTACACCTGTATTACTATTTTACACGCCTCTTCACGACCTAAAGTCCATCCTGAATCCTCCGTCACGATTAGACGTGACTTACAGTAGCCAGATACTTGCTAGCGCAAGTATCATTGTATTCCCGCATAGGCCCGACTGCTAGGAACAGCACGCGCCATATAGCTGACGCGTGCACGTCGGTTATCTAACCAGCCAGCCAGCTGGACGACCAGCGCGTTGACCTGTACGCTAAGCTCCATCCCCTAAAATACACCTAGATCTTTTATAGGAGCACCCTAACACTAAACAACACTCTACACTGGTCAGCTTGCCCGACTACGGGAAGCTACCCCCTTTTAGGCACTTCCTCATAAATTAACACAACAACTCTTCCGTTTTAGATCCAACCACCCCCAAATAAGGGATCTAAAACACGACGCACACTCTATCGCTGCATTAACTAACGGCGACCTAGATTCCCCAGTCGAGCGCACCCCCTTACTACCCCCAACACTTCCTACAGCGCGAACATGGCCATGCCTGCAAAGTATCCAATGATACAGCCTGCTAAATACTCAGGTGACAAGTAGGACCCCGAGGAATATTTGAAAGCCTTCAATCGAACGGCTAAAATTAACGGCTGGTCAGCTGAGGACAAGAAACGCCTCCTACCGGCATACCTCACTAAATTTGCCCTAACGTGGTATGAGCTCCACGAAGCCACCTTGGCCGACGCCACGTGGGAGCAATTTTCAGCCTCCCTCATCATACATTTCAACTCACCCCTGATGAGGTTGATTTGTGCGACCAAATCCCCGCCCGTACACAGGGTCCCACAGAAGTCACACAGGCATATATTAATGCCAAATTATTAATGTGTGAGAAATATAATAGGGAGATCCCAGACAGGCAGAAAGTGCGTCTCCTTATGCAGGGAATGCGGCCAACTTTGGTAGACAAGCTCTGCACCTTGCACAGCAACACCGTGTTGGAACTTCAGGCAAACATAAAATTTATCGAAGAGGGTAACAAAATGACACAAAAGGCCGTGGACCAGCACGTCCGTACGGATAACGGTGATCTGCATCAGCAAATCCGCGATCTGACAAAACAGATGCAGGATATGCAGATCACGGCCATCCACGCTAGCACTAAAACCCGCCCTCGTAGGGAGGATTCACAAGATAAATGGCGATCAACACGGGGCGATCACCAGGATCAATATCGACCCAACCACCCCCATTGGCGTAATACACCCCCGGTGAGAGATGCGAACTTTTATTCGCAATCCCGGGAGGAAGTGCCACGCCGCAATGAATCACATCCCTTCCGACAGACACACTATCGGGCAGATACTCGCCCACGCGGCAATCCACACCCAGATCATCCACCAAACCATCATCCCCAATATAGGGACGATCGAACATGGCATCGCGAAGAGTACACGAGATATACACGCCCGGCTTATACCCCTCCACACCGTCGGCCGAACACTCCCCCGCACAGGAACGATATGAGCCACATTACGAAGGGCCTCCCCCAGTGTACCCTCAATACGCCCCTGTCCAACGAGAAAGAGGACCGGAGGACTATCCACTGCCCGACCACCCTCCACGGGATTCACGAAGGCATACACCCCCACGCGATAGAAGGGTATTACACCCCGACCCCCAATATCAGCCCCAGCCAAACAACAGGCGAGGCAATGCGCCCAGGGGGCAGTCTCGCTACACAGACAACCGACGTTATGCCCAGCAAAAAAAAACTATTAGCTAGGGGAGGGCCAGCACCCACTAAATCGGATAACCCTCCCCCGGTAATCACTCAACACTCCACTAAACCCCCGCAGAACAAATGCCCTGTCCAGCCCAGTAGGCTACAAATTCCCCCAACTCCCGCCCACCAGAACACGGCGCAGGAAATACCTCCCCGATCGCAGCTCCATGCACATACGGTCAAAGGGGATGGTAATTGCCTATTTCGAGCGATCAGTTTCCTGCTCCATAAAAATGAGGATCGGCATAAAGACCTCCGATCACAGCTGGTCATGTATGTCATGGCGCACTGGGATGAGTATAAATATTTCCTGGCCGACGGGAATGATGCCTTATTCCCTAATAAACATGCGTATGGGGATTACATGAATAGGAATGGCACATACGCCGGAGCGATGGAGGTTACCGCTATAGGTCATATCACAGAACACAATATCCATGTCTATACGACGGATAAGATGGCACCCACTTTTTCCTCAGTAGGCTATAACAAACATCTTTACCTATTGTTCACGGGCAATCCAAATGCGGGCCATTACAGCCTTCTCACTATCAAATCGCCTCACACACCTCAACCCTCCGCCCCTCAGGACGACAAAGAGGACAGCACAGTAACATTAAAAACTGGCGACAAGGAAACAGCCCCTAAGGACGTTAGCACGCCGAGCGCAGTTAGACCACCCTTGGTAAGCCCACCCACATTAGCTCAGCCCGCGGATCCAAGCGTCCCGACCACTAAACCAGGCGCGGCGAAGCCGGTCATATGCATCGACACTCTCGCGAATAAGTTACCTCCACAGAAAGCCGGCTGCGAACCCACACCCGCTCAGACACATCGGCCCTCTAGGACGCCTCAGCCGAGACCAGGGTTCACATCCTGTGGCATTAAACACCGTTCCAGGTATTTTGCAATTCGCCGGCAGCTCAAGAGAAAGCTTAGGCCAATACACATGGCAGACGGGAATGACACAGCTGAATCACAGCTTCCAGCTTTACAAGAGTCAGCAAAACGTGTCAGGTTCAGTACTCAGCCTACCGCTCCGTGCTCGCTCGACAAACCTACCAAGCCGACAGAAAACACATTTTCACAGCCCACAACACAGAGCGGTGAACATTCTTTACCGTCCCGAAATCGCGCAGTACCGATCATTACGTATACCCTTAACAACATGCACACTGCACAAGACGGAAACAATATTACAGCCCTCTCCATCCCGGCCAAAGTTAACGGATATAGAATCCAGATGTTATTAGATACTGGATCGGCTATTTGTTGCGTTAGCAGTGAATATACTACCAACGAGCGCATACACAAGATGCCTATCAACACTCGCCTCATGGCTGCTAACTCACAAACCATTTCCTGCTTAGGGATTACTGATATACATCTTCAGATAGGTTCTTTTGAAGCTAGCTATCCCATGTTTATTATTTAGGATCTTTCCGTCCCGGGTATAATTGGCACGAACTTTCTTGCCAAGTTCGATGCGAACATAAGCTTCGTCACTAATGAAATACGGTTAGTAAACGGAGATCTTATCACTACGCACCCGATATCACACGCCCGGAATACATACAATCCGCGAGCGCAGCGAGTCCCGCGCACGCACCAGGTCTCTCCGTTGGTTACAGCATCTCCTCAAACACCCACAAATGCTGACGCAGCCACACCCGCCACCGGGGACACGCAGTCACTAACCCCAGAACAGAATAGGAAGCTTACAGACTTCTTAGAGGAATACAGGGACATTTTTGCACATTCCCTTACCGATTTAGAAGTGACCGACTTAATCCACCACCGTGTCGAATTGACCAGTGATGCTCCGGTTCACCAAGCGCCCTATAAAGTTAGCGCTAAAGAAAGATAAGCCATAGAAGCACAGATTCAGGAAATGATAGAAGCCAGGATTATCCAACCCATAATACCTAATTATAGCGCCCCTGTAATTCTAACCCGTAATCCCGACGGTTCACACAGATTTTGCACCGATTATCGGCGCCTCAATAGATTAATTAAGAATGATAACTACCCGTTACCGCGCACGGACACCTATTTAGAGACCTTTAGCGGAGCTAAGTACTTTTCGATAATTGATTGCTTCTCCGGTTTTTATTCTAAACCTGTCTATGAGCCGGATAGACACAAGCTGGCATTCGTCACCGAAAGCGGCCTCTTCGGATATAATACATTACCGATGGGTTTAAAAAATGCCAGTCAGACGTTTCAAAAATTGGTAGATAAGGCATTCGCGGGCCTCAAATATCGCTCGGTATTAACTTACATAGACGACATAACCGTCTTTTCACAGACATTCGAAGAACATATGATACACTTGCAAGAAGCTTTTGACAGGATTCGGCACGCTAAATTAAAGCTAAAGCACTCCAAATGCCAGTTTGCGAAAACGAAGGTCCACAGTTTGGGTCACATTGTTAGCCGAGACGGCATCACACCTGATCCTGCCAAAATAGCCGCCATCATCGATATTCCCATGCCGGAAAGCATTAAACAGCTACGTTCTTTTTTGGGTCTCGCGAGTTATTATCGTCGTTTTATTCACAGATTTGCACAGATAGCTAACCCCCTCACCGAGCTCACACACGAGAAAACGCCCTTTATCGTTACAGAAATACATAGAGAGGCTTTCAACAAACTTAAACGCTTACTCACTACACCGCCACTGCTCCAACATTTTCAGGAAGGTAGGCCCACCTTCGTACATGTGGATGCCAGTCAATTTGGCTTAGGTACAGCCCTGTTACAGGAGGCCAATGACAGCAAACAACACCCAATTACTTTCGCGAGCCGTAAACTTACACCGGTAGAAACCAGATATTCCGCAACCGAAAGAGAGATGTTCGCCTTCTCTTGGGCCGTAAATTACTTCCAGACATATCTCTATGGTATCCACTTTATGGTAGGTACGTATCACGCCAGCTTTCTTTACTGGGACAAATTCAAAAACCCCAATTCCCGGCTTAATAGGTTTATATTTAAATTATATGATTACACCTTCGATGTTAAGCGCAAGAAGAGTAGTGCACACCTTGATCCAGACGCCTATCGAGACTACCTGTCCTCGACCCGCCTGAAGAGGATGTCGATCATGCCTGGGATTCATTACCCACATTTGCGGTCACACACATTGATATGAGACAGGAGCAACTAAACGATCCCCAGCTGGGACAGATTAGGATTGCATTACATAATCGCGACCAGGTAGATAGTAGAACTGCCCGCTTATCACGCAGATTTTTTCTTGATAAGGACTATCTCCTTAGGTACAAATCCACGGCCACGCATGACGTCACACCCGTTGCCCTTCCCTCTACACTCCAAAATCACATAATGACGGAATATCACTGCCCACCCCTTAATGGCGCACACTTTGGAGTCCATAAGACATATTTGCGAATTCGCACTAAATATTATTGGGAGAACATGAAAATTGACATCATAGAGTTCATTAAAACTTGTCACCCATGCCAGAGGTATAAACACCGGCCTGGTAAACCCCATAGCTTACTCCACCCCATCCCCGTAGGTGAACTTTTCCACCGCATAGGTATTGACTTCAAGGGTCCCATTACCACGTCCGAAAATGGTAACAGATATATACTGGTAGCAACCGAGTACCTTACCCGGTACATTATCACCAAAGCGGTCCCGAAAGCCAGCGTGCACCAAATCACAGAGTTCCTCATGGAAATCATTACCAAGTATGGTATTTTCCACACATTATTGTCCGACAGAGGAACAGTTTTTACATCTAATGTTATTACACAGCTCCTTACATTGCTTCGAATAAAAGCGTACACGACGACTAGTTTCAGCCCTCTGACGAATGGATTAACTGAAGCTATGAACAAGATCCTTGGCGGGGCTCTAGCTCGATTCACTATCGATAAGGGCACCGACTGGGATAATTACCTCCCAGCAGTAACATTTAGTTACAATACATCCGTGTCGCAGGCGACCAAACACACCCCGCACTTCCTTTTACACGGCTACCATCCGCACAGTCCGATCGACAACATTTACATCCCACAGGATACACTCCCTAGCAACGCTGAAAATTTGCAATATTTGTGCACAGCCCGTGACACTGCGCGACGTAATATCCGCAATGCACAAAAGAGGCAGAAACGTACGTATGATAGGACCCACAAACATCAGGAATACAAACCCGGTCAGATCATTATGATCTGGTCGCCTACGCGCATAAAAAACGTGTCAGAATTCCTCATCCCGAAATGGACAGGTCCGTTCAGAATCCAGAGAAAGATTTTGGACCTGAACTACCTCGTCAACATTAGTTATAACCATAAAATTATTAAGGACACGGTTCATGTACGGCACATGAAACCCTACCATCCCCGGGAAACCGCCCCTACACCTCGACCCTCCGTAGCCAAGAAACGAAGGCGTTAAATCACCCGAGTAGTCTATAGAATTATATATGTCCCCCATACATCAAACCCAGAACCCTACGAGTAGCACGAGCGTCCCACAGAATATGGCATCTGGTAGCCATGCTCACGACTATATGTCAACGACAGTTCCCCACAGTGCCTAGACACAATTCCTAGTTATAAAATTGCATGTTTAGTTATAACCAATGTAATACTATGTGCCATGTTATTTTTATTATGTCTTATGTATTTATATGATAATAGATTCTGATAAGCAAACACTAGTTTAAGAAGTGTCGGAACAATGTAACACATGTCTCCGTATCAGCTGACAACGTAGGTCAATTACACTCGACCGGATGCTCTTAGCCGGCACAGCACATTGCATCAGCAAGTTACACGTCCACTGCGACAGATGTGCGAAGCACGACACGTGCCACCGTACATGCTTGCATAGCCAGGCGTGCTCCACTACATTCACAAGGAGGTCACGCGCGAGATCGCGGCAAGACTTACTTATAGAAAGTGTCCACTCATACCATACTAATCACAAATTAGTTGGACGGGGAACTTAGCCAACTCACATTTTTACACTGAACTGCGCACCCAGTCAAGGTCCTTTAGTGGACCGACGATAGATTAATTCCCTTACAGTTTTTTTTAGCGTATGGCTTTTAGTGCTGGGAGTGTCCGAGGACATGTTCGGATCGCCAGTTTTGTAGCTGCTTCGAGATGGACACCCAATGGGTGAGCTACAAGTACCGTTGGGGAGGAAAGTGGGAATAAAAGGTCGAGGAGTTGGAAGGTAGCGGCTGTGGCCTATAGTTAGGGACCAACCCCGGCATTTGCCTGGAAGGAAGATGGGAAACCACAGAAGACCATCTTCAAGGTTGCCGGCGGGGAGATTCGAACCTCCTCGCCTCCCGGATGTGAGCGACTGCCAGCAGTCATGCCGTCACGACCTTGGCTAACTCACCCGGTTCCCTTACAGTAGGATACATGGAGTACACATACTTTAACACAATACATCTATACTTATGAAGTTACATTTGCGACATAAGGGTCTATACACTAGTGAGTTGACCGATTGAAGATTAAATTATCATAGGCTCACAATTACTGACACACCGTTATATCACAACAGATATTTTTTATTTAATGCCGATAAGTGTACACTAGAGTTACTACGAAAGATGGTAGAATGCATAGCCATTCTTTCCACACACGCCCACGGGTTCACGACTTTCGAACACTACCTCCAGTTTAGGAGAAATTGCGACCTCCTTTCATCACATTTTCGCCAAATACGGTCGCCCTCTGATAGGATTTCTGCCATACACCGTCTTTACATAATTTACCAAACGCAGTTTACAGTTCACTGCGTGGAAACCACAATCACACAGGTTTGCGGCCTTCCCCATAAGCACAGGATTATTCCTACACTGACACAGGATAGTTGCCTTCCGCACATGCAAAGGCGTGATGATACCAATAACACAGTGTAGCGACATTCAATACAATTCCGCACACAAGCTCACAAAAGCACAGGTTACCTTCCACCACCACAGCCAGCCGAGTGCTAATACAATTACACAGGTTATCATACTATCCGAGCATCAGACTATACAGGTCATCAGGACCACACACTTAGGGGACACTTGGGATAAGGATATACTTACGTAAATTACATATTCCATACACTATAAATCCAGGCTACATTCTTTATTACATTTCACTAACTCCTACCACTCAGGACTTCACACTGATTACAGACAGTGATGCGCGCTCCACACACTATGCCGGAAGCAAGGATTGCACATACAGCATCTCGGCTTAAGAGAAGCAGGGAATCCAACACTGGTAGGCCACGTACGGCACTATAGCAGTTATCACACACTCCATTTTATGTATTTTCTTCTCCTCACATGGGATCTTTAACTTTTATTGTAATTCACCAGTGGCATTGACCACACAATACCGTCATGGGGCCAGACATGATAAACAGTTCTCCAACGAAGCGTCCTCATTCTTAGTCAACGAATTAGGGACTGCATTCACAACTTAAATTACATCATTCATCCTCTAGTCGACGACAGACCGGACTCTCGGTTCAACCGTGGGGATGGGGCATATACCCCTAACGGTCGACGTACAGACCCCATTTTTTCATCCCTACGCTGAATTATGAACTGTTCATCTTAGTCTGCCACATGCCGAAATATATGCACTAATATTATTAGCGATTTACATTAATCAGAGCAACACAGCTACTATAGGACCACAAGTCCTTCTATAGATCCCAGTCAATATATATATATATATATATATATATATATATATATATATACACCCCTCAGTTACACAAATTTGTAGCTACAATCATTAGTTGGCCAAATTTCACTTAAGCATTTCTCTATTAGGCGCTGATTCCAACCTATATACATATCACCATATGTATGTACGCGTAGCATTTACGATCTAGCTCATAATTGTTTTACATCTTGTGGGGTTAAAGCACTCTAAATTTTTACATTAAAACAATCTTGCCCCCAAACGAGGTATAGGATAACTATCCAGCCAGGAGCATATATATATTCAGGCAGCCACTACGTCCATGGTCCATAAATATCCTATGTTTTGTGGAATAGTATCGTGTTACACGATAAAGAGTCTTTTCCCAAACACAATATAGGGTAAATATCCACCATGGGCGAAGGAACGCCCAGTTTGGTAAACAGAAAACGGTAAAGAAAGGCCCAATGATTTTATTCCTTCAAAACACTAAGTATGCACTTGGATACACGAACATTTTATAAGCATTAGGATTACATAATATCTACATCGACACATTAAATTACAGGCCTACAAAATGGCAGGTCTCACTTCCATACCGCAGGGTATCCGATAGCCTTAGCCCATTATGCTACTATATGGACAGTAGGGAAGATGCGACATACAGTACACGCCACGAAGGAAATTATTACCCAGACAAATAATTTTTTGCTTTTTCCCGAAGTAAGTGGGATTAAACCACGGAAACACTTTTCCTACATACTGCACTCAACATTTCACCCACGCATAGAGTCGCGACAGGACTCAGTACACTACCAGTACATTCTCAGTACACTGCCAGTACACTACAGGCATTAGGCACAAAAGCCCAGAGTTTTACCTAGCATTTGCCGCACTTAAACACGATGTGATGACAGCGCAGTCCAGCTTATATTCCCCCCGAGTAGGACTTGCTTTGATTTCCCACTACCCAGACGAGAATTCATTGACGCACCCCCACGTCATATCTTACACAGGTTGTTTTTTGTGTGACAGTCAGTACATGACTCACACTCCAGTCGGCGACCGCCACGTGCATGTGACATTTCAATAACCGCATGGCCACACCACACCACACCATGGTCTACACTCATTCACAACGCTCTTGGCCCATCAGTATTGCGTGCGGACAGCCCTGCCTCCAAGGCACGCAGCCACCAATCAGCGCCGCGTACCTAGCTACTGCACCGCCCAGCGATAAACGTTATCTCACACTCCGCAATACGTCTTATCTCAGACGTCACTCCTCCTCGTGTATACTCGACACCAACCAGCCATTATATTTCCACAGGCCGTCCAATCACATCCACGCGCGAGATTCAAATGCCAGTGCACCCAGGACACATGTTTAATTACACCCACACTGCCTATTAGGGGGAACACACCCTTATAATGGAATTCATCCCCTCCCTCACACTTTACCTAACACGGTGAATGCCTATTTCACGGCGAGGTGCCATTAATTTCGCTACCAAACACGGAGCGCATATGTACACTCCTACCGTTAGATTTTGCCTATATTTTTGTTCTCATTTGTACACAACAATTGAACTTCGATACAGTTTTCTAAAAGACACCGCCCTACACTTTCGGCGACCACGGGTACTCCCCAGAAACAGCGATAAATAAATATTTACGCCGATTAGAGATTTTTGCAGGGCTTATCAAATTTTCCCGCTACCACTTTCTCCCACTTAGGGTCGATCAGAAGCGTTCACTACGGTGACCCGACTATATCCCCCGTCACGCCCCCTAGCCCGTCACAGAGTAGTGTTTTACCTCTTTACAATTTTTGGGGTTTCTAATCCAGCTTACACATGCTTCGCATTCATCTCTTCACCCCCCCCCCCCTATTAGTGTAGCAGAACAAACTTTCGTTCCCACACACTTCCGCATGGCGGATAATATACTTTTGACTCATTCCCCCCCCCCCCCCTTACAGGTGGATTTCGTCCATAAAGGCAAATATTCATTCGAGCCGGCAAAGGCGGCATTCTAGGTTACATTTACATAAACGGTACGATTTGTTCAGAGCAAGTCGGCGCCCAGAGGTGCAGCCTCCTATCCCACATAATTATATTTAAACACAGCGACAGTAGGCAATGCCGATGACGATACGATATTTCGCATGCGAGTTTTCACACAACGCGCACTCTATCTTTGTATCGGGATTAGTCACATATGTATACAGCAAGGATTTGTAATATTCATTGATATAGTTTGCAAGAACGCTAACGGCACATAGGCCAATAGAAGAAACTACCGATCAAAGGGTATATTCACGCATCCCCGGGACATTCCCAGAAAGTAATAATAAGTGTTTATGACATAGGAAATTATTTATTTATTTATAATGGACTGACCAGTTGTAGTATATACGTTTTTAGCGTATAAGTACAGGTGGTATCTTGTACTACACAGACAGCAGAGTACTACGCTTCACGGCCGCAGATGCTAGACGTGATCAAACGTTGACACCAGGTCAACGTTCAACCCCCCCCCCCCCCTTTGTTGACACAGAATAAACACTTATACATTTTACACGTTTCCCCCATACCCCTGTTCTTGCAAGGCACTTGGTATTAATGCCATACCAAAGGTGTGCTACATGCTATATCGCTCTTAGCTAAGTGTTCAGATGGAACACTTCGGAAATAAAAGCCAACAGTGCATTGTAGCAAACATTCCCCTGCTAAGAAGGGTATTATCAATATATTTATTTACATTTTTCACCCGCATGTTATATTTTTTACCTACATGGGGATAATTAACGCCCGTCCAGTAAGATATTCCTCGCCAGTTAACGACTTCCTTCATCCTTATAGCACCGCATGCACCCTCCGATTCTGGCCATCCTTTTACCCCGAAATAACTAATGTTAACATATAAACATACCTATTAACATGGGACATACCTTCCCAATCCCATCTACACCTACTAACTGTGGATAAACATAAATAATATTCACTGCATTGGCTGGGAATCCGACCGCTAGGCGCAAGGTCAGCGCACTGTGCCACATCCCCCCCCCCCCGAGCCCTGTGAAAAGCACACATTGGTCCCCACACAAACAAATCTCGCTGTACACTATACCCATTTGGTATATGCATCTGGTATATATTGTGAAAGGTGAACACATATTTTTTTCTGTTAAAAGTTGGCAAATGGTAGGACTTGCCATCGGCAAAGGGCAAACATGGCCCTTGACCTGACATGACATGACATGGACGACGAACAACGGAAGGTCGAAGCAGCGTCGAGTTGGTGCAGGCAAGCGCCCGAGCTGACGGTGTACCTAGCCTGTCCCGAAAAGCGGAGGTGGCTATACCCACTTGGCACCAACAGCGGCGAAGTTAGGCCTACGAGCGGATTCTTGAATAGTTCAGTGAGGGGATTGACCGAATCCGCATCGGACAGGATAGACCCTCCACCCAGAGACGACCCACTTTACTTGACTCTAGTTAGTCTACAAGGTTAAGTAATTCAGCTCCATTGCGCGGAGCTAGAGCCCTGTTTTTGCACACAGGTGAAGAAAGAAGATTATCAAGAAAGAAGAGAGAAAATTATCAAGAAAGAAGAAAGAAGACATAATGGATATATAATCTCCCGGGCCGAGGTATGGGCATCGGAGTTCCCCCTCTGTCCATGCCCCCGAGGACGATTCCCTACGATTTAAAGAAGATTATCAAGAAAGAAGATTATCAAGAACGAAGAAAGAAGACATAATGAATATATAATCTCCCGGGCCGAGGTATGGGCACCGGAGTTCCCCTCTGTCCATGCCCCCGAGGACGATTCCCTACGATTTAAAGAAGATTATCAAGAAAGAAGAAAGAAGATTATCAAGAAAGAAGAAAGAAGATTATCAAGAAAGAAGACATAATGAAGATATAATCTCCCGGGCCGAGGTATGGGCACCGAAATTCCCCTCTGTCCATGCCCCCGAGGAAGATTCCCTGCAATTTACGACGAGCCTACAGTTCTCTCCCTGGCCGAGGTTACGGTCACCGTTGGTCACTATGGTCGTGCCCCAGGGAGGGGAACACATTTGTCTTATCTTGACGATGGGACATGATATGCGATATGCCATAGTGATACTATGGTCCAGAGTGACTTGCACGGTGATATATTTGCGAGTTATCCGTTGGATATATATATATGCGATTTTTCGCGATACAAGTGAGAGAAGGAGTACGATATGACGATGCTAGACAACATCATCCGTACAAATGGGCAGTTTAATGATTCTATGTGCTTACTTTGCAGCCATGAGCTCCAACATGGGACACCCGATCCCAATACAGGGTGCTCAACACTCATAGATATGGATATGTATGATTTTTTTCTCTCTATGGGAATGTGGTCACTATTCTCCTGTGATTAAATAATGCAATGCATTTTCATGTACCCCTCCAGGTCTAGGTCCAGCACCGACAACCGCCCAGATGGGTACATGGCACCCCTACGCTATATCAGCAAATGGTTGATATTAATGCTCACAGAGACATATATTGCTTTACAGGATACAACGCCAGATGATAAGGGTGAATACCCTATACACAAGACATGAACTGAAGCAATATCATTTGGATCTCAAAAGATCTCAAAATCTAATGAATATTGTCAAAAAAGCGTGCAGTCAGATATCACAAATGAAAAATCCTTGAATTATTATCGACATAAAAAGCATCTAGTTATCTTTGTGGAAAACATTTTCAGTGTCAGACCTTATGGCACACTGGGTTGTTGACTGAAATATTGCCATTAAAATGCATTAGATGTAGTAGAAAATATTTAACGTCTTAAAAATCGTAGTAAATTTATTTATATCTCATAAACATATTTTGTTGATATTATTCTGTTGACTATACGTTTTGATGTTAACTCCTGTCCTCTTTTATATATTTAGTATACGAATGTATATATATATTTTTTGCCTACTTTTCACATTTTGCAAAAATGAGGAAAGAGTAGACTTATGAGATCGGGAAAATGTGTGTCTGTCTGTCCCTGTCTGGCTGGCTGTGTGTGTCCCCCCCTCCTATCACCTCCTAAACGGCTGCAGCAATCGAAAAAAAATTTGGTAGGAGTAAAGATCTACACCTGAATATCTCACGGCCATATTTGAAAATGATGTCAGTTCTACCAACTGCTGAAAAATCGCAGTTGAATTTTGAACTCCCATGTTGGATATCTTGGAAGGTATGAATGGTAGCTATTTCAAAATTGGCATACATATAGATAATAATATTGCAGTTTAATTTCCAGGGGGCCATACATGGCAGTGTTGCCAAAATGATTACAAGCCTGCTGATATGTCCAAATTTTAAATGCATATAACTTCTACACTATCAATTGGATTTCAACCAAATTTCGTATGTGCTATGTGTACATATACAGATATGACTGAGCGTATTCGTAAGAGCCACCAGGGCTGCCAACTGATAATAAATGCTCTCTTTTTTAAGCAAATACCCATATATCAGAAAGTATGCAAGTCGACAGCTTTAAACTATGCACACGTATAGTACCTGACATTCTATATTAAATTGGAGAAATTTATATACGTCAGTGCTACCAACATGATTCAAAGCCTGCTGAGAGGTCCTACTTTAAATACATGTAACTTCTATACTATCATTTGGATTTCAACCAAATTTCGTGTGTGCTATGTGTACCTAAACAGATATGACTATGCCGATTCTTAAGAGTAACCAGGGCTGTCAACTGTTAATAAATACTGTCTCTATTTTTGTTACCCTTTTATCAATATATCAGAAAGTATGTTAGCCAACAGCTCTAAACTTTGCACACGTATAGTTCCTTGCATTCTAGTTAAATTGGAGTATCTAATATAGGCATACGCCAGTGCTGCCAACATGATTCTAACCCTGCTGATAGGTCCAATTTTAAAATGCATGTAACTTCTATACTAACTAATGGATTTCATTCAAAATTGACACATCATCATCATCATCATCATCATCATCTTGCACAGCTTCCAGCCTCAGGCCGGGTCTGTTTGGAACATAAGCCTCGCCACTTGTTCCTTTCTTCCCACCACCTCTCCGCTGTCACTCTGGTCTAGTCCTCGCCTCTCTTCTTGACACATTCCTCCACTCCTTTCAGCCATCTATCTCTTGGTCTTCCCCTTGGTCGTTTCTTCTGCATCTGCATCTCATGCATCCTCCTGGGAATCCTCCTCTCATCCATTCTCTTTAAGTGTCCATACCACCTCAGTCTTGATGTCTCAATCCTACCTTGCAAGGGCTCCTCTTTCACCATTTCCCTGACCTTTTCATTCCTCAACCTGTCTCTTCTTGTTACTCCGATCCTACTTCGCAGGAACTTCATTTCACCTGCCTGTATTCTGCTTATGTCTCTTTTCTTCATTATCCACGTTTCTGAAGCATAGGTCAGTATCGGGATATAGTAGCTTCTGTATAACACTTCCTTGCTTTTTTGTGGGACATCTTTATTCCACACTAAGCTCCTAATGCTTCTCAGAAATGCTTCTGCCTGTCTGCCACGTTCCGTAATCTCTTTGTCATTTCTCCCATTTTCCTCCACTATACTTCCCAAGTACTTGAGACTTTCCACCTTCTTCAGCTGTCCACCTCCAAGTGTTATCCCACTCGTTGGTCTGTCCTTTTTCCTGGTCGTTAACAGGATCTCACATTTACTGATGTTGAACTTCCATCCGTACTCTCCCACTGTTTCTTCCCAAGCCTTCAGTTGCTCCTGAATTTCCTCCTCCTTGTTTCCCCAGACCATGAGATCATCTGCAAACACCATTGCTTTCATCTTATCTTCTCCTATCTTTCCTGCTATCCGTGTCATCACCTCGTCCATAACCACAATAAAGAGAAGGGGTGACAGCGCACTACCCTGTTTCAGGCCACTCATTTGTCTGAACCAGTCTGTACTTTCCCCTCCAACTTTCACACAACTCACACTTCCACAATACATCTCCTTCACTCTGCCTACAGTCCCTTTTTCCACTCCCATGTTTTCCATTGCTTTCCAAACCTTCTCCCTACACAGACTATCATAGGCCTTTTCGATGTCCAGAAAGGCCATCAACAGATCCTCTCCAAATTCGTAGTGGTGTTCCTGGAGCTGTCTCACTGAAAATATGAGATCCACTGTTGATCTCCCAGGTCTGAATCCATACTGCTCCTCTCTCAATTTTCTCTCCACTTTGGCTCGTATTCTACTTTCTAATATCTTTTCATATATCCTGGCACAGTGAGATATGAGTGTGACTCCCCTGTAATTTCTGCACTCCTTTCTGCTTCCTTAAATATTGGGAGAATTAATCCTTTCTTCCAATCTTCTGGGGTCTTTTTCTCCTTCCATATCCCCTCATCACACGGTACAGCCACTGTTTCCCAACCTCCCCTGCTGCCTTCACCATTTCAACACTCACTTCATCCACACCCGGTGCCCTTCCTCCTTTCATCTTGTCTATAGCCATGTCTAG
The DNA here is from genome assembly GCA_946902985.2 of Meconema thalassinum. NCBI lineage: Eukaryota > Metazoa > Arthropoda > Insecta > Orthoptera > Tettigoniidae > Meconema > Meconema thalassinum. The sequence continues at coordinate 329,866,634 of OX336391.1, forward strand.
TTCTCTCCAAGTCAGGTCCTTTTCCATTCCTGTGTTGTCTTCTCCATCTTCCAATGCATTGTCTTCCTCCCTATGACCATTTGGATTCAGCAAATCCTCAAAGTACTCTTTCCACACTGTCTTGAGTGTCTCTTTGTTGTGTACCTCATTTCCGTTTTTGTCCATCATTACCACATCCTCTCGCAGACCTCTTCTCTTACTTTTGACCATCCCATAAAGTACTTTCTTATTTCCTCTGCTGTCTTCCTCCATCATCTCTGTCCACTTTACCATCCACTTCTTCCTCTCCTCTGCGACAATCTTGTTTGCTTCTTTCTTCTTTATCTTATAATCTTCCCTTGCTAGATCAGTTCTTTCCTGGAACCACACTCTGAAAGCCTTGTTCTTCCTTCCCACAGCTTCTTTTACTCTCTCATTCCACCATGGTGTCTCTTTACACCACTTTCTGTTGCTTGTTCTTCCACATACTGCCACTGCAGCTTCCACCATTGTGTTTTTGAATTGCTTCCATTCCTCTTCCCCTGTTTTAGGATTGTCTGTTGGCATCCTTTCCCTTATTATCTTCTGGAATTCTTCCTTGACTTCCTTTTCCTTGAGTTTCCATACTTTGATTCTCCTTTCCTGGTACTCTGTCCTCTTGCTATCCTTAACAACTCCCAGGTTCATTACAAGTATTCTGTGGTCGCTATCTAAGGCCTCTGATGGTAATACCTTTATATCTCTGACACTTCTCTTCATTTCCCAGTCGTACAGCATGTAATCTACCAAAGATTTCTTTGTTAAATCACTGCTGTACCACGTTACCTTGTGGCTTTCTTTCTTCCGGAACCAGGAGTTGCCTACCACTAAACCGTTTCTCTTGCAAAAATCCAGCAACTTTCTCCTTTCTTCATTCCTGCTACCCCATCTTTCTGCTCCCAATACATTTTCATATCCTTGCCTTTCACTTCCTACATGTGCATTCAAATCTCCCATGACAATGATGTTCTGATTATTCAACTGCTGTTGTAGCTCCTCCTCAAAGTCTTCCTTCTCTTGAGCTGTACATCCAACTTGAGGGGCATATACCTGGGCTATCTCCAGGCTTCTTCCCTTTACAGTTACTCTGATCTTCATGATCCTGTCACTTATTCTCTTTACCTCTTCCTTCATTCCATCTCTCACAACTACTCCTACTCCGCTGCTCCTTCCTTCACTGTTCCCACTCCAGTACAACCGGTACCCTTTCCTCAGTTCTCTGCGACCTTCTCCTTTCCATCTTGTTTCTGCCAAGCCCAGTACATCCAGTTTTCTTCTCTCCATCACATCTACAATCTCCTCCACCTTTCCTGTCAGTGTCTGTATGTTTAATGTCCCAACTCGTAGTCCATTAGCATATCCGGGTCGTCGTCGTTTGCATCCGTCCTTTCCGAGGCCTGTTCCTGTTTTGAAAGCAAATTTGATATCCACTACTGGCTTGCTAGGCCTATCGTAGCTTCACCAAAGCCCCGTCAGCCGTCACTTTTCAGGGTTCCCATAGAGCCTTCACAGCTACCGCAGCGGTCCCTGGGCACACGAAATCCCCACTGTACTTCTCCCCTACAGGCAATCCCCTACGTCATGCCGTTGCCCGTCTCCCACCACGTGGAGGAGGGGTTGGACTTGAGGGAGACAAATTGACACAACAATAGATCATATTATTTCAGATTATTTCTGACCAATACGTGCATGTCATTGTTGCCAACATGATTTTACGCGCGCTGTTAGATCCTTTGATTAACTGCAAGTTACGGCCATGCTATCCATTGGACTTCAACCAAATTTTGTATTCTGTTCCTTAAGAGATGGAACTAAGAATATATTCAGTCACCAGGGCTACGAACTGTAGTTCTCTATTAGGCTACATTATGCCAGGTATACAATATTTCGAACTAATTAGAAATTTCGATATTACCAACTTAATTTCGTCATTATTCTAGATAGATCCGTATAGATTAATCATTGGCATGAATCTTAAATTTTAAGAAAAGTAGGCTCTTTAGTTCGTCACGGAACTTCTTGTTTTGTAATATTTCGGACTTAAATGGATCAATAAATCTATGTTTCATACACTAATAGGCCTGATAGTGTCCTCATTGTATCTTTGAGTTGCGTATTAACTTATGCAGTGTGTGCACTATTAAGCCACATAGCACAACAGTGTTCTGCAACTGGGTAGGCTAAGACAAGAGCTGACATTCACAGGACTGTTGTAGTTGCGCCCCAACCCGTTCCACTGAGTTTGTGCAAGAAGTTATTCCTAATTTTGATCTTTGCTGCTGTGTTACTAAGATGTATTTTAAACGTCTGGTTCAATGTTACCTCAGTACAAGGACATGAACTCAAACTTAAATACTTCGATCCTATGTGGGAAGAACTAATTCTGTCCCAAAACTGGTAGTCGTGTAATTTTTTTGTTATTCCAATAAATGCTGCAAAATGCACAGACTGTCTTGAAAATAGAATGTGCAATCAAGATACAACAAGAACGGTATTTGTAAAACGGGCGTTTCAAATTCAACACTGTGTTCATTGCTAGAATTTAATACACGGTAAACACGGAATGTTGTTAACGAAATATTTGTTTGATTTATGATTTCCCATAATTTTAGTGGAAACCGTTTAGCAGCTACTAACATTTAAAAAATCTAAATATTTGGATGTAACAATGTATATTTAATTGTCCATCACTTCCTTGTACGTATACTATCGAGGTTTCTTACACAACCAATCAATAGTGATATAATAGAAATCACAGGAAAGTTGAATCGCTCAAACAATTAGGACATCTTGGTAATTGCTTCGGATAGGTCCAAACGATGGGTTTACACGAAAACTTACTGTAACAGTGGTATCGGGATAATAACTATTATTAGAAGATTAGCTTCTCTTTGAGTTTCAGTTCTGGGCTCGACATCTAAACATACGAGAAAGAAAGAAAGAAAGAAAGAAAGAAAGATTCATTAATAAATATAGGCTATACATAATTATATAAACAGTGTAGAGTAGTTTGTTGAAGTGACTGCACATTTAGTGGGGAAACTTGCCGGTAATGTTCACAGGCAGCACAACGGAGACAGTCCTATGCGGAGTGAGTGCAGTGAGGCTGGTGTCCAGTGGAGAGTTCGAGAACGCAGTGACCATCGCCGTACGTCAGGCCCATGAGGGAGACCTGGACACCGCTTCTATCATCTGCGATCTGTGAGAGGTGAGTGTAACAGACATAATATACCACTGCCATAGGAACATTGAGAAAGAGTCGCAGCTACAGTGGAGTCCAAATCTCCATGTTTGAGTTTTCAATACATGATGTGCACTATAATTTTCAGTACACCACATCATAATGTACTGTTATGATACTTAACTTACTGAACTTCCCACTACTAGTTTCGCTACCCATGACGCTTGAAGAAGCTGCCTCGTGGTAGCCTGAAGTAGAATTGGGAAGCTACGGAAACTAAGATGGCTGAGGTTGGAACTGAACCCATCTCTTTTCAGTTTTTGCTCTCAGACCAGAATTAAATTTATTAGCAGAGCCGGGAATCGAACTCAAAACTCATGGGTGATAGCGAAAATTGATAGCCACTGCGCCACGGGGTGGACGTTATCTGATCTGTGATAGGATAGGAAAATGAATCTTAGGACTTGAAATGAGGCGCTTCGAAGACGAGAGAGAAAGTGATGGCTGGAAAGCACGTGAAAAAGACACTTGAAACATTCCGTCTTAGCCCTTCAGTGGTCGCGCTCGTAAATGTAACGGCAGTTGGTCGTCGCGTGAATGACAATCGTAGGGCAAATTTTAATGGGTATTTCATAAGCTATTTATTGTTTCCAAATTTTGATTTTCCATTTTAAAAGTGTCATAAATACACCAATAATAAACAAATACATGAAATACAAAAAAAAACTGTCACTGCATGGAAAACTTATTTAATTTGAACTTTTGAAAGAAATTTGTTAGAATTTCCCGTATTGAGTAAACCATGAACAATTTGCAAATAGACGAGTATATTTCTACAATTAAGGGTTTGTAAAATTAAGTTTTCCAAGTCTATACAATGCTGCAGGCCTACCTATACAAGCAAACCAACGCAGTTCAAGCGTAGTTCCATAAATAACCACGTGGAGTACTGTTGTAATCCAAGTTAACACTTTGGTATGCCACTATTATTAATGGTATGGTATACAATAATATTAGATATCACAAAAGAACAACATATTTACAACATATTTACAAATTAATGTCCAAGTTCCTAAAATAATCCCCTGAATCTGGAGTCAAACACACAAAATCCCCGAGGGGGCCTGGATATGCCCTCAGAGAACAATCACGTATATGGGAGATAGTCTGTTTTTCATCACCACAATCACATGCACGAGATGGTAATTTGTCCCATTTGAACATCGCACCAGCACAAACACCATGGCCAGTCCGTATTCTGTTCAGTCTAGTCCATGTCCTTCTAGGTAGATTGAATCCAGCGTCTATCACAGTTACGGATGGCATATCACGGAGCTCTGCAGTACAAGTTGAGTTCCAGTCCAAAGTCAATTGATTCATAACATCAAAGTTTGCATCCACTAGATTCTGAGCTGTATGTTATGGTGGGCTCCTCGATTTTGGCCTCCTAAGCTGTAGATCAGCACTATCAGAATGAATAGGCAACTGTTGATTAATTGATAGCCTATGATATTCCCTTACCAAAGCATGATGTCTGCAAATTCGTTGAGGAGCAGTGTGACTGAGCACAGGAAGCCATTCAGTTGGAGTCGACTTTATAGTGTCTGAGTATGCCACTGACACGTTAGTGGTCATTGATGGAATATTCCGCGGTGATTGTAGTGGGGAGACCTTCCAGGAAAGGTACTGAACAGTATGTACCAAATCCAGTGTCGTACTGTATATTTGCAGATATAAAACAAATGAACTTGGATTACAATAGCAATCCACACAACCAACGGAGGGTTAAGGGTTGTTTATCAAATGAAAATGTTACTCAATGCCTTATGTTTTAGTGCTTTAAATAAGGAATACCTTAGCATTTCCTCAGAAATATTGAGCAAGAAACCATTACCCTGAAAAGGCCTTGTTAGGACTGGTGTTCCAATTTTGTGTCTCTGCCAGCAAATGTACGTTCTCAAGCCTGCCACTTTGTATTCTGAGCAGGACAAACGCGATGGGAAATAATCATAATAATAATAATAATAATTGAAAGGCATGTTAAAATTTTAATGGGAGACTTTAACGCGCAATTAGGTAAGGAGAGAAAATACAGACAAATCACAGGCCCCCATTCAGCACACTATCGCGCAAACAAAAATGGGGAACACCTCATAAAATATTGTCAAAATTTTAACCTCAAAATTATGTCGACACAAATTCAAAAGCCAATACGAAAACTTACAACATGGAAAGCACCCAACACCGTATGGGGAGAATTCCAGATTGATCATGTGGCCATTTCTAACAAAAATACACTGGAAATTTTAAATGTCAGAACGCGTAAAGGGTTCTTCGAGTCTGACCATTATTTGTTACAAGTCAAGATTAGACCAATCCCAAGACAGAAAAAGACAACAAAAAACAAAATAATCAAGCCTGATCCAGAATATTTGAAGATCAACAGGGACAAAATCATTGAAGAAATTAATAGGCATCCAACAGACACTTGGACAGATCTTGCGACCACAGTTCAATAGGCAATGCGTTGGGCGCAACCTCCTAGAAAACGAAAACATAGGTGGTGGAACGTAATTTGTGATCAAGCCACTGAGAGAAGAACACAGGCATGGATGAAGTTCAGCAGTAACAGAACATCCGAAACATGGAAGGAATTTCACGAAGTTCAAAAACAATCATCAAAGGAAATCAGAAGAGAAAAACGAGCGTACGACAACAACAGGCTAAAAGAAATTGAAGAAGATTTTAAGAGAAATAACACAAGAAATTTTTACAGAACATTCAAAGAAAATATTAGGTGTTATCAGCCTCCTAGCCTCTGCTTTCGAAGAACAGATGTGTCCCTGGAAACGAACACGAAAGAAAACTGTACAATTCTGAAACAATACATTAATAATCTTCTCAATTGTACAGAACCCACGGAGAAATTGACCTTCCAAAAACCCACATCCAATCCCGATTCTACCCCACCTACAATAGAGGAGATAGAGGAGATCATACAACAAATGAACAAGAAGTTCCGTAACGAACTAAAGAGCCTACTTTTCTTAAAATTTAGATCTATGCCAATGATTAATCTATATGGATCTATCTAGAATAATGACGAAATTAAGTTGGTAATATCGAAATTTCTAATTAGTTCGAAATACTGTATACCTGGCATACTGTAGCCTAATAGAGAACTACAGTTGGCAGCCCTGGTGACTGAATATATTCTTAGTTCCATCTCTTAAGGTACAGAATACAAAATTTGGTTGAAGTCCAATGGATAGCATGGACGTTTCATGCAGTTAAACATTGGATTTAACAGCGCGCGTAAAATCATGTTGGCAACAATGACATACATGTATTGGTCAGAAATAATCTGAAATAATATGATCTATTGTTGTGTCAATTTTAAATAAAATCCATTAGTTGGTATAGAAATTACATGCATTTTAAAATTGGATCTATCAGTAGGCTTAGAATCATGTTGGCAGCACTGACGTATATTAGTTACTCCAAATTAATCTAGAATGCCAGGTACTATACGTGTGCAAAATTTAGAGCTATTGGCTTGCATACTTTCTGATATATTGATATTAGGGTAACAAATATAGAGACAGTATTTACTAACAGTTGGCAGCCCTGGTTACTCTTAAGAATCGGCATATACATATCTGTTATGGTACACATAGCACACACGAAATTTGGTTGAAATCCAAATGATAGTATAGAAGTTACATGTATTTAAAGTTTGACCTCTCAGCAGGCTTAGAATCATGTTGGTAGCACTGACGTATATAAGTTTCTCCAAATTAATATAGAATGTCAGGTACCATACGTGTGCATAGTTTAAAGCTGTCGGCTGGCATACTTTCTGATATATTGGTATTTGGATAAAATAAATTGAGAGCATTTATTAACAGTTAGCAGCCCTGGTGGATCTTAATAATACGTTCAGTCATGTCTGTTTATGTACACATAGCACATACGAAATTTGGTTGAAATCCAATTGATAGTGTAGAAGTTATAAGCATTTAAAATTTGGACCTATCAGAAGGCGTATATTCATTTTGGCAACACTGAGATGTATGGCCTCCTGGAAATTAAACTGCAATATTATTATCTATACGTGTGCCAATTTTGAAATAGCTCCTATTCATACCTTCCAAGATATCCAACATGGAGCTCAAATTTCAATTGCGATTTTTCAGCAGTTGGTAGCACTGACATCATTTTCAAATATGGGCGTGAGATATTCAGGTATGGATCTTTACTCCTACCGAATTTTGTTTCGATTGCTGCAGCCGTTTAGGAGTTGATAGGGGGACACACACACACAGACAGACAGACAGACAGACAGAACAGACAGACAGACAGACACACACATTTGCCCGATCTCATAAGTCTACTTTTTCCTCATTTTTGCAAAATGTGAAAAGTAGGCTAAAAATAACAGAGCGGCAGGAGAAGATGGCATTATTGCTGAAGTATGGAAGCTTCAAGATAAAAACATCACCAAAACAATTCATAAGATCATCACAGACATTTGGATCACAGAGAAAATGCCAGAGAAATGGATATGTGCATTGATCAACCCATTACATAAAAAGGGTGATAAGTCAGATTCAAATATTTACAGAGGTATTTCTCTAGTGCCAGTCACTTACAAAATATTCTCTTAAGTGTTATTGAACAGACTAGAACCACAAGCAGATCCACAAATAGGAGAATACCAGGCAGGCTACAGAAAAGGGAGATCATGCATCGAACAGATCTGGAACTTGAGAACACTACTGAAAGCCAGACAGACAAAAACACTGTAGTTACCTTTGTGGACTTTAAAAAAGCATACGACAGCATTGATAGACAAACGCTCTTTGCAGTACTGGAAGAATATGGCATTGACAAAAAAAACAGGGCACTTATACAACTAACGCTCACGGACACCACCTCTAAAGTTAAGTTCATGGGTGAAATTTCAGAACCCTTTCATATTCGCACAGGTGTTAAACAAGGAGACGGCCTCTCACCAATCTTGTTCAACATGGTCTTAGACAAAAAATTTAAGCAGTGAGAGGAACAAGTTAAAGGAATACAGCTAGGAAGAACCCGCGAAACAAAAACAATCATAAAATGTCTGGCATTTGCATATGACGTAGCCTTACTCAGCAATAACACACAGGAGGCAAAGGAAGCACTGGAACGATTACATAAAATAGCTGCTAAAACAGGTTGACAGATATTTTATGAGAAGACCCAATACATGGAACGACACACCAACAATGTACAAACCATGCATACCATATATGGATCCATACAAAAAGTTGAAAAATTTAAGTACTTAGGAGAACATATACAAATAGGAGGATCAAACAAGGTGTCTTAACATAGAACGAACGGAATAACTCCAGAAAGCATACAAACTTACATGGTCACATTATAATAAGAAAAGCATATCAAGACAGGCCAAACTACTACAAAACAGTTGTATTACCAGAAGCATTGTATGCGTCAGAAACGACCACAATTGGAGCATTTGGCATCATAGTAACAGAAAAAATTGAACGTAAAATTCTGAGAAAAATATTTGGCGCAGTACACAGAGATGGGATATGGATGAAAAGACCTACCATAGAGCTATATGAACACACAGACAGACTCACAGATACCATTAGAAAACGCAGACTAACTTTCTACGGGCACATACAGAGAATGAACAATAAACGACTTACAAAGAAAATATTTGATGTAGTAAACAGTTCAAGAAGGAAAACAAATTGGTATCATGAAATAGAAGACGACTTAAAGCAATTAGGGATCAACAAGCAAATGACAGAAGACAGAGAAAAATTCAGAAACAAAATTAAGAACGCCAAATTTTTAGTAAGTGAAAGGAAGAAGGTAGGAACATTGTGGACGGAACAAAGGAAACAGGAGCACAGTCAAAGGATGAAGAGATTTTGGGAAGAGAAATGAAGAAGGGATAGAAGTGAAAATTGTGACATCATGAGATATTTAAGTTCAAACACTGTCCATAAGGGCAAAAATGATGTAATAATAAATAATAATAATAATAATGCCGTATGGATCTACGATACGATAAGGAAAAGGAAGGTTAATTTCTTTGGACACGTAATGAGGATGAATAACACCAGACTCACAAAACAAATTTTCAGTCATGTATACAAAAGCAAGAATGGTAATCAATGGATACCAAGTATAAAAAGGGATTTGAAGAGATAGAAGTAACAATAGATATTATTCAGGACAGATCACTTTTCCGAAATATGATAAAAAAATCAAGGGTTTCCAGGAGACGGAAAACAAGAAGTATGTTAACATCTGGACGTAAGAGAGAAGATGGAGACAAAGTGAAGTAATGAAGAACTACTGGAAGGCAAGAAAGGATAAAGGAAATAAGAGACAGTGATTGCAGTGGGTTATTTTACGCTATCCAAAGAAGGCCAAAATCTAAGTCAAGGAGGTTAGATATCTAAGCAACTTAACACTATAGCGCTTTCTAGTAGAGAATGGAGGAACTTTGTGTTGGCGAAAAATCCCGAGATTAATTTTACCATTATGACCACGGCCTAATGAATTCAAATAGTTCTTTAACATGCCGACAACGTATAACATGCGTCCGATTTTTTTTTTTTTTTTTGCCTTTCAAAAATCACTTACCACGGCCAGGAGTGAACCTGCAAGCTTGGGGTTGGTTGTCCGACACGATAACCACTCACTCACCGTGGCAAGCATGGGATGGGCGAATGGTATTGATTTACCAATACATGGAGATTACCTCTTGTGATCTGAGGTATGGAATAATTTATTTCATGAGAAATATAGAAAATTCATTGATCCTATCAAGAAACCAGCTCGTATGGAATTACCATGCCATACATGGAAATCACTCAACCGGATTTGAACGGGAAATGGGCTCTGCACATACAGCTTATACAAGCGGAATGAGGCTTCCTCACCTCAGTGTGACTATGGATTTGAAAGACAGACCATCCAGCATATTGTGGAGGTCTGCAGCCTTCGAGCCTATTATGAGGACCTGAAAGACTTTCATGATGCAACGCAGCCTGCTCTTGATTGAATTTCAAATTTAAATATTAACTTCCAAACCTGAACCTTTTATAATTGTGCTTACTGTTGAATATGTGTCTTCTCATCTAAATTGATTTTAATATTTATTGTTCTTATAAATGCTAATTTATATGTTAAATGTGTTCCTTAGCGTTTATATGTTTAATGTGTTCCTTAGCTCGTAATTGTGTAGATGTACCATGCCAAACGCTAAATAAATACCTCTTATATCTATCTTTAGTGTTCATCAATCCAAACAGTGTGTGCTGTCAGAACTCCGTCCCTTATAGCAATATAGGTTCATTCAGTGGTCCATTTGTGTCAGGTGAGTGGAATGGGAAAGACAAACTGGGTTGAATATTAATAACTGAAGTCCTAGTGAACACTTATTAAAAGCATGGTCAAAGAGCACCTCTCCCAAGGCAATTTGTTTCCCCATATGTAACACGCTCATATTGGTTTCAGGAAATATTTGGATAACAATGAGTTGATTCTTCTCTTAATGATTTGTGGCTTCCAGGCATCCTCCTTGCAGAGGCTTGCAAATTGTGAGACTTAGAGGGCGATTAACGGAAATGCTTTCCAGACAGTAAACACAAGTGTACCCAATTAAATTGAGTGGGAAGTAACAATATATTTTCATCTCACTATCTGAGGGAAATGTTACATGAAATATTATTATAATTATAACATAACTAGCAACCCGATCCGGCTTCGCCCGGAAACAGTTATGAATGCATTACGTGATAATCGCTTTTCTTTTCCAATGACAATGAATAACGACCAATATCCGTTTTACGTCTCGGCATGATGGGTTAAAATCACTGACTGGACTATTAATTATATTATCATGGAGATGCATGTGCAACAAATTCTTGTCAGACGTAATTTAAGAATGACGAGGTGCATGAAACACAAATCGCCTTTCGTCCAATCTTAACTTGACTGTGAATTTTGCGGAAGGAAAAGTTCACATTTGAAATGAAGAATAGCTGAGTTGCACTTCCAGGGAAACTCCAAACACAACCACTTTCCTCTAAATATTCGACAGTTTGCTGCTGGCTGTATCAGGGGCAATAAGCTCGTCCGCTAGCTAAGCTGTAACTGGGGTGATAGACTCGCCCCTAGCTAGCTCGTAAACTGTCGCCTCAGTAACTGAATGTAGATTGTTGGAAGAAATGGAAACGTAAAAACACTTATAGTAGGTGATATATTGAAGATAGAAATATGCTCTCCCGGGCTTTTATTTGTAGCTAGAACTTTTCATGCTGAACAATTCTTACATTCATAGTATATAGATGTTTTTAACGGTTTGCCCAGCGTAAGCTTAAAAAGTGCACGGACGCCAGTTTTGTTTCGACCTTTTCACTGAAATCGTTAGTGCTTGACTTCCTTTGGACATAAATAAATTATTTTCTACAGAAATCTTTCCCGAGATATCCTTTACAGAATGGTGAAAACCGCATCAAAATCCGTTCAGTGGTTCTCGAGCTTACCCGTGACATCCAAAAATCGGGGACTTTGTTTTATACTTAGTAGAGATGATAACTGATACGCATTTCATTTTCTTTCTGCTAAAAGGAAAATATTGCTCATTCTTATTAAGTAAAGTGCCCTGAATCCATCTGTGTTCATATTATGTGTATCACGTCAGTTTCTTCAAATTTGGACAATAAAATCGAAAAAACATCAAAATTGACATAGTTTATCATTTGAAAATAAAATAAGAATGTATATTATTAGGACAATACATCTCAAATGACTGCATAGGTATTGAGGGATGTAGAATGGAAGTCTGTATTCAAAGTTTTTTTAAATTGTGTTCCGTTTTATGTAATTTTTAGAAATAAGAACTATAAATTTCAAAATTTGAACAACAATTTCAATAACGTCAAATTAGGTATATTATTTTAAAAACGTATTTTAACACCGTAATATAAAATTCAAGAGCATACAGTTAACTATAAAACCTTGAATTATATTACTTACAGCTTTTCAGATATTCAATTTGTCGGATGAAAAGTAATGTTACATGGATGACACCCCTAAAGCTCCTCAGATCCACTATATATGAACAACATATTTGCTGAGCACTATTTACTGCGCTGGGTGTATGCCACACAAAATAAACACACAATCAAGGCTTATACCTACAAGATTCAAGGAATGGCATTCATGCAAAATAATGTCGAAATTTTCATTCATCAAGTGTGCAATATTAGGCAAGAAATAAAATAATTAAAGGGATACTTTGTTCCATTTTTAATTTCAGTTGTTGTATAAGATTTTAGTGATTCCATTGTGTAAATTAGCAGCTTTAATGCAATAATAATAGTTTGATTGATGTAAATATATATATCTTAATTTCAGTATTTAGGCATATTCAAGAATATCCAAAAAAGTTGCTTTAAATTGAAATTGGATGTGATGAAACGAAACGAAAGGACCTGAAAAATAGAAAGAGGTTCTCAGTTTCACAGAATTGTTGGTTCGCCTACCTTTCCCCCAGGTCAACAATTGCACGTAGATTATATTTGCACAGTTTGTGGTAGGATGGAGAAGGGGTGGACAAAATGTCAGTAGCACAACAAAACAAGTTGGTACAGTATTTATGTTGTATTAAAATGTACATTAAATGAGAAACAAAGATTAATCATTGTTGTTTTAAGCGAGGTCATCTGCCTCTCGAGTCAAAGAGTGCTACTCAATAAAAAATAGGATATTTATCTTGAACTAATCTCGGTCTTATTCTCTCTTTTCAGGGATTAATGACGTCGCTTTCATCTGGACGTGTGTTGCTCAAGGAGAATTGATAGCAACATTTTAGATCAACGTTCATAACCATTTAGGGATATTTAAACTTAGTCCCATTTTGTCCTCTTAATTTACCAAATTAACGTGTTGATTTTATTTAATAATAAATGATTTCATCTCTGAAGCAACGATTCATTTTTTCATATCCAGTTTATCTTTTTCAATTTCTAACAAACCAGATAATTTTTTTTAAAGTTAACTGCAGTGGATGACTTGTAGTGGAATATCTGAACTACATACTTATATTCCAGTCTGATTAGGGAAGTATCAGGTAAGACAGGTCGAAACCTATCTTGAAACTTTGTGGGTGCAATCGTTGTACTATAAGAGGATAACTTGCGGAAAATCAGCTGCCAGATAGAACCGCAAAGTTCCGAAATCATGTGGCGAATCTCTCATATAAATCAATGGGAGGTAGCGAGTACCGTACATGTTGGAACGGACAGTCCTGACGGCTCAGGCACTCAAGGCCGGTGGGAAGCAGCCACACGCTCCAGTCAGCATATACGCCCCGCCACGTGACTACTCCGAGTGCCAGGGATGTACAACTATGCCAGCCATGATGCCTGGTACCAGGATGTCAGGTTCGATTTTGGAGCCTTGCAGTTCAGTCTGGCGGCTGATTCTTCACACATTGTCCTCTTATAGTACAACGATTGCGTCCACAAAGTTTCAAGATAGGTTTCGACCTGTCTTACCTGATACTTCCCTTGTGAGCCGTCGACACATTTACAACAAATTAATTTTAAACATGTCAGTTAGGTTTGCTGTATCGTTTATTTTCCGCCCAAAACACGTCTCTTGAGTATCTGTGTGCTGTAATAGAATTGATGCAAAACAGCACACGTCCACCGAACACAGTTTTGATAAAGTAGTTCTTTTTAGTTATTTCATTATTAAATGTATACAGACTTGTGATTTTTTGCCAGTGCTAGAAATGACTCCCAGAGAGGTTGTGTGAGGGTATTGGTTTTGTATGTCTAACGACTTCCTCTAAAACAATATATAAAGTACTTGGATATATGTCATTTTGCAACTCTCTATATTTATTAAGAAATATGACTTTTTGAAATAACAAAACAATGATTCTGAGCAAAATACATTAAAAACATTGTTATTTATGAATTTCTAATCACCATCAGTGTCCCAAAGTGCTCTGCCACTCGCTGTATTATCAATAGTAAGGTTTCCGTACTTCTTTACCAGCTTTTGGCACTTTCAGATGTGCTGTTTTGTAACTGCCTTGATCTCCTTCCTACAATTATAAGGAATTCCTCATGGAAATTTATGTTGTTTTGCACTGTACATTGTACGTATCTGTATAAAGAACTCTATTCCGGTCTCAACTATTTTATGGTCCAAAGTGGATTTGTGTGGTTTTGCATCTACCTTCTTAAATTGGTCATTGAATTGATATTTGCAGAAAGGGTTTCAGTCAAACATTTTCTAAGACACCAACGTACGTTTTGCTCGGATTTAATGTCAAATAACTGTCTCCTTGAACAACAATTTCTGCAACGAATTACAGTTTTACTGTATTTTTCAGAAGACATATTTATGTAGAGGGTGAATCAATAATTGCAAATAGCTCCTTAACAGTTGAAGCAATCGACATTCTGTTGGCACTCTAATAAATAGTGATAATAAACATAAGTTCAATAACAATTGATTACCACATGGATCCAGAATTACATATTTTAGAATGGGATAGCCGAAATAAAAAAATAAAGAAAACAGACAAACTAGACTAGGCGTTCAATTAAAACTTGAAGGTATTTGGGATCAAGTGTTTCACAAAACCACAGCATCTACGCCGAAACCCTTCCTGAATGAATCAATTTGTGCAATATATGTGAGTGAGTAAAAAAGGGAAATTAAATGTATTATAGAAATATGTCGAGAGTATGTGCTACTGATTGAAAGAGTATTCCTCTAAACAAATTAAGAAAGAAATCTATTTACTCTAGCATCATTTGGAAGATGTTCCTCATCTCGGTAAGGTAAATTGATTCACTTCATCAATAAAGCTGAGACACCTAGATAAGCTATTGAATTGAAAGTAAAGTTCTCAGACGGAAAGGACCAATTAGAGGATATAACAAGTAGTTCCGTGAAGAACTATACAGCCTATTTTCATATATCCTACTCATGTTAATTGCCTCTATCAACATAAAAATTAGTTTGATTGTTGAAATAGATTCGTAGATATGGACAACCGTCTAAATATTTTAGATGGTCGCCAGGTTGGAATTTTATTTATGTACTATTAAATGAAGAGTATTGTGTACGTGTGGTATTCAAACTTCAATCCCATGATTAGGACACAAGAAGTAAAAACGTGATTTTTAAATTTCGCACAGCTGCCATCTTGTGATTATGAAAACAATTAAAATAAATTAGATGCCAGTTTATTAACATATGTATAAGCATTTAACGTGGAAAGTGTCACTGCACTCGGATGGTTAAATCGCGGGAAACGTCCATCTAAATATTTATACTTTGCGTCGCCGCCATGTTGGATTTATGCTCACCAGGTTACTGAAAGTCCTGTAGGTGAACCTATGTTCATAGCCTCTGTGAACACAAAAAATATCAGTTTGATTGCTGTAAAAGATTCGTAGATATTGAGAACCGTCAACATATTTCGGATGCTCGCCATTTTGGATTGTTGTATGTATAGGCCATAGAGTTATGAACCATTAAAGGAAAATTATTGCGTAGCTTCATTATTCAAACTTTCACTTCGATCGCATGTTTACGATACAAGAAATAAGAACTTAATTTTAAAATTTCGCACAGCCGCCATCTTGAGGTTATGTAAACAATTTAACTAAATTAGATGCCAGTGCATTACAATATGTATAATCATTTACTGTACCATATTTCACTGCGCTCACGAGAAAAATCTATTAAAATGTTTCAAATTCGCTTGGCCGCCATATTCGTTTTGTACATTACAGGTTTTTGAATGTTACATAGATAAACTTGTAGGAGAACCATTTATCTCCAAACACAATTTCAGGGGGATATCTGTAATAGTTTCGGAGATATAGAATGCCAGTGAAATATTTCGCACAGCCGCCATTTTGAGGTTATGTAAACAATTGAACTAAATTAGACGCCAGTGCATTACAATGTGTATAAACATTTGCTGTACCAAGTTTCATTACGTTTGCATGGTTAAATCGCGAGAAAAGTCTATTTAAAAGTCTCAACTTCGCTTGTCCGCCATGTTGCCAGGTTTTTGAAGGTATCTTAGGTGAACGTCTAGTGGTGCCCTTAATCACCGTACAAAATTTCAGGGTGATATCTGTAATAGTTTCGGAGATACTGAATGCTGGTGAAATAATTCGCACGGCCGCCATGTTGGATTGGTAGACACAATAAAAATTGAAGGAAACGGTCAAGGTCGGCCTGAACGGGGCTATGATCTTACCGAGTTTGATTAAAATCGCTCCAGCCGTTCAAAAGTTATTATAGGGACACACACACACGAATCACACACACGCGCACACACAGACAGACACACGGACAAAAGGTGATCTCATAAGCCTATTTTTTCATAAAATGAAAATAGGCTAAAAATAGACTGTTATTTCCTCACAGAGCTACTTGTTGAATTGTCGTCTTCTGATATCACGGTCAAGCCATCGATATCCAGGAAGTTACTCCTAATACTCTTTTCATTATGAAACTTGGACATGCACACATTCTACTGTGTTGATGATCTAACAAAGTTTTGACCACCTTCTTCGAATATTACGGATAACAATAATAGGGTAGCGGTTTCGCGTGTCTTGTTGACCACGCTACAGTATTTAAACACGTGCAGATTCATCTTCTGTATTCATTGTTCAGGGATGAAATACCATCACAGATGAACACGTGACATCACCGTAAATATAGTTATTATTATTATTATTAATAACAATAATAATATTAATAATAACAACAATTGTAACCATTTTCATCACCCCTCTATATTTGAACATATCTGGAATCGGTATGATAAAGTGTGTATTTATGGTGTCTATAATATTATAGTGTGTAACTTATGCATTTTTAAAAGGGGCAGGCTTAGGTAAAAGGCTGCAGGGACTTCAAGTTTTGCTGGAGTGGGAACCATTGTTAATATAACTTCGAAGATGGATACGGTTAGATTACAAAGTATAGCTTCTTGGTTGTCCTCACAAGACTGAGCGCACACAGTTCCTGCCCTTAGATCCAACATTTGAGCCCACGATCATCGCTGCTGGTCTCCCAGATAACGACGAAAGCAGGAAGAAATTCAAGATCAACCTGTTACTTTTACTATTAAATCTATAGTAGCTATTCGTATGTCAGTCTGAGTTACAGTGTATCTAAAGTACACATTTGTATATTTTGTTATCCAGCAGACTAGGCGAACGTTTCCAGACGAGCTTCACAATGTAAAGTTGCATTTCTGAAATCCAAGGTTCAAATTTATGCCCATCTCTAGTGTGTTTTCCTCCATTATTTTCTATACCCACTCCAGATATATGCCGATGTGGATTATTTCATGTCCTAATTCTCCTACTCGATTTATTTTATTGATTAGTGAATAAATGCTAATACGCACTTTACTACAGTCACTACAATAACAAACGTTGTCATCCAAAAAAAATATAAACGGTGGTACTCAGGGCTAATGACCAAAGGTGTCCTAAGTGAGTAATAGTAGCAACATAATCACTTTTATCACTATCTGTTGAGGAAAGTGTAAGAATGGGAAATAGTGTGCTTTGTGGTTGGCAACTGCTGTGTGGAGTAGCGCTTGGTTTCTATACAAACATGTTGGTTTCCAGGAGGAGTGTGGAGGCAGTATAATTAGTGAACTAGAGCGCGTCAACAGACATCAGCTCACCGGACAGGTAAACATCTGTCAAGTTGGAAACGTGAGACATCACACAGGTATTATAATTCCTTTGCTTCCTCCTATATCGTTCTATATTAGTGATTGTGCTTATCCGTAAACAGTGAATTTGTATGAAATTTAAAATGGCTGCGTGTTGGATATTAGTGGGGATAACGCACTTGTTAGTCTTGAATAAAAGCAATAGGCCTTCGGTATATTCAGCATTATTCACTGACAATAATGTAACCGAGACTATAAAAAGAGAGAATGAGCTCTCTGTATTTTTACATTACATTTACCAATGTCGGTCATCGGCGTGACTGTTCCCACTGCGAGTGACAAAAAACAAAGGTACGTATATGGCCAACGCGGCAAGCAGGGCGACGCTATCTAGCAACTGGTCTAGGCAATTAGTACCGTATGCGTGGGGTTGCCAATACTGTTAATGTCCATATTGATTTAGACGCGTTAAACTGCAACCAGTGTTAAAACCATTGATTTGGACGCGTTAAACTGCAACCAGTGTGAAAACCATTGATTTGGACGCATTAAACTGTAAGCAGTGTCAAAACCATTGATTGGGGAGAGATAGACTCTAACCATTGTCAAAACCATTGATCTGGATGCATTAAACTGTAACAAGTGTCAAAACCATTAATCTGGATGCGTTAAACTGTAACCAGTGTGAAAACCATTGATCTGGACGCTTTAAGCTGTAACCAATGTCAAAACCATTGATTTGGGCGCGTTAGACTGTAACCATTGTCAAAACCATTGATCTGGACGCTTTAAGTTGAAACCCATGTCAAAACCATTGATCAAGGCGCGTTAGGCTGTAACCATTGTCAAATCAATGATCTGGACGAGTTAGGCTGTAACCATTGTCAAAAACCATTGGATTGGACAAAACTAAGGTTAGAATAATTAGTACCGTATGCGTGGGGTTGGCAATACTGAATTTGCGTATAATTAACTGCGATAATGGCCGACACAGCTGGAAATTTTACTATACAAGGAGTGAACTTCTTCATTCCTGAGATCAATTTTGAATCATTATAAAAATGTATTTATCGCAAATTTCAGTGGTTAAGAATTTTTCCCCCTAGGTTCCTGTCTCCTTCACTGTTACTAATATGGATTCCCGGTCAATGCATGTGAGATTTTCGAAATGAAATGCCATGTCCTGTGGTTCGGATTCCACGTAAAAAGGAGGTCCCGTGGCTCATGATCTCGAGATTAACGGTCACGTTAAACCACAAGCTTCCTTCCTTCCTTTGTTACTAATATGCGTTCGAATCCAATAATGGCACATTTAATATCATATATGAGCAGGAGAATTCAGAATAACAGTAACCCCTCCCCATCTCCTAGCATGGTAATAGCTTCCAAGTATTATGGTACTATACAAGCATAGCTCTAGATCGGGCCCTTGCAAAGGCTACAAAAAATGAGCAGGAGCACTCTCGCTTAATGGCCAAGAGCTAGCTGTCGGTACGTACACACACACAGACACATTCACTTACTGTAACAGAGGCAGAGTGGGGTAAGGCTACATACAGCAAGGCATCATTTTTAATAGCAACATGAAGTCACTCTAAGGATAACAGTATTCTGCGTTAAAACAAGTGTCACATTTCCACACCCCAGATTGGTCACTGCTGCTTTACTTGAAATACACCTGCAGCCTAAATCAAGTCAAACTATTGTCGATTTATTGATGAGAGAATACAGACACCAGCTGGTAAAGAGCAAGAGGCTACAAGTAATAAAGATGTACGTAATAGAAAAAGTTGCAACCCACATTATAGTGTAGTGAAAGAGTATTTACTTTACGTTCCGTGTCCGGGAGACACACTAAATTCTTCCTTTCCAGAACTCTGCAGCTCTTATCCCTCGGTCTGTGGCCAACATAAGGTCTTCCTGGCTGCAGGTGTCATTAAGATCTTGGGACGTGCGCAGGTGTTGTGGAGTCTGGATTTCTCCACAGGCACATCGTGGATCTTCTGCATAACCCCACTTCACAAGGATGCTACGACACTTAGGCACTCCTGTTCTCATCCGGTTTAAGAACCTCCTGCTGGTATAAGGCAAATGACTACCACTGCTCAGTTCTTCTTTAGGGGTAAACACCTGTGGTACTATTTGTTTCCAGAGTAACACACACCGGACATCTGGTGTGGTATGGAGGGGTACTGTTCTCTTAATAAAACTCTTCCTGGATCTTAGGCGAGGAGTGGTCATTTTGTGGTTGAACATAGAATGTCTGGGATCTGTTTCAAGGTTTTGTCTCTAGTAAAAGTTAATACAATTCAAAATACGTAGTTTTAACGAGGGCATGAAACGAGTACAATTAAAGGAGAAATGAAAAATCACACATTTTTGAGGCAATCCCTTAAATATAGTGTATGTATTGTGGAGATGGAGACATTGCTTGTTTAATGGGTATTCTCTGCTCCAATTCTCAGGTTATGTATAGGCTCTGCTAGGAAATTACACTTTGTAACGCTACATATTCATTCATTCATTCATTCATTCATTTATTTGCAATGGGGGGTGTTTTCTCCGGTGGCAAATTGGATATACACATGAGGAGAACTACCACAGTACGACTTAATGTATAAGAAGCAGCATTCCAAAAGAGCTACAGGCCAACGTATAATACTCAATGTAGTCCTACTGTACTCCTAGGTTTTTACATACAACAGGATTATGCATAATAGTGTACCGGCGGGAAGATTACATTCAAAGTAGTTCATAAAATGAATAAATAAATTCTGCTTATTTTTGTAATTTGGAGCACATCTGTACTAGTATCATCAAGCAAGTACCCGATATTAACATACATCTAGAAGAACTAAACAATCAAACATTCCTTGTCATTTTTATTTCTTCACCCATGTCTCTCCTTAGTATCATTCCTTACCATATCCTTTGACCCATTTGGCACCTAAAGCCACAATCATGCAGAGAGAATGTCAAAGAAGAACCAGGGGCCAAACCTGGGTGGTTTGATCACTTATATAAAGACTGTACTTGAATAAGGCAGCTGCATGCATCCCCTGCAAATATTAGCATATATAGGAAAATTATGGACATGGGTACCGCATTTACAACTACTTCTGCAATATGAAAGCAACTGTTCAAATATTGTATATAGATATATATTGGACATTGGCTGTAATATATAAATTACATTAAATATACAGTATATAAGGAAGAATTGTCCACAATGTGTGTGTTGTAGCCTATAATACGATCCATATGAAATTTACCTGCGGTAGGCTACTCGATATAACCTGTATAAGATTATACCGTACCTAATTTACACTGAAAACAAACAAATAAATGGAAAAGTCAGCAATTCTTCTAGGTTAGTGTCGTGCCTTGTGCGGGGTTTTGCCTAGGACACCAAGCTGGCTCATCAGCGGCCTCTTGGTGTCCTCGCCCGGGCCTCCACAGGAGTAGCGAGCTGCGCTTTGCCTCCCATGTTTATGAAGCGCACCTGTGCCTCTTTACTACGAGAACTAAAAGCTCAACAGCGATAACCCCCCTATGAAAGCTTCCAAAAAGATGATATATTGGCTTTCACGGAGAGTGAATTAAAGCTCAGCAATTCTTCTAGGTTTGTGCCACCTATTGTGTGGGGTTTCGCCTAGGACACCAAACTGGCTCATCAGCGGGCTCCTGGTGTCCCCACCCGGACCCCCACAGGAGTTGCGAACTGCGTGCTACCTCCCTTTGTTAGGAAGCGCACCTGCGCCTCTTTACTGTGAGAACTAAAATCTCAAGCAGCCATAACCACCCTATGAAGGAATCCAAATCTAGAAAAAATGCTGAGTTTTAATTCACTGGCCGTGAAAGCCAATATACCAAATAAATGTAAATACCGAAATTCTGATTACAGTGTAATTATACCCACTGAAACTATAATCAAGAGTTACACCTTAGCAAGTAATACCTGCCCTATATAATAATTATGCTCAACGGTACTACTGTATGTTTACCAATTAACGTACTGTTGGTCTAATAAAACCACTTGTTACCTGGTTTTCAATTTAGTGATGGATCAACATAATAGAAATTAAATCCCCAAAGAATGGAGTATACTGCAACAGTTGCGGCTAAATGAATCCAGCACGTGATGATCCTTGTTTTTCTCACAAGAGTTTCCACCGCCTGGACCGCTGTCTCTCAAGCCATAATCGCTACTAGGTTAAACAACTTTCTGGACGAAGGTTGGTTGGTTCCTCAGTTTAGGAGCTGCGACAACGCGGTCATGTAGCCTCAAAACTCACTGCTTGCACTACAGACAAGGATGTCAGGGGCGTATGTCCCAAGTTGAATTATTTTTTGTATGTGAAACCTGTCCCATGTCCATCCTACCCCAGAGCTCTCTCTTCACATATGTTCGTTAGGAAAACCTAAAACTTAAATCGCATTCTGAGTGGCTCCATGATTTATACTGAGCGCCAATTTATTATATCTAGCGACAAACTCAATCATGTTAGCACTGTTGAAAAATGGTTAAACACCCTCTAGCGTTAACATTACGACTCTCTCTCAGTGAGATCGCCTATTACTAGAGTAAGTTTTGCAGAATTTCATGGCGGTTGGTCTCTTGGAACAGTCAAGTTCCCCTTATCTATCCACATATCTATTTATTTATTTATTTATTTATTTATTTATTTATTTATTTATTTACTAGCAACCCAACCCAGCTTCGCCCGGGAACAGTTATGAATGCATTACGTGATTAGCGCTTTTTTCCAACGTCAATGAACAACGACCAATATCCGTTTTACGTCTCGGCATGATGGGTTAAAACCACTGACTGGGCTATTAATTATATTCATGGAGATGCACGTGCAACAAATTCTTGTCAGACGTAATTTAAGAATGGCGAGGTGCATAAAACACAAATCCACCTTCCGTCCAATCTTAACTTGACTGTGTTTTTTGCGGGCCGGCCCCATGGTGTTGGGGTAGCGCACCTGCCTCTCACCCGGAGGACCCGGGTTCGATCCCCGGCTCCGTCAGGGATTTTAAAACTGACGTGAGGTTTGGAACGGGGTGCACTCAGCCTCGTGAGGACAATTGAGTAGCTGTCTGACAGTGAGACAGTGCCCCGGTCTCGAAAACCAAGATTAACGGCCGAGGGGACCCGACGCGCTGACCACGCGTCACCCCAAAATCTGCAGGCCAATTGGCTGGGCAGCGGTCGCTTGGTAGGCCTAGACCCTTCAAGGGCTGTAGTGCCACGGGGTTAGTTAGTATTTTTTTGCGGAACGAAAATTTCACAGGCGAAATTAAGAAAAGCCGAGTTGCACTTCCAGGGAAACTCCAAACACAACCAATCTTCTCTAAAGTTTTCAACTCAACACGACTCGACAGTTTGCTGCTGGCTGTATCTGGGGAAATAAGCTCGTCCGCTAGCTAAGCCGTAACTGGGGTGATGACTCGCCCCTAGCTAGCTCGTAAGCTGTTGCCTTAGTAACTGAATGGAGATTGTTGGAAGAAATGAAAACTAAAAACACTGATAGTAGGCGATGTATTGAAGATAGAGATATATTCTCCCGGGCTTTTATTTGTAGCTAGATCTTTTCATGCTGAACAATTCTTACACTCATAGTATATAGATATTTTTAACGGTTTGCCCAGCGTAAGCTTAAAAAGAGCACGGACGCCAGTTTTTTTCGACCTTTTCACTGAAATCGTCAGTGCTTGACTTTCGTTGGTCATAAATAAATTATTTCCAACAGAAACCTTCCTCGAGATATCCTTTACAGAATGGTGAAAACCGCATCAAAATCCATTCAGTGGTTCTCGAGTTTACCCGTAACATCCAAGAATCGGGGACTTTGTTTTATACTAAGTAGAGATTTTCGAGTCCAGAACTATTGTTCAAAGAAATAACTAGCGAAAACTCGCAGTATGGATATAATTAAAATCCACAACACCACTGCTAAGGGATCAACACAAGGTGTAATGGCTAGCATTCTAGGCTGTCACCCCTGAGGTCCTGGTTCGATTCTCGGCTCTTCCAAGGGATTAAATACATAGAAATACATTAAATAAGTCCCTAAACGAAACAAAAAAAACAACCAAAGGATGTATTTCACATGTTGAAAATAGGTTAATCAGTAAAGTGGACTCAAGTGTAGTTCATTTTACAATTAAAACATATTTCAATACCTCCACATCTCTGTTAGCAAGATTTCAAATGTCGAGATGCTGAGTCAGCCGTGCAGCTTTGTTAGTTCTACCCTTTGTAAGCATGAAGCACTGCTTGGGTAATTTCACCCTAATGTGAGCTTATACCTTTGCCTTTCGTCATCGTTCTGGTTGCTTTGCGTTTCCGCACTGAAAGCTCCAGCAAAGCTTTCGTTCAGTCAAAGTGGGACTTGAATCTGCATGAATGTGTACAATTAAGTATTCGACATATTATGGAATTATCTCAAAATTGCTGGAATTCCAAGTCCTCTAAAACAATACAGATGAGGATAGATGAAACAGAGTAGGTGATGTTTTGTATAACCCATAAAAGTTGCATGAATCTATAATGCATCTATTATGAACAAAATGATGATGATAATACTACTACTACTGCTACTACTACTACTACTACTACTACTAATAATAATAACAATAATAATAATGCAACTGTATAATGTTTGGCTTTGGCAGATGACCTGGCAATTTTGTCCAACGATAGGCAAGAAGCGATAGAATCCATTGAAAAACTCCATGAAATTGCAGCCAAAACCGGACTCCAAATCTCATAAAGAACCCAGTTCATGGAAGGAGCTCGTCAATAGATGGATGAACAACTTTTGATAACTTGGTTCGATGAAGTAACCCAACTGTGAAAATTCAAATACCTGGGAGTAAGTATCCAACACTCAGGCCTGAATCGTGACGCAAACAAAGAGAGAATCTCTAAATTACAAAGGTCCTACAGAATCACCTGGAACTGGTATACAGTAGTAAGAAAGCCATCTCCCGCAAATCAAAATTACGACATTACAACACGTTAATCAATTCCTAGGCAGTAAACGCCTCTGAAACACTGATCATTGGGGGCAGGTCACTAATTAATGATAGGCTATACAAAAATAAGAAAGAAAACTCTTGAGGAAGATTTCTGGCCCAGTTTCAACTTAGGGAATTTGAATGAAAAGGAAATGCCAGGAACTGTATCAACATTCGGAGAAAATCTCGGACACATTCAGGAAAATACGTTCGAAATATAAGGTGCGTTCAAAACGTAACGAGCCGGAGGCTGGAATGCGCAAACCGGTGACGACATCGGCTAATCGTGGCGTGTGTAACGAGGTGTGGTCCGACCAGAGCGTTTGTCGTTTGGATTCTGGTTCGAAGTGATGACACCATGACTCATCTCCAGCCACCACTCGTGCCAGAAACCCATTCCCTTCCCTCGCATAGCGCTGTAGATGGGCCATTCGACATGCTTCCTGGTGTGATTGAAGACTGTGGGGCACCCATTGGGCACACACTTTGCGCAAGTGCAGTCGTTCCCTCATGATGGTGTGCACACTTCCGACGCTCAATCCGACCACGGCGGCTATGGCGTTCACTGTCACTCGGCGGTCCTGGGTAATGTACCCGATTGTCACCATGTGGACCATGTGTTCGTATCCCAACTAGCTCACGGTCTTTCGAGGTATGGGACGTTCATGCCCACAATACGACCACATGTTCAGGATTTGAGTCTATCAGGCAACTACTCTACAGGAAACACACAACATTCCTATGAATAAAATTTTTTACTGGTCTAAAATCATGGCTGTACAACAAATACAAAACAAAGGACAAATTACAATTAATTCCCACAAATAAATAGGGTTATTCTGTGAGCTTTCTCCTTAAAAATAGCGCTACAATGCACTCAAACCTACTTCTAATATCCTGTCAATAATAGTTCAGATTACAAGGTTTTCATAGTGTCCGTCATGTGACACAATTTTATTTAATGGAAGTATCTTAACACAAAACCACATGTCACATAAACATGAATTTCTAAGACATTATTCCGTCTTCTACGACATTTACTTTAATTATCATTACTTCAATGTTTCCTACATTTATTAGCAAATATTTTGTTGTGTCGTGCGAATCATCTTCCTTCTTTCCATCCCTATGAACGCTCTAGGAAAATGAGTCATGCTTCTTAATCATAAAATAAACATAAACATGGATAGAATATTTATAGTTTCACCATATAACGATTATCTGGGTCTTGTCGGACTTATTATAGATACAACTGTGTCATGTTCTGGGAAAAACACATACCCGTTTTTCCTAAATTAGCATAAACTGGCAAAATGCACTTTAAAGAAGATGCCTACATTATTTTGGTTCAGCCTTCCCCCTCAGAGGATAACTTCGCCAAATATCATCAGATTTCTATGGTTCAACCACGTATGTGAGTTGCCATACACCAATTAATTCCATTTGCATCACTAAAATACTCATATTTTAATTGCATTATTGAATACCGAGACCTCTCAGTGTCCTATTGTGACCGTAATTGAGAAGGGATCGGTCGAGCGACCTCTCTCCCCTCAGCAGGTCATAAAATTAGTTCCAGACAGCTCTCCAAGATGGCTGCCACGGAAATGGTCTATATTTCCTGTCTCTCTCTACCTTCAAGGTCATCCTTGTTTACAATTATATAACAATAAAGATCCGCTAGGCATGGTCCTAAGTAATTGAGTCATTTAATTAATTAACACCTAACTTTACAGTGTATTTGGGCTCAAATGGCTCCTATTAAACATTCATGGCAGGGGTGGAATTCTAATGATAGCATTGCCGTTCTAAGGTGATTACTTGTGGTTTTAAAGACGCGCATCATAATGAAACCCCATGGTTATCATCAGCAGCTGTCATTTACATATATATTTTGGGAACCACGTTCCTCGTCGACGAATATGATTCTACCTCTCGGGCAGACCATAAGTAAAAATGCTCACCGCGCCTCGCTGGGCGTCCATAGTGGCTATAATTCAATGCAAGCGTTGGCAATAGACAGAATCTATCCAAATCGTTGCGTAACACATACAGTATGCACAAAGGCGATACTTCTCGAAGATTAAGCCCATTTTCACCTCACGCGCAAGCTATACTAGTCTTTCCCGTGCTTATCTTACGTAAATCACTGGATTCTACGTTAATCTGCACGCTATATGCGGCAAAACAATATTTCACATATATGACTCCATTATCAAGGTACCTGCGTTCTTCATGTTATATTATTTAAGCCAAAGCTTTACATAGCTCCTAACACAAATGTATAAATATACTGGCTTACTTTAATTTCACATATTCATTCAAAATTTCACTGACACTGAGAAAAGCTCTCGTATTCGCGATATTCCACACTACATTCTTTACTGTTTACCAAATGACAGTATCTTAAATTAGACATGACACTATTTGAACATTACTTAGGCCAATTTTGCCCTTACTTTATGGTTGCCGACCCCAGTTATTATTATTATTATTATTTTAACGTTTAGATCCATCACTATTTTTGACCTACATGGTCCTAAGCAAATCACCTTCCAAGTCATACTTTATTCAAGACGAGTGGTGAAAACTCGTTCAGTAAGTGACTATTACTTCTTTAATTTCAAAGTGATTAATCGTTACATGGTGAACTATGCCATTATAATGTTATTATTTGCATGTTTACTCACGTTTCCTTCTGGCTGGAAAGTACCAGTATCTCCGCCTGAGCTCTACCATGACGATTGACTTAATCCATCATGATATCCAATACACAACACTGAGATTCACACTTTTTACACATGATGCACATATTACCACAAGTGGCCTTTACCACTGATAAACACTGAATATTAAACATTAAACACATTAACACTTTAAATTATTATTTCACAATTATACACTTCATCTATCATTTCACATGTTGATCCTTAATCTGGATTTCACCTACGCTTGACCTCAGAGATGCGATGACTTATGATAACCGCTGGTCTCCGTGAAATCTAGTAGCGTTTTTATAGATGTTCGATCCTAGTTCCCTGCACTCCCGTTTATCTCACTGTCCTGGATAGGTGGCAATAACTTCCACTCTCCCATCACTGGAGTGTTCCTAATGCTGATGTCATATAATTGACAATACCTTCCGGTATACGAACTGTTCCAAACATTATCAGTTCCTATTCGCTGTAGCGAATTTATATCTGTGTTAGATAATAAAGCAATATCTGCACTTTGTTACCTTTTATGCACTTCATTATCACTGATGAAGCTTACAATTTGCCTCCATTGTCTTCAACGGCGGTACGCTGATATTTTAATAATTGGCGTGCTTACTGCAGAGCTCTTGTAGACAAAGAACTAACTTCCAACTCGAGCGACCGTCTGACGTCTTCAACTGCTTTCCACTGAACCATAACAGACGTGTAACTGACTTCGACTGACCATAACTGACCCTCGGCGTAGGGTGCTCTCCCCTTATATTGGTTTCTTGCGCAAAATAGTTCACGGGACACGTGAGAGCGACTCCCTTCTTGAAATACTCCGTCTTCAGCCGAAATAACAACTGCATCTTGTTTATCTAGGCGTGGAGGTTTTAAAAACACTCGCGTGCCGGCGATCGCTTCGGCCAATTAATTACAATTAATTGCCTTAGTTCAGCGCGTGGGACGCTACGGTGGGGATTTTCCGCTGGTTGGTTAAAGTATTCATGCTCTCGAGCGTGAGTTAGGTTGTAATGCGGTCATTTTGAGAAATAGGCGTAATTTTAGGTGAAAAACCACTTCTAAATTACTCCTCCGTGAATACATTCATCTATGTGTATGTTCCATCGCATTACAATGCTCCATTTCTCTGTAATTAATTAATTTCTTGTGGGCTTGGTCCCGCCAAAGCTTCGCCCGTTGTCGACCGGTGAACTCCCGGGTCATTAATTTTGAGCTGTCTGACCGCCCTAGACAGAAATAGTTCCGTAGGCGCCAAGGCTACTCCGCCTACTTTTAAAAGTCATTTGTCAGACTTCAATACTAGCCTCTTTCGACTTCGTATGTACTGAAAACGTACATTTCCTTGCATTTTGCTTACAATTTCTCCTTTCAATTGCTATGATTTGCACCTAAATAATCGTGAAATCACGCTAGACTATTATGTGTCAGTAGATCTCTCATTGCTCTGTGGGTTCCATATAATGGCTCCCCCTTAGAGACCACTGGTTCGACCTTAGGCATAACCATTTGCCTGGTCTTCTCTGATAAGGCCTGAGTTTGATACCAGACTGCCGTGACCAGTTGGGCACATCTTTCTCCTGCTAAGTTCGAAAAATTCATTTCATAAGTGAATTTTTCGAGCCTATCAGCTGGTATCAACTCCTTGCAGTGTTTGCTTTAAGCGGTCATTGCTCTTGGCAATGGGCTTTCACGTTTTCCCACTCCACTCTTGTCTGCTGTCTCGTAGACTTTCGTTTTCCTGTCTCAATTGTTCATTCATCTCCTCTAACTCTACAGCGGCTCCCTTTAACTGGTCGTAAAACTCCTGCAGTCGACAGCTGCATTCTCCCCTCGTGTCCGCTGGGCTGGCGAGCTGTTTCCTTTTCTTCGACCCTTCTCGAGTCTGCAAGCTTTTCTTCAGAACCTTTCCGTGCATACGTAATGATTCCTCGTTCATTTGGGTGTGTGTAGCTTGCTCTTCTCTCGCTTCATAGTCTTCTGGTGGACTATATAACTTCAGATTTGCGGCATTTACCACAACTTCTCTACCTGTTGCCTCATCTTTAATCCGATATGCGTTATTCTGCAGATCCCTTATAATCAGGTAGGGTCCGAGATAAGCGTGCTGAAATTTCTTATATTTCCTGCTCTCTGGATCTGAACTGGCGGGTTTTTTCAATAAGACGTATTCTCCCACGAGTAGCGGTCTATGATAACGTTTTCTCCTGTTTCTCCGCTGTCGTTTATCTGCTTGTTTCTTGAGATACTCGAACGTCCTCTGGATTCTCAACTCACGTCCAAGTTGTGCATCGACGGGTGTCTGGATGACATTATTCCATGGCCTCTCGGGTCTTCTGTCGAGATGTAAGCTCACTGGCACCTCTCCTGTAGCTTCGTGCACAGTATTGTTGATACAATATTCAATAATCTCAAGCACGTCAATCCATTTCCAATTCTCAGTAGAGCAGTATATCATCATGTATTTTTGCACCTCCCTCATAACTCTCTCAGCTGAGTTCGACTCCGGGTGCCTAACCGTGGACAAAATCTGTCTTATGCCCAGATTTTCCAACTCCCTGCGAAATTCTACGCTGGTAAAACAGCTTCCGTGATCCGACAAGATGTTTTCTGGCTGTCCTAATATAGGAATGATTCTTTCCTTCAGCCTCTTAAGTACTTGTTTTGTACTGGTTTTCTGAATTGGACACAGGACTACCATTTTGGAAAACACGTCTAGTGCAACTAGGATGTGTTTATTTCCTCTTCTAGCTCTAGGCAGGGGCCCAAAGTTGTCCAGCGCCAGGAGCTGACATGGCTTCTCTGGTAAGAGTGGTATAGGTTTCTGCCTCATTAAGTACGAGTTAGGCTTTACTCGTTGGCACATATCACATGTCCTGATAGTATTTCTGACTGTTTCTCTAAGTTTAGGCCAAATAAACGCCTCTTTAAGCAGGGCAACAGCCTTATCTACACCTGAATGTCCAAAAGCTCGGTGTGCTAGCCAAACTAGCCTTCTCTGCAATGCTGGTGGTACAACAATTCTAGGTTTTGTGTGGTCAGAATCGCTCCATTTATGTAGCATCTGGTTAAACCATAGATATTCCGTTGAAAGTGCTTCAGCTTCCATATACATCGGGGTTCCTCTATTCAGCTTTCCCTCGAAGTAATTTATCATCAACCGTATCCAGGGATCTTCACGTTGAAAAACGGTGATGTTCCTTAGATCATCTAAGGTCTTCTGATCTCTATCTTCTATTTCAATAGCTAGAGTTTCTTCTTCCTCTGCTGTAGGGTATCTGCTTAGCAAATCAGGTATGATATTGTCCTTCCCCGGGCAATATTCTATTTCCACTTGAAATTGTTGTATGTATAGGGACCACCTTGTCAGTCTTTGACTCGACAAGTCAGTTTTCAGCAGGAACGTTAGGGCTTTATGGTCTGTTCTCAAAATAATTCTAAAACCATAAATCAGCTTGTGCCAATACTGTAATGCATACAGTATCGCAAGTAATTCGATCTCCGTGACCGTATAATTCTTTTCATTAGGCCTCAACCTTCTACTGATGAATGCGATATAAGTTCTCTCCTCTGGCCTGTCCTTATTTTCCTGATACAACATAGCTCCAATGCCTACGAAGGATGCATCAGTCTGGATGATAAATTTCTGAGTGTAGTCAGGATATCCCAATTTCACATAATCTAACAGCATCTGTTTAGATTTCACGAAGGCTTCCTCGCATTGCTCCGTCCATCGCCATCTTCCTCCCTTTTTAAGTAAGTCTTGGAGTGGTGCTACAGTCTCGGTGTACTTCGGACAATGGTTCGAAAAGAATCCAATAACGCCCAGATATTGCCTGACGTTCTTCACCTTCGTTGGTCTCGGGAAACGTTTTATGACTTCCAGTTTTCCCGGATTAGGCCTAACTCCTTGTGCATCGATTACATGACCTAGAAATTTAACTTCTCTCTGAGCAAAGTTAGACTTCTTTATATTGACCTTGAAGTTAGCCTGACTTAGGTCATATAACAACTTGCGTAGATCTCTGACATGTTCTTCAACTGTTTCAGAGGTCAGTAGTATATCATCTACGTAGCATATGGTTGTAGCTTTTACTTCTTCGGATAGGTTCCTATCTAGCGCTCGTATCAACGCTGAACCTGCTGTTTTTAATCCAAATGGAAGACGGACGTAGGAGTACGTGTGCTGGTCAAATAAAAATCCGGTTAATAGACTTGTTTTCTCTTCCAGAGCAAGATGGTGAAAACTTGCCGTTAGATCAAGATTTGAGAATACAGTCTTTCCTTTGAACCTTCTGAGTACCTCCTTAATGGGTGGAACTGTATCAAATTCCGGTATAACCTTGGAATTCAAATTTCGTAGGTCCAGGCATATCCTCACACTTCCATCCTGTTTCGGTACAACTACCAGTGGGCTGACATAAGGTGTGGCTGTCTTAACAATGACGCCTGCTTCTAGCATTTCTTGTATCGCTTCTTTGACCTTTAAATAATGTTTCTCAGCTACAGGATACGGCTTCTGTTTAAATGGCGTCCAATCGCTGACTTGAAACGCATACTGGAAATTCTTGATCCGGCCAGGTCTCGAATCGAAGACTCCTTTATACTCGAATAGCAGTTCCCTTAGCATTTTCTTATATTCTGGACCAAATTTAGCTTCCTCAATCTTCTCTTCCAGGCATTCTTCAAATTTTGGTTCGAGATCTTTTTCAATGTCTGCGGCCAGTGTTGCCAACTCTTCCTCAATATCTTCTATTGTCGACACTGCCTCCCCAGTCATATCTCCGTATGTATGCCATACGTATTCTTCTTGTCTCGCTTCATTATGCCTTAATGAGAGTTCTAAGTCTTCCTTTCCCTCACTTGCGCGAAACATTACAATGTCTTGCGAGAGATCTATAATAACTTTATACTCTCTTATGAAATCCATCCCAACAATAAGATTATATGGCAGCTTATTTACAAGTAGGAAGCTCTGTGAGAATGTAGAGTTCCCTATCTGCAGATCTAAAAATACTTGGTATCTGCATATCATAACTTTGTCTGGTATGACACCTTTTATTTTCACGCTTGAAATGGGTATTTTCAATACGTGGATTTTACTCTGGATTTCATTGTATAATGCCTGGGTTATCAAACTCACTGTTGATCCTGTATCGATGAGACTTCTTACTTTCGTTCCCGCAATGTTTACAATAATAATAGGTAGTTCCCTTCTTACATTGACCGTTCTTTCATCGAGGTCTTCGATAAGCTCCTCAGGTTTGGCAATCCAGTTAATAACATTTACTGTACTCCATCCTGAACCTATCTCTCTCTGGTCCTTTAAAATTGGTGTTTTTTTTTTTCAATTGCTCCATTCTTTGTGGAGTTCTTCTGCCTGTCTTCATGCTGTTGAAGTTCCAGACTTTTGGCACCATCATCATTTTGATATATGTCGGGTGACCTTCTATTTCGAATCGCTTCATCCCAGTGAACTCGCGATTGTCTTGGATCATCTCCGCGCTCTTCCATGTATCTTAAAGATGCATGATAGCGTTCTTCCGCCTCTTCATCGAACCCACGACTCTGCTCTTGGGATCTCCATCCTTGGTTATTCCCATTTCGGCCGTAATTTCTTCTGTTATCCAGCTGCTGGTCTCTGGTACCACGCTGATTCCCGTTTTTCCTTCCTCGGTTACCACGGTTTGAACCTCCTCGATACGCTGGCCTCCAATTTTGGTTTTCGCGTCCTTCGCGCTGCCAGTCGGATTTTTCTGTTTCGGTGCTTGTAGACTTGGATTTCGTCTGCACCTTCGTTGGCTCGATCGGCGTATTCGTCATATTAACTTGTTCCACATGTCGGCTTTGTCTTGCGTGCTGCACTGTGGTTAAATCAAGTTGTCTCAGCACCTCCTCCATATCGATTGCAGTTTTTGCGTTTGCTGAGATTAGCAGGCGCTGCACTTCATACGGCAGCTGCTTAGCTATTGCTATGCATAAGTCTGACTCTCTGAGTCCTTCGTCGAGCTCGCGAAAACGGCATAATTGGTTCACAAAAAACTCTCCGTACTTGGTCGGGTTACTAGTACTGTAACGCCTGGAATACAAGTCCAGTCTGAGATTTTGTTGTACGCTCGCGTTCCAATACCTGCTTAAAAATGCTTGGCGAAATTCCTCAACGGTGTCGAACGTGTACCTAAAACTTCTAAACCATAGAGCACACTCTCCTTCGGTGAGTTTTTCAATCGCTCTCAACCTGCGCTCTGGCGGTACTTTCGCATCATTCAAGTACTCGGAAACTTCTTTAAGCCAGTACTTGGGTGTCATATTAGAATTACTCCCAGAGTATTTCTTTGGTTTTTCATCACTAGCCCTTATAACTGTGACTATTTGGTTCTGTACAGCATTTTCATGCGGTGTTGACATAGCCATTGGCATACCAGGTGTGGCATACGGGCTGTCACTTGGCATTGCTGCATTCTTTGGAGTGGGCTGTATTTCTATCTCTGCCCATTTATTCCTCCTATTCTCGTCTATACTTCCTTCGCTAGACCTAGGATTCCGCAACATGGATTCTTCCTGCGCTATCATTCTCGTTTCTAACTGGCTGTGCCTGTTTTCAGTCCTTTCCAAACGAGCTAATACCTCTCGTTCTATTTTCTCGAGGCGATCTCGGTTTCTTTCTGCCATAGAAAATACCTTTTCTTTATTATCCTTAAGGTTTTCCTTCAGGTGGATAATTTCCCCTGCTAGACTTTCTCTTACTTCGGCAAGAGTCTTATCACTGGCTTCAGTCTTTAAGCCTTCTCGAAGCTCTAACTCTTCGCGTAAGCCTGTAACTTCCCGTTGAATGTGACCTTGTATATGAGAGATTTCAGTCCTCATCTTTGTGATTTCTCCTTGGTCTTCGTCCTGTCTTTTATGGAGAACTGCTAAGTCATTCTGAGTTTGTTCCAACTCTTTCTGCACTTTTCCAACTTGTATCTTCATATTAGACATTATTTCCTTATTATCTCGATCAGACGTCTTTATTTCCTGCATTTCCTTGCATTGGTCAAGGATATTCTGGTCCTGCTTTTTTAAAGCTTCGTCCACAGCCTTGGCATACCCTGCCATTCGCGTATTCCATTTTAGTTCATTATCCTCGAACCTATGATCCACGGTCTGAGTAAACGTGTTAAATTGCTCTAACTGACGTTTCGTGTTAGCTTCATTCTGACTTTGAATGTCTTTAAGCTCCCGGGACATACTGTTTAAATTATCGTTAATTTCACGCTGTGACTCTCTGCACATTTGCAAATTGCTTTCTAACTTTAATTCAATAGACTCAAAGCGTTTTTCGTTATCATTTTGCATTTCTGAGATCACGCTAACAATATTCTTAGTTACCTGTCTCTGGACAGACTCTTTAACGTCGTCCATTTTCTTATTAACCTCTCCTAGGTTTAATTCTAACTGCGTGTTTACATTAATTTGACTAGCCTCTAGTCTAGTATTTATTTCGGCTTGATTAGCCTCTAGTCTAGTATTGACTGTAGCCAACATCTGGCTTACCTCAGTTTGACTAGCCTCTAGCCTATCCGCTATTTCATCTTTAAATGCTTTGGATTCTTCCTTACTTTTAGCATTTATAACATCGAAATGTTCCCTTAACTCGGCGATACACCTGAGTACTTCTTCCGTTCCGGCCATCCTGTACTACTTAATTTGAGATTCAGGTAGGCCCTAGCTGAAGACACTGGCGCGTTCTATTGGAAAGAAAAGATTCCGATCCCGCGACAACAACAACAACATATTATAAAATGTCAAAACTAACTATGGAATGGGTATAGACCCTCGTACCCGTCTGACAACATTTGTCTGACGTCTGAACATCATCTAGAAAGACTCACAATCGCTCAAACCAAGTTTGAGGAAAAAAAGTTATTTCTATGGTTTTCCCCATGAAAACCATGCTATTATTATGGGTTTTTCTAAATCCCATAAGCCAACCACGTACGGGCGCCATGTTAACATTAAGTCATACCACACGTGGGTGCCATGTTAACAATAAGAGTCATAGTGGCCCACTCATGGGTGACATGTTAAATTAGGGTAGTCAACATGCTTATTTATGCCATGATCATGATGCTTAAGTGGAGGTTACCTGTATTTTGAACTGGCCCCACATATCAGCGTCATGTTATTTTATATGTGTTATCTATGGCTATGGTTTATGAAAGTTACAATTATATAAGCATGTCTTATGGAGGATTAACAATTATTTTTAATGTGGTGGCTTATTAACAAATGGGATGCGGTCTTCCTATTCTGTCCTAATTTCTATGCTATATTTGCTTCTACCATTAATACCTTGACCGACTTAAGTAATTACCTGTGACTCAATCCAAGTACAGAGACAACTCCCCCCATGTACCCGATTGTCACCATGTGGACCATGTGTTCGTATCCCAACTAGCTCACGGTCTTTCGAGGTATGGGACGTTCATGCCCACAATACGACCACATGTTCAGGATTTGAGTCTATCAGGCAACTACTCTACAGGAAACACACAACATTCCTATGAATAAAATTTTTTACTGGTCTAAAATCATGGCTGTACAACAAATACAAAACAAAGGACAAATTACAATTAATTCCCACAAATAAATAGGGTTATTCTGTGAGCTTTCTCCTTAAAAATAGCGCTACAATGCACTCAAACCTACTTCTAATATCCTGTCAATAATAGTTCAGATTACAAGGTTTTCATAGTGTCCGTCATGTGACACAATTTTATTTAATGGAAGTATCTTAACACAAAACCACATGTCACATAAACATGAATTTCTAAGACATTATTCCGTCTTCTACGACATTTACTTTAATTATCATTACTTCAATGTTTCCTACATTTATTAGCAAATATTTTGTTGTGTCGTGCGAATCATCTTCCTTCTTTCCATCCCTATGAACGCTCTAGGAAAATGAGTCATGCTTCTTAATCATAAAATAAACATAAACATGGATAGAATATTTATAGTTTCACCATATAACGATTATCTGGGTCTTGTCGGACTTATTATAGATACAACTGTGTCATGTTCTGGGAAAAACACATACCCGTTTTTCCTAAATTAGCATAAACTGGCAAAATGCACTTTAAAGAAGATGCCTACATTATTTTGGTTCAGCCTTCCCCCTCAGAGGATAACTTCGCCAAATATCATCAGATTTCTATGGTTCAACCACGTATGTGAGTTGCCATACACCAATTAATTCCATTTGCATCACTAAAATACTCATATTTTAATTGCATTATTGAATACCGAGACCTCTCAGTGTCCTATTGTGACCGTAATTGAGAAGGGATCGGTCGAGCGACCTCTCTCCCCTCAGCAGGTCATAAAATTAGTTCCAGACAGCTCTCCAAGATGGCTGCCACGGAAATGGTCTATATTTCCTGTCTCTCTCTACCTTCAAGGTCATCCTTGTTTACAATTATATAACAATAAAGATCCGCTAGGCATGGTCCTAAGTAATTGAGTCATTTAATTAATTAACACCTAACTTTACAGTGTATTTGGGCTCAAATGGCTCCTATTAAACATTCATGGCAGGGGTGGAATTCTAATGATAGCATTGCCGTTCTAAGGTGATTACTTGTGGCTTTAAAGACGCGCATCATAATGAAACCCCATGGTTATCATCAGCAGCTGTCATTTACATATATATTTTGGGAACCACGTTCCTCGTCGACGAATATGATTCTACCTCTCGGGCAGACCATAAGTAAAAATGCTCACCGCGCCTCGCTGGGCGTCCATAGTGGCTATAATTCAATGCAAGCGTTGGCAATAGACAGAATCTATCCAAATCGTTGCGTAACACATACAGTATGCACAAAGGCGATACTTCTCGAAGATTAAGCCCATTTTCACCTCACGCGCAAGCTATACTAGTCTTTCCCGTGCTTATCTTACGTAAATCACTGGATTCTACGTTAATCTGCACGCTATATGCGGCAAAACAATATTTCACATATATGACTCCATTATCAAGGTACCTGCGTTCTTCATGTTATATTATTTAAGCCAAAGCTTTACATAGCTCCTAACACAAATGTATAAATATACTGGCTTACTTTAATTTCACATATTCATTCAAAATTTCACT
Organism: Meconema thalassinum; assembly: GCA_946902985.2. Lineage (NCBI taxonomy): Eukaryota > Metazoa > Arthropoda > Insecta > Orthoptera > Tettigoniidae > Meconema > Meconema thalassinum. The sequence goes on from OX336391.1 coordinate 329,904,487, forward strand.
GACACTGAGAAAAGCTCTCGTATTCGCGATATTCCACACTACATTCTTTACTGTTTACCAAATGACAGTATCTTAAATTAGACATGACACTATTTGAACATTACTTAGGCCAATTTTGCCCTTACTTTATGGTTGCCGACCCCAGTTATTATTATTATTATTATTTTAACGTTTAGATCCATCACTATTTTTGACCTACATGGTCCTAAGCAAATCACCTTCCAAGTCATACTTTATTCAAGACGAGTGGTGAAAACTCGTTCAGTAAGTGACTATTACTTCTTTAATTTCAAAGTGATTAATCGTTACATGGTGAACTATGCCATTATAATGTTATTATTTGCATGTTTACTCACGTTTCCTTCTGGCTGGAAAGTACCAGTATCTCCGCCTGAGCTCTACCATGACGATTGACTTAATCCATCATGATATCCAATACACAACACTGAGATTCACACTTTTTACACATGATGCACATATTACCACAAGTGGCCTTTACCACTGATAAACACTGAATATTAAACATTAAACACATTAACACTTTAAATTATTATTTCACAATTATACACTTCATCTATCATTTCACATGTTGATCCTTAATCTGGATTTCACCTACGCTTGACCTCAGAGATGCGATGACTTATGATAACCGCTGGTCTCCGTGAAATCTAGTAGCGTTTTTATAGATGTTCGATCCTAGTTCCCTGCACTCCCGTTTATCTCACTGTCCTGGATAGGTGGCAATAACTTCCACTCTCCCATCACTGGAGTGTTCCTAATGCTGATGTCATATAATTGACAATACCTTCCGGTATACGAACTGTTCCAAACATTATCAGTTCCTATTCGCTGTAGCGAATTTATATCTGTGTTAGATAATAAAGCAATATCTGCACTTTGTTACCTTTTATGCACTTCATTATCACTGATGAAGCTTACAATTTGCCTCCATTGTCTTCAACGGCGGTACGCTGATATTTTAATAATTGGCGTGCTTACTGCAGAGCTCTTGTAGACAAAGAACTAACTTCCAACTCGAGCGACCGTCTGACGTCTTCAACTGCTTTCCACTGAACCATAACAGACGTGTAACTGACTTCGACTGACCATAACTGACCCTCGGCGTAGGGTGCTCTCCCCTTATATTGGTTTCTTGCGCAAAATGGTTCACGGGACACGTGAGAGCGACTCCCTTCTTGAAATACTCCGTCTTCAGCCGAAATAACAACTGCATCTTGTTTATCTAGGCGTGGAGGTTTTAAAAACACTCGCGTGCCGGCGATCGCTTCGGCCAATTAATTACAATTAATTGCCTTAGTTCAGCGCGTGGGACGCTACGGTGGGGATTTTCCGCTGGTTGGTTAAAGTATTCATGCTCTCGAGCGTGAGTTAGGTTGTAATGCGGTCATTTTGAGAAATAGGCGTAATTTTAGGTGAAAAACCACTTCTAAATTACTCCTCCGTGAATACATTCATCTATGTGTATGTTCCATCGCATTACAATGCTCCATTTCTCTGTAATTAATTAATTTCTTGTGGGCTTGGTCCCGCCAAAGCTTCGCCCGTTGTCGACCGGTGAACTCCCGGGTCATTAATTTTGAGCTGTCTGACCGCCCTAGACAGAAATAGTTCCGTAGGCGCCAAGGCTACTCCGCCTACTTTTAAAAGTCATTTGTCAGACTTCAATACTAGCCTCTTTCGACTTCGTATGTACTGAAAACGTACATTTCCTTGCATTTTGCTTACAATTTCTCCTTTCAATTGCTATGATTTGCACCTAAATAATCGTGAAATCACGCTAGACTATTATGTGTCAGTAGATCTCTCATTGCTCTGTGGGTTCCATATAATGGCTCCCCCTTAGAGACCACTGGTTCGACCTTAGGCATAACCATTTGCCTGGTCTTCTCTGATAAGGCCTGAGTTTGATACCAGACTGCCGTGACCAGTTGGGCACAGTAATGAGTGCATCAACCAGCTGGACGTTGTCATCGGTAATGCATGGGGGTGCCCCAGACCGGGCATCATGGGCTAACGACACCCGTCCTTCCCTGAAGCGCTTGTGGCACGCCTTGGCCCTTGTAAGGGTCATGCAGTGTTCGCTGTACACTTGTGACACTCGGCTATGAATGTCCATTCCCCCTCCTCCTTCCGCTGTCAGAAAGCGAACAACACCTCTTTGCTCTTCGTTTGACGCCTCCATGTCACTGTTTGCAATGCGACTGGCAGCGTTGGACGATTCATGCATGCTGCTGCTCGCTTTGTATCGTCACGTGACGTGCACGAGTGCCCTCTAGAGACGGGCTGTGACCTCCCACCCTCTGGTCAGAACCACATCTCGTTACACACGCTAGAATTAGCCGATGTCGTCACCGGTTTGCGCATTCCAGCCTCCGGCTCGTGGCTTTTTGAACGCACCTTATATTATGGGAATAATCGTAGAATGAGTGATCACAGACTGACTAAAATAATTCTAAATCTTACCCTCTCAATGAAAGCTAAGAACAACTGGCTGCTTGAAGTTGAAAGAGACATTGAGGAAAGAGACATCTCAAGTGATACTAAAACCGACAGGACTACATTCAGGGAACTAGTTCACAATCATCAATTTTCAGACAACTCAAACATTCCAACCAAATGAACCTGGATGGAGGAGCGCAGAATGATCCACAGCGAGAAGATGAAGAGATTTTTTGAAGACAAGAAAGCAAGATCAGCTAGATAGGTTCCTTAGAGCTTAGACGGTCATAAGGATGTAAAAAATTAAACTGAATGATGTAATTTTGTTATTATTATTATTATTATTATTATTATTATTTATTTATTCGTTAATTCCCCATAAGGAGAGCGTTACAACACAATCAATTTTCATGTTTCATTCTGGACCTTTCTTCTTTTTTCCCAAAAACTTCTCATATAAACACTATGCTTCCTCTTTCTCTCCTCCGTCCACTTCTTTCCCGGTTGTCTCTCTTTGGGAGTTTGCTCAAACTTCGTTCTGTCTAAGTTTTTCTCTGTATTTGCTCCTGTCTGCGATGTCTTCTGTCGAGATGTTTAGTATCTTGAGGTCTTCCACGGTTTCTTTATCCAATTGGTTTTTAGTGTGCTATTCGTAACTAAATTAAAAATTTTCTTGGTCTGTCTGTCTTCGGTCATCCTATGTATATGTCCATAAAATGTTGCCCTTCTTTTCCTTATGTTGTTTGTAATCGTCTCTGTCTGTTTGTACAGTTCTATTGTTGGTCTCTTCATCCATATTATTATTATTATTATTATTATTATTATTTTATTACTATTATTATGGAGAGCCTCCGTGGCTTAGGCGGCAGCACGCTGGCCTCTCACCGCTGGGTCCGTGGTTCAAATCCCGGTTACTCCATGTGAGATTTGTGCTGGACAAAGCAGAGGCGGACAGGTTTTTCTCCGGGTACTCCGGTTTTCCTTGTCACAAATTTCATTCCAGCAACACTCTCCACTATCATTTCATTTCATCTTTGATTCATTTAATCATCGCCCTGGAGGAGTGCGTCAGGCCTCGGGCTCTATTATCTTCAGATTGTTAATTCCCCTGGCTCGGAGACTGGAGTAGTCGGTAGCATGCTGAGCTTCTATGCCCAGGATCGCGGATTGAAACCCAGCCGAAGTCGTCGGATTTTTTAAGAGCATTAAAATCCTTCAGTGTCCCTTCCTTCGTAGGGGAAGTAAAGCCGGCGGTCCCGTGTCATAGATTTATGGCATGTGAATGATCCTTCCACTAACTAAACTTGTGTGGAGCTAAATTGTAGGTTAGATTTCGTTGACACGCTCTATCAAAGATCCAACGTGCACCAGTAGGTGTTAGTGACATCTGGTAGCGAAAGTTGGAGCTACTTGAAATTGAACGGAACTTGTAGCTCACCCGATGGGTGTCCGGTTGAAGCAGCTACAGTCTCTGGTGAGCTGAACATCTCGGGCCTCGGGCTCTATTATCTTCAGATTGCTAATTCCCCTGGCTCGGATACTGGAGTGTCTATGGACGCTTTATCATTCTTTTCACACCCATTTTGGCATGAAAGTGACACAGGGTGCCAACTGGAAAGATTTGCACCAGGTCTGTCTGGAGATCACACGGCTTTATTATCTAGTGGCGTTTACCACAAAGTAGAAATTTTCTGAGGGCTGGAACGGGGCACCTCGTTAGGCAAAACTGAGAAGAGATGGGTTCGAATTCCACTTCAGCCATCCTGGAAGTGGTTTTACGTAGTTTCCCCCACGTCTACTCCAACTTAAGCCACGGCTGCCTCCTCAACAATCCTCACCTGAATTACACGTACACACACTAATACAGCCATCACAATAATACAGGTTATCAGCTGACCACGATGTCCGAGCCCCTCAATTGAAACAACAACAACAACAACAGTAGAAATTTGTTGCACCAAGTTGCATTGCATTGTGATTATTTGGTCGCTAAATAGGACAATTAAATTATAAAAAATTTCGCGTGACGACCATGTTGGTTTGGCACTTAATCTTCTTTTGTTTTTTGACTCGTTATGCCTAACTAAGGAGGGCGGCAGAACTTATTCAGCACGATATTTCCTCTTTTCTTTTCAATATCACTTTAGTGTACTCTAATTATTATTATTATTATTATTATTATTATTATTATTATTATTTCTTAGGGCATATCAGTCAACTTGTCTAGCTACCAGCCATGTAGCTAGTTGGTAGCAGCTCTCCATTCTTCTTGCTTCTCTGCTTTCCTTTTCAGTTTGTAGTAGGAATCATATGTCGTGTCTTCTAATATTTGCGTCATATACTCTTTCCCTGGTCGTCCTCTATAATAATTGTTGCCCTCTGTGGAACCCTCAATTATATTCCGCAATAATCCATCATTTCTAAGTATATGTCCTATTAGATGATCCTGCCGTATTTAATTTGTGTCATGAAACATCGCCTTTCTCGTGTAAGAAATATACAGAAATATAGAGCAGTTCAAATACCACAGCGCATGACGTTGACGTCATGATATTGTGGATAAACCTAATAGAGGTTTAATAATCTCCGTTATTCGTGTTTTTCCAGCTGTTGTTGATGATCAGACGCTTGTGCCTGTCACACCGACAGCTGTTCATGAATTTTGTATACAGCCTGTCATCGTAAATGGCATGAAACCACCTTTCAGCTTAACAGGCTATTTAAGAGGAGATCCTTTCTTGCAAGGCGTAAAGTGAATTGGTTGGCTGGTGATTTTGTTTGCAGTATCATCAAACGAAACGAGAGGCAAAGTAGAGTGCTTGGATAATGAGCTACGAACGCTATCGGTTGCCAATCCAGAGTGTCTCCTTTTGTCCGGACCAACCGTCTCGTGATGTAGCCACTGCCAATGTTGGCTGTCAGTCCTGAGGTCCGTGTTAAATTTCCTGCTCTGCCAACAAATTTAATTAAGGTCCAAGGGCTAAGCACTCTGCCTCGGGAGGCGGAACTAAGACAAGAGTGGGTCCGATTCTCACTGCAACCAGCATGGAAGTAGCCTACCGTTAGTTTCCCACTTTAACTCAAGGCAAATGCCAGGATGGTTCTTAACTTACGGCCACGGCCACCTCCTTCCTATCATGGACTCAGTTACAAAAATGCCCACTCTACCACAAACTTCACAATGACACAGATTCCACATAGATGCAAGTACTTGGGCTAAATGTCCACGATGTTGCAAAGTCCTAAATAAATCAACAACTACATCCTAGAAGTGTGTTTCTGTAGTTGCTTCGCATGGTTGCTAATTTAAGGTCACAACCACCTCCTTTCCAATAGACATGTCAATTACAAATAAGCACCCCCCCCCCTAAGTATACAGGGTTGATTACTACGATGTCCAAGTCCCTTGGCCGAACAACCTAGACCAAAAAGATAACTCACAGCAAGAAATGACAAGCAGTTCCGTGACGAACTAAAGAGCCTACTTTTCTTAAAATTAAGATTCATGCCAATGATTAATCTACAGTTGGCTATATGAACTTTTCTAGAATAATGACGAAATTAAGTTGGTAATATCGAAATGCCTTATTAATTCGAAATATACCTGGTATAATGAAGCCAAATAGAGCACTACAGTTGGCTGCCCTGGTGTCTGAATATATTCTTAGTTCCATCTCTTAAGGTACAGAATACAAAATTTGGTTGAAGTCCAATGGACGTTACATGCAGTTAGACATTGAATCTATCAGCGCGAGTAAAAGCATGTTGGCAACAATGTCATGCATGTATTGGTCAGAAATAATCTGAAATAATATGATCTATTTTTGTGCCAATTATGAATGAAATCCATTAGTTAGTATAGAGGTTACGTGCATTTTAAAATTGGACGTATCAGCAGGCTTAGAATCATGTTGGCAGCACTGACATATATTAGGTACTCCAAATTAATCTAGAATGCCAGGTACTATACGTGTGCAAAGTTTAGAGCTGTTGGCTTGCATACTTTCTGATATATTGATATTAGAGTAACAGAAATAGAGACAGCATTTATTAACAGTTGTCAGCCCTGATTGCTCTTAAGAATACTTAGAGTCATATATGTTATGTTACACATAGCACATACGAAATTTGGTTGAAATCCAACTGATAGTATAGAAGTTACAAGTATTTAAAAATTGGTCCTATCAGCAGTCTTAGAATTATGTTGGTAGAACTGAGATATATAAGTTACTCCAAATTAAACTAAAATGTCAGGTACTATACGTGTGCATAGTTTAAAGCTGCTGGTTTGCATACTTTCTGGTATATTGGTATTTGGATAAAAAAAAATAGAGAGATCAATTATTAACAGTTGGCAGCCCTAGTGTCTCTTAAGAATGTGCTCAGTCATATTTGTTTATGTACACATATTACATACAAAATTTGGTTAAAATCCAATTGATAGTGTAGAAGTTATATGCATTTAAAAATTGGACCTATCAGAAGCCTTAAAATAATTTTGGCAACACTGTTATATATGGCCTCCTGGAAATTAAACTGAAATAGTATTATCTACATTTGTGCCAATTTTGCAATAGCTCCCATTTATACCTTCCAAGATATCCAACATGGAGCTCAAATTTCTAGTGCGATTTTCCCGCAGTTGGTAGCACTGACATCATTTCCATATATGGGCTTGAGATATTCCGTTATCCATCTTTACTCATACTAAATTTGGTTTCGATTGCTGCAGCCGTTTAGGAGTTGATAGGGGTTGGGGGCGACAGACAGACACACATTTTCCAGGATCGATCTCATAAGTCTACTTTTTCCTCATTTTTGCAAAATGTGAAAAGTAGGCTAAAAATAAACGTTATTAGGAATGTGCATTGAAACATAGCTCATAAGATAAATCTAATCGTGAATTTCTGAGGTTCCCACATTTTCATATTTCCCAGCTGAGGTTCCTGTCATTTGTTGGGAAGCTGTTCGCTATTAGTCAAGTTGATTCCCGCTGTGTCTGGACCATCGCACTCATTTCTCTGGGGCAAGCGACTGTTGCAGCCATCTATCAGCAGAGCGGTGAACTGCCTTAAGCAGATAACTGCACAGCTCCCAGAATCGAATCGAATTCATTATTTTCGATGCCCCAAAGTCACGAAATGTAAACTTGTGGGAAATCAGAAAAATAACTGCTTGCTGAATGAACCAGCAACTATTTGTAATATGTTTTGCCTATGAGCATTAATACTTACGGAAATACATCATGGAAGTGTGATATGAAATTGTATTATTTGTTAAATTTGCCTATAGTAAGTTTCAAACTCTGTGAATTGCGGGTTTTAAAATCAAAATTAATTACATCTTATTATAGTCCTAAAGAAAGATCAAACTTAATACTCATATGGTTTTTTGATACCGGCCACGGTGGCCGAGAGTGCTAACGTGCTAGCTCGTGCCTCGCTGGCATTGGGAAAGCTTGGGTTCGAATTCCCCCGTCCTGTAAAAAGGTTTTAGTGGTTTCCCAATTTCACAACCAAGCAAATGCCAGGACGGTTCTTTTCAACATGTCCACGGCCGACTTCCTTCCAAAATCCCTTCCCTGACCCTTCCTTAATTAGACCAAAGTTAGCGGTCGACTGGGCGATCGGCCTGTCACGATCCCCAGTTGTATCTAATGACAAAGCGTGTTCAGCTCTAAGGAACCATCCTTGTGACGGTAAAGGAATAACCCCCCCCCCCCCCAGAATCAGTGGAGTCAGTCAGAATCAGAGTCAGATGGAAAGATAACCATTAAAAGGTGACTTATTGATGTGTGTTTCTATTTTATTCGAGTAACAAACATTCACAGTACCAATAATTTAAGCCCAACCTTCACAAGAATAATATTTCAATACATGGAAACATTTTCTTAAATGAAAATTTAAGTTCCCAATTCACTCCTTGTGCTCCAGTTATGTGTTATTATTTCTTTTAGGGGCTTTGCGACATGGTGGTCATGTAGTCCCATGTACGTGGGTGTGTGTAGAATTTGTCTGATAACTTGTGTCACTGTGATGTCAGTACCAATGTGTGTATTTGTAATTGAGGTATGATTAGGGTAGGAAGCGACCGTGGCCTGAAGTTAGGCATCATTGCGGCATTTGCCTGGAGTAAAAGTGGGAAACCAGAGAAAACTACTTCCAGGATGGCTGAGGTAGGAATCGAACCCGCCTCTTCTCAGCTTTGCCTCACGATTCTGAATGTAACCCTTTCCAGTCTTCAGAGCAGAATTAAATTTCTTGTCAGAGCCGGCGATCGAATCTGGTTCTCCGCGGTGACAGCCAAAGATTCATTTCTTACAGATTAGAATATGTCTACCCATCACCTTCCTTGTCGTGGGGCATATACTGTACCTCCATTCTAAAGCTTCTGGCTCTAAGAAACTATTTAATTCTGGTCATATAGTTGGAACGAAGGACACTCGGCTTTGTGAGGCAATTGAGAAGCGGTTGTATTTCCATCTAAAATATCATATAGGTGGCTTTCCATGGTTCCTCGCTTGAAATTTAGGTAAATATAGGGATTGTATCTGACTTAAGCTCTTCTTCTCCAATCCAGGCCGAGTTACAAATACACCAAAATAACAAAGAATATCAAAAATTTTCCACACACATCTAAGTGCTATTATTTTCCCCTCATATTAGTCTGTAATCATGTGCCAGTTGCACTGACACACTTCATACACACTCCGGTTATACTTCGTGGACAACACTATATTTGACATCAATCGTCTCTGCACTTACAGAATGAGTAATTAGCGAAATTGTGGAAGAGAACTGTATCTTTAATGAGAAATGGTCTGTAACAGAACAATGTAATATTATAATTAATTGTATTCTTTTCCCTTGGTTTGAGTGTCCCGATATTAACTGAGCCGATGATGACGGCCGTATTGGAATAGGTCAAGCATTTAGGCTCTGCGGTTACATGTCTTTATCTTTGGGGGGCTTTTTGATTGTCAACTATTTTTTTAATATTATTATTGATATCTCTGTGATGAAAAATCTTGTTCTTCGATTGTAGTAGATTGTGAATGGGGAGTCTAGAAGAAGTAATATGATTAAAATGTATGTCCCGATATGTTATCTTTCCTCGTCCATCCTTACACATATTGAGAGTTGTTTTGAGATGATTCACTACGTAAGGGGAAATTATATTAGAGTTCGATCATGTAACCGCACATCGTCCGAGAGCAAAAATAAGGAACACGGATTTTGTGATGTACCGGTATGTTCATATTGTTATATAGATTTTCAATATTAAATTTCCTGTGGTTCTAAGAGTTATTACAATCGTTGAATTGAGTTTTTATTTGGTTAAAGGTAGGTTTTGTAAGATCACCCGTACGAGTGGTGGAGAGGTGACCCGGTTCTGGGCGCGTGGTCCTCTTCTACTTACGGAGCTAGTCTCCATGTCCTTTGCCCTAACGAAACTATTGTGTTGAATAACGATTGGCATTTTTAAGGGAAGGGGCGCTGGTCCGTTTGAGATTACCTGGGTTTATCTAGGGGTTTCGGCCGGGACAAATCACATTGACGGAAAAGTAATAGTGTTCAGTATCGTTTACGGGTTATACTTGCAATGCATTAGTACCATGCGGGATGCAGAAGTATCGACCTTCCTGCCAAAACGCGTTAGTTGGGTTGCACAAAAGATATTGGAAGGGGCTGAATCACCCAGTATACGATTAAACTTAAATTGACACTACTTACTATACATGTTTTGAGCACCGTCTGCCCTTCATTTGCTTAACCGAAACTAAAAAACATCGAGATTTATGGTTTAAATAAAAAAGAGACATTTGCGGAGCTGTCGTTGCTTAACAACAAGCAGGCCTGCACTCGCAGGAGAAACATGGAGTAAATGAAGTAGAAATGGATGAGTGTATCATGTGACAATGTGATCATGAAAACCCTGTTCTTGGAATCAAACACCCACAGTGGGTTAGGTTCAATAAAACCGTGCCAGCATTAGTTGCCTTCACATATCAACCCTTTTTTCCAAAGAAAATTAAAATGTCTCTCCCACATGATCAGTGGCCAAGCAACGTTGTACAAACACTGATGTCCCTGATTTGAATCCAACAATTAAATTCTCTTCCTTCCTTCTAAATAGCTTGTACGATTTACACAGCACATGACCAAATAACTATTAACCTCCTTTTGACAATAGTAAGGTCGTGGAAATAGAATTATAATTAATGTAGTAGTAGCTGTTGTTGTTCTAGTTAAACTGCCAGAGTTGACTTTCATTACAAAATTCATTGCGAATCCAGAAATAAATTATCATGCCTTAGTTTGTAATCTATTTTGCCGGTCAGTGTATAATAAAGCTGAAGAGTATGTTTGTTTGTGTGTGTGTTTCAACGCGCTAATCTCTGGAACTACCAGTCGGATTCGAACACTTATTAGGATATTTTCATTTACGAAAAAAAATAGCCTTATGAGATCACCTTTTGTCCGTGTGTCTGTGTGTGCGTGTGTGTGTGATGGTGTGTGTGTGTGTCCCTAATAACTTCTAAACGGGCGGAGCAATTTCAATGAACCTCGGTAAGTTCATAGCACTATTCCGGATGACCACGACCGTGCCCTTCAAATTTTGTTACGTCTCACCAATCCAACATGGTGGCTGTGCGAAATATTTCACCAGCATTCAATATCTCCGAAACTATTACCGATATCACCCTGTAATATAAAACGGTGATAAAGGGAACTACTTGAATTTCACCTATGTGACTTTTGAAAACCTGGTAACTAAAAAACCAACATGGCGGCCAGGCGAAGTTGCGACTTATAAATCGAAGTTTCTCGCGATTTAACCAACTAAACGCAATGAAACTTGGTACAATATATGTTTATACACATTGTAATGCACCGACATCTAACTTCGTTCAATTGTTTACATAACCTCAAGATGGCGGCTGTGCGAAATATTTCACCGGCATTCTATAACTCTGAAACTATTAGCGGTATTTCCCTGAAATTTTGTAAGGAGATAAAAAGCACTACTGGAAGTTCATCTGTAAGACTTTCAAAAAAGGTTAACTACAAAACGAATATGGCGGCCAAGCGAATTTGAAAATTTTAAATAGACCTTTCTCGCGATTTGGTGATCCAAACGCAATGAAACTTGTTACAGGAAATGTTTATACACATTGTAATGCACTGGTATCTAATTTAGTTCAATTGTTTATATAACCTCAAGATAGCGGCAGTGCGAATTTTAAAATTAAGTCTTTATTTCTTGTGTCGTAATCATGCGAACGGAGTGAAAGTTTGAATAATGAACCTACGCAATAATTTTCCTTTAATGGTACATGACTCTATGGCCTATACATATAACAATCCAACATGGCAACTATCCGAAATATTTAGATAGATCTTAATATCTACGAATCTATTACAGCAATCAAACTGAATTTCATAATGTTCATAGGGGCTATGAGCATTAGTTCACTTATAGGACTTTTAAAAACCTGGTGATCACAAATACAACATGGCGGTGACGCAAAGTATACATATTCTCATCGTCGTTAGTTGCAATTTAACCATCCGAGTGCAGTGACACTTGGTACAGTAAATCCATTTACAAATGTTAATCCACTGGCTTCTAATTTTTTTCAATGGTTTCCATAACAAGAAGATGGCAGCTGTGCGAAATTTTAAAATCTCGATTTTACTTCTTGTGTCCTAATCATGCGATTGAAGTTTGAATACTACACGTACACAATAATCTTCATGTACAGTACATAACTCTAAGACCTACATATATACAAATTTAATATGGCGACCATCCACAATATTTAGTCGGTTCTCAATATCTACGAATCTATTACAGCAATCCTTCGAGCATTAATACAATAGAGTGCGCATTGCCACACTGCGCCTGTACTGTGACGTGAAACCAACATCTGGATCAGCTGACTAAAGGGAAAACAGAGCAACTCGTAATGGAAGGTGATAGGAGTTGGTGGGGAAATGATTTTTGATGAGGGTTTAAACACACATTTTCGTAATTTATACGACATTGGGAAAAGCATCGCATGTTTCTTTACGTACCGGAAGGTAGCAAAGGTTAAGAATGTAACATATTTGGTGTTAAAAGTGGCTGTCGTGTTCCGTAATACTCATACATCCAGAATCCCCTCTTGTAAATAATTAATAACAAATCCAATTATGAATTAGGCCTACTGATTTTTGAACAGAATTGTGTTTGTGTAAAAATTGGCTGCCGTGTTCTATAATATTCATACATCCAGGATCCCCTCTTGTAAATCATTAATAACAAATCCAACTCTGAATTAGGCCTACTGATTTTTGAAGAGAATTGTGTTTGTGTAAAAAGTGGCTGTCGTGTTCCGTAATATTCATACATCCAGGATCCCCTCTTATAAATACTTAATAACAAATCCAACTCTGAATTAGGCCTACTGATTTTTGAACAGAATTGTGTTTGTGTAAAAAGTGGCTGTCGTGTTCCGTAATACTCATACATCCGAGATCCCCTCTTATAAATACTTAGCCTAATAACAAATCCAACTCGGAATTAGGCCTACTGAGTTTTGAACAGAATTGTGTTTGTGTAAAAAGTGGCTGCCGTGTTCTATAATATTCATACATCCAGGATCCCCTCTTGCAAATAATTAATAACAAATCCAACTCTGAATTAGGCCTACTGATTTTTGAAGAGAATTGTGTTTGTGTAAAAAGTGGCTGCCGTGTTCCGTAATACTCATATATCCATGATCCCCTCTTGTAAATAATTAATAACAAATCCAATTCTGAATTAGGCCTACTGATTTTTGAAGAGAATTGTGTTTGTGTAAAAAGTGGCTGCCGTGTTCCGTAATACTCATATATCCAGGATCCCCTCTTGTAAATAATTAATAACAAATCCAATTCTGAATTAGGCCTACTGATTTTTTAAGAGAATTGTGTTTGTGTAGCTGGTCATTTTTAATTGTACGCCCGAGAGCTCCAAACAAGTTCAATCTATTACTACATCATTTCCTATTTTGTTTGTCATCATTAGAAAATGTATTTTGGCTAATTTCAGTACCGGTGCATTACTTAACAAAATTTTATCGTACGATTAGCTCTTATTCAGCGTTACTTTCCACTTCAGTATTTTATGAAGGTGAACAAAACATAGGCAAATGGAAATAAGGAAATCTATGGATTTATTAAGCGTTGCTTTTTAACAACTATGCATTACATTTGCTACAACGGAAATCATTACAAGAAATAAACTGTTTCCTTTTAAATTCCATTTTCCACGAATCATAGAAACCTTCGCAGTAATAATCCAGAACTTTGAAATCCTACGAATTGACTAATTTAGGGCTGCAATGTATCCTAGAAGGATCTGAAAATTCCCTCAACCAAACGCACTGTCTATACGTTTAATAAGATGACAAATATTACCTCAGCGTATTTATTATCGAAGACTACATCGTCACATCAGTAGCATAACCCGCAATTTGACACTGAACATGATTGAAAAGGAAGGCTATTTGATGTTGTGATGGTCCTAATTTTGCTTCATAGGCCTGTTCAGTGGAGTAAGGAATAGAGTAAATTTTAATAATTTGTAATAAATTTACAACCACGAACCTACTACGCTGTCGTAGCAGGCGGAGAGGTGATACTCCGACGTGGCACGTCCCAGGTGGCGGATAGGGGGGTCCTCACCGGCATACCGGCGGACTTGAGTGAAATAAAATAGCTCTCGCGGACCAAACACAAACTTCACAATCTCATTAATCACCAATCCATATCTCACCAATCACCCTTTCCAGATCACATCTGGAATTGTAAACCCTGGCCTCGGTCAGAACTGTTTCGATCGTCAAGATCAGACAATCAATCAAACATGAAGAGTCTTCTAACGAATTAATCCACCGGCTTGGACATGCAACATCGAAGATCCAAGCAAGGCACCATTCGGAATACGGTGGGGTGCCACGTAGAAGATCAAGGCGAGTCGGAGCGCCTGAAAGCCCAACAGAAGAAACTTAAATTCAACAAGAAAGGAAAGTTTTCATACTTTGCGACATTAAATATTAACTCACTTCTGAAACTTGGTAAGTTGAAACACTTAACAGATATAATGGATCAACATAAAATCTTAATAACAGCGCTTCAAGAACTTCGAAATACAGATCAGGATCCAATTGAATCAGGAGGATATCGTCTATATAAAGGACCCCCAGGGAAAAGGGTAATGAAGAATGTCCCGCAATTCGGAGTGGGATTTCTGGTTCATATTAGCATAATAGACTCAATAGAGGACTTCTCCTCGAGCACGGCGAGGACAGCAACCTTAACAATTAAAGTTGAAAACAAAACCTACACCTTGATAAATGTACACGCACCAACAAATGATAAAAACAGAAAGGATAGAGAAGAAGTGGACAAATTTTGGGAGGAACTCGACCATATGATATCAAGCATCCCTGATGCACATGTTAAAAACTTGCTTGGGGATTTTAATGCAAAAATAGGACGAGAAAGGCGATACCGCCCAGTAGTAGGAAAATGGCCAGCTCATAAATTAACAAACAGGAATGGTCAAAGGTTAATTGAACTTTGTACAGACCATGGATTTATTTTGGAAACTACCAGATTTAAGAGGCGACCACACAAATTAATGACCTGGAAATCTCCTAACATAAAATTGGGGGAATTCCAAATCGATCATGTTGCCATGGATAAAAAATATCATAAGGAAATTTATAATGTCAAAGTTCTCCGTGGAGTGGACATCGATTCAGATCATTACATATCCAAAATTAAAATAAAGCTAACACCTAAGAGAAAGCGTAAGCCTGCCCAATCCAATAGGAAGAAAAATTATGACCCCACTTATTTAATGAACAATAAAGTATACTTGGAGAGATCTAAAACACAACTAAGTGATGACTTAGAGGTGATAATTAATAAATTGAAATCAGTAGCTGAAGAACTTGCTCCCATTAAAAGGAGGAAGAAACATGCTTGGTGGAACGAGGAGTGCGATAAGGCAATTCAAATGAGGCACAAAGCATGGTTAAATGATCAACAAAGGAAAACCGACGAATCCAGAACAGAACTAACTAATGCTAGAAGACAAGCAGCTAAAGAAATTCGAAGAATTAAAAGGAATCATCAGAATGAAATGCTCAGAACAATAGATGAATCATTCAAGCAACATAAAACAAGGGATTATTACAAGTCGTTTAAACAGTATCAGTCTAAGTATACCCCACCTACACTTATGCTGAGAAATGAAAATGGGAAAATGGCACATAACAACCAAGACAATGCAAATATCTTGGCAGTCTACTTCAAAAAATTACTCAACTGCGAAGACCCAAGAGAAAATCTGGATTTTGACCCCAAACCTAAAAACAAAACACCACTAGAAAAGGTTATTCCACCAACATATGAGGAAGTGATCAAAGCCGTTAACTTGCTCAAGAACTATAAAGCAGCAGGAGAAAATCAGTTGGTTGCAGAATTATGGAAGAATGCAAATGATCAAACTCTACGAAACCTACATAAACGTATTATTGACATATGGAACTCTGAAAAAATGCCAGAGGAATGGAACACTGCAATAATCCACCCCCTACACAAGAAAGGTGATAGGTCAGATCCCAATAATTATAGAGAAATATCCCTTGTTGATGTCACATATAAGATCTTTTCAAAAATTCTTCACTCAAGAATACAGGAACAACTGGACCAAGAACTTGGAGAGTACCAAGGAGGATTTCGGCCAGGCAGAAGTTGTCCAGATCAAATCATCAGTCTTAAATGGATTATGAAGCAACACAGAGCTCGAAGTAAGAACCTAGTCATCACTTTTGTTGACTTCAAAAAAGCTTATGACAGTATTCATCGGAAGTTATTACTAAATACTCTTCAAGAATTTGGTGTTCACAGGAAATTGTTCAACCTTATTGGAATGACTCTCAAGAACACTAAAGCAAAAGTTAAATTTAGAGGAGAATTGTCAAAACCATTTACAATCACAACCGGCCTTCGGCAGGGGGATGGTCTCTCACCTATTTTGTTTAATTGTGTACTGGAGAAGGTCATGAGAGAATGGAGAAAGAAATGCCAACCAAACATCAAGATTGGTAGAAATATTAAACTAAACTGCCTGGCATTTGCAGACGATCTTGTACTACTGGCAAATGATGTGGAAGAGGCTAAAGTCCAAATTGAACAACTGGAAAACATTGCAGCAAAAGTGGGATTACAAATTTCATTTGAAAAGACAGAGATTATGCCAACCTTCGAGGTGGACACCCCTGTCCTTCAACTAAATGATAATAAACAAATTAAGGTTGTAAAAAAGTTCAAGTATCTTGGGGAAACTATAACTTGGAACCTAAATGAGAAAGCCGCAATAGAGTACAGAACAACAAAACTGAGACAAGCCCAACGAGTCACATAAGAAGAAATCTCTCTCGATGAATGCCAAATTCAAACATTATGGTTCAGTAGTTAAACCTGAAGCAACTTATGCAAGTGAAACCCTGTTTAAGATGAATACCAAAGCAACAACAGATAAAATCCAAAAAATAGACAGAAGGATCATCAGGACAATTATCAATAAAAAAACATCAAGTAAATGGGCAATGGAGACTGCTGCCTAATGAAATAGTCTATCGGGAAAATGAATCAATTGTGGATACAATGCGAAAAAGGAGACTTGCTTTTTTCAGCCACATAGTAAGACTACCAGACACCAGACTACTGAAACAATTATTCAATTTCTTTTGGAAAAGTAAAACCAAGAACAACTGGTTCGTTGAGGTCCAGAATGATTTAGAAGAGCTAAATATTACAATGAAACAAATTGCAGAGAGAAAAGAGAAGAGGATTCTGAGAAGTAGGGATACAAGATTGAAATTAAAAACAGTCAAACGAAAACAGTACACCATTACAAATGAAGAGAGGGCGGCCAGGTCGGAGAGATTAAAGAAGCTCTGGGAGAAGAGGAAGTTGAGAAGCCATTACAACTCTAATATTGTAAAGACTGTAGTGTATATGGATTGATTTAAGTGCTCCAATGTGGGCGTAAACTATGTAAATAAATAAATAATAAATTTACAGATTAAATTATTTTTCTTTCATGTCTCGGAGTTAAGAGGAAACGTAAAGAAATGCAAGTAGTGAAGTCAAGAATTTTAGGGTTATTTTACAATGAATTAATTTAGGACTACCTATGGAAAGAAATGCCCGATCTTTTCCTAAACGTCTCCTTACATCCATACGCTGCACAGTAATACACCATTCTGGCTGAGTACGGTAATGAATAGAACAGAATAGCCCAATTCTATCGTCACGTGTAGTATTTCAGTGCTCCAAACTATCCGCAGTTCCCGGCAGTTCCCTTTAGTCAGCTGATCGAGATGTTGGTTTCACAAATGTGACGTCATCAGCCATCTATTGTATTTATGATCTAAGCAGCAATCAAACTGAAATGTTGTATGCTGATAGAGGCAATTAACATGAGTAAGATATATGAAAATAGGCTGTATAGCTCTTCGGAACTACTTGTTTTTGTATATGATAGCCAGATTGAAGAGGAATCGTTATGGCTATGTAGCATTATGCTACACCTCTCAGGTAACCTTAAAGATTGATTTTTGTTCAGTAAGTCGGAAGAGCAAGCGCTCCTGAACAGCTTCAATAATACCTAAGTCTATTGTTGCCAGGCAATGCAGTCTGCATAACGTCGCCAATACCTGTGTTCTGGTGCAGAATTGCGAGCTGCTTATAAATTGCAGTCACGAGGAGTAATTAGTGCAACAAGATTTCTTAGGCCCCTTAAAACAGTCATCATCATGACAATAGTATGCCTCTGTATACGGGCGATGGTGTTGGTGCAGTACATTGAGTTTTTTTTGTCGTGTAGCCTCCTGAGAGGCCGAGTGCAGGTCTCTCTAGTCGACGCCCGTGGGCGACCTGCGCTTCGGGATGAGAGATGAGATGAATGGATGAAAGTGGGCAAGTATGTGGAAGGAAGCGGCCGTTGCCTGTCAGAAGATACTGTCCCAGCATTTGCCTGGTGTTGAAAATGGGAAACCACGGAAAACCATTTCAAGGACAGTCGACGGTGGGGCTCGAACCCCCGGGTCTACCGAGTCAGCAGAGAGCTTGGCCCCATGACCTAACACCGCGCTTTAGCCAGCGAAGCCACCACTGTCGGTTACATTGAGGTTATCAGCTGCAATAAGCGTTGGTGCTTTCCGATCCTTATCCTTGAGCGCTCCAGTTCTGTAGTAGTATTCATTATCATACATAAAACAAATAAATCCACCGGGCGAAGCCGGACACTACTGCTAGTATGAATATATATATTTCAGCGCTGGGGCTTTATCTGGAATTCGTTCGGTGGCGTAGTCGGTAGCATGCTGAACTGCTATGCCCAAGATCGTGGGTTCAAACCTGGTCGAAGTCGGCGGATTTGTAAGAGCGTTAAAATCCTTCAGTATGCCTTCCTTCAGAGGTGGTGGGTCTATGTCATAGATTTATGGCATGTAAAAGAACTTACCACTACAATTGGTAGTGTGTAGCAAAATTTCTAGGTTATACTTGGCTGGTTTGAAACGCTCTATCAAGTCCCAACGTTCACCTCTAGGTGTCAGTGACATTATCATCTGGTAGCCAAAGTTGGAACCACTTGTAATTGAACTTGTTGGGAGCTCACGGGCGTTCAATTAAAATATCCTGCTATGGCATTCGGCTGCAATTCATATGCAATAATAATGTTTCGTTTTTTTAACGTATGGCATTTAGTGCCGGGAGTGTCTGGGGACATGTTCGGCTCGCCAGTTTTGTAGCTGCTTCGAGGCGAACACCCAATGGGTGAGCTACACGTACCGTCGCGTGTGGAGTGTTGTCTGGGGAGAAAAGTTTGAAAGTAAGGGCAAGGACTTGGAAGGTAACGGCTGTGTCCTATAGTTAGGGACCAACCCCGGCATTTTGCTGGAAGGAAGATGGGAAACACAGAAGACCATCTTCAACGTTGCCGGCGGGGGATTCGAACCTCCTCGCCTCCCGGATGTGAGCGACTGCCATCAGTCATGCCATAACGACCATGGCTAACTCACCCGGTAATGTTTCGTTTACCGTTAAGCGCTGAAATGTGTAAAAATTATCATGAACGTAATCGTACGGAAAAGAAGGAGAATGAGTTTCAAATCATCCTGGACACGCCATTCTCCTCAATAACTACCGATGCAGAAACGTACCAAGCATTTAAATATGCAGAGAATATAACATGCCAATGTCGTAAACATATGCGTTCATGATTCTAGAATACTTTGCATTAGAGTTTTTTTTTTCGTGTGGCCTCTTCCGAGGCCGAATGCAGGTCTTTCTACTCGACGCCCGTGGGCGACCTGCGCGTCGGGATGAGAGATGGAATGGATGAAGATGAATGAAACTGGGCAAGGATGTGGAAGGAAGCGGCCGTGGCCTATCAGAAGGTACCGTCCTGGCATTTGCCTGTTGTTGAAAATGGGAAACCACGGAAAACCATTTCAAGGACGGTGGGGCTCGAACCCACGCGTCTACCGAGTCAGCAGAGAGCTTGGCCCCATGACCTAACGCAGCGTAGCCACTGCTGTCGGTTGCATTAGAGGAAATGGAATATGGAAGTTAGTAAGGTCGTTCAGGTCTCCAACCAGAACGTGATTGTTATTTATGGATGTTGCAAAGCGTGTCACATTTTTCAAATGTGCCGGCACTTATTGTAAAGTGTTTCTTTTATCTCCTGACCATTCAATTGTGAGTGCGTCATATCCGTCCTGTTTTGCTCCTTTAATAGCTACAATATCCGTATCATGGGATACTGTGATTTTATTGTATACCAGCATCACTCCAACAGCCAGAAGGCTGATCTGCTTGGAAAGTGTGAAACTCTGAGATTCAAACCCGCAAAGTGGACGCTTTGGAATATAATGATCTGTTTAGTTAACTTCAAATAAATGCTTGTTTTCACTCCTCTCACATTTTCCACCATCATCATGCTCTTTGGAATTGATACTTGCCACGCAAGTGAAGTGTAAACATGTATAATGTATAATGAATTTTGTTGATCAGCTATAAATAAAAGCACATTACCTTTAGGCTATTTAAATGTTAACCCTGCCTACAACCATATATCGGGGGAGGCAGTATGTGACGATTTTGTTTTGGTAAACTTGACAGCCACCAAACCAAGAGAGCCAGTAATTAAAAACTCCACGCATTAACGGTGGTTTGAATTGACTGTATACCATATAATAGGCCTACTGCTGTAGTTTTAACTTTTGGATGGTAAGGCTGAACGAAAGCATTTTCTTGCCATCTCGATAAAGAAAAGTAGGTACTGTGGTTATATGACGAACGGAAGAGTCGATGTAAGTTAAGGAATCAATTCCATTTCCTCCAATTAGAACTATTTAGAATATTTTATAATATTAACTTTATCAGCGAAATCTTCAATAATATTTTATCAAAATATAACTGAAATATTGTGGCCTTTACTGCAGTACAGTATGTTCGAAATTGCTTTCTCGCATGGATTATGGTATATTGAGAGAGTATGATTTAAATGCCCTGAAATAGTTATTAAGTAGTTGGTAGGACTGAGGATGTGTACAAATATGTCTACGGCATACACTGAGTCTGCAAAATTAGGTTTAAATCCACTGAATGTTATGAAAGTTATTTTTAGTTCAACAGGTAGGCGTATGCAGAATTATCTTGTAACACTGACAGTATACAGGGTGTAACAACAAGTAGTTCCGTGAAGAACTATACAGCCTATTTTCATATATCCTGCTCATGTTAATTGCCTCTATCAACATACAAAATTTCAGTTTAATTGCTGTATCAGATTCGTAGATATTGAGAACCGTCTAAATATTTCAGATGGTCGCCAAGTTGGATTTTTATTTTTGTACTATTATATTAAGATTATTGTGTACGTGTGGTATTCAAACTTCAATCGCATGATTAGAACACAAGAAGTAAAAACGAGATTTTAAAATTACGCACAGCAGCCATCTTGTGATTATGCAAACAATTGAAATAAATTAGATGCCAGTGGATCAACATTTGTGTAAGCATTTAACGTGCAACGTTTCACGACACTCGGATAGTTAATTCACGAGAAACGTCCATTTAAATATTTATACTTCGCGTCGCCGCCATGTTGGATTCGTGCTCACCAGGTTACTGAAAGTCCTATAGGTGAACATATGTTCATAGTCTCTATGAACATAAAAAATTCAGTTTGGTTGCTATAAAAGATTCATAGATATTGAGAACCGTCTAAATATTTCGGAAGCTCGCCATTTAGGATTGTTATATGTATAGGCCATAGAGTTATGTACCATTCAAGGACACTTATTGCCTAGGTTCATTATTCAAACTTTCACTTCGATCGCATGATTACGACACAAGAAATAAAAACTTAATTTTAAAATTTCGCACAGCCGCCATCTTGAGGTTATGTAAACAATTGAATTAAATTAGATGGCAGTACATTACAATCTGCAAAATCATTTACTGTACCACATTTCACTGCGCTCAGAGAGTTAACTCACGAGAAAAGTCTATTATAATATTTCAAATTCGCTTGGTCGCCATGTTAGTTTTGTACTTTACAGGTTTATGAATTATACATAGGTAAACTTGTATCAGTACCCTTTATCACCGTACAAAATTGGAGGGTGATATCTGTAATAGTTTCGGAGATATAGAATGTCAGTGAAATATTACGCACAGGCGCCATTTTGAGGTTATGTAAACAATTGAACTAAATTAGACTCCAGTGCATTGCAATGTGTATCAACATTTGCTGTACCAAGTTCCATTACGTTTGGATAGTTAAATCGCGAGAAAAGTCTATTTAAAAGTCTCAACTTCGCTTGGCCGCCATGTTAGTTTTGTAGTCACCAGGTTTTTGAAAGTCTCATAGGTGAACTTCTAGTAGTGCCCTTTAATACCGTACACAATTTCAGGGCGATATCGGTAATAGTTTCGGAGATATTGAATTCTAGTGAAATATTTCGCACAGCCGCCATGTTGGATTGGTGAGACGTAACAAAATTTGAAGGGCACGGTCAAGGTCGCCGGGAATAGTGCTATGAACTTACCGAGTTTCACTGAAATCGCTCCAGCCGTTTAGATTTTATTAGGGACACACACACACACCTCACACACACACACACACGGACAAAAGGTGATCTCATAAGCCTATTTTTTCAAAATTGAAAATAGGCTTAAAATGTGCAACACAAACTGCAGGACACATTCCTCACATGTAGACGAAGAAATTATGTTATATGAACATGGGTCCAGAGACGCTTTGTTTCCATGTTACACCTCATTGTTTCCAACTCATTAATCATGGGAAACACACAAGAACAGAATGTACTGTGCCCGTTTCTACAATGGGACAGGCGATCACCCGGCCAACATCCCGGCCCCATCAGAAGAAACAGTCAAGGGAGTGGGTAAAAAAAAAATTAGGGCGTGAATCTTGGTTCATACAGGCAAGACTAAAAGAAATGCTCCAGCGAGCCAGAGACAAAGGGTCTTGGGTCGTTTACGGGTTGGGATGGCAAATTGTCTGAACCAGGATTCAAAAGCAAACTCCCTAACTTGAATTAACAAACAGAGAAGAAAGGAAAAGCCCTCGTAAAATCACATCTGCTCCTTTATTGGCCAAAGGATAAATAAATATGCAACCTGCCTACCACGCACGAGTATAGAGTTAGGGTGGGACGAAGTCCGGAAAAAATAAAGTTCATAGTCCTTAAACAATCAAAAAAAATATATACTTATTCAAACTCGTGGGTGTCCTCTCTTAAAGTTCCGACAAGGAGATCGCCTTTCAAAAAGCTAAATTAACCCTTAATTTATCGGTGCACACGCATGTAAACATCACTAGCCACTTATCACAAAGTTCACCTGAGGCAAAAAAAAACTCTAAGAAAATATTGAATATCTACGTACATTACAACTGTCTACCCTTATACAGCAATGGACGGATCTCCTCTATCGAACTGCAAATTAATAACTAAAGAGCATCATATTACATCAAATAGCACTCAAACATCGACTCAGCTTCACATAATATGGCATTTCAACAATTAATTATAACTTATCATAAATTATTTACACACCCAGATTGTGCTTACATATTTACACTACTAATTCTTATTATTATTACTGATTTATATTCGCCTTTCCAACAACCTTGATCCACACTGTCATATTTGTTATTGTAATTAAATTATAGCATTGTCTAATGTTTATGAAAGGTCAAGAACCTCGTAATAAGGCCCCCTAGCGTATTTCATACTCACAACGAACATTTAATCGCAACCCTTCCGTCGAACACTCTGTGTGAGGATCCGAACAATCTGACTGTCGAGCGCACTATCAATTACACCCCTGCGCTATTCAATATACAACTCATCGATAAACGTAGCACGTTCGTCAAGAGGACCCTGTCCTCACAAATTCAATTCAACGGTCATACGTCGCCCCGTGAATAACCTCGTCATATATGACGGAATAATACCATATTTAATTATCACATTAACTTTACACAACATCATTACGAAAAAATCATGCATTATTGGCATGTCTCAAGAACCCACACAAACAGAGCGTATCAACTTTACCGGGACCACGAGGTCGTATGGTAATATGGCATCCTATCCAAAGAACCTTATTCGACAATCACCAACCATATTCATTTTGCTATTAACATCTATGCAATCCGTGACAAACCTTTCAGAATAAAATTCGTATAATGACCTCGGAAATCGAGATGCTAGAATCTCCCAACAAAATGGGCATCTCATATTATCGTTACCCAATTTCAACTTATTATTATTATTATTATGTCTCAGAGAATAAATGTATGTCTTCCTCCTACCATTGATACTGTTAATTTATGTAAGTCAAAACGACCCGAAAAGAAAAGACAAAAAAAAACCTGTACAACCCTATGAGAAAATGGTGCTCTTGTTTAATCTGGAATAAATGATTATAAATGGCGTTAAGTTACATGATCTCAGGTTATCTCATGGCACGGCTATCCGAGGTAGAAGCTCTCTTCTTCCTGATGAACAAGGATGGAAATGAAACGTCTTACTTTATATCCGGTGTCCTCGGAAACCCCTGGCGTCGGCGTCGGCGTCGGCGTCGTCTGCGGCATTAGGGCGGCGTTGTTCCTCCAGCGTCTCCGCGATGTGGTCTCCCAGCGTACTGGTAGAGGTATACGCCCCCACCACCTCTCGATCTCCTGGCGACGCCCATGTCCGCCCACTGGTTGCCCCCGGTCACCTTCAGCAGCGGCGTCTCCTGACGTCCCAACCATGGTCCACTCGTCCATCTCGTTGCGACCGTTCACCCCATTATGGCCCCTTTAGAGGTTCAGTGCAGCATGATTTGCGTATTAATAGGCATGTTGATTCCCAGAATATTTGAGTCCATGGTTGTTAAGTTCATGCCGCCGTGTGGCAATATTACATTTAACTATATCAGAGCACTTTCACGCCCAAGCACTATAGCGTCTAGTTCCTGGTTGAATTGAATTATATGTATTCACTTTCCTCAACCAGTGACACACTTTCTTCCACGAGGAGCTATTTCGAGCTGGCCTTGACCGACATATCAAGTTGCCTGCGGCCTGCAGTCTTCCAACACAAGCTTAAAGTAGATGTTGCCTTCCCTGTTGCATTCTCACTGCGTCTCTTAAAATGCCGCACTGCTATGCTATTTTCGAATGGATGTCTGTTACAATACAGGGCCTCGCGATAATGCTTCGCCTCGACTATCGTTATTATTGTTCCTTCCCTGATACTCGTAATGTTAAACACCTCCTGGTATTCATCTTTAATTAACATAAATTGTCGGCATGAACGGACCTTCCTTTATCAGTTCTGACTATTTTCTCACATACTAGCGAGTCCGATATCGTCTTGAAATTCACACTGTTCGACAAACAAACTGACATACTTCACTGAAAAAAAAACTCACTGGCACTACATGCACGCTAGCTTCATGCTTCATGGCCTGCTGATCACTCACGAAAACCATTCAAGTTCCCGATGCAAATTACTGTCTACGTGACATGGACTACTCGTCCGTGCTCCGCTGGATAACATGCTCGTCCACGCACTATTGACTCACTGAACATTCCGGAACTGCGTCCTCCTTCGAGAAAAAAAAGTGGAAGGGGCTGGAACCTTCTGGAGCATTCCCCTACTCTCGCGGTTGCCTCGCCGCGTCATGCCATGACGTCATACTGACCCTCCGGTCTCCTCTCGATCATCTGTCATCCGGGGCCGGTAATTGACCCTGACTGGATCGGTCCCAGTACCAGCATACCACATGCACCTCTTGCTCACAGGAGATGTTCAATATGCCATCCGTGCGCATTGATGCATGCATCAATCCACCGTCGTAGTGAATCTTGGATGGGCTGATGTATCCCTGGAGTACTGCGTATGGTTTCGCAGCCTTCCATAATACGGGCACGCAAACTCTGAACATCTTGTTCAGGGGTTCGATACACAAGAGCTTTCAAATGTTACCACAATTAAAAGTCCAGTGATTTTAGGTCCGGAGAGCGTGGAGGCGAGGCAATTGGTCCACCTCTACCTATCCATCTGTCACCAAATCTGTTATTTAGTGGCCGACGGACATTAACACTAAAATGAGGAGGTGCTCCATCGTGCATGAAGTACATGCTTTGTCGCACAGCTCAATGCACATCTGCTAAGTCGCATGACAACAGGGCCATGTAAAACAAAACACTGGCGGTGCACCTACGATAATGACAACGTAACCAGACGTAACCAACAGTTCATGTTCCCCATGAATCGAACGTTCTGCTCTTGTGTGATTTCCATGATTAATGAGTTGGAGATAATGAGGTGTAACATGGAAACAAAGCGTTTCCGGACCCATGTTCACATTACATAATTTCTTTGTCTTCGTGTGAGGAATGCATCCTGCATTTTTTGTCGTACATTTTTGTTACACCCTGTATACTCGTTGCTCAAAAACCATATCAAATATTAAGACAGTATAGTGTATAGTGTCTAGGGCTCAAATGTTCTGAGAAGGTTACGGGGCAGTTCGTAGTTCTATGGATCCTGTACGTAGGCATAGGCCTACTTATATCTGCTAGCTGCATGCCTCTCACCAAGGCGGACCGGGTTCGATTCCCGGTCAATGCATGTGAGATTTTCGAAGAGAAATGCCATGTCCTGTGGTTCGGAATCCACGTAAAAAGGAGGTTCCGTGGCTCATGATCGCGAGATTAACGGTCACGTTAAACTACAAGCTTCTTTTTATATCTGCTAACCATACATTGCACATTGCATGTAAAAACAAGAAGTTCCGTGAAGAACTATACAGCCTACTTTTCATGCCAATGATTATTCTACAGTATATGAACCTATCTAGAATAATGACGAAATTAAGTTGGTAATATCGAAATATCTAATTAGTTCAAAATATACCTGGTATAATGTAGCCTAATAGAGCACTACAGTTGGCAGCCCTGGTGACTGAATATATTCTTAGTTCCACCTCTTAAGGTACAGAACACAAAATTGGTTGAAGTCCAATGGACGTTACATGCAGTTAGACACTGGATCTATCAGCACGCGTAAAAGCATGTTGCCAACAATACCATGCGTGTGCTGGTCAGAAATAATCTGAATTATTATGATATCTTGTTGTGCCAATTTTGGATGAATCCGTTTGTTAGTATAGAAGTTACATGTATTTTAAAATTGTACATATCAGCAGGCATAGAATCATGTTGACAGCACTGCCTTGTATTAATTACTCCAAATTAATCTAGAATGTCAGGTGCTATACGTGTGCAAAGTATAGAGCTGTTGGCTTGCATACTTTCTGATATATTGATATTAGGGTAAAAAGAATATAGACAGCATTTATTAACAGTTGGCATCCCTGATTGCTCTTTACAATACTTATAGTCATATCTGTTATGGTACACATATCACA
Source organism: Meconema thalassinum (assembly GCA_946902985.2). Taxonomy (NCBI): domain Eukaryota; kingdom Metazoa; phylum Arthropoda; class Insecta; order Orthoptera; family Tettigoniidae; genus Meconema; species Meconema thalassinum. The sequence continues at coordinate 329,932,014 of OX336391.1, forward strand.
TACGAAATTTGGTTGAAATCCAACTGATAGTATAGACGTTACATGTATTTAAAAATTGGTACTATCAGCAGGCTTATAATCATGTTGGTAGAACTGACGTATATAAGTTACTCCAAATTATTCTAAAATGTCAGAATATACGTGTGCATAGTTTAAAGGTGTTGGATTGCATACTTTCTGATATATTGGTATTTGGATAAAGACAAGATGTTCAGTAAAGAACATATAGCCTACTTTCTCCTAAATGCATGGGTATTGTCAAAACTCTTTGCCTTTTCAAGGAGTATGAGTGAATGTTGGTTGTAGTAGCTTGTTCAAATACAACGTGCTATAGGGATATTAAACATGAATATGAGGTGCCCTTTGCTAGTGCTACCTCTGTACAAAATTTCGTTCAATTCGGTTTCACCGTGTTTGAATTGATAGGGGGAATCGATTTGCACACATACTTGGCCACCATCTGCAAACTATTGGGCTGATGTTCTTGCAGTTTGGTCAGAATATGTTTCCCACATAAAGATATGGTGTTGCAAAATTTGGTAGAGACTAGATTATTAGGTTGGTCGTAATTACATTTTAGCTTTTAACATTTGGGTGGCCGCGATTACGTTTCCGTCAAGATAGCGGTGATATAAAACATGACACCGAGGTGCCCTTTGCTAGTGCTACCTCTGTAACAAATTTCGTTCATTCGGTTCCACCGTGTTCGAATTAATAGGGGGAATCAATTTTTACGTAAAGATGGCCGCCATCCGCAAACTATTAGGCTAATAACCTATTAGATTGGTCAGTGGATGCTCCCTCCATAAGGTATGTTCTTGCAAAGTTTGGTAGAGATCGGATGGTTATGTTAGTCGTAATTTAACTTAAGCTTTGAACATTTGTGTGGCTGCCATTACGTTTCTGTCAATATGGCGGCGATATTAATCATGAAACTGAGATGCCCTTTGCTAGTGCTATCTCTGTACCAAATTTCGTTCCATTCGGTTTCACCGAGTTTGAATTAATAGGGCAATCGATTCTGACACAAAGAGGGCCGCCATCCGCAAACTATTAGGCGAATGGCCTATTAGATTGGTCAAAGGATGATCCCTCCATAAAGGTATGTAGTTGCAAAATTTGGTAGAGATCGGATGATTAGGTTAATCGTAATTTGATTTAAGCTTTGAACATTCGTGTGGCCGCCATTACGTTTCCGTCAAGATGGCGGCGATATAAAACATGACACTGAGGTGCCCTTTGCTAGTGCTACCTCTGTACCAAATTTCGTTCCATTCCGTTTCACCGAGTTTGAATTAATAGGGGGAATCGATTCTGACACAAAGATGGCCGCCATCCGCAAACTATTAGGCTAATAACCAATTAGATAGGTCAAAGTATGCTCCCTCCATAAAGGTATGTTGTTACAAAGTTTGGTAGAGATCGGATGGTTATGTTAGTCGTAATTTAAATTAAGCTTTGAACATTTGTGTGGCCGCCATTACGTTTCTGTTAACATGGCGGCGATATAAAACATGACACTAAGATGCCCTTTGCTAGTGCTACCTCTGTACCAAATTTCGTTCCATTCGGTTTCACCGTGTTCAAATTAATAGGGGGAATAGATTTTCACACAATGATGGCCGCCATCTTGAACTATTAGGCTAATGACCTATTCATTTGGTCAGAGGATGCTTCCTCTATAAGGGTATGTTGTTGCAAAATTTGGTAGAGATCGGATGATTAGGTTAATCGGAATTTGATTTAAGCTTTGAACATTTGTGTGGCCGCCATTACGTTTCCGTCAAGATGGCGGCGATATAAAACATGACACTGAGGTGCCGTTTGTTAGTACTACCTCTGTACCAAATTTCGTTCCATTCAGTTGCACCGTGTTCGAATTAATAGAGGGAATCGATTTTCACACAAAGATGGCCGCCATCCGCAAACTATTACGCTGATGACCTATTAGATTGGTCAAAGGATGCTCCCTCCATAAAGGTAAGTTCTTGCAAAATTTGGTAGAGATCGGATGATTAGGTTATTCGTAATTTGATTTAAGCTTTGAACATTCGTGTGGCCGCCATTACGTTTCAGTCAAGATGGCGGCGATATAAAACATGACACTGAGGTGCCCTTTGCTAGTGCTACCTCTGTACCAAATTTCGTTCCATTCGGTTCCACCGTGTTCGAATTAATAGGGGGAATCAATTTTGACATAAAGATGGCCGCCATCCGCAAACTATTAGGCTAATAACCTATTAGATTGGTCAGTGGATGCTCCCTCCATAAAGGTATGTTCTTGCAAAGTTTGGTAGAGATCGGATGGTTATGTTAGTCGTAATTTAACTTAAGCTTTGAACATTTGTGTGGCCGCCATTACGTTTCTGTCAATATGGCGGCGATATAAGTCATGACACTGAGATGCCCTCTGCTAGTGCTACCTCTGTAAAAAAAAATCATTCAATTCGATTTCACCGTGTTTGAATTAATAGGGGGAATTGATTTTCCCACAAAGATGGCCACCATCCGCAAACTATTAGGCTAATGACCTATTCATTTGGTCAAAGGATGCTTCCTCTATAAGGGTATGTTGTTGCAAAATTTGGTAGAGATCGGATGATTAGGTTAGTCGTAATTTGATTTAAGCTTTGAACATTTGTGTGGCCGCCATTACGTTTGCGTCAAGATGGCGGCGATATAAAAGATGACACTGGGGTGCCCTTTGCTAGTACTACCTCTGTACCAAATTTCATTCCATTCGGTTTCACCGTGTTTGAATTAATAGGGGCAATCGATTTTCACACAAAGATGGCCGCCATCCGCAAACTATTAGGCTGATGGCCTATTAGTTTGGTCCTAGGATGCTGCCCCCATAAAGGTATGTTGTTGCAAAATTTGGTAGAGATCGGATGATTAGCTTAGTCGTAATTTGATTTAAGCTTTGAACATTTGTGTGGCCACCATTACGTTTCCGTCAAGATGGCGGCGATATAAAACATGGCACTGAGGTGTCCTTTGCTAGTGCTACCTTTGTACCAAATTTCGTTCAATTTGCGCTCACCGTGTTTGAATTGATAGGGGGGGGGGGGACAGACATTCAGAGTACACACACTCACACACACACACACACACACAAACTCACACACACACATACACCCACACAGACAGACACACTTTTTTTCGCCCTGTAGTGATCTCATAAGTCTACTTTCATTTTTTGCAAAAATCGAAAGTAGACTAAAAATAGAGAGAGCAATTATTAAGAGTTGGCAGCACTGGTGGCTCTTAAGAATACGCTCATTCATACCTGTTTATGTACAGATATTACATACAAAATTTGGTTGAAATCCAATTGATAGTGTAGAAGTTATATGCATTTAAACATTGGACCTATCAGAAGGCTTACAATTATTTTGGCAACACTGTTATGGTTGGCCTCCTGGAAATTAAACTGAAATAGTATTATCTACATGTGTGCCTATTTTGAAATAGCTCCCATGCATACCTTGCAAGATATCCAACATGGAGCTCAAATTTCTAGTGCGTTTTTTCAGCAGTTGGTAGCACTGACATCTTTTTCAAATATGGACGTGAGCTATTCCGGTGCACTTCTTTACTCATACTAAATTTGGTTTTGATTGCTGCAGCCGTTTAGGAGTTGATAGGGGGGGACACACACACAGCCAGACAGACCGAAGGACAGACAGACAGACAGAAGGACAGACAGACAGACAGACAGACACACATTTTCCCGGATCGATCTCATAAGTCTACTTTTTCCTCATTTTTGCAAAATTTGAAAAGTAGGCTAAAAATTCCTCTCGGTTCGCCGGAAGGCGGAGGTAGATTTCACCGGGCAAACTAGGGATAGGCTATAATAGGCAAAATATGCAGGTTTTCGTAGAAGGATCAGACCTCATTTATTGCGAGAAAGTATTTTACAATGTAATTGGAGCTCAATTATCTTTTCTTTCGTCTTACTATGCATTTTTAGCCTACTTTTCACATTTTGCAACAAGTAGTTCCGTAAAGAACTATACAGCCTATTTTCATATATCCTGCTCATGTTAATTTCTTCTAACAACATACAAAATTTCAGTTTAATTGCTGTAACAGATTCGTAGATATTGAGAACCGTCTAAATATTTCAGATTGTCGCCAGGTTGGATTTTTATTTTTTACTATTACATTAAGATTATTGTGTACGTGTGGTATTCAAACTTCAATCGCATGATTAGAACACAAGAAGTAATAAAAAACGAGATTTTAAAATTACGCACAGCAGCCATCTTGTGATTATGCAAACAATTGAAATAAATTAGATGCCAGTGGATCAACATTTGTATAAGCATTTAACGTGCAACGTTTCACAGCACTCGGATAGTTAATTCGCGAGAATCGTCCATTTAAATATTTATACTTCGCGTCGCCGCCATGTTGGATTTGTGCTCACCAGGTTAATGAAAGTCCTATAGGTGAACATATGTTCATAGTCTCTATGAACATAAAAAAATTCAGTTCGGTTGCTGTAAAAGATTCATAGATATTGAGAACCGTCTAAATATTTCGGAAGCTCGCCATTTAGGATTGTTATATGTATAGGCCATAGAATTATGTACCATTCAAGGACAATTATTGCCTAGGTTCATTATTCAAACTTTCACTTCGATCGCATGATTACGACACAAGAAATAAAAACTTAATTTTAAAATTTCGCACAGCCGCCATATTGAGGTTATGTAAACAATTGATTTAAATTAGATGGCAGTGCATTACAATCTTCAAAATCATTTACTGTACCACATTTCACTGCGCTCAGAGAGTTAAATCACGAGAAAAGTCTATTAAAATATTTCAAATTCGCTTGGTCGCCATGTTTGATTTTTACTTTACAAGTTTATGAAATATACATGGATAAACTTGTACCAGTACCCTTTATCACCGTACAAAATTGCAGGGTAATATCTGTAATAGTTTCGGTGATATAGAATGTCAGTGAAATATTTCGCACAGCCGCCATATTGAGGTTATGTAAACAATTGAACTAAATTAGACTCCAGTGCATTACAATGTGTATAAACATTTGCTGTACCAAGTTTCATTACGTGTGGATAGTTAAATCGCGAGAAAAGTCTATTTAAAAGTCTCAACTTCGCTTGACCGCCATGTTTGTTTTGTAGTCACCAGGTTTTTGAAAGTCTCATAGGTGTACTTCTAGTAGTACCCTTTATCACCGTACACAATTTCAGGGCGATATCGGTAATAGTTTCGGAGATATTGAATGCTAGTGAAATATTTCGCACAGCCGCCATTTTGCATTGGTGAGACGTAACCAAATTTGAAGGAAACGGTCGAGGTCGCCGGGAATAGTGCTATGAACATACCGAGTTTCATTGAAATCGCTCCAGCCGTTTAGATTTTATTAGGGGGACACACACACACGAATCACACACACGCACACGCACACACACACGGACAAAAGGTGATCTCATAAGCCTATTTTTTCAAAATTGAAAATAGGCTAAAAATGAGGAAAAAGTAGTCTTATGAGATCGGGCAAGTGTGTGTCTGTCTGTCTGTCTGTCTGTCCTTCTGTCTATCTGCCTGTCCTTCTGTCTGTCTGTCTGGCTGTGTGTGTGTCCCCCCTATCAACTCCTAAATGGCTGCAGGAATCGAAACGAAATTTGGTACGAGTAAAAATCTATACCTGAATATCTCACGGCCATATTTGAAAATGATGTCAGTGCTACCAACTGGTGAAAAATCGCAATTGAAATTTGAGCTCCATGTTGGATATCTTGGAAGGTATGAATGGGAGCTATTTCAAAATTGGTACACGTATAGATAATAATATTTCAGTTAAATTTCCAGGAGGCCATGCATGGCAGTGTTGCCAAAATGATTCTAAGCCTGCTGATAGGTCTAATTTTAAATGCATATAACGTCTATACTATCAATTGGATTTCAACCAAATTTTGTATGTAATATGTGTTCATAAACAGATATGACTGGGCGTATTCGTACGAGCCACAAGGGCTGCCAACTGTCAATAAATGTTATCTCTATTCTTTTATCCAAATACCAATATATCAGAAAGTATGCAAGCCGACAGCTTTAAACTATGCACACGTATAGTACCTGACATTCTAAATTAATTTGGAGTAACTTATGTTCATCAGTGCTACCAACATGATTCTAAGACTGCTGATAAGACCAATTTTTAAATACATGTAACTTCTATAATATCAATTGGATTTCAACCAAATTTCCTATGTGCTATGTGTACCATAAAAGATATGACTATGCTTATTCTTAAGAGCAACCAGGGCTGCCAACTGTTAATAAATGTTGTCTCTATTTTTTACCCAAATATTAATATATCAGAAAGTATGTAAGCCAACAGCTTTAAACTTTGCACAAGTATAGTACCTAACATTCTAGATTAATTATGAGAAACTAATATACGTCTGTGCTGCCAACATGACTCTAAGCCTGTTGATAGGTCCAATTTCAAATACATGTAACTTCTATCCTAACAAATGGATTTCATCCAAAATTGGCACAGCAAGATATCATAATATTTCAGATTATTTCTGACCAACGCATGCGTGACATTGTTGCCAGTATGATTTTACGCGCGCTGATAGATCCAATGTCTAACTGCATGTAACGTCCATGCTATCCATTGGACTTCAACCAAATATTGTATTCTGTATCTTAAGAGATGGAACTAAGAATATATTCAGTCACCAGGGCTGCCAACTGTAGTGTTCTATTAGGCTACAGGTATATTTCGAACTAATTAGAAATTTCGATATTACCTACTTAATTTCGCTATTTTTCTAGATAGGTCTATATAGATTGGCATGAATCTTAAATTTTAAGAAAAGTAGGCTCTTTAGTTCGTCACGGAACTTCTTGTTAACATGTTATTGTGTTAGGGGGACGGTAACCTTCTTGTCATTTGGGGTCCATCTTTAGCCTACTTTTCACATTTTGCAAAAATGAGGAAAAAGTAGACTAATGAGATCGGGCAAATGTGTGTCTGTCTGTATGTCTGTCTGTCTGTCCTTCTGTCTGTCTGTCTGTCTGGCTGTGTGTGTGTCCCCCCCCCCCTATCAACTCCTAAACGGCTGGAGCAATCAAAACAAAATTTGGTAGGAGTAAAGATCTATACCTGAATATCTCACGGCCATATTTGAAAATTATGTCAGTGCTACCAACTGCTAAAAAATCGCAATTGAAATTTGAGCTCCATGTTGGATATCTTGGAAGGTATGAATGGGAGCTATTTCAAAATTGGCACACGTATAGATAATAATATTGCACTTTAATTTCCAGGAGACCATACATGGCAGTGTTGCCAAAATGATTATAAGCCTGCTGATAGGTCCAATATTTAAATGCATATAACTTCTAAACTATCAATTGGAATTCAACCAAATTTCGTATGTTGTATGTGTACATAACCAGATATGACTGAGTGTATTCTTAAGACCCACCAGGGCTGCCAACTGTTAATAAATGCACTTGATTTCTTTTATCCAAATACCAATATATCAGAAAGTATGCAAGCCGACAGCTTTAAACTATGAACACGTATAGTACCTGACATTCGATATTAATTTGGAGTAACTTATATACGTCAGTGCTACCAACATGATTCTAAGCCTGCTGAGAGGTCCAACTTTAAATACATGTAACTTCCATACCATCATATGGATTTCAACCAAATTTCGTTTGTGCTATGTGTACCATAACAGATATGACTATGCGTATTCTTAAGAGCAACCAGGGCTGCCAACTGTTAATATGTGCTGTCTCTATTTTTGTTACCCTAATATCCATATATCAGAAAGTATGCAAGCCAATAGCTCTAAACTTTGCACACGTATAGTACCTGGCATTCTAGATGAATTTGGAGTAACTAATATACGTCAGTGCTGCCAACATGATTCTAAGCCTGCTGATAGGTCCAATTTTAAAATGCATGTAACTTCTATACTAACTAATGGGTTTCATTTAAAATTGGCACAACAATAGATCATATTATTTCAGATTATTTCTGACCATTATATGCATGACATTGTTGCCAACATGATTTTACGGGCGCTGTTAGATCCAATGTTTAACTGCATGTAAAGTCCATGCTATTCATTGGACTTCAGCCAAATTTTGTATTCTGTACCTTAAGAGATGGAACTAAGAATATATTCAGTCACCAGGGCTGCCAACTGTAGTGCTCTATTAGGCTACATTATGCCAGGTATACAGTATTTCGAATTAATTAGAAATTTCTAGATAGATTCATATAGATTAATCATTGGCATCAATCATACATTTTAAGAAAAGTAGGCTCTTTAGTTCGTCACGGAACTTCTTGTTATACTTGTGGTCACACCGTCCTTATGCAAGGTTTGGAACTGATGTGTAACTATCTAACAGTCTGTTACTTCTTCACGTCAAATTTTATCACCCGCAGAGATGTTGGTTGATTCCTCAGTTTAGGGCTGCGACTACGCGGTCATGTAACCCCGTGTACTTTGCGTGTGTGTAGAATCTGTCTGATAAACGGTGTTAATTGTGATGAATGTATTAGTCTGTAATTCAGGTAAGGACTGCAGACGGTCAATTTCAAGTAGTAGTTCCTAATGTTGGTACCAAATATACCGTCAACGACACCTAGCTGTGAACTTGGCTACTATATGCCACCGCAACCAGTAACTTGCAACGAACGTTGGACTTCCGCTCTGAAGGAAAGCATACTGATGGATTTTCAGCGCTCTTTGAAAATCCGACGACTTCGGCCGGCTTTGAACCCGCGACCTTGGGCATAGAAGTTCAGCATGCTACCAGCTAGCCTACGTCACCGAAGCCGCTTCCCACATAGTCAGATGGAAAACTGATTGTGATCTCGTTATCATGGCAACCTCTGATAGCTCATCCCTCATCAATTTAGAAGCGTTGTCATGGTAACATCTGATGGCTGTTGGCATTTTCTTCTAATTCCGAAATCATTTTTCTCATCCCTTGGCGTAATGGTGGGTTGTATCAAAAATTCTTTCAGACAAAAGTTTTAGGTAATTATTGGGGGAATATCGTCCATTTTGTACGGTTTTGATATTGTGCCTATTAAGAGAGATATGATTAATGTTTCCCGAAAAACTCACTTTTTCCACCCCATTGGCCAATGGTTGGTGCCATCAAAAAACATTTTAAACATACATTTTTGGCACTTATCCGACACATAATATGAACTTTGAAGGGATTCGATATTTCACATATTAAGAGATTAATAGTGATATTTCACTTTTTCGAAAAAAGAAACCATTTTTACCCCCTTCGACCGATTTTGCCCATTAACGAACTCGACCGAGATTTTATAGGGATACATATTATGTAAAAAATTCATAGTGATTGGTGCAAAATTACGGCAGTTATCGTGTCCACAAGAAACTGATATATATATATAGATACATATATACATATATACATACATTATATATAAACTTTTGAACTGACGGTGGTTTTGGGGTCTGGGGATGTGAAACGCGAAGATAGGCTATGTTGAAATTTTCCCGAAGTCGAAACATGGTACCCATTGCAATAGTTAGCTTTCTATTGAAATCTACCTCATATATATACATCCATAAATTAATATGGGAGTTGTATGGAGTTAAACATTGACATTATATACATGCATAGAATCATGTTGGTAGCAATAATTACTCGATTTCCCCTAAATATTTCTAACACATCTTGGACTTATTCTATGCTATGTTTAAGTTTCTTCCGTACACATATTCGAGATGTTGACTCTAGGGTTCAAAACACTTGAGATCTTAAATACACTCTTATAGTAAGCACATTTATGTCCTGAAGCATACTTTTCACATAAAGTATGGATGAAATCCATTTGTTAGTATGGAAGTTACATGTGGTTAAACACATATCCTATCAGCACTGGCTGCGTGGTTCAGAGGTTGTTCTCGCCTGCTGTACCCAAGGTTGCAGGATTGAATCCTGGTGGGGGCAGTTGGCATTTGAGGTGCGCAAATGCAATGAAGCCGTGTCAGTAGATTTCCTGGCACGTTAAAGATCCCTTTTGGGGCAAAATTCCGGGACTCCGGCATCACTAAGAACCACAGTAGATAAAAGGAACGTTAAAACAATACCATTATTACAAAAATTATTATTATTATCATTATTATCATTGATATATCAGCACGCGTACATTTTTGGTAATACTGTCGTATATGGGTTAAGCAAATATAAATTGAAATCTTGTTCTATATGTGTGCAAAATGAAGGACTGTTGCCCTGCATATTTTCATATATACTGAAACTAGGGTTCAAATTTATAGACAGCATTTGTCAACAGCTGGCAGCGCTGGAGACTCTGGATACATAACTATTTCCATCTCTTAAGGTATACAATGTAAATAAGCAATTTGGTGAAAGTCCAATTGATAGTATGGACGTTACATGCAGTTCATCATTGAACTAATCAGCACGCAGTCGACAACACTGTCATGTATAGGTTGCTGAAACGTAATATGAAATATTATAACCTATCTAATATATAAAAGTGAAAGTCTGTATGTATGTATGTATTGAACCCTTTATCTTCTGATGGATAAATGATTCGATGTTTTATTTCTTCAATTAATAAATATTTCCACAAGCGTCATGAAATAGCCAGACGGAGATGAGGAAATTTCAAGCATTTGTTGGAGACAATGGGGACATACCTGCAGCAGTTTGACAAAAGGCTAAATACTTAGGATTGTGAAAAGATAGACCCTAGCAATGTTTTAGAAGGACAGGTGGTGGCTACCTCAAAATAGAAGGGACGCGCAGTGAGACACGCTAATGGTATGTTCATTGTAATATTCGCGCCTAGAAAAAATATGATGCAGTAACGTGAGTGGCTGATGAATATACTAGACATTCCTACGAGGCTGAGGTCTGATAAAACCGCCAAGTTACAGAAAATGTGGAACCAATGGGAGATGAATGCTTACGAGCGCGGCAAGTCTAGCTTGGGCACGCGATGGCTAGCATTAACGCGGGAGATCGCCTAGACAACATCTCTACGATCGATTCTAGGATTAATGGGCATATTCTTGACCTGCGCAATTTTACGAGTTCAGTGATATTTATTTCATTCCTGTACCACTATTATTTTGAGAAATTTTTATATAATTTCCCCCTCTATCAATACCTAGGGCCGGTTCATTTATAAGTGGCGTGAAGAGCCAAGACATTGCTATTATATTTGGTGTGTCGAGGACACAGGTTATTATATTTTGTGTGTCGGTGGACACAGGCTATTATACTTTGGTGTGTCGAGGACACAGGCTATTATACTTTGGTGTGTCGAGGACACAGGTTATTATATTTTGTGTGTCGGTGGACACAGGCTATTATACTTTTGTGTGTCGAGGACACAGGTTACTTTACATTTTGCGCGTCTAAGGACGTAGGCACTTATACTTTTGCGTGTCATGAGGACACAGAAATTATTAATAAATGTGTTAAATTCAGTGATAGATAGTCACCGTACTATATTTTGTAGGGACAGTAGCATCGACAATTCGCCAACAGACTGTTCCGGGGAAATTAGTACCTGAAACGGCGAATTTAGTAGTCAGATATCGAGTGTATAATAATCTAACTTTTTGAATCAGCACGAGAGATGACATCGCTTATCCTGGAAGAAGTTTGGAACTATCAACACTCCGTCCAGATGGTTGAGATGAGATAAGAAGCATTCAGTTGGGAGATGGCAGCTGATGTCCTTTGACGGGTGACTGGCCGAGGATGAGTACAAAAATAATATTCTTATTATCTGATAAATTAACTTATGGTATATGGGACATATTTTGGTAAATATTTTGCTAGTGTGATTAACGTAGTATATTGAGTTTTGGTCTGACACACCTTTTGCATGGAAACAGCTCGCATAAATGTTATTAATAGAAGGTTCTTGTTTTTGTTTGTTGTTTTAACTAACGTAGCTATGTGGACGACCGTGTTTGCATATGTTACGCAATGCGGTTAAAAACGTCTCTCGGAGATATGTTGTGTTTCAGAAGTAGGACTGAAGTAATATAATTATACAGTAGATTGGAGGGTAATTAATCTTTTTTAAGGTTTATTATTGATCTGATTCAGTGAGATTATTGCCTTTGGAGCAATGTGATTTGTGACGAAGAGCAGTCAGCTCTATCGTAGGTTTTAATTTTTAAATAGTTTGTGAGCATCTATTCAGCCGACCTGTGTGAAAAACGTTATGTCATTCCCAGAAGTGTGAGTGTGTGTATTTTGTGGTCATTACAAGCGGGAATTTCAGCGTAGACTGATTTCTGTCAGCTTGGTGCCAAGTCCATATTGTTACCTTGCGAGGACATATGTGGCTATTTTGATTAATGTCTGACCATATGTTTAGGTGGTTGAGATTTGTTGCTGTTGATTCTTTGAGATAACGGCACAGCTGGTCAGTTATTTTTACACACTGGAGTTGGGGCAATGACAAGTATTGAGGAAGGGGGAGCTGTTTCACAAGGCGGACTGAAGGTTGCAAGCGAGGTCATTAGTGGGGAGTGCTTGTTGTCTCCATAATTACTTGAAATACAAAATTAAGAACTGATCAATGGTAAAAATTGTTTAAATAAATGGGAGTTGCCTACGAATCACTATAATCTCCGAAGCGTTAGCTCAACGTGCATTTTTGTTCATATAAAGTAATCTCAGCCGGTCAGGCTTTTGTTGTTGTTGGTTTCATTCCATGTTTATATTCCATATCAGTGACCCGTGAAGTCACGTGCGATGCTGTCTTTTCCTTGTTTGTGTATTGAGCAATTGGCCGAGTTGGCAGCTCATTTTGTCAAGTGCGTCATCGCGCTAATGGAGGGTCTCGAGGGAGATTCCTGTAAATAGTAGATTTTTAGTGTGTGTGTCAGCATTAAAATTTTAAGGGTTTTTATTAGTGTCATGTCCCATATCCGTAAACGTTGATTTACGAGATGATTGTTCGTAAGCATCGTGGCTGTTAACCCGTTGTAAACGAACAGTCATCCAAGTACTCATTCCTCGTAGTTAGTCATTACGCGTACATAAAATCCAAATGCAAGTTAGTGGAACCAGGATCCACATTTTTAAAAAGGGGAGATCCGTCTGACTCCTCAACATTGATAGATATTCCTGTCATGGGAAAATTCAGGGAGGACTTTTTTTATTATTGTTGTTTATATTCTTTTTATGCACTATTAGTCATTAAATCATGTTATTATTCTACGTCTTGTCACCTTTCTTTCTTAATTATAGTTTTAATCCTATGACCCTTACCTCAGTAGAGCATGTTGTTTGGCGAACGTAAACATCACACTAGGAACTGAGCGCGACCCCTTGATCAAGATTCTTGCATATAAACACTGCTATTCTGAAGGGTTCAGTATGTATGTATGTATGTATGTATGTATGTATGTGGGTTGGTTCCGTATACAAATCTACACCGTTCCACCAATCTCAACCATATTTTGCATACACATAGTTTAGGACCCAGAAGGAACCACTGGCTACATGAATTTTCGATAGTCCTTCTCATTCTTCTGATTTCGGCCTTTTTGCACTCTAGCAAAGGCAAATAAAGTCAGAAAATATACTGATAAAATAATGGCAAGGCCGGCCATCTCCATGGCAACACTAGCTCAAGACGGGGCCACCAAGTTTCTATCTATCTCGGTGAGAGGCCATGCTACACCCACTGCCAGCTAGATCACATCCCTCCAAGCTGCTTTAAACTGCCTGTCCATTTAGCACAAGATAGGTTGCAGCATCAAGCCACTGTGATCGGCGCGGGATTTTCACTGCCAGCTGGATCGCATCCCTCCTGGCTGCTTTAAACTGCCTGCCCATTCAACACTCAGACGCGTACTGGATATACTGTATATTAATTCACCATTAGATTGCAGCGCCAACCTTCCGCGGCTTTTTAAGGGGACGATACCTGAAACGAAGGGTTTTTAACTTTGGAGGCTTAATATCGAGATGGAAAAAACGCGAAAACATGGCACTAAGTTAGTTCTTTTGTTATTCAATCAGCATAAAATATATGCTATTAATTAAGACACATACGTACAAGCAAATTTTCAGTATAAAGGAAATAAAAAATACAAAACGAAGGGTTTTTAAGTTTTGAGGCTTAATATCGAGATTGAAAAAACGTGAAAACATGGCACTAAGTTAGTTCTTTTGTTATTCAATCAGCATAAAGAATATGATATTTATCATTTAGACGTTCACGTCCCGTGACACTATCGATAATGTAGAATTTTGGGCTTATGCCGTGTTTTATTAAACAAACTCGACGAGTTTCGAAAGATACCAAGTTTGTCTTTATCAGGAATAAATGGAATTACGACTAAATTGTTGCTAAGAGAAAGCAACAAAGAAACTAAAAAAGGTGCCTTAAGATGGACGCCATTATAGCCCCATGTTAGGGACAACGAAAAGCAGCAATGGGTATCTACAGAGGTCCCTGTACTTGTGGCAAGGCTTATATCGGGCAGACTTCGAGAACGATATGTACTCGCATTAAGGAACATAAAAGATGTATCAGGCTCATTCAACCTGATAAATCAGCTGTTGCTGATCATGATTTATCACCTGGCCATGATGTCGTGTTCCAAGGAGTGGATGTTCTTGCCCGTATAAAGCAATATCGTCCCAGAATCATCAGGGAGGCGGTTGAAATACGTAAACACCCAGATAATTTCAACCGCGACACCGGCTACATTCTCAGTGTGTCCTGGCTACCTATTATCAGAACCCTCAGAAAGTAATACACTGCTGCTTTTCGTTGTCCCTAACATGGGGATAAAATGGCGTCCATTTTAGGGCACCTTTATTAGTTTCTTTGTTGCTTTCTCTTAGCAACAATTTAGTCGTATTTTCGTTTATTCCTGATGAAGAAAGACATGGTTTATTTCGAAACGAGTCGAGTTTGATTATATAAAACACGGCATAAGCTCAAAATTCTACATTATGGACAATATGATATTTATTTATTATTTATCGTGTGGCTAGCAACTAGATGAATTACAATATAATAAATGTATATATAAATAAGTAAATAATATGTACAATATATAAATCACAAGAACATAGGTTGCGTTCGCATTCACAACGAGATGTCCACTTGTTGACGCCAGTCCAGAAAGGGAGATGCAGCAGAAATAACATCTTGAGGTGATCCAGCATACTTCCTCATCGGACATTATTGCATAATATGCTCTACGGTTTGAAGAGGAGCTCCGCAGTCACAGGCAGGAGAATCATAAAGTCCCAATTTATGTAGCATGGCGTTAGATCTGGCGTGACCTGTTCTTAGGCGATTTAACTTTACCCACTGGTTTCTCTTCGGGTTAAATCCTGGAAGTCTTAAAGTAGGATCTAAAATGCCTTGATGTCTCACAGGAGCAGACTTCCAGTTTTGGCGCCATTGTACCGTGCAATTAATGTCAGGTATGTTTTGCCATATTGGGATCCTTGATCTAAGACGACTGGAGGAAAGATCATTACGCACTTCATGAATTGGGTGATCCTGTAGGTGATTTTGTTGATGTAGCTTTCTCCACTCACGTTCTGTTGCTTCCTGTCGTCTTAGGTCTGGAGGTGATATGATACTGATAGTGTTTAACCAGGGAGTTGGGGGTGGATCTCAGTGTACCTGTTGTGACCCTCATACTTTCATTCAGATGAACATCGATTTTTTTAGTTTGAGCACTTCCGTGTCACACTGGGGCACAATACTCTGCTACAGGATAAACCATGGAGAGGGCAGTCGTGCGTAGTGAAGTTGCATCAGCACCCCATGATGTACCAGCCAATTTCTTCATGATATTGTTCCGCGATTTGAGTTTTTGGCCTGTGTATTCCAAGTGTTTCTTGAAGGTTAAGGAACGGTCCAAGGTGATGCCAGATACTTAGGGCTGAAATTGTGCTTAACTCTTTGTTGGCAGAAGTTCACTTTCAGCTGTTGGTGGGCAATGCGGTTGCAATCATGATATTAATTTAGACACATACTTACGGGCAAATTTTCAATTTAAAGGAAAGCGAAACATACATGGTGGTGGAGGTGATTGTTTTCAAGGGGCGAAATGTCTAGCTCATTTTCCAGAAATTATACGGTAGGGATGATTAAAAAATACAACCACTTCCAAATAATTTAAATTTTACTTACATACTAGACGATATGAAAATAAAAGAATAAGGGAAATAAAAGACAGGGAAAAGAAATGCCTCTGGCCGCCGAAGAAAGGAATGTTGATTAATTTAGGGGCTTTGGAACATCGTGCTCATGTAGCTCCGTGTACTTGGCGGTGTGTTGAATTTGTCTGATAACCCGTCTTATTGTGATGGCTGTATTAGTGTGTATTTATAAGTCCAGTGAATTGTCCGATGGTAACTCATGAAATGAGATTCCTCGACATTCAAACTTGACCTGTTCTGATTTACAAAAGCACAGACATCAATACGCCATCAAAAAATACAAAACACAACTTCACATTAACATCAATACAAAACAAATGTCTGTAACAGTGACTTGAAAAAGCTGCGAACACAGCGCCTATATTTGGAAACGAGGTTGTACGCATAAACCAATACTGTAATATTGCTTAATGGACAGGCAGTTTAAAGCAGCCAGGAGGGATGCGATCCAGCAGCCAGTGGTCACACCATTTATTATCTAAAGTACGATAAAAGCATTAGAAATCTGAACGCAATAAAAATCTGAAACCGTATCTCTTTTATTAACAGGGGTCGTAATAGGGAAATGAAATTAAAAAGGAAATACATTGGCAAACCCTGCATTCGACATACTATTGCAGATTATTCTTAAAGTAGCATTATTTTCTATGTGATTAGATTTTGGATGATAAGGATCAAACAGTAGCTACGGCGGTAGTAACACAATTTGCCACCAGGACCGATGTGGCGGTGGTAACGCAGAATGACACCAGGTACCGCAATGGACAGAGACAATCCAAAGATATTAGTGCTGACCAAAGAGGATATAAATAAAGTGTTGACTAAGGCTAGCGGTAGCCATGACAACAATTGGGTTATTGACAAACGAGTGCTGTTCTTAGTACATATATCTGATCTATTATTTCTTCAAATAAAAAGGGTGTTCATCCCACATTTTGCTGATTTCATATGTCTTAGCCATTTTAGTGCTTGCTGATGAATAATGTTGTGAAATGGTGTAGTTATCACGAATTCCCTGAACTCAGCTATAGCATTTTAGTGATCATTACGGTATGGATTTAGAGAATATATTTCTTATCTTACGAAATATTTTAGGGGCTAAACAAGCCCAATGTGTTCTCAATCAATGCATCGTATTTAACATTAATCTGGGATTATACGTTGTTGCATTTACATTAACTAGGTGAGATAGGTTGGATGGCTCCAATGTTTGTTTAGGGGCTGCGACAACGCGGTCATGCAGCCCCGTGTACTTTGGATGTGTGTAGGATCTGCCTGATAACCAGTGTTAATTGTGATGGCTGTACTATTGTGTGTTATATGTAATTCAGGTAAGGACTACAGATAGTCAGTTATAAGTAGTTCCTACTTTTGCTACCAAATGCTACCGTCAACGACACCTAGCTGCAAACTTGGTTAAAAGTTACTACTGCTACCACAACCTGACGGTGAACGTTGGAACTTAATAGCGTTAATCAAATTTAAACTACAAATTTTACCTTCACACGAGTGTAGTTAATGGAAGGATCTTTTACACCACATAAATCTATGACATGGGCCCACTGGCTTTACTTCTCCTCCGAAGGAAGGCATACTGGGGGATTTTTAACGCTCTTCAAAACTCCGATGACTCTGGCTGGGTTTGAAACCGCAACCTTAGGCATAGAAACTCAGCATGCTATCGAATACGCCACCAAAGCCGCCCAATATGAGATAATAGGCATGGAAATACAGCAATACTGTTCCCTAATATGCAGATATAGTAGCCTACACACTGACTTATGCACATGAATAAGCCATTTCTCATTAATCTCACAATTTGTGCGGGGTTAAAAATCGTAAGTATATTTGACTCCAGAATGATGACTATATTCCAAACATTGAATAATTTAAATATTGTTTCCTTTCAAAAAAGTAGATGCAATAGTTTAAAAATTAAAGAGCTCTATGTGAACAAAACGTCTAAATTACACCCATTACAACAAAAATAAAGGCTATCAGGAAAGTACTGTAATTGTCAGACTAGATCCTTGAGAAATGTGCATTTACAGCCCTTTGTTTTTTGTTATTAATGCATTCTCTACTACGTTATTGTACTCCACAGTACTTTTAACCCAGATTTACAGTGAGTTAATATTGCACTTGATTAACTTCAGAGCCCTAGAGAACTATGTTTTAAACTCACTTAGAGGCAAAGTGAATAATACTTTGCGTAATATATTGGCATGTATCTTTCTATAACAAGTAAATACACCTCCCGGGCAACGCCGGGTAAAATAGCTAGTATATATTTCCCAATTGAGCAGAAATCCATTTGTTAGTATGGACGTTGCATGCAGGTAAGAATTGTATCTGTTAGGACGTGTATAATTATGTTGGCAGCGCTATCATGTATGCACTGTATTATTCAAAATTAATCCGAAATATTATTTTCAATAGGTGTGCAATGTTTATAACTGTAAACTTATATACGTATTTTACAATATATTGAGACTAGGTGTTCCGTTCCGTATATGAGCGACAATTGTTGCGCACCTGACTGAGCCTCTGGTGGCCTGGTCGGGAACGTCCCTTTATTCTTTGATTTTCAGAGCCAGAAAATAATAACAATGTATCTGTAAAGTTTTGCAATAACTTGTGTCACAAACATAGCAGAGCGGAACCAAATAGGGTTCAGATCAAATAAATGCACTGCTTCTACAAATATACATTCATCCTCCGCACGCGAATCATAGTGAATTAAGCAGTGAAATATAGTCCAAGTCAAGGTATGTGTTAGGTCTAGCAATCCTTTCTATTCCTTTACTCATATACAGTCCAACTACTGATTTAAACGTATTGATAAAGAAGCGAGGCATTTTGAAGGGCAGGCTGACGCGCATTCAGTCATATGTCGAGCAGTTTGATAACTCTCCGAGTATAGAGCTAATAAAGGGCAGGTTAAAAACCATGGAGGAAATATTCAACGACTTCAAAGTAATTCAGTCATACATGGAAGTGTACGATGACAAAAATGAGGAGCATGTAGACTACAGAGATAGTTTCGAATCCACTTACTGGGATATTGTTGCCAGAATGTGTAGAATGGGTATGGGGATAGCCATTTGATGAAGGTATATCAAGCATTCTGCAGGTTCATAAGCAGGTAGATTAAAATCATGTATGAAATTACCTCCTATAAACATCCTTAATTTTGACGGTGACTACACAACGTGGGTACAACATCACGATACATTTGTGGCTATGATCCACAACAATGAAGATCTAACGAACATTAAAACATTTTACTGTCTAAATTCATCACTTCAGGGAGAGGCACTCCAAATTGTACAAAAATTTCCAACATCTTCTGAAAAGTTTCAAGCAGCATGGGCAGCATTAATTGCACGATACTACAATACGAGGCTAATAGTAAGCAAACATATCAAGGGTTTACTAGAAGCTGATACAATTCACAAAGAATCAGCACGCGAGTTGCGATCGTTGGTAGACACATCTGAGGGATATTTGAACTCATTAGAAGCTCATGATATAATTGAAAATGCAAAGAAGCCATTGTAGTGCAATTAATCGTAGATATATTAGATTCAACATCTAGGCGATAGTGGGAACGTCACACTCCGGCAAAGCAGCTGCGGACCTCTGAAGAACTGTTTGCATTTTTAGATAAACGATGTCATGCTTTAGAGGCAATGTTAAGTCAGGCCAACAAGCCTTCCCATTCTCCAAAACCTGCTTCAGGTAAAGGGAAATCAGAGAAAATATATAATTCCTTTGTTACCACGGCTCGATCTTGTCCTATGTGTGGGCAAGAGCACGGATTGTTCAATTGCAAGCTATTTAAGAGTGACGATGTTGCCAAGAGGCAAGAATTATTTCGTAAAATATAAACTATGTTTTAACTGCATGGCCACAGGTTACAACTGCCAACAATGTAGGCTTAGTCATTGTCGATAATGTGATCAGAAACACAACACACTTCTTCACAAGGACAAAATCAACCCAACACCTAATCGCGGCAGCAACAATTGTGGTGAAGGTAGCTTAGAATGTGATGTCAATGCAACTTAGAGCAACAGCAATCAGATACCGATCACTAATAGTTACTGTGCTTACAAGCAGGATATTCAAGAGTAGGAACTATTATCCACAGCAATTGTTTATGTACGTTACCACAGTGGTAATTTGCAGCAGTGCAGGGCACTTCTAGAATCCGGGTCACAATCAAATTTCATATCCGAGTCGTGTATTCAACGGCTAAGATTCAAACGCCTGAACAATGATATTCCAATCAGTGGAATTAACAATTCAATCTCCAAGGCTTCCCACAGCGTGCCAGTTCATCTACAAACCAGAGTCAGTAATTTCACTTCACAATCCACATGTTTCATTCTACCAAGGATCACAGGGGTTCTGCCTACGAGACATCTTAACACTGAGAAGTGGGATATTCCAGGTCATCTGGAACTAGCAGATCCTACTTTCAATGAGCCAGGCTCCATAGATGTATTAATTGGAGCAGGGTTATTCTTCGATATGTTGCTAGAAATAAGATTCAAAACACCAGGCCTACCAGTGATGCAAGAAACCTGTCTGGGGTGGATATTATCTGGAAACATTAACGAGATCAGCAATGGACCATCAAGCGTGACTATGTTCGTGTCCAGTCAGGACAATCTAGAACTTCAATTACAGAAATTTTGGCAATTGGAAGAACTGAACTGTGAGTCATTCTGTCTTGAAGAAAAGGAGTCTGAAGCACATTTTCAACAGTGAACAAGACGGGATGACACCGGCCGTTTCACTCTGCGGCTTCCATTCCGCAGTTCAACAATAAAGCTAAGTGACTCCTACCAAGGTGCCAAACGTAGGTTTGAGCAAATTGAAAGAAAACTAGCAGTGAATCCCACGATTTGAGAAGACTACAAGAAATTCATGAAGGAATATGAAGAGCTTGGACACATGGAAGTAGTAAATCACTCATCAATTATCCAGGACAACGAACATTTATACTACATGCCACATCATGCAGTGGTAAAGGAATCAAGTTCAACAACTAAAACACGCGTAGTCTTCGCTGCTTCAGCTAAGTCCAGCACTAACATATCACTGAATGCCATGTTAATGGTGGGACCAACCATACAACCAGATCTATATTCAATTATCACAAGGTCCCGCACACATCCAATTGCTTTCACTGCAGATATTGCAAAGATGTACCGCCAGATACAAGTGGATTCAAAGGACACTGATTTTCAGAGAATTCTGTGGCGACAGTCTCCTCAAGATGTACTTCAATCGTATCGACTGACTACCGTGACTTATGGTACACATTTCACTGCGCTCAGAGAGTTAAATCACGAGAAAAGTCAATTAAAATGTTTCAACTTCGCTTGGCCGCTATGTTCGTTTTGTAATTTAGAGGTTTATGAAAGTTACATAGATAAACTTATAGCAGTGCCCTTTATCACCGTACTAAATTTCAGGGAGATATCTGTAATAGTTTAGGAGATATATAATGCCGGTGAAATATTTCCCACAGCCGCCATTTTGAGGTTATGTGAACAATTGATCTAAATTAGATGCCAGCGCATTACAATGTGTATAAACATTTGCTGTACCAAGTTTCATTACGTTTGGATGGTTAAATCGCGAGAAACGTCTATTTAAAAGTCTCAACTTGGTCAAGTTGGTTTTGTAGTTACCAGGTTTTTGAAAGTCTCATAGGTGAACTTCTAGTAGTACCCTTTATCACCATACACAATTTCAGGGTGATATCGGTGATAGTTTCGGAGATACTGAATGCAGGTGAAATATTTCGCACAGCCGCCATGTTGGATTGGTGAGACACAATAAAATTTGAAGGGCATGGTCGGGGTCGGCCAAAATGGTGCTATGATCATACATGTTTCATTGAAATCCCTCCAGCCGTTCAAAAGTTATTAGGGGGGGACACACACACACCTCACACACACACACACACGCACACACACACTGACAAAAGGTGATCTCATAAGCCTATTTTTTCAAAATTGAAAATAGGCTAAAAAATACTCAAACAATTAACTTCTTGCTAGCAAGGACCAGCGTGGCTATCAGAATATACAGAAGCATGGCCTCCGCAAGACTCATTCCAGGATACTGCATTGTCAGAACAGCGTCAAATTGCAGTCAGCTTGCTAGCGACCACACCAACTACAATTCACACTATTTTGGAAAGAGTATCTTAATTTCAGAAGACTCAACGCGTAATCGCCTTCTGTTTTCCATTTGCAGCTAACCTCAAACGTTCCAAGCACTGCAGAGAAACTGGCTTCTCTCACAAAGAATTGCGACACTCATTACTTGTTTGGATTAGACTTGTTCAGCAACAAGAATTTACACGAGAATTGCATGACTTGCAAGTCACCACTCTGTACAACATAAGAGCAAAATCAAGGATCATCATCCGTTTGTGGATGAATCACAATACCTCGGGGTGGGCAGTCGATTGCAGGCTTCTTCATTACCTTTTGATCAAAGACACCCTCTGATTCTGCCAGTAAATTATAAGTTGACTCAACTCATCAATGAGATTGAACACGTACGACTGCATCATGCAGGTGTTCAATTAACATTGTCGTCACTCAGATTGCAGTTTTTGATTCCTAAAGGCTCGTTCTCACGGTGGCACTGATGTCACGACATTGCTGTCATGACATGAAATGTCGCAGCAGTGTCATTGTCGGAACAGTTTTTGATGCCACCGTCACAGTGCCGTGGCAGTGGTGTCGCGTATTCAAAAGTTTTGATATGCGACACCGTGGCATCATCGCTGTCGTGACACTAACGTGAACTTCCACACGCAATGTCGTCATGAGAAAAGGTTTGTGCCAGTCGTGTCGTGACATTGCATCACTCGACCACGTGTATTGTGTGTAATTATGGCTGCGTTTGATATTCTTCAGTGTCTGGAACACAATCAGCAATATCCCTTTCTTAAGAGTTCCTCAAACATATTCTCGTCGATTCCTAGAAAATTGCTCAATGACCGAGAACTTTCAATGCAAATTCTCTCAGTAACGTTTCAGATACACCTAGATTTCCTCTGCGTAGCATCCATCTTCTCACCCACACTTCTTCCTCCTTCTTCTTACATGTTCTCTCCTCCAGAGCTATCAATTCTCCGACAACTCTGGCAACTGCACAAACAACGTCCACCATGTTGCGCGAAAATGCCACGTAAGCCCAAACTTCTGTACCTATCGTGTGAGCAGGTAACTCCCATGGCAGCGAATGCCGTGACATTTCAAGACAACAATGTCGTGATATCAGTGCCATCGTGAGAACGAGCCTTAAGGGAAGAAGTACTGTCCGGCAATCATTCACAAGTGTGTCAGATGCTTCAAGTTAAGGTCACAAACATCACAGTAATTGATGAGACAATTACCTGCACCACGCGTGGAACCATCTCGCCCATTTTTAAATTCAGGAGTGGATTATGGTAGTCCGTTTCACATTCGGCTAGAATCAACAAGATACAAGGTCAGAACTAAGTGCTACGTGGCTTTGTTTATATGTTTAGCCACCAAGGCTATTCATTTAGAGTTGGTCAGCAGTCTTTCGACAGATGCCTTCATCGCAGCTCTGCGCAGATTCATTGCGAGAAGAGGAATTTGCGCAAATTTATACTCTGACAATGGTACGAATTTGATGGGTGCAAGGAAAGAGCTGAAACAGTTACATAAACTCTTTCAATCACAGAAACAAAATGACACTGTTCAGCACTGTGCCAGCACAACTGGTTTCATATGACATCTTATACCACCCAGTGCTCCTCACTTTGGTGGTTTGTAGGAGGCTGGAATTAAGGCAATGAAATATCATTTGAAGCGTGCAGTAGGAACAGCCTGTCTGACCTTCGATGAATTCAGTACACTCCTTAGTCAAGTTGAAACATGTGTAAATTCCAGACTTATCCTAGCTATCTCCATTGACTCCAATGATTCTCCTGTTTTGACTCCAGCAAATTTTCTTGTTGTGGAAAGCCTTACCGCTATTCCGGACCCAGATCTAACTAACGTTAAGACTACGCGGTTGTCCAGATGGCAACTGGTTGAACTCTTCCAGCAGAGCTGTGGAACCGGTGGTCTGCAGAATACCTGGGACAGTTGCAGCAAAGACAAAAGTGGGTTTCAGTTCAGTCCAACATTCAACCAGGGGCTGTGGTGTTAATAAAGGACGACAACCTCCCTCCACTTGTATGGAAGACAGCAGTCGTAGAAAAGGTTCATCCCGGTGCCGATGGATTGGGAACAATACAGAGCCCAGTGAGGAAGCTCTGTCTCCTTCCATTTTCAGATGATGAGGAAACTATTGACATTTGAACTCTTGTCTACAGAGGAATAGAGTCAAGGTATTTACGGCAATTCAATGTATTGTTGATGTATAACATCTTTCCGCTCGGTTGCTGGATAGTTTTGTGGGAGTGTTTTGAAAATTGGGGACGGAAGTCGATCGGAATGATCGAGCTGGCAGTGGTGGACAACGGAAGTATGCACTGCCCGCTCGATCGATCAAACGGAAGTGTACTAGCTGGCAGTGGTGGACAACGGAAGTATGCAGTGCCCGCTCGATCGATCGAATGGAAGTGTGCCCTAACTGGCAGTGGTGGATCGAACGGAAGTATAAGACGCACTGCCAACTCGATCGGTCGATCCAGCTGGCACTGGTAAGAGAAACAATCAGCACGCGGTGTCGAAAATTGATACCATGACGCACTCTCGGCCATGTGGAATGTATATGACATACTGAACGGAAAACGCTCATGCGAACTCTGGTGTCAAGTGATTTAAACAAACGACATGGTACATGTTCGAAGTCTTCGTATCAGTATTTAAATGGTAAAATGCCTTAATATCAAACATTGTAAGTAGTCGGCATTGCATTGGCATAGGGCATTTTAAACTCAATGTCACTCAGGAACATTATCGAAACAAGCAAAATATAAATGAAGCTTAATTCCGTAATGCAGCATTATTGGAACGTGGAAATAAGTCACCATCTTGTGCACAAAATTTGCGTAGTCGAAATAGCCATGGGGTTATTGCGTATGACTGTGAATGTAGAGATCTTGGGTTCGAATCCTGGGCAGGGTAGATATTTTTGCTACCAGATTATCATTTTAAACGATATTTATCATATCAATATGACTCATTTTAACAGAATCCATATGAAATTACGTGTTGTTCTGTGAATCAAGAGGACCTGTTTATAAGGAATTTAAGGTTATGAGCGGTGTCGCGTCTATTAATCTAGTTGATCCATATCGTATTCTTTATTTAGGCTAGTGCTGGTGGAATCTACAAATCATCTAATAAAATGAGTTCAGTATTATAAACTACAATATCTGGAAAACACTCCCTTTCACAATAGATTAATATTTGTGCCAATAATACTATAAAATACCGGTGTATCAACAATTTCACGTGAGGTTTCTTCTATGTCAGATGTTACACATCATATGGGACTACTGTACGGCTCGTATTTTTTTTGAGCGTTTGATTTCATTTGTATAATTGTACCAATTAGGTGGGCGGTATGCTCCGTTCCGTATATGAGAGACATCTGTTGCGCACCTGACTGAGCCTCTGGTGACCTGGTCAGGAACGTCCCTTTATTCTTTGGTTTTCATAGTTCCTTGAGCCAGAAAATAATAACAATTTATATGTATAGTTTTGCAATAACTTGTGTCACAACCATAGCAGAGCAGAACCAAATAGGGTTCAGATTAAATAAATACACTGCTTCTACAAATAAACACTAGGATTGAAAATAAATTATAGAGAGCATTCGTTAACATTTGGTAACCTTGGTAACTTTGAAGAACTTATCTTTTAAGATACACGAAGCATATACGAAATTTGGTTGTAATCCAATAGAAATTAAGAACGTTACATGCGGTTAAACATTGAACCTATCAGTACGCATAGAACCATATTGGCAGCACTGTCGTGTGTGGGCTGCCGAAAATAAATTTGAAGTATTATGAATTAATGTGTCAATTTAGTTTGCATACATACCTTCTGAGATATCCAACTTATTTATTTATTTATTGAATAACCATTACAGGAACCCTATTACACAAAGTACATTAGGGTTGTAGTT
The DNA here is from genome assembly GCA_946902985.2 of Meconema thalassinum. Classification (NCBI taxonomy): domain Eukaryota; kingdom Metazoa; phylum Arthropoda; class Insecta; order Orthoptera; family Tettigoniidae; genus Meconema; species Meconema thalassinum. Next base: position 329,958,417 of record OX336391.1, read on the forward strand.
TGTTACAATTTTTTAAAAATTAATTACACTATAAATTATCAGATTAAATTGAAAAATTATATGAATAAAAGTTAAAAACTGCTTATAAAAAAGGAATGAGTTTGGAGTTGCATGCAGTTATATCTACAAAACTTTGAGAGTTACTATGCATATGTCGGCTTGTTACCATTATTGAGTATAGGCTACTTAAATTGCAGTCACTGCAAAGATCATAGAAGAGTTTCTCCCGGGCATCCTCAATAGGGCTACCCCTGGAGCCATGCTTGCCATTAATATCACCAGTAATAATTATTGGTTTCCCTCTCAGATCGTCACATATTTTCTGAATGGCATTCAGGTCCACAGTGATGTCTCGTTTAGAGTCAAGGTAAACGTTGCACACTTAAGAGTTTCAGATAGGGATGGCATTTGGTTTTATGGGCAAGCACACTGACGTCGAAATTGCGGAGCACCATGTACCAATGCTTTGCGAGGTGAATGACGATTGCAGAGAAGCATGAGGGCTGATTGTCAGGCTACAGTAGACCAGCCTACTCTCAAAATCAACAAGGGGCTCCAATGCAAACATATGGTAACTGCATGTTTGCTAACATACAGTTTCACTTTGTACGGAAGTATCGGAATTTGTTCTCCACTGATAATCGCAGGATTGCGTTCTCCAACTATTAGTTCTCTTAACCGAATGCTTGGACTTTGGTGAATCAGGCGTGAATCATCGGAGAACAAACGCCATGTTGTTAACATTGGAGGAGATAATTCTGGCAGTGTCAGTGTCATTTGTGTGGTTGTTGTGTTATTTGAGGGACTTGGACCTAGCGGTCATTCATCCCCGTGTATTTGTGTGTGTGTGTAGAGTTTGTGCGATAACTTTAGTAGCGTGCGCATTTGTAATTCAGGTGAGGATTGGGAAGGAGCCGGTCATGACCTTAATTTGGGAACCATCCCGGCATTTGCCTGGAGTAGAAGTGGAAAACAACGGAAATCCACTTCCAGGATTGCTGAGGTGGGAATCGAACCCACCTCTTCTCAGATTTACCTCACGAGGTGGAGTGTACCCCGTTCCAGCCCTAAGACCAGTACTAAATTTCTTGCAGAGCCGGGAATCGAATCCAGACCTCCGGGGTGACAGCCAAAAATGTTAGACACTACACCAGGAGGTGGTTATATCGGAGTTATAGTTAGATGAATTAGTACCCTATGGTCCTACAAATCCATGTGGTAGGCCCTATCGACCAATTTGTTTATGAATCCACATTTGCAGAACAGAGTATGGATGTACAGTATATACTGTCCTTGACTTGTAAGTTAGGTCCTAAGTGTATAGGTCCATGTGCAATAAGTAAATAAATATGTAGAACTTGGAGCTCACTACATAGCTAAATAAGGACAAAAGCCAAACTGAATTAAAGAGACACCACTTACTCTCATACACGCTGATCTTCCCAGGGGTTAATGGTGTCTTCCAGCAATACAACACATGTTAAAGGGTTAGACGTATGTCACATTGTTGGACGATCATAATCAATATTTCTATGTACTTCTCTGAATACTGACCTCCTGAATCCTACTGAGCATGCGTGGAAACAGTGTTCATTCTGTGGATCCTTCTACTACTACGGTACGTAGGCTATCCTACAGCAGTTAAGCAGTTGTAGGATGAATTGCTGACATTATGGCTCTAGATACCTGTTACTACCTGTTGTTGTTTATTCATTTATGGGCTTTGTGACATTGTGGTAATGTATCCCCATGCACTTGGGTGTGTGTGGAATTCGTCTGATAACCCGTGTTATTGTGATAGTTGTATTAGTGTGTGTAGTTGTAAGTCAGATAAGGATTTGCATTTGCCTGGAGTAGAATTGGGAAACCACAGAAAACCACTTTGAGGATGGCTGAGGTGGGAATAGAACCCACCCCTTCTGAGTTATGCCTCACGAGGCTCAGTGTACCCCGTTCTGGCCCTCAGACCGAAATACGTTACTATCTACCAACATCTATGTGCCTGGTTGCGCACGGCTGTTGCTCTGGATAGTAGCTGGAGGTCATAATTATATGTATCGACTGAGTAGGCTAACTCGTCATAGAATGTTCATGTGTTAGCAATCAGAACATATCTCGCATCTGGTTACCCCTGCACATCCAAAATTTGATTACCTCTACATTCACTAGATTGGCATTCAGCATTGATTGCAACTGTGATGGGTAAATTGTTTTATTGAATACTGGCCTCGTGGCTGTCACCTTCTTTATTCTCCGCTCTGATGTGACCCATTTATCGTCACTCAATATATCACCAGTGTCAGGTTCCATAGCCTAGCAATAACTCAAGCACATCCATCTCATACATGATGTGACGGCCTGCGGGTCGAACAGTTCCACTTTCACAAACGAACTTAATTTAAGGCTAGGCACCATCGTGGTTTGGGACAAAAACAGTAGCTCTCCATCTACAATTCCTGAGTTGATTCTTGGTGATAGTGTAGTGGTCAATCTAGTTATCTGGTTGGTTGATGGTTGGTTCCTCAGCTTATGGGCTGCGACAACGCGGTCATGTAGCCCCGTGTACTTTGGTTGTGTGTAGAATCTGTCTGATAACCGGTGTTAATTGTGATGACTGTATTTGTGTGTGTATCTGTTTTAATTCAAGTAAGGAATGCAGCATTGAATTTTTTCAAGTAGTTCCTACATTTGCCACCAAACGCCACCGTCAACGACCAACTAGTTCAGAGCATAGTTACCAGATGCCACCGCATGGCTCTTGACGTTGAACGAAGGAACCTAAGAACGTTAGTCAAATGTTTAACCTATATATAATTTAGCTTCACACAGGTGTAATTAGTGGAAGGTTCTTTAACATGCCATAAATATATGACATGGGACCGCCGGCTTTACTTCCACTCCGAAAGGAAGGCATACTGAGGGATTTTTAACGTTCTCAAAAATCCGACGACTTTGGCTGGGTTTGAACCCGCGATAAACTAGTTATCTTTCATCAAGGTGGTCTAGTTAGTTAGTTATTGTTGTTTTAAGGGGCGGAGCTACGAGGCCATCTGCCCCTCAAGGTTGTCGGGGTTGGATTACCGATTAATGCGCGTCATATTTTCGAGGTTAAGTACCTCGTCCGATGGTTTATATTTTACGTGAGAAGGAGGAAGAGGTTCCGAGTGTAATGATTGCAAAATTAAGTCGCGTAGAACTACAAGCTTCCCTCCTTCCTTTTTCTAGCCAAGAAAGTCGACGAGCAGAATTTAGTGGACGCCGTGGCGTGGCCATGCTCCTTAAGTCGTGCACCATGGCCACGAGCGTAGCTGAAGCAAGTCCGAAGATCGCAGGTACGAATCTCGGCGCTGACAGTGGCTATCCTGAGTGTGGTTTTCCCGCATTCATCCCAGGAAAATGCAGGGATAGTACCTTACTTCAAGTCCCGGGGCACCTACCCCATCCCTGTCCCTAATACTGATACACACACTACTACAATCATCACAGGAATACAGGTTATCAGACATGCTCAACATACACCTAATTACACGAAGCTGATGATCACGATGTCCCAAACCCCTTAAATGAATTTATTCATAAAAGGTCTCCTTCCTCAATATGAACTTATGTTGCTCAAAGTTCAGTGGAATCAACATATTTTAATCCGGCGTTCTTTAATCGAGAATTTAAAGTTTTGACGTAATTTTTAGTTTGACCGGCTACGTTGCTCAGGTTTAAGGCGAAAACCTGCTGTACTTAAGGTGTTAAGGGATCCCATTCTGGGCAAAATTCCACCACCTCTAAAACCACAAACATTAAATAGGAGATCAAACCCATATAATAATAATAATGTTAACATCATAGAATATCGCGGAGCCATTAGAACAATAGTATGTGAGCACAAATTCATGGGGAAATCTTAAAGTAGTACACAGAACGCAATATGCAACACGTCCCATTCATGAAGAGATTTTGGGGAGATAAAGAGGCGAAAACCATCAGGTCAACTAACAAGTTCAAACCCGCTCTTTGAATAATTATAATTCTTCTTCTTCTTCTAGTTCTTTTTCTTCGTTAAGCCCATTCAAAGAGCGCGTTTGAACATGTTAGGAATCTGTTGACATCGAATATAGATTTAGGTATAAGGAAGTCATTCTTGAAAGCCTTTGTCTGGAGCGTTGCACTCGGAATTGAAACTTGGACTGTTGGTGCAGTAGAAAAGAGGAGAATAGAAGCGTTTGAAATGTGGTGTTACAAGAGAATGATGAAGATTAGATGGGTAGATAGGGTAACAAATGAAGAGGTATTAATATGATTGGGAGAGGAGAGATGTTTCTGTCGACTGCTATTGAAGAGAAGAGATAGGTTGGTAGGACACGTACTAAGACACTCACGAATAGCAAGCTTAGTTAAGGAAGGAAGGGTCGAGTACAAGAACTGTTGGGTTAGACCAAGGTTGGAATATGTTAAGCAGATTGTTTCGGATGTAGGTTGTGGTAGCAATGTAGAGATTAAATGATTAGCTCAGGACAGGGGGGGGGGGGGAGGGCATGGAGCGCTGCAACAAACCAATCAAGTGACTGAAGACTCAAACACACACACAGTTGACCTGATGGTTTCGCTTTCTTATTCCGCCAAAATCTCTTCATGAATGCACTGTGGTGTGTTGCATCTTGCGTTCTGTGGATCACTTTCCCCATGAATTTGTGCTATGATGTCACCTGCGATATTTGTTTTCTTTCAGTCCACCTTAGTTACTTCTAGCCAGTTTATTTTGACCTTATTTGAGTTGATTACTTTAAATAATCTTTTGGTTAGTCTGTCGTTATCCATTCGATAGGTATGACCATATTATTATTGTTGTTATTATACCGACAGCGGTGGCTACGCTCGCAAAAGCGCTGCGTTAAGTCATGAGGCCAAGCTCTCTGCTGACTCGGTAGACGCGTGGGTTCGAGTCCCATAATTTAGAATTAAGAATTTTGGAATTTATGCATAGAGAACTGACACTGAGGCTAAAGACCCCCTTTATTTAGCATATGCAATGGTCTGGATTGAAGTTTTGTAATGAGAAACTAAACCTAGCCTAACAACTAATAAAACAAAATATAAAATACACTTATAACTAAACAAGCCAATTTGCAAACATTTTATGCAGGACAAATTAGAATATTAATAATGAGTAACCTACCTAATGTATTGTTAAATCTATTGAAAACAAACAAACTAATTATAGTAGGTATGTTAAAAAATTAGGCTAATATTTTTATGTGAATTATGTGAAAAATGAAAATCCACAGCCTGCTTCCAGTCGACCGACCTGGTCAGGGAATGGAAAGAATGAAGCCCCCATCTAGCGGCGAGGATATGAACTCTGCCGGCTGCTGAAGCCTGTCGCACTCCCCAGGAGCAATGATTAAGTGAATGGCAGATGAAATGAAATGATAGTGGAGAGTGTTGCTGGAATGAAATTGTGACAGGGAAAACCGGAGTACCCGGAGAAAACCCTGTCTGCCTCCGCTTTGTCCAGCACAAATCTCACATGGAGTGAGCGGGATTCGAATCACGGACCCAGCGGTGAGAGGCCGGCGTGCTGCCGTCTAAGCCACGGAGGCTGTTATGTGAATTATGTCTGTCCTTGAAATGGTTTTCCGTGGTTTACCATTTTCAACACCAGGCAAATGCTGCGACGTTACCTTCTGATAGGCCACGGTTGCCTCCTTCTACATCCTACTGCAGTTTCATTCATCTTCATCCATTCCATCTCTCATTCCGGTGCGCAGGTCACCCACGGTTGTCGACTAGAAGGACCTGCACTCGGCTGCTCTACTTATTGTCGATCGTATTCTGGCATGCGGGCAATTCATCGAACATCCTCGATACTTCAGTTGAAGTTCATGGCAGTTGTTCAAGTTCAAGTACGGACAATGTGGCATGTGCTCAGGATGATAGCCGGGTGTTCAAGCTTGAGTTGATTTAGTTGATACTTGAGAGTCCTAGGAGCAATGCCTGTTGCTGATATGCTGATGGGCTTGATATCCACTCGTTTCAGCTTCCACATGGCCCTCATTTCTTCAGGTATTATTATTAATAATTTTGTGTGCGCATATTAAGCAGTGTGCCATGCCAAGCATTAATCCTGAAGGGGAGGCCTCGTTTCAAGACTTCGTATGGAAACCCTACCTGGAGTTTTCTTTAATACTGGGTTAGAAATCACATGAGTGATTTCGCTTAGGAACCTTGACCTCCGTCTGCTGGTACGAGAGTTACGTGCATGTTGGTATAGATTAGGACGATTTGATTAATGATGTACGATATTCCTACCTGAATGCTTAATCATACGTACCAGTGCTGTCAAGTAATCTTATCATAATCTGATTATCGGTTAGTGGAAATCAATTTGCGTGTCAAGCAAGGCATAGAGTATTGAAGCGGCTTAGAAACCATAATCGATTGTCACTCATGCTTATTGCGTGTTTGTGATGCTAGACATCTCTATCAAGAACCGGGAGCTTGGGTACCTGGCAGTTCTTAGTAAGATGGATCGTTAATAATTCTCTTTTTATACGATCTGTTTGCATTTAAGATAGCTCAACACACTAACGGTATATATTGACTTAGTTGTTATTGCTGGTTCCTTTTGAACTTTTTCAAAGCAAAAACAACATGACAACCGCGTGTTACGTATATCAAACTGAGAAAAATTACACAGAGTTTGGATACAGTCTGCTCAATTTCCGTAAACCTGACTCAGAATTGATCTTTGCATACAGTTTAACATGTTTATAACAGTCTAATAATAATAATAATAATAATAATAATAATATGATGATGATGATGATGATGATGACTGAACCAGAAATTTGAACCAGTAATGATCGCAATGAGAAATAATGCATCTCATCTTTTGAACATCTTCTCCGAACACCGGCAACTAATCTTAATAGAAGAATGAAATGAAAATCCACAGCCTGCTTCCAGTCTCCGACCGGGTCAGGAATGGAATGAATGAAGCCCCCATCTAGCGGCGAGGATATGAACTGTGCCGGCTGCCGAAGCCTGTCACACTCCTCTGGGGCAATGATTAAATGAATGACAGATGAAATGAAATGATAGTGGAGAGTGTTGCTGGAATGAAATATTGACAGGGAAAACCGGAGTACCCGGAGAAAAACCTGTCTGCCTCCGTTTTGTCCAGCACAGATCTCACATGGAGTGACCGAGATTTGAACCACGGACCCAGTGGTGAGAGGCCGGCGTGCTGCCGCCTAAGGCACGGAGGCTCTCTTAATAGAAGAATAATGGGGGAAAAAAAATTACGAGCCTTACAGTAGTCGCATATGATGTGTAACATCTGACCATGTTATCCTACTATGAAATTGAGATGAAATATATCTGGAGTCAATTTTTTTGGCTTTACTCCTCCAGTTTTTAATTTTTTCTCACGTTTCTTTTGTCGATAGTTTCGCATATATTCTGCTCTGGATCTACCCATCTCTGCAAATCACTAAATCATGAAAAATGGGGCGTCACTCTGAGTCTTGCAACACCTCATACAGCATTATTGGTCCGCGAAATATTAAAAAGCCGATTACCCTTTAGTTTTGGTTCCTTTGGTTAAATTAAGAGGGGGATAGAAAAAGGGGGGTGTCACCCCGACTCCTAGGACACCTCATACAAGTCCCTAGAATTATTGGTTCGCGAGATATTAAAAAGCCGATGACCTATTAGTTTTGGGTCCTTCGGTTAAATTAAGGAGCTATAGGAAAACAGGGGGCGTCACCCTGAGTCATAGGAAACCTCATACTAGTCCCTAGCATTATTGGTTCGCGAGATATTAAAAAGCCGATGACCTATTAGTTTTGGGTCCTTTGGTTAAAATTAAGGGGGCTACCTCACGCAAAATGGGTTGGCACAGCACACTCTGTTGGGTCATTGAAATAACTACTTGTAAAACTCCAGTGCCAAATCCTGACCGGTGCGCATGCACGAGGTACGTCGTTGTACCAATGATTCATTGTAGGAATATCTTTAATGGGGCCTCCAAACCTTTAAGTAAACCGTATGCGATATACATTCCAGAGTAACATTTTTAAGATTTAATAAATCATAATTGTTTTCAGCAAATATGATATAATGACTATTTTCACACCAAAGAATGACGACTTGAAGATGATTTATTGCAGGAATATCTTTAATGGGGCCTCCAAACCTTGAATTAAACCGTATACGATATACACTTGTTACACATTTCCGTCCGTTTTCCAAAACCACTCCCACAAAAGATATCCAGCAACCCAGTGGAAAGAAGTTACACATCAGAAGATTATGGAATTGCTATACTAGAAATTAAGGATGATATCAAAAAACTCCAATAACATTAGATGATCTCAAGAAGAAAACAAGATGTTCAGTAAAGAACATGAAGCCTAATTTCTCCTAAGTGCATGGGTAGTCTATACTTATAACTCTTTGCCCTTTTCAAGAAGTAAAATTCAATGTTGGTTGTAGTAGCTTGTTGAAATACAACGTGCTATATGGATATCTTTCGTTAATTGATTGAACACTCACCTGAATTATATATACACACACTAATGCAGCTATCCCAATAACACAGGTTATCAAACAAAATTCAACGTTCACCCAAATACACGGGGCTAAATGACCATTATGGCCATGCGACTCAAATGAAATAACAACAACAGCTTCCTACCCAAATATGTCCTGGTATATCAGTACATACACCAGTAAGCCGACAAACATCACAGTGACACCGGTTATCAGACAACTTCTACACACACCCATGTACGCGGGGCTACAAGCCCCTGAAGAATCAACAACAAAAACAACAATAGACTCTAGCACGGATCAAGGAAAAGAATTTTAATCGCTGTAGTCGAGTGTTGTCATATGTGGTGTTATAAGTATATCTATCTATATATATAAAGCTCAATGTTTGTCTGTCTATCTGTCTGTCTGTCTGTTATGTATACAAATCCACACCGTTTCACCGATCTGAACCAAAATTTGTATACTTACCCTTCGGATCCCTGCGGGTAACCCTGTCCACTTGAAATTTCCGACAGACCACCCCATTCCCTGCATTTAGGCCCTTTGTCCCAAATCTACACCGTTTCACCGATCTCAACCAAAATTTGTATACTTACCCTATGTAACCCTGTGAATAACACTGTCCACTTAAAATTTCGGTCAGACCACCCCATTTCCTTCATTTAGGCCCTTTGGCAAACTTCTACACCGTTTCACCGATCCGAACCAAAATTTGTATACTTACCCTTTGCAACCCTGCGGGTAACCCTGTCCACTTGAAATTTCGGACAGACCAACCCAATCTCTGCATTTAGGCCCTTTGGTCCAAATCTACACCGTTTTACCGATCAGAACCAAAATGTGTATACTTACCCTTTGCAACCCTGCGGGTAACCCTGTCCACTTGAAATTTCGGACAGTCCAACCCAATCTCTGCATTTAGGCCCTTTGGTCCAAATCTACACCGTTTCACCGATCAGAACCAAAATTTGTATACTTACCCTTTGGTACCCTGCGAGTAACACTGTCTGCTTGAAATTGCGGACAGACCACTCCATTCCCGGAAAGTGGACAGGGTCCGTCCCAAAGGCAATGGAAAAAAGGGGTAAAACCGGACCCGCTCAGGAAACCTTCAGGGTTGCCAGCTCCTGAACTCACCAGCCATGAGCCCTTGAGGATGTAGCACTATCCAGGGTGCACCAGGGCTACACACACCCTGCCTCCTTGAGGGTCTTGAGCAGAAGATATGAGATATTAAGAAAAGAATGAGGCTATCAGGAATGATTAGACAAGGGCCAATTAAGGCGGGAAAGTGAAAGAGTCGCTAGGCCTCGGATAACCTGATACCATCGGGGTCGGAAGAGAACAAGAGTTTGACCAAGGGAGGCTGACAGGAAAGAGAACTGAAAGGTGCCCGGCACCAGTAAGTAGAAGCAATGCCGGACTCAGCTTGGGTCCCGTGGTCGCAAACCCACGTCCCACAAGTTGTGACCCTGGTGGGTGGAGGGGTGAAGAGGGGGCAGGGGTGAGAATAGCTTGCTCATTCATCGCGAGGTGACATGAGAAAAATGTCCTGACCCCGCCGTGTTACCTGTTATTGCTGACTATGCTGATGTTCATACAGGGTCTTTGCTCAAACCGCTGTAGTGTTACGAAAGAATGAGTGATTCACCGGTCAATGTGAATAGGACCGGGAACCCCCACCCGAACGTCTGTCATCATAATATATCGTCATCATCTTTTATATTCTCAGGTTAGTGCAGCTTGGACCCGAGCAGTACTCGATAAGCTCTTTCACTACACGCATCGAGTATAGGCCTAAGCCAGAATATAACGTTCAGACTTTGGAAGACATCGAAGGTAGTAATCTGAATTACCTATATCAGATTTAAAATTACACCATGTTCGTTTAGTAGTCATTTTTCATTACCTTATTATTATCATAAGGGCAAATGACCTAGATGTTACACCCTTTATACCACTAATCACCACACACAATAAGTCTTCATCGCCTGTGAATTTTGAAATATTTCTTTCTATCACGGTAGTTTTTAAGTTTGTCGTGTCAATTCAACAGTAGTTTTCATTACCATCCTCATCAAAAGGGCAAATGACCTAGATGTTACGTCCATTATACTACTAAGTAACACCACAGTCTTCATCGCCTGTGATTTTTAAAATGTGTATTTCCATTAGTTTGTAAGTTTGATATATCCGTTCAGTAGTAGTCGTCTTCATTATCATCCTCATCAAAAGGGCAAATGACCTAGATGTTACGTCCATTATACAGTACTACTAAGCAACACCAAAGTCTTCATTGCCTGTGATTTATAAAATATGTATTTCCATTAGTATGTAAGTTTAATATACCCGTTCAGTAGTAGTAGTCTTCATTGTCATCCTCATCAAAAGGGAAAATGACCTAGATGTTACGTCCATTATACTACTAAGCAACACCAGAGTCTACCTAGCCTGTGATTTTAAAAATGTGTATTTCCTTTAGTTTGTAAGTTTGATATACCCGTTCAGTAGTAATCGTCTTCATTATCATCCTCATCAAAGGGGCAAATGACCTACATGTTACGTCCATTATACTACTAAGCAACACCAGAGTCTACCTAGCCCGTGATTTTAAAAATACTTATTTCCATGAGTGTGTAAGTTTGATATACCCGTTCAGTAGTAGTAGTAGTAGTCTTCATTGTGATCCTCATCAAAAGGGCAAATGACCTCTCATTCCTTTAAAGTATCAATTATTCCCATTCGTTGATAAGTTACATGTGCCAGTAGTCGCTTCTATGTTCATCATCGCTATGTAGAAGATGTTTTGCGTCAGAAGAAAAGACAACTGGATGCTCAGGAACGTTAACGATATATCGACTGCGAAATCTGGAAGCTTCTCTTTGAGGAATTGCTTCAGACATTTATCGTAAAGTTTAAATCTTAACAAGACGAAACTTTTAACCAGATAGCGATCTAAGTGGGAGCTCTTTGGCAAAAAATAATCAACTCTTTCCCGAAATGTGAGTCCTAAAAATAACTTTTTCTATTATTTTCTAAGTTTCATATGTCAGTTATGTAGTAATTTTCAATATAATCCTGATCAGTAGGGCAAATTACCTAGATGTTCAGCCCTCAACGTCATTTGGGGTAAATGACCTAGATTTTAAGTCCATTATATTTCTAATCACCACCACATAAAGTCTTCTACGACTGAGATGTCACGAATTCTGGGACCGCTAACGACATATCTCGACTCGGACTGAAGACAAATATCACGAGAATGATCATTATTTTACAGAGCCTTCCCATAGTGACTTAAGTATAAACATTGTCACTGGGTTTGATAATGTAAGAAATGAATACATAAATAAATATAATTTATGACGTTGAGTGTTAAGGAGACTGAAATATAATCATCTTTCCACCGGGCGAAGCCGGGTACTACTGCTAGTACGATATATAATATTTTCGATTGCAAATACACACTATATATGCATAACATAATAACGAGGGAGTAGTTATAAATCAATAAATACAAAAAATCACAGTCAGTCTGAATGACTGGACTTGATATCATTTTAAATGCTACACATGCACCAAGCGGTACTATGACGTCACACACCTCAGTGCATTCTCGGTATATTTCGTGACGTTGCCGTAACGTAACGATGAATTCGACTAAATCATTCAAAATGATAAAAATCAAGCACAAAAAATTGAACCTGCTTGGATTTGATCCACGAACCTCTAGATTATAAGTCTTGGACGATACCACTACGCTGCACACGCCCTGTACTAACACTAGGTTTACAATTGGTTTAGTATAACTGCATACGTTGTTGCCAAAGTCATTCATCAAGAACTCGCCCTAGCCCGACCTCTCATACACGACAGGATGCCTTATTACAAATACTCTCCAGAAAGTGTGCTGGAAAACGAAGATTATACGCTGTATTGGGATCGCACTATTCAAACTGACAAAACAACTCCTCATAATAGACCATATATATCTTTAACTGATAATGAGAACCACCACACCTACTTGATTGACATATCTGTTCCGAATGACCATAATTTCCACCATAAATACAGAGAGAAGGTTGATAAATATACTCCTCTAGCTATGGACGAGGCCAGAATCTGGAGACAAAAGAATGTGGTGATCCTTTTTTCCCACTGGCCTGAAACCTAAATCCTTTTCAGTAAATCTAGCCACACTAAATCTTCCCATATACACCCACACTATTGCACAAAGGCTATAATTCTGAATACCTGCAGCATCGTTAGAGGATTTTTGAATATACACTAGGATTTTCTTGGACCCTCTTGTGAAAAGGAGACGTGAAAGATAACATTACTGAAAGAGAAAAATAACTGTCAAACGTCTATCTACTATATAAAGCTCAAATACCACTCACTCACTCACTGACTGACTCATTCATTCATCACGAAATCTCAGAAACCACCGAACGGATTGGAATGAAATTGGGTATGCAGCTTCCTCAAGGGCCGCAAACGCCCACTAAGAAAGGATTTTTTTAAATCAGGTTCTAAAGGGGTGTTAAAGGGGGTAGACCTGCATTTCATTGAATAGCAATATCTCTCGATTGGGTTCATTGGGGGATGTGATACTCTGCATATAAACTCATCATTAAAAACAAGAAGTTCCGTGACGAACTAAACAGCCTACTTTTCTTAAAATTTAAGAGTCCTGCCAATGATTAATCTATTTGGATCTATCTAGAATAATGACGAAATTAAGTTGGTAATATCGAAATTTCTAATTAGTTCGAAATACTGTATACCTGGCATAATGTAGCCTAATAGAGAACTACAGTTGGCAGCCCTTGTGACTGAATACATTCTTAGTTCCATCTCTTAAGGTACAGAATACAAAATTTGGTTGAAGTCCAATGGATATCATGGACGTTACATGCAGTTAAACATTGTATCTAACAGTGCGCGTAAAATCATGTTGGCAACAATGACGTACATGTATTGGTCAGAAATAACCTGAGATAATATGATCTATTGTTGTGTCAATTTTGAATGAAATCCATTAGTTAGTATAGAAGTTACATGCATTTAAAAATTCGACCTGTCAGCAGGCTTAGAATCATGTTGGCAGCACTGGCGTAGGCCTATATTAGTTACTACAAATTATTCTAGAATGCCAGGTACTATACGTGTGCAAAGTTTAGAGCTATTGCCTTGCATACTTTCTGATATATTGATATTAGAGTAACAAAAATAGAGACATTATTTATTAACTGTTGGCAGCCCTGGTTACTCTTAGGAATCGACATAGTCATATCTATTATGGTACACATAGCACACACGAAATTTGGTTGAAATCCAAATGATAGTATAGAAGTTACATGTATTTAAAGTTAGACTTCTCAGCAGGTTTAGAATCATGTTGGTAGCACTGACGTATATAAGTTACTCCAAATTAATATAAAATATCAGGTACTATACGTGTGCATAGTTTAAAGCTGTCGGCTTGCATACTTTCTGACATATGGGTATTTGGATAAAAAAGTGAGAGCATTTATTAACAGTGGGCAGCCCTGGTGGCTCTTAAGAATGTGCTCAGTCATATCTGTTTACGTACACATAGCACATACGAAATTTGGTTGAAATCCATTTGGTAGTGTAGAAGTTATATGCATTTAAAATTTGGACCTATCAGCAGGCTTATAATAATTTTGGCAACACTGCCATATATGGCCTCCTGGAAATTAAAGTGCAATATTATTACCTATACGTGTGCCAATTTTGAAATAGCTCCCATATCTTCAGAGATATCCAACATGGGGCTCATATTTCAATTGCGATTTTTCAGCAGTTGGTAGCACTGAGATCATTTTCAAATATGGCCGTGAGATATTCAGGTATAGGTCTTTACTGCTACCAAATTTTGTTTCGATTGATGCAGCCGTTTAGGAGTTGATACGGGGGTGGGACACACAAACAGCCAGCCAGACAAACAGACAGACAGACAGACAGACAGAAGGACAGACAGACAGACACACATTTGCCCGATCTCATAAGTCTACTTTTTCCTCATTTTTGCAAAATGTGAAAAGTAGGCTAATAATAAGACACATGTCTGAGGGTTTTTCGATGTGGTGTATATTATGTGGAGAAAGGGGAGAAAAAGTGGGGGTTGAAGGATTCCTAACGGAGCGTGTATCTCTTAAGCGACATAGGCGAGGAGTTTGGAACTCAGAGGAAAAAAATCAGCATAAAAAATAAGTAAATAGGTGTTTGACCGTTTTTTCATAAATCCACCTTAAGGGGCCCACGGGGAGGGGTGAAATTATTGGGGGGGGGGGGGGGCGTAATATGTCTGAGTGTAAAATTATACATGGCCTATGTTGTAGACAATAACACATTACATCTTTTTTGTCTCTTGCTATTTCATCATACGACGAATACTTAGGGTGTTATTAATGCTTTTGTACTTTTTGGCCGGAATTTTCTAAGTCACAGGAATGACATAAAAATTGATTCGATTGAAATTACAAAAAATAGTTTTTTATATACTTTTATTATATTTTTCACGTGTTTAAGGGTACGAAACCAACATGATATTTTGATGTTTTTTTTTCGTCGCATGCATTTTTGGTTTCAGGTGATAGAATTATTTTCCACGAGGACCGATGCTAGCTACTAGCTGAAGTACCCGTGCTTCGCTACGCGACATAAATAAATTAAAATGTGAAGGTGGCAGTTAAAACAGGGGATAGGCGAGGTGCTGCGCAGAGGGAGATTAAGGATGGAATATTTTGTCCAACTACACCGCTCGGCGTTGACCGTGTTTTATAGCACAAATTTAGGTCTAACTCGCTAACCGTTGGAAATACCTTTCGGATAGAAAATGTAATTTTAAACCTCGTATATGCCATCAGAAGTTTACTATTTCTTAGCGTTCTCTTTTTATTTGAAATGGAAATATGAACGTTTGAAACCAAAGGGTATAGTGACGACAATATAATGGTCGCCATCTTTAAATAGTAGAAGTATTGAAATCAAAAGTAACCTATATGTTAACCAGGCAAATCAGCTACTTCCATGTAAAATTCATGTAAATCGGACCAGTGATACTTACGTGATTCAGTAATACACAGACACACATCATCTCATTTTTAGCCTCGCTTCGCTCGCGTCATAGTCGAGTCATATTGTTATTCAATGAAATGCAGGTTTAACCCCTTTAACACCCCTTTAAAACCTGAATTTCCAAAAATCCCTCCTTAGTAGACGTTTTCGACACACAACAAACATATCCCCAAAATATAATTCTTCTAACTTTAATAGTTTTGGTTGGTCGAAGAGAGTGAACATCCGAAAATCCTTCCAGAATTTCACCACTCCACATAGGCCCCTTAAATTGCATTTATGAAAAAACGGTCGAACACCATGTCGTATTTAATTTATTTATTTATTTATTTATTTTTAAGCTGTTTGACTTCCTCTGAGTTTCAAACTCCGCGCCTATGTCGTTTAAGAGATACACGCTCCGTTAGGAATCATTCAACCTCACTTTTCATCCTTTCACCTCATAATATACACCACATCGAAAAACCATTAGACATGAGTCATTATTTTTAATGATTAGTATATATGCCAAGTATCACATCCCCAAACGAAACCACTCGTGAGATATTGTTATTCAATGAAATGCACGTTTACCCCCTTAACACCTCTTTAGAACCCGAATATCAAAAACTCTTTCCTTAGTGGACGTTTTAGACATACAACGAACATATCCCCAAAATTTCATGTTTCTAACTTCAATAATTTTGGCTGGGCGATGATGAGTGGGTGAGTCAGTCAGGACCCTTTCTTTCATTTATTTTTGATAATTTCACCCTTCCCATCAACCCCTTAAATTGGATTTATGAAACAAACGGTCGAACACCTATTTACATATTTAAAGCTGTTTTCCGCCTGAGTTTGATGAGTGAGTAAGTGAGTCAATCAGTTAGGACACTTTCTTTCCTGTTTTTTTCCCCAGAATTTCACCCCTCTCCAAGGGCCCCGTAAATTGGATTAATGAAAAAAAAACCGGTCGAACACCTATTTACTTGTATTTTAAGCTGTTTTTCCCGCCGAATTTCAAACTTCTCGCCTATGTCGTTTCAGAGATACACGCTCCGTTAAGAATCCCTCAACCCCCAATTTTCACCCCTTTCACCTCATAATATACACCACATCGATAAACCCTTAGACATATGTTTGATTATTTTTAATGATTAGTTTATATACCGAATATCACATCCCCAAAAAACAACTCATGAGATATCGTTATTCAATGAAATGCACGTTTACCCCCTTAACACCTTTTTAAAACCCGAATGAACAAAATTCATTCCTTAGTTGACGTTTTCGACATACAGCGAACATATTCCCAAAATTTCATGTTTCCAACTTTAATAGTTTTCGCTGGCCATGATGAGTGAGTGAGTCAGACAGGCCATTTTCTTTCAATTATTTTTACCAGAATTTCACCCCTCCCCATGGGCCCCTTATATTGGATTGATGAAAAAACGCTTGAACACCTATTAACTTATTTTTTAAGCTGACTTTTTCCTCTGAGTTTGATGAGTGAGTGAGTGAGTTAGTCAGTCAGTTAGGACACTTTCTCTTATCCCCCACCCCAGAATTTCACCCCACCCCATTGGCCCCTTAAGTTAATTTATGAAAAACGGTCGAACACCGATTTACTTACTTTTTAAGCTGATTTTTTTTCGCTGAGTTTCAAATTTCTCGCCTATATCGTTTAAGAGATAGGCCTACACGCTCTGTTAGGAATCCTTCAACCCCCACTTTTCACCCCTTTCACCTCATAATAATACACCACATCAAAAAACCCTTAGACACATGTCTGCTTATTTTTATTGATTAGTTTATATGCCGAGTATCACATCCACAAATGAAACCACTCGTGAGATATTGTTATTCAATGAAATGCAGGTTTAACCCCCTTAAGACCCCTTTAGAACCTGAAGATCAAAAAATCCACCCTTAGTGTACGGTTTTGACATACAACGAACATATCTCCGAAATGCCATGTTTCCAACTACAATATTTTTGGCTGGGCGATGATGAGTGAGTGAATGAGTCAGGACATTTTCTTTCAATTTTTTTTCCTTCAGAATTTCAGCCCTCCCGATGAACCCCTTCAATTTGATTGATAAAAAAACTGTCGAACAGCTATTTATGTACTTTAAAGCAGTTCCCCCCCCCTCTTAGTTTGATGAGTGAGTAAGTCAGTCAATCAGTTAGGACCCTTTCTTTCCTGTCCCCCCCCCCCGAATTTCACCCCTCCCCATGGGCCCCTTAAATTGGATTTATGAAAAAAAGGTCAAACACATATTTACTTATTTTTATGCTGATTTTTTCCACTGAGTTTCAAACACCTCGCCTATGTCGTTTAAGAGATACACGCTCCGTTAGGAATCTTTCAATCCCCAATTTTCACCCCTTTCACCTCATAATGTACACCACATCGAAAAACCCTCAGACACGTGTTTTCTTGCTTTTTAATGATGAGTTTATATGCCGTGTATCACATCCCCCAATGAAACCAATCGGGAGATATTGTTATTCAATAAAATGCAGGTTTAACCCCCTTCAGAAACCCTTTAGAACCTGAATATCCGAAAACCCTCCCTTACTAGACGGTTTTGACACACAATGAACATATCCCCAAACTGTCATGTTTCTAACTTCAATAATTTTGGCTGGGCTATGATGAGTGAGTGAGTTAGTCAGGTCATTTTCTTTCAATTTTCTTTTCTCAGAATTTAACCCCTCCCCGTGAACTCCTTAAAATTTATTTATGAAAAAAAAACAAACCTGTCGAACAGCTATTTACTTACTCTAAAGCAGTCCCCCCCCCCCCCCCTGAGTTTGATGAGTGAGTCAGTCAATCAATCAGTTAGGACACTTTCTTTCCTGTCCCCCCCCCAGAATTTCACCCCCCCCCCATGGGCCCCTTAAATTGGATTTATGAAAAAACGGTCAAAGACATATTTACTTCTTTTTTATGTTGATCTTTTTTCGCTGAGTTTCAACTCCTCGCCTATCTCGTCGGAGATACACGCTCCGTTAGGAATCTTTCAATCCCCACTTTTTACCCCTTTCACCTCAATACATACACCACATCGAAAAACCCTCAGACACGTGTCTTCTTATTTTTAGCCTATTTTCAATTTTGAAAAAATAGGCTTATGAGATCACCTTTTGTCCGTGTGTGTGTGCGCGCGTGTGTGTGTGTGTGTGTGATTCGTGTGTGTGTCCCCCCTAATAAAATCTAAACGGCAGGAGCGATTTCAATGAAACTCGGAAAGTTCATAGCACTATTCCCGGCAACCTCGACCGTGCCCTTCAAATTTTGTTACGACTCACCAATCCAACATGGCGGCTGTGCGAAATATTTCACCAGCATTCAATATCTCCGAAACTATTACCGATATTACCCTGACATTTTCTAATGTGATAGAGGGAACTACTATAAGTTCACTTATGTGACTTTTGAAAACCTGGTAACTACAAAACCAACATGGAGGCCAAGCGAATTTGCGACTTTTAAACAGTCGTTTATCGCGATTTGACCAACCAAACGCAATGAAACTTGGTACAGTATATGTAAATACCCATTCTAATGCACCAACATCTAACTTCGTTCAATTGTTCACATAATCACAAGATGGCGGATGTGCGAAATATTTCACCGGCATTCTATATCTCTGAAACTATTAGCGGTATCTCCCTAAAATTTTGTACGGAGATAAAGGACACTACCGGAAGTCCATCTATAAGACTTTCAAAAACCGGTTAACTACAAAACGAACATGGCGGCCAAGCGAATTTGAAAATTTTAAATAGACCTTTCTCGCGATTTAATGTTCCAAGCGCTCTGAAACCTGGTACAGGAAATATTTATACACATTGTAATCCACTGGTATCTAATTTAGTTCAATTGTTTACATAACCTCAATATGGCGGCAGTGCGAATTTTAAAATTAAGTTTTTTTATTTCTTGTGATGTAGTCATGCGATCGAAGTGAAAGTTTGAATAATGAACCTACGCAATAATTTTCCTTTAATGGTACATGACTCTATGGCCTATACATTTAACAATCCAACATGGCGACCATCCGAAATATTTAGACGATACTGAATATCTACGAATCTATTTTAGCAATCAAACTGCATTTTTTAATGTTCATAGGGGCTATGAACTTAAGTTCACCTATAGGACTGTAAATAACCTGGTGATCATAAATCCAACATGGCGGTGACGCGAATTATAAATATTCACATGGACGTTTCTCGCAATTTAACCATCCGCGTGCAGTGAAACTTGGTACAATAAATGCTTATACGAATGTTAATCCACTGGCATCTAATTTATTTCAGTTGTTTCCATAACCTCAAGATGGCAGCTGTGCAAAATTTTAAAATCTCTTTGTTTTTTCTTGTGTCCTAACTATGCGATTGAAGTTTGAATACTACAAGTTCACAATAATCTGCATGTAACAGTACATAACACTAGGACCTACATATATAAAATCCAACATGGCGACCATCCGAAATATTTAGTCGGTTCTCAATATCTACGAATCTATTACAGCAATCAAACAGAAATTGTGTATGTTGATAGTGGCAATTAACATAAGTAGGATATATGAAAATAGGCTGTATAGTTCTTCACGGAACTACTTGTTAATGTTGAGTTTATATGTCGAGTATCACATCTCCCTATGAAACCAATCGGGAGATATTGCTATTCAATGAAATGCAGGTCTACCCCCTTAAAACCCCTTTAGAACCTAAATATCCAAAAATCCTCTCTCAGTGAGCATTTGCGGTCCTTGAGGAAGCTGCATACCAAATTTCATTCCAATCCGTTCGGTGGTTTCTGGGATTTCGTGATGAATGAATGAGTGAGTGAGTGAGTGAGTGGTATTTGACAAATATATAGTAGTGTCAAGTCTTTGTTATGCTAAACTCGGTTGGCAGTGCTGTGTGAGCAGTTGAGTAACTAACGGGATTTCAAGTAAAGATGCTCATTTTCTATACCGGTAGTGCAGAGCGCAACTGGCATCCAGACGGCCGTTTCTCGACTTGAGCTATGTTGCCATGGGAACTATCTGCCTAGCCATTCCTTCATGAGGATATTTTGTGATTTGATTAGCCTGTGCTTGAGTGCATTAGGGCCGAAATCAGAAGAATGAGAAAGACTATCGAAAATTCATGTAGCCAGCGGTTCCTTCTGGGTCCTAAACTATGTGTATGCAAAATTTGGTTCCGTATACAAATCTACACCGTTCCACCAATCTCAACCAAATTTTGCATACACTTAGTTTAGGACCCAGAAGGAACCGCTGCCTACATGAATTTTCGATAGTATTTCTCATTCTTCTGATTTCGTCCCCTTTGCACTCAAGCACAGGCTAATCAAATCACAAAAAAAGTCCTCTCGGCACGCCGGAAGGCGGAGGTAGATTTCACCGGACAAACTTGGGGATAGGCGAAAATAGGCAGAATATGCAGATTTTCGTAGAAGGATCAGACCTCATTTAATGCGAGAAGGTATTTTATAATTGGAGCTTAACTAACTTTGTTTTTCGTCATTTTATGCTTATTTTAAACATTTTATTGTCTTATGGGAACGGTAACCTTCTTGTCATTTGGGGTCCATTTTTATACTTGTGGTCACACTGTCCTTATGCTAGGTTTCGACACTGATGTGCAACTATGTAACGGTCTGTTACTTCTTCACGCAAAATTATATCTACCGCAGAGATTTTGGTTGGTTCCTCAGTTTAGGGGCTGCGACAACGCGGTCATGTAACCCCGTGTACTTTGGGATGGCTGTATTAGTCTGTAATTCAGGTAAGGACTGCAGACGGTCAATTTCAAGCAGTAGTTACTAATGTTGCTACCAGGTACTACCGTCAACGACACCTAGCTGTGAACTTGGCTACTAGATGCCACCGCAACCAGCAACTCGCAACGAACGTTGGAACTTCCCCTCCAAAGGAAAGCATACTGAGGGATTTTTGGCGCTCTTAGAAAATCCGACGACTTCGGCCGGCTTTGAACTCGCGACCTTGGGCATAAACATTCAGCATGCTACCAGTTACGTCACCGAAGCCGCTTCACACTTAGATGGAAATCTGAATCTGATCTCGTGCAAGTGCGTTATCTTGGCAACGTCTGATGGCTCATCCCTCATCAATTTAGTAGTGTTGCCATGGCAACCACTGATAGGTCTTGGCATTTTCTTATAATTCCGAAATTATTTTTCTCATCCCTTGGCATAATGGTGGGTTATATCAAAAATTCTTTCAGACAAAAGTTTTAGGTAATTATTATGGGAATATTGTCCATTTTGTACGGTTTTGATATTGTGCCTATTAAGAGAGATATGATTAATGTTTCCCGAAAAACCCACTTTTTCCCACCCCTTTGGTCAATGGTTGGTGCTATAAAAAAAACTCTTCAAACATACATTTTTGGGCTTTATCCGACACATAGTATGAATGTTGAACGGATTCGATATTTCACATATTAAGAGAGTTATATCAATATTTCACTTTTTCGAAAAAAAAGCCCCCCATTTTCACCCCCCAACGACCGATTTAGCCCAGTAACGAACTCGACCGAGATTTTATAGGTATACGTATTCGGTAAAAAATTCAAAGTGATTGGTACAAAATTACGGCAGTTATCGTGTCCACAATAAACTGATATACATATACATACATAAATTATATATAACTTTTGAACTGACGGTGGTTTTGGGGCCTGGGGATGTGAAACGCGAAGATATGTCGAAATTTTCCGGAAGTCGAAACATGGTACCCATTGCAACAGTTAGCTTTCTAACGAAATCTACCTCTGGTTGGTTCCTCAGTTTAGGGGCTGCGACAACGCGGTCATCTAACCCCGTGTACTTTGGGTGAGTGTAGAATCTGTCTGATACACGGTGTGAATTGTAATGGCTGTATTAGTCTTAATTCATGTAAGTACTGCAGACGGTCAATTTCAAGCAGTAGTTCCTAATGTTGCTACCAGGTACAACCGTCAACGACACCTAGCTGTGAACTTGGCTACTAGATGCCACCCCAACCATCAACTCGCAACGAACGTTGGAACTTCCCCTCCAAAGGAAAGCATACTGAGGGATTCTAGTGCTCTTAGAAAATCCGACGACTTCGGCCGGCTTTGAAACCGCGACATTGGGCATAGACATTCAGCATGCTACCAGTTACGTCACCGAAGCCGCTTCCCACTTTATCAGGCGGCTTTGGTGGCGTAGTCGGTAACATGCTGAGCTTCTATGCCCAAGATACCGGGTTCAAACCCGGCCGAAGCCGTCGGATTTTTTAAGAGCGTTAAATATCCCTCAGTATGCCTTCCTTCGGAGGGGAAGTAAAGCCGGCGGTCCCATGTCATAGATTTAGGGCATGTTAAAGATCCTTCCACTAATTGCACCTGTGTGAAGCTAAATTGGATAGGTTAAGAATGTATACAACGCTCTTAGGTTTCTATGTTCGTTGCCAAGAGCCGACTGCGGCGGCGTCTAGTAGCTCAGTTCTGAACTTGGCCTCGTAGTCGTTGACAGTGGCGCTTGGCGGCAAAAGTAGGAACTATCTGAAAAATTGTTAGTTGCAGTACTTAAATTAACAAACAGATAACACACACTAATACAGTCATCACAATTAACACCGGTTATCAGACAGATTCTACACACACCCAAAGTACACGGGGCTACATGACCGCGTTGTCGCAGCCCCTAAACTTAAGAACCAACCAACCAACCACTTAATCAGATGGAAATACTGAATCTGATCTCGTGCAAGTGCGTTGTCATGGCAACGTCTGATGGTCCATGCCTCATCAATTTAGTAGTGTTGCCATGGCAACCACTGATAGCTCTTGGCATTTTCTTATAATTCCGAAATCATTTTTCTCGTCCCTTGGCGTAATGGTGGGTCATATCAAAAATTCTTTCAGACAAAAGTTTTAGGTAATTATTAGGGGAATATTGTCCATTTTGTACGGTTTTGATATTGTGCCTATTAAGAGAGATATGATTAATGTTTCCCGAAAAACCCACTTTTTTCCACCCCTTTGGTCAATGGTTGGTGCTATCAAAAATCTTATTTGACATAAATTTTTGGCACTTATCCGACACATATTATGAACTTTGAATGGATTCGATATTGCACGTATTAAGATAGTTATAGCGAAATTTCACTTTTTCGAAAAAAGCCCCCCATTTTCACCCCCTTCGACCGATTTAGCCCAGTAACGAACTCGACCGAGATTTTATAGGTATACATCTTCGGTAAAAAATTCGAAGTAATTGGTGCAAAATTACGGCAGTTATCGTGTCCACAAGAAACTGATATACATATATATATACATATATATATATATATATATACATATATATATATATATACATAAATTATATATAAACTTTTGAACTGACGGTGGTTTTGGGGTCTGGGGGATGTGAAACGCGAAGATATGTCGAAATTTTCCGGAAGTCGAAACATGGGACCCATTGCAATAGTTAGCTTTCTAATGAAATCTACCTAAAATATCCTCATGAAGGAATGGCTAGGCAGATAGTTCCCATGGCAACATAGCTCAAGTCGAGAAACGGCCGTCTGGATGCCAGTTGCGCTCTGCACTACCGGTATAGAAAATGAGCATCTTTACTTGAAATCCCGTTAGTTACTCACCTACTCACACAGCACTGTCAACCGACTTTAGCATAACAAAGACTTGACACTTGCTTGCTTGAGTCTTCAGTCTTTTGACTGGTTTGATGCAGCCCTCCATGCCTCCCTGTCCTGAGCTAATCGTTTCATCTCTACATAGCTACCACACCCTACATCCGAGGCAATCTGTTTAACATATTCTAACCTTGGTCTACCCCTACAGTTCTTGTCCTCGACCCTTCCTTCCATAACTAAGCTTGCTATTCCCGGGTGTCTCAGTATGTGTCCTACCAACCTATCTCTTCTCTTCAATAGCAGTTGCCAGAAATATCTCTCCTCTCCCACTCGTCTTAATACCTCTTCGTTTGTAACCCTATCTACCCATCTGATCTTCATCATTCTCCTGTAACACCACATTTCAAATGCTTCAATTCTCCTCTTTTCTGCTGCACCAATAGTCCAAGTTTCACTTCCATAGAGCGACACACTCCAGACAAAGGCTTTCAAAAATGACTTCCTAATACCTAAATCTATATTCGATGTCAGCAGATTCCTTCTTTGTAGAAATGCTTTCTTTGCCTGAGCCAACCTACTTTTTATATCCTCTTTGCTTCGTCCATCACTGGTTATTCTGCTTCCTAAGTAACAGAAGTCTCCTACTTCCTTCAGCTTTTCACCTGCCAATTTGATCTCCATAGAGGTTTCTGGTTTATTTCGGCTGCATTCCAGTATTTTTGTTTTACATTTATTAATTTTCATCATGAATTCTTTCCGTAAGACGGAGTCCATACCATTCAAAAACTCATTTAAATCCTCAGGCTTGTCGGCCAAGATGACGATGTCATCAGCAAATCTCAGAGTTGAAATTATTTCTCCTTGAATCTTCACTCCCACTTTATTTTTTTCTCTAATTTCCTTCATTGCTTGTTCAATGTAATGATTGAAAAGTATGGGTGATAAGTTGCAGCCTTGCCTTACACCTTTCTGAATACCAGCTTCTCTCTCATGTCCTTCAACTCGAATGACTGCTGTCTGGTTTCTGTATAGATTATTTATCACCCTCCTATCCCTGTACTTTATTCCAATCGATTTCAAAATGTCAAACAATTTAGTCCAATCAACGTTATCAAAAGCCTTTTCTAAGTCAACAAAGGCCATGAACGTTCTCTTATCTTTCCTTATTCTACCTTCCAAAATCAGCCTTCCCTTGTTCCTACATTTCTTCTGAAACCAAACTGGTCTTCACCCAACTCCGTGTCTATCTGGCTTTCCATCCTCTTGTAAATTATTCTAGACAGGATCTTCTACTATATATTTGTCAAATACCACTCACTCACTCACTCACTCATTCATTCATCACGAAATCTCAGAAACCACCGAACGGATTGGAATGAAATTTGGTATGCTGCTTTCCCAAGGGCCGCAAATGCCCACTAAGAGAAGATTTTTGTATATTCAGGTTCTAAAGGGGTGTTAAGGGGGTAGACCTGCATTTCATTGATTAGCTATATCTCCCGATTGGTTTCATTGGGGGATGTGATACTCGGCACATAAACTCATCATTAAAAATAAGAAGGCACGAGTCTGAGGGTTTTTCGATGTGGCGTATATTATGAGGTGAAAGGGGTGAAAAGTGGGGATTGAAAGATTCCTAACGGAGCGTGTATCTCTTAAACGACATAGGTGAGGAGTTTGAAACTCAGCGGAAAAAATCAGCATAAAAAAGTAAATTTCATAAATCCAATTTAAGGGGCCCATGGTGAGGGGTGAAATTCTGGGGGGAGGGGGGGGGGGGCAGGAAGGAAAGTGTCCTAAGTGATTGACTGACTGACTCACTCATCAAACTCAGGGGGGAAAAACTGCTTTAAAGTAAGTAAATAGCTGGTCGAGAGTTTTTTTTTCATAAATCAAATTTAAGGGGTTCAAGGGGAGGGGTGAAATTATGAAAAAAGAAAATTGAAAGAAAATGTCCTGACTAACTCACTCACTCACTCACTCATCATCGCCCAGCCAAAATTATTGAAGTTAGAAACATGACAATTTGGGGATATGTTCCTTGTATGTCAAAACCGTCTACTAAGGGAGGATTTTCGGATATTCAGGTTCTAAAGGGATCTGCATTTCATTGAATAACAATATCTCCTGATTGGTTTCGTTGGGGGATGTGATACTCGCCACATAAACTCATCATTAAAAATAAGAAGACACGAGTCTGAGGGTTTTTCGATGTGGCGTATATTATGAGGTGAAAAGGGTGAAAAGTAGGGATTGAAAGATTCTTAACGGAGCGTGTATCTCTTAAACGACATAAGCGAGGAGTTTGAAACTCATCGGAAAAAATCAGCATAAAAATAAGTAAATATGTGTTTGACCGTTTTTTCATAAATCCAATTTAAAGGGCCCATGGGGAGGGGTGAAATTCTGGAAGGGGGGGGGGGGCAGGAAAGAAAGTGTCCTAACTGATTGACTGACTGACTCACTCATCACACTCAGGGGGGAAAAACTGCTTTAAAGTAAGTAAATAGCTATTCGACAGTTTTTTTTGATCAATCAAATTGAAGGGGTTCATCGGGAGGGGTGAAATTCTGAAGAAAAACAAATGAAAGAAAATGTCCTGACTCATTCACTCACTCATCATCGCCCAGCCAAAAATATTGAAGTTGGAAACATGGATTTTTGGGGATATGTTCGTTGTATGTCAAAACCGTACACTAAGGAGGGATTTTTTGTACATTCAGGCTCTAAAGGGGTCTTAAGGGGGTTAAACCTGCATTTCATTGAATAACAATATCTCACGAGTGGTTTCATTAGTGGATGTGATACTCGGCATATAAACTAATCATTAAAAATAAGCAGACATGTGTCTAAGGGTTTTTCGATGTGGTGTATTATTATGAGGTGAAAGGGGTGAAAAGTGGGGGTTGAAGGATTCCTAACGGAGCGTGTAGGCCTATCTCTTAAACGAAATAGGCGAGAAATTTGAAACTCAGCGAAAAAAATCAGCTAAATAAATAAGTAAATCGGTGTTCGACCGTTTTTTCATAAATTAATTTAGGGGCCAATGGGGTGGGATGAAATTCTGGGGGAAAAAGGAGAGAAAGTGTCCTAACTGACTGACTGACTCACTCACTCATCAAACTCGGGGGAAAAAGACAGCTTAAAAAATAAGTTAATAGGTGTTCAAGAGTTTTTTCATCAATCCAATTTAAGGGGCCCATGGGGAGGGGTGAAATTCTAGTAAAAAAAATTGAAAGAAAATGTCCTGTCTGACTCACTCACTCATCACGCCCAGCGAAAACTATTAAAGTTGGAAAAGTGAAATTTTAGGAATATGTTCGCTGTATGTCGAAAACGTCAACTAAGGAATGATTTTTCTTTATTCGGGTTTTAAAGAGATGTTAAGGGGGTAAACGTGCATTTCATTGAATAACGATATCTCATGAGTTGTTTCTTTGGGGATGTGATATTCGGTATATAAACTAATCATTAAAAGTAATCAGACATATATCTAAGGGTTTATCGATGTGGTGTATATTATGAGGTGAAAGGGGTGAAAATTGAGGGTTGAGGGATTCTTAACGGAGCGTGTATCTCTTAAACGACATAGGCGAGAAGTTTGAAATTCGGCGGGAAAAAACAGCTTAAAATACCAGTAAATAGGTGTTCAACCGGTTTTTTTTCATAAAACCAATTTAAGGGGCCCTTGGAGAGGGGTGAAATTCTGGGGGGGGGGGGGAACAGGAAATTAAGTGTCCTAACTGATTGACTCACTTACTCACTCATCAAACTCGGGGGGAAAACAGCTCTAAATAAGTAAATAGGTGTTCGATCGTTTGTTTCATAAATCCAATTTAAGGGGTTCATGGGGAGGGATGAAATTATCAAAAATATATGAAAGAAAATGTCCTGACTCACTCACTCACTCATCATCGCCAAGCCAAAATTATTGAAGTTAGAAACATGAAATTTTGGGATATGTTCGTTGTATGTCGAAAACGTCCACTAAGGAAAGAGTTTTGAATATTCAGGTTCTAAATAGGTGTTAAGGGGGTAAACGTGCATTTCATTGAATAACAATATCTCGCGAGTGGTTTCATTTGGATATGTGATACTTGGCATATATACTAATCATTAAAAATAAGCTGACACATGTCTAATGGTTTTTCGATCTAGTGTATATTATGAGGTGAAAGGGATGAAAAGTGGGGGTTGAAAGATTCTTAACGGAGCGGGTATCTCTTAAACGACATAGGCGAGGAGTTTGAAACTCGGAGGAAATCAATCAGCTTAAAAATAAATAAATAAATAAAATAAATAGGTGTTCGACCGTTTTTTTTCCATAAATCCAATTTAAGGGGCCTATGGGGAGGGGTGAAATTCTGGATGAAAAACGTCCACTAAGGAAGGATTTTTGGATGTTCACTCTCATCGACCAACCCAAACTATTAATGTTAGCAGAATTATATTTTGGGGATATGTTTGTTGTGTGTCGAAAACGTCTACTAAGGAGGGATTTTTGGATATTCGGGTTCTAAAGGGGTGTTAACGGGGTTAAACCTGCATTTCATTGAATAACAATATGACACGACTATGACGCGAGCGAAGCGAGTCTAAAAATGAGATGGTGTGTGTCTGTGTATTACTCGATCACGCAAGTACCACTGGTCCGATTTACATGAATTTTACATGGAAGTAGGTGATTTTCCTGGTTAACATATAGGTTACTTTTGATTTCAATACTTTGCACTATTTAAAGATGGCGACCATTTTAGTGACGTCACTACACCCTTTGTTTTAAAACTTTCATATTTCCATTTCAAATAAAAAGTGAACGCTAAGAAATAGCAAACTTTTGATGGCATATCCGAGGTTTAAAATTACATTTTCTATCCGAAAGGTATCTATCTCCAAGGTAGCGAGTAAAACCTAAATTCGTGCTATAAAACACTGTCAACGCCGAACGGAGTAGTTGGACAAAATATTCCATCCTTAATCTCCCTCTGCGCAGCACCTCGCCTATCCCCTGTTTTAACTGTCACCTCCACATTTTAATTTATTTATGACGCGTTGCGAAGCACGGGTACTTCAGCTAGTTCGATATATAAAAGAGAAAGTCTGTCTGTATGTATGTATGTATGTATGTATGTATGTATGTAGGTATGTGGGTTGGTTCCGTATACAAATCTACACCGTTCCACCAATCTCAACCATATTTTGCATACACATAGTTTAGGACCCAGAAGGAACCGCTGGCTACTTGAATTTTCGATAGTCTTTTTCATTCTTCTGATTTCGTCCCTTTTGCACTCAATCACAGGCTAATCAAATCATAAAATATACTCATGAAGGAATGGCAAGGCAGATAGTTTCCATGGCAACATAGCTCAAGTCGAGACACGGCCGACTAGATGCCAATTGCGCTCTGCACTACCGGTATAGAAAATGAGGATCTTTACTTGATATCCCGTTAGTTACTCAAGTGCTCACACAGCACTGTCAACCGAGTTTAGCATAACAAAGACTTGACACTATCTTCTTTCTAATATATATTTGTCAAATACCACTCACTCACTCACTCACTCACTCATTCATTTATTCATCACGAAATCTCAGAAACCACCGAACGGATTGGAATGATATCTGGTATGCAGCTTCCTCAAGGGCCGCAAATGCCCACTAAGAGAGGATTTTTGGATATTCAGGTCCTAAACGGGTGTTAAGGGGGTAGACCTGCATTTCATTGAATGACAATATCTCCCGATTTGTTTCATAGGGGGACGTGATACTCGGTATATAAACTCATCATTAAAAAAAAATAAGGAGACACGTGTCTGAGGGTTTTTCGATGCGGTGTATATTATGAGGTGAAAGGGGTGAAAAGTGGGGATTGAAAGATTCCTAACGGAGCGTGTATCTCTTAAACGACATAGGCAAGGAGTTTGAAACTCAGCGAAAAAAAATCAACATAAAAAAGAAGTAAATATGTGTTGACCGTTTTTTGATAAATCCAATTTAAGTGGCCCATGGGGAGAAATGAAATTCTGGGGGGGGGGGTAAGCAAAGAAAGTGTCCTAACTGATTGACTGACTGACTTACTCATCAAAGTCAGGGGGGAAAAACTGCTTTAAAGTAAGTAAATAGCTGTTCGACAGTTTTTTTTTTCATAAATACAAATTTAAGGGGTTTATGGAGAGGGGTGAAATTCTGAAAAAGAAAATTGAAAGAAAATGTCCTGACTCACTCACTCACTCACTCATCATCGCCCAGCCAAAATTATTGAAGTTAGAAACATTACAGTTTGGGGATATGTTCATTGTATGTCAAAACCGTCTACCAAGGGAGGATTTTCGGATATTCAGGTTCTAAAGGGGTCTTAAGGGGGTTAAACCTGCATTTCATTGAATAACAATATCTCCCGATTGGTTTCATTGGGGGATGTGATACTCGGCATATAAACGCATCATTAAAAAGTAACAAGACACGTGTCTGACGGTCTTTCGATGTGTTAATGATGTGAAAGGGGTGAAAAGTGGGGATTGAAAGATTCCTATCGGAGCGTGTATCTCTTAAACGACATAGGCAAGGAGTTTGAAACTCAGCGGAAAAAATGCATAAAAATAAGTAAATATGTGTTTGACCGTTTTTTCAAAAGTCCAATTTAAGAGGCCCATGGGGAGGGGTGAAATTCTGGGGGGGGGGGACAGGAAAGAAAGTGTCCTAACTGATTGACTGGCTGACTCACTCATCAAACTCAGGGGGGAAAAACTGCTTTAACGTAAGTAAATTGCTTTCCGACAGGTTTTTTTTTTCAAACAAATTGAAGGGGTTCATCGAGAGGGGTGAAATTCTGAAGAAAAAAAATTGAAAGAAAATGTCGTGACTCATTCACTCACTCATCATCGCCCAGCCAAAAATATTGAAGTTGGAAACATGACACTTCGGGGATATGTTCGTTGTCTGTCAAAACCGTACACTAAGGGAGGTTTTTTGGATATTCATGTTCTAAAGGGGTCTTAAGGGGTTTAAACCTGCATTTCATTGAATAACAATATCTCACGAGTGGTTTCATTTGTGGATGTGATACTCGGCATAAAAACTAATCATTAAAAATAAGCAGACATGTGTCTAAGGGTTTTTCGATGTGGTGTATTATTATGAGGTTAAAGGGGTGAAAAATGGGGGTTGAAGGATTCCTAACGGAGCGTGTAGGCCTATCTTTTAAACGACATAGGCGTGAAATTTGAAACTCAGCGAAAAAAAATCAGATTAAACGTAAGTAAATCGGTATTCGACTGTTTTTTCATCAATTAATTTAAGGGGCCAATGGGGTGGGGTGAAATTCTGGGGGAAAAATGAGAGAAAGTGACCTAACTGACTAACTCACTCACTCATCAAACTCAGGGGAAAAATACAGCTTAAAAAATATAGTTAATAGGTGTTCAAGCGTTTTTTCATCAATCCAATTTAAGGGGTCCATGGGGAGGGGTGAAATTCTGGTAAAAATAATTGAAAGAAAATGTCCTGTCTGACTCAATCTCATCACGCCCGGCGAAAACTATTAAAGTTGGAAACTTCAAATTTTGGGAATATGTTCGCTGTATGTCGAAAACGTCAACTAAGGAATGATTTTTGTTTATTCGGGTTTTAAAGAGGTGTTAAGGGGGTTAACGTGCATTTCATTGAATAACGATATCTCATGAGTTGTTTCTTTGGGGATGTGATATTCGGTATATAAACTAATCATTAAAAATAATCAGACATACGTCTAAGGGTTTATCGATGTGGTGTATATTGTGAGGTGAAGGGGGTGAAAATTGGGGGTCGAGGGATTCTTAACGGAGCGTGTATCACTGAAACGACATAGGCGAGAAGTTTGAAATTCGGCGGGGAAAAACAGCTTAAAATATAAGTAAATAGATGTTCGACCGTTTTTTTCATAAATCCAATTTACGGGGCCCCTGGAGAGGGGTGAAATTCTGTGGAAAAAAAACAGGAAAGAAAGTGTCCTAACTGATTGACTCACTTACAAACTCATCAAACTCAGGGGGAAAACAGCCTTAAATAAGTAAATAGGTGTTTGACCGTTTGTTTCATAAATCAGATATAAGCGGTTCATGGGGAGGGGTGAAATTATCAAAAATAAATGAAATAAAATGTCCTGACTGACTCACTCACTCATCATCGCCGAGCCAAAATTATTGAAGTTAGAAACATGAAATTTTGGAGATATGTTCGTTGTATGTCGAAAACGTCCACTAAGGAAAGAGTTTTGGATATTCAGGTTCTAAAGAGGTGTTAAGGGGGTAAACGTGCATTTCATTGAATAACAATATCTCACGAGTGGTTTCATTTGGGGATGTAATACTTGGCACATATACTAATCAATAAAAATAAGCTGACACGTGTCTAATGGTTTTTCGATGTAGTGCATATTATGAGGTGAAAGGGATGACAATTGGGGGTTGAATGATTCCTAACGGAGCGTGTATCTCTTAAACGACATAGGCGAGGAGTTTGAAACTCGGATGAAATCAATCAGCTTAAAAATTAATAAATAAATAAATAGGTGTTCGACCGTTTTTTCATAAATGCAATTTAAGGGGCCTATGGGGAGGGGTGAAATTCTGGAAGAAAAACGTCCACTAAGGAAGGATTTTTGGATGTTCACTCTCATCGACCAACCAAAACTATTAAAGTTAGAAGAATTATATTTTGGGGATATGTTAGTTGTGTGTCGAAAACGTCTAGTAGGGTGGGATTTTTGGGTATTCAGGTTCTAAAGGGGTGTTAACGGGGTTAAACATGCATTTCATTGAATAACAATATGACACGACTTGACGCGAGCGAAGCGAGGCTAAAAATGAGATGGTGTGTGTCTGTGTATTACTCAATCACGCAAGTACCACTGGTCCGATTTATATGAATTTTACATGGATGTAGCTGATTTACCTTGTTAACATATAGGTTACTTTTGATTTCAATACTTTGCACTATTTAAAGATGGCGACCATTTTAGTGACGTCACTACACCCTTTGGTTTCAAACTTTCATATTTTCATTAAAAAAAAAAAAAAGAGAACGCTAAGAAATAGCAAACTTTTGATGGCATATACGAGGTTTAAAAATACATTTTCTATCCGAAAGGTATCTCCAACGGTTAGCGAGTAGAACCTAAATTTGTGCTATAAAACACGGTCAACGCCGAGCGGTGTAGTTGGACAAAATGTTCCATCCTCAATCTCCCTCTGCGCAGCACCTCGCCTATCCCCTGTTTTAACAGTCACCTTCACATTTTAATTTATTTATGACGCGTAGCGAAGCACGGGTACTTCAGCTAGTAAGATATAAAGCTCGAATACCACTGACTGACTCACTGACTCATTCATTCATCAGGAAATCTCAGAAACCACCGAACGGATTGGAGTGAAATTTGGTATGCAGCTTCCTCAAGCGCCGCAAACGCCCACTAAAAAAGGATTTTTAGCCTATTTTCAATTTTGAAAAAAAAAATAGGCTTATGAGATCACCTTTTGTCCGTGTGTGTGTGTGTGAGGAGGGTGTGTGTGTGTCCCCCTAATAAAATATAAACGGCTGGAGCGATTTCAATAGAAACTCGGTAAGTTCATAGCACTATTCCGGCCGACCCCGACCGTGCCCTTCAAATTTTGTTACGTCTCACCAATCCAACATGGCGGCTGTGCGAAATATTTCACCAGATTTCAATATCTCCGAAACTATTCCCGATATCACCCTGGATTTTTTTACGGTGGTAAAGGGAACAACTAAAAGTTCACCTATGTGACGTTTGTAAAAGTGGTAACTACACAACCAACATGGCGGCCACGCGAATTTGCGACTTTTAAATAGACGTTTCTCGCGATTTAAACAACCAAACGCAATAAAACCTGGTACAGTATATGTTTGTAAACATTGTAATGCACCGACATCTAACTTGGTTCAATTGTTTACATAACCGCAAGATGGCGGATGTGCAAAATATTTCACCGGCAGTCTATATCTCTGAAACTATTATGGGAATCACCCTGAAATGTTGTACAAAGATTAAGGGCACTACTGAAATTTCATCTACAAGGCTTTCAAAAACCGGTTAACTACAAAACGAACATGGCGGCCAAGCGAATTTGAAAATTTTAAATATACCTTTCTCGCGATTTATTGTTCCAACCGCAATGAAATCTGGTACAGGAACTGTTCATACACATTGTAATACACTGGTATCTAATTTAGTTCAATTGTTCA
Source organism: Meconema thalassinum (assembly GCA_946902985.2). Classification (NCBI taxonomy): domain Eukaryota; kingdom Metazoa; phylum Arthropoda; class Insecta; order Orthoptera; family Tettigoniidae; genus Meconema; species Meconema thalassinum. Next base: position 329,992,964 of record OX336391.1, read on the forward strand.
CATAACCTCAAGATGGTGGCTTTGCGAATTTTAAAATTAAGTTTTTATTACTTGTGTCGTAATCATGCGATCGATGTGAAAGGTTGAATAAATAACCTACGCATTAATTTTCCTTTAATGGTACATTACTCTATGGCCTATACATTTAACAATCCAACATGGCGACCATCAGAAATATTTAGGCGGCTCGGAATATCTACGAATCTATTATAGCAATCAAACTGATTTTTTTAATGTTCATAGGGTCTATGAACTTAAGTTCACCTATAGGACTTTAAATAACCTGGTGATCACAAATCCAACGTGGTGGCGACGCGAAATATAAATATTCACATGGACGTATCTCGCAATTTAACCATCCGTGTGCAGTGAAACGTGGTACAGTAAATACTTATACGAATGTTAATCCACTGGCATCAAATTTATTTCAATTGTTTCCGTAACCACAAGATGGCGTCTTTGCGAATTTTAAAATTAAGTTTTTATTTCTTGTGTCGTAATCATGCGACCTATGTGAAAGTTTGAATAATGAACCTACGCAATAATTTTCCTTTAGTGGTACATGACTAAATGGCCTATACATTTAACAATCCAACATGGTGACCATCCGAAATATTTAGACGGCTGTGAATATCTACGAATCTATTATAGCAATCAAACTGAATTTTCGTATGTTCATAGGGGATATGAACTTAAGTTCACCTGTAGGACTTTGAATAACCTGGTGATCACAAATCCAACATGGCGGTGACGCGAATTATAAATATTCACATGGACGTTTCTCGCAATTTAACCATCCGAGAGCAGTGAAATTTGGTACAGTAAATCCTTATACGAATGTTAATCCACTGGCATCTAATTTATTTCAATTGTTTCCATAACCGCAAGTTGGCAATTGTGCGAAATTTTAAAATCTCCTTGTTACTTCTTGTATCCTAATCATGCGATTGAAGTTTGAATGCTACACGCACACAATAATCATCATGTAACAGTACATAACTCTAGGACCTACATATATAAAATCCAACATGGCGACCAAATGAAATATTTAGTCGGTTCTCTATATCTACGAATCTATTGCAGCAATCAAACAGAAATTTTGTAATGTTGATAGTGGCAATTAACATAAGTAGGATATATGAAAATAGGCTGTATAGTTCTTCACGGAACTACTTGTTGGATATACAGGTTCTAAAGGGGTGTTAAGGGGGTAGACCTGCATTTCATTGAATAGCAATATCTCCCGATTGGTTTCATTGGGGGATGTGATACTCGGCATATTAACTCACCATTAAAAACAAGAAGTTCCGTGAAGAACTATACAGCCTACTTTTCATGCCAATGATTATTCTACAGTACATGAACCTATATAGAATAATGACAAAATTAAGTTGGTATTATCGAAATATCAAATTAGTTCAAAATATACCTGGTATAATGTAGCCTAATAGAGCACTACAGTTGGCAGCCCTGGTGACTGAATATATTCTTAGTTCCATATATTCTTTGTACAGAATACAAAATTTGGTTGAAGTCCAATGGACGTTACATGCAGTAAGACACTGGATCTATCAGCACGCGTAAAAGCATGTTGCCAACAATACCATGCGTGTGCTGGTCAGAAATAATCTGAAATATTATGATACCTTGTTGTGCCAATTTTGGATGATATCCATTTGTTAGTATAGATGTTACATGAATTCTAAATTGGACATATCAGCAGGCATAGAATCATGTTGGCAGCACTGCCTTGTATTAATTACTCCAAATTAATCTAGAATGTCAGGTGCTATACGTGTGCAAAGTATAGAATTGTTGGCTTGCATACTTTCTGATATATTGATATTAGGGGGAAAATATAGACAGCATGTATTAACAGTTGGCAGCCCTGATTGCTCTTAAGAATACTTACAGTCATATCTGTTATGGTACACATAGCACATACGAAATTTGGTTGATATCCAACTGATAGTACAGAAGTTACATGTATTTAAAAATTGGTACCATCAGCAGGCTTATAATCATGTTGGTAGAACTGTCGTATATAAGTTACTCCAAATTAATCTAAAATGTCAGAATATACGTGTGCATAGTTTAAAGCTGTTGGCTTGCATACTTTCTGATATATTGGTATTTGGATAAAAAATTGAGAGAGCAATTATTAACATTTGGCAGCTCTGGTGGCTCCTAAGAATACGCTCAATCAACTCTGTTTATGTACAGATATTACATACAAAATTTGGTTGATATCCAATTGATAGTGTAGAAGTTATATGCATTTAAACATTGGACATATCAGAAGGCTTAAAATTATTTTGGCAACACTGTCATTGTTGGCCACCTGGAAATTAAACTGAAATAGTATTATCTGCATGTGTACCAATTTTGCAATAGCTCCCAAGCATACCTTGCGAGATATCCAACATGGAGCTCAAATTTCTAGTGCGTTTTTTCAGCAGTTTGTAGCACTGACATCATTTTCAAATATAGACGTGAGATATTCCGGTGCACATCTTTACTCATACTAAATTTGGTTTTGATTGCTGCAGCCGTTTAGGTGTTGATAGGGGGGGGGGACACACACAGTCAGACAGATAGACAGACAGACAGAAGGACAGACAGACAGACAGACACACATTTTCCCGGATCGATCTCATAAGTCTTCTTTTTCCTCATTTTTGCAAAATGTGAAAAGTAGGCTAATAAGAAGACGCGTGTCTGACGGTTTTTCGATGTGGTGTATATTATGAGGTTTTTTTTTTTTTTTTTTTTTTTTTTTTTAGCGTATGGCTTTTAGTGCCGGGAGTGTCCAAGGACATGTTCGGCTCGCCAGTTTTGTAGCTGCTTCGAGACGGACACCCAATGGGTGAGCTACAAGTACCGTTGGGGAGGAAAGTGGGAATGGAAGGTCGAGGAGTTGGAAGGTTGCGGCTGTGGCCTATAGTTAGGGACCAACCCCGGCATTTGCCTGGAAGGAAGATGGAAAACCACAGAAGACCATCTTCAAGGTTGCCGGCGGGGGGATTCGAACCTCCTCGCCTCCCGGATGTGATTGACTGCCAGCAGTCATGCCGTAACGACCACGGCTAACTCACCCGGTTTATGAGGTGAAAAGGGTGAAGAGTGGGGGTTGAAGGTTTCCTAACGGTGCGTGTATCTCTTAAACGACATAGGCGAGGAGTTTGTAACTCAGCGGAAAATATCAGCATAAAAAATAAGTAAATAGGTGTTTGACCGTTTTTTCATAAATCCAATTTAAGGGGCCCATGGAGAGGGGTGAAATTATGGGGGGGGGGGGGAAACGTAATATGTCTGAGTGAAATATTATACATGGCCTATGTTGTAGACAATAACACATTACATCTTTTATGTTCGACCCTCACTATTATGTGTCAGATAACTGTATCATAATGATGGTCATTATAACACTGTTTTCCATTATGATACAGTTTCTCCAGCCAATCAGAGCTCGTTCATTGACCAATTAGGTAACGATAACTTCGCGCATGCGCTCAAAATCCAACATGTCGGACATAAACACAACATCGAACTATAATAAATTACCGACATGGAATACCCACCGTTCATATGTTCGCGTAAATAAACTGGCGAATATGAGACAAGAAATAGCACTGTACCTTAAAATCACCAACTCTAATTTCTACACAGCGCATTGTCTTCAAATGACTGTGGTGACAATATTACTGAGGGACGGCTGATGTAAACATATGGCTGCATATGGCATTGCAAGCCCACAGAGCGCATGCGTCGGTCGTTCAAAGCTCTTGAAAGACAAAGATATAACACCCAACGCTCGCTCTGCGATCACAAAATTCCAGTAGCTGACTCTCAACAGATATTTATGAATATTTATGTTAAAACATATAATAAAGTTATAATTATCGTCGAACATAAACAGTCGTATGCAACTCGCCTATAATGGTAATTAAGACACTCGTATGGAAATTATAAATCTCGCATACGCTCGTTTTATAAAAAATACTCGTGTCTTAATTATAGCCATTATAGGCTCGTTGCATAATGTACTATTTTGTCTCTTGCTATTTCATCATACGACGAATACTTAGGGAGTTATTAATGATTTTGTACTTTTTGGCCGGAATTTTCTAAGTACCAGGAATGACATGAAAATTGATTCGAATGAAATTTCAAAAAATATTTTTTTTAATACTTTTATTATTTTTTCACGTCTTTTAGGGTCCGAAACCAACATGATATTTTGATGTTTTTTTTTTTTCGTCGCATGCATTTTTGGTTGCAGGTGATAGAATTATTTTCCACTAGGACCGATGCTTATCTATTTAACTAATGTTATAACGGGATTCCAAATGTTAATGCGAGCGAAGCCACGGGTAACAGCTAGTGTTATATAGTTTGAAAATGTATCCTATAGTTTTTTCAGAGTGAGACTTTACTCATTTTCTCGAACGTAATGCACCGATATGAGTCATGTTACCAACTGTAAGTTGAGTAAATAAAGATAATAATAATGGTATGATTATGATGATGACACAGATCCAAAATACCAATTTCCGGATCTAGTCGTTGTCAGAAAGAAAATAAAGCAAGTCCCTTGATTGAGTTGCGGTCCCCAACAACAAGAATTTCCAATCAAAGCACATTGAAAAGATCAGCAAATATTTGCGTTGGTCGGTCCTATCAAGAGGAAATGGCATAAATTATAACGAATACATACCATACCTATCTATTTATTTAAATAAATAAATAACCATACTTATCATTGCCTCGAGTATGGGTGTCATACCAGCTTGTTCCAAGGCCTTAAAGAACTCGATCTGGATATTCAACTGCACAAACTAATGCAGAAGTCAATAATTATCTGGAAGTTTGTGGGTAGTGATTTTGGCTTTCCATCTTAGATTTGGCTGTTTCAGAAATTATACAGGGTCTTTAACTATGTGCGCAGCGATTAACACGGCAATATATGCCGGCTGTGACTGGCGCAGATTGCGGCTGCGCGTACCCAGTTCAGTCGGTGGTGGGCGCGCACTTTCACACTTTTACCAAACATTTCAATAATATGTACTTACAGTGCTCATAGGCGATGCTGAAAATGTCCTCCCTCACTTGTAACATACACCTGACATCTTCTGATGAAAGAATGTCAACCTTTTTATTATTTACGGTGCCTGTTTCCTTGAATCATTTAGTGAGGCTCCTAATTATACTGGCATTAGGCACAGGTCTTCCTGGAAACTTGATTCAAAATTTTCGTCTCGTTTCAGAACATGATTTTCTGCTTTTAATATACGAATTATGGATATACACACGTTCGCTCAATGTGAATTGGTGTCTAGGCATGACCAACAATCACAGTAATCACAATAATCACTAAACGTGCAACACTAACGTCTAAGCTTTGCAGATACACGTCCATATAAATGACAAAACACGTGTGAACTAACGATATGAGTCAGCGGAGCGTGCCATCACCGGCTGAACCGTATACGCGCGCCCGCGATCTGCGCCAGTCACAGCTGCCCTATCTTGCCGTGTTATCGGGACGCACATAGATATATGGCCCTGTGCTTTGGTTTCTTGAAGCTCGTTCAGTTAGCCTACGTTATGATGTGCCTGCATTGTGTCATGTTTAGAATAACAGTACTGTAATAGTAATAATAATAGTAATTGGCTAGTAGAAATAACACAAGACCTACAAGAAATCTGTATCAACGAAGAATTCATTCACAATAAGTCAATTTTGATAAATAAACAAAAAATCACCGGGAAACGTACGCGGAAGAATACAGGATGGGCAGAAGAACACAAAAGAGAGCACAGTGAATGGATGAAGAGATACTGGGAAGAAATACGAAATATTGTGATCAATAAGTTAACGAAAGTTTGACGCTTTTCAGTCGGTCAACACGATTGTACACAAATGAGATGGGTTATTCCCTAATCCTGAAAACTATTACATGAGATTAATGAATACACTTGGATGACCAGTTTGGCAATAAACGATTTATGTCTGAAAGTATGGGTGAAAATATTTACAATATGTTCACTTCTTTAGTTGCGGTATTAGTTGAGATAGTTCAACTCGTCAATATTTGTTTGTTATAGTCTATGTGATGTCTTGTTAAAATACTGAATGTGGTGATTGACTTCCAGACTTGCTTGTTTAGAGTGAATATGTGATAGAAGTTAAATGGTCAATTCACGGTATATTGTACAGGCTACTTATCTGATTGAGTCTTCCGTGTCCTGGTAAATACATTCTAACGCGCCCCTTATGTGGGCATAATGAATCAGAAATAGTACTACTAATATCCCTCCCTATATTATTCTGCTAAGGTCCCATTCCAGTTTTGTACCGAAAAGAAGGTCCCATTAACACCAATCTACACTTATGGGGTACCTACAGGTTCAGCATAACCCAATGCGTAAGCGAAACGCACTCTCTTACTCTTTAAATGCCTCACAATTAAATAAATACCTTAAAACATGTATATTTACAATGAAATAATGAAAGAATGCAACACGGTAACCGTGACAACAGAATCTCACAGGTTCATCTGTTTCTGTAAGACGCAATGCAATTCCAATTATTACGTTACTGTGAAAGTTTCCAGACGGTTATAAGGTTATCACGGAACCAAAGTAAGCTGTAAAATGCATCAATATATACAGTATAATGCGCTTAAGGGGGTCAAGGGGGCACTCTAGAATTTTTTCACGCAATTTTCACGTGTGAGTGTGGCACGAAAGGTATTTTTCACCCGACTATAAAGGGTCTCCGCAAACCACATTTAAAGGCCCTTCAATTAACAGTGTATGTGATATTCCCAGAAAATTAACTTCGCTCTGATATACCTATGAAGGAATGACAAACCCCTAACCACTGCACTAGTAGCTGAATTGATAAAGTCTGATTATTCATACCAAGGATAAATCAGTCATAGCATTCATGATTGAAATTTTGCTAAGTGTACTCATTACAACTAGAATATTCGCGGGCGAAGCCGCGACGGGTAATGCTAATTATTAATAAACATACGGGTCCAAAATGTTTTTCCACATGCACACAATGGCTGTATTTAGGTTATAGCGTCAGATAGTTTTTGAAGCAAAGCATGTGTGTAGTCCATTACTTGTGGTTGGTTGGTTGGTTGGTTCCTTAGTTTAGGGGCTGCGACAACGCTGTCATGTAGCTCCGTGTACTTTGGGTGTGTGTGGAATTTGTCTGATAACCGGTGTAAATTGTGATGACTGAATTATTGTGTGTTAGCTGTGATTCAGGTAGAACTGCAGACGATTAATTTTTTCAAGTAGTATCTACTTTTGCCACAAAATGCTACCATCCACGACACCTAGCAGCGGACGTGTCTAATAAATGCCATCGCAGTCACCACCTGGTGGTGAACGTTGGAACTAATAAAGCGTTATAAAACTAACCTATAATAATTTAGCTTCACACAGTTGTAATTAGTGGAAGGTTCTTTATCATGCCACAAATCTATGACATAGGACCGCCGGCTTTTCTTCCCCTCCGAAGGGAGGTTACTGAAGGATTTTTAACGCTCTTAAAAAATCCGACGACTTCCCATTACTTGTGTAAAGTTGATTTAGTAAACTACACTTCCCGTAGCAATTACTACCACTGCCCTCTAAATGAGCTACAGAATGGAGGATTACTATTGGGAATTAAGTGCAGTTGAAGAATAAAGCCAGATAATTATTCTCTTTTAGCAATTAGAAGGCTTAGTATGGCTCAGAGTAATAATTTGCATACCCATTGGGATTCATGGTCATTGCTCGGACAGCTTTAATATTCTACATCTCTCCACTGGCTTGGATGTGAGTAAATTCATTACATATTTCCAGCCCCTTACGTTCACTGATATTACAGTCTGGTATGGATCCATACATATTGTGAATATCTATGACTTTCGTCATTATTCTAAAATTTTCCCGTATTGATTTGATATATTACACAAAATATCCACTTAGAGTGTAGGATATCTTTTAAAAACATTGTTGTATTGTATAGTGGATTTTTTGTGTAATCCATACATTGTTCAAATTAATCTACCTCCCTAATCCAGGAGTCTATTCACATTCGAAGCTTGGGTTAGAGCGCTGCACACTCAGAAATTCAAGGTTAGAATCCTGGTCATGACAGCGACCATTCGGAGAGTGATTTATTTCCAAGGTACCTCAAACACCACATTCCAGTAGGAAGGATGAAGTTGAAATCGAACAACCTTTTGACATTCATCATCAGGAGGATTAAATGCACCTCGTTCGAGCCATCAGACATAATGAGTCGTCCAGTTGCAAAACTCGTTTAATCCACTTGTGAATAAGAATCATTTTCATGAAAAAGCATTTCTCTGGACTTTGCCTCGCGTATCTCTTGTGCTTGTTGATTTCTACTTTTTCCTTTTTGCTTTGTGTTTTTGGTTTTGAGTTTGCTTTGTGCTTTTGAATTTTACTTTTTGCTTTTCTTTCTTGGTTTTGGTTTTGTGTTTGTTTTCTGCCTTTGCTTTTTTGGATTTTGCATTTTGCTTTGTGTTTCTTGTTTTTTGTTTTTTGCTTTTGATTTTGAATGTTGGTTTTTGCTTCGAGTTTTTTGTTTTTGGTTATATGTTTGTTTTATGAAAAATCAAAATAAAACAGAACAAAATAAAATAAAACATAATAAACAAAAGGAAAACAAAACAAAAAAAACAAAAAACTTAAATAAGACCATTTAAAACAAAATAAAACGAAATAAAATAAAACAAAACAAAATCAAAATAAAACAAAACCAAAAACAAAACAAAATTAAATAAAACAATTTAAAACATAATAAAACAAAATAAAATAAAACAAAACAAAATAAAAATAAAATTAAACAAAATAAACTAAAATAAAGTACAGTAAAATAAAATTAATTAATTAAATAAATAATTTTATGAAATGATCCTTATTCACAAGTGGATTAAATGAGTTTTGCAACTGGACGACTCATATGTTAAATTTCTTGACAAACAGAAAACCAAAACCAAAACCAAGAAATTACGGAAAGTGGCTGCTGAAAACCCGGCAGTAGTCCCTATATGAGCAAAATACTCACGGTTGTAGAAAATTAGCTTGCGTTTTAAACAGCATGTGGTTTAGACCTTAAGCGTCGTTATACCTTCCCATATCTGCTTTGTGGGGAGGATGGATTCATTGTCACGCACCTCGATGACCATGTGCAGGTACAGGAAGGGAAATACCACGACCTACGCCTAGCAGTGAGGATTTTGCTTCACGCGTGACCAGTCACGTTGGCATTAATCTCTGTGCGTTATTACTTCACAGCAGCTATTTGTGCCGAAGGACATGAGAGAGAAGCTGGTACATTCAGAAAGGTGCAAGGCAAGCTTGCCAATTATCACCTATGCATTGAACAAGCAATGAAAGAAATTGGAGAAAAATTCAAAGTAGGAGAAAAGATTAAAAGAGAAGTAATTTTAACTCTGAGAATTGCTGATGACATCGTCATCTTAGCCGACACACCAGAGAATTCCAATCATACTAATATATAACAAGTAGTTCCGTGAAGAACTATACAGCCTATTTTCATAAAATCCTACTTATGTCAATTGCCTCGAACTACATACAAAATTTCAGTTTGATTGCTGTAATAGATTCGTAGATATTGAGAACCGACTAAATATTTCGGATGGTCGCCATGTTGGATTTTATATATGTAGGTCCTAGAGTTATGTACTGTTACATGAAGATTATTGTCTACGAGTAGCATTCAAACTTCAATCGCATGATTAGGACAAAAGAAGTAACAAGGAGATTTTAAAATTTCGCACATCTGCCATCTTGTGGTTTTGGAAACAATTGAAATAAATTAGATGCCAGTGGATTAACATTCGTATAAAGATTTACTGTACCAAGTTTCACTGCACTCGGATGGTTAAATTGCGAGAAACGTCCATGTGAATATTTATACTTCGCGTCGCCGCCATGTTGGATTTGTGATCACCAGGTAATTTAAAGCCCTATAGGTGAACTTAAGTTCATAGTCCCTACGAACATAAAAGAATCAGTTTGATTGCTATAATAGATTCGTAGATATTCAGAGCCGTCTAAATATTTCGGATGGTCGCCATGTTGGATTCTTAAATGTAGAGGAAAATTATTGCGTAGGTTCATTATTCAAACTTTCACATCGATCGCATGATTACGACACAAGAATAAAAAACTTAATTTTAAAATTCGCAAAGTCGCCATCTTGAGGTTATGTAAACAATTGAACTAAATTAGATACCAGTGCATTACACTGTGTATAAACATTTCCTCTACCGGATTTCATTGCGGTTGGAACTTAAAATCGCGAGAAAAGTCTATTTGAAATTTTCAAATTCGCTTGGCCGCCATGTACGTTTTGTAGTTAACCGGTTTTTGAAAGTCTTATAGATGAACTTCCAGTAGTGCCCTTTATCCCCGTAAAAAATTTCAGGGTGATGCCGCTAATAATTTCAGAGATATAGAATGCCGGTGAAAGATTTCGCACATCCGCCATCTTGTGGTTATGTAAACAATTGATTCAGGTTAGATGTCGCTGCATTACAATGTGTATAAACATATGCTTTGCCAAGTTTAATTGCGTTTGGTTGGTAAAATCGCGAGAAACGTCTATTTAAAAGTCGCAAATTCGCGTGGCCGCCATCTTGGTTTTGTAGTTACCAGGTTTCCAAATGTCACATAGGTGAACTTCTAGTAGTTCCTTTTATCAGCGTACAAAATTCCAGGTTGATATCTGGAATAGTTTCGGAGATATTGAATGCTGGTGAAATATTTTGCACAGCCGCCATGCTGGATTGGTGAGACAAATCAAAATTTGAAGGGCACAGTCGGAGTCGTCCGTAACAGTGCTATGAACTTACCGAGTTTCATTGAAATCGCTCCAGCCGTTTAGAATTTATTAGGGGGGGGGGGGACACACACACACACACGCTCACGCACACGCACACGGACAAAAGGTGATCTCATAAGCCTATTTTTTTCAAAATTGAAAATAGGCTAAAAATGAGATGGTGTGTGTCTGTCTGTGTGTTACTCAATAACGCAAGAACCACTGATTCGATTTAAATGGAATTTTGCATGGATGTAGCTGATTTACCAGGTTTACGTACAGGCTAATTTTGATTTCGATATTTTGCAATAATTAACAATTAGTTCCGTGAAGAACTATACAGCCTATTTTCATATATCCTACTTATGTTAATTGACACTATCAACATACAAAATTTCAGTTTGATTGCTGTAATAGATTCGTAGATATTGAGAACCGACTAAATATTCAGGATGGTCGCCATTTTGGACTTTATTGGTCCTAGAGTTATGTACTGTTACATGAAGATTATAGTGTACTGTGCCCGTTTAGACTGGAGTCCGCACGACCACATATGCATTTTACCAATAATCAGTCAGCACGAGAGTCAAAATATCCCGGAGCGCCAGATGGGTTAAAGCAAATCGCAAAAACGACATCAAATGAAAAAAATGCTTTACTGATTTTTGGCTCAATGCAACAATAAGGATAGAAGGAGATTCAATTGGGCGTAACACATCAAGTAAAATTATCTCATTTTATTTTGAATTTAAAATTGACTGCAAAAATGTTCAAAGCAGCATCACTCACGTGTGGCGACCCACACTCCTATTTACACAATGTACAGAAATTTTCCAAACACATTTGACAATTATTTTTTGGAAACACAAGTCTGATTGTTAGTCCTGTAGACTGTGTTCCAAAATTATTTATAATTAATGATTAAATCCAGTTCAAATTTAATTGTCTCTACTGGAAATATCGTAGTTCACTGTTTGAATTTTTACATAATATTAACACTCGTAGAATAAATGTTCATAGAATTTTTAACTTTCACTTATTTTTCCAGTTTCAAAAATACATTGTCGAAAAATATTATTATTTCTGAATCAACACAAATTATTTACACATATTAATAACATCTGAAAAGTATTTGACCTTAAGCATAGCATCGAAGAACTGTGCGAAGCACAACAAAAATTAATTGTTCTTCTGACATTAAACATTTCGAGAAGTGACTCGATTATGAACTTCAAGTTCCTAACAAAATATATGATTTCTGAATCATCAACTTGATCAATAAATTGTTGAACCATTCAACTATTCAATTTTCCACTTGGAATCATTATTATAAAAAATATTTATATTCTTGGCCATTTTTAGCAACTTTCACAACTTGCAATTCTTCGACAGAATGCGGAAATAAGAATTGTAGTTTCATAATGAATTCATTTAGTTCATGGCACTAGGATTGAAATTATCCTTCAAATTATTCGTGGTTAAAGAATTATTTTTAATTGGCAGTGGCCCATTCTATTATTTGTGTAAGAACACAATATTACAACAACAACGGCAAAGGTCTTCCTCTGAAGAAGAATAAAAATACTATCATGACAAATCCGGGTTCTAGCAAAATCAAAGTCTAAATGGAATTCGTAAACAAGGTTGAAATAAGAACTGATGGTTTCTAAGAAATAACCTTCGGGTCATTCATACGACGAAATGTGTAGTTCCAATACTCCTACTATAAACCTGAGCCATCGAACCTGCTATTTGATTGATGCTCGAAAAAATCTCTTCATTCCTGCGACTTAAACATGCGCACCTGGGAATGGCATTTCAACTACTCCACACATATAAATTTTCTTCCCAAAATTTATACAATAAATCAAGCCTCTGCTTGTTATCAACACTGGAAGATTAATAAACTTACAAGTTTATTTTATTTTACCATTCAGTTCAACCCGTGAATTTACCATACTTATGAAAATCTTTATTTCACTTTCGAGTGTATTTACGTCATGATTTTATATAAATACAAAAATATCCTATTTGATACAAATATCATTTGCTTCCCGTTTCATGCCTCTCCGTGTTATCTGAAAAATATACTTTGCTCATTGCAAATATCAACTGTTCAACCAGAACTGAAATGTTGGTTGAATGCGGACTTGCGCTAACCACTCTCCTTCGGAAAATCTCCTGTTCCAAACTAGAAATGATTAAACTACTTCATAGGCTCTCTCTCAATACATATGATTATTAGAAAATATAATATCCAAGAATTATTTAGAAAAATTATAAAAATTATTATTATTATTATTAGTGGATTATTATTATTATTATTAGTTATATTATTTCAAATATGTTTAATTATCATCTCATTATGTGAGAATCCACATGTTCGAACCTTCGAATATGGAAAAAATATCCATTCCTCAACAAAAATAATGTAACTCAACCATCACATCGACGGTTTTCCGTGATATCCCTACAATATGAAATATTCAAATAAATGCTCGAAATGCTCGGTCATCGATCCTAAACTGTTCTGAGTGCTGAAAATACTCAAAATAACTCTAATATATCTTGCGTAAATCATTGCAAGAAATAAATACGAAGAAAAATAAATGTGTTGGTCATCTGCCGAAAAATAGTTTGTTCCAATTAGCTAGGCATAATATAATTCAAATGTGGCTTACATTTCTTGATCGTCTTGAAGCGTAGTGAACCTGGTCTGTACCAGATTTATCCATAGACATGCCCTATCGGACAAGCACGTATAATCCTTGTATCGGCCGCCATTATATACCCACAATCCGTCTAGTCAGACATAGTGGTAGTATCTCTTGACGTTTGAAGTAACTGTTGATCCATTTTAATATGGGCTTCTATCAAAGCCATAACAGTTTGTTTAAATGGGGTCAGATCTAAGTGATCTATTCTTAGATATGTCAGTTGTAACATAACTCACGGTAATCTTATCAATACAAGAAGACACTGACAGTCTAACCAATCAACGGCTGTTCTGAAGATCGTTCCCTGGGCATGGCTTCACACCATCTACCATGCGCTAAGCAACCTGTAGTTTCCCTTGCGTAGACTAATGAACAACACCGTGATAGACTGGTCTTCAATGTACTGATAGATCGAAGTGGTTATTAAGTTACAAATATGAAAACTGACTGAAATGGATTTAAATATCCAAGTATTAGGTTATTACTGAACTGTGACAAAGTACTAATTCTAGACAAAGTCTAGCATATGTCCATGTAGAAATAAAAATATTTCTACCAGTGTCTGTAGAAAATAATCAATCACCTAGTGATTCTCCTCGCCGGAAACTTACTAAGTTCCACCTCGTAGCGCAGCACTTTTGTGACTATCACAACTTTTAAAATAACTTCTGCGTAGATCAGGCAACCATGTGCCTTGGCTCAGCGTAGCTGCGCCTTGCTAGGCAAGTGCTTGTGTTGAAGTGAGCTAACCATGCCTGCGCCAGCCGGCTTTTATTCAAAACTGTCAGGGTCACGCTGCATCAGCTGATATCTGGAAATCCTCATATCTCTGGTATCCCTGGTCCGATTTACTTGATACTAAGTGCATTCTCTTTCATTTGGCCGTGCCAGTAATCTGATCCCAGTCTCAAGTCTCTACTCCATGGTTAACTATTTAATCAATAAATAGCCTCGACCTCTGCTATTACTCGCTACGTCACTTGACATGCTAGTATCGGTATATTCTTTCCAATTCCTTCTCGAAGCAATGTAGTGCGATATTCAAATATCTCAACTTTCAAAAGCGGCTGTAGCCTTTCCCTTGATATCTAGGTGTCTGAATCTTGGAATACCCATTCCTAGAGTTGGGCACATCCACCCCACACCTGGCAAAAAATAAAAATTGAAAAATTTTTATTTTTCCTATCTACACATTAAATCATCTGGTTCTTGAATAATAAATCTTCAAAATCGATGGATTATAAGTTCCCACGATGTTACCAGTTCGTGTATTGGCGACTTCGTAGCTTCCATTGTTGCTTACTTCCACAATACGATAGGGTCCAGCGTAAAGGCTTGCAAACTTCGAGTACACTCGATTTTGCACGTCAGAGGGTGTAGGTCTTTTCACTAAAACAAGAGATCCTACGCGCAAGGGTCTGCGAAAACACTTTCCTCTCACTCTGCGCTCTCTTTTCTCAGCTTGGCTCCTCAACTTGTCTAAAGCTAGAGTTTCCCTCATCTGACGACTTGGTTCAATCTCAGGTGGAATAGAGATGATTCGATCCCATAATCTTGTTGGTTTAATTCCATGATGAAGCAACATGGGAATCTGTCCAGTACTCTCATGAATTGTAGAGTTGATGGATTCGGATGCTAAAGATAGAACATCCATCCATTTCCAATGCTCATTTGGACAATAGAGGCGGCAAAATTTTGCTATCTCAGCCATCACGCGTTCTGCTGGATTGCTCTCTGGATGTCTAATAGAACAAAACAATTGTCTAATCCCAAGATTATTCATGATGGTTCGAAATTCTAAAGATGTAAATTGAGGTCCACGATCTGATAAAAGGAATTCCGGTTTGCCTGCTTCCGGAAATACGTTGTCTCTAATTCTCTTCGCACAATATTTTGCGTTTGCCTTCTGAATTGGGTGTAACATAGTGTATTTGCTGAATACATCCATGGTCACCAGAATATATCGGTTACCTCTTTTAGACTTTGGGAGAGGACCATATAAATCAGTCGCGAAGATTTCACAAGGCTTAGAAGGAATAATAGGCCTTGGTAATTCTCTCAATAATCTAGAATGATGTTTACTCCTTTGGCATAAGTCGCATTCTCGAATAGTGTTTTTGACAGTTTGTCGCATCTGCTCCCACGAAAATTTCTCTTGAATCATGTTGACTGTCTTATCTACTCCAGCATGACCTGCGATTCTATGTGCCATCCAGATAATGGGTTTTTGCATTCGTGGAGGTATCACTACTCTCAGCTTCGTATGGTCGGGATCTGCAAACTTGTAGATTAAACCATCTAACATCATAAAATCTCTGGAAATTCGTTCAGTTTCCACAAAATCATCATCATTTGGATCCATGTCTCCCTGTAGAAAACGAAAAATGTTTCTAAGACGTCGGTCTCTCCTCTGGGATAAATGCAACAACCTTAACCTTCTCAAGGTATCCTCATCCTCCTGCGTCAGGTTAACTTGAAAAACCTTAGATGTAGACTCCACTGCTCTACTCAATAAATCAGCTCCAACGTTCAACTTTCCAGGAGTGTGTTCAATAACTAGGTTGAATTGTTGAATAAAAAGTGACCATCTAGTTATCCTATCACTGGCAAAGTTTGTTCTCAAGATAAACTCCAATGCGTGGTGATCAGTCCTCACAATGACTGAATGTCCAATTAACATTTTCTTCCACGATTCCAACGCGAATATTACAGCAAGTGCTTCTAACTCTGTGGTGTAATAATTCCTTTCTGATGGACGAAGTTTCCTGCTAATGAACGCCAGGTAACGTCTCTTGTGGTCGTCGTCTTCTTGAAGAAGAATAGCTCCAATCCCTACGGTGGATGCATCAGATTCTATGATGAAATTCTTGGTAAAGTCAGGATCCAATTTCACGCTGTTTACCAATAACCTCTTGGCATCTTGAAATGATTGTTCACAATCTTCATTCCATTTCCATTTGTTTCCTTTCTTTAATAATTCCAGCAATGGCGCTACCGTCTTGGTGAAGTTTGGACAATGCCCTGCAAAGAATTGGCATGTCCCGAGAAAACTGCGTACATTCTTCACTCTAGTAGGTCTAGGGAAATTTGCAATCGCCTGTATCTTCGTCTCATTGGGACGGTATCCTTCTCCATCCAAAATGTGACCCAAAAATTGTATTTCCTTTCGAAAGAACTGACATTTTCGAAGGTTTACTTTAAAGTTCGCTTTTCTCAAATCTGCGAATAACATCTGAAGATGTAACAAATGTTCCCCCTTAGTCTCAGATGCAATTAAGATATCATCTATGTAACGAATTGCTATCTCTTTTACTTCAGGACTCAAATTTTGTTCCAGTGCTCTGATCAAAACTGATCCAGATGTTTTGACTCCAAATGGTAGACGGCGGAATACATATGTCTGCTGGTCAAACATAAATCCTGTAAACTTCTTGGAATCTTCACTAAGCCTAATGTGATGGTAAGACGAAGTGAGATCAATATTAGAGAACCAGACCTTGGCTTGGAATTTCCTTAACAGTTCCCTAATGATTGGTGGTCTGTCATACTCTGGCAGTAATCTTGAATTCAAGTTTCGTGCGTCTAAACATAGTCTCAGACTTCCATCTTGCTTAGACACTACTGCTAATGGATTGACATAAGAGGTAGTGTACTTTTCAATCACATTGTTGCTTTCCATCTCCTTGATAAGCACTTTTACTCTTTCTCGATGCTTTTCCGCAACCGTATACAATTTAGCATGAAAAGGTGCATCATCATTTGCACGAATACGATATTCAAAATCTTTAATTTCACCAGGTTTAATATCAAAAATATCGTGATACTCTTCCAAAATCTTCCCTAGCTCTGGGGACTCCTCCTCAGTGTAGACTTCTCTTCCTTCAGCTTCATGAAAAATCAGAGACCATTGAGCATCTCCCTCGATGTCTTCCTCTTCTTTTCCCTCGAAGTTAATCTCTTAGGTATTCTTGAATCTGATCGTCTCTGTCTTCATGTCTATCACTGCTTGATATTTCTGAATGAAATCCGCTCCCAATATCATGTCAAAAGCCATGTCCTTCATTACTACAAACACATGTCGGAAATCATGTTCTCCAATCGTAATACATAAGTATAATTGTGTTTTACACAGAGATATTTTATAGGGTATTATTCCTTGGATCTTAATTCCTGATACTGGAATCTCCTCTAAATTCTCTTTGAGCTTCCACAGAATATAAAGCTTCTCACTTACAAGACCAAGCATAGCCCCAGTATCAAAGTATCGACAGGCATATCGAATACTTCGCATGATATGATTGGCATTCTAATTCTTGTACCCATTTCTTTCCGTTCGTCATTCTGTTGAATTAAGTCATCATCCTCTGCTTGCCATTTAATAATTCTGGAAGTGAAAGTGTTCAAAATTCTATCTTCTACTGTGAATTCGAAGTTTTTTTTTTCGTTTCCATTCCCCCGGGATTGTTTTGTTCCCGATGGACCTGGTTCATTGGGCCTCTGCTCCAAAAACTGCAAGTTATCTTGGTGTCTTGGTTCCAAGTTCTTCCTCGTCTCCTTGTTGAACTCTTCGTTGGACTGACGAGTATCTACATTCCCTCTGTTATTGTAGTTGTTTCGACCATAGTATCTTCTTTCCTGGTACCTTCCTTGATTTTCCCTGGGCCTTCTCCATCGAGTATTATATCGATTTCCACCATCCGGTCTCGCATAAGGCTTGTAACTGTATCTGTTACTGTACTGATTCCATCCTCTCTTATTGGGATCTTCCCTCGGCGTTTTCTCTTCTCGCCCCTCTCGAATCTCTCGAGGTGTTTGAGAATAACTATCAGCCATAACAGCGTACACAGCGTTGTTATTCTTTACTCCCTTCTGATGGAAGAATTGAGCGTTCGTATGATCCAGCTTCTGTAATACCTCGTCAAATTGCTCCATATTATAGATGACAGCAGCGATCAAAGTCCTTTGGACGTCTGCTGGAAACTGACGTATCAATGCAGTAATTAATTCGTTATCTGGCATCGGCGGATCTAAATGTTGCAGTTTAGAAAGCTGTCCAGAAAAGTACGTAGAGTATCGAGTAGGTTGTGACGTCGAGAATCTCTTCGAATATAATTCTGCTCTGACTTGCTGTTGGGTTTCCGGGGACCAAAACTTTTTCAATAACCCACGAGAAAACTCCTCAAAAGTGGTTAGAGTGGATCTAAAAGCTCTAAACCAAAGAAGTGCAGGACCTTCCAAAAACTTCCCTATCACTCGGATCTGCCTTTCTTTAGGGATCTTGGAATCTTTCAGGTAATCACCTTCTTCTCTCAAAAATTCCACGGGTGTCACAGAATCTCGCCCTGAAAATTTAGAAGACTTATCCTCTACATTCTTGAATACAGTTATGGGGTTGGATTGAAATACTGTCCTGACCTCGTTCTGTCTTTGTTCGTTTCTCTAGCTGCTCCTAGATTTATATGTATCTGTTCCTTTCCCCTTACACTTGGCATTTTCAACAAATGGTCAGACTGTTTCTCGTCCTTGATTTGGGTTTTCATAGCCTCAAGTTCCTTCTGGTTTTCTTCTGCCATTTTCTTAATTGCTTCAGTTTCTTTACAATTCTCCTTGACATCAGTGGATATCTGGTTCATAACAGCCTCATGACTTTTCAATGACCCTGTCATATCTGATATATCCTTCTGAGTTGCTTGGATATCTTTGGAAATTACTTGAATGTGGGATGACAAAGATTCCCTAATCTCCTTGATTCCCTCTTGGTTCTCCAGCTTGAGTGTGTCTTTAATTTCATTGACAACTGTGGTTTTAATTTCAGTTTGCAACTCACTAATCACACCTCCTCTTATTTCTCCCATTACAAGTTCTTTGAATTGTTCTGTCAACCGTTGAACAACTAGAATTCCCATCTCATTACTCTCTTTCTTCACTCTGACTTCTAGGTTGATCATGTCTTCACCAACTTTCCTAAGACCATGTTCTATCCTATCAGCTAAGCTTTGAGATCTAAGATCGGCATCGCGAAATTTATCGTCCATTAAACTTGTGTTAGTGGCTAATGAAGTTTCGAGCTCATGTGTTTTTTCGCATAATTTAGACATTTTACTCTCAAGTGACATTTTCAAAATTTCGGAATTCTCTTTAAATTTACTTTCCATAGAATTAAATTTACTATTTAAATTTTCTTTAAGTTATCTTTTAACCTGCTCTCTAACAAATCAGAATTTTCCTTGAGTTTATCCTCTAAACTTTCCTTCAAGTTATCTTTTAAAGAATCAGAACTTTATCATTTAAACTTTCTTTAAGTTTATTTTCTAACGAATCAGAATTTTCTTTAAATTTATTTTCTAACGAATCAGAATTTTCTTTAAGTTTATTTTCTAACGAATCAGAATTTTCTTTAAGTTTCTCATTTAAACTTTCTTTAAGTTTATTTTCTAAAGAATCAGAATTTTCTTTAAGTTTACTTTCTAAAGAATCAGAATTTTCTTTAAGTTTCTTTTCTAAAGCCTCTGTATTTTCTTTCATAATGGCGGCTACACGCCGTCCAGCCTCTTTTGAACTCTCCTCCAAACTCCTCATCATCCTCATCATTTCTTCCATAATTTTCAATTATTATTCAAAACTTAGGGGTATACAATATTGGCAAACACAAGCTTATAACTAGAACAAGAAATATGAATAGCTAATTGGAACCCTCTAATAAAATGAGATTTGTCCTAATGTCGACGTGATGGAAAAACAAAATTCTCTACTTTTACGAATTACATTTACCTCAATATCACAAGAAAAATATGCAAGTTCTCAAATATCCTCCACCTGGATTCTAATAATGCGTATGTCCAGTCATCGAACGTTTACTACTGAATTTACTTGACGCCCTAGTGGTTAAGCCATTATCAAAAATAATCAAACCCATTCTAATTATTAATCCAGTTAAATTTTTAATTTTCCCCACAAATTGGGTTTCCTACTAATTTATTCATCCAAACCAGACATCTCTCAACTCCCAAAATATTTATAGAAAAATCATCATAATTCAAATCGGCATGCGATTGACCATGTCTAAATCGAGACCCACGTTCGAAGCCATTTCTCTCTCTATCTTATTTTATGTGCCCGTTTAGACCGGAGTCCGCACGACCACATATGCATTTTACCAATAATCAGTCAGCACGAGAGTCAAAATATCCCGGAGCGCCAGATGGGTTAAAGCAAATCGCAAAAACGACATCAAATGAAAAAAAATGCTTTACTGATTTTTGGCTCAATGCAACAATAAGGATAGAAGGAGATTCAATTGGGCGTAACACATCAAGTAAAATTATCTCATTTTATTTTGAATTTAAAATTGACTGCAAAAATGCTCAAAGCAGCATCACTCACGTGTGGCGACCCACACTCCTATTTACACAATGTACAGAAATTTTCCAAACACATTTGACAATTATTTTTTGGAAACACAAGTCTGATTGTTAGTCCTGTAGACTGTGTTCCAAAATTATTTATAATTAATGATTAAATCCAGTTCAAATTTAATTGTCTCTACTGGAAATAATGTAGTTCACTGTTTGAATTTTTACATAATATTAACACTCGTAGAATAAATGTTCATAGAATTTTTAACTTTCACTTATTTTGTCCAGTTTCAAAAATACATTGTCGAAAAATATTATTATTTCTGAATCAACACAAATTATTTACACATATTAATAACATCTGAAAAGTATTTGACCTTGAGCATAGCATCGAAGAACTGTGCGAAGCACAACAAAAATTAATTGTTCTTCTGACATTAAACATTTCGAGAAGTGACTCGATTATGAACTTCAAGTTCCTAACAAAATATATGATTTCTGAATCATCAACTTGATCAATAAATTGTTGAACCATTCAACTATTCAATTTTCCACTTGGAATCATTATTATAAAAAATATTTATATTCATGGCCATTTTTAGCAACTTTCACAACTTGCAATTCTTCGACAGAATGCGGAAATAAGAATTGTAGTTTCATAATGAATTCATTTAGTTCATGGCACTAGGATTGAAATTATCCTTCAAATTATTCGTGGTTAAAGAATTATTTTTAATTGGCAGTGGCCCATTCTATTATTTGTGTAAGAACACAATATTACAACAACAACGGCAAAGGTCTTCCTCTGAAGAAGAATAAAAATACTATCATGACAAATCCGGGTTCTAGCAAAATCAAAGTCTAAATGGAATTCGTAAACAAGGTTGAAATAAGAACTGATGGTTTCTAAGAAATAACCTTCGGGTCATTCATACGACGAAATGTGTAGTTCCAATACTCCTACTATAAACCTGAGCCATCGAACCTGCTATTTGATTGATGCTCGAAAAAATCTCTTCATTCCTGCGACTTAAACATGCGCACCTGGGAATGGCATTTCAACTACTCCACACATATAAATTTTCTTCCCAAAATTTATACAATAAATCAAGCCTCTGCTTGTTATCAACACTGGAAGATTAATAAACTTACAAGTTTATTTTATTTTACCATTCAGTTCAACCCGTGAATTTACCATACTTATGAAAATCTTTATTTCACTTTCGAGTGTATTTACGTCATGATTTTATATAAATACAAAAATATCCTATTTGATACAAATATCATTTGCTTCCCGTTTCATGCCTCTCCGTGTTATCTGAAAAATATAATTTGCTCATTGCAAATATCAACTGTTCAACCAGAACTGAAATGTTGGTTGAATGCGGGCTTGCGCTAACCACTCTCCTTCGGAAAATCTCCTGTTCCAAACTAGAAATGATTAAACTACTTCATAGGCTCTCTCTCAATACATATGATTATTAGAAAATATAATATCCAAGAATTATTTAGAAAAATTATAAAAATTATTATTATTATTATTAGTGGATTATTATTATTATTATTAGTTATATTATTTCAAATATGTTTAATTATCATCTCATTATGTGAGATTCCACATGTTCGAACCTTCGAATATGGAAAAAATATCCATTCCTCAACAAAAATAATGTAACTCAACCATCACATCGACGGTTTTCCGTGATATCCCTACAATATGAAATATTCAAATAAATGCTCGAAATGCTCGGTCATCGATCCTAAACTGTTCTGAGTGCTGAAAATACTCAAAATAACTCTAATATATCTTGCGTAAATCATTGCAAGATTTAAATACGAAGAAAAATAAATGTGTTGGTCATCTGCCGAAAAATAGTTTGTTCCAATTAGCTAGGCATAATATAATTCAAATGTGGCTTACATTTCTTGATGGTCTTGAAGCGTAGTGAACCTGGTCTGTACCAGATTTATCCATAGACATGCCCTATCGGACAAGCACGTATAATCCTTGTATCGGCCGCCATTATATACCCACAATCCGTCTAGTCAGACATAGTGGTAGTATCTCTTGACGTTTGAAGTAACTGTTGATCCATTTTAATATGGGCTTCTATCAAAGCCATAACAGTTTGTTTAAATGGGGTCAGATCTAAGTGATCTATTCTTAGATATGTCAGTTGTAACATAACTCACGGTAATCTTATCAATACAAGAAGACACTGACAGTCTAACCAATCAACGGCTGTTCTGAAGATCGTTCCCTGGGCATGGCTTCACACCATCTACCATGCGCTAAGCAACCTGTAGTTTCCCTTGCGTAGACTAATGAACAACACCGTGATAGCCTGGTCTTCAATGTACTGATAGATCGAAGTGGTTATTAAGTTACAAATATGAAAACTGACTGAAATGGATTTAAATATCCAAGTATTAGGTTATTACTGGACTGTGACAACGTACTAATTCTAGACAAAGTCTAGCATATGTCCATGTAGAAATAAAAATATTTCTACCAGTGTCTGTAGAAAATAATCAATCACCTAGTGATTCTCCTCGCCGGAAACTTACTAAGTTCCACCTCGTAGCGCAGCACTTTTGTGACTATCACAACTTTTAAAATAACTTCTGCGTAGATCCGGCAACCATGTGCCTTGGCTCAGCGTAGCTGCACCTTGCTAGACAAGTGCTTGTGTTGAAGTGAGCTAACCATGCCTGCGCCAGCCGGCTTTTATTCTAAACTGTCAGGGTCACGCTGCATCAGCTGATATCTGGAAATCCTCATATCTCTGGTATCCCTGGTCCGATTTACTTGATACTAAGTGCATTCTCTTTCATTTGGCCGTGCCAGTAATCTGACCCCAGTCTCAAGTCTCTACTCCATGGTTAACTATTTAATCAATAAATAGCCTCGACCTCTGCTATTACTCGCTACGTCACTTGACATGCTAGTATCGGTATATTATTTCCAATTCCTTCTCGAAGCAATGTAGCGCGATATTCAAATATCTCAACTTTCAAAAGCGGCTTTAGCCTTTCCCTTGATATCTAGGTGTCTGAATTTTGGAATACCCATTCCTAGATTTGGGCACAGTACGTCTAGCATTCAAACTTCAATCGCATGATCAGGACACAAGAAGTAACAACGAGATTTTAAAATTTCGCACGGCTGCCATCTTGTGGTTATGGAAACAATTGAAATAAATTAAATGCCAGTGAATTAACATTCGTATAAGCATTTACTGTACCAAGTTTCACTGCACTCGGATGGTTAAATTGCGAGAAACGTCCATGTGAAAATTTATAGTTCGCGTCGCCGTCATGTTGCATTTGTGATCACCAGGTTATTGAATGTCCTATACGTGAACTTATGTTCATAGCCCCTATGAACATAAAAATATTCAGTTTGATTGCTATAATAAATTCGTAAATATTCAGAGCCGTCTAAATATTTCGGACGGTCGCCATGTTGGATTGTTAAATGTATAGCCATAGAGTCATGTACCATTAAAAAAAATTATTGCGCAGGTTCATTATTCAAACTTTCACTTCGATCGTATGATTACGACACAATAAATAAAATCTTAATTTTAAAATTCGCACAGCCGCCATCTTGAGGTTATGTAAACAATTGAAATAAATTAGATACCAGTGCATTGCAATGTGTATAAACATTTCCTGTACTAAGTTTCAATGCATTTGGAACATTAAATCGCGAGAAAGGTCTATTTAAATTTTCAAATTCGCTTGGCCGCCATGTTCGTTTGTAGATAACCGGTTTTTGAAAATCTTATAAATGAACTTCCAGTAGTACTCTTTATCTCCGTACAAAATTTCATGGTGATACCGCTAATAGTTTCAGAGATATAGAATGCCGGTGAAATATTTCGCACAGCCGCCATCTTGTGGTTATGTAAACAGTTGAACGGAGTTAGACATCGGTGCATTATAAAGTGTATAAACATATACTGTACCAAGTTTTATTGCGTTTGGTTGGTTAAATCGCGAGGAACGTCTATTTAAAAGTCGCAACTTCGCTTGGCCGCCATATTCGTTTTGTATTTACCAGTTTTTCAAGAGTAACATGGGTGAACTTCTAGTAGTTCCCTTTATCACCGTAAAAAAATTCCAGGGTGATATCGGTAATAGTTTCAAGGATATTGAATGCTGGTGAAATATTTCGCACAGCCGCCATGTTGGATTGGTGAGACGTAACGAAATTTGAAGGGCACGGTCGGGGTCGCCCGGAATAGTGCTATGAACTTACCGAGTTTCATTGACATCGCTCCAGCCGTTCAAAAGTTATTAGGGGGGGGCACACACACACCTCTCACACACACACACACACACACGGACAAAAGATGATCTCATAAGCCTATTTTTTCAAAATTGAAAATAGGCTAAAAATGGCGAATAACTTAGTTACGTCACTATACACTTTGCACGAGCTCTAATATTTAATTTTCTATCCAAAAGCTCCTTATCAATTTTCGTGTATCTCCAACGGTTAACGAGTAAAACCTAAATTTGTGCAATAAAACACAGTCAACACCGAGCGATGTATATACATATATAAAAATGAAAGTTTGTCTGTTTTTTCTGAATTTCTATGGAAATTTGACTTATTTACGCGTTTCAGACTGTTTTATGATGGATGCGCGCGAAAATGTTTTTTTTTGTCTGTCTGTTTGTTTGTTTGTCTGTGGACAAATTTGTTCCCTTATAACTCAAGAACGGCTGGGTGTATCAACGTAAAATTTGGTACACATATCCATCAGAGGCACGACTCTAATTATTGATGTAACTCTTGTCCGTGCCTCTCATAAAAGGAGGGCCCACCCCCCTTAAAATACATGATGAATTAGGCGTAGAAGGACGAGACAAAGCTCATTTTAAGGTCCTAAACCAACCGTTTTTGAGATATTCCCAGAAAACTAATTTCATTTAATAATCTAATGAACGAATGCAAGCCGGTAACCATGGCAACATATTCTCAGAGGTCCATCTATTGCTGTAAGCCGCAATGCAATTCCATTAATTATATTGGTGTGAAGGTTTGCAAACGGCTAGAAGGTTATCACGGAACCAAATTAAGCTGTAAAATTCATCAATACGTAGAATGCTCTTATGGGGGTCAAGGGGTACTCTAGAATTGATTCATGCGATTTTCACCTGCGGGTGTGTTACGGCAGGTCTATAATATTCCTATCCCTATTGTGCCCGTTTAGACCGGAGTCCGCACGACCACATATGCATTTTACCAAGAATCAGTCAGCACGAGAGTCAAAATATCCCGGGGCGCCAGATGGGTTAAACCTAATCGCAAAAACGACATCAAATGAAAAAAATGCTTTACTGATTTTTGGCTCAATGCAACAATAAGGATAGAAGGAGATTCAACTGGGCATAACACATCATGTAAAATTATCTCATTTTATTCTGAATTTAAAATTAACTGCAAAATAAAATAAAATGCTCAAAGCAGCATCATTCACGTGTGGCGACCCACATTAATATTTACACAATGAACAAATTTTCCAACACATTGGACAATTATCTTTGGAAACAAAAGTCTGATTATCAGTCCTGTAGACTGTGTTCCAAAATTATATCCATTATTTATGATTAAATCCAGTTCAAATTTAATTGTCTGTACTGGAAATACCGTAGTTCACTGGTTGAATTTTTACATAATATTAACACTCGTATAATAATTTTTCATAGAATTTTTAACTTTCACTTATTTTTTTCCAGTTTAAAAAAAAATGTCAAAATAGTACATTATGCAACGAGCCTATAATGGCTATAATTAAGACACGAGTATTTTTTATAAAACGAGCGTATGCGAGTTTTATAATTTCCATACGAGTGTCTTAATTACCATTATAGACGAGTTGCATACGACTGTTTATGTTCGACGATAATTATAACTTTATTGTATGTTTTAACATAAATATTCATAAATATCTGTTGAGAGTCAGCTACTGGAATTTTGTGATCGCAGAGCGAGCGTTGGGTGTTATATCTCTGCATTTCAAGAGCTTTGAACGACCGACGCATGCGCTCTGTGTATTTGCAATGCCATATGCAAACCATATGTTTACATCTGCCGTCCCTCAGTAATATTGTCACCGGTGTCAGTTGAAGACAATGCGCTGTGTAGAAATTAGTGTTGGTGATTTTAAGGTACAGTGCTATTTCTTGTCTCATATTCGCCAGTTTATTTACGCGAACATATGGACGGTGGGTATTCCATGTCGGTAATTTATTATAGTTCGATGTTGTGTTTATGTCCGACATGTTAGATTTTGAGCGCATGCGCGAAGTTATCGTTACCTAATTGGTCAATGAACGAGCTCTGATTGGCTGGAGAAACTGTATCATAATGGAAAACAGTGTTATAATGACCATCATTATGATACAGTTATCTGACACATAATAGTGAGGGTCGAACATAAAATATTATTATCTCTGAATCAACACAAATTATGTACACATATTAATAATAACATCTGAAAAGTATTTGACCTTAGAGCATAGCATCGAAGAACTGTGCGAAGCACAACAAAATTAATTGTTCATCTGACATTAAACGTTTCGAGAAGTGACTCGATTATAAACTTCAAGTTCCTAACAAAATATATGATTTCTGAATCATTAACTTGATAAATAAATTGTTGGACCGTTCAACTATTCGATTCTCCACTTGGAATCATTATTAAGAAAAATATTTATATTTGTGGCCATTTTAGTAACTTTCACAACTTGCAATTCTTCGACAGAATGCGGAAATAAGAATTGTAGCTTCATAATAAATTCATTTAGTTCATGGCACTAGGGTTGAAAACATCCTTCAAATTATTCGTGGTTATAAAATTATTTTTAATTGGCAGTGGCCCCTTCTATTATTTGTGTAAGAACACAATATTCCAACAACAACGGCAAAGGTCTTCCTCTGAAGAAGAATAAAATACTATCATGACAAATCCGGGTTCTAGCAAAATCAAAGTCTTAATGGAATCCGTAAACAAGGTTGAAATAAGAACTGATGGTTTTTTAAGAAATAACCTTTGGGTCATTCATACGACGCTATGTGTAGTTCCAATACTCCTTCTTTAACACTGAGTCATCGAACCTGCTATTTGATTGATGCTCAAATAAAAACCTCCTCATTCCTGCGACTTAAACATGCGCACCTGGGAATGGCATCTCAACTACTCCACACACATAAATTTTCTTCCCAAAATTTATACAATAAATCAAGCCTCTGCTTGTTATCAACACTGGAAGATTAATAAACTTACAAGTTTATTTTATTTTACCATTCAGTTCAACCCGTGAAGTTACCATACTTATGATAATCTTTATTTCACTTTCGAATGTGTATTTACGTCATGATTTATATAAATACAAAAATATCCTAATTGATACAAATATCATTTGCTTCCCGTTTCATGCCTCTCCGTGTTATCTGAAAAATATTCTTTGCTCATTGCAAATATGAACTATTCAACCAGAACTGAAATGTTGGTTGAATGCGGGCTTGCGCTAACCACTCTCCTTCGGAAAATCACCTGTTCCAAACTAGAAATGATTAAACTACTTCAAAAGCTCTCTCTCAATAAATGTGATTATTAGAAAATATAAGATCTAAGAATTATTTAGAAAAGTTATGAAAATCATTATTATTATTATTATTATTAGTGGATTATTATTATTATTATTAGTTATATTATTGTAAATGTGTTTAATTATTGTTTCATTATGTGAGAATCCACATGTTTGATTCTTCGAATATGGATAAAACATCAATTTCTCAACAAAAATAATTATTAACTTTTACAGTTACATCGGCTGAAAAAAAATATGAAACATTCAAATAAATGCTCGTTCTGCTCGGTCATTGATCCTAAACTGTTCTGAGTGCTGAAAATACTCAGAATAACTCTAATATGTCTTGCGTAAATCATTGCAAGATTTAAATACGAAGAAAAACAAATGTGTTGGTCATCTGCAGAAAATGAGTTTGTTCCAATTAGCTAGGCATAATATAAAGTCAAAAGTGGCTTACATTTCTCGTTGGTCTTGAAGCGTAGTGAACCTGGTCTGTACCAGATTTATCCAGATACATGCCCTATCGGACACGCACGTCTAATCCTTTTATCGGCCGCCATTATATACCCACAATCTGTCTAACTCGACATAGTGGAAATATTTCTTGAAGTTTGAAGTAACTGCTGATCCATTTTAATATTGACTTCAATTAAGTCCATAGCATTTCGCTTAAATGGGGTCAGATCTAAGTGATCTATTCTCAAATATGTCAGTTGTAACATAACTCACGGTAATCTTTTCAGTACAAGAAAACACTGACAGTCTAAACCAATCAACGGCTGTTCTGAAGATCGTTCCCTGGGCATGGCTTATCACCATCTATCATGTGCGAAGCAACTTATAGTTTCCCTTCGTCGGCTAATGAACAACACCGTGATAGACTGGCCTTCAATATACTGAAAGATCGGAGTGGTTATCAAGTTACAATTTATGAAACTGACTAATTGGACTAAAATATCCAAGTATTGAATTATTATTACTGGACTGTGACAAAGTACTTTCTAGACAAAGTCTAGCATATGTCCATATAGAATTAAAGTATTTCACCAGTGTCCGTAGAAAAATAACAATCACCTTAGTGATTCTCTCTGCCGGAAACTTACTATGTTCCACATGTATCGCAGCACTTTTGTGACTATCACAATTTAAAGATATCTTCTGCGTAGATCCGGCAACCATGTGCCTTGGCTCAGCGTGGCAGCACCTTGTCATGCAAGAGCTTGGTTCGAAGTGAGCTGATGTTGCTTGGACCGGCCGGCTTTTATTCAAAACGGTCAGGTCCACGCTGCATCACGCTGAAATATGGAAATCCTCATATCTCTGGTATCCCTGGTCCGATTCACTTGATACTAAGTGCATTCTCTTTCATTTGGCCGTGCCAGTAATCTGATCCAAGTCTCAAGTCTCTACTCCATGGCTAACTATTTAATCAACAAATAGTCTCGACCTCTGCTACTACTCGCTACGTCACTTGACATGCTCTTGGCTGCATAAAATTTCCATTCCCTTCTAGAAGTAACGGAGCGCGATATTCAAATATCTCAACTTTCAAAAGCGGCTGTAGCCTTTCCCTTGATATCTAGGTGTCTGAATCTTGGAATACCCATTCCTAGAGTTGGGCGCATCCACCCCACACCTAGCAAAAAATAAAAATTGGTTTTTTTTTTATTTTTCCTATCTACACATTAAATTATCTGGTTCTTGAATAATAAATCTTCAAATTCGCTGCATTATAAGTTCCCACGATGTTACCAGTTCGTGTATTGGCGATTTCATAGCTTCCATTGTTGTTTACTTCCACAAAATCATCATCATCATTTGGATCCATGTCTCCCTGTAGAAAACGAAAAATGTTTCTAAAACGTCGGTCTCTCCTCTGGGATAAATGCAACAATCTTAACCTTCTCAAGGTATCCTCATCCTCCTGCGTCAGGTTAACTTGAAAAACTTAGATGTAGACTCCACTGCTCTACTCAATAAATCGGCTCCAACGTTCAACTTTCCAGGAGTGTGTTCAATAACTAGGTTGAATTGTTGAATAAAAAGTTACCATCTAGTTATCCTATCACTGGCAAAGTTTGTTCTCAAGATAAACTCCAATGCATGGTGATCAGTCCTCACAATTACTGAATGTCCAATTAACATTTTCTTCCACGACTCCAATGCGAAGATTACAGCAAGTGCTTCTAACTCTGTGGTGTAATAATTCCTTTCTGATGGACGTAGTTTCCTGCTTATGAACGCCAGGTAACGTCTCTTGTGATCGTCATCTTCTTGAAGAAGAATAGCTCCAATCCCTACGGTGGATGCATCAGATTCTATGATGAAATTCTTGGTAAAGTCAGGATACTCCAATTTCACGCTGTTTACCAAGAACCTCTTGGCATCTTGAAATGATTGTTCACAATCTTCATTCCATTTCCATTTGTTTCCTTTTTTTAATACGTCCTGCAATGGAGCAACCGTCTTGGTGAAGCTTGGACAATGCCCTGCAAAGAATTGGCATGTCCCGAGAAAACTGCGGACATTCTTCACTCTAGTAGGTCTAGGGAAATTTGCAATACCCTGTATCTTTGTCTCATTGGGACGGTATCCTTCACCATCCAAAATGTGGCCAAAAAATTTTATATCCTTCCGAAAGAACTGACATTTTCGAAGGTTTACTTTAAAGATCGCTTTTCTCAAATCTGCGAATAACATCTGAAGATGTAATAAATGTTCCTCCTTAGTCGCAGATGCAATTAGGATATCATCTACGTAACGAATTGCTATCTCTTTTACTTCAGGACTCAAGTTTTGTTCCAGTGCTCTGATCAAAACAGATTCAGATGTTTTGACCCCAAATGGTTGACGGCGGAATACATATGTCTGCTGGTCAAACATAAATCCTGTAAACTTTTTGGAATCTTCACTAAGCCTAATGTGATGGTAGGACGAAGTGAGATCAATGTTAGAGAACCAGACCTTGCCTTGGAATTTCCTTAACAGTTCCCTAATGATTGGTGGTCTGTCATACTCTGGCAGCAAACTTGAATTCAAATTTCGCGCGTCTAAACATAGTCTCAGACTTCCATCTTGCTTAGACACTACTGCTAATGGATTGACATAAGAGGTAGTGTACTTTTTAATCACATTGTTGCTTTCCATCTCTTTGATAAGCACTTATACCCTTTCTCGATGCTTTTCCGCTACCGGATACAATTTAGCATGGAAAGGTGCATCATCATTTACACGAATACGATATTCAAAATCTTTAATTTCACCAGATTTAATATCAAAAATATCGTGATACTCTTCCAAAATTTTTCCTAGCTCTGGGGACTCCTTCTCAGTGTAGACTTCTCTTCCTTCAGCTTCATGAAAAATCAGAGACCATTGAGCATCTCCCTCGATGTCTTCCTCTTCTTTTCCCTCGAAGTTTATCTCTTCGGTATTCTTGAATCTGATCGTCTCTGTCTTCATGTCTATCACTGCTTGATATTTCTGAATGAAATCCGCTCCCAATATCATGTCAAAAGCCATGTCCTTCATTACTACAAACACATGTCGGAAATTATGTCCTCCAATAGTAGCAAATATGTATAATTGTGTTTTACACAGAGATATTTTGTTGGGTATTATTCCTTGGATTTTAATTCCTGATACTGGAATCTCCTCTAAATTCTCTTTGAGCTTCCAAAGAATATAAAGCTTCTCGCTCACAAGACAAAGCATAGCCCCAGTATCAATTAAAGTATCGACAGGCATACCGAATACTTCGCATGATATGATTGGCATTTTAATTCTTGTACCCATTTCTTTCCGTTCGTTATTATGTTGAATTAAGTCATCATCCTCTGCTTGCCATTTAATAATTCTGGAAGTGAAAGTGTTTAAAATTCTATCTTCTACTGTGAATTCGATTTTTTTTTCTTTTCCATTCCCCCGGGATTGTTGTGTTCCCGATGGACCTGGTTCATTGAGCTTCTGTTCCAAGAACTGCAAGTTTTCTTGGTGTCTTTCTTCCAAGTTCTTCCTCGTCTCCTTATTGAACTCTTCATTGGACTGACGAGTATTCACATTCCCTCTGTTATTTTAGTTATTGTTTCTACCATCGTACCTTCTTTCCTGGTACCTTCCTTGATTATCCCTTGGCCTTCTCCATCGAGTATTATATCGATATCCACCATCCGGTCTCGCATAAGGCTTGTAACTGTATCGGTTATTGTACTGATTCCATCCTCTTTTATCGGGCTCTTCCCTCGGCGTTTTCTCCTCTCGCCCCTCTCGAATCTCTCGAGGTGTTTGGGAATAACTGTCGGCCATAACAGCGTACACAGCGTTGTTATTCTTTCCTCCCTTCTGATGGAAGAATTGAGCGTTCGTGTGATCAAGTTTCTGCAATACCTCGTCAAATTGCTCCATATTATAAATGTCAGCAGCGATCAAAGTTCTTTGGACGTCTGCTGGAAACTGACGTATTAATGCGGTAATTAATTCATTATCTGGCATCGGCGGATCTAAATGTTGTAGTTTAGAAAGCTGTCCAGAAAAGTACGTAGAGTATCGAGTAGGTTGTGACGTCGAGAATCTCTTTGAATATAATTCTGCTCTGACTTGCTGTTGGGTTTCCGGGGACCAAAACATTTTTAATAACCGACTGAAAAACTCCTCAAAATTGGTGAGAGTGGACCTAAAAGCTCTAAACCAAAGAAGTGCGGGACCTTCCAAAAATTTCCCTATCACTCGTATCTGTCTTTCCTTGGGGATTTTGGAATCTTTTAGGTAATCACCTGCTTCTCTCAAGAATTCTACGGGTGTCACAGAATCTCGCCCTGAAAATTTAGAAGGCTTATCCTCTACATTCTTGAATACAGTTATGGGGTTGGATTGAAATATTGTCCTGACCTCATCCTGTCTTTGACTATCAGTTTCTCTAGCTGCTCCTAGGTTTATCTGTATCTGTTCTTCTCCCCTTACTCTTGGCATTTTCAACAGATGGCAAGACTGTTTCTCGTCCTTGATTTGGGTTTTCATAGCCTCAATTTCCTTATGTTTTTCTTCTGCCATTTTAGGTAGATTTCATTAGAAAGCTAACTATTGCAATGGGTACCATGTTTCGACTTCCGGAAAATTTCGACATAGCCTATCTTCGCGTTTCACATCCCCCAGACCCCAAAACCACCGTCAGTTCAAAAGGTTATATATAATTTATGTATATATGTATCTATCTATCTATATATATATATATATATATATATATATATATATATATATATCAGTTTCTTGTGGACATGATAACTTCCGTAATTTTGTACCAATCACTTTGAATTTTTTTACATAATATGTATCCCTATAAAATCTCGGCCGAGATCGTTAATGGGAAAAATCGGTCGAAGGGGGTGAAAATGGGGGGCTTTTTTCGAAAAAGTGAAATTTTGCTATAACTCTCTTAATACGTGAAATATCGAATCCATTCAAAGTTCATAATATGTGTCGGATAAGTGCCAAAAGTTTATGTCAAATAAGTTTTTTGATAGCACCAACCATTGACAAAAGGGGTGGAAAAAGTGGGTTTTTCGGGAAACATTAATCATATCTCTCTCAATAGGCACAATATCAAAACCGTACAAAATGGAAAATATTCCCCTAATAATTACCTAAAACTTTTGTCTGAAATAATTTTTGATATGCCCCACCATTACCCCAAGGGATGCGAAAAATGATTTCGGAATTTTAAAAAATGCCAAGTGCCATCACGGGTTACCATAACAACGCTTTTAAATTGATAAGGGATGATCTATCAGAGGTTGCCAAGACAACGCCATTGACGAGATCACATTCATTTTTAGCCTACTTTTCACACTTTTCAAAAATGAGGAAAAAGTAGACTTATGAGATCGATCCGGGAAAATGTGTCTGTCCTTCTGTCTGTCTGTCTGTCAGTCCTTCTGTCTGTCTGTCTCTGTGTGTGTGTGTCCCCCCCTATCAACTCCTAAACGGCTGCAGCAATCGAAACCAAATTTAGTATGAGTAAAGTTGTATACCGGAATATCTCAGGCCCATATTTGAAAAAGATGCCAGTGCTACCAACTGCTAAAAAAACGCACTAGAAATGTGAGCTCCATGTTGGTTATCTTGGAAGGTATACATGGGAGCTATTATAAAATTGGCACACATGTAGATAATACTATTTCAGTTTAATTTCCAGGTGGCCATACATGACAGCGTTGCCGAAATATTTTTAAGCCTTCTGATAAGTCCAATATTTAAATGCATATAACTTCTTCACTATCAATTGGATTTCAACCAAATTTTGTATGTAATATGTGTACATAAACAGGTATGACTGAGTGTATTCTTAAGAGCCACCAGGGCTGCCAACTGTCAATAAATGGTATCTCTATTATTTTATCTAAATACCAATATATCTGAAAGTATGCAAGCCGACAGGTTTAAACTATGCACACGTAAATTACTTGACATTTTACATTAATTTGGAGTAACTTATATACGTCAGTTCTACCAACATGATTCTAAGCCTGCTGATAGGACCAATTTTTAAATACATGTAACTTCTATGCCAACAAATGGATTTCATCCAAAATTGGTACAAAAAGATATAATATTTCAGATTATTTCTGACCAGCAATCGCATGACATTGTTTCCAACATGCTTTTACGTGTACTAATAGATCCAATGTCTAAATCCATGTAACGTCCTTTGAACTTCAACCACATTTTGTATTCTGTACCTTAGGAGATGGAAGTGAGAATATATTCAGTCACCAGAGCTGCCAACTGTATTGCTCTATTAGGCTACAATATGCCTAGTATACCTTATTTCGAACTAATTAAGACATTTCGATATTACCCACTTAATTTCGTCATTATTCTAGATAGTTTCATATACTGTAGATTAATCTATGGCATGAATCTTAATTTTAAGAAAAGTGGCTCTTTAGTTCGTCACGGAACTTCTTGTTCCATCTGACTATTAGGGAAGCGGCTAACTGGTAGCATGCTGAACTTCTATGCCTAATGTCGCTGGTTCAAAGCCGGACGGGCCGATAACCTAGATGTTAGGCCCCTTAAAACAACAATTATCATCATCATCATCAAAGCCGGCCAAAGTCGCCGGATTTTCTAAGAGCGCTAAAAATCCGTCAGCATGCTTTCCTTCGGAGGGGAAGTTACAACGTTCGTTGCAAGTTGCTGGTTGCGGTGGCATCTAGCAGCCAAGTTCATAGCCAGTTGTCGTTGACGTTAGTATTTGGTACAAAATTAGGTACAACTACTTAAAATTGACCGTCTGCAGACCTTACCTGAATTACAGATTAATACAGTCATCACAAATAACACCGTTTATCAGACAGATTCTACACACACCCAATGTACACGGGGTTACATGACCACCTTGTCGCAGTCCCTAAACTGAGGAACTAACCAACATCTCTGCGGGAGATAAAATTTTGCGTGAAAAAGTAACAGACTGTTAGATAGTTACACATTAGTTCCAAACCTTGCATAAGGACAGTGTGATCACAAGTATAAAAATGAACCCCAAATGACAAGAAGGTTACCATCCCCATAAGACAGTAAAATGTTAAAAATATGCATAGAAAGACGACAAAATGTTAACTAACCTCCAATTGTAAAATACTTTCTCGCAATAAATGAGGTCTCATCCTCCTACGAAAACCTGCATATTTTGCCTATTATAGCCTATCCCCTAATTTGCCCGGTGAAATCTACCTCCGCCTTCCGGCGTGCCGAGAGGAATTTCATTTAATTGCTTCGGTTTCCTTACAGTTCTCCTTGACATCAGTGGATATCTGGTTCATAACAGCCTCGTGACTTTTCAACGACCCTGTCATATCTGATATGTCCTTCTGAGTTGCTTGGATACCTTTGGAAATTACTTGAATATGGGATGACAAAGATTCCCTAATTTCCTTGACTCCCTCTTGGTTCTCCAGCTTGAGTGTGTCTTTAATTTCATCGATAACTGTGGTTTTAATTTCAGTTTGTAATTCATTAATTACACCTTCTCTTATTTCTCCCATTACGAGTTCTTTGAATTGTTCTGTCAAACGTTGAACAACTAGAATTGCCATCTCATTGCTCTCTTTCTTCACTCTGACTTCTAGGTTGATCATGTCTTCACCAACTTTCCTAAGACCATGTTCTACCCTATCAGCTAAGCTTTGGGATCTTAGATCGGCATCGCGAAATTTATCATCCATTAAACTTGCGTTAGTGGCTAATGAAGTTTCGAGCTCATGTGTTTTTTCGCATAATTTAGTCATTTTACTCTCAAGTGACATTTTCAAAATTTCGGAATTCTCTTTAAATTTACTTTCCATAGAATTAAATTTACTATTTAAATTTTCTTTCAAGTTATCTTTTAAAGAATCAGAACTTTCTTTAAGTTTATCATTTAAACTTTCTTTAAGTTTATTTTCTAAAGAATCAGAATTTTCTTTAAGTTTATCATTTAAACTTTCTTTAAGTTCATCAGAATTTTCTTTAAGTTTATCATTTAAACTTTTTTTAAGTTTATTTTCTAAAGAATCAGAATTTTCTTTAAGTTTATTTTCTAAAGAATCAGAATTTTCTTTAAGTTTCTTTTCCAAAGCCCCTTTATTTTCTTTCATAATGGCGGCTACTCGCCGTCCAGCTTCTTTGGAACTCTCTTCCAAACTCCTCATCATCCTCATCATCTCTTCCATAATTTTCAATTATTATTCAACACTTAGGGGTATACATGTCGGCAGACACAAGCTTATAACTAGAACAAGAAATATGAATAGCTAATTGGAACACTCTAATAAAATGAGATTTGTCCTAATGTCGACGTGATGGAAAAACAAAATTCTCTACTTTTACGAATTACATGTACCACAATATCACAAGAAAAATATGCAAGTTCTCAAATATCCTCCACCTGGATTCTAATAATGCGTATGTCCAGTCATCGAACGTTTACTACTGAATTTACTTGACGCCCTAATGGTTAAGCCATTATCAAAAATAATCAAACCCATTCTAATTATTAACCCAGTTAAATTTTTAATTTTCTCCACTAATTGGGTTTCCTACTAATTTATTCATCCAAACCAGACATCTCTCAACACCCAAAATATCTATATAAAAATTATCACAATTTAAATCGGCATGCGATTGACCGTGTCTAACTCGAGCCCCACGTTCGAAGCCATTTATCTCTCTATCTTATTTTATGTGCCCGTTTAGACCGGAGTCCTCACGACCACATATGCATTTTACCAAGAATCAGTCAGCACGAGAGTCAAAATATCCCGGAGCGCCAGATGGGTTAAAGCTAATCGCAAAAACGACATCAAATGAAAAAAATGCTTTACTGATTTTTGGCTCAATGCAACAATAAGGATAGAAGGAGATTCAACTGGGCATAACACATCATGTAAAATTATCTCATTTTATTCTGAATTTAAAATTAACTGCAAAATAAAATATAATGCTCAAAGCAGCATCATTCACGTGTGGCGACCCACATTAATATTTACACAATGAACAAATTTTCCAACACATTGGACAATTATCTTTGGAAACACAAGTCTGATTATCAGTCCAGTAGACTGTGTTCCAAAATTATATCCATTATTTATGATTAAATCCAGTTCAAATTTAATTGTCTTTACTAGTTCACTGGTTGAATTTTTACATAATATTAACACTCGTATAATAATTTTTCATAGAATTTTTAACTTTCACTTATTTTTTTCCAGTTTCAAAAAAAATTGTCAAAAAATATTATTATCTCTGAATCAACACAAATTATGTACACATATTAATAACAACATCTGAAAAGTATTTGACCTTAGAGCATAGCATCGAAGAACTGTGCGAAGCACAACAAAATTAATTTTTCATCTGACTTTAAACGTTTCGAGAAGTGACTCGATTATAAACTTCAAGTTCCTAACAAAATATATGATTTCTGAATCATTAACTTGATCAATAAATTGTTGGACCATTCAACTATTCGATTCTCCACTTGGAATCATTATTAAGAAAAATATTTATATTTGTGGCCATTTTAGTAACTTTCACAACTTGCAATTCTTCGACAGAATGCGGAAATAAGAATTGTAGCTTCATAATAAATTCATTTAGTTCATGGCACTAGGATTGAAAACATCCTTCAAATTATTCGTGGTTATAGAATTATTTTTAATTGGCAGTGGCCCATTCTATTATTTGTGTAAGAACACAATATTCCAACAACAACGGCAAAGGTCTTCCTCTGAAGAAGAATAAAATACTATCATGACAAATCCGGGTTCTAGCAAAATCAAAGTCTTAATGGAATCCGTAAACAAGGTTGAAATAAGAACTGATGGTTTTTTAAGAAATAACCTTTGAGTCATTCATACGACGCAATGTGTAGTTCCAATACTCCTTCTTTAACACTGAGTCATCGAACCTGCTATTTGATTAATGCTCAAATAAAAACCTCCTCATTCCTGCGACTTAAACATGCGCACCTGGGAATGGCATCTCAACTACTCCACACACATACATTTTCTTCCCAAAATTTATACAATAAATCAAGTCTCTGGTTGTTATCAACACTGGAAGATTAATAAACTTACAAGTTTATTTTATTTTACCATTCAGTTCAACCCGTGAAGTTACCATACTTATGATAATCTTTATTTCACTTTCGAATGTGTATTTACGTCATGATTTTATATAAATACAAAAATATCCTAATTGATACAAATATCATTTGCTTCCCGTTTCATGCCTCTCCGTGTTATCTGAAAAATATACTTTACTCATTGCAAATATTAACTGTTCAACCAGAACTGTAATGTTGGTTGAATGCGGGCTTGCGCTAACCACTCTCCTTCGGAAAATCACCTGTTCCAAACTAGAAATGATTAAACTACTTCAAAAGCTCTCTCTCAATAAATGGGTTTATTAGAAAATATAAGATCCAAGAATTATTTAGAAAAGTTATGAAAATCAATATTATTATTATTATTAGTGGATTATTATTATTATTATTATTAGTTATATTATTGTAAATGTGTTTAATTATTGTTTCATTATGTGAGAATCCACATGTTTGATTCTTCGAATATGGATAAAACATCCATTTCTCAACAAAAATAATTATTAACTTTTACAGTTACATCGGCTGAAAAAAAATATGAAACATTCAAATAAATGCTCGTTCTGCTCGGTCATCGATCCTAAACTGTTCTGAGTGCTAAAAATACTCAGAATAACTCTAATATGTCTTGCGTAAATCATTGCAAGATTTAAATACGAAGAAAAACAAATGTGTTGGTCATCTGCAGAAAATGAGTTTGTTCCAATTAGCTAGGCATAATATAAAGTCAAAAGTGGCTTACATTTCTCGTTGGTCTTGAAGCGTAGTGAACCTGGTCTGTACCAGATTTATCCAGATACATGCCCTATCGGACACGCACGTCTAATCCTTGTATCGGCCGCCATTATATACCCACAATATGTCTAACACGACATAGCGGAAATATTTCTTGAAGTTTGAAGTAACTGCTTATCCATTTTAATATTGACTTCAATTAAGTCCATAGCATTTCGCTTAAATGGGGTCAGATCTAAGTGATCTATTCTCAAATATGTCAGTTGTAACATAACTCACGGTAATCTTTTCAGTACAAGAAAACACTGACAGTCTAAACCAATCATCGGCTGTTCTGAAGATCGTTCCCTGG
Organism: Meconema thalassinum; assembly: GCA_946902985.2. Lineage (NCBI taxonomy): Eukaryota > Metazoa > Arthropoda > Insecta > Orthoptera > Tettigoniidae > Meconema > Meconema thalassinum. The sequence goes on from OX336391.1 coordinate 330,033,261, forward strand.
GCATGGCTTATCACCATCTATCATGCGCGAAGCAACTTATAGTTTCCCTTCGTCGGCTAATGAACAACACCGTGATAGACTGGCCTTCAATATACTGAAAGATCGGAGTGGTTATCAAGTTACAATTTATGAAACTGACTAATTGGACTAAAATATCCAAGTATTGAATTATTATTACTGGACTGTGACAAAGTACTTTCTAGACAAAGTCTAGCATATGTGCATATAGAAATAAAATATTTCACCAGTGTCCGTAGAAAAATAACAATCACCTTAGTGATTCTCTCTGCCGGAAACTTACTATGTTCCACATGTATCGCAGCACTTTTTTGACTATCACAATTTAAAGATATCTTCTGCGTAGATCCGGCAACCATGTGCCTTGGCTCAGCGTGGCAGCACCTTGTCATGCAAGAGCTTGGTTCGAAGTGAGCTGATGTTGCTTGGACCGGCCGGCTTTTATTCAAAACGGTCAGGTCCACGCTGCATCACGCTGAAATATGGAAATCCTCATATCTCTGGTATCCCTGGTCCGATTGACTTGATACTAAGTGCATTCTCTTTCATTTGGCCGTGCCAGTAATCTGATCCAAGTCTCAAGTCTCTACTCCATGGCTAACTATTTAATCAACAAATAGTCTCGACCTCTGCTACTACTCGCTACGTCACTTGACATGCTCCTGGCTGCATAAAATTTCCATTCCCTTCTAGAAGTAACGGAGCGCGATATTCAAATATCTCAACTTTCAAAAGCGGCTGTAGCCTTTCCCTTGAAATCTAGGTGTCTGAATCTTGGAATACCCATTCCTAGAGTTGGCACACTATATTATATGATTATTATTAGTAGTATTATATTATGGCGTACAACGACGAGACAAAGCCCCTCGGTGCCAGAAACAAAACTCGGGGGCCCTAAAGGGTCCTCAAAAACTACATTATAAGGCTCTAAAACCAGCAGTTTCTGAAATATTCCTATAAAACTAATTTAATTTAATTTAACAAACTACTGGAGGAAAGCAAATCGATAAGCATGACAACATTATCTCAAGGGGTAGCATCCAACTTTCCATCTATTTCTGTAAGAAGCAATGTCACTCCATTTATTACATTTCGGTGAAAGTTTGCAAATGGCTATAAGGTTATCACGGAACCAACGTAGACTGTATTTTCATCGATGCAATTAAGGGGGTCAAGGGGTAACCTAGAATTTTTTCATTCAATTTTCACGTGCGACATGTAGTACAGAAGGTATATTATATCTCCAAACAGCAACATTATTTTAAACAAGTAGTTCCGTGAAGAACTATACAGCCTATTTTCATATATCCTACTTATGTTAATTGCCACTATCAACATACACAATTTCTGTTTGATTGCTGTAATAGATTCGTAGATATTAAGAACCGACTAAATATTTCGGATGGTCGCCATGTTGGATTTTATATATGTAGGTCCTAGAGTTATGTACTGTTACATGCAGATTATTGTGAACGTGTAGTATTCAAACTTCAATCGCATAATTAGGACACAAGAAGAAACAAGGAGATTTTAAAATTTTTCACAGCTGCCATCTTGAGGTTATGGAAACAACTGAAATAAATTAGATGCCAGTGGATTAACATTCGTATAAGGATTTACTGTACCAAGTTTCACTGCACTCGGATGGTTAAATTGCGAGAAACGTCCATGTGAATATTTATAATTCGTGTCACCGCCATGTTGGATTTGTGATCACCAGGTTATTTAAAGTCCTATAGGTGAACTTAAGTTCATAGCCCCTATGAACATAAAAAAATGCAGTTTGATTGCTAAAATAGATTCGTAGATATTCAGTATCGTCTAAATATTTCGGATGGTCGCCATGTTGGATTGTTAAATGTATAGGCCATAGAGTCATGTAGCATTAAAGGAAAATTATTGCGTAGGTTCATTATTCAAACTTTCACTTCGATCGCATGACTACATCACAAGAAATAAAAACTTAATTTTAAAATTCGCACTGCCGCCATCTTGAGGTTATGTAAACAATTGAACTAAATTAAATACCAGTGGATTACAATGTGTATAAATATTTCCTGTACCAGGTTTCAGTGCGCTTGGAACATTAAATCGCGAGAAAGGTCTATTTAAAATTTTCAAATTCACTTGGCCGCCATGTTCGTTTTGTAATTAACCGGTTTTTGAAAGTCTTATAGATGGACTTCCAGTAGTGCCCTTTATCTCCGTACAAAATTTTAGGGAGATACCGCTAATAGTTTCAGAGATATAGAATACCGGTGAAATATTTCGCACATCCGCCATCTTGTGATTATGTAAACAATTGAACGAAGTTAGATGTCGGTGCATTACAATGTATATAAACATATACTGTACCATGTTTCATTGCGTTTGGTTGGTCAAATCACGAGAAACGTCTATTTAAATGTCGCAAATTCGCTTGGCCTCCATGTTGGTTTTGTAGTTTCCAGGTTTTCAAAAGTCACATAAGTGAACTTATAGTAGTTCCCTCTATCACCATAGAAAATGTCAGGGTAATATCGGTAATAGTTTCGGAGATATTGAATGCTGGTGAAATATTTCGCACAGCCGCCATGTTGGATTGGTGAGACGTAACAAAATTTGAAGGGCACGGTCGAGGTCGCCCGGAATAGTGCTATGAACTTTCCGAGTTTCATTGAAATCGCTCCTGTCGTTTAGATTTTATTAGGGGGACACACACACACGAATCACACACACACACGGACAAAAGGTGATCTCATAAGCCTATTTTTTTCAAAATTGAAAATAGGCTAAAAATTCCTGAATTGAGTCAGCATTTTTTTGTGGCTTTTAGGAATTTGGGCCATTTGAGGCTCAAGAACCTGAATTTTCATGCACCACAAGCCTTTATAATTTATGAAAGAGGTCTTCCTGTATATGGGGACCTAACACAACGTGGAGGGTCAGTTTTTATGTGACGTGTGTTGCGTTTCGTCTACAAGGCTTTCAATTCTATTACACGTCAGGAAGTACGCGTTAGGTGAATTTAGTTTGAGAGCACATTTTATCTAATCTTTTTTTTTCGACATACGGGTTCATCGTATGGATGATTTTTAGCCTATTTTCAATTTTGAAAAAAATAGGCTTATGAGATCACCTTTTGTCCGTGTGTGTGTGCGTGTGTGTGTGTGTGTGTGAGGAGTGTGTGTGTGTCCCGCTAATAAAATCTAAACGGCTGGAGCGATTTCAATGAAACTCGGTAAGTTCATAGCACTATTCCCTGCGACCCCGACCGTGCCCTTCAAATTTTGTTACGACTCACCAATCCAACATGGCAGCTGTGCGAAATATTTCACCAGCATTCAATATATCCGAAACTATTACCGATATTACCCTGACATTTTGTATGGTGATAAAGGGAACAACTATAAGTTCACTTATGTGACCTTTGAAAATCTGGTAACAAGAAAACGAACATGGCGGCCAAGCGAATTTGCGACTTTTAAATAGACGTTTCTCGCGATTTGACCAACCAAACGTAATGAAACTTGGTACAGTATATGTTTATATACATTGTAATGCACCGACATCTAACTTCGTTCAATTGTTTACATAACCACAAGATGGCGGATGTGCGAAATATTTCACCGGCATTCCATATCTGTGAAACTATTAGCTGTATCTCCCTGAAATCTTTTACGGAGATAAAGGGCACTACGGAAGTCCATCTATAAGACTTTCAGAAACCGGTTAACTACAAAACGAACATGGCAGCCAAGCGAATTTGAAAATTTTAAATAGACCTTTCTCGCGATTTAATGTTCCAAACGCACTGAAATCTGGTACAGGAAATATTTATACACATTGTAATGCACTGGTATCTAATTTAGTTCAATTGTTTACATAACCTCAAGATGGCGGATGTGCGAATTTTAAAATTAAGTTTTATTTCTTGTGATGTAGTCATGCGATCGAATTGAAAGTTTGAATATTGAACCTACGCAATAATTTTCCTTTAATGGTACATGACTATATGGCCTATACATTTAACAATTCAACATGGCGACCATCCAAAATATTTAGTCGGCTCTGAATATCTACGAATCTATTATAGCAATCAAACTGAATTTCTTAATGTTCATAGGGGCTATGAACTTAAATTCACCTATAGGACTTTAAATAACTTGGTGTTCACAAATCCAACATGGAGGCGACGCGAAATATAAAAATTCACATGGACGTTTCTCGCAATTTAACCATCCGAGTGTAGTGAAACTTGGAACAGTAAATCCTTATACGAATGGTAATCCACTGGCATCTAATTTATTTCAATTGTTTCCATAACCTCAAGATGGCAGCTGTGCGAAATTTTAAAATCTCCTTGTTACTTCTTGTGTCCTAATTATGCGATTGAAGTTTGAATACTACACGTACACAATAATCTGCATGTAACAGTACATAACTCTAGGACCTACATATATAAAATCCAACATGGCGACCATCCGAAATTTTTAGTCTGTTCTCAATATCTACGAATCTATTACAACAATCAAACTGAAATTGTGTATGTTGCTAGAGGCAATTAACAAAAGTAGGATATATGAAAATAGGCTGTATAGTTCTTCACGGAACTACTTGTTTTTATACTGTGTGGTAGATATACCCATATTTGGATATCTGGGTGATATGTTGTAGACAATAGAATTGTCTGTCTGTCTTTCTGTGTATCTTTATGCACGCCTATAACTCGTATTCGGATGCTTGATGCATCGTGAAGTTAGGTATGGTAACCATGGTAATCATTTATAAATCTCTTCATCGTAATTTTCATACAGTAGAAGGGTGGGTATAGGGAAAAACTTCTCAAAATACATGCTAAAATAGGCGAAATATAAAAATTATCCTAGAAGGACGACCAAAGCTTATGTTGCTCTTCTTAATGTGAGACACAAAATTCAGGAGTCTACAAAGGGTCTCCGAAAACCACATTTAAGGCCCTTAAATTAACAGAGTGTGTGATATTCCCAGAAAACTAACTTTGCTCTGATAAACTTATGAAGGAATGGCAAACCGCTAACCATTGCAACAGTAGCTCAATTGATAATGTCTGGTGTTAAGGTATGTTTAAACGTTGCGAAATAAAATCTACATTTGTCAACCAACTCGTTTGAGATTTTTACCACAAAGCACACACCATTGGAATAAGATAGTTATATATTGAAATCAGTATTATCTGTTCTATCTTCACAATAAAAAAATAGTTTAATGAAAAAGCACATCAATTTTCAAAATGTGATAAAATTTTCAATTTTTTTCCGGGATTTTTACTTCACTAAGTTGAAGTATACCCTTCATAGAATGTTGTGAACTAGGATCTTTAAATTATCATTCATAGATAAGGAGCTAGACAATAAATTTGAAAAAGACGTTTAAAATTAATTAATTAATTATAATAATTAAAATAATTATGAAAGTAGCTTCATTCACAACATGAAAATAGTTCTAGTTTACAACATTCCCACATTCATTAGCTTTCATTTGATGTATAAAAAAATTCCCTACCTCAACTGTAAGGTTATTTATGTTTATTTGAAATATACGAAGTGTACAAGAATTTAATATCAAGAAAAACATCACTGAAGTTTTAGAACCTTGTTGTGAACATAACACACTCACTTGGGCTTCTTAGAACTCGCCTGCGCCATAGGTTGGTCCCTCTTTTTGAAGTTTCTTGTCTTCTTTGAGTTTTCTTCTGCCTCTCAGGTACCGCTCAATATTTACAGAAGATAATTTGGAGTGAGAAGTACTAGCCTTTACATTACGCCTACCTTCTGATTCGCTATTTACATTGACAGCACTATTAACACTGACATTCATCTTATTGTGTCTGTTCCCTTGGTATTTCCGCTTTTTCTTCACACCAGATCGGCTTTTAGAACCCATTTTATACGCACTCACAAAGAAAAGCTCACAAGTCACAATGAGAGAGATCACACGGTCACAAGGTAGCTGACATATTTGTTTATGTCTGTTGCTCGGCAATGGAATCCTACACCAAAGAGGTTATTCAAACACTGAAGTCTTTGGAATATACAAGTAATGACATCTATTGTTCACAACCAAAACTAAGAACTATATACCCAGAAAGAATGCAAGGAGGGAGATTCGAAAAAGAAAATCTGACAAGATATTCACTGTTGGATGTAGGCAGGACACTGCAGCCACTCCCCATGACACGTGCGCATGAGGCTATTTAAGTCTTATTTTCAGGCACTTACAGTGGGAATATATGTTTGAATTATATCTCATTTTGAAGAAGATATATCTAGCTTTCATTTCCGATGAAAAAAAAATTAAAAGATTCTTTTTAGCGAAAAATGACATTTTCAACGTTGCAACACACCTTAACACGGAACACTGTTCGAAGAACGGGTACTTCTGCTAGTTAATTAATAAATTAATAAATGTAAGACAAAAATATTGGTATACAGCCAAAACCACTACGGACGTCGAATTGACAGGTGAAAAGCTAAAGGAAGTAAGAGACTTCTGTTACTGAGGAAACAAAACAACCGGTGATGGACGAAGCAAAGAGGATATAAAAAGTAGGTTAGCACATGCAAGGAAAGCATTTCTACAGAAAAGGAATCTCTTGACATCAAATATAGATTTAGGTATTAGGATGTCATTTTTGAAAGCCTTTGTATGGAGTGTGGCACTTTATGGACGTGAATTTTGGACTGTTGGAGCAGCAGATAAGAGGAGAATTGAAGCGTTTGAAATGTGGCGTTTCAGGAGAATGGTGAAGAACAGATGGGCAGATAGGGTTACAAAAATGAAGAGTTATTAAGATGTTTGGGAGAGAAGAGATGTTTCTGGCGACTGCTAATGAAGAGAAGAGATAGGTTGGTAGCACACGTACTAATTCACCCGGGAATAGCAAAGTTAGTTATAGAAAGAAGGGTCGATGTTAAGAACTGTAGGGCTAGACCAAGGTTAGAATATATTAAACAGATTGCCTCGGATGTAGGGTGTGGTAGCTATGTGGAGATGAAACGATTAGCTCAGGGCAGAGAAGCATGCAGGGCTGCATCAAACCAGTCAAAAGACTGAAGACTCAAACAACAACAACAAAAACAACAACAACAACAACAACAACAACAACAATTGTTTTTCACTAAACGCGGTATTAATGTTTTTTGTTGTTTCAGGTTAGAAACAAGGTTCTTCGAAATTTATTATATCAAAGTTTGATGCAATTATTATGTGACAATGAATTCAAGTCATGGCATTTATTTCGTTCTATGCCCAAGATCGCGGGTTCAAACTCAGCCGAAGTGGTCGGTTCTTTTAAGAACGTTAAAAATTCCATCAGTATGCCTTCCTTCGGAGGGGAAGTAAAGCCAACGGGCCCATATCATAGATTTGTGGCATGTCAAGGAACTTTCCACTAACTACAATTGTGTGAAGCTAAATTTGTAGGTTAGATTTGATGAACGCTCTATTAGTTCCAACGGTCGTAGCTAAGTGCCGGATGCAGTGTTATCTAGTAGCCAAGTCACAGCTAGGTGTCGTGGACGGTAGGATTTGGTAGTTAAAGTAGCAACTCCCTACCGGAATTACAGATAACACACACTAATACAGCCATTACAATTAACACCTTTTATCTGACAGATTCTACACACAACCAAAGTACATGGGGCTACATGACTGCGTTGTCACAGCCCCAAAGCTAAGGAACCCACCAACCAACCTACATTTATTTCGTTTTGGTGAAACTCCACGTACTTAGATCGAGGGCGATTGACACTGGTTGTGAAGGTCAGAACAATAAACATAAATACCCAAGAGGTATTGAATTACGACAGAACAGTTTTAGATTATTCCCGGGTAGCAAACCAATACGAGGGTGTTAACTGCAATATTAGAAACAAGAAAATCCTGCCGCTTACATAAGCTCGAAAAACCTTCGTGTTTACGTTTTGTGAGGTGCTTTCTAACTGTTTCAGAAATGTTTGTTTAATCTGCAAATATAATATTTACGCATGAAATCAGTTGCTATGTATTTTATAAGCAAGTCATATTTACTATAGTGTGAGCATTTTGCTCAACTTGCGACCACTCGTGTAACTTTTGTTCTAGCGACAACTTGTAAGTTAACTTTCAAATAACACATTGTGCACGTCGATGACAAAATCATGCAGTAGGTGGAACAAAAGTAGTGTACCCATTGACCTCAATATACACGAGACTGATGACAGCAAATTTGCTCGTATTCAAACCACGCATGCGCAATGTGCAGAGCTGTATGGTGTGCACAACAGATGTGTGGCAATCGAGCTGTCCTTGAGAAAATAATGATAATCTTTTCTGAGAAAATTAATACTATAAAGAAATAGTACCGAAAAACCTGCACTTAAGATATTATTTGCAACGTTTGGCAACGCAGGGAGGTCTACTGCTTGCTGCAAACACTGCAAATTGTAATATTTAATGACTTATTAAAGGGTTTGAGATAAAATTGTCCGGGTGAAGTTATTGTATGATGGGCCCAATAAGACAGTGTTAAGCAACTTTAGCAATTTTCTTATTTCCTTTTGGCAATGTGTCTACGATTCATTGTTTCACAGTAATGATGTGTTATTATCACACAGCAGACTTCCCTGGAATAATAGAGAGTATCATTCCGCAGATAATCCTGTAAGCAATTATTTGTAGCTCTTCAGTCGGTCAACAGTAATATTGCCCACAGACTGGGGGAGTACATTGTATGAAATATATGTACAAAAGAAAAACAAGTAGTTCCGTGAAGAACTATACAGCCTATTTCCATATATCCTACTTATGTTAGTTGCCACTATCAACATACAAAATTTCAGTTTGATTGCTGTAATAGATTCGTAGATATTGAGAACCGACTAAATATTTCGGATGGTCGCCATGTTGGATTTTATATATGTAGGTCCCAGAGTTATGTACTGTTACATGAAGATTATTGTGTACGTGTAGCATTCAAACTTCAATCGCATGATTAGGACACAAGAAGTAACAAGGAGATTTTAAAATTTCGCACAATTGCCATCTTGTGGTTATGGAAACAATTGAAATAAATTATATGCCAGGGGATTAACATTCGTATAAAGATTTACTGTACCAAGTTTCACTGCACTCGGATGGTTAATTGCGAGAAACGTCCATGTGAATATTTATATTTCGCGTCGCCGCCATATTGGATTTGTGATCACCAGGTTATATAAAGTCCTATAGGTGAACTTAAGTTCAAAGCTTCTATGAACATAAAAAAATCAGATTGATTGCTATAATAGATTCGTAGATATTCAGAGCCGTCTAAATATTACGGATGGATCGCCATGTTGGATTGTTAAATGTATAGGCCATAGCGTCATGTACCATTAAAGAAAAATTATTGCGTAGGTTCATTATTCAAACTTCCACTTCGATCGCATGATTACGACACAAGAAATAAAAGCTTAATTTCAAAGTTCGCACAGCCGCCATCTTGACGTTATGTAAATAATTGAACTAAATTAGATACCAGTGCATTATAATGAGTATAAACATTTCCTGTACCAGATTTCACCGCGTTTGGATCATTAAATCGCGAGAAAGGTCTATTTAAAGTTTTCGAAATTCGCTTGGCCGCCATGTTTGTTTTGTAGTTAACCGGTTTTTGAAAGTCTTATACACGAACGACCAGTAATACCCTTCATCACTGTACAAAAATTTCAGGGTGATACCGCTAATAGTTTCAGAGATATAGAATGCCGTTGAAATATTACGCACATCCGCCATCTTGTGGTTATGTAAACAATTGAACGAAGTTAGATGTCGGTGGATTACAATGTGTATAAACATACACTGTACCAAGTTTTATTGCGTTTGGTTGGTTAAATCGCGAGAAACGTCTATTTAAATGTCGCAAATTCGCGTGGCCGCCATGTTGGTTTTGTAGTTACCAGTTATTCAAAATTCACATAGGTGAACTTCTAGTAGTACTCTTCATCACCGCAAAAAATTCCTGGGTGATATCGGTAATATTTTCGGAGGTACTGAATGCTGGTGAAATAATTCGCACAGCCGCCATTTTGAATTGGTGAGACGTAACAAAATTTGAAGGGCACGGTCGGTGTCGTCCGGACTAGTGATATGAACTTACCGAGTTTCCAGCCTTTTAGAACTTATTAGGGGACACACACACACACACACACACACACACTCCTCACACACACACACACGGACAAAAGGTGATCTCATAAGCCTATTTTTTCAAAATTGAAAATAGGCTAATAACACTCCTGGAAAGAATTAGACGTATTAATAATTATCACTGTTATAATGTGGTAGTTTTTAGGATTACGCGTTTCGACCTTCAAGAGGTCATCTTCAGATCTTGATCACTTAGAAGAGGTTTAAATTTATATACAATTTTATCTAACAGTTGGTGTTTGTGTTTTGATTCGCAGTTTGAATCTCGTTTGTTTTATTTATAAGAGTTTGTGAATTACGCAAAAATATTATGTACGTGTATACCAATTACAACAACACAATTTAATAATAAATTTAGAGCATGTGCTTAATAGTATATTTTGCAACGAGCCTATAATGGCAATAATTAAGACACGAGTATGTTTATAAAACGAGCGTAAGCGAGTTTTATAAATTTCATACGAGTGTCTTAATTAACATTATAGGCGAGTTGCATACAACTGTTTATGTTCGACGATAATTATAACTTTATTGTATGTTTTAACTTAAATATTCATAAATATATGTGCGATTCAGTTAGTGAACAGGGCGTGCTGGCTTTGCTGACTGAACAGAGCGCATGCGTGGGTCTAGGCACTCCGAACGCAGAGACCATTCACTTTGCTTGCCAACATAGAACACCTATTGTGTACAGCGGATTTTGAGCGCATGCGCGAAGGAATCCTTACCTATTTGGTCAAACAACTGTTTCTTGAGCTCTGATTGGTGGGAGAAACTGTTTCATAATGAAAAATAGTGTTATGATGAGCCTCATTATGATACAGTTTTCTGACACATAATGTTTACATTTCAACAATCGTCGAACATAATAGTACATTATGCAACGAGCGTATAATGGCTATAATTAAGACACGAGTATTTTTATAAAACGAGCGTATGCGAGTTTTATAATTTCCATACGAGTGTCTTAATTACCATTATAGGCGAGTTGCATACGACTGTTTATGTTCGACGATAATTATAACTTTATTATATGTTTTAACATAAATATTCATAAATATCTGTTGAGATTGTCACTAGAATTTTGTGATCGGGTGCTGCGCAGGGTAGGATATCTCTGATGTCCAAGCTCACTGACCGACCGACGCATGCGCTCTGTGAGCTTCAATGCCGTATGTGTAGATTGAGCATCAGTATTCAGTAAAAACGTCACCGAAATCGTTTGAAAACAACCCGCTGTGTAGAAATTGGTTTTAAGGATATTAAGGTACAGTGTCTCATATTCACCAGTTTATTTACGAGAACATTATGGACGGTGCACTTTCGGTAAATTATATAGACATGTTGGATTCTGAGCGCACGCGTGAAGGTATCGTTACCGGTACCTAATTGGTCAATGAACGAGCTCTGATTGGCTGGAGAAACTGTATCATAATGAAAAAGAGTGTTATAATGACCATTATTATGATACAGTTTCCTGACACATAATAGTGGGGGTCGAACATAAATTATATTATCTAATACAGTATGGTTACTTATCTTAACTGAGATGTTGGCCGTCGCTGCTGCTATACTTCTCGGCTATCCACTGTCCAGTGATCATAATTAATACATGTAGGATTTTCCAGGGGTGTTATTTATTTTAGTACATATACACTGGTCATAGAAAGTTTTGCATATTGCCTGATGTGGTATTTTCATTGCTGTATGACGACATTTCGTTTTTGCACATTGGCTCATGTTTTAACTGTGAGATAACACGTTGGTTCGTTTGTACCATACACTGTTATCCGACATGGGTACAGCCTGCACAAATGGAGGAAGAGGTCAAACCCCTGCTGTGATTGTGGTACATCGAACCACACCTTCAGGCACATTGTCGAGGATTGCAAACTAAGAGCGTACTTACTGTAGGTGATCCTAACGACTGTTTCAGTGATACACTATCGAGCCGGGACTGGAGAAATAGACTGGATATAAGGTTGTAATAAGATTGATATCTGTGATTGTAATCACTTATTATTATTATTATTATTGTATTTAATGCGTAATACCATACAGTACGTTATATAAATAAATAAAACTGTTATCGGATAAAGCACGTGTATTGTATTTGTTCCACAATTACATAATCTTTCAATATGCAAAACGTATTTTGTCCTGTTTATTACATACATTGTAACCCACCTTGTCTTTGAGTAATATTCGTGTTGACCGACTGAAGAGCTAAAAATAACTATTTGTATAGAAAACACTGAGAAATGGTTTCAAAACTTTACATTTCTGTACGCAAGTTGACTAATTGTGCTAATTTCTTCTTCTCAAACATAGCTGAGAGTATTTTAGGTCATAATAATTTACTTTTAGGGCAATGAATAGATAATTTATACGCCAAGCAAAATGTCACCCTACTTACTAGTTGGCTGGTCAATTTGTACCATATTCAATGCAACGAGATAATATTTATGTTAATCTGAAAGGCATTTCATCAAGTTTTTAGTGCATAAATGCACTATTTTTAGAGTTGCCTGTCTTAGCGCCACTTGTAGGACAACAATATGTAGGCCCTTATAATGATAGTAATAATAATAATAATAATAATAATAATAATAATAATAATAATAATAATAACAAAGGAACTAGCGGCCCCATGCGAGAATACTCCATGTGTACCTGTATAAACCACCCGACTGGTTTTATTCGTAAGCGAGGTTACGAGAGACAGTTCTCGCTGAGGCTATCATCTTGCTTACTGTATTTGTTTAAACGCAATTTTTAAAAGAATCGCCCATATTTATAAAATCAGAGTGTAATTCGTCACTGCTGCGGGTGATAGGGAAGTATTCGGCCCACTCTCCGCTCCGCTCTACATCCCTCTCCTACCGCTAAGCTCTGAAGGTTAAATGCACAGTTAAACGCCGCTATCTGTATTTGTTTATGAAGTGCGTGTAAACAAATAAACAAGATGATAGCCCATGCCAGTACTGTGTCACGTCAAATCCGCAATACAGTAAAGTCGGGAGGGTGGTCTATACACATGGGGCATTTACAAATAACCGATCTTAACAAAATGAGCATTCAAAGGGAAATGTTTTCCGCTGCAGTAATATACCGGAGAAATGGGTGGTGAAGTGCAGAGCTAACTGCCGGTAAACGTATTTGTATTTCCGTGGGCTTCACAAGAAATGCAAGATTTTTGCTGTACTAGTGAGACGATTTGGAAGATTTTGGAACACACCGCACCTTCTAACCACCTCTTGTTTAAGAGCTCGTGTTTTGTGAAACATACACAGCGTTTTGTACTGTACACTGGGGGAATCAGCCGCCCCTAATAATATTGTTTTATGCAGCCCAACTAACGCTTGTTGTCAGGAAGGTCGATATTTCCCTGCTTGCATCCCGTATGCTACTAATGCACTACAAGCATTTCCCGCAAAACGATGCTGAACACTCTGAATTTTCCCTGGATGTGACTACAAAGGGTCGATTGGTTAGTTCCTTTGTTTAGGGGCTGCGACAACGCGGTCATGGAGCCCCGTGTACTTTGGGTGTGTGTAGAATATGTCTGAAAACCGGTGTTAATTGTGATGACGGTATTAGTGTGTGTATCTGTTTTTTTAAATTCAAGTAAGGACTGCAACTTTGAATTTTTCAAATAGTTCATACTTTGGCCGCCAAACGCCACCGTCAACGACTACTAGGCCTAGTTCAGACCTTAGCTACTAGACGCCATCGCAGTCGGCCCTTGGCAACGAACGTAGCAACCTAAGAGCGTTGTTTACATTCTTAACCTATACAATTTAGTTTCACACAGGTGTAATTAGTGGAAAGTTCTTTAACACGCCATAAATCTATGACATGGGACCGCCGGTTTTACTTCCCCTCCGAAGGAAGGCATACTGAGGGATTTTTAACGCTCTTAAAAAATCCAACGGCTTTGGCCGGGGAACCCGCTATCTTGGGCATAGAAGCTCAGCATGCTATCAACTACGCCACCGAAGCCGGCAATGTGACTACAAACAAATATCGGGGGGAAATAATACTGTGGTGTTCAGTATCGTTTGCAGGATGTGCTTGCAGTGCATTAGTACCATACGAGATACAAGCGGAGAAATATCAACATCCTGATAACGACGCTAGATGGGCTGCATAGTACAATATTATTAGGGGCAACTCTTTCACCTGGTAAATAATAATAATAATAATAATAATAAGTAATATTTAATGGGTATGAGTTTTCATTGATCATCCCTGCTCTACACAGTTTCACCATAACCATGAGCGTAATCCTTCATTTTGAGGGCCTAGAAGAAGACTGAGTACTGAATATGAAAGAGATGACGTGTACTTCATCACGGCGGAAGTACAGAAATGCCTGATGACCTCATTCTCGAGAGAAACGGTATAGCACAGCCAACACAGATTGAGAAAAGCGGGCCAAGTCCGGGGAGGCAATGTTAATAAAACATAACCAGCAGTAGGCTAAATAAATCATCTGCTCCAGAGGTCAATCTGGGAGAGAGGAAACGACGTAAGTTACATGCAAATACGAGAGTGGATGAAGTGCTTGTCCGTGTATGGACACGAAATGCCTCGTTACTTTATGCCCTTGATCATAAAATGGGAAAGCAACTTTCTTTTTAAAAATCATACTCCGTTAACAGCATGAGGAAAGTTAAATGCATATGCGCAGGCTTAGGAGGTGCTTAGCAGTTCTACTATTATTTATAACTTTATATCCAGCCGCTCCTCAAATCTTGCGCGTTAAATCTCATTCTGCGACTGCAAAGGTGTATTGGAAGTCTGGAAATACAAGTCTCGAATCATGGTGCTGACATTTTAACGTTTGAGTCGCCTCCGTAGCGTAGCGGTCAGCATGGTTAGCTGCCGCCCGGAGGTCCTGAGTTCGATTCCCGGCTCTGCCACGACATTTGAAAAGTGTTATGAGAACTGGAACGGGGTCTACTCCTCCTCGGGTGGTCCGAATGAGTATAGGGGGTTTGATTCCCACCTCAGCCATCCTCGAAGTGGTTTTCCGTGGTTTCCCACTTCGTCTTCGGCTAAAGGCTAGGATGGTACCTACTGTAAGGCCACGGTCACCTCCTTTCCTCTTCATGGCCTATCAATCCCAATCTTCCCTTCCCATCCCTCATGAGGCGCCTGCTGGCTTTGCAGGCGAGGCCCCCTGGCGAAGTGCTGATCACACCTCCCCAGTTGTATCCAATCCCACCGAGTGTTCCCAGCTCTAGGACACTCCCAGGAAAGGCGGTAGTGGTGAGCTCCCTCGCTGAGTACGTGGGAACCACCAACCTGGAGGGTAAAATTGACTAATAAAAATAAAAATAATAATATGAATTTGGGCTGGGGGTCTATCTGGAATTAGCGTGGACATATTACCGACAACTACTTACTAGTGCAACCACAGTTAGTTCCCATTCGTTGAAGTATGCAGTGTCCACAATGTTTTGATACCTACAGTAGTTACCACAGCATTAATTGTAAGAGTACGACTGGCTGCGTGGCTCATCAGTACCGTTCTCGCCTGTTGCCAAGGTTTCAGGATCGAATCCTGGGGCAGTCGACTAGCATCTGAGGGAGCCGTGTCTGTGGATATACTCGTATGTTAAAGATCTCCTTCGGGGCTAAATTCCGGCACTCCGGCGTCTCTTAAAACCATTGTAGTTAAAAAGGACGTAAAACCAATAACATTATTGTAAAGGTACTTAGTTCCAACTCGTTGAAGTGTGTTTCGTCCACAACTTCTCTGACACCTAGTTACTATGGCAAAGAGCGCAAGTGCACTTAGTTCCCACGCGTTAAAGCTGTTGCGTCCACAAATTTCCATTACATGCAGCTGCCATGGCAACAAATTCAAGTGCACTTAGTTCCCACGCGTTGAAGCGTGTTGCGTCCACAACTTTCCCTTACATGTAGCTACCATGGCAACAAATTCAAGCGCACTTTGTTCCCTCGCGTTGAAGCGCGTTTCATTCAAATCTTTTCTGAGACCTAGTTATCATAGCAAAAAGCGCAAGCGTAATTCATTTCCACACGTTGAAGTGTGCGCGATCACCATACACAAGTCTTAGCGGGCATTTATAATAGGAATTATTGACGAATGAAAACATATCCTTGATTCTATGTTTTTCTTCACAATCCTTCCGGACAAATTGCGGGATCAATCCTCGTGTCAAGTCCCAGGGCGCTCATCCCAATCCCTGATATTTATACAGTTACAAAAACAATTACGATTATCACAGAAACGCAGATTATCAGGAAAAATCAACAAACCCACCAGTGGATGGAACTGGTGACTAAGATAATCCAACCTCCTAGAATAAAACGGGTGGTTTCGGTGGTGTAGTTGTTAGCATCCTGAGCTTCTCTGCCCAAGATCATGGGCTCAGACCCGGCCAAAGTCGTCGGACTTTTTAAGAGCGTTGAAAATCTCTCAGTGTGCCCATAGTATGCCTTCCCTCCGAAGGAAGGCATACCAAAGGATTTTAACGCTCTTAAAGATCAGACGACTTCGGCCGGGTTTGAACCCGTGATCTTGGGCATAGCAGTTCTGCAGTACATAATACAACCTTCAAAAACAAATTTGGTCAAGACATTTTATTTACGTTTTAACCCTTGATTTCAACTGGACCCCTGTTGTTTATTAAATACCGATAACAGGCGACTAACGCAATGTAACATCATCATATTACACTACTACGAAAAATCGTAAACTCCATGGCTGTAAATGGCTACCATCACAAGTTGAGCAACAAGTTTGCTACTTCTGGATGTCTTAGTATGTATCCTACCAACTTATCTCTTCTCTTCATTAGCAGTCCCCAGAAACATCTATTATCCCCCAATCGTCTTAATACATCTTAATTTGTAACCCTATCTACCCATCTGATCTTCATCATTCTCCTGTAACATCACATTTCAAACACTTCTATTCTCCTCTTTTCCGCTCCAACAGTCCAAGTTTCCCTTCCATAAGGTGACACGCTCCAGACAAAGGCTTTGAAAAATGACTTACAAATACTTAAATCTATATCCAATGTCAACTGATTCCGTTTATGTAGAAATGCTTTCCTTGCCTGTGCTAACCTACTTTTTATATCCTCTTTGCTTCGTCCATTGGTCTACCGGTTATTTGGCTTCCAAAGTAACTTTTCCCCTGCCAATTTGACGTCAATAAGGGTTTCTGATTTCTTTTGACTGCATTCCGTTTTTTGTTTGTTTGACATTTATTGATTTTCATCATGAATTCTTTCCTCAATACGGATTCTTACCACTTAAAACTCATTCATATCCTGTGGTGAATCGGTTAAGATGATAATGTCATCAGCAAATCTCAGAATTGTAATTGATTCTCCTTGAATATTTACTCCTACTTTAAACATTTCTGTAATGTTCTTCATTAATCGTTCAATGTACTGATTGAAAAGTATGGGTGATAAATTGCAGCCTTGTCTTATAATATAATAACCTCTGGCACTACAGCGCAT
Organism: Meconema thalassinum; assembly: GCA_946902985.2. Classification (NCBI taxonomy): domain Eukaryota; kingdom Metazoa; phylum Arthropoda; class Insecta; order Orthoptera; family Tettigoniidae; genus Meconema; species Meconema thalassinum. The sequence goes on from OX336391.1 coordinate 330,050,972, forward strand.
GAGGGCCTAGGCCTACCAAGCGACCGCTGCCAAGCCATTTGGCCTGCAGATATAGGGGTGACGCGTGGTCAGCGTGTCGGGTCCCCTCGGCCGTTAATCTTGATTTTCGTGACTGAGGCGCTGCCTCACTGTCAGACAGCTATTCAATTGTCCTCACGAGGCTGAGTGCACCCCAGCCTTGTCTTACACTTTTGTGTGTACCAGCCTATATTTCTGATATTTCTTTCGTTTTCGACGTAAGCTACTGAGGTAATTGTGACACATATTAACGTAGCATATTTCATACCTTTATTTTAAATCGCTATTAATTCATGAAAGTAAGAGCATCATATGTCATTAATATTGAGACACTGCTGTAAGGAAAAGCAAAGCCAAACAAAATGGTTTGTCGAAAGCGTTTTTAGGAGTCAAATATATGTCCACTATTCTTACTCCTAAACGTGGTCTGAATAGCAAAGAATTACTTAGTTAGGAACTGAAATCTATGCACCAATAATATGGATTTCACTAAATCATAATTCAGTAAAATTACTGTTTAAGAACCTGTACCTCCCCCCTCTAACCCTCCCCCCACCCTCCTCTCATAATTAATCATGAAGATGATTTAAATTGTAATCTATTTAGCAAAAGCTTAAACTATGCATTTCATCATTAGACCTTTTTATTCGTGTCAGAGGTACCCGAATATACAAACAAGAAATTGAATATGACAGAAAAAAACAACATAATGAAGCACTTGCATACAGTATAACGTATAAGACAAGAGCAAGAGAAATGAAACAGGAGAAACCAGCTATTACGTGATTACACGAGTTGTGACCAGTATTTGGCTACATTGACAGCATTGTTACCAGACAATGCCAGATCCAACCCTGTGCATGAGTCTGGGCATAGACGACAGTTCAAGAAATGCCTAGAAGTTTGTTCACCGCACTCACAAAGTGTGTCCCCATCATGCAAGATTCCCCATTTCATGAGATTGTCCTTAGATCTTGCTACACCGGTGCGCAGTCTGTTTAAGGAATTCGAGGTACACCATCCATCTTCGTGACACGTTGGTGGTAATTCTTTTCAATTTCAACAAGTTCCGGAAGATCAGGTTACCTTTGATTCCATAGCTTAACCCTGGCCTTTTTTGGGTTAGAATCAAGTGGAGTAGAAGACTGTAGAAAACGTTTCCAGGACTTCAGTCGAGCTGAAGGTGGCTGATGACCATGAAGGGGATGGGCTAAGGTGTTGCAAACCTTATTTCTCTCGATATTAGCGGCCACCTCACGTCTAATATCAGGTGTAGCTATGCCTGCAAGTGAATTCAACTTCTGTGTTGGTATTGGTTTTAAACAGCCTGTGATTAGCCTGCAATTTTCATTCAAGGCAATGTCGATTTTTTTGCGTGACCTGATTTATACCACACGGACTAGCATATTCAGCAGCAGAATAGCAGAGAGCTAGGGCAGTTGTCCTTACTGTCTGAGGGTGGCCACCCCATCCAGAACCAGTTACCTTATGCAGTAGGCAATTTCGTGATGAAACTTTTGCCTTGAGTTTGTGTATTGAAGGTCAATGAACGTTCCAATGTAACACCAAGGTAAACTGGGATATTGCTGTGTTCCAGTTCCAATCCTTTCCAATTCACATGCAGCTTCAGCAAGGCTTCTTTGTTCTTCAAATGAAAGGCGCACACTTAAGTTTTCGATGGGTTTGGCTTGAGGTGATTTTCCTCATAATAATCGGAGAGCATGTTCAACGCAGCAGTAAGGTTTTGTTCCACTGTCTCGAAGCTTATAATCTGGGTTGCCAGAGCCAGGTCATCTGCGCATAGGAAGCTCCTTGTATGAGGTGGAAGTGGTTGGTCGTTGGTATAAATGTTAAATAGTATTGGAGCTAAGACACTTAGTACCTAAGAGATATTTTGAACACCAAATTCTTGACTTGTTCATACATTATGCATTTATAACTTCAGTAGTGTTTCGTGGCATTAAAAAAGTTCAGATTTCATATTGACTAAATTACCAATGGGCAGATGAAGGCTTGGGCCATATTATATTTCACTAAATATAAGGGGTTGAAGCGTTTCTGTAACTTGATAGGAGAAATAATACTAATATATTCTTTTATATCTAACTGTAATTCAAAACTCATTTGAGGAGCTTGTTTTCAAAACTGAATATCTCAATTTTAAAAAAAAAATTGGTTGATTTGGTAACATTTGTCACAGCTGCATTGGATGGTAAAATATTTTTTGATCAAGTGTTAATATATCCCATTGATAAGACTGTGAGAAAACATGCTTTTCGTTCAAAACTGAATATATCTATCACTTGTAATATATTGTTTTTTTTTTAAATTTAGGCATTTAATTTCTAATTGTGCATATTAATATTTTGTTTAATATAAATATCAGGAATTAGGATAAATATTTGAGATTATGTGAAATATCCTGCTTTACATAGCCAAATACAACCATTTTTGTTTTCAAAACTAAATATATCCATTATTTTTTATCAATCTTTTATCAATAACCCTTGACTGTATGTATTGTATATAATTTGGTGCACTTTCGGTGATAGTATGTTGCTCTTCCTAGCTATCATTCAAACTATTACACCATTTTGATAATCCTGTCTGAAGATATGTGTTTTTCTCCTGTAAAATGTATGATTGTGGAGATCTTCCGTTTGGAAAACAAGCTCCTCATTTGCACATGCACTTTTGCATTGCCTCAAAACGTGCGATACCTTCTTTCCAAGTGCCCATGTTTCTCTACAAACTATTTCACACATCCAACTAACTAACTAACTAACTAGATAATTAGATAACTAGATAATTGACTGAATTGAAAAAATGGCAAATTGTTACAAAATTGGAAATGTTGCGAATTTCTTTCATATGACCTATCAACATTTAGTTAGAGAGAACGCACTGCGTCATATTTCGTCACAATAGCAAGGAGTGTCGCGGATATCCGAACGTGTGCCGCAGAGTGACAAAACACGTGTGCGAGCGATCGACTTTACTGCAATGAACTGAAACTAGCGCAATGGCCTAGAATAACTACGAATGAATAATCCAGAGAGCTGACCTCTCGCAGCACTGTCGATCGATGCCATAATCCAAAGAACATTAATAACTGAGTGAACCAAAAGAAGTACACAATGAAGTCAGGAGTGAGCTTTAAGGAGAGCTAACGTGACTGCAAATGGAGGTTAACAAATCCACTGTTTCTTCATCCATATTAATGGGACATTTAATTAGTAAGTTTGCGTAATTAAATTGAGAACTACGTAATGACTTCATGCTATTAATCAGTTTACTTCGCAAACTCTGCAAGCAACGTTGGTATGTACAGTGGTCTGCCATATTATTATACTCAGAAAGAACATAAAGTATTTGGTAACATTTTGACCAGAAAAAGAATATTTCCGGAAAATGTTAGTGCATTTTCTTAGCACGGTATATCTTCATACAAGCCTTAATAAATTGACGACTAAATCAATGGAATTTTATGGGAACTTAAAATGGCGGCTGTGCAAAATTTTTAAAATCTTGTTTTAATTTCTCGTGTCCTAATCAAGCAATATAAATGTAGGTAGGTAGAAGTAACAAATTTTAAAAATTTTAAACATTTTAAGTTCTCATAATTCCATTGAATTAGTCGTCAATATATTAAGGCTTGTAAGAAAATGCACTAACATTTGTTGTTGTTGTTGCTGCTGTTGTTGTTTGAGTCTTCAGTCTTTCAACTGGTTTGATGCAGCTCTCCATGCTTCCCTGTCATGAGCTAATGCACTAACATTTACCGGAAATATATTCTTTCTGGCCAAAAAATTACCAAATATTTCATTTTCTTTCTGAGTATATGGCAGACCACTGTAATTAGAAATAAAATGCAGATAGGCCTACATTAACCATTATGAGGATGGTATTACATATTATCCGTGTTGACTGATATTAATCTCAAATTATAAAAGCCACCTTGCCAAACATTCGAAAGTAGTTGGTTGGTTGGTTCTTAAGTTTAGGGGCTTCGACAACGCGGTCATGTAGCCCCGTGTTCTTTGGGTGTGTGTAGAATCTGTTTGATAAACGATGATAATTGTGATGACTGTATTAGTGTGTGTTATCTGTTTTTTTTTAAATTTAAGTACAGACTGCAACTTAGAATTTCTCAAATAGTTCCTACTTTTTCCGCCAAGCGCCACCGTCAACGGACTACTAGGCCAAGTTCAGAACTTAGCTACTAGACGCCACCGCAGTCGGCTCTTGGCATCGAACGTAGAAACCTAAGAGCGTTGTTTACATTCTTAACCTATCCGATTTAGCTTCATACAGGTGCTGGAAGGTTCTTTAACATGCCATAAAAGTAGTGGTTTTTGGAGAGTTCCGCAGCCACCGCCACCGCTCCACCGCCAAGATGGCGGAGGCACGATATCTCTCGAATAAATGGTTGGATTTTGACGAATGAGATGTTGTTGAACTCGGGCTGGTGTTTCCTTTGCAATGGACAACATATTTCCACCCCAAAATAAACCTACCCCTACTAGGGGGTGAAATTGTAATTTTTTAGAGAATCTCGCTTTTCAAGTACGACATGTGGGAGTTTGAATGCCAATATGGAATTAAACGTTGTCCCACACAAGAGACATGTGTACGGTGGAAACCCACTATGTTTTAACATGCTTGTTTTTTGTTTTTACGCATGCCCGCTCATAGCTTTTGTAAGAGGGTGGGCTTTTTAAGGATGGCGGCTGTAGTGTAACCTAACGTACCCAACCCACGAGGGGTGATCAAAAAGTATTCCAAGCGGCGCTTGTCGATAGGCAAACCAATAATCAATGAGGACATGTAAGGCCTTGAGGCGATAACCCCTTTTGATTGATCCCTGTTGATGTGTCCCTTTGGACTGGTCCCTGTTGACGGGTCATTGCTGACGAGTCCCTTTGGACGGGTCATTGTTGATGGGTCCCTGTAGTCGGGTCATTTTTGACGAGTCCCTGTGGACGGGTCATTGTTGGCGGGTCCCTGTTGACGGGTCCCTGTTGACAGGTCCCTGTGGACGGGTCCTTGTTGACGTGTCCCTGTAGACAGGTCATTGTTGACGAGTCCTTGTTGACAGGTCCTTGTTGACGAGTCCTTGTTGACGGGTCCCTTTTGATTGATTCCTGGGCCGATAACCTAGGTGTTAGGCCCCTTAAAACAACAATTATCATCGTCATCTTTTGACTGATCCCTTTGGACCGGTCCCTTTAGTCTGGTCCCTATGGACTGGCCCATGAAATTTATTCAAATTATGCCAAAGGGCCTAACTACATTTGTATGTAAAGCAGTGTGTTGAACTGACGTTGTTCGCCAGCCCTCACTACTACAATCTCATAACGATATGAAAGGGGAGTGACGAAATACATGTGAACACATGCGAGATGACATTATTACCACCTCCCTTGTGAAAACCACATGTACGCTAACATGTCACATCCTGTTTTGGTTCGTATAAGTGTAAAACTTGGTTGATAGAGGACATGTCAAGGGGTAAGTGCAAAACTTAGTGGATGAATATGTTCTAGTGCTAGGGTTAATGAACACACTCTACTACACGGGGGCAGATGCAACTTGAGGACAGGTCAAGGGATCTAACTTGGTGGATGGATGTATCATTTGTAGTTGAAAGAGAATAATGCACGTTTTTAAGATGTTAATACTGAGTAGATTGTACGTGCAGTAAGACGTCTTGTTCCTTCCTGTGTCATATTGCTGACATGGTAGAGAGCGCACAGTTCTGTTGCTATGACTAACGCTGCAGTAATTTAAAACCGCAGGTGTTCATCAAGACAATGGGTGATGATCATGCAAAGTTAGCAGTCATTGGATATGACACAGGTGTTCCTTCTGGTGTCATTTTGCTGACATGGCAGCGAGCGCACAGTTCTGTTGTTATGACTAACGCTGCAGTAATTGAAAACCCCAGGTGTTCATCAAGACAATGGGTGATGATCATGCAAAGTCAGCAGTAATCTGATACTGCACAGGTGTCCCTAGTGCACTTTGGACTGGCTGGTGTACAGGAGAGGAATTGCAATGATCAGCAAAAAACTGCTGACACAAGTGATGTAAGCCTATATAAGGGAGGTGTCATATATTTCCCTACTGTCTGTCATTATTACTCGCTACAAGTGAACAGTGCTCTATTACTGCTAAACATTTGCAAAAGCTTTTTGGTGGAAAATCATTAAATTATTTTGCAAGGTAAGTACTTATATTAATGGAGTGTAGTCTTTTATTACTAATCGATGTTCAAGTTATTGATTGGAATGTATTCATTGATTGATTGATTGATTTATTTTGTTTACAGATAATTGGCGTACCGTACCTGTAGGTTAGCAGATTCCAGTACCTAGTTCAGTCAGTGGCAGCAGTTGATAAATTATTTAAGGTAAGTACCCCCTCTAATAACTTTTAAACAGCTAGAGCGATATTTTCCAATGTTCACTGCTAGATGTCAATGACAATGGTTTATTGATAGTTAAAGTTGGAACTACTTGACTATGATGTGTGAAGCTAAATTTGTAGGTTAGATTTGATTAACAATCTGTTAAGTTCCAACGTTCGCTGCTAGGTGTCAGTGACAATAATATTTGTTAACCAATGTTGGAAATACTCAACAATTATGTGAAGCTGAATTTGTAGGTTAGATTTGATTAACGCTTTATCAAGTTCCAAGTTAACTACTAGGTGTCATGGTACCTGCTAACTTAAGTTGGAACTACTCGACAATGGTATGAAGCTAAATTTGTAGGTTAGATTTGATTAACGCTTTATTAAGTTCCAACGTTCACTACTTGGTGTCAGTGACAATGGTACCTGGTAACTTATGTTGGAACTACTCAACAATGGTGTGAAGCTAAATTTGTAGGTTTGATTTGATTAACGCTCTATCAAGTTTCAATGTTCACTGTTAAGTGCCAGCAACAGTACCATATTTACTAACTAAAGTTGGAACTACGCGACATTGGTGTGAAGCTAAATTTGTAGGTTAGATTTGATTAACGCTCAACTCCGAATGCTCACCGCTAGTTGACAGTGATAGTGACATATCTGTTAATCAAACTTGGAACTACTTGACAATTGTGTAAAGCTAGGTTTGTAGGTTAGATTTGATTAACGCTCTATCAAGTTCTAACGTTCACCACTAGGTGTAAGTGACAATGATATCTGTTAACCAAATTTGGAACTACTTGAAATTAGACTTGCTGAGAGTCCACAGACGTTTAATTAAAATACTCTACTATGACCATTGGCTGTAATTTAATTAACATATTTTTCTTTTACTTTGTTTTATTTTGTATTAATATTTATGATTTCTTTCTTTTATAGGTAATTTGGAAAGTGTTTGATAATCATTATGTTCAAGTGTAGTGATTGTAAAAAGCAGTTTTCAAGACCTGACAGCCTTCAACGTCATGCAAGTACAAAACATAATCTTAAAATGTTTGTGTGCAGTTATTGTACTACCACATTTAACAGACAAGATAGTCTTTCACGACATGTAATTTGAAAGCATGTTAGTTCAGCACCATTTTCGTGTTCAGTTTGTGATCTTGGTTTTGCTGCTGTAAAGCGATATCAATCCCATATGGTTGAAATGCATGGAGAACAACAGGAATTAAAACTGCAAACCCATCAACTAGCACGGAATCTTTAAACAAATGTGATGCTCAAAAGCGTAAACGTTCTCAAGATTGTGAAAATAGTTGTGCAACAAAAAGAAAGAAGAATGGTGAACCTCCAATAACACATTGTAATGTATGCAATATTGATATACCTTCTCCATTGATTCAGGGACATTTGCGCAGTATTCATCATAAAAATAACGCTTGCCATGAAAGAAATTCAACGAATATTCAACAAATTGATAGTGCGTTTAAAAGTCGAATTGCTAGTTACAGACTTCATAGTGAAGAAAAAACTCAAAGTATTGAATCATTTTTAAGAAATGTTCAACCTAGTGTGTTTGGCTTGGTAGAAAATGTTTTAGTAGAGCATAATTCATTCAAAATGAATTTTGAACTCTTTGGACTATATGTAAAATCTGGGAGTGAGGGTGAAATTACGGATATCAAACCTTTTAATACAAAAAACATAATTTGCATATTAAGGCTTTCACGGCTCGGATTATTATATAAATAATTCATGCTTTTGGGCTAATGCCGTGTGTATTTTTAATTTAAACCATACGTTTCGGAGAAACCTTGCCTCCTTTTTCAATGGAATTTTATATAAAAACACAATTGTTAGTGAATCAAATAATATCAGTGATATATACCAAAATATTTCAAGTGTTATCACTGTGAAGAGTGAAGAGTTCCAGGAAAGGGAGTCAGGCTGGGCGTAGGTTGAAGTACATTATTTAGAAACCAACATGAATAAATATAATCCTCTTCGAGCATCATCATACATTGATTTGCCAGGATGGATCAAACGTATGAATGCTTGTGTAAACGTTATGAATAGTGACCATGCATGTTTTGCATGGGCTATAACCTCGGCTCTCCATCCAGCAGTGATGAATGAAAAGAGAACATCATCTTATCCTCACTATTCCTCAGTGTTAGATTTAGAAGAAATAGAATTTCCTATGGAGATAAAAGACATTAAACGTGTTGAAGAGCTGAACAATGTAAGTATTAATGTTTATGGAATTGAAAACAAGAGAATAGTAGGTCCTCTATATTACACTCAAGAAAAAAAGGATGTTCATGTAAATTTACTACACATAACCGAAGGTGAAAATGCTCACTATTGTTGGATAAATCACTCAAGTAGACTTGTGAGTAGTCAACTATCAAAACGTAATGGTAAAAAGTGGTTGTGTGATGGCTGTTTGCTATATTTTAGAAAAGAGGATCAACTAACTCAACATCAAAAATGGGGTTGTAATCATGTGTGTACGGTATTACCTACTCATAGAAATAACATTCTGAAATTTAAGGACTTTGAATAGCAGCTTCGAGTACCATTTGTTATATATGCTGACTTTGAAGCTTTGCTAAAAGCTTTTAATACATGTTCATCGAATCCACCCAAACCTTTTACCAACACTACTCACATTCATGAACCTTTTAGCTTTGCATATTCTATTAAATGTAGTTATGATGACTCGTTAAATAAGTTTGAGCTCTATAGAGGACCGGATGCACCTAAATTTTTATGGAAAGACTTGAAAAAGATGCAATCCGTATATCCTCTATTTTAAATACTGTCATTCCAATGGAGCCACTAACATCATCACAGCAAATGGGGTTTTGAAACTGAAACTAATTGTTTTATATGTGGTGAATGTTTATATAGAGACAGGGTTCGCGATCATGACCATTTAACAGGGAAATATCGTGGTGCTGCTCACCAAGAATGTAATTTAAAGTATAGAGTAACAAAATTCATTCCAGTCATTCTACATAACGGTAGCAAATACGATAACCACTTTATCGTTAAAGAATTTGGAGCTTCAGATGTGAAAATGGATGTGATTGCAAATAATAAGGAACAATACATATCGTTCACAAAATACATCAAAACTGACATTAAAAAAGATAAAACTGCGATTTTTAGATTCATTCCGCTTTATGCCAAGTAGTCTTGATAAGCTTGCTAGTAATTTAAAATCAGATCAGTTTCATGAAATTCATCGTGTTTTTCATAAAGAAGATGATTTTAATTTGATTCGTCAAAAGGGTATATTCCCTTATGAATATATTAACTGTGTGGAACGTCTTGAGGAGTGTTCTTTACCACCAAAGGATGCATTTTACAGTTCCTTAAACACAAGTCATATCAGTGATCAGGAATATTTACATGCACAACGTGTATGGGCACAGTTTCACATTCAAACTTTAGGTGAATTTTCAGACATATATTTGAAGAGAGATGTGTTGTTATTAGCAGATGTTTTTGAAAATTTCCGGAATGTTTGTATGAAAATTTACGACCTTGACCCTTGTCAGTATTTTACTGCTCTTGGGTTAAGTTACAGTTCAATGTTGAAACAAGATGTTCAGTAAAGAACATATAGCCTACTTTCTCCTAAATGCATGGATATTGTTATAACTCTTTGTCCTTTTCAAGGAGTATGATTGAATGTTGGTTGTAGTAGCTTGTTGAAATACAACGTGCTATAGGGATATTAAACATGAATATGAGGTGCCCTTTGCTAGTGCTACCTCTGTACCAAATTTCGTTCATTCGGTTCCACCGTGTTCGAATTAATAGGGGCAATCTATTTTCACACAAAGATGGCCGCCATCCGCAAACTATTAAGCTAATGGCCTATTAGATTGGTCAAAGGATGCTCCCTCCATAAAGGTATGTAGTTGCAAAATTTGGTAGAGATCAAATGATTAGGTTAATCGTAATTTGATTTAAGCTTTGAACATTCGTGTGGCCGCCATTACGTTTCAGTCAAGATGGCGGCGATATAAAACATGACACTGAGGTGCCCTTTGCTAGTGCTACCTCTGTACCAAATTTCGTTCCTTTCGGTTCCACCGTGTTCGAATTAATGGGGGGAATCAATTTTGACATAAACATGGCCGCCATCCGCAAACTATTAGGCTAATAACCTATTAGATTGGTCAAAGGATGCTCCCTCCATAAAGGAATGTTGTTGCAAAGTTTGGTAGAGATCGGATGGTTATGTTAGTCGTAATTTAACTTAAGCTTTGAACATTTGTGTGGCCGCCATTACGTTTCTGTCAAAATGGCGGCGATATAAAACATGACACTGAGGTGCCCTTTGCTAGTGCTACCTCTGTACCAAATTTCGTTGATTCGGTTCCACCGTGTTCGAATTAATAGGGGGAATCAATTTTGACATAAAGATGGCCACCATCCGCAAACTATTACGCTGATGACCTATTAGTTTGGTCAAAGGATGCTCCCCCCATAAAGGTATGTTGTTGCAAAATTTGGTAGAGATCGGATGATTAGGTTAGTCGTAATTTGATTTAAGCTTTGAACATTTGTGTGGCCGCCATTACGTTTCCGTCAAGATGGCGGCGATATAAAACATGTCACTGAGGTGTCCTTTGCTATTGCTACCTTTGTACCAAATTTCGTTCAATTCGCATTCACCGTGTTCGAATTGATAGGGGGGGACTGACATTCAGAGTACACACACTCACACACACAGACACACACACACACAGACGCACACACACACATACACACACACACACAGACTCACACACACACATACACATACACACACACAGACAGACACACTTTTTTCGCCCTGTGTTGATCTCATAAGTCTACTTTAATTTTTTGCAAAAATCGAAAGTAGGCTAAAAAACAAAAGTAAATTTAGAATTGATGACTGATATAGACATGATTAATTTTATAAAATCATCAATTCGAGGTAGATTAGGCCAATGTAGTGGACGGTATTCTAATGCAAATGATAAATACATGCCTAGCTACAACCGTTGAGAAGAGTCAAAGTATATCGTCTACCTCGATGAAAATAACCAATATGGTTGGGCTATGAGTCAATATCTACCACTGAAAGATTTTAGCTGGCTAACACAACCTGAAATTGATGTCTAACATGTTGCCACTTTAAATGATAACGATGAAAAAGGATATATTTTAGAGGTAAATCTCGAGTACCCTAGAGAGTTACATGGTGAACATAATGATCTACCATTTTGTCCTGAGAATATGAAATCTCCATACATAACATCACGAACAAAAATGTTAATTGCTAATGTAAATGATAAATGTAAATATGTAATACATTACCAAAACCTAAAACAGTGTCTACAGCATGGATTGAAATTAACTAAAATTCATCGTGTATTACAATTTCATCAGTCAGCATGGCTCAAACCATATATTGATCTGAACAATAATTTAAGAACACTATCAACGAATGCTTTTGAAAAAGATTTTTACAAACTCATGAATAATAGTGTTTTTGGAAAGGCTATGGAGAATTTTGATAAGCGAGTTGATGTAAAGCTGATAACAAAGTGGGAGAATGAAGGTCAAAGGTATGGTGCGAGCAACTTAATAAGCAAGCCTAACTTCCATAGCTGTTCAATTATTCATGAGGATTTAGTTGTAATACAAATGAATTGCCTTAAAGTAACTTACAACAAACATATATATGTGGGTTACGCCATTCTGGAATTATCAAAAACGCTTATGTATGAATTTCACTATGATTATGATAAGAAACATTATCATGATAAAGCAAAATTACTCTACACAGACACAGATTCTTTTATTTATGAATTTAAAACTGTTGATTTTTATGAGGATATCAAAACTGAGCTAAATAGGTTTGATACAAGTGACTATCCCAAGGATAATATTTACCATTTGCCTCTAGTAAACAAAGAGGTTCTAGGAAAATTTAGGATGAATGTGCTGGTGTTGTTATAGTCACCTTTGTAGGCACAAAATCTAAATCATACTATGAGGGCGTGGTGGCTCAGCGGTCTAGCTGTATGCCTCTCACCAAGGCGGTCCGGGTTCGATTCCCGGTCAATGCATGTGAGATTTTCGATGTGAAATGCCATGTCCTGTGGTTCGGATTCCACGTAAAAAGGAGGTCCCGTGGCTTATAATCACAAGATTCACGGTCACGTAAAACTACAATCTTCCTTTCTAAATCATACAGCTATATGACAATTGATGATGTAGTAATAAAAAAAAATAAAAGGAGTGAAACAGAATGTTGTTGGTAAAGAGTTAGACATAAGTGATTATAAGAACTGTATAGTCAGTAACCCACCTATATTATATAAGAAAATGTGTGTATTTAGAAGTAAAAATCATCAGCTACATACCAATTTGCTGAACAAAGTTGCTTTAAGTAATGAAGACAACAAACGATTCATTATACCCAACACATTTGATACTCTTGCTTGGGGAAACAGTCGCATTGATGACTATTACTTTACTTAAGTCTAATGTTCACCATATTGTATTATTTGTAGTATGTTTTATATTGTGATATATTTGTAAAACTGTAAGTATAATGTATAATGATAGACTAATGCAGTTTAAGTTTAAAATAACACATTTTACTGTAAAAAATAGCTTTTTATATTATGGTAAAAAATTGATTTTTAAAAATGTACAAAATGTGAAAACTGAATAAGGCAATATAAAAAATGTTACGTGAAAGTTGAAAATATCCATGGGTGAGAAATGTTTAAAAATGATTTTTAAAAATGTACAAAATGTAGAACTAAACGAGGGCAATGTAAAAAATGTAAAGTGGAAAATGTAAATATCTATGTGTGAAAAAAATAAAGAAAATGGCTATCACCATTTTAAAAATTAAAAGACATTGTGATCTGGTAAACCTTGTTTCTTTATTTCACAACAAATAGGGCTTTACAAAATAGAATACAAAGAAACTACCAATTCCTCTATCCTTTCAATGTTCATGTCTACTCACCATTAACTTTTCTTTTATAGCACTAATCACAAGGAGGGCTGCCAACCTTTCTCCCACTGAGGCATCACAGGATGTCAAACGTTGTTAAGCTTTTTTCAACAATACTTTATCCGCCTCACGTCTTAATGCTGGATGTATATGGCGATAAGAAAGGTCATGTTCTTTGCATGCTTTATCCAAAGGATTATTAGGTACATCACCACGTTGCAAACGTTGATTCAGCTTTGTTCCATGACCACAAAAACGATAACCAGGAAGATGGATTTCAAAAGGTAAGTATTGAATGACTTTGTCAATGACGCCATGAGCAGTACAAGTTTGACATATCCTTTTCCATAGGTGGAGAAAAGGTTTGATTTTCCTCTTCATCTCTAGACGATGCTGATGTTGTTGCTTTTTTCTCGCCATCACACCCGTGGAATGAGGAAACAAAGTCTTTACACTGACTTTTATGACCGTGATAGAGTTTGCCCAGCTGGCAAGTAGCACACTGTCGCATAGAGAGTATTTTTGCCATGGCCACTTGCTTATGGTGATCATAAGCTGTACATGGTTGCAATTCCCTTAACACAGGGTCTTGAGTCCATGATGTTGGTACATGTTGCCAGATTTATTTCAGTGCATTTGCTGCCACATATTAAATGAACGAATTTGGAAGAGCCAATAATTCTTCTTTAGTAAAACTGTCTAGTTTCTTTTTACACACAAAATCTTTCCAATCGCTTTATCGGTAGCATCCCATTTCTCCATGGTATCACTTTGATGTTTACACGTCGCTTGTAGAAATCTCACTGGTGTCATTCACAGGTAAACCTAGAGTTTTAATTTTATTTAACAACTCACAGCAGGCATTGATGGTTAGCCAATGAAACAATTGCCACACCTGTGCCAAGGCTTTATGGGTAATGTTGTCACAGGGGCAGCGGTCCATGAGTGTTTGCAGCGAGGGACAGCCCAAGTCCATTAAATCGATACATTGACAGTAAGACGCCAAGAAGGGATGTAGCCATTGACGTTTTTCACTACCTTTCACAAATACCATATGGGCAGAAGACAAGTGGGCTTTCATGACCATGTCCAGGAGCTTATATGAAATGGTTCCTTGCTTCCAGTCTAGTTGCATATGAGTTTCAATCCACTGGGTTTGTTTACGGTCTTTATCACACAACAAATCTCCAATTTTAAACCCTTGACAGTCGACAATCAGTGTACGCAACATGTTCACTCTTGTCTGGATCAAGTCCAACTGACCACAGACTGACGATTGTCCAGTAAGGTGTACCCATGACAATTACTTACATTCCATTCTAGTAAAAAAAAAAACACTGACTAGTCACTATTGAGGTTAGGGCATGACAGGGGGCATAAGAGATAATAATATAACAACAACAACAACCAATTTTTTATTATATTCTTTTATTAGCATAGCAAGTTTTACATTTTTTTGTCATTCTATGATAGGGGCGGTACTAACTCATACAACAAAAAGTCTTTTAGGTTTATAGCGTCCATAACACCGATGATATCCCAATGTCTCTAAACTTGGTGTTTTTGACTGTGAGCTGCTCACTGAAGCACCGTTGACACCATAAAGTCCACACGTATCATAACTTTTTTCATCACTCAGAGGCGCGAGTGAGGGGTAACTTGAATGACAGGGTATATTACCCACATCCATTCTACACAGGTAGGGGCAGGCGGGTGACCAGCGCTGATGTTCTTTCATGGGTTCATCACTTTCTTCCCATTGATCTATGATGATGGGACAAAAGTTACATTTCAGTTCATCTCTTGTTTTTAAATAATATAATCCAGCGGCCGCCAAGGCTTGGGGGTTTATGAAAGGCACCGGCCACGTCACAAAGGTCTTGAGACGTTGTTCCTCAGAGTTTAAATTCATGGATGTGTCGTCTCTTGATGCTTTAAAGCAAGACATGACTGAGTGGCTTGACGTAGGTTGACCTGTTATTTATACACTTGTCACTTGGTTGGACAGTGGATAATAGTTGACTTGTTTGTGATGAATAATCAAACAGTAGGCCATGGTATTGGCTGGTACATTGTCATGCGTTTCAAAATCTAGTCGAATGTCAATATTGGATGGCTTGACAGGTTCTTCCAAGTAGGAACAGTCAAAGACAATCAGCTGCGCCCTTGTCTTAAAAGCTTGGGGTGATAACATGGGGCAATTCTCTTTTTGATATTACGACCATCGAAATTTAGAAAACAAGTCGTACAGGGGGCCAAATTTATTTTTTGAAAAATCTAAATCCAGTCCTTCATAGGGAAACACAGCACCGTTGAGGAAAATACATGCATTTCTTAATTGCAGGTGATCAAATGGTTTGTTGATACTTGCGATTTGTTTGAAAACCCACGATCATGTAGAGAGGTTTCTCTGTATAGCAGGCTGTTTTTACAGACCAACTGTGTGTGTTGGTGGTGGGCAATAGCGGGTACTCATGCAGCGTCCAGCTTCTAAATTCCATGGGTAGAGTCATATCTCTCTTTACCATTTTGCGTATGTCCAGTTTTTTTGCTATCATTAAGGGTCACATGAGGCACTTTCCATAGCAAGCGTTGTAGTTGAATTTTTGAATCTATGGGGGCATTGTCGGCTCCCTTGAGTGCATTATTATCAGTCCTGTCTCTCACCAAATAAAGCACTTGCCTTGCATTCACCACAATTCGCTGGTGATCTTCGCCAAGCCTAAAATCAGTTTAAGAGGTAAGAATCCAGTAAAGGTGCCATCTGTGTGTACCATCCAGTCATTGGTCGAGTCAGGGCACCAACCCGCCATGCAAAGTGTTTTACCTTCTTCCTCACAATAAGAGGGATATAGTTTCATGACACTGGAAATACCCACATTTCGAGTGCTATCCACTACGATATCGTTAATGACATACCGCACCTCAGAAAACAGAAAGGCAAAAGCATGGTTGGCTAACTTGGATGTGGTAGGTGTAGAGCCATCGGCTTTGGTGAGCCGACCTTCAGTCTGAATGACACTTTCATGCGGTAGGGTGTAAATATCTTGGTTGTTGATAACAAATTGAATTTCATCATTGTTATTGAGTCCAGGTGTTTGAGCTTGATAGGAATGGAGATCAATTCTTACCACTCCTGGTTGCTCCTCGATGTGGCTCGCTATCTCTAGGATAGAATTCATCATGGTGGATGACGTGGTAACCCAAATGCTGAAAAATCTGCTTGTCCTTAGATGTTAACGTGCATTCACGTGGCAAACAACTAACACCATTCCTAGACGGTGTTGTTGCATTATACACAAACTTCATAGTGGCTTTAGCACCAACTTGTAAGTCACTGGTGTGGTAGAATCTAGATCAATGAGTTGTTGATCTTTATTGATCAGTCTTAATGTTATATTACTAATACCATCGACAGCCACAGAATGAAAAAGCACCACTGGAGGGTTTTCACGAATAATATAACCATTGGGTGATGTTACAATAAAGTCATAAATCGAATGCGATGGTTCTTGATTGGTGTACACTTGGCTAATAATAATACACGTCACCGACACGTGATGGTCCTCAATGAATTTCACTTCATGGTCTGATTCATGTTTTTTATTGGGCTCCAACACGCGTAGTTTAAATCCTAGTAATGGACCAATGGAATCGGAGTGTGTTATAAAGTCAATTTTGAATGTAGAAAAAATACTGCAGCGATGAGTTCCTACAAGTTCAAACTTGTGCGTTCCATAGAGAAATGACTTTAAAACATATTCATTGATCAACACCACATAAATGTGTTCATAAATGTCATCTATCGTATATCCACCAGAGTTCAGGGTGAGCACACAATCATCGTAGTAAAACTTATTGTTCACATTTTCACGTATGTTGTATGTTCTAATGTACGTTTCAAGTGAAACAAGTCCTAAACCATTAGGTCTTTCACTCAATTCAATAGGCGGGTAAAAGTCTAGGCTGACTTCAGGTCCGCGTCCATGCAGTGTAAACGTTTTACTTTCCGCTGACATACTGTTGACGTTTTTGCTTATGCTGCGTCTTATATAAAACAAGAAGTTCCGTGAAGAACTATACAGCCTACTTTTCATGCCAATGATTATTCTACAGAATATGAACCTATCTAGAATAATGACGAAATTAAGTTGCAAGTATCGAAATTTCCAATTAGTTCGAAATACTGTATACCTGGCATAATGTATCCCAATAGAGCACTACAGTTGGCAGCCCTGATGACTGAATATATTCTTAGTTCCGTCTCTTACGGTACTAAATACAAAATTTGGTTGAAGTCCACGGGATAGCATGGACGTTACATGCAGTTAAACATTGGATCTAACAGCGCGCGTAAAATCATGTTGGCAACAATGTCATGCATGTATTGGTCAGAAATAATCTGAAATAATATGATCTATTGTTGTGCCAATTTTGAATGAAATCCATTAGTTAGTATAGAAGTTACATGCATTTTAAAATTGGACCTATCAGCAGGCTTAGAATCATGTTGGCAGCACTGACGTATATTAGTTACTCCAAATTCGTCTAGAATGCCAGGTACTATACGTGTGCAAATTTTAGAGCTATTGGCTTGCATACTTTCTGATATATTGATATTAGGGTAACAAAAGTAGGGACAGCACATATTAACAGTTGGCAGCCCTGGTTGCTCCTTAGAATACGCATAGTCATATCTGTTATGGTACACATAGCACATACGAAATTTGGTTGAAATCCAAATGATAGTATTGAAGTTACATGTATTTAAAGTTGGACCTGTCAGCAGGCTTAGAATCATGTTGGTAGCACTGACGTATATAAGTTACTCCAAATTAATATAGAATGTCAGGTACTATACGAGTGCATATTTTAAAGCTGTCGGCTTGCATACTTTCTGATATATTGGTATTTGGATAAAATAAATTAGGAGCATTTATTAACAGTTGGCAGCCCTGGTAGGTCTTAAGAATACGCTCAGTCATATCTGGTTACGTACACATACAACATACGAAATTTGGTTGAATTCCACTTGATAGTGTAGAAGTTATATGCATTTAAAAATTGGACCTATCAGGAGGCTTATAATCATTTTGGCAACACTGCCATGTTTGGCCTCCTGGAAATTAAACTGAAATATTATGATCTGTACGTGTGCCAATTTTGAAATAGCTCCCATTCATACTTTCAAAGATATCCAACATGGAGCTCAAATTTCTAGTGCGTTTTTTCAGCAGTTGGTAGCACTGACATCATTTTCAAATATGGACGTGAGATATTCCGGTGCACATCTTTACTCATATTAAATTTGGTTTTGATTGCTGCAGCCGTTTAGGAGTTGATAGGGGGGGACACACACACAGCCAGCCAGACAGACAGACAGAAGGACAGACAGACAGACAGACAGACAGACTGACAGACAGACAGACAGACAGACAGACATTTGCCCGATCTCATAAGACTACTTTTTCCTCATTTTTGCAAAATGTGAAAAGTAGGCTAAAAATAAACACATACGTCCACACTGTTGACTGTTAAATGGTTGCTCACGTTTCACATTATAATATATCTTGATCCTGTTTCCAAAATAGGTCACTAGTTCCATGGGCGGGGGCAAGTTCCCAAAACTGTCAAAGTACCATACGTTGGATCCCTCTTTGACATAAGCTACATAATGCGTTCCTGGTCCTCGGTGATCATCCAAATTGACAACAGCACATTCCTGTTTCCAGGGTCGTGGGGGGTAATTGGTTTGGCATAACACACCTCGAAAATGAGAAAGCTTCAGTTGTTTAGCATAGCTTTCCATTTGTTGATGTGTCAGGGCATGTCTTGCTATGGCTGAGGTTAAAGATGTTTTTTTATTTCGAAATGGTGAAATTCCAAATCCTTGTTGATAAAAGGCTGGCTTCAAATTAGCATTTCTAGCCCCCATAGCAATGGCTTCCATCGTTTCATTGTGTCGCTGACTTTCTTTTAGTTGTTGCTTGACCTTTTGTGCGGCTTTAATAGTTTTTGCCACCGCACTGGCACCGCCCAAAAGTGAACCCAGAGCAACCAGACCAGCGAATAATGCAGGTAAAAATCCAGCTCGTTTGGGGACGGGAATCACTCGCCCTTGTTTTGAACCCTGTCGCTGACGTTTTGGAATAACATGTTTCTGTGCCGCTCGAAGAGCTTTCCTTATGGTCAACACATTATTTTTCTTTTTTTCTTTCGCGAGGGCTTGTCCATGAATGCCTTAAGCCCTTGCTTAAGCTCAGTCTTTTTTATTATTTCTTACCACATATCTTTGTTTCACCATGATGATGACCAACAACCTTTCACAAGAAAGTTTAAGTCATAACTAACGTCAGCTTGTTATTTCATGGCTATATATTCCAATTCCACATAAAGCGGGAAATCGTTTATGGTTTTTCCAGCTTGCTTTTCATCCCATGTCAACATGAGATGAAAGGATAATTCGTCACCTGCATTGACCATTTCATGGTTATGGACCATCATCCTATGACCGTTTATCTCTACATGTAAATGGTTTTCATCAGGCATCGTGTATTTCATGTGAATGGTTCCCTCATAATGTAATCGATAGTGGTTTAAACCCGAGGCAAGCACATAGGTCAGGTGCTGGTCATGGAATAGCGGTAAATGGATCCTATCATTCACAGGTTTTTCATTTGTCAGATACACCAAAAATATAGATGGAATGAATTTATAAAAGCTTTTCATTTGGTAGGTGAGGTAGCGTTTAGTGCAGACATCATCTTCTTGTGGGTCTTCCACGTGAATAAAGCGGTGATGATTAGCTGTATAGCCATCCACAGTAAGCTGAGGCACTTTGTTATATAACTCATGCACCTTGTTATCCACATACTTTTTTGTAGTAACGTCAGTAGACACTTGAGGATGTTTAACATGGGTTAACCGCTTTCTCTTAAAGTCATAATCTCCCAGTTTTGTGCGTGGCACTACAGACCTATCCACATAGTGTTTATTAGCAGGATCTCTCTCTTGTTTAGGATCATGTATGGGAACAGACCTAGCTTTAGCCATCAATGCACGTCCAAAGACATCCATCGTCAAACTGTAGTACGAGTCTACTGTTTCTATGACAAGGTTCGGTTCCATGTATATAGACAGCTTGCTAGCCTCTCTAAGCCTTAGTTGAAATGAAGATTATTAAGCAGCAAGAGTCATTCCCCGTGGGGGACATGGTTTCCCATCTCTGTCCCACATCACGTGAACAACGCCATGGTTCACTGTTTCTATCTTCCATTCGCTGCATCATTGTGGGACCTTCGGGATGTGGAAAGACTAATCTTTTGCTGACACTTATTACAGCGCCCAATGGTCTGCGTTTTCAAAATATGTATATTTTTGCAAAATATCTCTACCAACCCCTCTACGTGTTTGTGGATCAAGTCATGTCTGGATTACAAAATGAGAATATGGGGTTTTTCACATTTTCCATGCAAGAAAATGTTATTTCACCGGATGAGGTAAAGCCTGATTCACTCATGATTTTCGTTGATGTATCCACTGAACGACAAGGCATCATTCAAAGCTATTTCAGCATGGGTCGACACAACCATATCGATTGCTTCTATCTTGGACAAACGTATTCTAAAATGTCCAAACAGTTGATTCGTGACAATGCCAATGTCATTGTTTTATTTCGTCAGGACGAGAGTAACAGTCGTCACATTTATAATGAACATGTGAATCCGGATATGACCTTTCAAATGTATACAGAATTGTGTGCTAAGTGCTGGAACACTCAACGTCATGCCTGTTTAGTGATTGACAAATAAAGTGAACTCAACCAAGGGCGGTATGGCATAGGGTTTGATAATTTTATTGCTATTTAAGGCACTATGTCATTCCCTCTCAAGTCATTTGTCAAGACACCATGGTGTTAGCAGAGAGTCAATTGAAAAAGCATATTATTAGAGCAAAAAATACGATTCGTCAAAAGTTCCATCAATTGAAACGATCACGTGCGGATCATGCTTTGTTTATTCAACAATATTTAGCACCTCCGCTAAAAGCCATGTTGAAACCCTCTTTCAAGCCATCTGAAACGCTACCTACCGTTTCACAAGCCACTCAGACGCACCACGAGGACCCTGAGGAAGAGGAAGAGGAACATGAACAGGAAGATTTAACTAGTGTTAGCGAGGTTGAGGATGACGAGAACAAGTGTTTACACCTCAAAAAAAGACCTCACCCCTCGCAGAGTTTTACGAAAAAAAGAAATCCTTGGCCACGGTCGAAACACCTTGCCCTTCCAGATCGTCGCCGTTTTCACAACTCTTGGCCACCCCTCAACATAAAGCTCAACTGAAAAATATTTTAATAAAATATTATGGATCAACACTGGAACCCTATTTCACCGATTTATTTATTGGAACCACAGATACCACATATGGTGTTCGCAATGAGGATGATAGTTTTAAAATTGGGGATTCATCGATTAAATTTGCTCGTACTAAAGCTGTCATTAAAAAGATCAATTATAAATTAACACCAGGACTGTTAAAGCTGCTATTCTCTCGAACCCCTTCTTCCCATGATTATACGCCAGAGGACCTTGCCAAATATAAATCCATTTTATTGGACACCCATGCCCACAAAAGACAGTATGATCCCACTCAACAAGTGAATGCCAATAAATCTCAAAAATATAAAACCATCATTGCAAAAATGTTCCCCACCAGTCAAAGTGGTCGTCGTAAAGTGTCCGCTTCGGGAGTGACATTTAAACCATTAAAACCCATTGTGGATGTTACCTACTGGTACAATCACAATAAGCTCGTCCAGCGACTACAGCTGTTGCAGGCTTCACGTAAAGCCGGTCATACCGGTCACGATTGGGAAATTCAAGAAATTGAAGAACTTCGAAATGCCAAAATTATTGTTAAAGCCTTCACCCATTAAAGTGGGTATTTTTCATGAGTTGCATCGTCCAGCTAGACGTCACTATCCACGACTTAAGGTGATTTCACAAGGTGTGGATGAACTTTGGCAAGCCGATTTTGTGGAAATGATTCCCTATGCTAGTGTTAACGTTGGTGTACGCTATATGTTGACGGTCATTGATGAAAATGAAAATCCACAGCCTGCTTCCAGTCTCCGACCGGGTCAGGAATGGAATGAATGAAGCCCCCATCTAGCGGCGAGGATATGAACTGTGCCGGCTGCCGAGGCCTGACGCACTCCTCTGGGGCAATGATTAAATGAATGACACATGAAATGAAATGATAGTGGGGAGTGTTGCTGGAATGAAATTTTGACAGGGAAAACCGGAGTACCCGGAGAAAAACCTGTCTGCCTCCGTTTTGTCCAGCACAGATCTCACATGGAGTGACCGGGATTTGAACCATGGATCCAGCGGTGAGAGGCCGGCGTGCTGCCGCCTAAGCCACGGAGGCTGCTACGGTCATTGATGTGTATTCCAAAATGGCATTTGTTCAACCCGTGAGTCGCAAGTCTGGTCCGCAAGTCACCAAGGCCTTTAAACATATTATTCAAAAATCCAAACGTCAACCTCAGTTGTTACAAACCGATCAGGGGAAGGAATTTTTCAACAAGGATTTCTCCAGTTTTCTCAAATCTAAGGATATTTTCCATTACACCACATACAGCAATCTCAAAGCCAGTGTGGTCGAAAGGTTTAACCGAACATTGAAAACCCATATGTGGAAAGCCTTTACCGCTCAAGGCTCATATCGCTGGCTGGACTTATTACCTGAGCTAGTATCACGTTACAATGACACCCAACACAGAACCATTGGGACCAAGCCACCACTTGTAATCAAA
Organism: Meconema thalassinum; assembly: GCA_946902985.2. Taxonomy (NCBI): domain Eukaryota; kingdom Metazoa; phylum Arthropoda; class Insecta; order Orthoptera; family Tettigoniidae; genus Meconema; species Meconema thalassinum. The sequence continues at coordinate 330,074,241 of OX336391.1, forward strand.
AATATTCCGCGACTGGATAAATTGTTTAACCCCATAAAAACAGCAGACCCTAAACGTTATCGCCTTAACATCGGGGACCATGTTCGTGTGAGCAAATTTAAGTCTATCTTCGACAAAGATTACACACCAAATTGGGGGACTGAACTATTTCGAATTCGACAAGTCAACCTGAACGGCCCAGTCACCTATTTACTCGAGGACCTCAACCATCAACCCATAAAAGGTAGGTTTTATCTCCAAGAACTCCAAAAGACAGCGTTTACAAATCATTACCTTGTGGAAAAAGTGTTGAAATAAAAAGGAAATTAACTATATGTAAAATGGTTGGGATTTAGCTCAGCCTTTAATTCATGGATTAATAAATTACATGTTGTATGAAACTGTGCACCTTGTATTTATTTATTCACTCATGTTGTACTTAACCTATAGCCCTATGTGTGTACAGTCCTCAGCTCAACATGTATTATGAGCAATACATATTTCTTTCTCTCTTCACCTGTGTTATCTCTTACACCAACTCTCCCCCTCTCCTCCCATTCACCTCCCACCACACTCAAAACAGGATGTGACTTGTTAGCTCTTATCGTGCACGTGCACAGCTGACGATCAAGGTGAACACCTGTGTGTTAGGTCATATTACACATGAACTTGCTTTTTCTCACGTACGAACCAAAACAGAATGTGACATGTTAGCGTACATGTGGTTTTCACAAGGGAGGTGGTAATAATGTCATCTCGCATGTGTTCACATGTATTTCGTCACTCCCCTTTCATATCGTTATGAGATTGTAGTAGTGAGGGCTGGCGAACAACGTCAGTTCAACACACTGCTTTACATACAAATGTAGTTAGGCCCTTTGGCATAATTTGAATAAATTTCATGGGCCAGTCCATAGGGACCTGACTAAAGGGACCGGTCCAAAGGGATCAGTCAAAAGATGATGATAATTGTTTTAAGGTTATCGGCCCAGGGATCAGTCAAATGGGACCTGTCAACAAGGACTCGTCAACAAGGACCTGTCAACAAGGACTCGTCAACAATGACCTGTCTACAGTGACACGTCAACAAGGACCCGTCCTCAGGGACCTGTCAACAGGGACCCGTCAACAATGACCCGTCCAAAGGGACTCGTCAGCAATGACCCGTCAACAGGGACCAGTCCAAAGAAACACATCAACAGGGATCAATCAAAAGGGGTTATTGCCTCAAGGCCTTACATGTCCTCATTGATTATTGGTTTGCCTATCGACAAGCGCCGCTTGGAATACTTTTTGATCACCCCTCGTGGGTTGGGTTAGGTTAGGTTACACTACAGCCGCCATCTTTAAAAAGCCCACCCTCTTACAAAAGCTATGAGCGGGCATGCGTAAAAACAAAAAACAAGCATGTAAAATCATAGTGGGTTTCTACCGTACACATGTCTCTTGTGTGGGACAACGTTTAATTCCATATTGGCATTCAAACTCCCACATGTCGTACTTGAAAAGCGAGATTCTCTAAAAAATTAAAATTTCACCCCCTAGTAGGGTTAGGTTTTATTTTGGGGTGCAAATATGTTGTCCATTGGAAAGGGGGTGTCAGCCTTAGTTCAACAACACCTCATTCGTCAAAATCCAACCATGCATTCGAGAGATATCGTGCCGCCGCCATCTTGGCGGTGGAGCGGTGGCGGTGGCTGCGGAACTCTCCTAAAACCACTACTCATAAATCTATGACGTGGACCGCCGGCTTTACTTCCCCTCCGAAGGATGATACAGAGGGATTTTAACGCTCTTAAAAAATCCGACGGCTTCGGCCGGGTTTGAGCCCGCTATCTTGGGCATAGAAGCTCAGCATGCTACCAAAAACGCCACCGAAGCCGCCCATTTGAAAGTAGATTCATAATTAAATTAACACGTACATATTTCGTTATATCAATGATAACTTCGTCAGCGTGAAAAATGTTAGAAACTACGGTATCTTAACAAAAACCTAAAAAGAAAATGGATATCCTTACAATAAGACATTCATTTAAATAAATGAAAGGTCACAAAAACAAATTAATAAATAACCAGAAGACCCGTGGGAGAAATATCACATGTTCAAAAACCACACTTTCTCTAACAGGTTTATAATGAGAGACTTCAGGAGAATGTTTGCTTTAACACTCACCGGTTATTCAATATTTATGGAATTATACGATTTGAGTACTCATTCCTTTGATTTATTGTTTCTGAAATCCATGCAAAATGTTAAAGGAAAGAACTCAGAATGTTAAAATGACATAAAACAGGCGTCACAGCGGCCAAAATGTGAAGTGGACAGCAATTAAGGAGCGTATTTTCTTACAACAACAGTATTTGTAAATCGTACAATTTGTGGAATTTTTTTCAAGTCAATTTTTTTAAAGAAATTATAGATATTTCTGAAATTAGAGTGCGATTCATCACTGCTAATGTCTATTCTCTTGCATTTGAATGCTCATTTGTCACGATCGGTCGTTTGTGAGCGCCGCAGGAGGGATCTATACTACTGAAATAATATATATGAATATAGGATGTGTGAAATACTTGGTCGTACTGCCCCCGTAAATTGAATTATATTGAGACCATGATGGCTGTATTGGCATATATGAATAAAGTTATGGATGTCATAGTTGTGACGTGTATATTCATGACGTAGGCACGGATGACGTAGAATTCATGCAAGTAGGCTGGTTGAGCTGAGATTCTTGGTGACGTCATGATTTTGTTCGAGAAAAATCTGAGATTTACGACGCAGTCGCAGGAATTAAGGTATTGTGCTAAGGAAGAAGTTACGCTATTGGAGGAGAGACTCGAACCAATGAACGATAGTTTGGAAGGAAGACGGAGATTGCTGAAACTACGATATTTGATTGCTTTTGGCATGCAGATTTGTGGAAAACTATTTTCAGTTATGGCATTGATTTGGAATTTTGAAGAAATTAATTTTGAGTTTTTGAAATTTGAGAATCCGTCAAGTATAGCCAAAGTTAAAACTTCTAGCAATGACGGAGGAACGAACTATGGAAGGAATGGATACGCCCCTTAAGAAGTTGATAAAAGGTCGTGCACAGGAGAGAGGAGCTCTCATATTCTCTCATATCTCTCATACCGCAGATACCGCATATATATTTCAGATGTTATATAGTCATTTTCGAGTGAATAAGTGAAGCAAGTCATCTTTAGCGTGTGGTTAAAGCCCGGCGCATCGAACGAACACGGAGCAGTTCCATTTTACGCTGTTCGAAACTAGGTGAAGTTATAACGCTCACATTAACGTTTCTACCAGATAAGATATAAAGAGTTAACTTCTGCCTTTATTATAATTCAATTGGGCAGTACAACATTGAGGTGTGTAGAAGATTTGAACAATTTCACAGTTATACTTTGAAAGATATTGGCATTTTAAGGCTGCAGACAAAAGTGATTTTCTCGCCACCTGAGAAGCACTTTTAAAATTCCACATTATACACTACGGCTGACACGTGGATTGCAACAGTGATATTGGAGCATACGTTTGGTAATACAACGATACATTCTACTATGGAACATTATAATCTTGCAGTGCTTTCAATGATTATAACAGAAGTTGAGATGGAAGGCTAAGGCTTTAATGCAATTGGGACATATATCGATGGAGTGAAGTAACAGCATGGAACTTCGTTAATCGTCATTCTACAAAAGCGAGCATGTAGTGAACATCCAACTACACTCATGCATCGTGAATCCATCGCTGAATTATATCAAATGACAGTGGAAATATCATCATACTCCACGATTATGAATATTTCTGCGGAAATAACTGCAATAAACTTCATGGCGAATTACGACTGGAACTTCAGGGAACTTTCAAGAGAGGCCAGGGTGAACCCGGCTCATAAAGAAGAGTTTTGCCAGAAGGATGTCTTTCGTATACATGGAGCAGTGCAATTTCCGGAGAAGGAAGCAGTTCGATTCTCCGAGGACGCTGATTCCAGGTTGGAGGTCGGAGCACATCTTCACGCTGGTGAAATGGAACCAACAGCAGTTTTCTTTGAAAACTTTCCTCCAGAACTTCAATCAACAGATAAGGTAGTCGTGAACGTTTCTTGTATTATTTGAGTCATGTAGCGATATCTGAGCAACCATTTTCCGATATTTTTTGTCCTATCTTTTGCCCCATTTTCTTGATTGATATTTCTGTACTCAGTACACTTCGATGATTTATGCCTTTTTCTTCGTTTTGTTGAGACATTGTTATGTCATTGGCATAGTTAAATAATTTTGGATCAGTTGAGACTGATAATTTAGATTCTTTCAATAATTTGCATATTTTTGTAGTCACGATTTGACTGTAAAGTTAACGATTTCTATGGCAGATTTGAATTCAGACAGCGTGTCATTTTATTAAAGTAATTCTATTCAGTAAATTACTTTGACCAATTTTCTGTCATCCTCAAGAAAGAAGAATGATTAAATGATTTTAGAGCGTTAAAATCTAATACGTTATCGACGATCTTTGAAATACTAGTCGTCTTATGAATATGATTGCAACATAGACATTTATCATTGCATTATAGACAATTTTATGAAATATGAACTTTGATTACGATTTATTGAATACATTATAGTAATGAACATTTGATAGGAGTTTTTCTCAATTATAGATTGGAACAATAATGTTTGCATTCCACAGTCTAATTGTATTCTATTCGACTATTTATGCAGTTTAGATGAACTTTGATTGAAGATAGTATTTTTATACTGCGTTACTTTGAAGATATTAATCTCAATTTTGATAGACCAGGGAGGAGTGTCTAATCGTATTTGCTATTAAATTTATTTGTGATTGGTAAATTTTTACTTCATATCGATTCATGAATGAAACCCACGAAGGTTAAATAATAACAGACATTAATACGATTGATGAATATACGAATTTTTAAAGAGGAACAATGGATGTATAATCGTTAGTTCAGTGGACGTGTAAAAGTCGCTGTTGAATAATGCCCTTAAATAATGAAGGAGGTTCCCACAGTAATAAATGAAGTTGTTGAATTTATGAGTGGAGGTTTTTGTATGTAATTTGGAAGATTTTGATGCCATATATATGAAGATATATGATGAATTCTGGGCCTATTGTTGAGCAATTTTGTTCGTTTTGAGCGAAGTATTTTTCCGCTGAATGTATTGTCCTGGTTCTTTGAAAGTTATTCATGTGAAGATACTGTTAAAGTTAACAAGAGTGTTAAATAATTGGAGATGAAGATTTTGAATGGAGGTTGCCGTCACAAATAATTATAATAATTATTAAACCTTATTAAACCTGAATTTGACATTTAAATATAACTAACGTTCATTGGTCGATTATATCATCACGATTTGAGTAATTATCAACCGGATAAACGTGTGGTTTAATGTATTTCTTGTATAAATAATATAAACAATATAAATATTGTAAAATAATGTTGTAAATATCTTTGTTAAATAATATGAAATGAAAGGGATTAATAGAGGCGTGTATAAAATTTTTAATTGTCGTTTGACATTGTTATAAACAATTTATTATTGTTATAAATAAGTAATGAACTTTTGTTATTAACATTTGGAGTTTTGTTATTATACTCTAAACAACGCTAATTAAGCAAGTGGTTTGAACAATTAAACATGATTTAGGATTATTGGAGTATTCCACTGGTGTTTGAATGGAGCATTTAAAAGATTTGCGTGATAATATTTCAGTTGAGATGTGGACATTTAACGTGTTTTGAAAGGAGAGCTAAGCTCTGATGTAACTCGCTTATGCTAGGGTTGAACGGACAGGTGAGTCCACTTTGACGATGCAGGTGCATTGCAGCTGGCCCGGACAACTGTATGATAGAGGCCAAGGACGTCTTTATAATAGCCTTGTGGCTATAAATAAAATGTGAAGTATATAAACACGCAAAACAATTGATATATGTGTCTCGTTCCAAATCCCGTTTCCATTCCAAGTGCATTATTATAATTACGTTATTTTGAGCTTGAGAAAGCTGAAACATTGTATGTAGAGTATACCAGTCCTACAGGAGGACATAGTTATGTGGACAATGGCTTCTGATTGCCACGTAGATTTTGTTGTTTTATTTTTGTTAAATTCATTCTTTATGTGAAATAAATTATTGTGCAGTTTAAAGTTTCTCGTCTTCGTTATGGTTCATTTTTAATATCATGGTGGAGGTTATTGTGAGTGCATACTTTAAGTGATCCAGTTGACAACCCATCCCCGAGATAAATTTAAGAGGTAAGTAAAGGTAAGTATGAACCCCCGTATATTTTGGTGTGTTCCACAATAATTTCTTGTTAACTATTGTGCTCTAATCTCGATAGTATCTGTCAGTGCCATTTTCATTGATGTAGCTGTGCCGGTGCGTTTGATTATTGGCAATCCGATTGAGGGGGCGGATATCTGACAGCCTACTATCCTGATAACGGGGACAGTACCATATCCACCTGAGATATCAGTTATTTCAATAAAGTTTTCACATGGGAAAGGTTTGCTTCAGGACATAGACCTGATTTTTAGCCTACTTTCGATTTTTGCAAAAAATGAAAGTAGACTTATGAGATCAACACAGGGCGAAAAAAGTGTGTCTGTCTGTGTGTGTGTATGTGTGTGTGTGTGAGTCTGTGTGTGTGTGTGAGTGTGTGTACTCTGAATGTCTGTCCCCCCTATCAATTCGAACACGGTGAATGCGAATTGAACGAAATTTGGTACAAAGGTAGCACTAGCAAAGGACTCCTCAGTGTCATGTTTTATATCGCCGCCATCTTGACGGAAACGGAATGGCGGCCATACAAATGGTCAAACCTTAAATCAAATTACGACTAACGTAATCATCCGATCTCTACCAAATTTTGCAACAACATACCTTTATGGGGGGAGCATCCTTTGACCAAACTAATAGGTCATCAGCGTAATAGTTTGCGGATGGCGGCCATCTTTGTGTGAAAATCGATTCCCCCTTTTTAATTCGAACACGATGCAACCGAATGGAACGAAATTTGGCACAGAGGTAGTACTAACAAAAGGCACCTCAGTGTTATGTTTTATATCGCCGCCATCTTGACGGAAACGTAATGGCGGCCACACAAATGTTCAAAGCTTAAATCAAATTACGATTAACCTAATCATCCGATCTCTACCAAATTTTCAACAACATACCTTTATAGAGGAAGCATCCTTTGACCAAATAAATAGATCATTAGCCTAATAGTTTGCGGATGGCGCCCATCTTTGTGTGAAAATCAATTCCCCCTATTAATTCAAACACGGTGAAACCGAATGGAACAAAATTTGGTACAGAGGTAGCACTAGCAAAGGGCATCTCAGTGTCATGTTTTATATCGCTGCCATATTGACAGAAACGTGATGGCGGCCACACAAATGTTCAAACTTAAGTTAAATTACGACTAACATAACCATCCGATCTCTACCAAAATTTGCAACAACATACCTTTATGGGGGGAGCATCCTTTGACCAATCTAATAGGTTATTAGCCTAATAGTTTGCGGATGGCGGCCATCTTTATGTCAAAATTGATTCCCCCTATTAATTCGAACACGGTGGAACCGAATGGAACGAAATTTGGTACAGAGGTAGCACTAGCAAAGGGCACCTCAGTGTTATGTTTTGTATTGCCGCCATCTTGACTGAAACGTAATGGCGGCCACACGAATGTTCAAAGCTTAAATCAAATTACGATTAACCTAATCATCCGATCTCTAATAAATTTTGCAACTACATACCTTTATGGAGGGAGCATCCTTTGACCAATCTAATAGGTCATTCGCTTAATAGTTTGCGGATGGCGGCCATCTTTGTGTCAAAATTGATTCCCCCTATTAATTCGAACACGGTGGAACCGAATGAACGAAATTTGGTACAGAGGTAGCACTAGCAAAGGGCACCTCAGTGTCATGTTTTATATCGCCGCCATCTTGACGGAAACGTAATGGCGGCCTCACAAATGTTCAAAGCTTAAATCAAATTACGATTAGCCTAATCATCCGATCTCTAGCAAATTTAGCAACAACATACCTTTATGGAGGGAGCATCTTTTGACCAAACTAATAGGTCATTAGCCTAATATTTTGCGGATGGCGGCTATCTTTGTGTGAAAATCGATTCCCCTTATCAATTCGAACACGGTGAAACCGAATGGTACGAAATTTGGTACAGAGGTAGCACTAGCAAAGGGCACCTCATATTCATGTTTAATATCCCTATAGCACGTTGTATTTTAACAAGCTACTACAACCAACATTCAATCATACTCCTTGAAAAGGACAAAGAGTTATAACAATGCCCATGCATTTAGGAGAAAGTAGGCTATATGTTCTTTCCTGAACATCTTGTTTTCACTTTGATTCTCGTTATTGTCACATTACATTCATTACTTGTTCCACTCTTGATGTGCTGTTTTATGATGTTACTTAATTGAATTTCTCAACTTATAATTTAATTACGGTTGGATTATCAATGTAGAAATGTTTTACAGATCCCATTATTATATAATTACCTAGCAACACAAAGTTCCTCCATTCTCTACTTGGAAGCGCTGTAGTGTCAAGGAGTTTAGATATCTAACCTCCTTGACATTCATAGCGTTCAAAGGAACGACGAAATTCGGCATGCAAGCTACCCTCTGGGTGTCAATTAACAAAGCTTTCACAAGGCATCTGAGGCCATACGATATTATTATTTATACCTAGCAATATTATACATTAACGATTTTGGAGATGAATAGAAACACATAGGTGGCGTTTGTAGACATCGAAAGGGCTTTCCATAACGTTAGTTGGGACATACTATTCAACATTCTTAAAACTACAGAGTTGGACTGGAAAGACCGGAGGATGATACTGAAACTCTATGGGAGACAAATCACGATGGTCGATATTGGAGGATGCATGCTGACAGCAAAAATCAGAAAGGGTGTGAGACGGGGTTGCTCTCTCTCTCACCATACCTCTTTAACGTATTCATTGAGGAAGCCATAAACAAGTTTACGGCAAATACTAGAGGAGTAAGCATAAATGGGCATTATATTCAATGTAATAGATTTGCAGATGATATAGCAATTGTAGCGGACTCCGAGAAGATGTTGTCCAGAATGTTAAATGTATTGTCATCACCATTGTCAAAGTTACGTTTGAAAATTAATGTTAAGAAGACCAAGGTGTTAGTTGTGAGTAAACATCCTAAGAGCATTCACACAAACATTAAGCTTACTGACAATTTAGTGGAACAAATCACCAGTTTCTCTTATTTGGGAAGTCTAATCACCAATGACAACAGGTGTAGTAAAGAGATCAGAAGGCGGATAGCGTTCGCAAAGCACTAATAAGAAAAACCTTTTGATTAATGCAAATTTGGATATTGCAATTAAAAAGAAATTTGTCATGTCCATTGTGTACAGTGTGCTTCTGTATGGATGTGGATCTTGGACGATCAGAGGTTAGGATTGGAAGCGACTTGAAGCGTTTGAGATGTGGGTCTGGCGGAGAATATTACGGGTTAAATGGATTGAAAAGAGGACTAACATCAGCATCCTGCAAGAAAGTCAAGGGAAAAGAGAACTGAGACTAACGATCCATGAAAGAAAAGCTAAATTCACAGGCCACATCTTGCGATATAACGCTTTCATAAGTAATCTCCAAGAAGGAAAGATCACAGGGAGGAAAGGCCGAGATAGATCGAGAAAATGTTTCCTGCAAGACATCACGCTAATTCACCATTGTCGGCATGGTTCCTACTGCGAGATGAAACGAAGTGCTGAAGACCGAGAGCAATGGTTGCGGAGACAAGGGATTGCCTTTAGAAGTTGATAGGAACCATTTTGAACAGTGGACGGAGATAACCATCACACAGATTCGAGGTCTATGTCCTGAAGAAAATGTGTTTAGTCTCAATTATAACGTGTCTAATCTCAATTTAAATGCGTTTAATCTTTGTAAACACTCTTATTCCCAATTGGAAGTTGCAAAGTGTATTTAAAATTGATTTTGTAATTTCATTCATAAGAAACCATGATCAAATTTACAGGTGACACCTGTTAATACTACTGTATTATGTTATATTATTTAACTAGCAACCCGCCCCGGCTTCGCCCGGTATCTTCAACGATCTACCCAGCGTAAGCTTAAAATGTGTATTTTTTCAATTTCAATGAATTACGACATATATCCGTTTTCCGTCTCGGCATGGTGGGTTAAACTCACTGACTGGACTATTAATTATATTATCATGGAGATAGCATGTGCAACGAATTCTTGTCAGACGTAATTTAAGAATGGCGAGGTGCTTGAAACACAAATCCCTTCCGTCCATCTAAACTTGACTGTGTATTCTGCGGAACGAAAAGTTCACTGGCGAAATGAAGAAAAGCCGAGTTGCACTTCCAGGGAAACTCCAAACACATCCACTCTTCTCTGAAGTCTTAATTCGACACCTTTGCTCGACACCAACGAATATGGGTACATATGCTCGACATGATTCGACAGTTTGCTACTGGCTGTAACTGGGGTGATAGGCTCACTCGCTAGCTAGCTCGTATACTGTCGCGGAAGCTAGAAATTGAATGGAGTTTGTTGAAATAAATTACAACGTAAAAGCACTTATAGATGGCGATGTGGAAATTTTCATGCTGAACAATTCTTACACTCATAGTAAATAGATAATTTTAACGGTTTATCCAAAGTAAGCTTAAAATGCACACAGACGGAAGGATTTTTCGACATTTTCACTGAAATCGTGCCTGCTCGGCTTCCTTAGGTCATAAATAAATTATATTCTACTGAAACCTTCCTCGAAAAATCTTCTACAGAATGGTGAAAAACGCACCAAATCCATCCAGTGGTTCTCGAGATTACCCGGAACATCCATGAATCGGGGACTTTGTTTTATACTAAGTAGAGGCTAAGGTTTGATGGCTTTCAGGCGGTCAACACGACTGAAAAGCATCAAACCTTCGTTTACTAAGGCAACACTGAAAATGGCTTCAAACACCATAACTAAGTGGAGGTGTAACATGTTTTCAACCCTCAATGAGGTACTGTAATTTTCAGCATGGGCTGCTTACCATATACAGCAGAGCGCCAATAATACAGATTAATTGTGACCGGACCGGACCCTGTCCGGATTATCAAATTGTCCGGATTTTCGAAAAAGAAAAGTCGTTTGACTTCATAACAAAAAGAAAACCGACTTAAACCATTAATAATTTACTTCAGTGATTAAACACTGTAATTGGAGCAGATAAATAAAACCATTAACCAATATAAACTTCCAATGTACTTTAATAGAAGAATGTATAATACATACATATGTAATGTACATATTTACAGAATACTGTACAGTTTGTACAATGTCAGAGCTCTTCAGAAATTAATTATTGATTCTTGAACTGCAGTAGTGGTTCGCTATTTTGCGACCAAGTCTTTGATTCGTAGCCGTTTTCGTTACGGCGTCGCTGCAGGCAGTCGCTCACATCCAGGAGGCGAGGAGGCGAGGAGGATCGAATCCCCCTGCCGGAAGCCTTGAAGATGGTCTTATGTGGTTTCCCATCTTCCTTTGATGCATATGCCGGGGATGGTCCCTAACTATACTAGTTATCATAATATATCGTACGTTTTGTCGTGCCATTTAATGGAGGATGCATTTGTGATAAAACTTGACTAAGACTTAAAGAACCAGAACACCGTGAGTGCAACGCCAACTAAAAATTATAGACTACAACCTGGTCTCTTTTGTATTCAAAAAGTTGGCTTCAGTTTATACATGTTATGGCAGCTGGCTGTACAGGCGTAGCTATGCTAATTCAGCATATCTTTTGCCAAGCAATAAAATAATCCACGAAATGATACGCAGATGACCTGTGTGTCGTCATCTCGCGGCCATTTTATGAAATTGGCAAAATCTATATGAATTATACATTTTCGTATGTCCGTGATAAAAAAAAATCTCCCTAATATTACTACCTCCATGGTAGAGCCAGTCAGTTAATGTCCTATGATCCTTACGCACAATAATTGTAAAATCGTTCAGGTAGGCCGACACCTATTTTGATCGTGTAAGCATTCAGTGGAAAAGTGCATAAAAAGTGTAATACCGTAATGCATTGGTGACAACGTTAGATATTCTTCCTTTATTTCCTTAAGCCAGTTGGTCTTGACTTTCATTGAGAGAGCAAGGTTGAGAATCCTCTTCGTCGTGCGAAGAATGTGGCCATACAACTTTAATCGCCTTTTCCTGAATGTGTCGGTGATCTTTTCAGAGTGATGATATAGCTCCTGGGACTTTCGTTTCATCCAGTTTCCCTCTATGCAGATTGGACCAAAGATTTTCCTCTCTTGCTTCTCTATGTCTTTAATAAGAGATCTGCCTCCAACGAGCCAAGTTTCTGAGGCGTATAATGCTTCAGGTTTGATGACTGTGTTATAATGTCGTAATTTAGCATTCCGGGATATTGATCTTTAGTTGTATCTGTTCCAGGTAATTTTATAGGCCTTCTGTAATTTTGAAATTCTCTCTATATTTGCTTCACGGTTCAATCCGTATGGCTGAATTACTTGTCCTAAATACTTGAATTTATTTAGTTCATGAATGTTGTCGAATTTAGACTTCAGAGGTTGCCCATCTAGATAACTAGAGGATCCTTCTAAGTATTGAGTTTTGCATATGATATTTAGAGCCCGGTCTCAGCTGCAGTTTCGTGAAGATTTTCAAAAGCCTGAACTGCCTCTAGTCTATTGTTAGAAAGAACTGACAGATCATATGTGAAAGCCAAACACTGCAAATGAATTCTGTTTTTGAATAGTCTACCAATAGTTATTCATTTTGTTTCATTTTCCCATGTCCTGATGACTTTCTCCAGCACAAGATTGAATAATAACGGAGATAGTCCGTCTCCTTGTCGAAGGCCTGTGTTAATATGAAAAGGATCAGAAAGTTCACCTTGCAATTTAACTTTTGAAGTTGTGACTGTCAGTGTCTGTTTAATTAATTCTCTTGTTTTCTTGTCAACTTTACATTCTTCTAGAATGTTGAATAGAGTGAACCGATCAACCGAGTCGTAATCTTTCTTGAAATCAACAAACGTGATCTCTGTTTGACTGGTTTTACGAATGTTCAATATGGTTTTGAGATTGATAATTTGTTCTGTACATGACCTGCCTTTCCTAAACCCTGCCTGATAATCGCAATTAGGTGTTCTGTCTGTTTTTCTAGTCTCGTGAGTATGGATTTAGAAATAATTTTATACGCAACTGGTAGTAAGGATATTCCTCTGTAATTATTGATGTCTGTTTTATTCCACGTTTTGTGCAGTGGGTGAATCAGGGCAAACTTCCAGTCATATTACTATTATTAAAATTATTATTACTTTAGTGTCAAGGACATGTGTTCATGGAAGCAAATTTTCCTCATGGAGACTCACTACATCCTTGAGCCCGTAAAGGGTGGTTATGATATTACACTTCAACATTCTGTTCGCTCTTACACAATAAGTTAGGCTACCGAGAAAATATTGTTACAGTGCAATTTTTAAACTCTTCATAGACCATGTGACTAACTTATGATTTTATTACAAAAAATATTAAATAAAATATTTAGATATGTGTCCAATATATTTCAGGGCGTATTACGTGAGTAACACATCATCTAATGCATATAACCTCAGGCTCAGTCCAATGGCAGTTTATTAAATGTGAACATGGGGAAGATGGCCTCGCTATTCCGCCCCTTGAAACAACAATAAATAACTAAATGCGACCATCTCAGGTCAGTAGCTCTACAGGCACGTTAATAAATCCCTAGAAAATGGACTTTGGGACCCCTGTGGTTATACAGTCAAAATAGTAGTAGGGACGTTCAATGCATTCTATTTCTTTACTTTCATGTCAAAATAAGATGTAGTAACTGGACCATCAATATCATACCTGATAGAGTGTGTACACCGGACATAGTATAAGATCTACACTTTCTGGTGTATAGGGCCTATACAGGTAAGTCGTACAATATTTTCTGATTGTTTCAGTCCGTGGCTAAATGGTTACCATGCTGGACTTAGGCCCGAAGGGTCACTGGTTCAATTCTTGGCAGGGACTATTTTATTTTATCATTCATGGTTAATTCCCATGGTCTGGAAACATTCTCCACCGAAACTAAAAGTTTTAAAATCTGGAATACATACACGCAGCAGGAATATTAAACCCGAGCAACGCTGGGTACTTCAGATAGTATCATTTAAAAGATAAACTCTTTGTTGGTTGGTTCCTCAGTTTAGGAGCTGCGACAACGTGGTCATGTAGCCTCGTGTACTTTGGGTGTTTAGATTCTGTCAGATATCCGGCGTTAATTGTAATGGCTGTATTAGTGTGTGTTATATGTGACTCAGGTAAGGACTGCAGACGATCAATTTTCAAGTAGTTCCTGCTCTTGCTACCAAATGCTACCGTCAACGACACCTAGCTGCGGACCTGCCGAAGAACTTTGGAACTTATAGAGCGTTATCAAATCTAACCTACAAATTTGGTTTCGAACATGTAGTTAGAGGAAGGTTCTTCTACATGCCATAAATCTATGACATGGGCCCGCCGGTTTTGCTTCCCATCCGAAGGAAGGCATACTGACGGATTTTTATCGCTCTTATAAATCTGACGACTTCGGCCAGGTTTTAACCCACGATCTTGGGCATAAAAGCTCAGCATGCTACCAACTACGCCACCGAAGCTGCTTCTAAGAATGACAATTTGAATTACAAATCCATGCTGCTCAAAAAATTAAAGCACCACTTTTTTCAAAGGGCACCGAATTTTGAAAAGTTGACCGCACAGTCTCGAAATCTCATTATGACGTTTGTCCTGACGCCTACCAAGCATATGCTTCATCACAACTCCCCAACTTGAGTAGTTTCGGGGTAGCGCCCCCAAAACCAGCCCATTTTCGAAAACCGAAAATTGAAGTTTGCGGAAAACGCTGTAGGACTTGTCGCAGGTTGCCAAAGCAGTCGAAAATGAATGAGTCTTGCTCTTAAAGGTTCCACAAACACGTTGAAATCGTTAAATTTGACGTTTGGACATTTCCAACCCCCTACATCATCGCCTAAACATGGACTACCATTGGGGGCGTCTGAGAAGGTACCGGGTGTGTTTAACCACCTGAAAACATGCACACCGTCCCCAGTTGCTGATTGCAGTAAGTTTTTAAGGCCTCCGGAAATGTTCACCCCTCCTAACACCCTCAACTGGCATGGGACAAAACCACCCCGTCTCGGTTCACCCCTAATGAAGGTTTTAATCGAGATGTTCATCAGTGCTGCTAATAGGGGGGGGGGGGTCTTCCCCTAACGTTTCAAAAAAGGATCTGTGCCTGTGTCACCCAAACCCTTCCCCCGCTACCCCCTTTTGTATGATTTTTCGAATCAGGCCCTTTTTAAGGGCTGAAACGAGGTCTGAATCACTGAAAGGGCTGTAAAGGTCCTTAGAAGTAGTTGTGACACGAAATCAACCCCTTTCGATCGTTGATTGACATTCCATCCCCCAAACTTGACATTTTTGCACCCTCAACCCTCCCTATCTGGACGCCTAACGCGTCATGACAGAGTTTTCAGAGTTGGATGAAAATGAAGCTTATGACCTGCAATCGAGCTCAAAACAGCAAGTTGGATGGGAATTTATCGGTAAGGTGGCAAACGAGACCAAAAAGTTTTCAAACAAGTTAACAGCCTCTAATAAGTACGCCCATGCATAGGCAATGAATGCATTTTTTTTTTGCTTCGACAGCTATCGATTGAAGTAACCCCTTGCCGATCATAGGCAACTCACACGCACGGACGTGTTGTAGGTTGTCTGTGCATGGGCGTACTTACTAGGGGCTGTTAACTTTTTTGAAAACTTTTTGGTCTCGTTTGCCACCTTACCGATAAATTTCCATCCAACTTGCTGTTTTGGGCTCGATTTCAGGCCATATGCTTCATTTTCACCCAACTCAGAAAACTCTGCCATGATGCGTTACGCGGTCAGACAGGGAGTGTTCAGGGTGCAAATAGGTCACCTTTGGGGGATGGAATTTCAATCAACGATCGGAAGGGGTTGATTTCATGTCACCACTACTTCTAAGGACCTATACAGCCCTTTCAGCGATTAAGACCTCGTTTCAGCCCTTAAAAAGGCCCTGATTCGAAAAATCATACAAAAGGGGGTAGCAGAGGAAGGGATGGTGGCACAGGCACAGGTCCTTTTTTGAAACGTAAGGGTAAGACCCCCCATTAGCAACACTGATAAACATCTCGATTAAAACCTTCCTTAGGGGTGAACCGAGACGGGGTGGTTTTGTCCCATGCCAGTTGAGGGTGTTAGGAGGGGTGAACATTGCCGGAGGCCTTAAGAACTTACTGCAATCAGCAACTGGGGACGGTGGGCAGGTTTTCAGGTGGTTAAACACACCCGGTACCTTATCAGACGCCCCAATGGTAGTCCATGTTTCGGGATGATGAAGGGGGTTGAAAATGCCCAAACGTCAAATGTAACGATTTCAACGTGTTTGTGGAACATTTAAGAGCAAGACTCATTCATTTTCGACTGCTTTGGCAACCTGCGACAAGTCCTACAGCGTTTTTCGCAAACTTCAATTAGCGGTTTTCGAAAATGGGCTGGTTTTGGGGGTGCTACCCCGAACTACTCAAGTAGGGGAGTTGTGCTGAAGCATATGCTTGGTAGGCGTCAGGACAAACGTTATAATAAGATTTAGAGCTTTTGCGGTTAACTTTTCAAAATTTGGTGGCCTTTGAAAAAAGTGGTGCTTTAATTTTTTTGAGCAGTTTATTAAAATGGACGTCCTTACAATATCATTTAAGAAAGATGTAATGTCAAATGTAGTTAGGTTGTGAGGTGGTCCTGGTTTAAAGTCTATTGAATCTTTTGTGAAGTCTATAATTCGAGTGGGATTTATTGATAATTGTCATTTATTCATTTATATTGTTCTTGGTTCATGTTACTTTTATTTTGTCTCACGTTTTTTTTAAGTTCTTTGTTGTAGTAGGTGGCTTCTGCTAATGTTGTCCTAATATTATTCAAAGAATGTATCTAAACGTGTCCTTTGATGTTGCGTTATGTCGATAATGTATCTTCGTTTTCCCAATTGTGCCTCGTGATCACATACTTTTGGTTGGTTGGTTTCGCAGTATAGGGGCTGCAACAACGCGGACATTTAGCCCCGTGTACTTTGGTTGTGTGTAGAATCTGTCCGATAACCGGTGTTAATTGTGGTGTCTGTATTAGAGTGTGTTAACTGTTTTTAATTAAAGTACGTACTGCAGGCTTTAAATTTTTCAAGTAGTTCCTACTTTTGCCACGAAACGCCACCATCATGGACTACTAGTTCAGAACTTGGCTACTGGACGCCACCGCAGTTGGATCATGCCGACGAACACGGGAACCTAAGAGCGTTGTTTACATTTTTAACCGAATTTAGCTTCACACAGGTGTAATTAGTGGAAGGTTCTTTATTATGCCATAAATCTATGACATGGGACCGCCAGCTTTACTTCCCCTCCGAAGGAAGGCATACTGAGTTTTTAACGCTCTTAAAAATTCCGACGACTTCGGCCGGATTTGAACCCGCGATCTTGGGCATAGAACTCAGCATGCTACGAACTACGCCACCAAAGCCGTTTCACAGAATTTTAACCTCGTAACTTAATTATTTTTCTTCATAAGGGTCCATGAACCAATGATCGTAATCTTGTCAGCCAAAGTGAACAATTCTATCCAATATCCAAGAATTTGATCTAATGTATCTTAAATAGGATTAGCGAAAAATGATGGGACTAAAAACGAAAAAGTGATTGTGTTTTAATTCCAAGAATCAGTATCATTTTATGAGAACACTGAACGTGGGTGACATAAAGCATCCAGTAGGATGATACTAATGCAGTCCCTTTGTAACTGCCTGCTACGCCTGAGAGCAGCTTAACTAAGATATCAATTTACAGCAGCTCAAGTTACGAAACAACCGTGGGCTAGAAGGCTGACAGCCACTTGATCTTACTACTACAGAGAGATATGTTGGCAAATTGCGGAGAGGAGAAAGTAACAGCACGTCATTCAAGCATAAGCTGTGTTCAGAGGAGCACTAATACTAATAATAATTTCGAATACTTGAACAAGGTTAGTAAATCACATGAGATTTTTGACCTTTGTGGCTAAGTGAATTGAAACTTAGCCTTTGATTTGTGAGGCCGTGAGTTCTATTCCTGGCAGGGTATTGAATTTTAACTTTATAAGCTTAACTTCCGTGGCTTAGGGATTGGGTATTCCTGGCGCCTTCACCTGTCATTTCGTCCTCATCGCAATGCGCAAGTTGCCTGCGGACGTCAACTCAAAAGCTCTGCACCAGGCCTCTCCACAGGTTTCATGTCGTTATTATTATTATTGTTGTTATTATTATTATTACTGAGCTTAGCGTTGGATTCATCACGCTCTTCGAGCCGTGAACTGTGACAGCAGACCCTTTAGAGTCGAAGGAATGTTTGGTCCGTGGGTTATGGTTTGTTTCGGCGTGGTTTTGACAATTAAATTTTAATCTACTATACAACCAATCTCAATTCACTTCAGCATGCTTACAATGAATAGACATATCGGTTATAATTGTGTTTTACCAGAGTATGCTTACTGTGGAGTACACTACTAATGATGGAAATTGGAAGACCAGAAATTGTTGTGATGACAGGGTTTAAAATCAACAAAGAGCGAGAGTGTTGTTCACTGATGCAATGATAACACATCCCGCTTCCTCTGTGTTTACGTTGCTACACAAATCAATACACAGCGTGACCCCCATGAGCGTCAATTAATTTCTGAACTCATCATGACACCCTTCCTGTGGGACCAGCTAGTCATATTTTTAAGTTGGAAGAGTATCTATATTCTAAAAGTTGTAGTTTGGTGAAATTCTCTACATTCTCTTGCATAGCAGTATCTTTTAATGAACGATAATTCGTTATTATTATTTATTTATTTATTTATTTATTTATTTATTTATTTATTTCACACGTTACAAGCCTATTAGACCACGCGAAGCAATCATGACTTTTTGATCTCCCTGTCTTTCCAGAACTCTTTCAATCGTGCACTAAAGGCCCTCTTCCTTTCATCGGTCCACTTTGGTCTTCGGGCTGTAGGTGCTGGTCTCTCTTACAACACTTCCCACTTGTATACTTTGGGTCGAAATACGCTTTTGTCTATGACGTCTTCTGGGTCGACCTGTGCTTTTACTAGATCAATTTTGACTTGCATCATCCAGGGTGTAGTAACCTTGAGCCGCTGTATGTAAGGATTTTGTTGGTGAGTCTGGTTTGTGGGAGTCTGCTGATGTGGCCGTAACATTATAGTCGCCTCTTTCTGATGTCTGCTGCGAGGTTGGACAATTTATCTGTGGTGTCTCTGGAGTGAAGCCTGTATCCTTCATCTGTGTGCTTTGGTCCAATTATCTTCCTTTTTACTTTTCTTTCCTCTGTGAGGATTTTTTCCAAGTCGCCCTTAGTGTGTACATTATTAATATTATTATTATCATTATTATTATTATTATTATTTCATTCAAATTCAGGATCTCCCTCATTGGACTGCATGCTAACAATCAATTTATTTTCATTGTCTAGATCTAGCTCGTATAGAAGCCTCGACCTCCTCTTAGTATCTCTTATTTCGATCTGCTTCTGACAAATGCTGTTGTTTCATTTGAGGGGTTGGACATCTTGGTCATACTTGGGTGAATGTGTGCGTGTATATTGTGCCCTTTCAGTCACGTGACTAAGGCCACAATAAGACTATCATGGAATAATATTTTGTCCATCACAATTACCAACTAATTGAAGTATATGGTATTTCATGCAAATTTCAATGCATTCAGTGAGCAGACTGACAGGGATAAGGAAGGAGGAAACATTTGGCAATGCCTTGAAGCCATCCTGGCGACCCCATACGTGCCAAACATAATGAATAATGCCTAGGTTAGCAAATTCACATCTGCCGAAGGAGGCAAGTTAGGGATTCCCACCGATACACCTTGGGATTAGGGAAAAGACTCTCCCACTCCGCACGGGAAGAACCGAGAGTCAGTGAGAAGTGAGAAGGGAAGTGTGTAGTGACCACCAGTGACGTCACATTCAGTAATTCAGTTGCTTTAAATTACGTTGACACTTGATTTCCACAAAAATAATAATAATAATAATAAAATCCTCCAAGAGGCCCCAACAAACCTACAAGAAAAGTCTGCAGTACCACAAAAGGGAATAAGAGTTAAGTAAAGTATTGCGAGAGTGAATTATCACACCAGATGTCCATCTGACTCAGTTGACGGTCTCGTCACGTGGTTGAGGGAAATCCACGAGCGTGCGAACGTACTTGCTGATGCATAACATGTAATTAATGATCCTATGGTCGATTCTGGAAAATTAGCACACCATTAAAACCTCCGAAAAAACAGCTACAATTTGAGCTAAGGTTGATGCCTGTGAGTGAAAATTAAGTGAAAACGCTTGAACGTTTGCTTACGCCGGTGAAATGGTCGCACTGGAAAAACTAATACGAGTCCTTACCTGAATTACTGATAACACACATTTCCATTAAAATTAACACTGGTTATCAGACAGTTTCTACACACACACAAATTACACGGGGCTACATGAGCGCGTTGGCATAGCTCCTAAACGGAGGAACCAACTAACAAAGAGTTTATCTTTTACTTGATACTAGCTGAAGTACCCGGCGTTGCTCGGGCTTCACTTTTCTCCTGCGAATAATATTCTAGATTTAAAACCTTTTAGTTTCGGTGTAGAATGTTTCCAGACCAGGGGAATTAACCATGAATGATAATAAGTAGGTCCCTCGGCCCTGCCGGGAATTGAACCCGTGACCCTTCGGGGCCTAAGCCCAGCATGGTAACCATTTAGCCACGGAATGAAACAATTAGCTAATGTTGTACAACTTATCTGTGTGCAGTATACACCAGCAAGTGTAGACCAGCTTTCTTTCTCTTTTCATTATATTTCCTCTTCTCTTTAAGATTCCCGCACTGTTTTTGTGAATTGGCTCCCCGTGTATCTGAATTACATCTAGTGAATTTTTTGAATCTACACTACATTTTGTAGGTGTTTTCAATCTAAATTGCATTTTGTAAATACCTGTATATTCAATCTAAATTGCATTTTGCGAGTATTTTGAATCTAAATTGCATCTTGGAAGTATTTTGAATTTAAATTGCACTTGGTACATTACTCCAACCTGTATTTTGTGCGTATTTTCTGTCTAAATTACTTTTGTGCGTATTTTCCATCTAAATTCTATTTTGTCAGTGTTTTCCACTCTAATTTACATTGTGTGTGTATTTTCAATCTATTGTCAGTGTTTCCGATCTTCTTTAGGTTTCGTTATGGTTTCCGTCTCATTGTCATTTTCGCTATCACTCAGACCATTAGGAGTCGATAACCCAGATGTTAGGCCTCTTAGAACAACAATTATCATCATCATCTTCAAGTAAAGGCAAATTATATATTCGTTAGTAGTCATCTGTAAAATGCTTTAGGGCCAGCAGATAAATGTGCCTTACCAGAAGGTAGAAATTTGGTTTCGAATCCAAAGGAGGCCTTTGTGACTGCTCTAAAATGAAGTTTTTTTTTCTCTTATTTCAGCGGCTTTGTGGCATCAAGGTCATCTAGCCTCGTGTGCTTGGGAGTGTGCGTGTAGAATCTGTCTGATAACCTGTATCATTTTTAGCCTACTTTTCACATTTTGCAAAAATGAGGAAGAAGTAGACTTATGAGATCGGGCAAACGTGTGTCTGTCTGTCTGTCCTTCTGTCTGTCTGGCTGTGTGTGTGTGCCCCCCCCCCCTCTAATCAACTCCTAAACGGCTGCAGCAATCGAAACAAAATTTGGTAGGAGTATAGATCTATACCTGAATATCTCACGGCCATATTTAAAAATGATGTCAGTGCTACCAACTGCTGAAAAAATCACAATTGAAATTTGAGCTCCATGTTGGATATCTTGGAAGGTATGAATGGGAGCTATTTCAAAATTGGCACACGCATAGATAATAATATTTCAGTTTAATTTCCAGGAGGCCATACAGGGCAGTCTTGCCAAAATGATTATAAGCCTGCTGATAGGTCCAAATTTTAAATGCATATAACTTCTACAATATCAATTGGATTTCAACCAAATTTCGTATGTGCTATGTGTACATAAACAGATATGACTGAGCGTATTGCTAAGAGCCACCAGGGCTGCCAACTGTTAAAAAATGCTCTCAATTTTTTTAATCCAAACACCCAATATATCAGAAAGCATGCAAGCCGACAGCTTTAAACTGAGGAAAAAGTAGACGTATGAGTTAACTGCATGTAACGTCCATGCTATCCATTGGACTTCAACCAAATTTTGTATTCTGTACCTTAAGAGATGGAACTAAGAATATATTCAGTCACCAGGGCTGCTAACTGTAGTTCTATATTAAACTGTAGTTCTCTATTATTCTACATTATGCCAGGTATACAGTATTTCGAACTAATTAGAAATTTCGTCATTATTCTAGATAGATCCATATAGATTAATTATTGGCATGAATATTAAATTTTAAGAAAAGTAGGTTCTTTAGTTCGCCACGGAACTTCTTGTTATAGCTGTAATAATGTGTGTATTTGTATTTGAGTTTTGGGTAGGAAGCGTTTCTGGCATTAATTTAGGTACCATGCTGGCATTCGCCTGGTGTGGAGGAGAAAACGCACGGCAAATCACTTGTAGGATGATTAAAGTAGGAATCGAACACACCTCTTCTCAATTCTGCCTCACGAAGTTTAGCGAACCCCGTTCCAGCCCTCCAATTTAGAATATAATTTCTTAGCAGAATCGGAGACTTAACATGGACCTCCACAGTTACAGCCTAGGAAGCTACTCACTACACCACGAGGTGGACTTAAGGTAATATCTAGCCGGTCGTAAAATAAAACGTATTTGAACTGTATATAGCAAAAATAGCGAGAGTACAGATTTTAAGGTCCCACGCCAGAAATCAAGCGCTGAACACGTAGAGGAGACAATGTCATGTGCCCTTGCGCCCGAAGAAAAGGTTCAGGAAGAGAGTATCCGTGTCAGATGATGGTTGCTTGGTTCCTCAGTTTAGTGGCTGCGACAACGCGGTCATGTAGCCGCGTGTACTTTGTTTGCGTGTAGAATCTGTCTGATAACCGGTGTTAATTGTGATGGCTGTATTAGTGTGTGTTATCTGTAATTCAGGTAGGGACTGCAGACGATTATTTTCAAGTAGTTCCAACTTTTGCTACAGTCATCAACACCTAGCTGTGAACTTGGCTACTAGATGCCACCAAAACCGGCACCTGGCGGCGAACGTTGGAACTATAGAGTGTAAATTAAATATAATCTTCAAATTTAGCTTCACACAATTGTAGTTGTCACCTCCGTAGTGTAGCGGTCAGCATGGTTAACTGCCGCCCCGGAGGTCCTGGGTTCGATTTCCGGCTCTGCCACGAAATTTGAAAAGTGGCATGAGGACTGGAACGGGGTCTACTCAGCCTCGGGTGGTCCAAATGAGTAGAGGGGGTCGATTCCCACCTCAGCCATCCTCGAAGTGGTTTTCCGTGGTTTCCCACTTCGTCTTCGGGCAAATGCCGGGATGGTACTGTCCCCGTTTACCTGGATAGTAGGCTGTCAGATATCCGCCCCCTCAATCGGATTGCCAATTATCAATCGCACCGGCATAGCTACATCAATGAAAATGGCACTGACAGATACTATCGAGATAAGAGCACAGAAGTTCACAGGAAATCATTGTGGAACACACCAAAATAGACGGGGGTTCATACTTACCGTTACTTACCTCTTAATTATCTCGGGGTTTGAGTTGACAACAGGATCACTAAAAGTCTGTTCACACAATAACCTCCACCATGACATTTAAAAATGAGCCAAGACGAAGACGAGAACTTTGAACTGTACAAAAGCTTTATTTCTAATAAAGGGTATGATTTTACTAACACAACAAAATCAACGTGGCTATCAGTAGCCCAAGTCAATCTGACTACGTCCTCTAGTAGGACTTGCAAAAATTATCATACAACATGATATAAAACATTTTAGCTCCCAAGAGCTCCAAATAACGTAATATTATTAACACTATTGGATTGGAAAAGGACGTCAGGGTGTGACATATATAGAGCATTTGGTTTCCTTTTAATAAACATGAGAATGGTATTTATAGTCGCAAGGCCGGAGTGTGGACGACCTCACTCTGATAACCAGGTGTTGGCCCAGCTGCGAGCTACCCTCGAACCTGTTACATCCTGGTCAAATGGACTCCCTTCTCACCTGCTATGTTACGTAACATACAGCTTGCTCTCTCAAGCTTTTAAATGTCTATAAGACAATTCACATTAATATTTACGCAATTCTTTCAAGTACTTTGCTCACATCCTATTGGATCACTATGTTAATTCCTTAAACTTGTTAACTTCTCATCCATTTGTTTAATTAGCTCTTAAATGTTTATAACCAAATCACATAAATTATTTATAACAATTAGAAATTGTTTATAATATTTGTCAAAGACAATAAAAATATTTTAAGCACGCCTTTAACATCACTCTCGTTCTACATTATTTTCAAAAATATTTACAGCAATTATTTACAATATTAACATTTTAAATTGTTTAAATTATTAATTTAATAAATACATTGACCACATGTTTATTCGGTTGGTAATTTTCATAATCGTGATTAATATAATCGACCAATGAAGGTTAGTTATACATGTTAATGTCACAATCTGGTTTAATAAAGGTTTTAATAATGATTTGTGACGGCAACCTTCATTCAAAATCTTATCTCAAATTCTTTCAAAACTCGTGTTAATTCTAACAGTAAATCACTTGATTAATTTTCAACGAACTATTACAATCTTACTCCAGCGGAAAATCCTTCGCTAACAAGTTAATGCACAAACTGCATTACAAATATGCCCAAAATCATCATATATCAATCTATATGGTATTAAACTTCCACATAACTTACAAAACTTCCACAAATAATTCTTTAACATTTATTCCTGTGGGAACTTCCTTCATATTCAAGGGCATTATATCTCAGCGACTTTCAACACGCGCTGCACTAGCGATTATACATTCATAGTTCCACTTAAAAATTTTTATAATCATTAATTGTTTCAAAACTGTTTTTCTATTTAACCTTCGTGGATTTCATTCATGAACCGAAATGAAGTCAAAACTTGCCAATCACAAACAAATTTAATAGTGAATACGCTTATATACGCCTGTCTGGTCTATCAAAATTTAAGATTAACATCTTAAAAGAAATGTGTAGTATAAAAATACTATCTTCAAATCAAGTGCGACTAAAACTGCAAAGTAGTCGAATAGAATCCAATTAGACTGGGGAATGCAAACATCGTTATATAAATCTCTAATTGAGAAAAACTCCTAACAAAAGTACTTGACTTTAATGCATTCAAAAATTCATTATTAAAGTTAATCTTTCACAAAAGTGTCTATAATGCAATGTTCATTCATAACTGACGATAAATGTCTGTGTTGCAATCAATTCAAATAACGACTAGTATTTCCAAGATCGTCGACAACGTAAGAGATTTTAACGCTCTAAAATCATTTAAATGTTCTTCCTTCTTGATGATGACAGAAAATTGGTCAAAGTAATTAAACTGGGGTAGAATTACTTTAATAAAGTGACACGCTGTCTGAATTTAAATCTGCCATTAAAAATCATTAACTTACAGTCAAATCGTGACTACAAAAATATTAATTACTGAAAAATTCTAAATATCAGTCTCAACTGATTCAAAATCATTAACTATGCCCATGACAAAACAATGTCTTAATAAATCGTCGAAAAATGCAAAACTCATCAAGGTGTACTGAGAATAAGAATCTCAACAAGAAAATAGGGCAAAAAATATGAGGATAAAAATATGGGAAAAATGGTTGCTCCAACATCAATAGTAAACTCAAATACAATAAACGTTCACGACTACCTTATCTGCCGATTGACGTTCCAGAGGAAAATTCCCCAAAGAAGACTGCTGATGGATCCACTTCACCACGTTAAAGTTGAGCTCCATCCTCGAAATAGGAAATAGCACCCTCGGAGAATCGAACTGCTTCCTTCTCCGTGAATCGCTCTGCTTCCTCGAAGACGAATAGACATCCTTCCGGCAATAATCTTCTTTGCGAGTCGGGATATCCCTGACCTCTCTTGAAAAATTCCCTGAAGTTCCAGTAGACAATCGTCATGAAGTTTTGTAGAAATTTCCGAAGAAATTATTCATATTCAGAGTATGAAATTGTTTCTATGGCTGTTCGATGGTATTCAGCCTTTAATTACGAAACATGGGTGTAGATGGTATTCACCGCATGTTCGGTTGTGTGGAATAGCAATTAGCGAAGTTCCATGTCGCTATCTTACTCCGTTGAAGTATGTCCCAATTGCAATAAGCGCCTTAGCCTTCCATCTGCTCTTCGGTTGTAGTGTTAGAAGAACAAACTGCCGTATTCAATTGCTCCATTATACTGTATCGTTCTGTAACCAAGCAATCTAAAGTCTTTCTATTCCACTCGCAGCGTCAGCCGTTGCGTTGATTCTGGCTTCACAAAAGTGCTTCTCTTGTGGCGAGATAATCACTTTTCTCAGTCGTATAAAACTGCTAATATCTTTCGAACTAATCGGTCGAAATTGTTCAGCTTTTCTCTATAACTGCATGTAGCACTGCACAATACAATTAGCTTATCGTAGACCGCTAACTGTTCGAAGCTAAACTTGTAGAAGCTTTCTAAGGTCCGTTTCAACTTCACCTAGTTTGACTTGGATCTCGTTAATATAGTGGCCTCGCCACGCGTTATAAAGACGATTCTTTTCACTGCTGTTCACTTCGACGTCTCACTATAATGAATGTATAAGAAAAGAACTTTCACAAATATACTTCGATGCTCTGAGAATGAGATCTCAGAATGATCAGAGAACGAAAAAAGAGGCTCCTCTCTTCTGCGCAAGCCCTTTTATTAACTTCACGAGGGGCGTTTCCATCCCTTCCAAAGCGTGATACTGCGTCATCGCTAGAACTTCCAACTTCGTTAATACATGACGGATTTTCAAAATTCAAAAACTGAAAATAAATTTCACCAAAATTCCAAATCAATGCTTTTACTGCAAATGGATTTCCGCAATTCTGCATTCCAAAAGTAACAAAAATACCATAGTTTCAGCAATCTCCGTCTTCCTTAAACTATCGTTGATTGGTTCATGCCTCTCCTCCAATAGCATAGTTTCTTCCTCAGCCGAATTCCTCGTTTCCTGCGACTGCGTCGTAAATCTTGGAACATTCTCCACTAAATGCATGACGTCACTGAGAATCTCAGCTCAAGTAGCCTGCTGGCATAACATTTACGTCATCCGTGCTTACGTCATGACTACCCACGTCATAACTATGACAGACATAACTCACCTTATAATTTCAAATATAGCCACCGTGGTCTCTATATAATTCAATTACGGGGGCATTCTCCTCCCACCAAGTTTTAAAAACAGTTGAAAATTGTTTTTAAACTCAATGTTACAAGTATCTCAACTCTCTTGAACACGAAATTGAATTATTACTGGCTTACTCTAGGATAGTATCTTTTTAAATTTCCAGCATTGAACTTGCCATAAATGACATTATTCTCATCATCGTAGAGTTCATAACAGTTGTTTCCATAAGCGTTCGTAATCCTAAATGGCCCCAGGAACACTAATCCAAATTTGGGGTAGATTTTCTTGGACATATCAGCCTTGACAGGTCTGCGTAATAATACAAGATTTCCAACTTGAAAGGGTGTACCAAAACGTTTTCCAGCTACTCTTTTCAATCGTTTCTCTGCTGCTTTCTGGAGTTGTTCCTTTGCCTTGTCAATCCTCTGCTGCCTTCCTATGTCGGGATCTCTCGGTATGTGGTTGAAAAGATTATCCCACGGCCTTTCTGGGTTTCTTCCTAGATGAAGTCGCATTGGCACTTCTCCTGTGCTCTCCTGCACTGTAGAGTTCAGATCTTCCTCAATAAGGGGTACAAATCTCACCCAACCAGAATGATCATTTGGACAGAAAATTCGACAGAATTTCGAAAATTCAGCCATATATCTTTCTGAGGAATTCGATTCAGGGTAACGCACGCTTGAAAATAAGTGCTTAATGCCAAGCCTTTCCATGTCCGCTGCAAATTCCACGGACGTAAACTGTGTTCCATGATCTGACAGTAGATATTCCGGTATACCAGCTTTAGGAAATACAGCATTTTCCAGTCTGCTTACTACGTTCCTCGTGTTAGCTTTCTGCATGGGACTCATTGTAACAAATTTTGAGAAAACATCCACGGTCACCAACAGGTACTGGTTACCCTGGTATCCCTTCGGACAGGGGCCAAATATATCCGTCGCCATAAGTTCGTTTGGCTTAGAAGGAATCATCGCCTTCGGTTTTCCCTTTAGTAAAGCAGAAGCATACTTTGCTCTTTGACATTTGTCACAGGATCTAATGACCTTGGCAATGCTGGAACGCATGTTAGTCCAGATAAATCTCTCTTTAAGTGTATTAAGAGTTTTATCTAAACCGGCATGTCCAGTTGCATGATGAGCTACCCACACTAAATTGACAATAAGTTTAGGTGGCACGACTATTCGGAGTTTTGTATGCGCAGAGTCAGCATACTTGCATACGATGTCTCCACTCAAGACAAAGTGTCGTGAATTTCTCCGTGTAGCTTCATAGTCAACATCTGTATTGTCCATGTAACCCTTGAGGAACCTGTACATTTTCCTTATTGGAGCGTGTCTCTTCTGTGACACACCGATTCGGGCTAACCTCCTAACGGTTTCTTCATCTTCTTGCTCCAATTGTACATGGTGTATCTGCACATTTTTAATAGGGTTACGTGATAGAGCATCAGCCAGTAAGTTATCTTTCCCAGGCTGGTGGACGATAGTAGCATTAAACTGTTGGGTGAACAAAGCCCAACGTGTCAGTCTATCACTTGACATGTCAGTTTGCAACATAAACTGTAGTGCTTTATGGTCAGTAATAATGATGACCTTATGTCCCAGCAGGATTTTCTTCCAGGCTTGTAAAGCTGTCACAAAAGCTAACGCTTCAAGCTCTGTCGTGAAGTAGTTTTCCTCGTGCTTTTTCAACTTCCGACTAGTGAACGCAATGTAGTGCTTGTTGCCTGCCTCGTCTTTCTGGTATAAGACTGCACTAATGCCTATTCTCGATGCATCAGACTCAATATAGAACACCTTCTCAAAGTCTGGGTACTCCAGTTTCACATTATTTCTGAGCATTTCTTTTGCTTTCTCAAAAGCCTCGTCTGCAGCGGTACTCCATTTCCATCTGTTGTTCTTCTTGAGTAAGTCATACAGAGGAGCCATAATTTCCGAGTATCTTGGACAGTGGCTGCTAATAAATTGGCATGCACCTACAAATTCTCTGACTTGTTTTACCTTAGTTGGCTTTGGAAATCTCGTGATCGCATCTACTTTTTTCATGTTTGGATGATATCCATCTTTATCAATAGTATGCCCCAAATAATTTATCTCCTTCTTCAAGAATTGACATTTTCCAAAGTTCACCTTGATGTTGGCCTCCCTTAAATTCTCGAACAACTTTCTCAAGTGCACTAAATGTTCTGCAGCGCTGGGTGAAGATACGATTAAATCGTCAATGTAGCAGATTACATTTTCTTTCACTTCGTCAGTGAGCTTACTATCAAGTGCTCGAATAAGTGCTGGTCCACTGTTAACCATTCCAAAAGGCATTCTGGCAAAGACCCATGACGTCTGGTCAAATAGGAATCCAGTGTACTGCATACTATCCTCTTCTAATTGAACTTGATAAAAAGAAGACGTCAAGTCAAGAACGCTGAAACAAGCTCTCCCTTTGAATTTCCGAAGCAGATCTCTAATCTTGGGTGGTCTGTCATTTTCTGGAAGAATCTTCAAGTTGATGGTCCTGGCATCGAGACAAAGACGTATCTGACCATTACTTTTCTTTACTACTGTGATGGGGTTTATATAAGACGACGCCTGTTTTCTAATAATCCCGTCTACCTCCATTTTTCTGATTAACCCTCGTACTTCTTGATAGTATTTCTCAGGAATGGGGTATATTCTCTTCTGGTAAGGGGTTTCATCTGTCAGCCTTATCTTGTACTTATAATCCTTAATCAATCCAGGCTTTTCATCGAAAATATCTTGGAATTCCTTTATCAGATCCTCAAATTCCCCCTGAATTTCTTCAAATCCTTCAGTTTTTCTACTGGGTATTTCTTCTAAATTTTCCACTTCATTAATTATTGTATTCAAAATTTCTTCCCTAAGGTCTATTTCCAGACTGTTTTTCACGTCCTGTTCTTCTATCTCTTCTGTGATTATGTACCCATCATTAAAGCTAATACTTCTGTTCTTCATGTCAATAACAGCTCCGACCTTCGATATAAAATCGATTCCAAGCACCATATCAAAATTGATCTTGCTCACCACAATGAAGATCTGTTCATAATTCCTTCCATTGATCTCAAAGTTCAATAACACTTGAATCTTGCATTTCACTGCCTTATCTTGGAATATCCCTCTCACTTTGACGGTAGAAACAGGTAGAACTGTCATGTTCTCTCCTCTTAGCAGACTTTGATAACATTCCTCTGAAATGATGGAAATAATAGCACCAGTATCCATCAGGGCTTTGTACTGCTGTCCATCTATCCGTACAGCAATAATAGGTAAGGCACATGGTCTTTCCTCTTTAACAATACCCCTCTCTTCTAGTAAATCTTCATCGGTAACTTCGTATATCTCATTAATCGTAATCAGGTGTGGTGTGGCAATGTATTTACAGGTTCTTACTGACGTTGAGAAATCGGCGTTTTTTTTTTTGTGTTACCGACCTCAAAATTCTGCTGGCTCGTAGAAGGCCCAGGATCGATTACAACATCCTGCCTTTTCTTTTGATTGTCAGCTTCGTTATCCCTTAATTCTTTTAAGTATTGCTGGCTTTCCTTCTCTCTTTGCTGATATTGATCAGGTGTCATAACCTGACCTTGAGTATTCTGGTTTCTATTTTGGTTTTGGTTATTCCTATTATAGTTACGGTTATACCCATTATTGTTGTAATATCGGCCTCTTCCATTGTAGTTTCCTCGGTTGTAGTTCCAACCTCTTCTCTGTTGATACGGTCGGTAACCTTGTGATCTGTAATTTCTAAACTGATTATTCCTGTGAGGACCTACATTGTCAGTTTTCTCCTGCTCTGGCTTGTCAGTTTGTTGGACTTGGTCCATGTATACCGTATTGATTTCTTTAAACTCCTGCCTTTGACCTTTCTGGACTACGTTAGGCATTGGGCTTGTGTAGTCTAATCTTCTTAGTAATTCATCCATGCTGGATAAATCCCTGATGTTGGACGAAATTATAAGTCTCCTCACCTCAACTGGCAGCATACGAGAAATCGCATCTATTAGTTGCTCCGTGGACAATGGGGGTTGCAAAAATCTCAAGCGGGACAACTGACTCGTAAAGAAATCAGCGTACCTCGTTGGAAGAGTACCTGAGTATTTTCTTGAATACACTTCCGCTCTTAACGAATTCTGCGCTTCTATAGACCAAAATCGCTTGATTAATGCCTCTGCAAACTCGTCAAAGTTACTGAATGTGTATCTAAATGCACGAAACCATTCGAGGGGTCCTCCAATCAGATATCTCTCTACTATCTTCATTTCTCTCTCTCTGGGAATGTGAGCTTCGATGAAATAATCTTTGAGATTCCTTACATACTCGATAGGTGTCAAACTATCAGTGTTACTGAATTTTTGTGGTTTGTCCTCGAAATTCCTAATGACCGTCACGTTCCTCGGATATGAATCCGGATAGTTTTTCCCACTATCTCGGTAGTTCCATTCAGGTTCCATATTCCTCTCGTCATCCTCCTCTCTGAATCTGGATACACGTTCTTCAGGGGTCACGTCTCTTTCTTCTGGCTCTAGGTTATGTCTTCTAGCATAATTCCTATTCAATTCACAAGCTAAGCCTTCTGTATCCTTGTCGGTGATTTCTGTTAAGACTTTCTTGATTATCTCTTCTTTGTAGTTCTCCATTAAACTAGCCTCTCCTAACTTCAAATTTTTCAGTTTACTCGTTGTTTCATTTACATCCGAGACAACTTTATGCATCTGTTCCTCTAATGTGGATTTTAAAGTTTGCATATCCTGATCTAGTTGTGTTCTATCGTCAACTTGTTTTTCGGATAACGAATTTATCCTGACGCTTAAATCTTTCCTAATCTGTACTACTTCATTGTTAATTTCTATCTGCGTACTGGCAAGTTTTCTTTCAATCCTTTCCTGAATTTGGGTTACATGTTCCCCACTTGACTTATTCCACTCGTCTTTCCATACCGCTACGTTTGCTGTTAACATTTCGGCTATGTCTACTTCGATATCCTCTTTTAATACTCTATTGTGGTCTAATACCTGTGTTCTCATGACCTCTACATCATACTTCAACTCTGCTAAAGACGTTGTTGTTCTAACTGATTCATCGACTAACCTAGTCGCTAATGCAGTTATATTACGCGTACAAAGAGTTTTTGAGTTTTCGATTTCTTCCCTGACTTTATTTACATCAGTTTGGACTTTAGTAATATCTACGAAAACTGTGTTGACCTCTACCTGAATCTTAGTTATGTCACTTTGCACCTCAGTTATATCCGCATGAATGTTATTAATGTCTACCTGAACATTGGATACATCAGTTCTAGCTTTTTGAATTTCTTTTTGGACTTCCTCGACCTTGTCTTGGACAGTCGCTACATCGTTTTTGACAACAACAACTTCGGCTCTAGCACAAGAAATATCCCCTCGGACATTAGCTACATCTAGATTTAACATTGTAAGGTCTCTCTGTACCTTAGACACATCATTTTTAACATCATCAACACTTTTATGCACAATAGACACATCTTTATGGACATTAGACACCTCTGTGCGCATGTCACTTACAGTATTCTCAATTCCTAGGGTATTAATCTGCAAACGCGACATATTATCCTCCAAATTAGCAGCGCTAGTTTGGATACCCTTCAAATTAGCAGACATATTACTAGCATTCTCCTCCATTCTTGCATTCAAATTACTAGCATTCTCCTCCATTCTTGCATTCAAATTAGCAGACAAATTACTAACATTCTCCTCCATTCGACTATTATTCTCCTTCATGCTTTCATTCAGCATCTGCTTCATACTACTAGTCATGCTTGCTTTCAAATTAGCAGACATCTCCTCTAGCATCAACCTCAAACTTTCATCTGCCATAACAATATTATTCAAAAAAGGATTGCTGTAGGGACATACATCAAAAGAGCAAAATAACAACATTTGAGCAACACTTTTCACCATATATAAATTTGATCAATTTTCTGTCTTAAATCTAACCTATAACTACCTTATAATTAACCTTCGAAGATACTTCATGTTGAAACAAACTCAAGCACATGTTCAAATTTCTTTGGCTCATTTTAAAATATCCTAACACAAATAATTTACATTTACAATCCAAATAATTTAAATTTATCTTTAATATGACTGAAATGTCATAAGCCGGTCAAATAAAATAAGATTCCAGATCATAGGCGATTTTTCTAAGTTTCCTGCCCATTTAACCTTTCTCAAGTTGTATAAGATCTGATCTTTTCTGAGTGTAATTTTCCTAACACAATACAACATTTAATTCCTATATAATCACACTCTTAAATACTACAATTGGCCTAGACATCTAACAAAGAATCAACCTCTTTATTTGAGTCTAATCGAACCTCACGTTTTAGGTTTGCCACTCTTACTGGCGTTCAACCTGGTAATCCAGTTATGTTGAATCGAGCCCCAACGTTTTAGGTGCGCCAATCTTTCTGTCCCCGTTTACCTGGATAGTAGGCTGTCAGATATCCGCCCCCTCAATCGGATTGCCAATTATCAATCGCACCGGCATAGCTACATCAATGAAAATGGCACTGACAGATACTATCGAGATAAGAGCACAGAAGTTCACAGGAAATCATTGTGGAACACACCAAAATAGACGGGGGTTCATACTTACCGTTACTTACCTCTTAATTATCTCGGGGTTTGAGTTGACAACAGGATCACTAAAAGTCTGTTCACACAATAACCTCCACCATGACATTTAAAAATGAGCCAAGACGAAGACGAGAACTTTGAACTGTACAAAAGCTTTATTTCTAATAAAGGGTATGATTTTACTAACACAACAAAATCAACGTGGCTATCAGTAGCCCAAGTCAATCTGACTACGTCCTCTAGTAGGACTTGCAAAAATTATCATACAACATGATATAAAACATTTTAGCTCCCAAGAGCTCCAAATAACGTAATATTATTAACACTATTGGATTGGAAAAGGACGTCAGGGTGTGACATATATAGAGCATTTGGTTTCCTTTTAATAAACATGAGAATGGTATTTATAGTCGCAAGGCCGGAGTGTGGACGACCTCACTCTGATAACCAGGTGTTGGCCCAGCTGCGAGCTACCCTCGAACCTGTTATATCCTGGTCAAATGGACTCCCTTCTCACCTGCTATGTTACGTAACATACAGCTTGCTCTCTCAAGCTTTTAAATGTCTATAAGACAATTCACATTAATATTTACGCAATTCTTTCAAGTACTTTGCTCACATCCTATTGGATCACTATGTTAATTCCTTAAACTTGTTAACTTCTCATCCAATTGTTTAATTAGCTCTTAAATGTTTATAACCAAATCACATAAATTATTTATAACAATTAGAAATTGTTTATAATATTTGTCAAAGACAATAAAAATATTTTAAGCACGCCTTTAACATCACTCTCGTTCTACATTATTTTCAAAAATATTTACAGCAATTATTTACAATATTAACATTTTAAATTGTTTAAATTATTAATTTAATAAATACATTGACCACATGTTTATTCGGTTGGTAATTTTCATAATCGTGATTAATATAATCGACCAATGAAGGTTAGTTATACATGTTAATGTCACAATCTGGTTTAATAAAGGTTTTAATAATGATTTGTGACGGCAACCTTCATTCAAAATCTTATCTCAAATTCTTTCAAAACTCGTGTTAATTCTAACAGTAAATCACTTGATTAATTTTCAACGAACTATTACAATCTTACTCCAGCGGAAAATCCTTCGCTAACAAGTTAATGCACAAACTGCATTACAAATATGCCCAAAATCATCATATATCAATCTATATGGTATTAAACTTCCACATAACTTACAAAACTTCCACAAATAATTCTTTAACATTTATTCCTGTGGGAACTTCCTTCATATTCAAGGGCATTATATCTCAGCGACTTTCAACACGCGCTGCACTAGCGATTATACATTAATAGTTCCACTTAAAATTTTTTATAATCATTAATTGTTTCAAAACTGTTTTTCTATTTAACCTTCGTGGATTTCATTCATGAACCGAAATGAAGTCAAAACTTGCCAATCACAAACAAATTTAATAGTGAATACGCTTATATACGCCTGTCTGGTCTATCAAAATTTAAGATTAACATCTTTAAAGAAATGTGTAGTATAAAAATACTATCTTCAAATCAAGTGCGACTAAAACTGCAAAGTAGTCGAATAGAATCCAATTAGACTGGGGAATGCAAACATCGTTATATAAATCTCTAATTGAGAAAAACTCCTAACAAAAGTACTTGACTTTAATGCATTCAAAAATTCATTATTAAAGTTAATCTTTCACAAAAGTGTCTATAATGCAATGTTCATTCATAACTGACGATAAATGTCTGTGTTGCAATCAATTCAAATAACGACTAGTATTTCCAAGATCGTCGACAACGTAAGAGATTTTAACGCTCTAAAATCATTTAAATGTTCTTCCTTCTTGATGATGACAGAAAATTGGTCAAAGTAATTAAACTGGGGTAGAATTACTTTAATAAAGTGACACGCTGTCTGAATTTAAATCTGCCATTAAAAATCATTAACTTACAGTCAAATCGTGACTACAAAAATATTAATTACTGAAAAATTCTAAATATCAGTCTCAACTGATTCAAAATCATTAACTATGCCCATGACAAAACAATGTCTTAATAAATCGTCGAAAAATGCAAAACTCATCAAGGTGTACTGAGAATAAGAATCTCAACAAGAAAATAGGGCAAAAAATATGAGGATAAAAATATGGGAAAAATGGTTGCTCCAACATCAATAGTAAACTCAAATACAATAAACGTTCACGACTACCTTATCTGCCGATTGACGTTCCAGAGGAAAATTCCCCAAAGAAGACTGCTGATGGATCCACTTCACCACGTTAAAGTTGAGCTCCATCCTCGAAATAGGAAATAGCACCCTCGGAGAATCGAACTGCTTCCTTCTCCGTGAATCGCTCTGCTTCCTCGAAGACGAATAGACATCCTTCCGGCAATAATCTTCTTTGCGAGTCGGGATATCCCTGACCTCTCTTGAAAAATTCCCTGAAGTTCCAGTAGACAATCGTCATGAAGTTTTGTAGAAATTTCCGAAGAAATTATTCATATTCAGAGTATGAAATTGTTTCTATGGCTGTTCGATGGTATTCAGCCTTTAATTACGAAACATGGGTGTAGATGGTATTCACCGCATGTTCGCTTGTGTGGAATAGCAATTAGCGAAGTTCCATGTCGCTATCTTACTCCGTTGAAGTATGTCCCAATTGCAATAAGCGCCTTAGCCTTCCATCTGCTCTTCGGTTGTAGTGTTAGAAGAACAAACTGCCGTATTCAATTGCTCCATTATACTGTATCGTTCTGTAACCAAGCAATCTAAAGTCTTTCTATTCCACTCGCAGCGTCAGCCGTTGCGTTGATTCTGGCTTCACAAAAGTGCTTCTCTTGTGGCGAGATAATCACTTTTCTCAGTCGTATAAAACTGCTAATATCTTTCGAACTAATCGGTCGAAATTGTTCAGCTTTTCTCTATAACTGCATGTAGCACTGCACAATACAATTAGCTTATCGTAGACCGCTAACTGTTCGAAGCTAAACTTGTAGAAGCTTTCTAAGGTCCGTTTCAACTTCACCTAGTTTGACTTGGATCTCGTTAATATAGTGGCCTCGCCACGCGTTATAAAGACGATTCTTTTCACTGCTGTTCACTTCGACGTCTCACTATAATGAATGTATAAGAAAAGAACTTTCACAAATATACTTCGATGCTCTGAGAATGAGATCTCAGAATGATCAGAGAACGAAAAAAGAGGCTCCTCTCTTCTGCGCAAGCCCTTTTATTAACTTCACGAGGGGCGTTTCCATCCCTTCCAAAGCGTGATACTGCGTCATCGCTAGAACTTCCAACTTCGTTAATACATGACGGATTTTCAAAATTCAAAAACTGAAAATAAATTTCACCAAAATTCCAAATCAATGCTTTTACTGCAAATGGATTTCCGCAATTCTGCATTCCAAAAGTAACAAAAATACCATAGTTTCAGCAATCTCCGTCTTCCTTAAACTATCGTTGATTGGTTCATGCCTCTCCTCCAATAGCATAGTTTCTTCCTCAGCCGAATTCCTCGTTTCCTGCGACTGCGTCGTAAATCTTGGAACATTCTCCACTAAATGCATGACGTCACTGAGAATCTCAGCTCAAGTAGCCTGCTGGCATAACATTTACGTCATCCGTGCTTACGTCATGACTACCCACGTCATAACTATGACAGACATAACTCACCTTATAATTTCAAATATAGCCACCGTGGTCTCTATATAATTCAATTACGGGGGCAGTACCTACTGTAAGGCCATGGCCGCCTAGCCTATCCATCCCAATCTTCCATCCCTTCCCATCCCTCACGAGGCCCCTGTTCGCTTTGCAGGTGAGGCCGCCTAGGCGAGGTGCTAATCACACCTCCCCAGTTGTATCCATCCCGACCAGATGTTCCAATCTCCAGGACACTGCCCATAGAGGCGGTAGTGGTGAGTTCCCTCGCTGAGTCCGTGGGAACCACCAACCTAGAGGGTAAATTGACTAAATGAAAAACAATTGTAGTTAGTGGAAGGTTCTTTTTCATCCAATATATGTATGAGATGGGGACGCCGGTTTTACTTCCACTCCCAACGAAGGCATATTGTGTCATATGAGAGCCTATATTTGCCGTTGGTTGGTTGAAAAGTCATTAAGTTAAGTGAGGTTAGTAGCCTACTTGAGGGGCTTGTTATGATTTGGCGGTATGGCATCTACTTGTTGTGATAGTAAGCAGAGTGGCTGCCGGATGTTATCGACTGATGTGTAAGAGCACGCTCGCTTGTAGTACGGTGACCGTGCGCCTGCGCTGTAAGGCATCGCACGGGATGCTCTCCGGGGTCTGCCTCGCTCGCTCCGTCCCTGCCAAGCAAGCAGCAGTGCGTCCTGCGTCCTCACTGCCGGCCAGTTGAGACGCGCGCAACCCTCCGCCGAGCCGAAACCCATGGCGTTCCGCACTCTCGACACAAGTGCATACATAGCCTAATTCACCAATGTGATCAATACTACATTAGTAATAGCAACTTTAGAGAAAAGAAACATTTTTTCTAATTTCTATAAAATAATATATCGCAATTAAAATTAATATTTTAAAAACAATATGAAAGAAATACGTTTCCAAAAATACTGTTCAATATTATTTTAAAACTGGCGTACATATTCTTCTAATATTCGATGAAGAAATTAAATCGTCGATTGATTTTTAATTAGCTTGTTTATTGTTTGAATGAAGTGAGGATGGAGCAGAGTTTAGCAACAAAGTTGGTGGCATTGTGCCTACTTCTGTGTGGTGGCACTACTGTACTCTGTAACAATACCTACCACTCCGACCCTTTGATTGTTGAGACACTCAGTGGACTGGTGCGAGGTTTCTCGAAGATGGTATTGGGCCGTGAGGTGCATATATTTACTGGAGTTCCCTTCGCCAAACCTCCTGTTGGCCCTTTACGCTTCCGAAGACCTGTCCCAGTGGATCCCTGGCATGGTGTGCTGGACGCAACCACGCTACCTAACAGCTGTTTCCAAGAGCGTTACGAGTACTTCCCGGGCTTTGAAGGCGAAGAAATGTGGAACCCCAACACTAACATCACAGAGGACTGTCTTTACCTCAATCTCTGGGTACCACAGAGATTGCGCCTCAGACATGGAGGACGTGAAAGACCCAAAGTACCAGTTCTTGTCTGGATTTATGGAGGCGGATACATGAGTGGCACTTCAACGCTGGATATTTACGACGCCGACATTGTAGCTGCTACAAGTGATGTAATAGTTGCCTCCATGCAGTATCGTGTTGGAGCCTTTGGGTTCTTGTATTTGAGTCCGTACTTTGGAGGAGATAGTGAGGAAGCTCCGGGAAACATGGGCCTATGGGATCAAGCATTGGCTATTCGCTGGTTGAGGGATAATGCAGCCGCATTTGGCGGAGATCCGGACCTGATCACCTTGTTTGGAGAGTCCGCCGGGGGAGGTTCTGTAAGTCTCCATCTTCTGTCGCCAGTAACTCGAGGTTTGGCAAGGCGAGGCATCATGCAGTCTGGTACTCTGAATGCTCCCTGGAGCTACATGACGGGAGAAAAGGCCGCTGATATCGCGAAAGTTCTCATCGACGATTGTGGGTGTAATGCTACTCAGCTGGTGGATGCCCCAAGCAAAGTGATGGCCTGTTTACGAGCTGTTGATCCAAAGACCATCTCCGTCCAGCAATGGAACTCCTACTGGGGGATCCTGGGATTCCCCTCGGCGCCTACCATTGATGGGGTATTCTTGCCCAAGCACCCAATACAGTTGCTAAAAGATGCTGACTTCCATGATACTGAAATTCTCATCGGAAGTAATCAAGATGAAGGTAGGAATGTATGTTTTAATGCATGCCAATATATTCCCTAAATATACCTTCAACAAGTATATCCTTTAGTTTTTACCTTCCTTAACTGTGATACGTCTATTACTTGTAGTATGTGGATTGTCAAATCAATCCTATCTGAAGGTGCATTATTAAATGTAAATTGCACGTTGACATCATAAATAATTTCCAACAAAACCTTGTAATATATATTACTCATCACGTAAAGTTGTTCTACCCACCTGTCATTTATTTTTATTACAATCTTCGTAATAAATATTTCAAATTAATATTGTACGAATATTAGGCTCAAATGTTATACAACTAATTTAAAATTCTTTATAATGATTGAGTCGTGTTAAAAAAATCATTTAGGCTATATCGTAGAATTCCATGTTGAAATTACTCATTATTGTAGCTCTGAAGTGTAGCTCTGGTTTGAGACCCAGCTGTGCCTCCAGTTTGAGGTAATTGAACGGTGTTTTGTTGTTGGCTTTAGGGGCCTAACATCTAGGTTATCGGCCAAAGGGTATATTGACATGGATGTCACCCAGGTGGCACCAATTTAGAAAACATTCATCAGGCTTCCGAGCCATATGAGTGTTCATTATTTCACTTATTTAGCCAAACATGTATTTTGTCCTAATTAAGAATAGAAATCCTAATTGTGCTGGTTAACAGGTCAAAACTCTCCCGTAACCTTAAAATATGACATCCTGGGTTAATTTAGATTTAATGTTCAACAAATAATTAATGCAAAAAGTAATGATGTTCTCTGTACAGATTATTATTATTATTATTATTATTATTATTATTATTATTATTATTACTATTTAAGCCTCCGTGGCTTAGGCAGCAGCACGCCGGACTCTCACCGCTGGGTCCGTGGTTTAAATCCCGGTCACTCCATGTGAGATCTGTGCTGGACAAAACGGAGGCAGACAGGTTTTTCTCCGGGTACTCCGGTTTTCCCTGTCAAAATTTCATTCCAGCAACACTCTCCACTATCATTTCATTTCATCTGTCATTCATTTAATCATTGCCCCAGAGGAGTGCGTCAGGCCTCGGCAGCCGGCACAGTTCATAATCTCGCCGCTAGATGGGGGCTTCATTCATTCCATTCCTGACCCGGTCGGAGACTGGAAGCAGGTGGTGGATTTTCATTTTT
Organism: Meconema thalassinum; assembly: GCA_946902985.2. NCBI lineage: Eukaryota > Metazoa > Arthropoda > Insecta > Orthoptera > Tettigoniidae > Meconema > Meconema thalassinum. The sequence continues at coordinate 330,115,445 of OX336391.1, forward strand.
TGCATTATTACTATCATTATTATTATTGTCATCATTTTATACTAAGATGCTACCAGTACACCAGCTTACAACAAATTGGGGTACTATCACTTTACTTTGTTCAGTCAGTCAACACACTATTTACAGCTGTTGCATGTTTCAACAGTCGTATTGACCGACTGAAAGTGAATATTGTATCATTCAATCGGTCAACACAGAAATCATTCCAATTACTGGAATATGTGGAATGACCTGACATGAACTAGGCCTACATGTTTTTAAAATTTTGATATCGTTGCGTATTATTGGAAGAAGAAGAAGAAGAAGAGAAGAGAACAAGAAGAAAACTAAGGGATGATGCTGAGATTAGATTCCCGGCTCTGCCAAAAAATCTAATTCTGGTCTGAGAGCTAGAACGGCGTACACTCAGCCTCGTGAGGCATAACAGAGAGGCGGTGGGTTCGATATCTACCTCAGCCCTCCTGGAAGTGGTTTTCTTTTGCTTCTCATTTCTACTTCAGACAAATGCCGGGATGGTACCTTACGTAAGGCCACGGCCATTTCCTACCCTAATCCTCACCTCAATTAGAAATGCACACACTAGTACAGACATCACAGGGACGCAGCTTATCAGACAACTTCTCCACACACTCAAGTACACGGGGATACATGATCACGATGTAGCAAAGCCCCTAAAGAATGAACAACAGCATAAAGGTAGTATTTATGTTCAAAAAGTGTGTTCATTATGTGATAAATAATTCATGTTAAATTTGTTTTCAGGTGAGGGTGTTTAAATATTTGTATTCCCCGCCTAATACAATTGGGCACCAACCGACTAAAAAGCATTCTATGATAGATTAATGGTTTCTAATACTTCTATACATGCTGTACGCTTTGCACCATTTTCGGCACGTCCTTACCTTGCTGCCTACTTATACCCCACACACCCTGTTTATGCTACAGTAACTACAGTTCAGATAAGTCATGGAGTGTTCAGTAGCCTACTAAGATACAATTGTTTGCTTTTTTTTATATAAAACGTCGATAGTTGTTACGGTACTATTGATTTATTGAACTATTACCCACTCCTTAAGAGCTTTCAAACAATTTATTGACAATACAAATGCAATTCTTGGTCTAATTTTAGAAGCTTTAAATCATGGAAATTCTACTACATTTGTGCGTAGGCAACTCGTGGCATAGTGAATAGCATTATTAGCTGTCTCCTCTCAAGACCGCGTTCGATTCCTCAGTTTACCAATTGTGGTCTCAATGCCGATACGTGGTACACTCCATCTTGTGAGGCAGGACTAATAGTAGTTGGTTTCGGTTCCTACTTCAGCCATCCTAGAAGTGATTTTCCGTGGTTTACTACTTTTACTTCACACAAATGCCGGGATGGTACCGAAATGACCACCACCTTGTGGTGTACGACTCTTGCCTGTCGCCTCGGAGGTTCGGGTCCAATTCTCGGTTCTATCAAGAAATGTATTTCTGGTCTGAGAAGAGAAGTGTTCAGTTCCCACCTCGGCCATCTTGGAAGAGGATTTTCGTGGTTGCCCACTTCTATTTCAGGTAAATGCGAGGATAGTTCCTAACCTAAGGCCACAGCCGTCTTCTCCTCAATCCTCACATGAATTACAAACACACATACTAACACAGATATCAAAATAACACAGGTTATAAAACGAAACTCCACACTCAACCAAATACACGGGAATGATTGACCACGATGTCCTCAAAAGAAACAACAAAAACATCAAGTACCTCAATGAAGGATATGGAGAAGTCCGCTGTCCTTGGGGTGAATCTGACACTTGTTCTCATACAAAACTGTCGCTTTCAGTGACATCGGCCAACAGGCGAATGCCTTCAAAGATAATCGCCACTTAAGTGGAGAAACAGCGTATCAATGCGGTTCTCATCAGGAGGAAAAAGGAAGGGCATGACCGCTTCGTACTAAAATCCCAACCCCAATTACAAATACAGCCATTTCAATATCATAGGTTATAAAACAAATTACACATGCATACAGTAACCGGCAGTCAACTCTGCACTTCTGCATCCTAATCATCCGGTATACTAATGCAGCATAAATCATTTGCCACGCCCAGCGTGTCTGTGTCTGATTGTGAGAACCTACTGTCAATGTTCTCAAATAGGGAAGTATTCTGCTCGCATCCCGCACCGCTCTACACCCCTCTCCTACCGCTGAGCTCTCAAGGTCAAGTGCACCGCCGCTATCTGTACGCATGATGTACACAGGAGTACATGACCACGATGTCCGAAATCCCCTAAATAAATCAATAACAACATAATTGTGCGTGAGTACGAGAGGACCCAGTTCCCCGCCAGTTCAGGAGACATTGTAAACAGGAAATCGACAAATCGTTCAATCTGCTTGTCGTGTTTAGGAAGATGACCTCGGTGTTCTGCCCCTTAAATCAGCAATAACTAACTATAACTAACTACTTGTCGTGCATATTCGTATCTTGCGACTCTAAACTGAACCCAGACAAAAGCAACAACATATGAAATCAAGGAATTTTCCTTTGTTTTTTTTTTCATTTCTATGTTCTAGGTTGTAAGTTATGCATTTGTTTTTCCGCATGATATACAACTTTAAAAACCGAAAAAAAAAATGAAATACTTAAATTCAATTGAAATTGTGTAACCTAATTCCCGACAACTAGTATCTATACTAATATAATAAAATTCCTCTCGGCACGCCGGAAGGCGGAGGTAGATTTCACAGGGCAAACTAGGGGATAGGCTATAATAGGCAAAATATGCAGGTTTTAGTAGGAGGATCAGACCTCATTTATTGCGAGAAAGTATTTTACAATTGGAGGTTAGTTAACATTTTTTCGTCTTTCTATGCATACTTTTAACATTTTTACTGTCTTATGGGGATGGTAACCTTCTTGTCATTTGGGGTTAATTTTTAGCCTATTTTCAATTTTGAAAAAATAGGCTTATGAGATCACCTTTTGTCCGTGTGTGTGTGATTCGTGTGTGTGTCCCCCCCTAATAAAATCTAAACGGCTGGACGGATTTCAATGAAATTCGGAAAGTTCATAGCACTATTCCCGGCGACCTCGACCGTGCCCTTCAAATTTTGTTACGACTCACCAATCCAACATGGCGGCTGTGCGAAATATTTCACCAGCATTCTATATCTCCGAAACTATTACCGATATTACCCTGACATTTTCTATGGTGATATAAGGAACTACTATAAGTTCATTTATGTGACTTTTGAAAATCTGGTAACTACAAAACCAACATGGCGGCCAAGCGAATTTGTGACTTTTAAATAGACGTTTCTCGCGATTTGACCAACCAAACGCAATGAAACTTGGTACAGTATATGTTTATATACATTGTAATTCACCGACATCTAACTTCGTTCAATTGTTTACATAATCACAAGATGGCGGATGTGCGAAATATTTCACCGGCATTCTATATCTCTGAAACTATTAGCGGTAAAACCCTGAAATTTTGTACGGAGATAAAGGGTACTACTGGAAGTCCATCTATAAGACTTTCAAAAACCGTTTAACTACAAAACGAACATGGCGGCCAAGCGAATTTGAAAATTTTAAATAGACCTTTCTCGCGATTTAATGTTCCAAGCGCACTGAAACCTGGCACAGGAAATATTTATACACATTGTAATCCACTGGTATCTAATTTAGTTCAATTGTTTACATAACCTCAAGATGGCGGCAGTGCGAATTTTGAAATTAAGATTTTAGTTATTGTGGTGTAGTCATGCGATCGAAGTGAAAGTTTGAATAATGAACCAACGCAATAATTTTCCTTTAATGGTACATGACTCTATGGCCTATACATTTAACAATCCAACATGGCGACCGTCCGAAATATTTAGACGATACTGAATATCTACGAATCTATTTTAGCAATCAAACTGCATTTTTTTAATGTTCATAGGGGCTATGAACTTAAGTTCACCTATAGGACTTTAAATAACCTGGTGATCACAAATCCAACATGGCGGTGACGCGAATTATAAATATTCACATGGACGTTTCTCGCAATTTAACCAACCGCGTGCAGTGAAACTTGGTACAGTAAATCCTTATACGAATGTTAATCCACTGGCATCTAATTTATTTCAATTGTTTCCATAACCTCAAGATGGCAGCTGTGAAAAATTTTAAAATCTCCTTGTTTTTTCTTGTGTCCTAATTATGCGATTGAAGTTTGAATACTACACGTTCACAATAATCTGCATGTAACAGTACATAACTCTAGGACCTACATATATAAAATCCAACATGGCGACCATCCGAAATATTTAGTCGGTTCTCAATATCTACGAATCTATTACAGCAATCAAACTGTAATTTTGTATGTTGATAGTGGCAATTAACATAGGATATATGAAAATAGGCTGTATAGTTCTTCACGGAACTACTTGTTATACTTGTGATCACACTGTCCTTATGCAAGGTTTGGAACTAATGCGTAACTATCTAACAGTCTGTTACTTCTTCACGCAAAATTTTATCTCCCGCAGAGATGTTGGTTGGTTCCTCAGTTTAGGGGCTGCGACAAGGTGGTCATGTAACCCCGTGTACATTGGGTGTGTGTAGAATCTGTCTGATAAACGGTGTTATTTGTGATGACTGTATTAGTCTGTAATTCAGGTAAGGTCTGCAGACGGTCAATTTTAAGTAGTAGTACCTAATTTTGTACCAAATACTAACGTCAACGACACCTAGCTGTGAACTTGGCTGCTAGATGCCACCGCAACCAGCGACTTGCAACGAATGTTGTAACTTCCCCTCCGAAGGAAAGCATGCTGACGGATTTTTAGCGCTCTTAGAAAATCCGGCGACTTTGGCCGGCTTTGAACCAGCACCTTGGGCATAGAAGTTCAGCATGCTACCAGTTAGCCGCTTCCCTCATAGTCAGATGGAACAAGAAGTTCCGTGACGAACTAAAGAGCCTACTTTTCTTAAAATTAAGATTCATGCCATAGATTAATCTACAGTATATGAACAACCTATCTAGAATAATGACGAAATTAAGTGGGTAATATCGAAATGTCTTAATTAGTTCGAAATAAGGTATACTAGGCATAATGTAGCCTAATAGAGCAATACAGTTGGCAGCTCTGGTGACTGAATATATTCTTACTTCCATCTCCTAAGGTACAGAATACAAAATGTGGTTGAAGTCCAAAGGACGTTACATGGATTTAGACATTGGATCTATTAGTACACGTAAAAGCATGTTGGCAACAATGTCATGCGAGTGCTGGTCAGAAATAATCTGAAATATTATATATTTTTGTGCCAATTTTGGATGAAATCCATTTGTTGGTATAGAAGTTACATGTATTTAAAAATTGGTCCTATCAGCAGGCTTAGAATCATGTTGGTAGAACTGACGTATATAAGTTACTCCAAATTAATGTAAAATGTCGGGTAATTTACGTGTGCATAGTATAAAGCTGTCGGCTTGCATACTTCCTGATATATTTAGATACAAAATAGAGAGCAATTATTAACAGTTGGCAGCCCTGGTGGCTCTTAAGAATACACTCAGTCATATACGTTTATGTACACATATTACATACAAAATTTGGTTGAAATCCAATTGATAGTGTAGAAGTTATATGCATTTAAAAATTGGACTTATCAGAAGGCTTAAAATTATTTTGGCAACGCTGTCATGTATGGCCACCTGGAAATTAAACTGAAATAGTATTATCTACATATGTGCCAATTTTAGAATAGCTCCTATGTATACCTTCCAAGATATCCAACATGGAGCTCAAATTTCTAGTGCGTGTTTTTAGCAGTTGGTAGCACTGGCATCTTTTTCAAATATGGGCCTGAGATATTCCGGTATTCATCTTTACTCATACTAAATTTGGTTTCGATTGCTGCAGCCGTTTAGGAGTTGATAGGGGACACACACACACACACACACACACACACAGCCAGACAGACAGACAGAAGGACAGATAGACAGACAGAAGGACAGACACATTTTCCCGGATATATCTTATAAGTCTACTTTTTCCTCATTTTTGAAAAGTGTGAAAAGTAGGCTAAAAAAATGAATGTGATCTCGTCAATGGCGTTGCCTTGGCAACCTCTGATAGATCATCCCTTATCAATTTAAAAGCGTTGTTATGGTAACCTCTGATGGCACTTGGCATTTTTTAAAATTCCGAAATCATTTTTCTCATCCCTTGGCGTAATGGTGGGTCATATCAAAAATTCTTTCAGACAAAAGTTTTAGGTAATTATTAGGGGAATATTTTCCATTTTGTACGGTTTTGATATTGTGCCTATTAAGAGAGATATGATTAATGTTTCCCGAAAAACCCACTTTTTTCCACCCCTTTGGTCAATGGTTGGTGCTATCAAAAAACATATTTGACATAAATTTTTGGCACTTATCCGAGACATATTATGAACTTTGAATGGATTCGATATTTCACGTATTAAGAGAGTTATAGCGAAATTTCACTTTTTCGAAAAAAGCCCGCCATTTTCACCCCCTTCGACCGATTTTGCCCATTAACGAACTCGACCGAGATTTTATAGGGATACATATTATGTAAAAAATTCAAAGTGATTGGTGCAAAATTACGGCAGTTATCGTGTCCACAAGGAACTGATATATATATATATATATATATATATATATATATAGATAGATACATATATACATAAATTATATATAAACTTTTGAACTGACGGTGGTTTTGGGGTCTGGGGGATGTGAAATGCGAAGATATGTCGAAATTTTCCGGAAGTCGAAACATGGGACCCATTGCAATAGTTAGATTTCTAATGAAATCTACCTAAAAGCTGAAGAGTTTGTGTGTTTGTTTGTGTGTCTAAACGCGCTAATCTCTGGAACTACCAGTCGGATTCGAAAAATTCTTTTTGTATACGATAGCCTGATTCAAGAGGAATAGTTTAGGCTATGTAGCATTAGGCTAAACCTCTCAGGTAACCTTAAAGATTGATTTTTGTTCAGTAAGTCGGAAGAACAAGTGCTCCAGAACGGCTTCAATAATACCGAAGTCTATTGTTGCCATGTAATGAGGGCCGCATCACGTCACCCCTACCAATGTTCTGGTGCAGAATTGCGAGCTGCTTATAAATTGCAGTCACGGGGAGTAATTAGTGCAAAAAGATTTCTTAGGCCCCTTAAAACAGTTATCATCATGACAATAGCATGCCTTTGTATAAGGGCGATGGTGTTGGTGCAGTATACTGAGGTTATCAGCTGCAATAAGCGTTGGTGCTTTCAAATTTACTTTCATTTATTCCGATCCTTATCCTTGAGCGCCCCAGTTCTGTAAAACAAATAAATCCACCGGGCGAAGCCGGGCACTACTGCTAGTATTTTATATGCACGGAGACATATACAACTCAAAACTTTTTTACATCACCAACGAATATATATATTGCATGACTCGGGGCACCACAAATGGTTTTGAGGCATAAAGGTACAATACAGTTGCACACATCTCCTGTTAGCAAATATATAAGAAAGGCATATCCGTACCACATGAGAGCTGTGGTTTCCCATACCTACCTTGATAGAATTCTCAGACGCTTCAATCTGTCTGGACCCACGAAGTCGTCAAGCCAATGTTGGTCCAGTCTGTTCTATTCTTCAATTGTGATTCATCATGGATCCTTCAGATCCTTCTGAAAGTTCGTAAGGTTCATAAGGTTCATCGATCTCAGACAAGTTCAATGGGGTTCATGTTGGGTGAACAAGAAGGCCACCTCAATCAGATAATACCAATAAGCTAGAGGTACATGATCACGACAACTGCATCATGTACGCGATAATTATCGTCCATTAACACGAAGTCCTTAAACTTATGGCGATATGGTTCCACTATTGGTTGAAGGATGTTGTCCCTGTACTGTTGAACAATCCCAGGGGGTTTAAGGTGACATAATGTGATGCCACCCCAGAAAATTAGTGCGTCACCGCGTGGTTAACGCAGTGTCGTCGAGAAGTGAAGTTACCGTGTCTTCTCCAAACACGTTGTCTGGTATCGTCAGATATGAGGATTACGCGGCATTCGTAGGTATACAGTTTCTTAAGTCATTGTCAAGGAGTCCATACAGCATGATTTCCTGACCATCTGTAGCAGGCTTCATGGTGATGAAGTGATCACCACGAGCGCCAAACGGAATACCGGTAGCATTCTGCCCGCGTTTCCTCAGAGCCAAAGTTGGGGGTAGTGGCGATTAACTCCGCACTCGACATTGACAGCTCAGCTCAGCTGATATGGTGAACTCTTGGTTCCCACCAACCAAAGTACCTAAGTGTAGGAAACCCCTCTCACAAGAGAGAGAGAAAGAACTAGCAGCCGGGCTCGAGAGATATTAGGAACGTAAGAGAGCATTGAAGAATAATTAGTCATAGCCTAAGCGCTCCTTAGTGGGTTTAAATAAATAAATAAATACTAATAATAATAACAATTTATTGAATTCGGCTGACGATGGTGAGGTAATTGCATTGTAACTTTATACTGTATTTCGTGAAATGTTCATCCGGATCATGGAAAAACGATTATAGAGGCATGGTGGAGACTTGTGTTAAATTAATATACGTCTATTGATAATCAAATTGTTTAGGAGAGAGAGAGAGTTATTTTTCTAAACTAAAAATAAATAAATTACTGTGGTCACAAATTTATATGCACATTTGTGGTTTTCAGAGTTCATAACAAACATTTTAACGAATGGAATGTGGGGTTAGGAATGTGTGCGTTGGCTGAGGCCGAGGGGTGGTTAGTCTGCATTGGTTTAATATTTCCAAATGTGTTTATATGCATCGAGTAATTTTGCAGTATTTACGTTCGCCCAATCTTGAATGTGATATTTGAAAACTAAACGATTGACCAGCACTGTGATATAGGTGGGAGTGCAGATGGTCTCCAGGCAGATGGTCTGAACTCGAGTTTTGGCTTTATCATATAGTTTTTATATCTTGCTATGATATTTTGAACGGAGTGTACTTGCCTTGTGAGGACATTTGTGAAGACATGGTATCGATTCCCTACTCAACCATCCTAAAAGTGGTATTCCATGAGTTTCATTTCCTGTCGATAAATTTGGCGGGATACCTAACTTAAAACCAGCGCCGACTCCTTCCCAGTGCTTGAACATGATACAAATAAACACATTAGTATAGACATCACGATAATACACATTGTTGCACATTCAAACAAAAAATTAGAAGATCCCTTTTATCCTCAATTCCCACCCCTCCCCATCCTGATCACAAACTATCTTTAGTCTATCATTCCCTGCGGTTTTCTCGAGATCTGTCACTTGCTGTCATCACTGCCATTTCTTCCTTGTTGTTGTTGTTGTTGTTAATTTTATTTAAGATTAGCTAAACTATTAGTGTAAAATGGCCCTTTTATGATTGTATCTAATAACTATTAAATAAATAAATAAGTAAATAAATAAAAATAAATAAATAAATGAATAAAAAAGATTGCTACGTCTCTCTCTCTCTCACACACTTGGGTCGTTTTCTCCAACTTCTTTACTAACGATTAGTTAGTTAATTCCCATTTAACTTAAATAGGAGAGTTAATGTAGGGTTATCGTCGATGCATTTCACGAGACCATTCGGGTTCGTAATTACTTAAATCCGCTTTACGTTTTTTGCGCATTCGTAAACTAGGTTTCACCCTGGAGAAACATGACGGACAGATCAAGAAGCGTGTAGCACCGATCGTTGTTTGCGATACTTTCTTGAGTTTTTCTCGAACATACTTGTAAAGGAAGGGAAATACAGAAGACCTTACTCATGGCACAAGCTTGATAGTAGATTATGCAACGAGCCTATAATGGCAAATTAAGACACGAGTATGTTTATAAAACGAGTGTAGCGAGAATTATAATTTCCATACGAGTATCTTAACTCCCATTATAGGGGAGTTGCATACGACTGTTTATGTTCGACAATAATTATAACTATTTTATGTTCGAACATAAATATTTATCAATATCTGTCGAGATTTCGCCAGTTTTATGTACTGAACAGTGCGCATGGGACGCAAAGAATTCCTTGTATTTAACCATGGCCTCCTGGAATACCCCACATTGACACTAGGCACGCAGTGAAATTTAAAATAGGAAGGCCGTGGAAGTTAGCTCAGGTGCGATGCTATCCTTACCTAATTGGTCACACAGCTGTTTCTTGAGCTCTGATTGGTGGGAGAAACTGTCTCATAATGAAAACTTGTACTATAATGAGCCTCATTATAGTACAGTTTTCTGACATATAATATTTACATTTCGCCATGGTCGAACATAAAATGATATAAACTAAGTATTTAGAAGAACAGGCAGTTGTGCGTGTACATTGATTACTTAGCTGAATAGGAGACTCTCTCCTCGTTGTCCTTATGCTCATTATACAGAGCTGGAGGGAGTTTGATATGTTTTACTTATTTCCGTATTCTTCTAATTTGGTGATACTACCATGCATGATCTTTTATAATTTCATTATTATAAACATATTTTGAATTCATAAGGATAAAAGTTCGCCATTCCAAGATGCGTGAGGTAGAGTTTAACTTTTTCGCTCAACTTTAACGAAGCATTAGAAAGTTGACTGGTAAGATTTGGCCATTTATCGCAATTTCTTGTTAGGGGTAAGTTAATGAGCGTTTCTATTTGATGAAATGCTCGTTCAAAGTTAAATAACCATTAATGATGAATGAAGAGACAATGGACGTTGGAGAAAACTGCCCTTAATGATCACAATGTTTCAGCCCCTAAGTGAAACAACTAATTTAGACGTAACTACTACCTATTAGCAGGATTTCTTCCTTTCCTAGTTCCATTCATCTTTCTTTAATTACATCTCTCGTTAACCCCTCTCATGAGGTTTGCGTCAGTAAGGACATCCGGACGTAACATCCATCCGTAACAGAGAAAACTCACTTATCTCAATCACGACCCCGTAAAACGTGAATAATAAATAATAATATCAATAATAATAGTATTAATAATAATGTTTTTGGTTGTATAGCCCTTTTAACTACTATGGATTTTAGAGACGCCACGTGCCAGGGTGCCGGAGTTTTTCCCCGAAGGGGATCTTTAGTGTGCCAGTAAATTTACTGACACTGCTTTCACAAATTTCCGCACCCTAAAATGTCAGCTGACTGCACCAGGATTCGATCCAGCAACCTTGGGAACAAGAGGCGCGAACATTACCGCTGAGCCACGCAGCCAGACAGAATACTAAATAGTAGAAATAGGTTAAGATCTCCTATTTAAGACCGTTGAAGCTTCACCCTTCTTAGCGAAACCAAAGTCACCTCGTGATGTAACGGCTAGGATTCTTGACTGTCATCCTGGAGGTAGGGGTTCGATTCCCGGCTCTGGTAAGAAATTTAATGGTGGTCTGAGGGTTGGAACATGGTACACTCAGCCTCGTGAACCAGAAGTGAGTAGATACGGGTTCTATTCCAACTCGGCCATCTTGGAAGTGGTTTTCTGTGGTTTCTCACTTCTACTCCAGGCCTTTGTCTGGAGCGTGGCACTCTATGGAAGTGAAACTTGGACTATTGTTGCAGCAGAAAAGAGGAGAATTGAAGCGTTTGAATTGTGGTGTTACTGGAGAATGGTGAAGATCAGATGGGTAGATAGGGTTACAAACGAATAGGTATTAAGACTAGTGGGAGAGGAGAGATGTTTCTGGCGACTGGTAATGAAGAGAAGAGATAGGTAGGTAGGACACATACTAAGACATCCAGGAAGAGCAAGCTTAGTTATGGAAGGAAGGGTCGAGGACAAGAACTGTAGGGGTAGACCAAGGTTAGAGTATGTTAAACAGATTGCCTCAGATGTAGGGTGTGATAGCTATGTAGAGATGAAACGATTAGCTCAGGACAGGGAGGCATGTAGGCTGCACCAAACCAGTCAAAAGACTGAAGACTCAAACAACAACACTCCAGGAAAATGCCGGGATGGTTCTTAATTTAAGGCCACGACCGCCTTCTTCTCAATCCTCATCTGAATTAAAAATACACACATTAGTACAGCCATCACAATAACACAGGTTATCAGACAAATTCTACACACACCCAAATGCACAGGGTTACAAGACAACGATGTCCCAAAGTCCATAAATCAATCAACTACAACAAAACATACTGAAGTTGATGTCATACATACTGACCCTACAGCCTGCACTCCACTACTCGTGTTTCCTGATTGAACCACGCTTCGAATTATTGATTATCAGCTCTGCTTTCATGACCGATTAGAGAATTACTCAATAGACAAACCACAAACCTTTCCACGACATAATCAATGATCGAGACTTTATTTCCAGTCAGTGAACCTAGCGCGATGTGTGTAGGTGTGTGTAGATGTATGTAGGTGTTGACAAATTATTTCACAGTTTATTCAAAGCATGTTCCATTACAATGAAAGTACAGGAATACTACACGCACTTAACAGTTATTATACACTAGTACATAAATAAATTATACTAGGTTCGTCATTCTAGCCTACAGTACGCCTAATTGCGTAGTGGCTAGCAATCTTGGCTCTCATCGCAGAGGCTCGGGTTCGATTCCCGGCTCTGCCAATAAATTTAATTCTGGTCTGAGAGCTGGAACGGGGTACGCTCAGCCTTGTGAGGCAAAACTGACAAGAGGCGGGTTCGATTCCCATCTTGGCCATTCTGGAAGAGGATTTCCGTGTTTTTTTCAACTTCTCCTCCAGGCGTATGCTGGGATGGTTCCTAAATTAAAACCACGGCCGTCTCCTTCCCAATCTCCATCTGAATTGCAAATACACAAACTAATAATGCCATCATAATAACACAGGTTATCAGACAAATTCCACACACACCCAAGTACACGGGGCTATTTGACCACGATGGCATTAAGCCCCTAAATGAATCAACAAAAACAAATCTAGCAGACCGATACGATAACTCACATGTGCTAAAACACCCACCCAGCTTATGCGGGATTGACGCGACACAGTTCTAGCAGGGGCTATCGTGTTGTTTATTTGATTAAACGCACTTTTTAAACAAGTCGTCAATATCATAGTTCAGTTCGTTACTGCTTCGGGTGATTATCTTACTTTTAAATGCTGATTTGTTGTGATCGGTTACTTGTGAGCGCCCCGTGTGTATATACCAATCGCCCGGCTTTGCTGTTATGCGGACTCAGTTCTGGCAGAAGCTATCGTCTTGTTTATTTGTTTACAGGCATTTTATAAATAAATATATTTCCGTTGACGTTTCAAGAAGTACAATATTTTCCCTGTTCTATTGAGATGATTTGGAAGATTTTGGTACAAATATACCCGTATGAATTTTGTGAAACGTACACCGTAGCATTTCATATATATGATAATATTATATTCCACTAAACTGTGTTTAAATCTATTGAATTGAGGTACACAATGAATTCACCCATATAATTTGCCATTAGTTTGATTTGATCATATATCCATTTTCCAAAGACATTATGTCATAACATTTGGAACGAAAAGTCTTTCTTCTTATGGCTTGGCACTGTTCATAGTAAGTGATCCACTATTTAATATTCTTTTCAATGAGTACAAAAGGGATTGTCTATTATTTTGGAAGGAAGGAAGGAAGGAAGGAAGGAAGGAAGCTTGTAGTTTTACGTAACAGTTAATCTTGTGATCATGAGCCACGGGACCTCCTTTTTACGTGGAATCCGAACCACAGGACATAGTATTTCACTTCAAAAATCTCACATGCATTGACCTGGAATCGAGCCCGGTCTACCTTGGGGAGAGGCGAATAGCTTGACCGCTGCGCCACCACGCTCCCGTCTTTTATTTTGAAACACCCCCACTGTGTAGGCATGTTCATTAGCAATGTTTCTGCTACCACTACAGTCATCACAGAATCACAGGTTATCAGACTACCAAGATACGCGAAGCATGCCGGTCGACAATTTCAACAGATATTTCTCACCCATTTATGGATTTCATGTGGAAATGGTTTTGAAGAAAGAGAGAAACGATGTTCTGCCATGCCACTTACATGATTTGCCTTCGTTTGTTATGCATTCTGTCGTTAACCTAATTACAGTCAGAACTTTGTTGTCTCAGGCTATATTTATGGCACTTGGTTGAAAGTGTAATTATGAAAGCGTTTGTATTGATTAAAATGCTGAGTTTCGATCGCTTTACTAATGGCGGCAGTGCTCTACGGGGTGGATGGAATATTGCTAGGTAGCCGGGAGTACACGATTCTTCAGGTCAAGAAGCACCGAACAATGCGTAAATCGTGCAATAAAACGTGTATGGTTCCGGAGAAAAAGGGAGGAAAATTATGTCGCAGTTGGTAAAATTGCCTGCGAGCCTACTAGGCCTACTGCCTGTAAGACCGGGAACCATACGACTAGACGTGAAAAACTGGTTTTGTGTGTGATCATCAACGAATCTGCGTAACGTAAACAAGATAACGAGTAACTGACGAGTATCGAGGTGAAAGCCATGGAGGCAGGCCATTTAGAAGGCTGGTCTCGAGGAAAGGGAGGGATGTATAATTTATACACTTAATATACTTAAACACTTTTCAATTTAAAGTAGGAGCAAAGATTCAAGGAGAAATAATTTCAACACTGAGATTTGCTGATGACATTGTTATCTCAGCCGATACACCAGAGGATTTGAATGAGTTTTTAAATGGTATGGACTACATCTTGAGGAAATAATTCATGATGAAAATCAATAAATGTAAAACAAAAATAATGGAATACAATCGAAAGTAAATAGGAAACCTCCTATTGACGTCAATTGGCAGGTGAAACGCTCAAGGAAATCGGAGACTTTTGGTATTTAGGAAGAAAAATAACTAGTGACCGACGAAGCTAAGAGGATATAAAAAGTAGGTTGTCTCAGGCAAGGAGAGCATTTCTACAGGAAGTAAATCTGTTGACATCGAATATAGATTTAGGTATTATAACATCATTTTTGAAAGCCTTCGTCGGGAGCTTGGCGTTCTACGGAAGTGAAACTCGGACTGTTGGCGCAGCAGAAAAGAGGAGAATAGAAGCGTTTGAAATGTGGTGTTACAGGAGAATGGTGAATATCAGATGGGTAGACAGAGTACCAAATGATGACGAGTGGGAGAGGCGGGATGTTTCTGGCGACTGCTAATTAAGAGAAGAGATATGTTGTAAAGGCACATGTACTAAGACACCCAGGAATAGCAAACTTAGTTATGGACAAGAAGAACTGTAGGGGTAGACCATGGTTAGAATATGTTCAAGAGATTGCCTCGGATGTAAGGTTTGCTAGCTATGTAGAGATAAAACAATTAGCTTAAGACAGGGAGGTATGGAGAGCTACATCAAAACCAATCAAAGTACTGAAGACTCAAACAACAAGAAACAGTTTCCACACAAATGGGAGGCTGCTCTAGTGGTATAGATTTCTTTGTAGAAATAAATACGAGTTTGACACGCAATTTGAGTTCTTGATGTAAACAGAGGACACATTCTTAAGGAAATATTAAATTTTCAGGTCACAATTAACGGTCACGGTAATGCGCTAAGTCTCAACCTATCTCCGAACTGATAAGACGAATGGGCTTCAACCTCACAATTGGATGTCCTTGAAATTGTTTTCCATGGTTTAACATTATCAACTCCAGGCAACGGTAGACTACTTTCTAATTGGACACACCTGCTTCCTTTCAACTACTTGACAAGTTTCATTCGACATTATTGATTTCACTTCTAATTGCCAATTCTGATGAGCTAGGCATCGAAAAGAGCATCTGGCCGTAAAAACCATCCACTGCATTAAAAATCTCTCTCACCGAAGTCCCAACTTCGTAGAAATAGGGATGTTCAGAGGTAGACATAGTTGGTTGGTTATTTGTTGTTGGTTTAAAGGGCGGAACAGTGACGTCGTCTGCCCCAGAGAAAGACATATGGAGTGATAGTCTGTCCTATAGAACGGAGCCTTGCCTTGTGGCGGGCGAAGAGCATTGAGTCAGCGCGAGATGACTAGCATTTACCATTAACACCGGAGCGCGTTGAGAAATCCCGAATGCTATCATAGCATGCAGGTGGCAAAATACCTTAGTTGAGATAATTACGACTTGCGGTGAAGTACTGTAGCCTATGTACCTAGGTAGCATGCTGAGCTTCTATGCCCAAGGTTGCGGGTTCAAACCCGGCTGAAGTCGTGAGATTTTTTTAAAACGTTAAAATCCCTTCGGAGGGGAAGTAAAGACGGTTGGCCCATGTCATAGATTTAAGGCATGTAAAAGAAACTTCCACTAATTACACTTGTGTGAAGCTAAATTATAGGTTAGATTTGACTAACGCTCTTACGTTCCAACATTCGTCGCCAGGAGCCGACTGCAGTGGCATCTAGTAACCAAGTTCACAACTAGTTGTCGCTTACGGCAGCATTTGGTAGCAAAAGTGTGAATTACTTGAAAATTGAATGTCTGCAGTCCTCACCTGAATTACAGATAACACACACTAATACAGCCATCACAATTAACACCGGTTATCAGACAGATTCTACACGCACCCAAAGTACACGAGGTTACATGACCGCGTTGTCGCAGCCCCTAAACTGAGGAACCAACCAACCAACTTTAGCTTATCGCGTGAAAATGGTTAGTTATCGAACAACACAACGAATTATCCTATGGAAAACTTATCTTTTCATGAAAAAGTCTTACAGTGAGTGTGTTCTTACGTTTCAGCGCCGTGTGATGTTTACTTGTGGGGGAACCTCAAACAAAAGGTATACAGAAACAATCCGTGTACTCTGAGGGCTCTCCAGAACAAAGGCAGCTAGCCACAGTGCCCCATCCATCACACGGTGCCTGCGAGGGTCCATTCTGTAGGGAGGCTCTCACTGTATTGTAGGTCTGAATTGAGTTTATACCAACAGCTGATGATAAAGTTATTAAAAGCGGAAGTCCACATACGTGGTTACATATGTGGTTACGACAACATTTATCTATAATAATTTTTTATTCCCATTTCCACGAGATCAGGTGTGAGGTGAGGGGAGTTTTCTGTTTGAAGATCGTTTTTACACCCTGATGACCGTATTGACAAAGAATGAAAATGGGCAAGCAGTTGGAAGGAAGTACCATAGTCAATTGGAAGGTACCGTCCCGAAATTTGCATGGGATTAAAAGTGGGAAACCAAGGAAAACGACCAACGTTGGGATTCGAACCAAATCAAATTTCGAGTCTGGTCCCATGTTATTGTGCCTTAGTGCATGTAGCTACATCGGATGGTTGGCAAATGCCGACATTTTACAAAATTATTTTATTCTGTGATTCTCCAGTAACCATGTATGGTACAAAACACTGCCTCCACTCACCAACGGACAACACAATTGTCTACTGTATTCATATGATTAACAGTAACTACTACGAACAACTCATTGCTGGAATCCACGCGTTCGCTTTCACAAAGGACTAATAATCACGTCACACTGAAATACAGTAATCTGTGGAGGTACGCGGCAGTAATTTTGTATTAAGCTTTACATGAACTACCAAATCCGCTCGTAACTGGCGAGGACACGCATGCATTTGTGCACACACTCTGTAACACTTGTTGCACGAGTGCCTGTACGCTTGCACCAAGAATAGCGTAGCTTCACGAATAAAAATATGTGTCTATACCCCTTATTATTAACTTTTTTTTCAGAGACGGATTTGATTACTACCTCAACCATCCAAGAATTGGTTTTCCGTGGTTTCCCCACTTTTACTGCAGGCAAATGCCAGGATGGTTCCTAAATTAAGCCAAGGCCGCGTCCTATTCAATCTTCAACTGAATTACAAATACACTCACCAATAAAGTCATTACTTCAACGCAGGTTATCGGAAAGATTCCACACACATCCAAGTACACAGGGCAACATGACCACAATGTCACAAAGCTCCTAAATCAATCAACAACAACACTTCTTATACAGGGAAAGCAGGGATGGTTCCTAACTTAAGGCTACTGCCACCTACTTCCCACGTCTCAATAATTGAGAATTATAAATACAGCCGTACGTACCGACGCATAATAACACAAGCTATCAAACAAATCTTAAGAAATAAATTTTGCTTTCTGTCTGAAAATGAGGATATCGTTATAAATATACAAAGTTTACAAAATTCAGAAAGACTACACATTTCATAAATGTCCTTACAATTCCTACTCATTGGTTTGACCAGTAAATTTACAATTAATAAATTACAGTGTAATATTACAATATGATAAAGACAGCTTGAAATAGGATATCAAACTCATACAGAGCAGGAAGAGCAATCACATATGCCACTGAAAGGTGCAACCTTGTGTGTGGCGTGCATATCATTGATTACTATTTCTTACAATTATATAATGGCCTAGTCGAATAACACGTTCTATGTAGTCTACGGTACATGCTTTACGTACTAAAAATAGTGAGTAAGAAGGAAAATTGAATTTGCGTTTACATAAATTTGTAGGCTCAACTAATTATATTTTCAGTTTTAATTTTGTTTTCCCTGAGAAAAAGTTTCATATGCATCTTCAGGTTTGCATGCTTTCCTTCAAATTCTTTTCATTTAATTGGGAGAATGTTATATAATTTTGGTGGAAAATACAGAATGTTACGTTTCGCTCTACCAAATTTAGGTTGATATAAAATTTATTAAAAGTGTAGGTACTATAAATTTGTTTATAATAACATTTCTTTGGATAAGTGATTCTCTGTATTACTTCTGGTTTCATACCTATGATTTACAACTTGAATTCTATTTCTAGTTTAAGTAATATCTGTAGGGACTCACTCCGCTGTCCGTGTGAATTGAATGCTGGATATCGTGCTACGGAATGCCCAAAATGTTGAAAATTTCAATATTTATTTTTGCGCCATATTAATCTATTGTGCGGTCTTTTAGGTTTCAAACGGTACATAGGAGAGGCTCAGATACATCCTCAATATTTAGCGGTTAATGGTAAACATGATAAATTAAGGTAAAGAGTGGCAAAGAATCAACATATAAATTAAATTACTACATATCCGTGACAAATTGATTTCTTAAAATGTTATCTGATATGGGTTATCTAACTCAATTAATAACATTTTAGAAGACATTATATTTTGTAACTTTTTAAGTTTCCAAGTTTTCAAGTTTAGCAGTTTGAGGGACTAACGCCAGGTCTTCATAATTTAATCAAAAACTTTCTGAAAGTGTGTGTGGTAAGACTGGGAAAAACACAAACTTTCTGAAAGTGTGTGTGGTAAGACTGGGAAAAACACAGTGTCATGTTTATAAAATGGTTCATGTGTATGAAAATAAAATTAATTTAAAATAATGAAGTTTACAAAACTGAGATAAGTTTCCACCCCATAATCGCTCGGGAGTTGTGGTCTATCAGTCTGAACGGCGCACCATCTACGAGCATGCTCTCTTACAGTAAGCAGGCAAGAATCTAATTCCCCGAATATCGCCACAACATAGGACACAGGCTGTTAGAGCCTCGTGCCTCTAACACGTGTTATTTACCCTTAGTACATCAACCGTAATTAGAGGCACATTTGTAACTAGGGTAAATAGTATGTTCATGGATAAGACATATCATCGGACCAATGTACAAACCACAAAATAATATACTAACCTCACAATTCTGCAGTTTCGAGGTAATTGTAGAATGATTGTTATAAGAGACATTCAACTAAGGTCACAAATTGTACAGCTCTTCGAGCCTATTATTCATGTCTGGCAGGTCACCAGAATGTTGTGGTTGTTGTTGTTGTTTGAGTTTTCAATCTCTTGACTGGTTTGATGCAGCACGCCATGCCTCCCTGTCCTGAGCTAATCGTTTCATCTCTACATAGCTACCACACCCTACGTTCGAGGCAATCTGTTTAACATATTTTAACCTTGGTCTTCGACCCTTCCTTCCATAACTAAGCTTGCTATTCCTGGGTGTCTTAGTATGTGTCCTAACAACCTACATATCTTCTCTTCTTTAGCAGTCGCCAGAAACATCTCTCCTCTCCCACTAGTATTAATACATCTTCGCTTGTAACCCAATCTACCCATCTGATCTTCATCATTCTCCTGTAACACCACATTTCAAACGCTTCAATTCTCCTCTTTTCTGCTGCACCAATAGTCCAATTTTCACTTCCTTATAGTGTCACGCTCCATACAAAAGCTTTCAAAAATGACTTCCTAACACCTAAATCTATATATATTCGATGTCAACAGCTTCCTTTTCTGTAGAAATGCTTTCCTTGCTTGAGCTAACCTACTTTTTATACCCTCTTTGCTTCGTCTATCACTGGTTATTTTGCTTCCTAAGTAACAGAAGTCTCCTACTTCCTTTAGTTTTTCACCTGCTAACTTGGATGTCCATGGAGGATTCTGATTTATTCCAATATTTCAACTACTGTAAATCAAAAATTGTACGGCTCTTCGAACCTATTATTCATGTCTGGCAGATCTTCAGAATATTTCTAAAATATCGGGAATATTGGGGCACTTCAGTGCAGGAAGCGGGAGGCAGAAGCTGCAAAACGGACCACACATTGCTCAAACAGCGAAGTGCACATTCCACAATAACCTGGCCATTTAATGACAATCACATAATCACACCAAGCAAGCAAATTTGAAGATCAATCACCAATATCAGTATCTCAACAGAAAAGCACTAGTGCTAGTTTAATCACTACTGCAACAAAATAAGCGTAGGATATTAACCCATACTTGTAGCCATAGGTTTAATAGCCTAAGTGAAAGAATATTGGGTCGTCCAGCTGCAAAACTTGTTTAATCCACTTGTGAATAAGGATCATGTCGTAACATTATTTATTTAATTATTTTATTTCATTTTATTTTATTTTGTATTATATTATTTTATTTTATATTATATTATTTTGTGGTGTTTGAAGCCATATTTTCAGTGTTGCCTTAGTAAACAAGAGTTTAGTGCTTTTCAGTCGGTCAACACGAATGTACCCAAAAGAGATGGGTTATGCCCTAATCCTGAAATAAATTACATGAGATTAATAAAACACTAGGATGACCAGTTTCGATCGTCAAGCGATCATCATCAGATCCATTACACCTAGGCTACAAAATCTATGTTTGAAATACAGGTGAAAATATTTACAATATGTACAATTATTCAGTTGCAGTATTGGTACTGCAACTGTCAGTGTATGCTAAATGCAGTATATATGTTAGGTGAAATGCTAAATGGTGATAGCTATCCGGAGATTGTACTTTAGAGAGATTATATGGTTGTAAACTATGGTTAAACTATAAAATGTTTGGCTAACTACTTATCTGATGGTCTTCCGTATTACAGCTACTCGCAGTTTTCGTGCTCACTGGAACTCGCTGTGCGGTCGACTGCGGTGGTTATCTTAACGACTGGTTTTTCCCCTGCCTCCTCCCCCCTGTCCCTACGTGCTGTGGGGAGTGATAGCGATGTGTTTATGTGAGGTGTTGCCAACCTAGATAAGATGTATGTTATTGAATGAGGTGGGTCCACAACTATTAAAGACCGTGGATTAGTTCGAATGGGTTATGCTCCACGCGTGGCGAGGGCCAATCCACGGTCTTTAATAGTTGTGGACCCACCTCATTCAATAACATACATCTTATCTAGGTTGGCAACACCTCACATAAACACATCGCTATCACTCCCCACAGCATGTAGGGACAGGGGGGAGGAGGCAGGGGAAAAACCAGTCGTTAAGATAACCACCGCAGTCGACCGCACAGCGAGTTCCAGTGAGCACGAAAACTGCGAGTAGCTGTAATACGGAAGACAATCAGATAAGTAGTTAGCCAAAAATTTTATAGTTTAACCATAGTTTACAACCATATAATCTCTCTAAAGTACAATCTCCGGATAGCCATCACCATTTAGCATTTCACCTAACATATATACTGCATTTAGCATACACTGACAGTTGCAGTACCAATACTGCAACTAAATAATTGTACATATTGTAAATATTTTCACCTGTATTTCAAACATAGATTTTGTAGCCTAAGTGTAATGGATCTGATGATGATCGCTTGACGATCGAAACTGGTCATCCTAGTGTTTTATTAATCACATGTAATTTATTTCAGGATTAGGGCATAACCCATCTCTTTTGGGTACATTCGTGTTGACCGACTGAAAAGCACTAAACTCTTGTTATATTATTTAATTTTATTTTAATTTATTTAATTTTATGTTTTTTTTTGTTTCATTTTATTTTGTTTTGAAATGTTTTGTTTAATCTTTTGTTTTGTTTTTTGTTGTTTTATTTTACATCTTTTTAAAATTTTTATTTTGTTTTGTTTTATTTTGATTTTGTTTTGTTTATTGTGTTTAATTTTATTTTGTTTTGTTTTATTTTGATTTTTCAGAAAACAAACACAAAACAAAAAACAAAAACCATGAAGCAAAAAGCAAAATTCAAAAACAAATGCAAAAGCAGAAAACAAAAAAACAAGAAACATAAAGCAAAAAGCACAATTCTAAAAATGCAAAAGCAGAAAACAAACACAAAACCAAGAAAGAAAAGCAAAAAAAAATTCAAAAGCAAAAGCACAAAGCAAAAGCAAAACCAAAAACCAAAAACACAAAGCAAAAAGTAGGAAACAACAAACACAAAAGATAAGTGAGGCAAGGTCCAGGGAAACGTTTCTCATGAAAATGATTCTTATTCACAAGTGGATTAAACGAGTTTTGCAACTGGACGACTCAATGATGATGATCGCTTGACGATCGAAACTGGTGGTCCAAGTTTATTTATTAATCTCATGTAATTTTTTTCAGGATTAGGAGCCACCCATTACAATTGGTACAATCGTCTTGACCAACTGAAAAACATTACATTTACTCCCCCCATTCTCTTCACATGATCCCATGTTTCATGTCGGTTCTTACGAACAGCTTCATCGAAGGTGTTAATTTCTAAGTTTGCCGTGATTTATTCACTAAGAGTATCCTCCTGCCTTTGCCCCCGTCTATTTGTTCCAACAATCATTCGTGGAACCCTAATATCAGTTGCCTCCAGCTTGTATGTGAGATATCCTGTATCCACCCAGGTTGATCTAAATACTGAGCGTTTCATTGCTACACTAACATTTTGTGGCGTAATAATAGTCTAATAATAATAATAATAATAATAATAATAATAATAATAATAATAATAATAATAATGACACCAAAATGAAGCACTAGACAGTCATCCGCCCTGAAGCCTTATATGCCTCTGAATGCCTCATGTTAAACAGGAAAGAACTCACGGACAAACTAGAAATCCAAGAGAGGAATATAATGAGGAAGATATTGGGACCAGTCAAGGAAAGGAGTGAATACACAAGACAACCCAACCAGGAGCTCTATAGATACTCTGAAGAATTACAGACATGGCCAGGAAGAGACGTCTAGCATTTTATGGACACGTCTCCAGGATGCATCCAACCAGGTTGACCATACAGCTCCTCACATACTGGCCAAGAAGGAAGACCAAGTCATCATGGCTGATAGAAGTGCACAAAGGTCTGCTGGAGCTGAGAGTTACAGAAACAGACATACAAGATCGAACGTCTATCAGGAGTAAACTGAAGCAAATGAAGTTCCAGGACAAACCCCCAAGGAAGAAGACAGGAGCCCTCTGGACAAAGGAGAGAAAGGAGCAACACATTTAGAGGATGCGTGACTACCGGGGAAACATCAAGACCCACTCCAAACACAATAGTTGAATGTCGTGGTCCGAAGTTGAACTATAAGGAATAAGAATAACAATAATAAAAGGATAAATTAAACCAAATGGCCTACTTGATAGATGTTGCTGTCACACTTAGCCGAAATATGCTAACTACCCGGGCTAAGAAATCAAACATGTACGCACCGTAGACTGAAGAAATACGATAACGATGGGGACTAAAATGTCTGAGAGTTCTTTCAGTGGTGATCTCTTCCTCGGGTGTTGTTCTAAAGACGTTGGTAATGGCTTTGGAGGAACTACAAATGAAATACCTGATTGCCAGAATACAGAAGGCAGTACTGCTAGGCTATTTTATGTCAGTAGGTTTACATCATATTTGATTGTGAAATCCGTATCTTTTAGACTGAGTTGTGCCATATCTATGAAAAATTAAAGATAAAAATAATCATAATAATAATAATGATAATGATGATGATGATGACTTGTTAGGTTTAACATGCCTTTAACTGCAGTGGAATCAAAGACGAGGGGTCCAGGAACAGAAACACAACGGAGAATCTTTAAAGAGCCATTAAGTCTACTGACACTAGTGTGTCATGTTTAGTCAGCGTAACCACCCTTCAGTGTTGCAAGACGGAGGAGGGATCCAATCGGCAGTCTTGGCTTTTGAAGGGAAACAATAAAGCAACTGCTTTACACAGCTCATCTTATTTCAATTATACCGTGTGTGCACTGGTTTGCAGAATAATTACGTAGCAGCTCATCAAGTGTGAACCTCGATTAATTCAGAGATGGAGTGTGATAACCATCACATTCTGTATACTGCACTGGTTCGTTGAAACATCCTATCCTTACACATCGTCATACTGTAGTATGTAAATATTATTTTTAGAATCCTTTGAAGATAATGGCTTTGTGCGAAGCCGGTCTCCCTTAAGGTAGGGGCTGTGGTTTCCATGAAGCCTGCCCAGAGTGAAGGCTCTGCGTGTATAAAGCAATATCAGATCCTCGGAGAGAAAGTGGTGACTTTGGCATAGCTACAAGTCTCTTAATACGAGGCGTACATAAATAGGCCTATGGCTATTTCACAACTAAAAGTCAGGACACAGTTATCAACCGACACCAGTTTCGATTACATTCATACCTGGATGATCTGACAACTTTTTTTGTAGAAACTGAAATATACCCTGTATGGTAATAATAATAATAATAATAAGATCAGGACGGTATCTGGATGAGGAAAAGCTCAGAAGAACTGTATTCAATGACTGAACAATTCACCTCTCTTGCACGAAAAAGACACATCAAATTCTACGGACATATATCTTGAATGGACAACTCCCGACTGACCAAGAAAATCCTTCTCATAGTCAATGGAACCCGACAAACACAGAAGGAACCCACTAAAGTCAACATTGACCCACTAGCATCGACACGATCTTCGTATGGACAGAAAGTAAATTCATATACGTTTTCACCCAAGTTTTCTATGGGAAAGAATTTGACACTCAAAGCTGCATGGACACAAGAAAGAAAACATGCACATAGCGAAAGGATGAGGAAGTTTTGGGAAGATAAGAAGAACAAGAAGACCAATGCTAAATAATGGTTCTACTTGCTCCTTAGAGGGCCAACCGCATTATATAAATAATAATAATAATAATAATAATAATAATAATAATAATAATAATAATAATGATAATAATAATAATCATAATAATAATATTTTCTCATGAACATGATAAGTTAAATCTCAATGAATGGGAATTGGATGTCACAATCAATCACCAACTTGCGAGTACAGCGATAAACATAATCGAATTCTCTGATTCGTATTCATATATACAGCTTTCTGCATTCCGGAGATCATGCTTTGAAAGCCGGCCCCATGGCAGCGTGCCTACCTCTCACCCGGAGGACCCGGGTTTGATTACCGGCTCTATCAGGGATTTTAGAAACTGGCTGGAGTGCTGGAATGGAGTGCACTCAGCTTGGTGAGACAGCACCCTGATCACAGCCAAGGGGACCCGACGAGCTGATGACGCGACACCCCACAAACTGTAGGCCGAATGACTGTACAGCGGTCGCTTGGCAGGCCACGGCACTTCATGGGCTGTGATGAGGGGGGTCATAGACAATTATGAAGCCATTTCTTCTGTGTTGGCTTATTAACAATTGTTATTTAACTTTTCATTAGATCAACAAGATACCAATATTATTAGGGTTTATATTTTTATTAGCAGAAGTAAGTTACCCGTTCTTCGGTATTAATAGCAAGACATCATTTGAGCTACTGTTGCAATGGTTAGGGCCTTGTCATTTCTTCATCAGTTTATCAGAGCGAAGTTAGTTTTCTGAAAATATCACAATGTTAATTTTAGTGCCTTAAAATGTGGTTTTCGGAGACCCTTTATAGACAGATTTGTGTCTCACATTGAGGGGATCAAAATGATCTTTTATCGTCCTTCTAGGAAAAAATTATATTTCTCTTATTTTAGCAGGTATTTTGAGAAGTTCACCCCTATAGCCACCCTTATATGAGATGTAAAATGATTAGTGTCTTGCCTCTGATAGATACCATACCTAATTCTACGTTGCTCCAACCAGCCGAACACGAGTTATAGGCGTACAGAAAGATATACAGTCAGACAAAATCATTATTTCTTGCATCGAACTAAAAAGAGCCCGAAACGCGAAAGAAAAACCAAAATAAAAATTTAATAAAAAGTATTCATATATTTATAGAATGGCGTATATATTACTAGATATCTATATGCGAGATCAAACAAGGCACCTAGTGGCTACGAGGCAAATTAACTCAATTGACTACACCATATCACCCAGTTGGCCAAATAAGCATATGTTAACTACACAGTATCAAATAACGACTTTCTTATGATGAACCGTTTGGCGACAAAAGAAAAAAGGAGAACTGGTAAAAATGTGCTCTGAAACTAAATTTACCTAACATGTTCTTCTTGGCGTGAAAATAAAATTGAAAAATTCCTAGAAGAAAAGCAATTCACGTCACATAAAAAGTGACCCTCACCGTTGCTTAAATTCCCCATCCCCATGAAGACCCATTCAATAAATTTAAATAGTTTGTGGGGCATGTACATTCAGGTTTCTTTGCCTCCAATGGCTACAATACCTAAAAGCCGCAACAAATACTATTTCAATTCCAGAATTTTTGAAAATAGTGTTGCTGATTGGAGATATAATAGACCTTCCGTACGACGTATCGCACGTGTAAATCTTCTAGAAAACCCCCTGACCCCCTTATGCGCATTATATGTATTGATGAATTTTAAAGCCTAAGTTGGTTCCGTGATGACCTTATAACTATTTGCAAACGTTCACAGAAATGTGATAAATGGAGTGGCATTGCCTTTTACAGAAGTAGATGGAAAATTGGATATCATCTCTTGAGATGGTTACGGGATAGCATTCCCCCATTAGTTTCTTCTTCCTTCTTTCTTTCTTTCTTTCTTTCTTTCTTTCTTTCTTCGTCGTGCCCGACTAAGTAGCGTGATTGAACTTATTTAGCTGATGGCATTGCCGTTTTCTTCTCCCAAAATCTCTTCACCTTCTCGCTGTGGCATTTCTGGCGATCTTCACTCCAGGTTTTGTTGGTGATAGAACTTGGATGGTCTGCAATGCGGTGATTATCGAGTAATTCTCTGAACTTCGCTCTGTCTAGTACAATGTTATCTGTGATGCCGATTTCCTGAAGATCATTTCCAACTTCAAGCAGCCAGGTGTTTTTCACTTTCATTGACAGGACAAGCTTAAGAATCCCTTTGGTCAGTCTCTGATTGCCCATCCTGAGGTCATGCCCATAAAATTACAATCGTCTTTTCCAAAATATGTCTGAGATTTTCTCCGAGTGCTGGTATAAGTCTTGGGACTTTCTTTTCATCCAGATTCCCCCTGTACTGACTGGTCCAAAAACGTTTCTTAGGATTTTCCTTTCTTGCTTTTCCACATCTTTAATTAATGACCTGCCCTCGTATAATCAGCGTTTCAGAATCATATAGTGCTTCAGGCTTGATTACAGTGTTATAATGCCGTAATTTTGCATTTCTGGATATTGAGTTTTATTATATCTGTTCCAAGTGAGTCTGTAAGCATTCTGCAGTTTAGAGATCATTTCTTTGTTTGCTTCACGATTCAGTTAGGAAGGTGGGATGACTTCTCCCAGGTATTTGAATGTAGACAAATTTGGTTGTAATTGGTAGTCCATCTAGGTGCCGAAGAGATTCCTCCATGCATTGAGTTTTCTGGTATGAGATCTGGAGTCCTGTTCTGGATGCAATATCGTGACGTTTTCCTGTGGAGGCAATCGATTTCTGTCTGTTATTGGTCAAGATTGAGAGACCATCAGCGAAGGCCAAACACCGTAATTGAATGTTGTTATCACGTATTCTGCCAAGGGATATTCCTTTAAATTCTTTCTCCCAGGTTCTTAATATGTTTATAGAACAAGATTAAACAATAGAGGAGATAACCCATCTCCTTGTCGGACTCCTGTTTTAACATCAAATGGATCAGATAATTCCCCAAAGAATTTAACCTTTGAAGTAGTGCCTGTTAGTGTTTGCTTGATTAATTCTCTAGTTTTCGTGTCTACTTTGATTTCTTCCAGAACACGGACGAGAGTCGATCTATCTATCGAGTCATAGGCGTTTTTGAAGTCTACAAAATTAATCATCGTTTGCTTGACTTACGAATTTGTATGATGGTCTTAAGGTTATGAATCTGTTCTGTGCAAGATCTACCTTTCCTGAACCCTGCCCAATATTCTCCAATTACATGATCTGTTTGCACTTCAAGTCCCTTGAGTAGAGTTTTGGAAAGAATTTTGTTAGTGACTGATAGTAGAGAAATACCTCTGTAGTTATTAATGTCAGTCTTATCCCCTTTCTTATGCAACGGGAGGATTATTGCACACTTCCAATCTTCTGGAATTGATTCATTAGTCCAGATGTCTACAAGAATGTTATGGACCTTCTGAGTGAGAATTCTGCCACCCCCATTTCCAGATTTCGGCAATTATACCATCTTTCCCTAGAGATTTGTTGGTTTTTAACTCAAGTGTTGTTTGTACAACTTCTTCTATTGCAGAGGTTTTGAATCTGGATTTGATTCTGATGTTTCAAATGGGAGTTGTTCAGGACGGGACTCACAATTTAGAAGGTCCTTGAAGTGATCTGCCAAAAGTTTACAGTTTAACTTGTTGTTTGTTTCCATAGTCCCATATGGTCGTTTAAAGCATAGCGTGGGTGCCTTATAGCTCGTCAGTTCTTCTTTAAGCGTTCTGTAAAAAGTTTCTGGCGTTGTTTTTCTTGAACTCTCGCTCAATTTCTGCTATTATACTCTGCTCATGGTAACGTTTTTGGACTCTTATAACCTTTGATGTCTCCGTCTTGACATGAAGGAAGGCATGCCACTTCTTTGTGGTTTTCCGCGAATTCAACCTAACAGACCCTACATTCATGATCTTCTTTTGGCCACATGGTCTATCTGAAATTCTCTCAAATGGATGTTCGGGGACCTCCAGGTTGTTTTCTAGTGCGGACGTGCTACAAAATGAGTCGACGTCAGTTTCAGATCAAAGGGTTCACAGAAGTTGATTAGTTTATTGACTGAAATTAATTTTCTGGGAATATCTCAGAAACTGTTCATTTTAGGTCCTTAAAAAGTGGTTTTCGGGATCCTTTTAGAGACTCCCGAGTTTTGTTTCTCACTTTGAGGGGCTGAAAATAAGCTTTGTCTCATCCTTCTACGCCTATTTCAGCACATATTTTAAGGGGGTAGGCCCTCTTTTATGAGAGGTACGGAGAAGAGTTACGTAGGTAATTGGTGTCGTGCCTCTGATGGATATCTTTACCAAATTTTACGTTGATACACGTAGCCGTTCTCGAGTGATGCGCGTAGAAATTTGTACAGAGACAGACAGATATTTTGTTTTTGAACGCAATGATCATAGAGCAGTCTGAAATGCGTTAATAACGTAACTTTCAATGTAAATTCATAAATACGAACTCTCATTTTTTATATAGGCCTACAGGATGTAACTAAATATGTGGTAAGGCTCCGGGGATTCGATAGAGGACCTGACAACAAGCAAAACACGTCCGGTAAATATATGGTGTATGTGCGTTCGTTGCCATGTTACAAACATTGTTTGTGGTGTGCATAACACCGAAGGCGGCACGATGCTAGTTGATCATTTGTGGAGGGCACACAGGCCACTTGTACGATTCGTCGCTATTCAAGTCTGTGTGCATTTGTTTTGCATTCAAAGCCACGTGATGCCAGGTGCTTAGCAAACACGTAAACATGTCCACACAGGTCATACGCTACAGTAGAGTGGAGTGGAGTGATACGTGTTGTCAGTCGTTATTGAGTGGACGGACAGTACACGTCATGATACAACGGTGTACTCGAATCCGGAAATGGCAGACATGCATCTTCTGTGTGGACGGGCGCAGTGTAACGCAAATGAAGAACGGTGATTGTAGTTAGTTATTTTGTTATTGTTGTTTTCAGGGGCGGAACTACGAGGTCATCTGCCCATGGCGATTGTATGTGGAACACTTTCCTAATAGACGTTTACCAAACACTAACACGTTCCAAAGAATACATGCGCGTCTTTGCAAAACAGGCTCGTTTATCAGACGTGTTGCTGATAATGGATGACCTAGGAGCACAAAAACACCTGACACAGAGGAACGAGTTCTCAACCATATTGAGGAAAAAAACAGGAGCAGCACCAGGGAAATAGCGGCAATTGTAGATGTGAGTCCTAGGACAGTGAGGAGAATTTTATGAGGACAGCTCCGTTATCCATATCACCTTCAAAGTGACCAAGGTTTTAGTGCAGCTGACTTTCCACCCAGAGCAGCATTTTTGTACCTGGTTACGACAGACGTGTGTTCAGGAGCAACAGTTCCTCGCTGCTATTCTGTTTACCGATGGAGCGAAGTTTACCCGAGATGGAGTGCAGAACTTTCACAATACGCATGTCTGGGCTGATGCAAATCCAAGAGAAGTTGTGCAAACCAGACCTCAACAACAGCTCAGTATTAATGTGTGGGCGGGAATAATCGGTGACACATTAATTGGTCCTTTCATTTTACAAGGAACATTGACAGGAGCGTCATACTGCGCCTTCATAACGAATGATTTAACTGGTTTGTTGCACGACGCTCCACTGGATTTAATTCAATGCACGTGATTCATGCATGATGGAGCACTGCCTCATGTTGCTCTTGGTACTAGAGCAATTTTACATCAGCGATTCTCACAAAAATTTATAGGGTGTCAGGGACCAACACCGTGGCCTGCTCGTTCTCCCGATCTCAACCCAATAGAGTTCAACTTAAAGAGTCATTTAAAGGCCATTGTGTATGTCACACCTCTTCATAACATGGGCATGCTGCGTCAGGGAATAGATCAATGATGTCAGCAGATATGATAGACGCCGGGAATGTGGGAGCGTGTGAGACGGTCAATGATGCGGTGCATAGACGCCTGCATTACAGCTCACGGTAGCCATGTTGAGCACCTTCTGTAGAGAACTGTGAGTAGTAACGTACACTTTATCAACACAAGTGACCAACCTGCATGGTGAAGCAGTCTGTGTTATGTTCACCACAAACAATGCTTGTAACACGCACATACACCTTAGGTTTACAGGACATGTTTTGCTTGATGTCAGATCCTCTATCGAATCCCCGGAGCTTTCCTACATATTTAGTTACACCCTGTATATACAAGGTGGCTCATTTGCCCCGTGTAATTTACCTATAAGTGTCCAGCATACACTACTGCTGTATGGGATATCTAATAATAACTGATTTCCACAGGGGCCACACTAGATGCTGGCAGATTACGTTAGAATACGAAGGGATAAAAACCACACGGCCGCTCCTTGCATGCTCCTCAGCGCTACTCGTCTAATGCGCCCCATTGCACTATGAGGGTATTGCATATGAGAGCGTAATAGGCTCATATGTGGTACAACAGTTACTGGCAGCATATTGACAATGACTGGTGTATTCAGTAACAACATGTGCATGGACATCACACTAATCTATGGAGAAGCTTGTCGTAATGCCGTCGAAGCTCGAGGTTTCATAACGCAATGGGGCGCATTAGACGGGTAGCGCTGAGGATCATGTAGCGAGCGACCGTCTGGTTATCTCTTGGCATTCTGGCGTAACCTGCTTGCAATAAAGGTTACCCCTCAGGAATTGAGTTATTAAACCTCTTGTGTATCATTATAACGACCAGGACATCTACAAGTAGATTATACGAGGCAAATAAGCCACCTGGTATATAGGGATTCTGGGGGCTGTTCGCTCTAAGTGGTTCTCAGCCAAAGTTGGGGGAAAATGACCGATTTTTAAGCGGCATTGTGATTTGCAATCTTGTTTTATTCTATTAATGGTTATTTCATTTCAGATCATTAACACTCAAGTATCCTATTTCACAGTAGTGCTAGCCATACTTTATTAAGATTTTGTCAATTCTTGGATGATTGGTGTTGGAGGGCCGCATTGAACCAGTCAATGGACTGAAGACTCAAACAACAACATAGCTTCTGGATAATATATGGACTATCTATACTAATATAATAAAGCTGAAGAGTGTGTTTGTTTGTGTGTTAAAACGCGCTTATCTCTGGAACTACCAGTCAGATTCGAAAATATCTTTTTGTATGTGATAGCCAGATTAAAGAGGAATAGTTTAGGCTTTGTAGCATTAGGCTGCACCTCTCAGGTCACCTTAAAGATTGATTTTTGTTCAGTAAGTCGGAAGAACAAGCGCTCTCGAACAGCTTCAATAATACCTAAGTGTATTGTTCGCTGGCAATGCGGGCTGCATCACGACGCCCCTAACAGTGTTCTGGTGCAGAATTGCGAGCCGCTTATAAATTGCAGTCACGGGGAGTAATTAGTGAAAAAAGATTTCTTAGGCCCCTTAAAACAGTTATCATCATGACAATAGTATGCCTCTGTATAAGGGCGATGGTGTTGGTGTAGTATACTGTGGTTATTAGCTGCAATAAGTGTTGGTGCTCTCCGATCCTTACCCTTGAGCGCTCCAGTTCTGTAGTAGTATTCATTATCATCCATAAAACAAATAAATCCACTTGGCGAAGCCGGGCTCTACTGCTAGTTATTAAATATAGGCCTAATAGACCAGTCAAAAGTGACAATAAAATCGCAAAACTTGATGTTTCTCTGATTTTTTAGTATGTTGTTTGGGCCCATTAGGGCTATGTATACTCAAGTTGGCAACTCTCAAAACGTTGTGGAAAAAAGTTTACACACCAAAAACCGCGAAATATTTGGACTTTTTTTAGATTCTGCTCTATATCCCCTAATCCATGCATTATTTGTCGAAAGCTATTCTATACATTTGTTATGTGTGACAAATTAAGCCCAACCGGAGCTCTGTAGGTCAATTGGTTACCGAATTACGACACTTTGAAAATAGGCCAGTTATTCCAAAAATTGAAAATTTTAGATTTAGACCTCTTTTGGACCGAAACTGCGTCGAAACCATTGATCCTACGAGTAGAACTTGCAGAATATAATTTGTAGGCCATTTAATTTGATTTAAATTAAGCGCAGAGCGGAGTCTGTAAGCCTCGTAGTTCTCTCCAAATATCAAAACAAGCCATATAAGTTAAAATCACATTTTTTCAGAAATGTTCCATAACATTTCCTATCCTTTGTTTTTTGTTTTGGTAATGAAAAAGAAGGCATATAATCATGTAAACAAATGGTGAAATGTATTTTATTATAATAATATATAATATAATAAAATAAACATAATAAATCAAAAGTACAGTAACTTAATCAATCAATCAATCAGTCAATCAAATTAGAAAAATAGTCAAACTCGTCGCCTTGTTTTTAATTGCCCTTGGCCATCACTTTCGTTGCTCTTTTCAATTGGCAGGTCTTCCACTATTGGTGGGTCGTCGTCTTCGTCCTATGTACGTTGGTACTCCAGTATTGGTGGATCGTCAAGGTTGTCTTGAGGCTCGTCGTCGTCCTCTTCAATGATGATAAGGGCAGCGTTCTAGCACGTTTCCCCCAGAACAGGTAGCACACATCACAGAACATCTGAGCCCTGCTTTCAGGCAAGTGCAGACACATTTGCACCCCTTCTTGCATTTGCAAGAGAGGAGTTTTAGGAGCTCTGCGGGGGCAGGAGATTGCCAACTGGTAATGGGGATGAGTCCAGCCGAGGTCAATTCCCAACCCCAGTCGGTGGCCTCTTTCTCCACTCACAACCACTTTTGCACCTGGTGGTATGTGCGGTAGTGGTGATACGACGCAGCCTCTGTGGTAGGGGGCAAACGGGCCAGATTCGCTTTGGCGTTGGCTGCTGTCTTCACAAAAGTACGGAAGCGTACATCGTTGAGGGTGTCTGTCGTTTGGTCTCCTCCATGTTGGGCAACTAGGCACTTGTCACCAGCTGCTGCGACTTGTTGGTGTGTGGCATCTGTCTGGAGGAAAACTCTGGCTTGGTCCACTAGGGCTTGATTTTGTCTGGAGTGGCCCCACATTTTCATCTTCCCCTACCAGGAGAGGGCAGAGGTGGTGTCGCACCCAGTAAATGCGTGGATGAAAAGTTCAAATCCAGGTGGTAGCTCCAATTCCCCTTGGTTGAATGAGTTGGTGGCGAATTGAACGCAACCCGCCTCACCTCTGCCACACTTCTGGAAGAATACGTTCGTTTTAGTGGATCCTAGACTGCAGAGGAGCACAAGCAAATCCACATCCTCTCCAAAGATGATGACGTGATCATTAGAGGTACTTTAGTGCAGAGTAGTCACGACGATATCGCGGTCTGCGTCTTCTTTTGATATTCTTGTCTCAATCCCCTCGAGAGCAAAAGCAGAACAGAGATGCTCAATGAGACGAAACTTGTTTTTGTCATTCGAGAGCATCTTGTCTTGGGGGACTGTGATGATGGTCGATGCGTCAAACACAATTTCCGCTGATGCTGCAGAATACCGTCGTGATGGCTCTGCAAATTTGGAGCTCTTTTGGGCGCCATCCTCAGGATACCCTTCGGAGACTACGCACACATTTCTCCCAAAGTGGTTAAATATGTAGTTTAAGTAGCTTGCTGTGATAGCCCGTACCTAATCATTCCGATGCCACACGACTTTATGGAGGAGGTATCCTCCATCGACGACAGCAAATGTTTTTGCCTGCACACTGACGTTTTCTGTGGCTTGAGTGAAGGCAGCGTAAAAAGATGATTTTGTGCCTTTACGCGTCCCTTTGTCGGAAATAGGGCCATTGGAAATGGAGCGAGCTCATATGTGAAGTGGGCCTTCAACTGAAGGTCTGTCTGTTTCATGATACACATGCGCTAGAAGATGGTGAGTGGTTCGACATAGACTCTCTTCTTGTGGATCTTGATAGAGGTGGTAGGCGTTACCAAAGAGAGGAATTTTTCTTTCCTAGAGAAACTAACATTCACAAACGTTTTTCCAATAATTCGGTTCACCCCTTTCAGTCCTTCTTCTCGGGCTGATAGATACGAGCTTATCTATCGATAGGAATGGTGGATGGTTATTGAACCAGGCTTTCAGTTTTTTTCACGTCAGAGGTATCTCGTGCAAATTTGCGTAGGTCGCATATCGACATGCTGTTCACTTGTTGTGGAGGAAATATCCCAATACCCTTCTACCTCTTCACATATATTCAGCATATATACCATCCCGCCCGTCCAACGCTATAGTACATGTAGAGATACCTCTGCCATGGGTTAGGCCACCCTGGCTCTTCATTGAACGCATAAATACCTGTACAATTGTCAAATCAGTCCACAGACCTGACCAAAATTTGTCGGATCTGCGGATGGTGAAGCATCCTTTCGTAAACAATTGATATTCGGTTGGGTCCATCCGGTCTTGGAGAGTGCTCATATCTTTTAAATATAAACGAGCACTTTTCGCATAGAAGAAGTGTCCAGACGAGTGATTGAATGGGAGCATTTGGCTGATTATTTGCAGGTGAAGGTTCCAATCCCTTTCGGCTTGAATCCAAAGTTTTGAGGTCGCGCCTTCTTCTTCAAGTTTTTTTAAGGGCGCTTTTGAATTTGGCAGTTACAATTTGTACATTTTCATTGTCTTCTGCAAACAGTATTTGTGACCTTTCAGTGCCAAGCAAGAGCCTCTCTGTTTCACGGGAGGTCATAGCTGCACTGAAAATAGGAATATGAATTATAAATTAGTTTGAAAAGTATAATTAATTAATTAAATTTTTAAAAATCCATGGCGTCCCCCCCCCCTCCCCCCCCACGGACCGCGGGGCCCTGGGCGGTTGCCCTCCTCGCCTTTTCGTAGATTCATAAGAAACACGTTTTGCGTGTTTAAATCTCACTTCATGCAACATAAGGTGGTTAGGTACATTTCTGGAAAAAAAAAATCTTATATGGGCTTTTTGAGATTTTTAGAGAACTACGAGCCATACAGACCCCGCTCTGCGCTTAATTTAAAGCTAATTAAATTGCATACAAAGTATATTCTACAAGTTCTACTCGTAGGATCAACGGTTTCGGCGCAGTTTCGGCCCAAAGAAGGTCTAAAACTAAAATGTTCAATTTTTGGAAAACCTGGCCTATTTTCAAAGTGCCGTAATTCAGTAACCAATTGACATACAGAGCTCCCGAAGGGGATAAATTGTCCCATATATAATGCTCTTAACGAACGTATAGAATAGCGTTCGACAAAGAATGCAGGGATTAAGAGATATAGAGCAGAATCTGAAACAAGTCCAAAAATTTCGCGGTTTTTGGTGTGTAAAACGTTTTCCACAACTATTTGAGAGTTGCAAACGTGGGAAAACATAGCCCTAATGGGTCCAAACAACATACTAAGAAATCAGAGATACATCAAGTTTTGCGAATTTAGCCCTTTTTTGTGTCACTTTTGACTGGCCTATAACTGAATAGTTGTTCTAAGAGTGCGCCGGAACGTCGATCCATTCTCCGTTGTAGCTGTATTGAGCTGGTAATAACATAACATGGAGATATGTTTCGTGCAGAGATACATTCCAGTCCGAAGTTGATTACAAGAGGAATGTGAAGTGCATACAT
The DNA here is from genome assembly GCA_946902985.2 of Meconema thalassinum. Taxonomy (NCBI): domain Eukaryota; kingdom Metazoa; phylum Arthropoda; class Insecta; order Orthoptera; family Tettigoniidae; genus Meconema; species Meconema thalassinum. The sequence goes on from OX336391.1 coordinate 330,152,315, forward strand.
AATACAATACACTGCAGCGTATTACCATTGCGCCCTCATATCTGTAGGCCAAGGTTCTAGTCTTGCTTGAGTAAAAACAGTGAATGTTTATTGAGACATATTCAGTGGGGGGTATTCAAAATACATGTATTAAAGTATGAACCCCGCAATGCCTAGGGTGGATTTTGCGTACAAGTGTTCTGACAGAAGCTTAATGCGAGTGGGTATACAGGCTGGAAAGTAAGTTATACACTGTTAATAGATGTTGGTTATTAGATTAGATAATAACAATAATCATAATAATAATAATAATATCGTATGGCCTCGGGTGCTGGGTGCAAGCTTTGTTATTTGCGCCCAGAGGGCAGCTAGCATGTCGAATTTTGTCGTTCCTTGGAGCGCTATGAATGCAGAGTAGGATAGGTATCTAAGCGCCTTGACACTACAGTATAGCGATTTCTAGTAGCTAGAGAAAGGAGGAACTTTGTGTTGGCGGAAAATCCCGAGATTATTTTTTCCGTTATGAAACACGGCCTACTGGATTAAAATGGGCTCCTTAACATGCCAAAAAAGTATGACATGCGTGCTCAGATATTTGTTGCCTTTCAAAAATCACTTACCATGGCCAGGAGCGAACCTGCAAGCTTGGGGTTAGTAGTCCGACACGATAACCACTCACCTACCGTGTCAACTATAACATTAGATTAGCATGCCACAGTTCTCCTCGTTGCGTAGTGGTTAGCATTCTTGGCTGTCACCGCGGTGGGCCGGATTCGATTCCCACATCTGCCAAGACATTCAATTCTGGTCTGAGAGCTGGAACGGGGTACACTCAGTCTCTTGAAACAAAACTGAGGACTGGCCAGTTCACTTCCTGCCTCAGCCAACCAGGAAGTAGTTTTCCGTGGTTTCTCTCACTTCTCTCCCTCTCTCTCTCTCTTAGTCGTTTACCCTCCAGGTTGGTGGAACCCACGGACTCAGCGAGGGAACTCACCACTACCGCCTCTACGGGCAGTGTCCTAGAGCTGGGAACATCTAATCGGAGTGGATACAACTGGTGAGGTGTGATTGGCACCTCAACCAGGCGGCCTCACCTGCAAAGCGAACAGGGGCCTCATGAGGGAAGGTAAGGGATGGTGAGGATGGATAGGCAAGAAAGAGGGAAGGAGGCGGCCGTGGCCATGAAGAAGGTACCATCTCGGCATTTGCCCGAAGACGAAGTAGGAAACCACGGAAAACCACTTCGAGGATGGCTGAGGTGGGAATCGAATCCCCTCTACTCATTTGGAACACCCGAGGCTGAGTAGACCCCGTTCCAGTCCTCATACCACTTTTCAAATTTCGTGGCAGAGCCGGGAATCGAACCCAGGACCTCCGGAGCGGCAGATAACCTTGCTGACCGCTACGCTACGGAGGCGACACTTCTCTCACTTCTACTTCAGGTAAATGCTGGCATGGTTCCTAACGCAAGGCCACGGCCACTTTCTAGCCAAATCCTATCTCAATTGCAAACAGACACACTAGAACCGACACCACAGTGACACAGGTTATCAAACAAATTCTATACACACCCAAGTATATGGGGTTTCATGACCACGATGTCGCAAAGCCCCTAAAGAATCAACAACAACAAGAACAGCGATCCTGTGATAGAGTATTTTAGGCGGAGAACGATTAGTTTTAACGCCATGAAGGTAATTTGTATGTATCATGCACATTGCTTGTTTTATATCATTCACCGAACGTTTAAGACACTCAAGATACACGTATAGGCCTAATACTTCATATTTTCATGGAGACAGGAAAAATAAGCAATTTTGTAATCTCATTTTGTTGTTGTTTTTATTTGACTTGAGTGTTTTGATATCTTCCTCTTTAAATACGAGAGTTTCTCGCTCAGCTGTGCGTGTATCGTAGTACGCTAGCTCCCTCGTGTTACAATCGCATGTTGACAAATACCGCGCCTCCGCTGTCTCTGGCGGCGCCACGCCAGGCATCCTGCGTGGGCGACATATCCACTTGCTGTTTGCGTGGGTGGACTCCTCTTTAAAGTGGAGCTACCTCTCCATGTACTGTAAAGTTTGCTCTTAATTTAGTCAGACTTAACTTCTTGATAATACTAACAGTTAATTATACACACGCTGTGATCACGGATAACCGAGAGTCCTAGCATAAGATGGGGAATTAAAGGCCAACCTTTACACATAACAAGTTACTGATCTCTTATTAAAGCATTAGAGTACAGTAAAATCAAAATTATAAATTGCTAAAACAATTATATTTCAATCTGGAATTACTGGAATAGTAATCGTTTTTTGACGAGATCCAATATTAGATCGGAATGCATTTTTGTTTTGTACTGGCCTAATTTGTTAGGAACATACTGTACAGCAGGCTTATGTGTGCACGGTGGTTGAATCAGTCCAATATCTGGGACATATTCTCTATCATTCCTCGATTACAAGAAGCGGATGACGATGCATTTTAATAGACTTTATGGGTTGTGCGTGTCAGGTTGTTTTAACAAACCTTGAAACTTGCCCAAAATCATCATTAAATAGCCTACCAGGTGAATGAGCTGCCCCTAATAATGTTTTATTATGAAGCCCAACTGGCGTTGCCATCAGGAAGGTTGATGTTTCTCTACCTGCATCCCGTATGGTACTAATGCACTGCGAGCATATCCCGTAAAAGATACTGAACACTATTATTTCCCCTCGTTGTGACTGCAGACTAATACGGGGAAATATAACAGTGTTCAGTATCGTTTGCAGGTTATGCTGGCTGTGCATTAGTACCATTTGGGATGCAGGTAGAGAAATATCAACCTTCCTGACAACACCGCTAGTTGGGCTGCAGTAAACAATATTATTAGGGGCAACTGATTCACCTGGTGTATAAAAGGCTAAAGTGTATGGTATATTGGCTTTCACGGCTAGTGAATTAAAACTCAGCATTTTTAGCCTACTTTCGATTTTTGCAAAAAATGAAAGTAGACTTATGAGATCTACACAGGGCGAAAAATTGTGTGTCTGTCTGTGTGTGTGTGTGTGTGTGTGTGTGTGTGTGAGTCTGTGTGTATGTGAGTGTGTGTTTCTGAATGTCTGACGCCCCCCCCCCCCCCCTATCATTTCAAACACGGTGAAACCGAATTGAACGAAATTTGGTACATAGGTAGAACTAGCAAAGGACACCTCAGTGTCATGTCTTATATCGCCGCCATCTTTACCAAAACTGAATGGCGGCCACTCAAACGTTCAAAACGTAAAGTCAAATAACGACTAACCAAATCATCCGATCTCTGCCAAATTTGGTAACAATATACCTTCATATAGGACGCGTCTTGTGACCAAAGTACAAGGTCATCCGCCGTACCATTTCAGGATGGCGGCCGTGCGAATTATGCAAACATTATAATCCATATCATGGGACCCACCAGCTCCGATTATCGAGCTGAGAATCGTTTTAACTGTTCTAAAGGAAGAGGCACGTTCGAAATTAAAAGTTTATTTTGTAATACTATAGTGCAGAAGTGATTAAAAAAACTGAGCCGTCTCAGTACAAGGCAAGATGGCAGCGGATATCTTGTGCCTGACTTATATTTCACTAATTTGAGTATTGCATGCAATATAGCGTACGGATACAAAATAAATAAACTTTGTATGAAATGCTTCATATATAAAGAATATACTCCACTGATGAAATCGTTTAGTGTAAATCATTAATTGCTAACACGTTCTATGTAACTCATTTAATATCGGTTGATGTCCGTTCGCACGTTTGGCTCCGTGGTAAAGCGTTAGCCTATCAATCTTATGGCTATGGTTCAAACCCTATCAGAGTTAGGTTTTTTTTGCTTGAATTTCTTTATATTTATTGTTTTGTAATGACTCAGATGGTTTAAAATTAATCGTTATATTGTGCATAGTACGATGGAAAATATATAATTAAAACAAAATTCGCCAGCAGATTTGCACGAGACATCTAGGAACAAAAAAGTGAATTATTATGGCGAACTGCCGGCCAACAGATTAACTTACAGATTTTATTGAAAAGTTTATGTTTATGGCCGCTAGAATGCACTCCCCTGTTCGATACTTCTCCATTAGATGTCACGACAGGTCTACAAGGGACTCCATTTATTAGTATACCATCGGCATTCTATGCGTATGGAATTTGAAGAATGATAAGATGATACTACGATACATTTTTACCTTTTATTTTAAAGGGTTTGTAACAGCCTATTGTGCGTTATTTGAAAAGGTTAATTGAAGTAAGGAACAAAACGATTTCACATAGTATCTGAACTCTAGCCGTTGGTGCTAGTTAAGGATATTAATTAATACTTTTATTGCAGCCAAATAGAGCCTCCGTGGCTTAGGCGGCAGCACGCCGGCCTCTCACCGCTGGGTCCGTGGTTCAAATCCCGGTCACTCCATGTGAGATCTGTGCTGGACAAAACGGAGGCAGACAGGTTTTTCTCCGGGTACTCCGGTTTTCCCTGTCAAAAATTTCATTCCAGCAACACTCTCCACTATCATTTCATTTCATCCGTCATTCATTTAATCATTGCCCCAGAGGAGTGCGACAGGCTTCGGCAGCCGGCACAGTTCATATCCTCGCCGCTAGATGGGGGCTTCATTCATTCCATTCCTGACCCGGTCGGAGACTGGAAGCAGGCTGTGGATTTTCATTGCAGCCAAATAGCAATCGAAAATATCCACATTGTTTATATACCCACGTCTCTGTAGGATCGTGGAAAGATTTGTTATTTCAATTAGGGTTGTGAAAGCCATGCACAACCAGACGTGTAAAGGCATGCCTCAACTGAAAGTTGGATGTTGCCCGCGTCAGGACGATTATGTAATAATAATAATAATAATAATAATAATAATAATAATAATTGATAGCAAAACAAGGGCGATTATAATTCAAACATTAACAGAAACTGATTCCAAAATTAAATTTCAGGGGGAAATCTCGGAGCTCTTTAAAATTCGGGCAGGAGTCAGACCGATTCTGTTTAACATTGTCCTGGAAAAAATAATGAGAACATGGAGGAATGCCTCGTAAGGAGGTGCCATGAGAGATGAAGGGATAGAAGGAATATGTTTAGGTACAAAGAAGCAGGTGTGAAAGTTGATTGCTTAGCGTTTGCGGATGATACGGCATTGCTAGCTGAAGATAAAGAAGAAATTAAATAATGCTTGAAAAATTACACGAAATTGCAGGTAAAACGGGACTTAGAATTTCGTATGAAAAAACAGAATACATGGAATACAAACATGATAACGAAAAGCACTTAGAAACAAAATATGGGAAGATCAAGAGGTCGGATAAGTTTAAATATCTTGGTGAATGGATCCAGCCTAATGGACTGGATAATGCAGCTAACAAAGGGAGGATCAGAAAGATGGAATTAGCCTTTAAATTAGTACAGACTAGGTACAACAAAAGAACAATATCTTACGGAGCGAAGATAAGACACTATACCACCAAGCCTAGGCATTGTTTAGTTCAGAATGTTTGATACTGAACAAGAAAGGTGAATTAGAGGAACTGGAGAAAAAAGAAAGAAAAATCTTGAGGAAGATCTTAGGACCCAAAAATAGAAATGATGGTACATGACGAAACAAAGATCTTCACGGACAAGCCGAAAAAATCAAAGATACCAAACGGAAGAGAAGATTGAAGTTCTATGGACACCTTACGAGAATGAGCGATAGTCGACTAACGAAGAAGATATTTAATTACATCACCAAGATAAAAGCGACTACAAAATGGATAGATGAAATAAGAAATGATATGGCGGAAATTGGGGTCAGTCCAAATGAGATCCGGAATAGAGAGGTGTTTCGAGGTAGGATTGATGCATTCAAGGGATTCCAGGAAAAGCAAAGGAGAAGAGCCAAGAACATCTGGTCGGAAGAAAGGAAGAGAATCCACAGTGAAAGGATGAAGAGTTTCTGGGAGCGGAAAAAAGGACTAATCAGCAAGTCAATTGTTTCCCGTGGTCCAAAGTAGGCCAAAATCGAACAAAGAATAATAATAATAATAATAATAATAATAATAATAATAATAATAATAATAATAATGTTATTGGTTTTACGTCCCTTTTAACTACTGTTGCATTTAGAGACGCCGGGGTGCCGGAATTTTGCCCCGAAGGGGATCTTTAACGTGCCAGTAAATCTACTAACACGGCTCCCTCGCATTTGTGCACCCTCAAATGCCAGCTGACTGCGCCAGGATACGAACCTGCAACATAGGGCCCAGCAAGCGAGAACGTTACTGCTGTGCCACGCAGCCAGTCCGGTCGATTGTGCCTCCAGATCCATAACATTCTTTAGATACTTCTTATCTTTCTTTCTTTCTTTCTTTCTTTCTTTCTTTCTTTCTTTCTTCAATGATGGTAGCAGTTGTTATCGAGGTTGCGGTGTTTGGTAGAGGTAAATAGTTTTTAAGGTCTGCAACCAAGAAATGATTCTATTATACTCTTCGATAAAAACAACGAGTTATAACTATACTCATACATTTAGGAGAAAGTAGGCTATATGTTCTTTACTGAACATCTTGTTTGATGTGTAACATCTTTCCACTTGGTTGCTGGACATTTTTGTGGGAGTGATTTTGAAAAATGGGACGGAAGTGGATCGGACGGAAGTGTGTAAGACGCACTGCCAGCTATATCGCAGCTGGCAGTGGTACCATGTGGAATGTATATAACTTACGGATTACTTCAAGGTAATTCTACAATGAATCATCATCACGTTGTCGTTCATTGGTGTAAAAATATTCATTAAATCATATTTGCTGAAAACATTATGATTTAATAAGAGTCTGTTTTTCAATCTCTGAATAAAAGTAATGGGGATCCACTCGCCGAGTAACGTTCCCCAACACTTTCATACTGAACGGTAAACGTTCATGCGAACTCTGGTGTCAACTCATTGAAACACAAACCAAATGTCTTCGTATCAGTATTTAAATGATGATATGCTTTTACATGAAACATTGTAACTAGTCGGCAAAGCCGGTATTATGTTTCTGCACAATGGCTATTCAGATATTAACCCACATTGCGGTAATGCAGTGATCAATATAATGTATATCGATGATTTTATACGGGAAATGGGCTAGCCTTTCATAGACCACTACAGGAATTACCTTTACTGTTAAGTAGGCGTATTCATAACTAATTTAAAACTCAATTCCACGCAGGACCATTATCGAAAAAAAGCAAAATATTAATGCAGCATAAAAAATACTTCCATTTTATTACCGGCACGTGAAAATGAGTACCTATCTTGCACTCTAAATATCTGTGGTTGTAATGGCTACGTGAGTAACATCTTGGTCTGCGACTTATGAGGTCTCAGGTTCGAACCCCAGTCCCGGCAATTATTTTTGCTACCGGATTATCGATTTAAACGATATATATCATAACATTATGCGTCATTTTAATAGAATCTATATGAAATTACGATTTATCTAATTTTAATTACAATGGTTTGCACCATGCAGGAGTTGGGAAATTTGATTGTATTGAACATTATTTCCAGTAGTCTATCGATAGGTAGAGACTATGGTTTCATTCCTCCTCTTAATTTACTACATAATATGTGATGTTTGTTCAAGCAAGTGTGACAGTAGCATATCTCCAATTCAATCTATACAGTATGAAAACGGAGCGTAAATTAACATTTTAAGAATGTCCAAGCTGTGTAGTATACGAGTAGGATAACATGTCAGATGACTTCACATACATTTTATGTCAATTTCATAGTAGGATAACATGTCAGATGTTACACATCATATGCGACTACTGTAAGGCTCGTAACTTTTTCTAGGTTTATGCCGTGTCTTTTGTGGGGTTTTGTCTAGGAACACCAAGCTGGCTCATCAGCGGGCTCTTGCTGTCCATGCTTGGACTCCTCAGGGGTAGTGAACTGCGCTACCCTTTCTTCTTCTTCTTCTTCTTGTTTCCCGCTGGTGCAGGGTCCACTGTTCTGATATTGGCTCGCCATTTTGCACGATGTTGTGCATCTTATGGTCTTAAGTGGAAGTTCTTCAGATCAGCATTTACTGTGTCATGCCAGCGCTGCCTTGGTCGTCCACGTAGACGTTGCCCATTAATTTCAAAGGAGGATGTGAAATAGGTAACTGTTCCAGGTGCGACACGTTAGACGTGACCATACTATTGGAGCCGCTTTACCCGTGTCGTCTCAGTGATCGGTGCGACACACATTTGCTGGCGAACGGTTTCGTTCTTGACAAGATGCATGCGAGTGATGGCCATCGACCAGGAACATACGCATTTCGCTACCTTAAAAGGCTTATATGTGAATAATTATTATTCGGATGTAGTAAATCGAACTAGAGCAGCTGCCAACCGTTTGTACACTATATCTAGCGCTCAGCATTAAAGGGACACTGCAAAACCAGTCAAGTTAACTACTAAAAGTCACATTTTCGCTCTACCAGATATGGATTTATCAATTAATAAATTAACTAGCTGTTACCCGCGGCTTCGCCCGCAATAACATTTGCAATCCCCTTATAACATTAGTTATATAGATTTTTCCCGTAGTGGAAGATAATGACGGCAACATGGAGCGTTGACATTGAAAATCGGGTGCAATATACGACGGGGAGCTTTGATTTAAGGCAGGTCCCCTAGCCTACTGCCATGTCTATCGAGAGTGTTTTTAACGCCTAAGCACTTCTCGGTAAACTACATTCCTGGTCTTTCTCTCAGGCTGCAGAATGTTACTGGCTTTTACTGTATATCTAATTCCTGTGTATTATAATTAATATTGTAGTGATAGAAGCCATTTTCCAGTGCTTCCTAGTGCTAGGCTATTATAGAAAGCTGCTCAGTCAGTCAACACAAATTGTGGCCAATTACATTAGGTGGGGAAACAAGTATTTAAACACACTAACCTGAAATAAATATTACATGAAATATTCATTACTAAATTACACGTTTTTATATATCTCCCCAACTCTTTGTGCATAAAGCGTGGTATTTGTGATAAATATATCATGTGAAATTTGTTTATGGTTAGGGTGTATAAATACTTGTTTACCACCTACTGCAATTGGGCACTATTTGTGTTGACTGACTGGAAAGCTTTCTATAATATTTAAATAATTATGACTATTTTTATTTCTCTATGTTCGGTGGAAATAAAACAGGTAGTTCCCTGATGAATTAAACAGTCTATTTTCATATATTTTACTGTTTTTTCCTTTTGAAACCTCCTCCGTCTATTAAACATGTTGTCCATGTGATGTATTTGCTGCACTACCTGCATTGTGATAAGAAGTAAAATAAGCACAATAATTCCAAACCTTCAAACGTTGTAGTCGTTTCAGACAGTAAAAATAGAAGTAATGTCTTATATTTTACGAAATTAAACTGGTCCTGTGTCGCCTCCGTAGCGTAGCGGTCAGCATGGTTAGCTGCCGCCCCGGAGGTCCTGGGTTCGATTCCCGGCTCTGCCACGAAATTTGAAAAGTGGTACGAGGACTGGAACGGGGTCTACTCAACCTCGGGTGGCCCAAATGAGTAGAGGGGGTTCGATTCCCCCTCAGCCATCCTCGAAGTGGTTTTCCGTGTTTTCCCACTTCGTCTTCGGGCAAATGCCGGGATGGTACCTTCTTCAAGGCCACGGCCGCCTCCTTCCCTCTTCCTTGTCTATCCATCCTAACCATCCCTTACCTTCCCTCAAGAGGCCCCTCTTTGGTTTGCAGGTGAGGCCGCCTGGGCGAGGTGCAAATCCCACCTCTCCAGTTGTATCCCTTCCGATTCGATGTTCCCAGCTCTAAGACACTGCCCGTAGAGGCGGTAGTGGTGAGTTCACTCGCTGAGTCCATGGGTTCCACCAATCTGGAGGGTAAACGACAAAAAAAATAATAATAAACTGGTCCTACTATGGTGTTAGTGGATTATCTGTCTTGCAACAAAGCTTTCATCGCTCCTCATGACAACTAACATCAACACACCTCCGGCACTGGAAAATTGTGCTTGTCTACAATACATGAATGAAACACTAATGAATTGTATTTATGGTGTTGGCTCATCAACTTACCAAAAAGAACGATAAAAGAGAACATCACTAAGTTTTTCAGAAATGTGTTTCAAAAAGAATATACGTATTTCGCATGCATATATTTATTAAACTTTAAGACATACGAATATGCAATTTTACACACATATTTACGAACCTCTCAAGTTTAGATTACAGATGTTCAATAATGTCCTCCAACAGCGACACGAACAATATCACACCGATACTCAAATTCCTCCCATACTCGGGCAAGCATATTCTTCGTCAGTACGGATCCGGTTCTTCAACTCTTCCAGGTTCTGTGGGAGTGGTGGTACATAAACAGATGACTCTATACTAAGCTCTAAATACAGATTACCTGGGACACGTTGGACTGCTCTCGGGTGATTAGATCGATAGTAAAGTAATTTTAAGTCTTTGAAATTTACTTGGCTCCGATGCTGGGTTATTCTTTTATCACCTGTTCAGGACACGAAAAATAAAGACGTGATTATAAAATTTTGCACAGCCGCTATCTGTAAGTTCTCAAATACATAGAATTAAATTATAAACTTGCATATTAAGACTTGTATAATGATTACTGCCAAGAGTGTTACTGCATTCGGATGATTAAGTCGCAAGGAAAACCCATATAAACATTTAAAATTTGCATCATCACCAAGTTTGTTTTCTGCTCATCAGATTATTGAAAGTACCGTTGGTGAACTCTTTTTCATGGTCATAATCAACAAACAAAACTTGATTGCTGTAATAGATTTGTAAACATTAAAATCGGTGAGATATATTGCATGGCCGCCATGTTGAAATGTTTTAGATTTTGGCCATGTACTAGTAGATAATTATTGCGTTGGTGCATTATACAAATGTTCACTTCAATCGCTTTATTGGACACAAGAAATAAAGTCTCTATTTTAAAATCCGAACAGCCGCTATCTTGAGTTTTTGAATTAAATTAGATTTCGGTATATTAACGATTGTATAACGATTTACCGTGCCAAGTTTCACTGCACTAGAATGATAAAATGGAGAGAAAAGCCCAATTGAATATTTGAAATTTTCTTGGCCACCATCTTTGTATTGTATTCAGTATATAAACGTTACATAGGTGAAATTTTATTAGTAGCCTCTATCACCGAACAAAATGTCAGCTTGATACCAGTAATAATTTCAGAGATATTGAATACTGGAGAAATATTTTGCGCAGCCGCCATGTTGTATTGGTGAAACATATTAACATTTGAAAGGCGCGATCGAGGTTGGAGGAAATAGTAGTAAGTCCTTACTGGTCACACACGGACAAAAAGTAATCTCATAAGCTCATGATAAAAAATAGGCTAAAAAGAGACCTGTTGTCGAAAATCTGTTTTTTTTCTGCAGTATTTGTTATCAGTTGTTTTCAAACATTTATGCTGAAATCATAAACTCAAGTACACATTTTACAACAAGAGGTCCCTTTAGGTTTGTGCCCCACATACAGAGAATATCTGATAGCAAATGTGGTTGGTTGGTTCCTCAGTTTAAGGGCTGCGACAACGTGGTCATGTAGCCCCGTGTACTGTGGGTGTGTGTAGAATCTGTCTGATAACCGGTGATGACTGTATTAGTGTGTGTTATCTGTTTTTTAATTCAAGTAAGGACTGCAGACTTTGAATATTTCAAATAGTTCCTACTTTTGCCGACAAACGCCACCGTCAACGAATACTAGTTCAGAACTTGGTTACTAGACGCCACCGCAGTCGGCTCCTGGCGACGAACGTAGAAACCTAAGAGCGTTGTTTACATTCTTAACCTATATCATTTAGCTTCATAAAGGTGTAATTAGTGTTCTTTAACATGCCTTAAATTTATGACATGGGACAACCGGCTTTACTTCCCCTCCGAAAATTGCAAATTTGAATTCACCTACTGTATGTATCTTATGACGTCGCCCGTATTGAAAGGACTCCAGGGCCGCATGCGACCTGTGGTCTGCTACTTTTGTATCCTTGTCGTGGACGGTGGAACGAGCCCCTCAACTATTGGTTCTCCCTGAACCACTCGTCTCCCTGATTGGTGTGTGTAATGCCAACCCAAGGGTGCACTGCAAGGTAGCCGCAGCCACAAACAGCTGGAATGATCCTCCATTAATCACTTCGATAAGTTACGGTAATTATAAAATAACGAGCCGTGGTGACGTAATTGGAGCAGTCAACACCTTGTCCGGAAGTGCTACGTGTAATTAAAATGTTCCACCTCAATAAGCTTGACTAGCTAGTGTAGCTGCTATCCCTTGGAGTAATCCGGCGCGCATCATTAAGAGGACAATGCGATACCAAGTAACGTTTCTACATAAAAGGCACATTTCATGTTCTTTCAGGACGCAACTCTATGTTTACTTCTTTGCAACTATGTTGAGAAAATGATCAATGCAAGATGGACAAGACAAATTATTTTTAGACACATTTACACTTATTTAATCAGCAAACAAAACACTTGGCATTAACAACAACAAATTCTACTGTGATCGGTCTCCCATTAAAGACAAAATATTCCAGCCAATAGACCAGTTAAATCAGTATGATAACAGCAGTGCTAACGCATGGCTTGCTACACTCCTAGACACATTTTGTTACGGGAATCAGGGTTTACATACTAAATCACAACACAACTGGTGTCGTCCGTTGGTAAACACTAAATTTATTACTACTACTGCACACAATTATGTACACAGTAGGCAACCAAATCCACAGAACTCTCCTTTAGGGCCAGATGGCCTCACTGTTCCGCCCCTTAAAACTCCAATAAATATATAAATAACCGTTATCCTCTGTATGGTGATGCTCCACCGCGAAGTTTCTATCAGAGTACCTCTACGTACAGACCGGCTCTTACATTTCTCATGAGGGAGGGAGACAGCGTTGCCGGTGCTGTACCGCGAAATATAAAACAACTTGTGGACTACATAAAATATTTCACATGTTTTTAAATGAATTCTGTCTAACCACAGACCATATTACTAATGCAATATACTTACACACAGTTAACCGGTATGTGTGCACACAAAAGACAGTCCATCAACAAACCTGCACTAACACACAGTGCAACTGGACTACAGAAGGGAGCCTTGGCAACATCGAGCTAACCGGCTTACCGGAAAGACCGCTGGCTGTCCGCGTGACAACATTCTTCATGGTAGGAAGCGTCTCCGCCAATATAGGCGGAATTCCACTGCGATTGATGAATTTAGGTTTTGTAAAAATGTCGGAATAACAAAATAATGCATGCAATTGCAAATGGGATGTGGGACTTCTACGTTACATAGTAATGATCATAATATTGTTAATGATCGTGTTGCCTTCGGAGAAGGTGTCTAGTTGACACCCGTTGGCGACCTGCGCCTCGTAATGAGGATGAAGTGATGATGAAGACGTCACATATACCCAGTCCCCGAGCCACGGGAATTAACCGAAGGAGATTACAATCTCTGATGGCTCGCCCGGGATCGAACCCGGGGCACTTCGGGCCGAAGCCTAGCACGCTAACCATTTAGCCACGAAACCAGACACGTTACATAGTGAAGACGCTAGAAAGGAATTACAATGATGACAAGTATCAAGGTTGTATTAACAGCTTCTCACTACCGGAGGTTGGCTATACTGTTCTCTTTACCCCTCTTCTCCCACCATCGCCAAACGTCAGAGCCGTACACTCAGCGGCTGGGCTGTAGTCCTCGTTTCAATCCACGCGCCACGTCGAACCCAGAGCCTTTAGTGCTTTCCCACTGCTACGCTCACACAACGCTCCGTTGGCGTAAACACTCAAACAAGCGTGTTGCTTCACTCTCAGTTCCGCTGCACACACCGTAATGGACTCTCGCTTGTCACAGCTGACAGTCACCACTCGCAGTCGACTCACAAACTAAACTCTCCGGCCCTCGCTTTGCTGGTCTTTAAGTACCTGCTACCGGGACATCTCGTAGCGTCTCAGACGTATTCGTTGATGTTACTGTCCGTCGAACTATCCGGAAGCTTGATTTTACTCAGCCATTTCTAGAAATAGAATAATCGGTGCGTCAATTACTTTGCGTGAATATGCCTTTGCTTGGTGATTGCATCCCCTCGGTCAGCAAGAGGAGCGTAGCCCAGGAAGCTCTGTCCTTTGTCAGCCAGTCCAGTGGATCCTTGGCTACATTTAACAGTAAGAAAGGTTTTAACCTTCCATATAATAGAATTACAGAAGAATGTAAATTCGCTGTATTATGATTTTGATAATTAAAGATAGATCGATTTTCCATTAGAGTTGTTTGATGTTGTTAATTTGTTTTAAAGGTTTAGGAGGTTTTGAGTATTAGCCCCGTGTACTAGGGTCTGTGTTTAAATTGTCTGATAACCTGTGTTTCCTTTGTGGCTATAGTAGTATGTGTGCCACTGTAATTATTAGGTCAGGAAGGGGGAAGGTGTCTAGGACTTGGAATAAGGTACTACATCGGCATTTGCCAGGAGGGAGTATGGAGAACATGGAAATCCCCGGGGAAAACCACACTCGGTGCTGGAATTCGTCTCTGATCTCTGGACTTTTCGCAAGTCCCCATCGCGGTCATGCGGAGTGATTTACAAAACTATCTCTTGGGAATCGAACTCACGTTCAACTCAAGTTATACTCACGAATCTCAATGGACCCAATTACAGCCCGCAGACTACAAAATTAAATAGCATAAACCTAACCTATAGGTATTAACCGACAGTAGAGGCTACGCGGGCTAAAGCGCTGCGTTAGGTCAAGGGGCCAAGCTCTCTGCTGACTCGGTAGACGCGTGGGTTCGAGCCCCACCGTCGGCTGTCCTTGAAATGGTTTTCCGTGGTTTCCCATTTTCAACACCAGGCAAATGCTGGGACAGTACCTTCTGACAGGCCACGGCCGCTTCCTTCCACATCCTTGCCCAGTTTCATTCATCTTCATCCATTCCATCTCTCATCCCGACGCGCAGATCGCCCACGGGCGTCGACTAGAAAGACCTGCACTCGGCCTCTCAGGAGGCTACACGACAAAAAAAAACTATAGGTATGAAAATGGTAATTATCCACCTTAATCAATTCCATGCCTTCTCCTAATTATTCCCGTTTTTAACAGGGTCGTGGATGAGATGCGGTGAAAGCTAATGTGGCGGATGGTTTTTACGGCCAGATTTCCTTCCTGACGCCAACCTCAGAAGAGGAGTTAATGAGAGATGAAATGAATGAAGATTAATGAAACTAGGTAAGGCTGTGGAAAGAAGTGGCCGTGGCCTGTCAGAAGGTTCCATCCCAGCATTTACCTGGAGTTAAAATGGGGAAACCACGGAAGACCATTTCAAGGACGGCCGACGGTGAAGTTCGAACCCACGTCTACCGAGTCCACAGACAGCTTGGCACCATGGCCTAGAGCAACCGTTGTGGGTACTTTAATCAATATATTTATCAAACTGAACTGCACCTAGTACATGCTTTACTAAACAATGTAGTCGTCATCATCTATAAATCAATACAAATTGTTAGCATTATGTAAGTTTGATGGGCGAGTGGTTATCATGTCGGATTACTAACCCAAAGCTTGCAGGTTCGCTCCTGGCCGTGGTAAGTGATTTCTGAAAGGCGGCAAAAATGACGACACGCATGTCATACGATGTTGCCATGTTAAAGGACCCATGTGAATTCAGTAGGCCGTGTTTATAATGGCAAAATTAATCACGGGATTTTCCGCCAACACAAAGTTCCTCATTTCTCAACTAGAAAGTGCTTAGATAGTTAGTTATTGTTGTTTTAAGGGGCGGAACTACGATGTCATCTGCTCCTAGCACCTAGATATCTAACCTCCTTGTCTTTCATAGTGATTCAAGGAACAGCGCAATTTGACATGCAAACTGCCCTCTGGGTGCAAATAACAAAGCTTGCACCCGGCACCCGAGGCCATACGATATTATTATTATTATTATTATTATTACTACATTGTTTAGTTAAAACTTGTACTAGGTAGCCTACTTTTTAGTTCCCCCAGGGGTTCACATCTAGTGGGACGTGGGTTGGCGACCGCGGGACCCCAGCTGAGTCCGGCATTGCTTCCACTTACATGTGCCGGGCTCCTCTCCGTCTTCTTTCCTGTCGACCTCATTTGGTCAACTCTTGTTCTCTTCCGACCCCGACGTTATTAGGGTATCCGAGACCTAGGGAGTCTCTTCCTTTCCCGCCTTAATTGGCCCTTGTCTTATCTTTTCTGTTACCCTCGCTTCTGCGAGGGGTCAGCTTGTTAGCCTATTTTCAATTTTGAAAAAATAGGTTCATGAGATCACCTTTTGTCCGTGTGTGTGTGCGAGTGTGTGTGTGTGTGTGTCCCCCTAATAAAATCTAAACGGCTGGAGCGATTTCAATGAAACTCGGTAAGTTCATAGCGCTATTCCCGGCGACCTCGACCGTGCCCGTCAAATCTTGTTACGTCTCACCAATCCAACATGGCGGCTGTGCGAAATATTTCACTGACATTCTATATCTCCGAAACTATTACAGATATCACCCTGCAATTTTGTACGGTGATAAAGGGTACTGATACAAGTTTACCTATGTATATTTCATAAACCTGTCAAGTACAAAACGAACATGGCGACCAAGCGAATTTGAAATATTTTAATAGACTTTTCTCGTGATTTTACTCTCTGAGCGCCGTGAAATGTGGTACAGTAAATGGTTTTGCAGTTTATAATGCACTGCCATCTAATTTAATTCAATTGTTCACATAACCTCAAGATGGCGGCTGTGCGAAATTTTAAAATTAAGTTTTTATTTCTTTTGTCGTAATGATGCGATCGAAGTGAAAGTTTGAATAATGAACCTAGGCAATAATTGTCCTTGAATGGTACATAACTCTATGGCCTATACATATAACAATCCTAAATGGTGAGCTTCCGAACTATTTAGACGGTTCTCAATATCTATGAATCTTTCACAGCAACCAAACTGAATTTTTTAATGTTCATAGAGACTATGAAAATATGTTCACCTATAGGACTTTCAGTAACCTGGTGAGCACAAATCCAACATGGCGGCGACGCGAAGTATGAATATTTAAATGGACGTTTCTCGCGAATTAACTATCCGAGTGCCGTGAAACGTTGCACGTTAAATGCTTATACAAATGTTGATCCAATGGCATCTAATTTATTTCAATTGTTTGCATAATCACAAGATGGCTGCTGTGCGTAATTTTAAAATCTCGTTTTTACTTCTTGTGTTCTAATCATGCGATTGCAGTTTGTATACCACACGTACACAATAATCTTAATATAATAGTACAAAAATAAAAATCCAACCTGGTGACCATCTGAAATATTTAGACGGTTCTCAATATCTACGAATCTGTTACAGCAATTAAACTGAAATTTTGTATGTAGATAGAGGCAATTAACATGAATAGGATATATGAAAATAGGCTTTATAGTTCTTCACGGAACTACTTGTTTTTCTTTTCCTGTTACCTCCTGCCTTCTGCTCAAGGCCCTCAAGGAGGCAGAGTGTATGTAGCCCAACCACTTCTGGTGCACCCTAGATATTGCTACACCCTCAGGGGCTCACGGCTGGTGAGTTCGGGAGTTGGTGACACCGAGGGATTCCTGAGCTGGGTCCGTTTCTCCCCCTTTTATCCATTACCTGTGGGGTGGACCCTCTCCTCTTTCACTTTCCTATCTGCCTTTTATGGCTCTCCTTCCTTCCAAGTCCCTCAATCCGCATTTTTCGAGGGTTGAGGGGATTTCATTTCCTCCTGTCTTTTATTTGCCTTATTCTCCTTTTGTTTTCCATTTCTTCTTCTAGTATATAAGTTAGTAGTTAGTTTTAGTTATAGTTTACTTTTCATTTCATTATCATCTTCAAGATCACCCAAACCATTAGGGGCCGATAACCTACATGTTAGGCCCCTTAAAACAACAATTATCATCATCATCACATTTGATGTGTAACATCTTTCCGCTCGGTTGCTGGATAGATTTGTGGGGGTGATTTTGAAAATTGGGGACGGAAGTGGATCGGAACGATCGAGCTGACAGTGGTGGATCAAACGGAAGTGTACTAGCTGGCAGTGTTGGACAACGGAAGTATGGACTGCCCGCTCGATCGATCAAACGGAAGTGTACTAGCTGGCAGTGGTGGACAACGGAAGTATGAACTGCCCGCTCGATCGATCGATTGGAAGTGTGCCCTAGCTGGGAGTGGTGGATCGAACGGAAGTATAAGACGCACTGCCAACTCGATCGATCGATCCAGCTGGCACTGGTAAGAGAAATAATCAGCGCGCGGTGTCGAAAATTGATACCATGACGCACTCTCGGCCATGTGGAATGTATATGACATACTGAACGGAAAACGCACATGCGAACTCTGGTGTCAAGTGATTTCCTGTAATCAAATTACATGGTACATGTTCGAAGTCTTCGTATCAGTATTTAAATGGTAAAATGCCTTAATATCAAACATTGTAAGTAGTCGGCATTGCATTGGCATAATGCATTTTAAACTCAATGTCACTAAGGAAAATTATCGAAACAAGCAAAATATAAATGAAACTTAATTCCGTAATGCAGTATTATTGGAACGCGTAAATAAGTCACCATCTTGTGCGCTTTATTTGCGTAGTCGAAATAGCCGTGGGGTTATTGCGTATGACTGTGAATCTAGAGATCTTGGGTTCGAATCCTGGGTGGGGTAGATATTTTTGCTACCAGATTATCATTTTAAACGATATTTATCAATATGACTCATTTTAACAGAATCCATATGAAATTACTTGTTGGTCTGTGAATCAAGAGGACCTGTTTATAAGGAATTTAAGGTTATGAGCGGTGTCGTGTCTGTTAATCTAGTTGATCCATATCGTATTCTTTATTTAGGCTAGTGCTGGTGGAAGCTACAAATCATCTAATAAAATGAGTTCCGTATTATAAACTACAATATCTCTAAATCACTCCTTTTTACAATAGATTAATATTTGTGCCAATAATACTATAAAATACCGGTGTATCAACAATTTCACGTAAGGTTTCTTCTATGTCAGATGTTACACATCATATGCGACTACTGTAAGGCTCGTAATTTTTTTTAGTTTTATAAATGAAGTGATTAAGGTGGGTAATTTTCATTTAATACCTGTAGATTATAGGTTTATGAGATTTACAAATCAACACGGAACTAATATATGACTAACTTCATATCCATGTAAAGTTGCAGTAAATATGTTGGCAGTCGAGAGACCAGGGGTAAGAGCCAACAACTCACTCCACGATGCTGTCTAACTGCTTTCTGCTTGCTGCAATTTAGAATGCGGAGAGATAGTTACTACTATTTATCATCTTTGAATTACGTTATTTGCAGTTGCAGTTCAAAGAGATGCTTCGTATACTTTTAACATTTTAGGTACGGTATCAAAGATTACATCTCAATTCTCCTGCAAGATTCTCGTTAAAGATTATATTTCTGGCTCGAGGCAGACTGGTTTATTCTAAATATAATGGAAACTTTTTATCTTTTAATGCAGTTTCTGAATAACATTTTAATGTAGTGGCACTGGCAGATGAAACTTGAGTGTTGCAATAAAGAAAACTCTTCTGGTTAGCAGCGCAACACGCATAGAGCGCAAGAGATCCAATGATAGCATCCTTGTAAAACTTTTCTATTAAGAATTCGGAAATTAAACCTTTACTTTAAATTTCCTTGAATAAATAATTTGTGTTAGTTCCCTTCTTCCCTTACCTATGAGGCGAATCCTCCACCCTCTCCCATTCCTATCTGCCTTTCATGGCTCTACTATATCCTAGTTCCTCAGTTCTCATTCTTAGAGTGTTCCGTTAGTTAGTTATTTTGGTTGTAAGGGGCAGAATTACGAGGTCATCTGCCCCATTCGAGGGTTGAGGGCATTTCTTTTACCTGTCTGTTTTTCCCCTCTTCCCTTACTTTTTTCCCATTTCTTCGTCAAGTAAGTAAGTAAGTAAGTAAGTTGATAAGTTCGTAGTTAGTTTTAGTTGTAGGTTTCATGTCAATATATTCCATGTTCACTGTCACCCACACCTTTAGGGACTGAAAACCTCGATGTTAGTTCCCTTAAAACAACATTTATCATCATAATCTCAGGAGAGAAGGATTTAACTCTACCGAATTTTCGTTGTTTCTCATTGTCAATTACATGCAAATGGTGGGATGGTAGATTCAAATAGGTCACGACCGCCATCTCCCTAGCCAGGTGCATTCATCTTTATTTATATCCTGGTATATCAATTTTTAGCCTACTTTTCTCATTTTGCAAAAATGAGGAAAAGTAGACTTATGAGATCGATCCGGGAAAATGTGTGTGTGTCTGTCTGTCTGTCTGTCTGCCTGCCTGTCCTTCTGTCTGTTTTCTGTCTGTGTGTCTCCCCCTATCAACTCCTAAACGGCTGCAGCTATCGAAACCATTTTTTTAAGTAAAGATCTATACCTGAATATCTCACGGCCATATTTGAAATTGCCGTCAGTACAACAACTGCTGAAAAATCACAATTGAAATTTGAGCTTTATGTTGGATATCACAGAAGTTATGCATGCAAACTATTCCAAAATTAGCACACATATAGATAATAACAATCCAAATTTATTTCCTGAAGTCCATATATGCCAGTGTTGCCAACATGATTCTAAGCCTGCCAATTAGTCCAATTTCCAAATGCATGTAACTTCTATACTATTGATTGGATTTCAACCAAATTTAGTATATACTATGTGTAC
Organism: Meconema thalassinum; assembly: GCA_946902985.2. Classification (NCBI taxonomy): domain Eukaryota; kingdom Metazoa; phylum Arthropoda; class Insecta; order Orthoptera; family Tettigoniidae; genus Meconema; species Meconema thalassinum. Next base: position 330,173,124 of record OX336391.1, read on the forward strand.
TACAACAGATATGACTGTGCCTATTCTAAAGAGCCACGAGGGCTGCCATCTGTTAATGAATGCTCTCTCTATGTTTTAACCCAAATATCAATATATCAGAAGGTATGCAAGCCAACAGCTCTAAACTTTGTACACGTATAATACCTGACATTCTACCACAGTTTGGTGTAACTTACATATATCAGTGCTGCTAACCCGATTCTAAGCCTGCTGATAGGTCCAATTTTAAATGCATATATCTTCTATATTAACAACTGGATTTCAACCAAATTTCGTATGTGCTATGTGTACCATAACAGTTATGACTATGCGTATTCGTAAGAACCAGCAGGTCTGACAACTATTAATAAATGCTCCCTCTATTGGTTTAATATTAATATCAATCAGAAAGTATGCAAGCCAACAGCTCTAAACTTTGCACACGTATAGTACCTGACATTCTAGATAAATTTGGAGTAACTAATACTGTATACCTCAGTGCTGCCAACATGATTCTAAGCATTCTGATAAGTTCAATTTTTAATTACATGTATCTTCTATATTATCAAATGGATTTTATCCAAAATTGCCACTAAAATAGATCGTAATATTTCAGATTAATCTTGAGCATCACATACATGACATTGTTCCCAACATGATTTTACGCGCACTGATAAATCCAATATCAAACAGCATGTAACCTCCATACCATCCATTACACTTCAACCAAATTTTGTACGTGCATTCTATACATTAAGAGATGGAACTAAGAATATATTCATAGTCACCAGGGCTGCCAACTGTAGTAAGTTACTCCATTTCCACTGTATTTAAAACTACTGTACATAGAAATGTTAGTATTACCAACTTGATTTCGTCATTATTTTAGATAGGTCCATATAGATTTGCATGAATCTTAAATTTTAAGAAAGGTAGGCTATTTAGTTCGTCACTGAACTACTTGTTAAATTTTAATATTACGTATGACCGTCATCTAAAGCTACAGTAGCTACAGTACTATTGCTGTGATATGCTGAAGCAAATAAGCCCTAACCTGCTGTAAACTAATATGTGGGAATGACCGACAAGTACTGTGTTGTGATGATTGTAAAAAGCTGACATACGAAACAGAGTGTGTCTGCTTTTGAACGTCAAGCATAACTAACGAATACGAGAACTTTGTTCTTGTGGATCACGAGGTAAAAGTCACAACTAGTCAAAATGTAGCTCGTCCCACTTCTGAATCACAAAACAGTGTTCTTCTGTTCCCTTATTGCAGTCTCCAGCCCTCGTCTTGAATATTTTATTTCGACTTCACTTCCCAGTAATCTTAATTTCACAAGAGACACCCAGACAGATAGAATTCAAAGGACAAATGTACAGTTAAGGAAGACACTGATGAGACAGAATCACTTGCGGAATATTCATATCACGTCACATGATATTCACTGTGCAATTCCATTACATTAATAAAGCCACTTGGCTAACACGAAATAATTAAGAAGTACGTTCTGAGGTGGATAATCATTATTCACGCCTCCATTCTGTAGAAGTACAGGATAACTTGTTCGGAGAGATGGCGAAAATCACGATATTGGAGTGACACAGTTCCAAAATATATTATCATTCTCTCACTTGTACTCGTACATTTATTGTCATTTTAGAATGTTGCGGCTTTCAGTCCTTGGTCTCGGTTGCCAGTCTTTATGAGAAAATAATGTTCCTGCATTTGCAGTTATCATTGCGTTGCCACGTACTTCTCGTGCTATTATTTTCTGCCCAAATGAAGTACATTACACATCAGTTGTTACGTCCACCTACTCAACATAATCTCCGTGTAACTTTATGCACTTTTGCCATCGATGTGTCAGTCTCTCCAGCCAAGATCCAGCCGACTTCGTGGCTAGCCTTGTGACTGGTATAGAGACATGGCTCCATTACCATGAGCCACAAACGAAACAACAATCGATGCAAAGGAAGCATAGGGGCAGTCCACCGCCAATAAAATGTCGAACAGTGCCATCAGTTGGCAAGCGAATGGGACACAAAGGGCATCATCCTCATTGACTGGCTGGAATTGGGGACCACTATTAACAGTGTAGCATATGTGGCAACCCTTAAGTGTTTACGTCGTGCCATTCAAACTAAGTGGCCAGGAATGTGGGCTAAATGTGTGCTTCTGTAACATGACAATGCCCGCCCCCACACTAGCCGAGAGCCCACCGCTGCCATTGATCAAATGGGATTCACGGTGCTGCCAAATCCACCATACTCTCCCGACTTGGCACCTGTTCGGGAACATGAAGAAACCTCTGCGTGATCGCTCTCAAGGCTTGGGTACGCAGCAGTCCGAAATAATGGTTTCAGGAAGGTCTGGAGAGACTAACACATCGATGGCAGAAGTGCATAAAGTTACGAGGTGATTATGTTGAGAAGGTGGAAGTAACAACTGATGTGTAATGTACTTCATTTGGGTAGAAAAAAATGAAGTGTAAACAATATAGTATGCCCCTCTTATATCTCTTACGTCGTAAATGCTTAACATCAAGCTCGCTGTACTTCCACTCCCCTATTCCTATACAATAGTATTTTTTGGTCTTGTAGGTAATCTAACCTAACCCCTGCCAACCACATTCATACTGGAGTCGTGTTCGTGAAATTCAGAGTTTGAGGTGTTGCTGATTGATTTAGGGACTTTGCGACATTGTGGTTGGTTGGTTCCTAAGTTTAGGGGCTGCGACAACGCGGTCATGTAGCCCCGTGTGTGTGTAGAATCTGTCTGATAACCGGTGTTAATTGTGATGACTGTAGTATATTAGTGTGTGTTATCTGTTTTTAATTCAAGTAAGGACTGCAGACTATTGAATTTTTCAAATAGTTTCTACTTTTGCCGCCAGACGCCACCGTCAACGACTACTAGTTCAGAACTTAGCTACAAGACGCCACCGCAGTCGCTTCTTGGCAACGAACGTAGGAACCTAGGAGCGTTGTTTACATTCTTAACCTGTACAATTTAGCTTCACACAGGTGTAATTAGTGGAAGGTTCTTTAACATGCCATAAATCTATGACATGGGACCGCCAGCTTTACTTCCCCTCCGAAGGAAGGCATACTAAGGGATTTTCAACGCTCATAAAAATTCCGAACACTTCGGCCGGATTTGAACCCGCGATCTTGGGCATAGAAGCTCAGCATGCTACCAACTACGCCACCGAAGCCGCGCGACATTATGGTCTTGCAGCCCTGTGTAACCGGGTGTGTGTGCAATTAGTTTGATAACCTGTGTCATTGTAATGGCTGTATTAGTGTTTGTAATTGCAATTCAGATGAGGATTGGGAAGGAGGCGGCCGTGACCTTAATTTAGTAACCATCTTGGCATTCACCTGGTGGAAAAGTGAGAAACACTGAAATTCTACTTCCAGGATGACTGAGATGGGAATCGAACCCGCCTCTTCTCATTGTTACCTCACGAGGCTGAGTGTACCCCGTTCCAGTCCTGAGACTAGAATTAAATTTCTTGGTAGAGCCGGCAATTGAACTCGGGTTTCCGCAGCGACAACCAAGAGTGCTAGCTATAACGCAACGAGGTAGACTCAGAGTTTGAACAAGACATTCCGAATCTATCACGATTCACTTTCTTAGAATGCATGCTGTCAAAGTGTTAAGTGATATTGTTGATTATTTTAGGGTAGCCCAGTGTACTTCGGTATGTGTAGAATTTGTTTGATAACCTGTTTCACTGTGATGTCTGTACTGTTGTGTGTAATTGTTATTTAGGTGGGATTTGGGTAGGAAGCGGTTGTGGCCTTAACCTATTATACCCAATTCGACTGTGCTGGGGTCATTTCTTTCTGGTCACTGCTCACCAGATAGAGATGATACAAATAGACAATTTGGACAACGCCGTATATTTAAAGGTAATTTTCCAAGTACTGTTTGAGAGGTTGTTAAGTATACATGCGGGCCAACACAAAATTACTTTGACAGATGGTCGAATAGGGACTGTTCAAATTACTGCTGCTGATAGTGTAATCAAAACAGTCCGTATTCTAAATGTTCCCCCGGATGTCCCCATCAGTTCCATAATAAGTATCCTTAGCAAATATGGCAAAGTCACTGAGCATAAAAATGAAGAATGGTCGGAGCAATTCCCATTTCGGGTGCAGAATGGCATACGCGCAGTGCGCATGGACTTGAAGGAAGCCATCCCCTCATTCATTTCCATTGAAGGCAATCGTGCACAGATTGTTTACGATGGTGAAATGCGAACTTGCCTTGCGTGTAATTCAACAAACCATTTACGACCTCAGTGTCCCCTGCGACGAGCACGCGCCTTCGTCCAGCGTACGGTAGGACCTGATACTATTGAACCAGTAAATATCACCCTGCCGGTTATTGTGGACCCTTTAACCGTGAGTCACCCAACCCAAGCACGGGATCTGGAACACGTACCTCCATCATCTCCAGGACCTAAGCACTCTGTTGATCACTCGGACTTCCCAACACTTGATGAAAGCACACACAAACGTCGAAAACCGGCCAGTAAGGTTACCGATTTAACAGTCCCATCACCAGCAGGAAATACTGACGGGATTACAAGTATGGTCACAACAGCTGACGTAATTGCGACTGCGAGTCCTGAACTTCTGCAGGATAACCCCACACCGCATGTTCGGGATCAGCCCCCGACGGACCCACTGACTAATCTAACTGACTCTGCAAACATCCTTGCCACAGATCACGATATGGAGATTGAGATTGCTGGGAGTGGAACAGCTCGTACTGCTCACCGCCACGCGAAGGCTCCGGACCCTGGGAAGGCTACGTACCTACCCGCATCAGTTGCTACATCGAACAAGGAAGTCACTCATGTGAAACCCGCCACGCTTAGTCACCGAGACCCACGATTACCTACAAGACTGAGAAGTACTGAGAAATCCCTGGGTACTTCTAAACGCTGAACTACAATATTCGCTGCTGTTCCTTCGTTTTTAATACATGACGTCAGTATTACGGGCCAATATCGCATATAGAACATGTATTCCTCTCCTTTGTTTGTACATTTCGTTCTCTTTTTTCATAGCATGGCCAGTATTCTCACGACGTATGCTACTCTCAATGTCAATGGAGTGAAGAATGCCACCACACCGGCCCTGCTGTGTAGGTTCTTAAAAGAGTATGATATTGATATATTAATTATTTCTTCAGGAGGTCAATGAAAATCATTTTGGCTGCTTGTACAATTATGACCATGTTGTGAATGTGGGGGACAACGCCCGAGGCACCGCAATCGTATATAGAAAAGGGTTCAAAATTACCGATGTCATCATGGACCCATCGGGTAGAATTTTATCAGCTTCCTATAATAACACCAGACTGATCAATGTATATGGCCAGTCCGGGACGAACTACAAGCATGACAGGAACGCACTGTTCAGTTATGACATCTTGACACATGTTGCGACGTCAGGTCCGGTGATTTTAGCCGGGGATTTCAATTGTACACTGCATCCTCGTGACCAAACAGGCGCAATCAACTTCTGTCCAGGGCTGCAGACACTTACCCATAGCATGCAGCTGGTGGATGCCTGGCAACGGTTGCATGGTTCGTACGTGGAATTTACATTCTGTCGTGGGGATTCCAGATCTAGAATAGATCGAGCGTATATCTCCCAGCCTCATGCACAGCTTCTTGGTAGCTGTAAAGTAGTTCCTGTAGCCTTCAGTGACCACCACGGCGTTATTTTTACTCTTAAAGCGCAACGGGGAGACAGATGCTTCATTGGTCGGGGTTCATGGAAAATGAACAAGAATGCTTTTCAAACCCACGACAATGACCATCGCTTTATCGCAGTTTACCAGCAATGTACTACGGCAAAATATCGATACAATAATATTCTGGACTGGTGGATTGAGAAGTTAAAACCTACCATTCGATCTACAGCCAAAACTATCACCTATGAACGATACCATGACTTAAACAGGAAACTTGACTTTTATACCTCAGTCATGTATGAACTGCATCGGAAGGTACGGCTAGGAGAAAATGTTTCAACACCCCTAAATTCAATCAAGAAGATTATTTTAGGGATTAAGCAGCAGAGTCTCCAGGACATGCTCCCTTACGTTAAAGGAACCTCCATCTTAGCAGATGAACGAATGTTGCTGTTTCATTTAGCAAAAATTCGAAGATCAGCTAACCGACAATTTGTACATGAATGGATTAATGAACAAGGTATGGTCATCAGAACTCACGAACACCTACTCGCCGAAAGTGAGAGATACTTTCGTGACATGCTTGGAGAAGAAAGCGTTTGTGATTTGGAAGTAAATAACATCTTGCGATCTGTCGAAAAACATCTCGAGGATGACGACATCAGTTTTCTTGAGACTTCTATCACCAAGGATGAGATGAAACATGCTCTAGACCAGACAGCATCCAATAAGACACCCGGCGTTGATGGACTCCCGTACGAATGGTACCGACACTTTTGGACCACAGTCGGAGATGATCTTACCAGTGTGCTTAATCAAGCATGACTGGCGATATTCCGAGTACATTCACAGAAGGGGTTATTCTTCTGATTCCGAAACAATCGAAATGTGTCTTTATCACTGAATACAGACCCATTACTATCCTAAATACAGATTATAAACTTCTGGCCAAGGTGTTAACAAACAGAATCAGACGCATTCTTCCTTATTTAATAGGCACGGGGCAAACTTGTGCTATTCCGGGAAGAAATATAATACACAACCTTCAGGCCATTCGTGAAATTATCATACATTACTCTGTAGCTGATAACCCAGCAGCTGCAATTGCAAGCATTGACCTTAACAAGGCCTTTGACGGAATAGCCCACAAGTATTTATGGAAGGTATTAGAACGCTTTCATTTTCCCAACACAATCATAGCAACTTTCCAACGACTTTACCAAAAAGCGTATTCTCGTGTAATGGTAAACGGATATCTGTCATCAAAAATTCCAGTCAAGAAGGATGTCCCCTATCAATGGTTCTATTCGTCTTGGCGCTGGAACCCATGGTCAGGATGATGAACAACGTACTCACTGGCCTCACGATCAACGGAGAGCGTATCACACTGCGAGCCTATGCTGATGACGTAACGATACTACTCACGAATGAAGGTGACGCGATTCTCGCCCAACAGACCCTTGAGTCATTTTGTCGGGCCAGTGGGGCACAAGTAAATTATAGAAAGTCATCCTTATTGCTCTTAGGCCCAAGTGAAAATAGGCACTACTCCAATACTACCAGTATTCCTATAGTCACTGCATGCAAAATATTGGATATAACTTCAGTCGAGATATTGCAGAGACCATCCAGACCAACTGGACTACTCGATTAAATGTTCTGCGTTTCCAACTGAAAGAGGAACTTTCAAGACGGCTCAATATTTTGCAGAAGGTCTGGCACATTAATACGTTTTCTCTGTCGAAACTGTGGTATGTGGCGCAAGTCCTTCCACCTCCACATATAATCAGCCAGCGCATTGAAATGGCGATTGGATTCTATCTTTGGAAAGGATATCGATATAGAATTCGGAGGGAACAACTGCAGTTACCTGAGCAGTGTGGTGGGCTGAAACTGTTTGCAGTTGAACTGAAATGCTCTGCACTCTTCTTGAAACATATTATCAAAGCGAGACAGTTTAAAGGTGATCCGTTCGTTAGTGCTGTTCTGAAAGTAATTGAAACTACTCATTTACGACAGCCCCATCCGTTCCAAACTTTGTTCAAGAAAGACATGGCCCTCTTGCTAAAACTTCCCACTGCCCGAATCTCCGATGATTCCTTTAATGAAGCTAAACACACTTATGTTTTTTAGCCTACTTTTCACATTTTGCAAAAATGAGGAAAAAGTAGACTTATGAGATCGATCCGGGAAAATGTGTGTCTGTCTGTCCGTCTGTCTGTCCTTCTGTCTGTCTGGCTGTGTGTGTGTCCCCCCCTATCAACTCCTAAACGGTTGCAGCAATCGAAACCAAATTTAGTATGAGTAAAGATGTATACCGGAATATCTCACGCCCATATTTGAAAATGATGTCAGTGCTACCAACTGCTGAGAAAACGCACTAGAAATTTGAGCTCCATGTTGGATATCTTGGAAGGTATGCATGGGAGATATTCCAAAATTGGCACACATGCAGATAATACTATTTCAGTTTAATTTCCAGGAGGCCATATATGACAGTGTTGCCAAAATAATTTTAAGCCTTCTGATAGGTCCAATTTTTAAATGCATATATCTTCTACACTATCAATTGGATTTCAACCAAATTTCGTATGTAATATGTGTACAGAAACAGATATGACTGAGCGTATTCTTGGAGCCTACAGGGCTGCCAACTGTTAATAATTGCTCTCTCTATTTTTTTATCCAAATACCAATATATCAGAAAGTATGAAAGACGACAGCTTTAAACTATGTACACGTATAGTACCTGACATTTTACATTAATTTGGAGTAACTTATATACGCCAGTTCTACCAACATGATTCTAAGCCTACTGATAGCACCAATTTTTAAATACATGTAACTTCTATACTATCAGTTGGATTTCAACCAAATTTCTTATGTGCTATGTGTAACATAATAGATATGACTATAAGTATTGTAAGAGCAATCAGGGCTGCCAACTGTTAATAAATGCTGTTTATATTTTTTTACCCTAATATCAATATATCAGAAAGTATGCAAGCCAACAGCTCTATACTTTGCACACGTATAGCACCTGACATTCTAGATTAATTTGGAGTAATTAATATAAGTCAGTGCTGCCAACATGATGTTACGCGTGCTGATAGATCCAGTGTCTAACTGCATGCAACGTCCATTGGACTTCAGCCAAATTTATTATTCTGTACCTTAAGAGATGGAACTAAGAATATATTCAGTCATCAGGGCTGCCAACTGTAGTGCTCTATTAGGCTACATCATACCAGGTATATTTCGAACTAATTAGACATTTCGATATTACCAACTTAATTTCGTCATTATTCTAGATAGGTTCATATACTGTAGAATAATCATTGGCATGAAAAGTAGGCTGTATAGTTCTTCACGGAACTTCTTGTTTATTACAACTTCGTAAATTCACACCCCTGGTGCAATTAAAATACCCCCAACAAGTCCTGGAAGCATATCTGGGGCAATGTGCGCAACAAATGTCTTCCCTTAGAATGGCGTCTGTCTGTATATGCCTGCATTAATGAAATCATCCCCACTGGCGACAAAATGAAGCGGCACGAACAAGTAGCTGATGATGCCTGTCCTGTGTGCAACAGGACTGACAACCTCATCCACCACATCACTACATGTGGGAGTGCGAAAGGCGTGTGGCACTGGTCGATGAATGCTATTCACAGCATACACGGGCTAACATATACAAGCAATAGGGAGGAAGAGATATTGAACTTTGAAATACGGGATGTATTAGGTGAGCCGAAAAAAATGCCATCTTATGGCTAGCAGCTGGAACAATCCACTACAACCTTACTGGTTACCGAACACCCCTGGTGAATACCCTGCCTGGTTTTCTGGATCACCTCTGGAAAGAACGATGTAAACTCGTACAGCGGAAGTGTATCGACAGTGCTTTTGGCAACCTTTTATATAAATTCTAAAATTATGTGTGTTATTATGATTCTTGGTGTTTTGTTCTTTTGTTTTGTGTTTTTGTTTTTTTTTCCTGGAGAAGAGAATTGTAGTCAGGAGGTCAATGATTAGTGTTGTAGCTGTCTTTGTAAACAGATAAATGAATAAAAAGAAGTAACTTTGTAAAAAAAAGAGTGGAAGTGATTCATGTAACAATATTTGACAGGTGCATAATCTGTAATTGTTTTTTAAAGGGATGTAATAGATTTAAGTACGTGGAGATGTAGATTATAGTACGGTATTGTTCTACTATGATATATTTAAAGGTAAAGATAGCTTTGAAGCCAGTCTTCAGTATTGCCTCATTGTCATCAATTTGGAAGTAATACACATGAAAATACTGTATTGCATTCAGATTTCGAACAACCCTGCCCCATAATCAGTATCATCTGCATCATTGGCTTCTTTCCTCTCAGAGTTCCTCTGATGCTTTCTGATGTCGTGCCATGTAACGGTGGTTTGTGGGTTGATGAAGTTTAACTTTAAAAATTCAGCAATTCTACAGGTTTATGCCTTGTCCTGTGAGGGGTTTCACCTAGCAACACCAAGATCGGCTCATCAGCGGGCTCATTGGCCGTAAAAGCCAATATACCATCTATCAGTTTAACTTTTTTAGAAGAACTCGGTTTGTCTTGGAGGTTAGGTTCACTTTTGCACTTACTGTTATGCAGAGCTGCAAGGATTTCGAATCCCACTTCGGATATGCTTTTCTTTTTAGTCGGTCTATCCTCCGGGTTGGCTTTTCCCTGGGACTCACCGCCGCCTGGGCAGTGTCCTGGAGATTGAAACACCTGGTTGGGGAATACAACTGGGGAGGTGGAACCAGCACCTTGCCCAGGCGGCCACACCTGCAAAGAAACAGGGGCCTCATGAGAGATGGGAAGGGAGGGGAAGAATGGGAGGGATAAGCGAGGAAGAGGGAAGATGACGGCTGTGGCTATGGTAGGTATTATTCCGGCATTTGCCTCGAGACGAAGTGAGAAACCACGAAAAACCACTTCGAGGATGGCTGAGGTGGGAATCAAACCCCCTCTACTCGTTTGGACCACCCGAGGCTAAGTAGACCCCATTCCAGTCCTCAGACCACTATTCAAATTTCGTGGCAGAGCCTAGAATCGAATCATGGACCTCTGGAGTGGCAGCTGGGATATGGTTTATAAAAAAAAGTCCTCTCGGCACGCCGGAAGGCGGGAGTAGATTTCACCGGACAAAGTTGGGGATAGGCGAAAATAGGCAGAATATGCAGGTTTTCGTAGAAGGATCAGACCTCATTTATTGCGAGAAGGTATTTTATAATTGGAGCTTAATTAACTTTGTTTTTCGTCATTTTATGCTTATTTTAAACATTTTATTGTCTTATGGGAACGGTAACCTTCTTGTCATTTGGGGTCCATTTTATACTTGTGGTCACACTGTCCTTATGCAAGGTTTCGACACTGATGTGTAACTATGTAACAGTCTGTTACTTCTTCACGCAAAATTATATCTCCCGCAGAGATTTTGGTTGGTTCCTCAGTTTAGGGGCTGCGACAACGCGGTCATGTAACCCCGTGTACTTAGGGATGGCTGTATTAGTCTGTAATTCAGGTAAGGACTGCAGACGGTCAATTTCAAACAGTAGTTCCTAATGTTGCTACCAGGTACTACCGTCAACGACACCTAGCTGTGAACTTGGCTACTAGATGCCACCGCAACCAGCAACTCGCAACGAACGTTGGAACGTCCCCTCCAAAATAAAGCATACTGAGGGATTTTTAGCGCTCTTAGAAAATCCGACGACTTCGGCCGGCTTCGAACTCGCGACCTTGGGCATAGACATTCAGCATGCTACCAGTTACGTCACCGAAGCCGCTTCACACTTAGATGGAAATCTGAATCTGATCTCGTGCAAGTGCGTTGTCTTGGCAACGTCTGATGGCTCATCCCTCATCAATTTAGTAGTGTTGCCATGGCAACCACTGATAGCTCTTGGCATTTTCTTATAATTCCGAAATCATTTTTCTCATCCCTTGGCATAATGGTGAGTCATTTCAAAAATTCTTTCAGACAAAAGTTTTAGGTAATTATTAGGGGAATATTGTCCATTTTGTACGGTTTTGATGTTTTGCCTATTAAGAGAGATATGATTAATGTTTCCCGAAAAAAACACTTTTTCCCACCCCTTTGGTCAATGGTTGGTGCTATAAAAAAAACTCTTCAAACATAATTTTTTGGGCTTTATCCGACACATAGTATGAACGTTGAACGGATTCGATATTTCACATATTAAGAAAATTATAGCAATATTTCACTTTTTCGAAAAAAGCCCCCCATTTTCACCCCCTTCGACCGATTTAGCCCAGTAACGAACTCGACCGAGATTTTATGGGTATACATATTCGGTAAAAAATTCAAAGTGATCGGTGCAAAAGTACGGCAGTTATCGTGTCCACAAGAAACTGATATACATATATAAATTATATATAAACTTTTGTACTGACGGTGGTTTTGGGGTCTGGGGGATGTGAAACGCGAAGATATGGCGAAATTTTCCGGAAGTCGAAACATGGGACCCATTGCAATAGTTAGCTTTCTAATTAAATCTACTTAAATCCGTTTTCTTCTTTCTTGGTATTGAAACTTAGTAATATGTATGACCTTTTATAATTTCATTGTCATAAACATATTTTATATTCATAGGGATGAATATTGGTGTGAAACTTGGATACAAACCGCCATTGTGAGATGCGTGAGGTACAGCTCAGCTGTTTCCCTCCAATTTGGCGATGCTTTAGAGCAGTCAAGGGCAAAGTACAGCCGCGGGCCGAGTGCGGCCCTTGAGCTAATCTAATCCGGCCCGCGACATGGTTTCAAATTAGGCCTATACTACCTACACATATTTCCTGTTCTGTATACCTAGAAGTGAAAAACTATTTCAATCTCATTGTGTTTATGCGTTTTGTGTGACAGCTTCTTGTGCGAAAAATCTCGACGACAAATTTGAATGAAGATTTCAGGACTTAAAGTTATTGAACAGGACTTGGGCGTTTTTAGCATGCCATTTAATGTTGACTGTGAAACAGTAAAACCAGAGTTGCAGCTAGAACTGATTGAATTACAATACAACAACGAATTAAAGCAACTATTCCTCAACGTTTCGAAAATTAAGTCCTACAAGACCCTACCAAAATCAAGCCTCACAAACTTGAAATCTCATGCACAAAAGATAACTGCCATGTTCGCATCTTACTATATCTGTGAACAGGTGTTTTCTACAATGAAGGTTCGCAAAAATAGCGTCAGAAATAGATTGACAGACCACCATTTAGCTGCGCTACTAAGAATCAGCTCATCCCAGTTTCAACCAGATTATGAAAAACTTTTAGAAGCACAGTCAAAGTTTCACTGCTAACACGACATGGTTCAAACCACATAATCGGTTGTCCTTGGGATGTTTTTTTATGGTTAACCGTTTTCAACTTCAGACAAAACCATAACGGTAGTTTCTAATAGGCCACGGCTGCTTCCTTCCGAATTCATGTCCAGTTTCATTCGACACCAATCACTTCACCTTAAATTAACACCTCTGAAGTGCTAGGCCACATGGAAACCACATCTAATACCAGACACCGTAGAAATGGGAATGTTTAAGAGTAGAATTCATGTAATACCAACTGCTGCTGTAAAAAATATTATAAAGTGAAGGTACACATAAGTGTACCGCTGGGCCTGAGGAGGTTAAGCATATAACAGCAACAGTACTGTAGCTACACCTTCATAGTTGGATGAGAAGGACTGTTTGTTGATGGGATCGTCATTTCTAAGGTTTGCAACATTAAAATAAATAGTTATTTCTTCGTCTGCTTAATGCCTTAATATTTATCAGTAATACTGTAGTAATTACACTCCAAAAATTTTCTGCTGGGATTTTTATTTTATTTTTGGAGGGCAGAAACTGGCTGTGGGTGTCACTGTAGGTTTGGTAGTTTTTTCAGAGCTACTTGTCTTGTAGATTTGGTTCTGATGATGCTTGCTTGACGAGCGAAACATGTCATACCTTAGTTTCCTCACTTGTCACATACATTTTCCTCTTCTAACAAATAATGAAGTTGTGTTCTTTTTTCCTAAGTTTTCTGCTATTTGTAGCCTATAAGTTTTGTTTGATTTAAAATTCAGAAATGCATATTTTATAATCTTTCTATAAACACGTGTTGTTCTTTGTTTTGGCCCGCATAGATTATTTTGTATTGTATCTAGCGCTGCCCTTAAAAAGTTTGCCCATGTCTGCTTTATAAAGTTCAGTGGCCAAATTTGACCATTTAACATAATTGCATGTTAATGGTCAGTCAACGAGCGTTTTTGTTTGATGAAATGCTCTTGCAAAGTTCAATAAACTTTAATGATGAATTAAGAGCTAATTGATGCTGGTAAAAACGGCACTGACACAACTATTGGTTAACGCTTATATAGTAAGCTTCCAGGATAGCAGGTCAAATATTTGAAATCAATTTCTCGAGCCTACTGTATGTGTCAGTCACGCCACTTCGCAGTGTTCAGTGGTAATTCACTAGCTGGAAACCACGTACAGAATGTAGACCTATACAGACATAAAACGTCGTGGCGACACACGAAGGCTGTTGGGTCGGGTTAATGGATTCCGGTTTATCGTATGTACAGCAATGAACATATGCATTTCTAGAATCGTCTGACCCATGCCATAGCCTACTGGTATTAAATATTCTTTATGAGCTGGACAAGTCGACCCAGAAACTGAGAGCCATGACTTTTTCATTCATCAGCTCGAAAGGACATGGGTTCAACTCCGGTAACTTATGGTAAATCCCGGACGTAGACCACACTTGCGTAACAAATCGCCAATTCTCAGGTATTTAAAAGATAATTTGTTCACAAATTTTAAGAAAAAGTGATTTAACAGATTAATTCTTTCTTGTTGTTGTTGTTGTTGTAGATGTTTCATTTAGGAGCATGGTCATCGAGATTATCAGCCCCTTATACTGTACTTAGGCAGTGTGTAGAATTTGTCTGGCTTGTGCTATTGTGGTGTCTGTCCTAGTGGTAGTAGTAGTAGTATTATACAGTATCTATTATATCTATCTGAAGAAAGAGATAGCCGTGATCTTAACTTAGGGTCCATTTTGGCATTTGCTAGGAGTTGAAGTAGGAAACCACGGAAGTCCACTTTTATGATAGCATTTTAGTTTTGCCCCATGACACGACCAGAATTAAATTTCTCAATACTAGCCACTACACCATGCTGCATAACCTAAATCCGCTTTGGTTATGGTTGTTGATTGATTCCAACCTAATTCCAAACTTCAGCAAATTAACAATATTTTAAACGTCTACTCTGTTTCAACTATTATAGATATATGAACGCATAATACATGGGATAATTATATATTTTAACCTCTATTTAATAAGCAATCTTTAGTTATTTTCAAAATAAATGCTTATACACATTTCTTTTTCTTTTTATCGTGTCTGGCACTGCCCCATAATTCACCAGGCTTCTAAGAGCATGTTAAAATATTTGAGAGCCGTATTGACCAAATTACAACTTGGACACTAGAAGTGAAGAGTTGTACAATTTATCTCGTGCTCTATAGTGATTGATTAACAAGCTCAAAATATGTTCAACTAGCGATTTTACGGCGACGCATTATGACAATTTTATTACCTTTATTTTCAGGTGTTATCTGATAATTCGAGGTTAAATATGAATATATTTATTATCCTTTTACAAGTATTTTAATTAAGTTAAGTATTTGTTCGTATTGTTATAGGAGAGTCCAAATGGCCAGATATTTGTTCTTTGTGTAATGAGATAGATCATTTATTTTAAGTTGTTGTTTTCTTAGATGTGCTGAATAAGGGTGTATAAAATTACCCAATATACGTTTTCAATGCATTATTAAGGTTTTTAATTTGAATATCATTTACTAGGAGCTTTTTAAATAAACATATAATGATAATGTTATTGGTTTTACGTCCCTTTTAGCTACTGAGGCTTTTCGAGACGCCGGAGTGCCAGAATTCAACTCCAAAGTGGATCCTTAACGTGCCAGTAAATCTACTGACACTGCTCCCTCCCATTTGCGCACCCTCAAATGCCGACTGACTGCGCCGGGATTCGATCCCGCTATCTTCAGCTCAGCAGGAGAGAGCGTTACCGCTGAGCCACGCAGCCAGTCTTTTAAATGAACTTTTTTTAAAGAATAATATAAGCCAATGCGGGTTTTTCAATATTAATAAACCAACATGGTTTTATTGCTTATTATAACAAGAAGTTCCGTGATGAACTAAAGAGCCTACTTTTCATGCCAAAGATTATTCTACAGTACATGAACCTATCTAGAATAATGACGAAATTAAATTGCTAATATCGAAATGCCTAATTAGTTCGAAATATTCCTGGTATAATGTCGCCCAATAGAGCACTAGGATTAGCAGCCCTGGTGACTGAATATATTCTTAGTTCCATCTCTTAAGGTACAGAATACAAAATTTGGTTGAAGTCCAATGGACGTTACATGCAGTTAGACATTGGATCTATCAGCACGCGTAAAAGCATGTTGGCAATAATGTCATGCGTGTGCTGGTTAGAAATAATCGGAAATATTATGATAGCTAGTTGTGCCAATTTTGGATGAAATCCATTTGTTAGTATTGTGACCGTTTGACGAACGTCCTACGACCACACAAGTGCGCATCCGAACAACAGTCGAGCACAAAGACTCAAAACATCTCGGGGTTAACAGTGAGCATTCTACAAAGATGTAGAAATAAAGAAAAAGAAAAGCTCTGCTGTTCCCCAGATTCACACTAAAGCAAGTATAGAAGGCATATTTCAAGAATCATGAATGACCACAGTATCAGTTAAGATAAAATTTGCATCAATTTAATTGATCCATTCAACCTTCCTAATCTTTACAAGGGCATCCTCAGGGAGAAAACTAAAACACCACCTGGAAAAAATAACATCCTGCGCTCCCCCTGGGATCCTATACTATTTAATCGCAGGTGTTGAATAACGTTCCCAAAAAAATATATGCAACGAAAACGTCAACTTTTAAACATTTCATTGTGTTAGAATACCCATGAAATTAATAGTCCATCATGGTATTCTATTATATTATAAACGATATTTACAGTATTCAAGTTGTAGATCACTGATCGTCCTATCACAATTGAATAAAATTTTATTTCGGAAGTTCTACACATTTCCATATTTCCAAAAATCATGGATAATCCTATGGGATATTCTCTTCCATGAAACGAGAAGAAATTCCAAACATACTAGAATTGTTAATTATACAACTTGATGCAAGTCAGACCAAGTCGAACAAAGATGGACCCATTAGAAACGTAATACCATTTATATTTCATTATTCCCACACAAGGAATATTCATATTAGAAATTATAAATTATGGATCTGTGATTTATCCTCGATAATAAAATAAATTATGGGATTAATTATTCAGTGATATAAATTGCAACTCATCCTTATTATTCCAACCAATTTCGAACACTTATGGATGATTCGTAGCTATTTCAAGATTGTCATCGGAACATGAGGCCGCATTTTAAATGTCCCATCTTTTTATGCACTTTATCAATTTAGTTTATTCCTTGATATCACAATATGGCAAAATTATTAGGCATTTTAATCTATCTGTAGGTTTATATAATTCAACCAGAAAATATGTAATTATGGTTAGAGCAAATTAAAGTAGAATCTAGAATTCCACTGGTGACAATATCTAGATAGCGGCGTGGGGATGCAACAGCGGCACCGCCCTTCTTTTGAGTAATATGAGGCAACATCCTCCAAATTCCAACATTTCATTATATTCAACAACTATAATTCTTTTACATATTATTTTCACATATTAACATCCATCCAGTCATATTTACTGTATTTAATGCATTATCATAATTATTAATGGGACAAATGCCTACGCGAATTCCCAATTCAACTCATCACCCTATCAGATTTATCATATGAATGTTATAAGTAACTGTCTCTAATTAACCTGTTCAATTATCCGCTTGTCAGCATAACAAAAATCCTCCTAATTGATACACCTTGCTCTAATAACAAAACTACGTTACGATTGCTTTATCAATCCAATGTGCATTAATTCATGTTAATTTCTCATATTTGTTTTAGAGAAACATCACCTAAATAATCCAAACTCATTCATTTATTATTATTATTAATATGAAATTATCATGGATATTTACCATGTTCTATTTTTCATAAGATCCATTAAATTGTTATGAATATGCCTCCTTAATTCCCCTTGTAAATTCTCACACATGATCATTCCGCATTATCATTTTAAAGAAAATCCTTAACCACCAGAAAAATCGAACCATTTTACGATAAATGACAATCAGAACTCATCCAAGATGAATTGCATCAAAATGATCAAGAACTACATTTAAATAAACAAATTACCAAAAAACTATCTCAAAACGATCGCTAAAATAACAATGTGCCATAAAAATATGCAAGGAACTGTACAACAAAACAAGTGTTTAGTGCTTTTCAGTCGGTCAACACGAATGTACCCAAAAGAGATGGGTTATGCCCTAATCCTGAAATAAATTACATGAGATTAATAAAACACTAGGATGACCAGTTTCGATCGTCAAGCGATCATCATCAGATCCATTACACTTAGGCTATAAAATCTATGTTTGAAATACAGGTGAAAATATTTACAATATGTACAATTATTTAGTTGCAGTATTGGTACTGCAACTGTCAGTGTATGCTAAATGCAGTATATATGTTAGGTGAAATGCTAAATGGTGATAGCTATCCGGAGATTGTACTTTAGAGAGATTATATGGTTGTAAACTATGGTTAAACTATAAAATTTTAGGCTAACTACTTATCTGATTGTCTTCCGTACTACAGCTACTCGCAGTTTTCGTGTTTACTAGAACTCACTGTGCGGTCGACTGCGGTGGTTATCTTAACGACTGGTTTTTCCCTCCCTTCTCCCCCCTACCCCTACGTGCTGTGGGGAGTGATCGCGATGTGTTTATGTGAGGTGTTGCCAACCTAGATAAGATGTATGTTATTGAATGAGGTGGGTCTGCAACTATTAAAGACCGTGGATTAGCCCTCGCCACGCGTGGAGCATAACCCATTCGAACTAAGCGTTGACGGTCTTATGAGGACGTCCCGGCACCTTTAATACTGCCGCGAATACGGGCCTTGGTTTATTGCAGAAGAAAAGTACATCGTACACCTGATCCAGATAACATTTACCTATTAAAACCCCCTAATTAAAGGTGCCGGGACGTCCTCATAAGACCGTCAACGCTTAGTTCGAATGGGTTATGCTCCACGCGTGGCGAGGGCTAATCCACGGTCTTTGATAGTTGCAGACCCACCTCATTCAATAACATACATCTTATCTAGGTTGGCAACACCTCACATAAACACATCGCGATCACTCCCCACAGCACGTAGGGGTAGGGGGGAGAAGGGAGGGAAAAACCAGTCGTTAAGATAACCACCGCAGTCGACCGCACAGTGAGTTCTAGTAAACACGAAAACTGCGAGTAGCTGTAGTACGGAAGACAATCAGATAAGTAGTTAGCCTAAAATTTTATAGTTTAACCATAGTTTACAACCATATAATCTCTCTAAAGTACAATCTCCGGATAGCTATCACCATTTAGCATTTCACCTAACATATATACTGCATTTAGCATACACTGACAGTTGCAGTACCAATACTGCAACTAAATAATTGTACATATTGTACATATTTTCACCTGTATTTCAAACATAGATTTTATAGCCTAAGTGTAATGGATCTGATGATGATCGCTTGACGATCGAAACTGGTCATTCTAGTGTTTTATTAATCTCATGTAATTTATTTCAGGATTAGGGCATAACCCATCTCTTTTGGGTACATTCGTATTGACCGACTGAAAAGCACTAAACACTTGTTTACTAAGGCAACACTGAAAATATGGCTTCAAACACCACAATGTACAACAAAAATCAGGATGAAACTCCTGTCGAATTAGAACAGCCGGATGCCTTCCGAAAATATACTCATTCTACGATATACCCACCGTGGATATACTATCTCAAAGAAATACAATAAAATTCGAAGAGTGGACAACATCAAATAGATCCATGCTTATGTCCCAATATAATGCAGAAAATAAAGATCTATGGCGTGTAAAACGATTCCTACATGGTTGAATGGTATAGTCTAAGGTCTGATATTCACCGGTACGAGATATTAAGAATAGAATAAGGGGCTCACGTCCATTTCAGATGTTCTTGAAGAAGGTCCAAGTTCCTGCGGAATGCCCTTAGTCTGAGCATAAAATTCCACGCGGTCCTCCGCACACGGAAATGTGTACGGCTCGACTTCATGGCTCCACTGGTCCAAGTCCCAAGTATCCAGACGTCAGCATCCATCGTACCCCCCAATTCATATTTTAACGCACCATAATACTGGCTCGATTCATGGTAGATTTCAAAAGTTCATACCGGCGTCTCGCTACCATGACGTCCTGATCGGATTGTCTTAACACCATAGCTTCTGCTATGAAAAAGCACGTGTCTAATACCGTCACCGATTTTACGACAATCACCCGGTGTTTTAACGTCCCGAAATACTCCGAATAGTCACAGTAATGTTACCGGTTACTTGATGTAATCCTTCTGCAGTTATCACAGTACGCTTACACACCTGTTTAGCCTTAATTCCAAGTCGATTACTAGCCAGAAATCTACCCTAGTATGAGGTATTATATTGACATAACTCAAGTAAGGAGTTATTTCCAGCCCATATGCCTTAATATGCTGTGAGCTCTGGCCATACCCAACACAACCTTGCATTTACAAAAGCTAGTCCCATCTAGCAAAACTATCCTGAGCACATTTGAACAATGCCTCGTTTGTAGGCTAATTTTGGCTTCCAGGTCAGGTACTAGGAACTTGAGATTGATTAAGCCGCCCGCTTATGCACGGATTAACTGCACAAACGCGACTGTCTCTGTCATAACAGCTGCCTGCTCGACCCTGCAGACTGTCAGGTATTAACATACATACGCGCATCGTCGTCCGCGCATCTCATCCAGCCTGCAACCAACGGCAGTGAAACTCAACTCAGTCAGGCGCTCGCTTCAAATTCAAAATATAGCCGCGACAAAAACAACATCTCCATAACCAGCAACTGACGCTCTTTAACACGGTTACAGTATAGAAGTTACATGTATTTTAAAATTGGACCTATCAGCAAGCATAGAATCATGTTGGCAGCACTGACTTGGTACTCCAAATTAATCTAGAGTGTCAGGTGCTATACGTGTGCAAAGTATGGAGCTGTTGGCTTGCATACTTTCTGATATATTGATATTTGGGTAAAAACATATAGACAGGATTTATTAACAGTTGGCAGCCCTGATTGCTCTTAAGAATACGTATAGTCATACCTGTTATGTTACACATAGCACATACGAAATTTGGTTGAAATCCAACTGATAGTATAGAAGTTACATGTATTTAAAATTGGTCCTAACAGCAGGCTTAGAATCATGTTGGTAGAACTGAAGTATATAAGTTACTCCAAATTAATCTAAAATGTCAGGTACTATACGTGTGCAAGCTGTCGGTTTGCATACTTTCAGATATATGGTATTTGGATGAAGAAAATAGAGATAGCAATTATTAACAGTTGGCAGCCCTGGTGGCTCTTAAGAATACACTCAGTCATATCTGTAATGCACATATATTACATACAAAATTGGTCTGAAATCCAATTGATAGTGTAGAAGTTATATGCATTTAAAAATTGGACCTATCAGAAGGCTTTAACATATTTTGGCAACACTGTCATGTATGCCCTCCTGGAAATTAAACTGATATAGTATTATCTACATGTGTGCCAATTTTGGAATAGTTCCCATGCACACCTTCCATGATATGCAACATGGAGCTCAAATTTCTAGTGCGTTTTTTCAGCAGTTGGTAGCACTGACATCATTTTCAAATATGGGCCTGAGATATTCTGGTATACATCGTTACTCATACTAAATTTGGTTTCGATTGCTACAGCCGTTTAGGAGTTGATAGGGGGGGGGGGGCACACACAGCCTGACAGACAGAAGGACAGACAGACAGACAGACACACATTTTCCCGGATCGATGTCATAAGTCTAAGTTTTCCTCATTTTTTGCAAAATGTGAAAAGTAGGCTAAAAATGTTATTGTTAATAATAATAATGTTATTGGTTTTACGTCCATTTTAACTACACTGGCTTTTAGAGACGCCGGGGTGCCGGAATTTTGCCCCGAAGGGTATCTTTAACGTGCCAGTAAATCTACGGACACGGCTCCCTCGCATTTGCGCACCCTCAAATGCCAGCTGACTCCGCCGGGATACGAACCTGCAACCTTGGGCCCAGCAAGCGAGAACGTTACCCCTGAGCCACGCAGCCAGCGGCTAAAAATGAAAGAGGTATTAAGACAAATGGTGGAGGAGAGATGTTTCTCCCGATTGCAAATGAAGAGAACAGATAGGTTGGAAAGTAAGGAAGGGTTGAGGACACGAACTATAATGGTAGACCAAGGCTAGAATATGTCAAACAGATTACCTCGAATTTAGTGTATGATACCTGTGTGCGGATAAAAACGATTAGCTCAGGACGGGTAGGTATAGAGAGCTGCATTTAAAGTGTCCAAAAATGTAAGACTAAAAAAAAACAATAATACAGGATATCCGTCAGATTACACATACACACCCAAGTTCAAGAGATTGTGTTATATACATAGATACATACATGCATACATAATGCACGCATGCCCTGAAATTACCTCATAAACCTATGTTTATATTATTATTATTATTACAAACTATTTGAAAGCTATCTGAAAAACAGGGAAATAGCAGTTACGGTCAATAACACTATCAGTGACGCGGTAGAAGGAACACGGGGTATCCCTCAAGGCAGTATTATTTCACCTACACTATATAACCTGTTCGTAAACGACATGAATGAAACCATTAAACACAGTAAAATATTTATCTATGCTGATGACACCACTATATATACCATACGTAAAGACTCTAAAACAGCTTTTATAGACTTCAAGAAGACTTCAATAACATCACAAGATGGTGTCATGACAATAATTTGTATATAAATACAACCAAATCTAAAATAATGCACATCAGAGTTGATCACTTCACACAAGAAAAATACAAACTAACGCACCACAGCATATCATGCATACACCAAAACATCCTGGCAGGTTGCAAATGTAACACCTTCATAAATAGTACTTCGACACAAAAATACCTAGGAATTACCCTTGATGAACACTTTAAAATGAATACACACACAGTAAACATAATAAAAAACCTAAGAGCAAACCTCTACACCTTCTAAAATCTCCGATTTTATGTAGATAGGAAAACTTGCAAAACAATTTATAGTGCTCTGATTGAAAGCAAATTAAGATATGCTATAGCAGCTTGGGGAAGTCAAAACACAACTTTAATTAATAATCTTCAAGATAGCCAAAACAGGTTCTTTAAATATTTCACTGATATCCTTTATTGTAATATTAAAGAGTTGTTCCAAATTACTGTACTGAATCTCTACTACCATGATCCAAGATTCAGGCATAAGGTCTCTCACAACATACAAACAAGAGCCATAACAAGTACTAAACATGTAAAACCCTTATGTATAAATAGCTATGGTTTCAAGAGACTAGATTATATTATACCATCACTACTTAATGAACTACCACCTGGATTGACAAACATTAACAGCAAACAACTAGCTATAAGTCGCATTAAAAATATTACTTAACCAAATATTAACTCATAACATAAATTTATTAATATAACTACTATAGTGTAACTTTTTGTGTCTTTAATTATTTACATTAATACTTTATCATTATCATAACAAAAAAAATTGCATGCACTCTTGTATTGAAATATAATCTATATATATGTTGTAAATAATAATTAATATGTCTCACAGATAATCTGTACTGTCATCAGATTCGTGAGACATATCACAATAATGTAACATAAATAGTATTTAATAAATAAATTAAATTAAATTAAAATAATAATATTCGGTCGTTCGTGGCGCCTATGGACCATGGAGCTTGTGCTTTAGCTGTAGTTATTATCTGCCACTTCTAGTGTTAATGGTGGTTTGTTGGGCGACTGCTCTCATGCTGGTCCGCCTCGTTGCATAGTAACTAGCGCTCTTTGCTGCCTCCACGAGGCCCGGGTTCGATTCCCGGCTCTGCCAAGACATTTAATTCTGGTTTGAGGGTTGTAACGGGGCACACTCAGCCTCATGAGGCATACCTGAAAAGAGGCCGGTTTGATTCCCACCTCAGTCATCCTGGAAGTGGCTTTCCGTTGTTCCCACTTCTACTCCAGTTGAATACCGGGATGGATCCTTAATTAAGGCCACGGTCACCCCCTCCCCAATCGTCATCTGAATTACAAATACACGGGTTATCAGACAAATTACAGACACACCCAAGTACACGGGGCAACAGACCACGCTGTCACAAGGCCCATCAATTAATCAACAACCAGAACGCTGTCGTGCTGAAATCTTTTGATTTCTGTTGGCCCAGTATTCTTACCCAATCTTAAGTTCGTCGGACCATTTCCTGGACGTGATGTGGTGAACTTCGCGTATGGATATGAGGAAAGGCCTGGTTTCAATTGTCAAACAGTAGCGACTTCTGTCATTTATAATTATTATTATTGTTATTGTTATTTTTATTATTTTAAAAATTTGATTCGATGCACTGCAGATGGTCTCTTGCGCCTGTAATAATAAGCGTTTTCAGACCCTGAAAGCTGGCCGTCCACACAATTCTAGTTTCCCTCACACCATGGAAGGCGAAGCATGCCGTGGGCGGCTAGAGGAAACAAAGGTGTCTCTGTGCAAATATAAATAATGTGTCTTTGTTCGTGGAGCAGTGCACTAGAACCCCTCCGGGAGTTCGAACTTGTGCATGTTTACAGCTCATTACAGCATGAAATACAAGGAACACATGTATATTAATGGACTTGAGTTGTGTTCTGTTGTCTTGTTTTGTACTGTATGGCCGGAGGGTAAAATTTAGAGGGACATGCTAACTCGTCCCCTCGCGCCAACTGAGCCCAGCGGTGAACCTCGCGTAGTTGTTGTGCAGAGAGAGTTATTGAAAATAATAATTCAGTGATGTAAGTTACGATAGTGTGTTT
Organism: Meconema thalassinum; assembly: GCA_946902985.2. Taxonomy (NCBI): domain Eukaryota; kingdom Metazoa; phylum Arthropoda; class Insecta; order Orthoptera; family Tettigoniidae; genus Meconema; species Meconema thalassinum. The sequence continues at coordinate 330,198,058 of OX336391.1, forward strand.
TAACTAAACTTACGAATTCCAACCTTGTTCCACTCCCAAAGGAGCACATATTCGACACCCTTTTGACCATCACAGGAAGTCACGTTAAAATTGTTATTGCAGCAAGAAGGTGCAATAACCTACAAATTCCAAACTTACTCCACTCCACAAACAGCCTATTTTTGACTACGTTTTGGCCATCACAGGATATTTCAACCGGAAAAAAATAATTTGTCGGTTTTATAGTAATTTACGATCACCAAGTATTTAGATATTTATTTTTTATCTTTCCTTCTTTCCTCTTTCCTCTTTCCTCTTTCCTCTTTCCTCTTTCCTCTTTCTTTCTTTCTTTCTTTCTTTCTTTCTTTCTTTCTTTCTTTCTTTCTTTCTTTCTTTCTTTCTTTCTTTCTTTCTTTCTTTCTTTCTTTCTTTCTTTCTTCCTTTCTTCCTTTCTTCCTTTCTTCCTTTCTTCCTTTCTTCCTTTCTTCCTTTCTTCCTTTCTTCCTTTCTTCCTTTCTTCCTTCCTTCCTTCCTTCCTTCCTTCCTTCCTTCCTTCCTTCCTTCCTTCCTTCCTTTCTTTCTTTCTTTCTTTCTTTCTTTCTTTCTTTCTTCTTCTTCTTCTTCTTCTTCTTCTTCTTCTTCTGCTTTCGAATAACCTATTTGGAGGGTACGATGAATCAACTTTGGCTATTGTGCATTGTATTCAGTCTCCTTTGATTCCAAATTTCCTTCATCCTTCTAGAGTGTCGATCTTTCATGTCTTGAGTCAACTTTCTGCGAGTTGTTTGTCGGTTTCTTTCTTTCTTTGTTTCTTTCTTTCTTTCTTTCTTTCTTTCTTTCTTGAAATTCTGCCTTTTGAATAGCTTCTCTGAAGAGTTATCTGTTTGCTATTGTGTCTGTCTGAATTCTGGCGTTTGTCAAATAATTTCAATGAACCATGTGGGTTTGGATTTGTAACTATTCAGTAAGTTGAAGATCTGTTTAATTAGTCTACTATCTTCCATTCTATAAATGTGCCCGTAAAACTGTAATCTTCTCTTTTTCATTACATCAGTTAATTATACACATTTCAAATATAACTCTCTATTTGGTCGTAACCTATATTCTGCGTTATTATTTCGTGGTGCCTTTATTGTGGTGAAGTTAGGGCTCTAGGCCCTCTCTTACAGTTAAACACACTCAATGCAACGTACATCAATACCCATATATGTTATTCTTAACCTACCAAACTTAAATACTTGGAATTCTTTAATACTAGAATTAAATTGGCCACCGCGTGATATTAACTAAGCTATACAAATTTCATACAGTAAAAACAATACATGTTCAGATCGTACACCTGGCTATGTCTTCTCGAGGCAGTGACCATAAAGACCCCCGACCTATTTGCTTCCGTAGTGGAACGCTTAATGGTATCGGATAATATGGTACTGCGCGGAAAATTGCAGCTACGGCAGCGGACTGATCGCACTAGAATGGAGATGATAGTGGTAACTGTTGTCATGAACGGCGGAAGATCGAGCTTATCTGCCCATACACCTACCAAGAGAGTGTGACTTACATGATTATCCAAGTTACTGAGTTAAGTTTGTCGCTTAACAGTCTTTAGTGATGTACTAAGAAGTTGTCGCTACTGCTAAGTCAGTAGGTCTCGTGGTTCTTACTTCTGATGAGTAGTATCTGCTTTCTATGAATGAGAACTCGTTGGTTAATTTGTAGAAGTATTTATTAATCTTTGACGATCCAATATATACAAGTTAACACCAGTCAGCCAACCTGTTTAGTTGCTGCTGTTGGAAGAGGCCTTTTGCTTCTTAGCCCAGGTCTTTTATACAAATCCTTGCATAACAATGTGCGTCACAGTAGTGGGGCGCACTCGATAACATATATGTGGAAATATACATTTTACAGGATATGGACTCATGTCTTTGATAACAGTTCTGTGAATTTGACCACTCATAGCTGTTGGAGTCAACAAATTTGAAATAACATATTGAATAATTATATGAGGAAATGTACATGGCCATTTCCTTAGTTCCTTCTAGGAAGTATTTGCCAAATAACAATTTACAGATTGTGAAGTAATTACGTTGATAATAACATGTTGTGAAAGAAGTATGCAATGTCATTTCCTTGGTTCCAAGAATGAACATTCATCAAGTAAACACTTTGCTAATAGCATATTGAGGGATATATTGGGCAATGATGTTCCTTCTGTAGGAAGAAGGACCATAACCTTTAGGTTAGAATGGGGTCTGGGGTTCGAACCTAGACGGGATACATAACTACTGTACTTCGTCAGACAAACACTGTACAGTCACTTACGCTATTGTCAACTCTTGCCAAATTACTATTTTTCTCATGCTCCTTGAGGAATATTATTAAATCTTACATGACGACAAGAAGGTCATCATGTCTTCAATCTCTAGCCGATTAAGAAGCTACAGGTGGTTCCTTGGGAAAAATCCCGTATGACTCCACGAAGCGGGAATAATAAGGCTGTGAGAAGATCGAAGCTAATCAAAGCAGCTTATAGACAAATTCACCAATTGTGTGTGATGCAAACAAGTAGATCTACATCTAATAGAATGATCCCAGCATATGGGAATATTTGCACTGCATTCTTTTCGTTGTTTTAATTAGGAATTTGTCGGGCTGAGTGGCGCAGTTGAGATCGCAGGTTTGATCCCGGTTCAGACCGATGACAACTGCGGGTGTTTACATGTGACAGCTTTGTGTCGGTATGCTTGCTCGTAATACCTCCTCCTGGTGAAGGGGCTAGCATTCTTGGCTGTCACCCCGGAGGTTAGGATTCGATTGCCGGCTCTCCCAAGAAACTTCAGTCAGATCTGAAGACTGAAACGGGGTACATTCAGCTTCATGAGGCAAACCTGAGAAGTGATGGGTTCGATTCCCATCTCAGCCATCTTGAAAGTGGTTTTCCGTGGTTTTCCACTTCTTCTCTCCGGAAAAAACACCGGGATGGTTCCTAAATGAAGGCCACGGCAGCCTCCGTCCCAAACTTTACGTGAGTTACAAATACAGTCACTACTACAGACATCACAAAAAACACAGCCTCTTAGAACATCAACAACAAAATCAATAAAATACCGTGATCCTTTGTTGGTCGAAACACTATTAATAATAATTACTGACTCGATGTACCGTGATAAATAAATTACTCATTAATGTTGAGATCTACAGCTAGAAAGTAATGAAGTTTGGGTAAACCAGCAATAAACACGAACTATTTGTTAAGAGAATGGATCACACTTACTCTTGGCCGGGGACAGAGTTAAAGTAGCAAGTATATGGACTCACTTGACGGTCCGTTAAAAGTGAATGATAGATACCTTGATATTTCTTTATATGCTTGATTGAGACGCATGCATTATAACAGTTGCGGCGTATCAGTGTCAAAAAGTTACCCTTTCCACCTCACGTTACAAGACCTTGTCATGACAAGAAATGGGTACAGATTTCGTAGTTGCTCTACTATCTATATTTGAGGGTTCTTCTTAACCCTCTCATCCCTTTGTATTACGAGGCGCTTTCAGAAAGTAAGTTTACCTATTTAGAAAAAGAAAAGAGAAACTTTATTGGCAACAGGTACAGGAATGTGTCAGCAAATTTTCGACATAGGCACCAAACGTAATGAGACACTTGTCATAGCTTGGTATCAACTTTTGTAGTCCTGTGTCAGAAAAGCCTGCCGCCTGCCGTAAGCCAATGAAATGGAGTTGGCACGTAGACTATAACCACCCGTGAACACCACCGACGGGTGCAGGTAAACGGTAATAAATGAGTAGCATTTTGCTTATAACTTGTGACGCGATCGTTTCCCACCCTTGGTTCCTTATCTCTCATTGATCCATTTGCCTTACTACATCATCCCTGAAAGTTTGTAACATCATCACGGATACACCCTGTATATGTGTATATTTGTTACGGATTCCAGAAGAGTTAGGATGGCATGTTTCGCTCGCAAACCGAGCATCATCACATCCAATATACAAGACAAAACAGCTCTACAAAAAACACTACCAGACCCGCAATGCCACCAACAAACGGTTGCAGCCCTCCAAAAACAAAAATCATGGCAAAGAAATTAGAAAGTGTGGCAACTATTACTGATAGATACAAGTATTAAGCATCCCAAAGAAGAACTACTTATTTTAATATCTACAATGTTGCAAGACTTGACAAACATGACGATCCCCTCCACAAAAGTCTCCCTCGAAATTTAAAGCTATACGGGGAATAACAGTTATCTACTCTAAACTGTCTCTTCCCACTTCTACTTCAGGCAAGTGCCCGGATAACTAACATAAGGCCACGGCCGCCTCCTACCCAATCCTAGCCCGAATTACAAACACACAAGGTATAATAAATAAATAAAACAGCCTTGCAAATGCCATAAGGACTATGGCCTCCTGCATTGCAGGGACAGTGCCCAGTTTTCACTCATCAGCTGAGCAAGTCCTCAGGTGTGCACACCATACGGTATAATACACTACTATAATACAAGTTATCAGATGAATTCCACACACCCTCAAATTAATGGGGTTACATGTTTACGATGACGTTAAACCCCTAAACGAATCATCAATGACCAGTAAACCGCAGTGGTCCACATTTGGAACACAGTATAGATGTTCCTAAAATTAATAAAACATGGACTAAGTCAATTCTTCCTCTGAGCCTCCTCATATTGCATATTTCTTTATATTATAACTTTTCTTCCGTTTCGTATGTAATTGTATCTCGGTGGCAGAAGTCGCTCTTTTCTCTTCGTGCAAACTCGTGATGTCTCTCTTAGCTAGAACGTCCATCTCAACTCCGGCCACATTTCGTTAAGCCTGTTCCTTAGCTCACGTCAGCCTGTTCCTCTTCCTTTTCCTTTTTTGCCTTGCGCTTCTCGTATTTCCGTAACACGTCTCCCTTAAACCAGCACGAACAAACTTACCATTGGAGTTTCGTTTCCTCCTGCCTGGCTGTCATATTTCCTCTTCCTTGCGTGTCTGGCTTGACACTTTAGTAGGCTAAGCTCATCAGCAACACTTCATATTTCTTCCCTTCCAAGAACACTGCTCGTTTGATCGATGCAGTGAGAGCTTCTGACTGTCTGCAACCGTTGTTTTGTGTTGTGTGAAGATAGCTTAAATATAGGTCACTAGTAATGGTACTTGGCTTCACCCGGTTGAATAGTACAGTAGTGGTCAAATTATTCACTGATATTCAACCATTAAGCTACCGAGAAACAGTTTTTAATTTTCAGTAGGTCCGTTTCATCACGCCCATTTAAAAAAATATTTTTTTTGAAATTCATGAGAATGTCTAAATACTGAAATATATATATATATCTTTACATCAGTTATATTAATTATTATTTTTACCTTAAAGCTGATAATCAACATATAATAGAATTACTAAAATCTTAAAAAAAAACGAAAATAAAAATAATGAATACAGCGTCCTTAAATTACTCATTGTTGCTATTCTGAAACTACGGTATCTTGTGCAATACGATCTAGACCTATAATGGAAAAGGTACCAATCATCCCCTAGCTTCAAGATGGTTTTACTATTAAAGTGATACGTGTTATGTCATCATCATCATCATCATCATCATCATCATCATCATCAGCATCATCATCACCATCACCATCATCATCGCCATCATCATCGTTGTTGTAGACCAACTCCAGTTTCCAGGGTCTGGCATATGAGCCTCTTCCATCTTTGTCGGTCCAGATAGATCTTGGCCAATCTCCTCAATCTCTGTCCATTCCATTCCTCTACTACTGTAGTCAGGCCTATGTTTTGTTTGACTGTATCAAGCCATTTACTTCTAGGTCTTCCTTTGGGTCGAGTGCCTTTAACTGTTTTCTCCGGTCATACTTTTGCTATTTTGTTGGGTAGCATTCTTTTTACATGTCCAAACCACCTCAACCTTGAACTTTCAATTTTTACTAGAAGTGATTCCTGTACCTGGGCTGCTTCCCTTATACTTTCATTTCTGACCTTGTCCCTTCCTTTTTCTGGACCATTGTCCTTAGGAATTTCATTTCTGCACTTTACAGTATACTGCCATCCTTCTTCAAGACTGTGCAGGTCTCAAGTCCATATGTTGTTACTGCGACAACATAGCTATTATAAAGGATGTGTTTAACTTTAGCTGGTATTTTGGTGTCCTAGAGAAGATTTCTTACTTGATAGTAAAATTGTGCACCTTTTTGTTCTCTGTGTGTTATTTCTTTATCACATCTTTCATCTCCAAAAAGTACACAGTCAAGATAGTTGAAGTATCTTCTTCTTTTCTTATTTCCATCGTACTCCTTCTATTTCTTTTTTACTTCGTCTTCTTTTTAGGGTTTCTTCTATCTTCAGGCATGTCTAGATGAAGGTTTACAGTCTTCAGGTCATTGTGCACTGTATAAGTCTATCACTGCTTAGGGCGTCCCTTGGACCCCCTTCCTGTGACTTCCATTGTAAATGCTGACAAGGACGTGTGTCATGGTGTGTTCTTTAATCAGTGGTACTGGAACTTGCTGCTTGGAGAAAGGAACATGATCGGTACATCAAGGTTCTCGAAAAACTACTGTTTCCACAAGTCGTTTCCAGACGACTCTACACAATGTTACAAGGCTAAACACAAAAAGACGCCAAAGTTGCTATGTGTGAGCTAAGTAAAGTTTGGGAATAACCTGGCAAATCTCCGGACCTCAACGTCATTCACCTTTGGGAGCTAATGCAGGAGAACTATTCTGCTGATAATGATACGAATGCAATCCCATTCTTCAAAAGAAACATCAATGCCTAGCATAATGATACTGAATCAAAATTAACCGTTGTTGTAGAATGCAATTCAAACAGCGAACGCAGCGGCGACAGAAGGTGTTTTTTGTGTTTTTTTATTAATGTCTCAAACGGATTGTTCTGTAATATGTTCATCAAGATGAGTTTTAGAGAAATATAGTTTATACAAATCAAACTGTGTTTTGTATTTCTTATCAAGCATTGAAAATAATGTTTTATCAAGTGACCCCAATAAATTGATCTACCATATACTTTACTACTTTGGCGAATTCTAACAAAACTATATTATTTAGGAATTATCCACAATATCATACGCTACTCAAATACAATAGACATTGAACCAATTATCAAAATTTGTTTAGAAAACTCAAAGAGCCATACCGACGGGTTGGCGAGATTGCCACAGCCAAGGGCACCGGCACAGTGGGGAGGCAAACATGACATAGAGAAAATTGTTATAATAGTTAATTTGGTACGAAATGATGTGTGTATAAAATGCCTTCAAGAATAAGTCATCTTTGGCCGATTACAAATTTTGAAAATTAAATGGAAAGCAATGTTGTAATTAAAACATAATTCTTGGAAAGAGATAATTTCGGCTCCTACTTTTAATGAACTATTTATAACAATTCAACCAAATGTTTACAATGAATTACCCGTTTTGAGATTAGGGAATATAATTTAAATAATAACTCTTTATTATAGGCTTCTCTCTCTTCCTTTTCTAATTAATATCATGAGGCAAAATCATTAACTATATTTGAAAATGCTTGTTTTTACGTATTAACTTCGATTAACCTGATAAGACTTAATATATGTAGATTAGGGCTTTCACGACCCGGATTACTATACAAATAATTCATAGTTTTTGGTCTAATGCCGCGTGAAATTAAATAAAATACCGGACGTTTCGACGGAACCTTGCCTCCTTTTTCAATGGAATCAAACAATGTGGCCAAAGAAAGTATATCAATGAGATTGCTAAAAATTAATTAGATAAATTCCTCTGTTCGTCACCAGAGAGCAGCTGCCAGAAATTACTGTACGGACCATGGTAGAACGGCGGACAGAGTAGTAAGTAAGAAGAAGGTAAAAGGGGCGGGATGAAAATATGGACTCCTCGAAGAATGAGGATGTCCAAATAAGGAGAAAGGGGAGATGGAGAGAGGGGGAGAGGGGGGGGGGGGGGAGTTGGATATAAGGAAACAAAAACAAAAGGGAAGTGTATCTGAACGATACCTAACGTCATACAGGCAACGGCGAAAATACAGATGGAAACTCCTCCAGTGACTCCTGTATGACGTTAGATATCGTTCAGATACACTTCCCTTTTATTTCTGTTTCCTTATATCCATCAAACCGTCCCCTCCCCCTTTCTCCTTATTTGGACATCATCATTCTTCGAGGAGTCTCTATTTTCACCCCGCCCCCTTTACCTTCTCCTTACTTAATACTCTGTCCGCCGTTCTACCATGGCCCATACAGTAATTTCTGGCAGCTGCTCTCTGGTGACGAACAGAGGAATTTATCGAATTAATTTTTTGTATTCTCATTGATATAATTTATTTGGCCACATTGATTGATTCAATTGAAGAGGGAGGCAAGGTTCCTTCGAAACGCCTGGTATTTAATTTAATTTCACACGGCATTAGACCAAAAACCATGAATTATTTGTAAGACTTAATATGTTTTCTTCTTTAATGAAACATGTTTTCGGCCCTTCAGTTGGGCCTTCTTCAGCTTGTTAATTAAAACAATTTCTGGGAAGAGATATTTTGCACTCATACTCTTAAGGAACTTTAGTTGCAATTTGTAATTTATTTACTGTAACTATGCATATAATTTGTTCAAACGAATTTAATTAGATAATTAATATTACGTGATATATACAGTAGTTACCCGCAGATAGTTCAGCACTTCCCCATCCTACTCCCCGGGTATATTACTCTAGCGTAAAACATTTGCCACGCTGAGCGTGTCTGTGTCTGATAGTGAGAACCTACTGCCACGCGCGTCAATGTTCTCAGATAGGGAAGTATCCGTCACGTTGCCCGCACCGCTCTACACCTCTCTCATACCCCTGAGCCCTCAAGGTCAAATGCATAGCAAAACGCCGGTGCCTGTTGATGGTTTGAAGCGATCAAAGCCTGTCGTTTATTATACAGCACATACAAACCAATATCCAGTAGTTTTCATTTCTACATCGCATAACACAAAGTCCCCGATTCTTGGATGTAACGGGTTATCTCGAGAACCACTGGGTGGATTTTGATGCGGTTTTCACCATTTTGTAAAGAATTTCTCGACGAGAGTTTCTGTGAAAAACATTCATTTATGAACAAAGGAAGCCGAGGAGTACTGTAACGATTTCAGTGAATCGAGTCGAAGAAAAACCGGCCGTCCGTGTGCCTTTTATGCTTACGCTGGGCATACCGTTAAAGATACCGGGCGAAGCCGGGGTGGGTTGCTAGTAACTAATAAGATGTAGATTTTATTTATTTACAGTTATTTAAAAATGATGCAGGCCTCCAACTTGTAATTTATTTACTGCAGCTATGCATATAATTTGTTGTGTATACTAATTTTCATCGATATAGTTCATTAAACTGTTATTATTCAAGAATACTTTATTTTTCTTATAAAATTTTCTCAATCTGAGTAGAAAAATAATTGCTCGGAAGTTTTTTTCCTGGAGGAATCTTAGATTCGATAAAAAAACACATGTTTAGCACGTAGTTAGGGAGGGGGGCAGCATTGACTGTTCTAACACAGCGCAGAATCACCTCGGCACGGCCCTGCCCACATTACTATGTGGTTTCCTTCCACCACGTGAATAACCCCACTGCTCCATGCATGTCCTTGAATCTCCTTGTTGTTGACGCTGTTGAGTGTGTGTTGTGTTGTTCCAACGAGTCCCTGAAGATAATCCTCGCCGGGAGAAAGAGTATTGATTGCGTGGAGTGCCTCCAGGTCAAGGTCGCACCTGTCAATGTCTGTGTCTCCACCTATCGATTTGCCCATTTCTGGCCCGGGACGAGTGCCGTGATGACCTGACCCATCTTTCAACCCTTCAAATCTGATTTTCCGTCGCTAACAACAGGTGAGCGTCCCCAGGGCACCGCAGATCTCTCTAACCTCCATGTCAGCCGGAACATGATTGACAGATCTCGGATGCAAAAACAAAGCTTTTAAAACAGGAGATACATTACAGTTGTGAGTTAATTACCAACGTTCATAAATATTTAAAAAAAACTATCAATTAGCGGTCATTCTTCTTACACTTATGCAGAAATCTGACGGATGTTGAGTTCGTAATTTAATACACTAATGGGTTAGATACCTGTGTCACATATTTGATTCACCAGGCTCATACGAATACATAGAGGGAGATGTGTGTGTTCATTTACTTTCTTTGGGATAGCAAGGGTAATAATTATCTCTTTACTAGCAGAAGTACCCGTTCTTCGAACGGTGTTCGGTGTTAACACCAGACATTATGAAAATGAAAATCCACAGCCTGCTTCCAGTCTCCGACCGGGTCAGGAATGGAATGAATGAAGCCCCCATCTAGCGGCGAGGATATGAACTGTGCCGGCTGCCGAGGCCTGACGCACTCCTCTGGGGCAATGATTAAATGAATGACAGATGAAATGAAATGATAGTGGAGAGTGTTGCTGGAATGAAATTTTGACAGGGAAAACCGGAGTACCCGGAGAAAAACCTGTCTGCCTCCGTTTTGTCCAGCACAGGTCTCACATGGAGTGACCGGGATTTGAACCACGGACCCAGCGGGGAGAGGCCGGCGTGCTGCCGCCTAAGCCACGGAGGCTCTCCCAGACATTATAATAATAATAATAACAATGTTATTAGTGTTACATCCCTTTTAAGTACTGTTGCTTTTAGAGACGCACCAGACATTATCAATTGAGCTACTGTTGCAATGGTTAGCGGCTTGTAATTCCTTCATAAGTTTATCAGAACGAAGTTAATTTTCTGGGAATATCACACACACTGTTAATTTAAGGGCCTTATAATGTGGTTTTCGGAGATCCTTTATAGACTCGCGAATTTTTTGTCTTACATTGAGAAGTGCAACATATGCTTTGGTCGTCCTTCTAGGATAATTTTTATATTTCGCCTATTTTAGCATGGATTTTGAGAAGTTTTTCCCTATATCCACCCTTCTACTGTATGAAAAGTACTGTGAAGAGTTTTATAAATGATTGGTGTATTTACTCATGTTTACCATACCTAATTTTACGATGCACCAAGCATCCGAACATGAGTTATAGGCGTACATAAGGATACACAGAAAGACAGACAGACAATTCTATTGTCTACAACATATCACCCAGAAATCCAAATATGGGTATATCTACCACACAGTATCAAAGAAAATCATCCTTACGATGAACCCGTATGTCGACAAAAAAAGAAGAAAAGAAAAAAGATTGGTAGAAATGTGCTCTCAAACTAAATTCACCTAACGTGTACTTCCTGACATGAAATAGAATTGAAAGTCTTGTAGATGAAACACAATACACGTCACATAAAAACTGACCCTCTACGTTGTGTTGGGTCCCCATACACAGGAAGACCTCTATCATAAATTATAAAAGCTTATGGTGCATGAAAATTCAGGTTCTTTAGTCTCAAATGGCCCAAATTCCTAAAAGCCGCAAAAAATGCTAATTCAATTCAGGAATTTTTGAAAATAATGTTGTTGTTTGGAGATATGTTGTAGACAATAGAATTGTACCTTCTGTACTATATGTCGCACGTGAAAATTGCATGAAAAAATCCTAGATTACCCCTTGACCCCCTTAATTGCATTGGTGAATTATACAGTCTACGTTGGTTCCGTGATAACCTTATATTTGCAAACTTTCACAGAAATGTAATACATGTAATAAATTGCTTCTTATTGAAATAGATGGAAAGTTGGATGCCACCCCTTGAGATAATGTTGTCATGGTTACGGATTTGCATTCCTTCATTAGTTTGTTAAATTAAATTAAATTATTTTTCTGGGAATGTTTCAGAAACTGTTGGTTTAAGAGCCTTATAATGTAGTTTTCGAGGACCCTAGAGTTTTATTTCTGGCACCGAGGGGCTTTGTCTCGTCGTTGTACGCCATAATATAATACTACTAATAATAATATAATATAGGGATAGGAATATAATAGACCTGCCATACCACACCCGCAGGTGTAAATCGCGTGAAAAAATTCTAGACTACCCCTTGACCCCCTTAAGCGCATTTTACATATTGATGAAATTTACAGCTTAATTTGGTTCCATAATAACCATCTAGCCGTTTGCAAACTTTCACACTAATGTAATTAATGGAATTGCATTGCGTCTTACAGCAATAGATGGACCTCTGAGAATCTGTTGCCATGGTTATCGGCTTGCATTCGTTCAGTAGTTTATTAAATTAAATTAGTTTTCTGGGAATATCTCAAAAACGGTTGGACGTAGGACCTTAAAATGTGTTTTTAGGGCCCCCGAATGTTATCTCTCACATTAAGGGGCTGAAAATGGGCTTTGTCTCGTCCTTCTACTCCTATTTCAGCATGTATTTTAAGGGGGTATGCCCCCTTTTATGATAGGTACAGAGAAGAGATACATCAATGATTAGTGTCGTGCCTCTGATGGATATCTGTACCAAATTTTGCGTTGATACACCCAGCCGTTCTCGATTTATAAGGGAACAAATTTGTCCACAATCAAACAAACAGACATACAGACCAAAACATTATTTTCGCGCGCATCTATCATAAAAAAGTCTGAAACGTGTAAATAACTCAAATTTCCGTAGAAATTCAGAAGAAAAAAAAACAGATAAATTTTCTATTTATATATGTAGAGATATACTGCACGGCTCGGTGTTGACCGTGTTTTATTGCACAAATGTAGGATTTACTCGCTAACCGTTCGAGATACACGAAAAGTGTTAGGGACCTTTTGGATAGAAAATTGAATGTTAAAGCTCATGTATGCCATCAAAAGGTTGCTATTTCTTAGCGTTCTCTTTTTATTTGAAATGGAAATACCAAATTTTGAAACCAAAGGGTGTAGTGACGTCATAAATGTGGGTTTTACTCGCTAACCGTTGGAGATAAACGAAAAGTGATAAGGACCTTTCGGATAGGAAATTAAATTTCAAAGCTCGTATGTGCCATCAAAAGTTTGCTATTTCCTACCGTTCTCTTTTTATTTGATATGGAAATATGAAATTTTGAAACCAAAGGGTGTAGTGACGTCACTAAAATGGTCGCCATTTCTTAATAGTGCAATATATCGAAATTAAACGTATCCTATATGTAAACCTGGTATTTCAGCTACATCCATGCAAAATTTCATTTAAATCGGACCAGTGGTTCTTGCGTTATTAGGTAACAGACAGACAGACAGACAGAAAGACAGACACACACCATCTCATTTTTAGCCTATTTTCAATTTTGAAAAAATAGGCTTTTGAGATCACCTTTTGTCCGTGTGTGTGTGCGTGTGTGTGTGTGTGTGTGTGTGTGAGGTGTGTGTGTGTCCCCCCTAATAAAATCTAAACGGCTGCAGCGATTTCAATGAAACTCGATAAGTTCATAGCACTATTCCCGGCGACCTCGACCCTGCCCTTCAAATCTTGTTACGTCTAACCAATCCAACATGGCGGCTGTGCGAAATATTTTAACTAGCATTCAATATCTCCGAAACTATTACCGATATCGCCCTGAAATTTTGTGCGGTGATAAAGGGCACTACTAGAAGTTCACCTATGAGACTTTCATAAACCTGGTGACTACAGAACCAACATGGCGGTCAAGCGAAATTGAGACTTTTAAATACAATTTTCTCGCGATTTAACTATCCAAACGTAATGAAATTTGGTACAGCAAATGTTTATACACATTGTAATGCACTGGAGTCTAATTTAGTTCAATTGTTTACATAACCTCAAATTGGCGGCTGTGCGAAATATTTCACTGACATTCTATATCTCTGAAACTGTTACAGATATCACCCTGCAATTTTGTACGGTCATAAAGGGTACTGATACAAGTTTACCTATGTATATTTCATAAACCTGTAAAGTACAAAACGAACATGGCGACCAAGCGAATTTGAAATATTTTAATAGACTTTTCTCGTGATTTAACTCTCTGAGCGCAGTGAAAAGTGGTAAAGTAAATGATTTTGCAGATTTTAATGCACTGCCATCTAATTTAATTCAATTGTTTACATAACCTCAAGATGGTGGCTGTGCGAAATTTTAAAATTAAGTTTTTATTTCTTGTGTCGTAATCATGCGATCGAAGTGAAAGTTTGAATAATGAAGCTAGGCAATAATTGTCCCTGAATGGTACATAACTCTATGGCCTTTACATATAAGAATTCTAAATGGCGAGCTTCCGAAATATTTAGACGGTTCTCAATATCTATGAATCTTTTACAGCAACCAAACTGAATTTTTGTATGTTCATAGAGACTATGAACATATGTTCACCTATAGGACTTTCAGTAACCTGGTGAGCACAAATCCAACATGGCGGCGACGCGTAGTATTAATATTTAAATGGACGTTTCTCGCGAATTAACTAGCCGAGTGCCGTGAAACGTTGCACGTTAAATGCTTATATAAATGTTGATCCACTGGCATCTAATTTATTTCAATTGTTTGCATAATCACAAGATGGCTGCTGTGCGTAATTTTAAAATCTCGTCTTTACTTCTTCTGTTCTAATCATGCGATTGAAGTTTGAATACCACACGTACACAATAATCTTAATGTAAAAGTACAAAAATAAAAATCCAACCTGGCGACAATCTGAAATATTTAGCCGGTTCTCAATATCTACGAATCTGTTACAGCAATTAAACTGAAATTTTGTATGTTGATAGAGGCAATTAACACGAGCAGGATATATGAAAATAGGCTGTATAGTTCTTCACGGAACTACTTGTTATATATTGGTATGATATTTCAGCTACAATAATAATAATAATAATATTAATAATGATGTTCTTTTTACATTCCTTTTAACTAGTGTGGCTTTTAGAGACACCTTGTGCCAGAATTTTTCCCCGAAGGGGATCTTTAACGTGCTAGTAAATCTACTGGCAAGGCCCTCGCATTTGCACACCCTCAAATGCCAATTGCCTGCGCCGGGATTCGATCCTGCAACCTAGGGAACAGCAGGCGAGAACGTTACCGTTTTTTTTGTTTTTTTGTTTATTTTTGTTTTTTTTAGACCGCTTTTTTATTAGCTCTTTACAGAATTACAGAATTTTCAGATATGATAAATACCAAACTATTACATCACAAGAAATCCAGATAGTGTCCATATTTATCGTACAATTGTCCACTTTCACTAAGCTTCCAACGCTCTTTCTGCAGGTGATACCTGAGATCCAGGAACGAGAAATGTTGATCATTGTCCATCACGAAGTATACATATTGGCCCATTATCCACACAATGGCAGTCTGTTTAATTTGGGGGAAGGCGGTCACCGACAAACGAATCAACTTCCTGTCATCAAGGTCATCCGTGGGCACATTTAATAGTTGACATACTTTTCCCTTACACCACAGCCACGTGGAGGCAACTCGCGTGCATGATGTGAAGCGGTGTATCGCCGTATCAGTTTGACCACATATAGTACACCATGGGTAAGCTTCAAGACGGATGGTATATCACCGTAGAGCGGTTGGGATGAGATCGTTGAGGAAGATAAAAACCTGGGAGTGTACAGCAGAAGAAATGGTCATAGCCCCAAATTTTTTCCAAACAGTGGGCCAATGAACATAGAGGGTGGTGGCCTCGATTCGCGGTTTGGAGTGTACCACTTGCCGCAACATGTTATAAATACTTTTCGTCGTTGGAACAGTCCCTGAAGGTATTTGGCGAACAGTTTCCAGAAGGTGCTGTTGATGGTCCCTAAATATCTTCGGCAAAGCTCTATCACAACCACGGGCTGTGTTTCGAATATCTGTGTATAGCGCTTTCGTAAAAGTGTCATGTTGGGAAAGAATGGTGATATCGTTCTTGCAGAGGAGTGCACGGCATTTCATGCCATGAGCTGTTAGCCCTAGCCCGCCTTGCCGGGATGGGAGATACAACTGTTCCCGTTGTACTCGGAACAAAAATCCTTGCCATATAAACCAACCTGTACATTTTGCCAATTGGCTCTCAAACATTTTGGGAAGTGGGAAAAGTTGTGCGACATACCATATCTTAGAGAGCGAAAACACGTTGAGGACCATGACCCGATGCACTATATCGAGGTTTCTTTGACCAAATTGGATCAGCACTCCCCTAACTTTGGCAATGACCTTAGTCCAGTTTGCTTGCACTGTGTCCAGAAGCGATTGCTTCCAGGTAATGCCAAGAATTTCACCTCATTTACTATCCGGAACCAGGGCTGTTGGGTAATCACTGAGTTATTATTGAGCGGAAGCAAAGCAGTTTTCTGGGGGTTCGATTGTGCTCCAGAGGCGATATGGTAGAGCTGAAGGACGCTATCGATGTGGGAGATGTCTTCATTATTGCGGATCAATATTGATACGTCATCAGCATAGGCGCACATGCCAAAAACATGTGTGGACAGTTTGTAACCGTCTAACTTCACCTGGGTAGTCCGAATGAACGGTTCAAGGCCAATGACAAAAAGTAGCATGGAAAGGGGACATCCTTGCCTAACTGATCGTTGTATTGGAATCAGAGGGGAAAGAAAACCGTTGACGAGCACTCGAGACGTAGCATTACAATTTATCATACGAATGTAGTCAATAAGGATTTCAGGAAATTCAAAGTGTTGCAAGACCATGTACAAGTATTCATGACTGATGCGGTCGAAAGCTTTATCAAGATCTAAGGTGAGTAAACTCATTGGCTCAGTGGGGAGCATTTCGGCTTTTAGGTGTAGGTCCCGTAGTATCGCTAAGTTTGTTAACAGAGTTCTTCCAGGAATACTGCAACATTGTTCATCACCAATGATATCATGTAGAACAGTCTTCAATCGGCATGCAAGTACTTTGGTAAGGACTTTATAATCACTGCAGAGCAGAGTAACTGGTCGAAAGTCACCAACTGCCATGGGAGAGGATGTTTTTGGTATGAGGACTATGGTACCCTCGTGATGTGATTGACAAAGAGCACGACGTTGGAGAATGGTACGCAGAACATGACAAAATTCTTTGCCAATGAGAGGCCAGAAGTGTTTATACATTTCATATGGCAGTCCATCAATGCCAGGTGAGCGGTTGTTTGGGAGGTGCTTAACCACAGAGTGAATCTCTTCATCCGTAATATCCGCGCTGAGCAGAGTTTTGTTGTCCGGAGATAGTTGGGTACTGCAAGATGAAAGCAATAGGGTCACCTGCTGTGGATCAATTGGAGCCTTAGCGTAGAACCATTGGTAAAATAATGATATTTCACTACGTATAGCGTCAGGGGAGGTGAAGACGCTTCCAGTACTGGTGCGGAGGCGGTGGATATATTTACGTTGCCGCTCACGTTGTCCTTTGGCGATATGGTATACACTTGCACTTTCGTCCGGGAGCACTGTACGATCTTTTAAAGCCACGTTTATATGAGCGAGCGTTCGTTGCTGTAGAGACAGGAGCTTGGTTTTAACTTCCCGAATCTGGTCATATATACGCTCCCCAGCATCAGATCTTTGCTGGAGCTGGCGAAGAACTCGATAGTAAAATTCAACTGTATCCCGTCTTTCCCGACCTCGTTGGTAGGATATGTTCTTAAAGACACGGCGGATCCCTGGTTTAACTAAAATATCCCTCCAGTCTGCGCAGTCGCGAAATTTGCATTTTTGTTGGACCCATCGAGTCCAGTGTTGTCTGAAAATATCTTGGCATTCCTCCTCCAGTAACAGCGAGCAATTCAGTTTCCAATAACCTCTTCCTATGTGAAATATGGGATGGGGGTAAGAGATTGTACATACGACAGCATGATGGTTAGTAAAACTGGCAGGTATCACTTCATATCGTCTAGGCTGGATAAGTTCCTGTGAAAAGTAGATGCGGTCAATTCGTGATGAGGAGTTGTGACTTATACAGGTGTAATGGGGCAGGGGCACCCTTAAACTATCCACAGCATCAATGAGGTGTAGGGAGGTAAGAAGGGTCCTGAGAGCCGGGTTGACACCCTGGTATGGACTAGTGGAATCCTCTGGGCGTTGAATACAGTTGAAATCCCCTGCAAGAATAAGTTTTTCCTTAACGTCGTGCAGATGAGGCAGTATACTCTGTTGAAAGAACATTTTCCGTTCCACACGTTTATTGGACCCGGATGGGACATATACATTTATCAGGGTGGTATTGTTTATGTGCCCAGATATTATGCGTCCTGATGGATGACATAGCACACCTTCGAGTGGGATATCATGTCTTATGAGGAATCCGGTCCCTCTATTCGTATTACCGGTATTGATGTATAGTTTGTAGAAGGCAGATATGGGCAAACAGGGTATAGCAACTTCTTGAATGAAGGCAATGTCAATGTCTGCATCTCGAAGGAATCTCTCCAACAGTTGAAATTTCAGAGGGCATTCTATTACATTGATATTCACAGTGGCCACAGTGAGAAATTGCGCCATTAAGAAAAGTATAAAAGCTGTGCTAGACATACTGGAAGGTGGACTCGAGATTAAAAAAAAGAAAGAAAAACGACACAGGTGAGAAATATACTGGTGCACTATGTCAAATTAGGTTGAGATAGTTCCTTATGACTGCCATTCATAGGCCGGCTGTCAGCGTTTGAGAGCGTTCGTGGGTCCCTAGATGACGTAGAATGAAGATTTTGTTTCTTTTTCACAGCTGAGGGAACGTTTGTAGAGCCAGTTTGATTCTTCGGGGCTGGTACGGCAATCGAGGCATTTGTTTTAATCTTCTTAGATACGTTCTCGGATCCCCGATCAACCTGCTTAAGTGAGTCGGTAGGTACCAGAGAAGGTGGGGGCAGTGAAGACAAAATTTCTGTGGCAGCCTGTAGTGACGGCATAGTTGGTTCTAAGGCTGCGATACAGGTTGCCAATAGCACAGGGGCACTCTGTGGCTCGCTGATCTGGTCAGTGCAAGGTACCAGTTCTGCGTCATGTGTGTCCGAGGCCACTTCTGGTGTTGTCCCAGCTGACTGATCAATAAGCATGTTTTCATGTGACGTTTGCTGTGTCACAACTTTCGAGTATTGGACACGCCTTTGTTGTGTAGGAGTTATACCGAGGGGAATCATTTTCTTTGGGCAGTTGATACGTAGATGTGTGTTAGCATTGCAAATTAAACAGGTCTGTTTCTGTCCATTATACGATATATAGCCAGAATGGCCACCAAAAGTCTCAGTGGAGGGGATATCTTGTTTGATTTCCATAGTGACTGCACGTATTCCATTATACACCGGGAACTGATAAGCAGAAGACCATTGTTCTTTCCTGACGTCACTCACAGCGCCATATTTCGACAGGATGGATTTGAAAATTTCAGGGGGAAATTCGAGTGGGACATTAAATATACGCACTGTGGTAAAATTGGAATCCGCTGTGGAGAGCTTAAAATTTGTCATTTTGCCTGAGTCATACTGAAATTTAATAGGATCTGCAAAAGTATTGAGCAATTTCTGATAAGTAGATATGCTGATTACCTTGATGTACATGGTTTTTTCTTGCGCATTTAACTGGATGGCTTCTACTTGGTCGACAGTCAACCGGAGGGTATCGCTAATCCATCGGTGAATTTCTCCTGGTGTGGGGCGAGAACTCTGCCTGTCCCATTGGCAGCGTACGGTGTTTTTCATCTGGTATCCGGACATGATTTTCAGCGGGGTTTTCTGGGTTTCAGGTTTTGTTGTCCTATCTGGAACACTACTTGAAAAAGCATTGTCCGAATGACACACGGAAGGTCAGTACACGCGTGGAACTATCGGAAGCACCGGTATTAGGAAACGTACACTCTTCCAATGCGGCCACACAGCGCGCACACACGTACCTCACTCGGCCACGACTAGTGACCAACTGACCGTTGAGCCACGCAGCCGGTTATTTTAGCTGTAAAGTCTTAATACTAGTGGTAACTATTTAAATAATTTTGTTTTTGAAATTTCTTTTTTACGCCTTATTGATCTAGTTGTTGCTGTTGTTGTTGTTGTTGGTGTATTTTATGAGCTCCGACGTCGTGGTTATATAGCACCGTGTATTTGTGTGTGTGTAATTTGTGTGATAACCTGTGTTATTACCAGTGCATTTTTTCTTTAAAAACATTTAAGGGATACTCTTAGTTGTAGTAGACAAAACATCACGATCTTGCAATTTTCGGCAATTTGCAAAGTCCGGTCATTGTTTGAGTTCGAATCATTAACTTTCAGCTTTTTTTTTTCGATGCAAGGATGGATGTTAAATAGTTCGTTATTTCCTGCATCCCTCAAAACTAACCACACGCACGAAATAACAACCTACCTCGACTCCAAACAATAGCCCGCGTGCTTATAAGAGCGGAGTGCCGAGTTGCCGACCAAAATAAACTGATTCGATGGATCGATTTAAATCGAGGATTAGGCCTACTCGAAATCTCTTCCAGCTGTTGTGAACAGCGCGTTGACGCCAGCTGATCGATGAACTTTCAAGTCGGAAGTTATATTTGCCGGACTAGATACAAAAATGTACCAGTGTTTTTTCTTAAACAGTTTCAAATGTTCAAGAGGTGCGCGTACCCCCGCGCTACCCCTGAAAAAAAAAGCACTGGTTATTACGATAGCTATACTAATGTATATATTTGATAATTGGGGATATGATTGGGAAGGGGGCGGCCGTGCCCTTAAATTAGCAACTATCCCAGCATTTTTCTGGAGTAGAAATGGAGGAATCCTCGGAAACCACTTTTAGGATGGTTATTATGGTGTCTCTTAGTGTGTGAATGTGATTTCTCGGGGCACGAATTTAGGAAGGATATATTTTTCTGAAAAGCATTTTATGAAATACGAGTATTATACCTGCTGAATCATCTGCCCCCTAATAATATTGTTTTATGCATCCCAACCTACGCGTTTTGACAAGAAGGTCAATTTTTCCCTGCTTGCATCCCATAATTATAGTACTAATGGACTGCAAACATATCCCGCAAACGATGCTGCACACTATTATTTTGCCCTCGATCATATTATTCGAACGGTCTGTAATCATATCGAGGGAAAATAATAGTGTTCAGTATCGTTTGCGGGATATGCTTGCAGTGCTTTAATACCATACGGGATGCAATCAGAGAAATATCAACCTTCCTGATAACAAACGTTAGTTGGGCTGCATAAAACAATGTTATTAGGGGCAGCTGATTCACCTGGTATAACATTTAACTTTTTGGTTTGCGAATATGGGCTGTGAACCATACTCAGGATGGTCACCAAAGGTTGCTATGGCATGAATTCGAACTATTACACTTGCCTTCAGGTATATTACTATAGCTGTGCAGATCTTCACTCAGTTAAGAGGATATCAAATTTACCTTCGATTTACTCCCAAATATATAGAGCAGATATAAGCTAAAGGCAAATACTTGAATTGTTTAATATTCTTCATGTTAAATCGTTAAATGGTGCACAACGACCACGCGGGCAGTTGCAGCAACTCCGAACGTCGTAGGTTCGAATCCCGGCACTGACAGTTGCTACCCTGAGTGTGGTTTATCCCCGTTTCTTTCCACATTCCCCCCAGGTAAATGCCAGCGTATTACCTTATGTCCCGGGGTACCTACCCCATCCCTGTCCCAAATAGTTTTACACACGCAACAACAGTCATCTCATTAATACAAGTTATTAGACAGGTTCAACTCACACCCAACTACACCGCACTAATGACAAAGATGTCCCAAGCCTCTCAAATTAATATCAGCATCATCTTCTAGTTGAAGAAACTGTTGGAGTGCATCGAAAAATTAATTATTTGTGGTTATATATATTTCAAATCGGAGGCATAGTAACTGTGACAAACATTATATGAATTGTGGGAGATACTGTTGTCGTTGTTGTTAGAATTCGAAGCTAAGGACAGCATTCGTCAACGACCCCGTCTATTTATTTAGGAGCAGATACAATTCATCCCATTGCCATGAAACTTGGTTGAGTTGTTGTGCAAACTCCCGCAAAGGTGTCTGAATTAGGAAATCCATTTTACAATCGATGGCGCGGGAGTAGTTTCAACATGTGTGTTGACGGGCGTATCATTTCATCAAAGTCCCGAATGCGTTCATATACAATTCATCCTACTGCTATGATACTTTGTTGAGTTGTTGTGCGTACTCCCGCGAAGGTTTCTGAATGAGTAAATCCATTTTACAATACATGGCGCGTGAGTCGTTTCAACAAATGTTCTTTAGGGAGTTGTGCGCACGACCGCGAAGGTTTCTAATTTAGTAAATCTATTTTACAATAGATGGTGCGCACATCGTTTCAACAAATTCATTTATTTTTATTTATTTATCGTATGACTTTTAGTGCCGGGAGTGCCCGAGGACATGTTCGGCTCGCCTGAGTCTGTAGCTACTTCCAGCGGACACCCTAAAGGGTGAGCTACAAGTTCCGTTCAATTTCAAGTAGTTCCAACTTTCGCCACCAGATATCAATGATACCTTGTGGTGAACGTTGGAACTTTGATAGAGCGTTTCAACAAATGAGCGTTCTGTATTTCACACAGTTTAGTGGCAGTTTCTGTGTTTCCGTTGTATGATTCTCTCAATGCTCAAAAATCCCTCTGTATGCCTTCCTTCGGAGGGAAAGTAAATCCGGTGCAGCGGTACCATGTCATAGATTTATGGCATGTAAAACAAGTAGTTCCGTGAAGAACTAGAGCCTATTTTCATATATCATACTTATGTTAACTGCCACTATCAAAATACAAAATTTAAGTTTGATTGCTGTAATAGATTCGTAGATATTGAGAACCGACTAAATATTTCGGATGGTCGCCATGTTGGATTTTATATATGTAGGCCCTAGAGTTATGTACTGTTACATGAAGATTATTGTGTACGTGTAGCATTCAAACTTCAATCGCATGATTAGGACACAAGAAGTAACAAGGAGATTTTAAAATTTCGCACAGCTGCCATCTTGTGGTTATGGAATCAATTGAAATAAATTAGATGCCAGTGGATTAACATTCGTATAAGTATTTACTCTACCAAGTTTCACTACACTCGGATGATTAAATTGCGAGAGACGTCCATGAGAATATTTATACTTCGCGTCACCGCCATGTTGGATTTGTGATCACCAGGTTATTTAATGTCCTATAGGTGAACTTAAGTTCATAGCCCCTATGAACATAAAAAATCAGTTTGATTGCTATAATAGATTCGCAGATATTCAGAGCCGTCTAAATATTTCGGACGGTCGCCATGTTGGATTGTTAAATGTATAGGCTGTAGAGTCATGTACCATTAAAGGAAAATCATTGCGTAGGTTTGTTATTCAAACTTTCACTTCGATTGCATGATTACGACACAAGAAATAAAAACTTAATTTTAAAATTCACACAGCCGCCATATTGAGATTATGTATACAATTGAACTAAATTAGACACCAGTGCATTAAAATTTGTATAAACATTTCCTGTACCAGATTTCATTGCGTTTGGAACTTTAAATCGCGAGAATGGTCTATTTAAAATTTTCAAATTCGCTTGGCCTCCAAGTTCGTTTTGTAGTTAACCGGTTATTAAAAGTCTTATAGATGAACTTCCAGTAATACCCTTTATCTCCGTACAAAATTTCAGGGTGATGCCGCTAATAGTTTCAGAGATATCGAATGCCGGTGAAATATTTCGGACATCTGCCATCTTGTGGTTAGGTCAACAATTGAACGAAGTTAGATGTTGGTGCATTACAATGTATATAAACATATACTGTACTAAGTTTGATTGCGTTTAGTTGGTTAAATCGCGAGAAACGTCTATTAAAAGTCACACATTCGCGTGGCCGCCATGTTGGTTTTGTATTTACCAGTGTTTCAAAAGTCACATAGGTGAACTTCTAGTTGTTCCCTTTATCACCGTAAAATATTCCAGGGTGATATCGGGAATAGTTTCGGAGATATTGAATGCTGGTGAAATATTTCGCACAGCCGCTATGTTGGATAGGTGAGACGTATCAAAATTTGAAGGGCACGGTCGTGGTCGTCCGGAATATTGCTATGAACTGACCGAGTTTCATTGAAATCGCTCCAACCGTTTAGATTTTATTAGGGACACACACACACACCTCACACACATACACACACACACGCACACACACACACGGACAAAAGGTGATCTCATAAGCCTATTTTTTCAAACATGAAAATAGGCTAAAAACCTTCCACTATCTACAATTGTGTGAAGCTAAATTATAGGTTATATTTGACTGACACTCTTAGGTTCCAACGATGGTCGCCAGGAGCCGACTTCGGTGGCATCTAGTAACCAAGTTCAGAACTAGTTGTCGTTGATGGTGGTGTTTGGTAGCAAAAGTGGGAACCACTTGAAAACTGAATGTATGCACGCTGCAGTCCTTACTTGAATTAAGAACAGATAACACACACTAATACAGCCATCACAATTAACCCAGGTTTCCAGACAGATTCTACACACACCCAAAGTACACGGGGCTACATGAGTGCGTTGTCGCAGCCCCTAAACTGAGGAACCAACCAACCATTCTCTCAATGCGTTCCTATACCATTCATCTGAATGCGATGAAACGTTGTTGAGTTGTGCGCACTCCAACGCAGGTTTCTCAATTAGCTCTTGATAGAACAAAACAATGTGTCCAAAACGGTGTCTAAATGAGCTTACAAAAACAAAGAAGTTCCTCAGTTCGTTAACATATGGCTTATTGACGCTACTGTATGGGCATAGGCAGAAAATGTGTCATTTTTAAGTAGACTAGTATTGATGGCATACCAGTCGTTCCGCGAAAAGACATTGGAATAGGCAGCGCTCGAATCATTTGAACAAATACGAATTGGCACGCTCTTGCCTTGGGTAAATTGGTAGATCTACCAACAGAGCACGACATTAGCATAATTTCTTAATTACTGTGTTGTTACGCGAGCTTCACGGGGAAGGGTTTTTGGACTTCTCTTTCTTTCTCTATAGCCAATAAGTTTGTGGCTTCTTGTCATTTCTTATACGTAGAGACAATGTGAAAGCAGGAGCAAGAGCTACTCAGTGGTAGTAGTAATATGCTGTAGCTGATCGTTGATGTTAGCCTATGGTGATAAGGAGTGTATTTCGTTCAACATAACAAAATCTATATTTTAAACGTATATAATTCTATGACAAAATATTATTTTCTATATTGATCATGTTTAGCACAATAAGAAGATACAATTATAGCAAATCAGCCCAAAACTCTTCTCTATATCAAGTGCGTATGTTGGTTCCTACAGTCAGTTTAAGTTATGTCTGGTCTATTATTATTATTATGTTAGTATTATGTTAGTAGTAATAGAAGTGGTGGTACTCGTAATCTTTATCATCGAGGCTTACAACCTAGATGTTAGAACTCTTATAATAACCATTATCATCAGTTTGGAAATAGACACAGTATCTCGACTTTGCCAGCCGTAAGTATCGATCCGGAGTCTAGTCGACCCTATGTTCACCTTGCGTGATCTGCTTGGTGAATATTCGCTAATTATCTCACTCACTGTTAAGGTCACAAAGGGGGTGCATTTCCTGAATTGGGGCATGCAAAAGGAGCATTTCCATGTGATATATTGCTCTGTAGATCTTGTCAGCCCTCTTGGTTATTGTCTGTGCTGGGAGAGGTCTCAGATTTGGTCCCAACACCACACTAAAATTAAAGGGAAGTTATCACGCGAGCCACAAGATACACATTTTTCATCATTGAACATGTAAACGTTAGCTTCGCTGGACTCATTATGAGGTCCAGACCCTGGTGCGATATGATAAAGAAATGAATATAATGTGGAACAGTATTTACTCACCGTGATAGCTCGGTGCTTTGAAGCGTCGTGAAGTGCAGGTAAGTATCTTGGTTTTAGGAGACAGATGATTTGATTCTCACCCTCAAACTTCCTCTAAATAACGTTATATGGTTTGCAAAACTCAAAGTTTAACGAGACTCTCCAGGACATTACAATTCCCTGCTAAACTCTCAACCCAATGAGTTTATGTTGTTGTTGTGTTCATTTCAAACTTGGACATCGTCTTCATGCTATCCTTTTGTACTCTGGGTTTGAGTAGAATTAGTCTAATAACCTGTGATACGAGGCACGTCCAGAAAGTAAGTTCCGCTTGGTAATAGAATTAAATTGTTTACAGATACAGAAAAATTATTAATTGCACAACATTCTACACCTCTTAAACTACTTTTCCACATAACTGCCGAAATTTTGCAGGCATTTGTCATAGCGTGGCACAAGTTTTTGGATACCTTCTTCATAGAAGTTTGCCGCCGACCGTAAACGAGAGTGAAGACACCCCTATAAGATATCCTGCCGTTTGGCCACCACTGTTAGGCAAATTGCGTGCTTACCAGGAGAACTGCGTATGTTTAAGAGTACTCCTGACCACATACGCAATTTGCCTAACAGTGGTGGCCAAACAGTAGGATATCTTACAGGGGAGTCTTCACTCTCGTTATGGTCGGCGGCAAACTTCTATGAAGAAGGTATCCAAAAACTTGTGCCACGCCATGACAAATGCCTGCAAAAGTTCGGAATTTATGTGGAAAAGTAGTTTAAGAGGTAAAGAATGTTGTGCAATAAATATTTTTTCTGTATCTGTACACAATTTAATTTTATTACTAAACGGAACTTACTTTCTGGACGTGCCTCGTATATGGCTTCAAACACCACAATGCTAATGACCTGTGTTTGTAGTATATGTAATAGTAGGCTAGTATTTGTAATTAAGACAAGGTTTGAGAAGGAGGTGACATTGACCTTAAGCTATCAACCATCCTAGCATTTTCCTCTGATAAAGTGGGAAGAAACCAAATAGAAATGCTTCTAGGATGGCTGCGGTTTGATTCGATCCCACGTCACGAGGATGGATATACCCCAATCCAACTCTCACACCAGATTTGAATTTCATGACAGTACCGAGAATCGAACCCAGAACTCATGGGACCAGTGGATCAATACGTAACCTGAGACCACAGAAGGAAGCATAGACCCAATGCGGATGCATGCATTTTATTTAAGGAATTAAAACTGTGTACAACCATTCTTAGATCAAAAGCTCTCTCGTACTTTTTGCAGAGAATCTACTAGCGTAGATATTTTGAGATGGGGATATTTAAGTGATAGCCTAAATTTTATGGTTCCGTTTGCACTGCTACCTAGCAGTGAAACCAAGAACTGTTTGTTGATCAGTGGCTGATATTGAATTAAATAAATGTATTCTATAGATTGATGTACCAGTAGAGAAAGATTTTAGTAGTTGTTCATTAAATCTAGTTTCACTTCACTCGAGTAGAAAATGAGAAATAAAAGCAATGTTTCAAACTTTTGCACTGACGCCATAGTAAAATGTTTCAATCAGTTGAAATACATTAGACGCCAATATATTTTGTACTTTATAATGATTTACAGCACCAAATTTCACTCGACTCAATGGACAAGTAAACTGAAAAGTCAATTTAATTATGTATAAATCGCACGGCCACCATGTTGATTTTATGTTTAATAGTTTTTTTTGAAAGTCACTTATATGAATTAACTTCATAGTCGCCTATCCCGATAGAAAATTGCACGTTAATTGCCTCAATTAATTCCGAGATATTGAGTACTGGCTAAATATTTCGTAGAGTGGTAGGTAACACTTATCGTGGACGAAATCAACCTGGTAGTGTTAAGTCACTATGGACAGACTGACACACACACATGGGAAAAATTGATATCTTAAGGTTGGTGTTCCATGGGATCAAAAAGGCAAAAATAATGAAATAACTTCATGGTCGCCTATCCCGATACAAAATTACAGGTTAATTGCCTCAATACAATCCGAGATATTGAGTAGGCCTACTGGTTAAATATCTTGGGAGTGGTAACACTTATCGAAATATAAAAGTCGTAGTCGAAGCCAAACGTGGTCGTGTTGAGTCTTTACGGACAGACTTGTAGACACACATGAAGAAAATTGATGTCCTAAGGCTGGAGTTTCATATGATCAAAATGCCAAAAACAAGTAGTTCCGTGAAGAACTAAATAGCCTATTTTCTTATATCCCACTGGTCTTTTCCATTAAAATTCTCATGCCTATAACAAGGATTTTCCGAGTAACAACTATATCAATATTTAAATTTCGCATCACCGCAATGTTGGATTTCTGTTCATCAGGTTATTGAATAGTCCATAGCTGAACATATGTTAATAGCCTCTATCAACATACAGAATTTGATTGCCGTAATATATTTGAAGATATTGAGAAACGTCGACATATTTAGGAAGATCGACATGTTGGAATGTTTTATATGTAAGCCATAAAGTTATGTACCATTAGATGAAGAAAGTTACATAGGTTTTTTATTCAAACGTTCACTTCAATCGAGTGATTAGGAAACAAAAAATAAGAGATAAAATGAATCGCACAGCGGCCATCATACTGTTATGAGAAAAATTGAATTGAATCAGATGTCAGTAGATTTAATTACCAAGTTTTACTGCGCTCGGTTGATTACATTTTGAGAAAATGCTATTTAAATCTTTAAACTTCGCTTGGCTGCCATGTTGGTTTTGTACTTGCCATGCATTTAATCATCCCACATAGCTGAACTTGTCTGAGTATTCTCTATTATCGTACACAATTTCAGGTTGATATCAATTATAGTTTCGGAGATAGAGAATGCCGGTGAAATATTTCGCTCAGCTGCCATGTTGGATTGACGTTACGTATGTATGTCTACCCCTTATTATTCCAGTTATCCAACGGGGTCGGGGATGAGATGCGATGGAAGTCTTTGTGGCAATGATTTTTACGGCCGGATGCCCTTCCTGACGCCAACCTCATGAGAGGAGTTAATGAGAGCTGAAATGAATGATGGTGAATGAAACTGGGCAAGGATGTGGAAGGAAGCGGCCGTGGTCTGTCAGAAGGTACCGTCCCAGCATTTGCCTGGTGTTGAAAATGGGAAACAATGGAAAACCATTTCAAGGACGGCCGACGGTGGGGCTCGAACCCACGCGTCTACCTAGTCAGCAGAGAGCTTGGCCCCATGATCTAATGCTGCGCTTTAGCCAGCGTAGCCACTACTGTCGGTGGATTGACGTTACGTATTAAAATTTAAAGGGCAGAGTCGGGCCCGGAAGAAATAGTACTATGTCCTTGCCGAGTTTAATTGAAATCGCTCCAGCCGTTTATATTTTATTATGGACACACACTCACACTCACACGGACAAATGGTGATCTCATAAGCCTATTTTAACCTACTTTATATTTTTACAACAAACGAAAGTAAACTTATGAGATCTACACGGGCTAAAAGTTGTCAGTCTGCGTGTGTGTGAGTGTGTTTTATGTACCTCCCTATCAATTCAAACACGACTAAATCGAATTGAACGAAATTTGGTACAGAGGTAGCACTAGCAAAGAGCACATAAGTATCATGTTTTATATTGCCTCCATCATTACCAAAGCTTAATGGCGGCCATTCAAATGGTCGAAACTTAAAATTAAATTACAACCAAACTAATCATAGGACCTTCACCAAACTTAGTAAAATCATACCTTCGTATGGAACGCTCAAACTACAAGGTCATCAGCCGTACCATTTCAGGATGGCGACTGTGTGAATTATGCAAGCTTTATAATCACTTACTTGGGAACCACTAGTTCAGATTATCGAACCGAGAATCGTTTAAACAATTTTAAAGGACGTGGCCCGTCCGAAATTAAAATTTTATAATATAGTAAATTGCAGTAATAATATAAATATTATAAAACGCAATTCAAATTAAAACAAGTAGTTCCATGAAGAACTAAAGACTATTTTCATATATCCTACTTATGTTAACTGCCACTATCAACATACAAAATTTCAGTAGGATTGCTGTGATAGATTCGTAGATATTGAGAACCGTCTAATATTTCGGTTGGTCGGCATGTTCGAATTTTATATATTGTACCCTTGCGTCATTATATGGAACATGTGTTCGACTGTTCGTATCCCAGCTGGCTCACGGTCTTTCGAGGTATGGGGCGTTCATCCCACTATACGATCACATGTTCAGGATTTGAGTCTGTCAGGTAACTACTCTACTTGAAAGAAACAACAAACTCCTAAATATAGTATTTAATGATATTAAATCATGGCAAACACAAAAAAACCACAAAACTACAGTTACATTTACACTCCCACAACACAGATCAAATATCTGGAGTGCGCAGATGATAATTCAAAACAATAATACAAACTCTAGCATGTTTCATCTGCACTCCGCAGCTCTGTTTCAATAATACAGGGATTATATCCACTCAAATGCACTGGTCTCTCCAGGCATGCTGCAACATTTCTTGTGAGTCCCTTTTCTTATTGTTGGCGCTCTTCCGCACCCAAATATATCCTATACTCCCTAACACTTATACTTTTTGACATTGCCGAATGTTCATTGTGACTTTCACATCGCTTAATTAATCTTAATTTAACATATCACAACACAACAGTGAAAACACAAATTATAACTGAATAATCATTATATGTAATCATTACAGATCCAAATATTTGTCCGTTCTGAATCGGGACCTTTTACCTTCAACGATATTGCTCTCATTACATTTGTTTTTGTTTAACATTATGTTGTCTTTGTGCACCATCGTTTCCTTTCCCATAGATTTTAAACGCTGTTATGAGTGGCCTTCCCCTCCAAAATATACATAATTACTGATTTAGCTTCACCATACAAAAATCTTTGGGTCTTGTCATGTCGTTACATTCGTTACAAGGGTGTCATATCGTGCAATAAAGCTACTCGTCCGAGTAAATTATCATAAAGTGGGCAATTACACTTTACAATTGCATCTTATTATTTGGTGCAGTTAAGATGTCATCAGACATCAACTTGGCCAAATATTATCCGATTTCTATGATCCAACATCCTATCCCCATGGATATGATGCATATAATTCCTTTAATACAATAATATCAAGCACTTTTCAATTATTTCCAGAGATGACTTGATTTTTCAGTGTTCCAGTACAAGCTTAAAAAGGAAAAGGGCCACGGTCAATTAGCTCTTCTCGCTGTGTACACAATAGGGGCGCTAAGGTCCACCCCCTCCAACGTGGCTACTGCGGCCTTCACCCTAGCTCTGGTCTCCCTGACCGATATTCAACTTGTAAACAAAACTTGCCATATGCTTTCTCTCTCTGTGCAGCTCTTTCAGGGGGAAATGATTTGGATGCGTCATTATGAACGGAGTCGATCTAAGTATTTAACACCTACACTTAGGGTATTTAATTGGCTCAATTCGGCCCTCAATTAATATTCTTAGCAAGGGATGGGTTTCCAGTAGCGTCGCCGTTTTAAGGATGCAATCAGTGGCTCTGAACGCGTACCAGTCGAGTTTCAAACTGTTATCTCGCTGTACGGGTACGAATATATTGAGGAAATCACCATGTTTCCTACTCAAAAAAATTGTCTTATCTCCACGGGTAGATCAATTATTACAATGCCTCACACAGGGGGTCACAGTTATCCCTGGTAGCGAAGAATATGCTAAAAGTGGGTTACAGATGCCATCTGGCCCAACCACATCGTTGATTCGAAGATTGGCCTACTAAATTCACCAACGCGCGAACTACCTGGATAATCCCTGCAATTATTTACGCAAATCTCTGGATTCTACGTTAGACATTCACGCATATTGCGGCTAAAATAACATTCCCGTTAGATGAAGCAATTCATAATGCACTCATATCCTCCCTTAATTTAATTATTATACCAAGGCTTTACATTAGCTCTAAAAAAGAAGGTATAATTTTACTGGCAATTATATGATCTGCCTTAATGGCTCTTAAACACAACAATGTAGCAATTAACATTATTTAATATCTCAATTACACTGAAAAATCTCTTTATCTCCCGGATATATATATATATCTCTCTCTCTTCCATTCTTCACAATAACACTGTATTCTTTTAACGGACATGACACACTTTGCATGTTTCTAAGGCATCAATATGCCGATTTTATATTTATTATTGACATTGACCTCTGATTATTACTATTATTATCAATTAACATTACAGTTACTTTTACCAACATCTTACGCATTAATTGCCGTAAGTTTATCATTCTCAAAGCAATATATTCACTAAGATACGAGGAATAAGAACTCGTATACAAATTAATGCAAATTCTTAGTATTTGATGGAATGATATGTCCAGAATCATAGTAACATTATTTGGATGGTACTCACTTTTTTCATTCTGGCTGGATTTACCCAACAGTACAACACTCCGCTCACCATTCCGATGTCTTCTAACCCATCATAACACTTTTCACAAAGAACATCGAATTGGTTTGAACGTGTTGATCTCATCTTGTAATACATGTATTTCACACTTTAAAATATACCACATTTTCTTTATCACACAACTTTAAATACTTTATGTTATCACTTTTTATCACTAACTTTACATTCGATTTGTACACACGAAGCCTTATTGGGCTTTCCACTACTACGTGATTTCAGATCTGCGATGCTGCAAAATTCTGACATCCGCCTGTCTCCTCCGAAAGTCTATCTCGAGTAGGTGTGTTCATCTCCCGTCTCCTACTGTTCCTCTCTTCTAGCTTCTAGTGTGCTGCTTACGTATTTATCACAAATACTTGTGATACTTTCCTGGTCCCCTTGATCTGTAGTATCCATTACTATATTATATGACACTTTAAAGATCATAACTATCCCTGTAGATAAATTCATTGTCTATCATAATCATAATGCAATTTTCCTACTCTGTACTGAATAATATTCGCGTATAATGCCTGATTATATGTCTGCCATAGACTGTTCATAATATTAATGCAGAAATACTTTAAATGGACTGCATAATGCATCTTTAATTGTCTATCGCAAAGATTCTGATTATAATGAGTTTGCGTACTGTGCGCACTTATTTCCTGTCGATGGACAGCATGTCGTCCCACGAGCTGAGTCAAAGAATAACCGACTCTCCCCAGCTCCATCTTCCATATAAGGGATTCTGACAAAATATAGTTCTCGTTCATCTCGGGAGCGGCTCTTTTCTGATATATCGCGTTTTCCGACAAGGTAACGCATGATTCTTGATCGTCTTTCCACGGAGGTTTCAGATCCACTTGCGTGCCGGTGATTCCTTCGCTCCATTAATTAATATTAATTGCTTTCCTCCATGGCTTGGTAATGCTATCTTCGGTGAATCCCCTCCTGCTACGACACTGACCAATGGCCCTCCGCGGCTTGCCTGTGAATTATCCTATAATCTAATACAGGCTTCAATTTAGGTGTCTTGACATCCCTAAATTACCTTTCATTGAATATAAGCATCTGGGTGTAAGTCTCTTCTCGTTAGAATGCTTCATTTGCCAGTAATTAATTAATTTCTCTCGATGACCATCCCCTCTCTGCTTCGTCCGACGGGGGTTTTCTTGGTCATTATTCACAGTCTTCCCACCCCAGTGACGCCAAGAAATAGTCCCTTGGAGACTGGCTGCGCCTCTTACTTTCAAATCCACTTTGTCACCTGTCAAGTTGGCTCGATTTTCTGTAGCTTTGCTCGAATGTTAGTATACTGGCTTGCAGTTCATACAATATTCCAACTTATTATTGCTTAAAATTCCCGTTCCAGATGTGGAATTAAGTTTTATTATCACATTCCATTTTTATATCATTATTCCTTGGGTTCACTGTGGTTGTTCCCCCTCAGAGATCAATGGTTCGTTTCTTGGGAAAATCATGGACCTGATTCTTCCTCTTCACAGACCCAGGTTTGATGCCAGTCAGCCCACGTACCATTGGGTACAACATGTAGGTATTGAGTTATGCACTATTACATGAAGATTATTGTGTACGTGTAGTATTCAAACTTCAATCGCGTGATTAGGATACAAGAAGTAAAAAAAAAGTCCTCCCGGCACGCCGGAAGGCGGAGGTAGATTTCATCGGGCAAACTTGGGGATAGGCGAAAATAGGCAGAATATGCACGTTTTCGTAGAAAGTTCAGACCTCATTTATTGCGAGAAAGTTTTTTTTATAATTGGAGATTTATAAACTTTGTTTTTCATCATTTTATGCGTATTATAAACATTTTATTGTCTTATGAGGACGGTAATCTTCTTGTCATTTGGGGTCCATTTTTAAACTTGTGGTCACACTGTCCTGATGCAAGGTTTCGACACTGATGTGTAACTATCTAACTGTCTGTTACTTCTTCACGCAAAACTTTATCTCCCGCAGAGATTTTGGTTGGTTCCTCAGTTTCGGGGCTGCGACAACGCGGCCATGTAACCCCGTGTACTTTGGGTGAGTGTAGAATCTGTCTGATAAACGGTGTGAATTGTGATGGCTGTATTAGTCTGTAATTCAGGTAAGGACTGCAGACGGTCAATTTCAAGCAGTACTTCCTAATGTTGCTACCAAATACTACCGTCAACGACACCTAGCTGTGAGATTGGTTACTAGAAGCCACCGCAACCAGGAACTCGCAACGAACGTTAGAACTTCCCCTCCAAAGTAAAGCATACTGAGGGATTTTTAACGCTCTTAGAAAATCCAACGACTTCGGCCGACTTTGAACCCGCGACTTGGGCATGGAAGTTCAGCATATTACCAGTTACGTCGCCGAAGCTGCTTCAGACTTAGTCAGATAGAAAACTGAATGTGATCTCGTGCAAGTGCGTTGCCATGGCAACGTCTGATGGCTCATCCCTCATCAATTTAGTAGTGTTGTCATGGCAACATCTGATGGGTCTTGGCATTTTATTATAATTCCGAAATAATTTCTCTCATCCCTTGGCGTAATGGTGGGTCATATCAAAAATTCTTTCAGACAAAAGTGTTAAGTAATTAATAGGGGAATATTGTCCAATTTGTATGGTTTTGATATTGTGCCTATTAAGAGAGATATGATTAATGTTTCCCGAAAAAACCACTTTTTTCCCAACCCTTTGGTCAATGGTTGGTGCTATCAAAAAACTTTTCAAACATAAATTTTTGGGCCTTATCCGACACATAGTATGAACTTTTGAATGGATTCGATATTTCAAATATTAAGAGTATTATAGCGATATTTCACTTTTTCGAAAAAAGCCTCCCATTTTCACCTCCGTCGACCGATTGTGCCCATTTACGATCTCGGCCGAGATTTTATAGGGATACATATTATGTAAAAATTTCAAAGTGATTGGTGCAAAATTGCTGTAGTTATCGTGTCCACAATAAAGTGATTTATATATATAGACTAGCAGGTACCCGCGGCTTCGCTCGCGTCATAGTCCTGTCATATTGTTATTCAATGAAATGCAGGTGTACCCCCTTAACACCCCTTTAGGAACTGAACATCCAAAAACCCTTCCTTAGTGGGCGTTTTCGGCTTACATCGAACATATTCCCAAAATTTCATGTTTCTAACTTTAATAGTTTTGGCTGGGCGATGATGAGTCAGTCAGTCAGTCAGTCAGGACACTTGTTTTTATATAAGAGATAGATAGAGCAGACGCAAGAAAAGCTTGCCGAAAAATGCTGCGCAGATCTCCGGCCATGTTCAGGTGTTCGTGAGTGTTCGGTAGTGGCATACAACGCCCTCCCACTTTCCGGCAGTAGCTGGCTAGCAGCAGTTCTGAACGGATCGTCTGCCCAGGCTTGGCAGGCTGACTGTGACTGGGGTTCAAGTGAGATCTCAGCTGTAGTCCGTCTCGGAGCGAGCTGCGTTCTTGAATAGTTGAGTGAGCAGTGAGCCCGGTAATCAGCATTACAGGAGCCCCGCAATGAGCATTAAAATACGCCGATTGATATTGGTATCTGCGCATCGTTGAGTTTCGGCAAGCTTTTCTTGCGTCTGCTCTACATATATACATATATACATAAATTATATATAAACTTTTGAACTGACGGTGGTTTTGGGGTCTAAGGGATTTGAAACGCGAAGATATGTCGAAATTTTCCGGAAGTCGAAACATGGTACCCATTGCAATAGTTAGCTTTCTAATGAAATCTACCTAAAACGAGATTTTAAAATTTCGCACAGCTGCCATCTGGCGGTTATGAAAACAATTGAAATAAATTAGATGCCAGTGGATTAACATTTGTATAAGCATTTACCGTACTAAGTTTCACTGCACTCGATTGGTAAAACTGCGAGAAATGTCTATTTAAATATGTATAATTGGCGTCGGCGCCATGTTGGATTTGTGCTCACCAGGTTATTGAATGTCCTATAGGCGAATATATGTTTATAGCCTCTATGGACATAAAAATTTCAGTCTGATAGTTGTAAAAGTTTCGTAGATATTAAGAACCGTCTAAATATTTCAGATGGTCGCCATGTTGGATTGTTACATGCATAGATCCTAGAGTTATGTACCATTAACGGGAAATTATTGCGTAGGTTCATTGTTCAAACTTTCACTTCGATCGCATGATTACGATACAAGAAATGTAAATTTAATTTTAACATTTCGCACAGCCGCCATCTCGTGGTCATGTAAGAAATTGAACTAAATTAGATGGCAATGCATTACAATATATATATAGACATTTACTGTACCATATTTCCGTGCGCTCAGATGGTTAAATCGCGAGAAAAGTCTATTAAAATGTTTCAACTTAGCTCGGCCACCCTGTTCGAATTGTACTTTACAGGTTTTTGAAAGTTAGAGAGATAAACTTGTAGGAGTGCCCTTTATCACAGTACAAAATTCCAAGGTGATATCAGTAATAGTTTCGCAGATATAGTTTGCCGTGATATATTTCACACAGCCACCATCTTGAGATTATGTAAACAATTGAACTGAATTAGAGGCCAATGCATTACAATGTGCTTAAACATTCGCTGTACCATGTTTCATTGCGTTTGGATGGTTGAATTGCGAGGTGAGTCTATTTAAGAGTTTCAACGTCGCTTGGCCGCCATGTTCGTTTTGTAGTTAACAGGCTTTTGCAAGTCCCATAGGGGAACTTCCAGTAGTTTCCTTTATCACCGCACAAAATTTCAGGGTGATATCTGTAATAATTTCGGAGATACGGAATGCCAGAGAAATATTTCGCACAGCCGCCATGTTGGATTTGTAAGACGTAATAAAATTTGAAGGACATGGTCGGGGTCACTTATTATTGTGCTATGACTTTGCCGAGTTTCATTGAGATCGCTCCAGCCGTTTAGAAGTTATCAGGGAACACACACCCATACACACACACACACACACAGATACGCACACACAGACAATAGGTGATCTCATAAGCCTAATTTTTCATAAAATGAAAATAGGCTAAAAAGCAATAAAATATTCAGATGGTAATAAAATAATAATAATAATAATAATAATAATAATAATATTAAAATGGTTTACGTCCCTTTTAACTTCTCAGGCTTCTAGAGACGCCTCATACTGCAGACGTTACTTTAAGAAGCTGAGCAGTCTCGGTTAGAAGACAAGATGGCAGTTGATCTCTCATTCTGGCCTATATTACACTAATTCGAGTATGTTTCATGCAGTATAGCCTACTGATAGAAATAATATAATGATGATGATGATAATTGTTGTTTTAAGGGGCCTAACATCGAGGTTATAGGCCCGAAATAATATAAACTTTGTATGAATAAATAATTGTCATGATGATAACTGTTTTAAGGGGCCAAAGAATTTTTTTTGCACTAATTACTCCCCGTGACTGCAATAAATTTATAAGCAGCGCAAGATTTAACTATTTTACTCCGGTGAAGAAATCGTTTATTCGAATTCATGATTGGTTATAACGTTGTATGTAAATCGATTGATAACGTGAGATCTGGGCGGACAAGTTTGGCTTTAAGGTAGGAGCTTTGGTCTTTCACCCGGGCACCTGGGGTTCAAATCCTATTAGAGTTTTTTTTTGTTGTTTTTTATTAAATTATTGTTTTTTAAGTACAGTACTGATACGTTTTAAAATTGATTGTTATATTGTGCATTTTGCAGTGGAAAATATCTATTTAACTAGCAATAGTGCCCGGCTTCGCCCGGTGCATTTATTGTCTTATGGATGACAATGAAACAGAACTACTACAGAACTGACACATGGTACTTAAACTAACAGAAAAGAAATATTTTTTAAATATAACGTTTTGTGGAGGTGGTGGTGGTGGTTGTGTTGGGGGTGATAAGCAGTACAGTATAATGGACGTAACATTCAGGTCATTTTCCCGTTATGATAATAATGAATAGGGAAACGGCTGTTCACTAACTACAGCACTGACACAAGTAATTTAAAAACAAATTTTAAAATATGTATAGAAAGAGGAGTAAGTGAAATAAGACACTGCCTAGGGCCTATATCTCATTGGCTGTTAGAAATGTAGAGACCAATAGTGTCGTCTTTTGTCGCATAGCGCCGTAGGAAAATAATCAGAACACTTTGGAAATCTTCCGCTGTCCGAGCTCCTGAGGTAGCAATAGTATCATTTACCGCCACATAGCGCTCAACGATAAGTTTCGGAATAAATTAAGGTAAATTTGAAAGCACCAGCACTTATTGCAGCTGATAACCTCAATATACTGCGCCAACACCATTGCACTTATACAGATGCATAATATTTTCATGATGATAACTGTTTTAAGGGGCCTAAGAAATTTTTTGCACAAATTACTCCCGGTGACTGCAATTTATAAGCAGTGCAAGATTTAACTATTTTCGCAATTCTGCACCAGAACACTGGTGGGGGTGACGTGATGCAGCCCGAATTGCCAGTCAACAATAGACGTATTTGAATACTCTTACAGTTACACTACTACGGACATAACTGGTTCTAGGGCCTTAATACGTGGTTTTCAAGTTCATTTTGTCTGTTATTCTAAATGAAGGGAATGGATAGCATTGTCCAAAATATCAAGTGGACAGTGTACCAGCGGGGTTTCAAAGTGTAGTCTAAGTAAAATTTGGTGCAATTTGGAGGAACGGTGTAGATTTGTGATAAAGGGCCTAAATGCAGGGAATGTAGTGGTCTGTCCGAAATTTAAAGTGGACAGTGTCACCCGCAGGGTTCCAAAGGGTAAGTATACAAAATGTGGTTCAGATCGGTGAAACGGTGTAGATTTGTGCCAAAGGACCTAACTGCAGTGTATGGAGTGGTCGGTCTGAAATTTCAAGCAGACAGTGTTACTCGTCGGGCTCCAAAGTTTAAGTATGTGAAATTTGGTTCAGATCGGTGAAATGGTGTAGATTTGTGCCAAAGGGCCTAAATGCACGGAATGGAGGGGTCTGTCTGAAATTTAACATAGCCTAAACTATTCCTCCTGAATCTGGCTATCATATACAAAAATAATTTTTGAATCCGACTGGTAGTTCCAGAGATTAGCGCGTTTAAACACACAAACACACAATCTCTTCAGCTTTATTATATTAGTATAGATTAAAACAAGTGACATCTACTAGCAACCAGTTGACCTATGCGTTTGCTGACCACGGCCTACTAGATGCGAGTTGCGCTTTATACTGGCCTTGCCATTCACAGTTAATGAGCCCATGCATACAGTGTAATTGATAAATTTCCTCTTGTTGCGGATAGAGCGCACTCGCCCCCAAGCATAAGCGCGATTTTAAAAAATTAGCTGTGCAGTAGTTTTATTAACTGTGATTCTCTGAGTGATACGTTTATACCAACGAAGTTTTGTTTCAGGTTTAATTATTGTAGGGAGTCGGTGTTAATATACTGAATTCCTACGTTGTTAGGAGTGTTTGCTGATTAAATTGTAAAAAGCTGGGGTAAATTATAAACTCTGGTTTGAATGCCACTGCTCAAATCCAGTATGTTCTACTGTAATTTGCCATTTTGCACATCTAATTGAAGAAAATAGGATGTTTATAAGGACAAAGAGTTATAACTATACCCATACATTTAGGAGAAAGTAGGCTATATGTTCTATCCTGGATATCTTGTTTTCATGAATGAAAATTGGCTAAAAATGACGAAATATACTTGATTATACCTGAAGCACAGAAAAGGCTATAAAACATAGCCCGTAGGGCGGTCATGACATGTTCAAATTTATGTATTCAATCCAAACATTTAAGAGGGCTACATTTTATAATCGTGGGGCCTGCGTGTTTGACATACGTGGCTAGTCAAGGAGAAGAGAGAACACTCAGGAGAACAGTGGATGGGAAGGGAAGTAGACAATTAGTGAATCGGGAGGAACAGCAAGTTGGCTCCTCCCTCATCAATTAAAACGGGGAGCTCCGGTCAACTTGCACTCGGGGTCGACCAGCAATTTCTTAAATCAGCTGCGGAACTCTGGTATCCTTACGTGGGACTTTATCTTGGACTACTTGTGCCTTATCAGTCAATCTCTTCAGTTATAAGGTAGGTGGCTGATTGAATCCTCGAAAAGAGACGCCATGTATTATGTTGATGGAATCTTCAACAACAAAAGATAGCTATGAGGCATATTACAGCCGCAAAATTGCAAGTTTCACTCCCCTGGTGGAAAGATATACAGTGTGTCACAAAATTACGTCGACAAACTGAAACCTGAGGTTCCAGCCCTTATCTGATGCAACTTGAGATAGGGCACTTATGGCCGGAAACGAACCGTTAAAAATCTGTGCGACGTTAAACTTTTAACGAGGCAAATCCGCAACACTGCGTCGAGAAAGTGTGACTTTTTCTAATATTTCCGTTACTTACCAACTGCAGAGGAATGCCGCCACTTCCCGTCTGGTGAACTAGCTCTCAGTATGTGGTATCGCGCAGGGCAAAAAAATTGAAAAATTAAGATGAGAAACAAGAAGTTCCGTGACGAACTAAAGAGCCTACTTTTCTTAAAATTAAGATTCATGCCAATGATTAATCTAAAGTATATGAACCTATCTAGAATAATGACTAAATTAAGTTGGTAATATCGAAATGTCTAATTAGTTCGAAATATTCCTGATATAATGTAGCCTAATAGAGCACTACAGTTGGCAGCCCTGGTGACTGAATATATTCTTAGTTCCATCTCTTAAGGTACAGAATAAAAAATTTGGTTGAAATCTAATGGACATTACATGCAGTTAGACATTGGATCTATCAGCACGCGTAAACGTATGTTGGCAACAATGTCATGCGTGTGCTGATCAGAAATAATCTGAAATATTATGACATCTTGTGCCAATTTTGGATGAAATCCATTTGTTACTATAGAAGTTACATGCATATTATAACTGGAGATATCAGCAGGCATATAATCATGTTGGCAGCACAGATTTATATTAATTACTCCAAATTAATCTAGAATGTCAGGTGCTATACGTGTGCAAAGTATACAGATGTTGGCTTGCATACTTTCTGACATATTGATTTTAGGGTAAAAAAATTATAGACAGGATTTATTAACAGTTGGCAGCCCTGATTGCTCTTAAGAATACTTATAGTCATATCTGTTATGCTACACATAGCACATACGAAATGTGGTTGAAATCCAACTGATAGTAGAGAAGTTACATGTATTTAAAAATTGGTCCTATCAGCAGGCTTAGAATCATGTTGGTAGAACTGACGTATATAAGTAACTCCAAATTAATCTAACATGTCAGGTACTATACGTGTGCATAGTTTAAAGCTGTCGGCTTGCATACTTTCTGGTATATTGGAATTTGGATTTAAAAAAATAGAGAGAGCAATTATTAACAGTTGGCAGCCCAGGTGGCTCTTAAGAGTACGCTCATTCATATCTGTTTACGTACACATATTATATACAAAATTTGGTTGAAATCCAATTGATAGTGTAGAAGTTGTATGCATTTAAAATTGGACCTATCAGAAGGCTTAACATTATTTTGGCAACACTGTCAGGTATGGCCTGCTGGAAATTAAACTAAAATAGTATTATCTACATGTGTGGCAATTTTGGAATAGCTCCCATTCATACCTTCCAGGATATCCAACATGGAGCTTAAA
The DNA here is from genome assembly GCA_946902985.2 of Meconema thalassinum. Classification (NCBI taxonomy): domain Eukaryota; kingdom Metazoa; phylum Arthropoda; class Insecta; order Orthoptera; family Tettigoniidae; genus Meconema; species Meconema thalassinum. The sequence goes on from OX336391.1 coordinate 330,239,976, forward strand.
TTTCTAGTGCGTTTTTTCATCAGTTGGTAGCAGTGACATCATTTTCAAATGTGGGCTTGAAATATTCCGGTATACATCTTTACTCATTCTAAATTTGGTTTCGATTGCTGCAGCCGTTTAAGAGTTGATGGGGGTGGGGGACCAACACACACAGCCAGACAGAAGGACAGACAGACAGACACATTTTCCCGGATCGATCTCATAAGTCTACTTTTTCCTCATTTTTGCAAAATGTGAAAAGTAGGCTAAAAACTTGCGCTGACTCTGATTCGAACCGCTACCAAATGACTCGTTCCCGGTCAATGCATGTGAGATTTTCGAAGTGAAATGCCATGTCCTGTGGTTCGGATTCCACGTAAAAAGGAGGTCCCGTGGCTCATGATTTCTAGATTAACGGTCACGTTAAACTACAAGCTTCCTTCCTTTCCTTCCAAATGACTCGTCGCAAGGAACACGCCGCGCCGTGCCGTGCACGATACCACTGAGCTAGTTCGCCAGACGGGAAGTGGCGGCATTCCTCCGCGGCGGGTATGGAATGGAAACATTAGAAAAAGCCGCACTTTCTCAGCGCTGTGTTGCCAATTTGCCTCGTTAAAAGTTTAACGTCGCACAGATTTTTAACGGTTTGTTTCCGGTCATAAGTGTCCTATCTCAAGTTGCTGGACTTCTGGTTTCAGTTTGTCGACGTAATTTTGCGACACCTGTATGTGTGGCTTGCCGTAAAGACGATGTCACGGTGACGGGCTATTTGTTTATCAAATTTCAATCTACCTTGAACATTTCATTTCGCTATTAGACCTTGTTATCAGAGAAGATGAAAGTTCGTGGTTTCGTTTCATCACAAGCTAGGATTTATATATCTTTACACATTTACTGCTTTTGTGATTGGGTCACAGTTTACTTGGCCCGCCCATAAGGATATCCAGCCCGTAATAAACATTCTGGAAGTCAATTATCAGTAATAGTACATTATGCAACGAGCCTATAATGGCAATAATTAAGACAAGAGTATATTTATAAAACAAGTGCATGCGAGTTTTATAATTTCCCTACGAGTGTCTTAATTACCATTATAGGCGAGTAGCATACGACTGCTTATGTTCGACGATATTTATTATAACTCTTCGAACATAAATGAAAATGAAAATCCACAGCCTGCTTCCAGTCTCCGACCGGGTCAGGAATGGAATTGATGATGCCCCCATCTAGCGGCGAGGATATGAATTGTGCCGGCTGCCGAGGCCTGACGCACTCCTCTGGGGCAATGATTAAATGAATGACAGATGAAATGAAATGATAGTGGAGAGTGTTGCTGGAATGAAATTCTGACAGGGAAAACCGGAGTACCCGGAGAAAAACCTGTCTGCCTCCGTTTTGTCCAGCACAGATCTCACATGGAGCGACCGGGATTTGAACCACGGACCCAGCGGTGTGAGAGGCCAGCGTGCTGCCGCCTAAGCCATGGAGGCTTCTTCTTCGAACATAAATATTCATAAATATTTGTCAAGATTTCGCCGGTTTTATGTACTGAACAGAGCGCATGAGACGCAGAGAATGCCTTGTATTAGACCATGGCCTCCTCGATTACCCTACTATGACACTAGGCCAGGCAGTGAAATTTAAATTAGAAGGCCGTGAAACTCAGCGCAACTAATTATCTAATTGGTCAAAGAACTGTTTCTTGAGCTCTGTTTGGTGGGAGAAACTGTTTCATAATGAACAAGTAGTTCCGTGAAGAACTATAGGCTACAGCCTATTTTCAATTATCCTACTTATGTTAACTGCCACTATCAACACACAAAATTTCAGTTTGATTGCTGTGATAGATTCGTAGATATTGAGAAGCGACTAAATATTTCGGATGGTCGCCATGTTGGATTTTATATATGTAGGTCCTAGAGTTATGTACTGTTACATGAAGATTATTGTGTACGTGTAGCATTCAAACTTCAAACACATGATTAGGATACAAGAAGTAACAAGGAGATTTTAAAATTTCGCACAGCAGCCATCTTGTGGTTATGGAAACAATTGAAATAAATTAGATACCAGTGGATTAACGTTCGTATAAGGATTTACTGTACCAAGTTTCACTGAACACGGATGGTTAAATTGCGAGAAACGCCCTTGGGAATATTTATACTTCGCGTCTCCGCCATGTTGGATTTGTGATCACCAGGTTATTTAAAGTCCTACACAGGTGAACTTAAGTGCATAGCCCCTATGAACATAAAAAAAATCAGTTTGATTGCTATAATAGATTCGCAGATATTCAGAGCCGTCTAAATATATCGGATGGTCGCCATGTTGGATTGTTAAATGTATAGGCCATAGACTCATGTACCATTAGAGTAAAATTATTGCGTAGGTTCATTATTCACTTCGATTGCATGATTACGACACAAGAAATAAAAAAGTCCTCTCGGCACGCCGGAAGGCGGAGGTAGATTTCACCGGGCAAACTTGGGGATAGGCGAAAATAGGCAGAATATGCAGGTTTTCGCAGAAAGATCAGACCTTATTTATTGCGAGAAAGTATTTTATAATTGGAGTTTAATTAACTTTGATGTTCATCATTTTATGCATATTTTAAACATTTAATTGTCTTATGGGGACGGTAACCTTCTTATCATTTGGGGTCCATTTTTAGCCTACTTTCGATTTTTGCAAAAAATGAAAGTAGATTTTTGAGATCAACGCAGGGCGAAAAATTGTGTGTCTGTCTGTGAGTGTGTGGGTGTATGTGTGTGTGAGTCTGTGTGTGTGTGAGTGTGTGTACTCTGAATTCCCCCATCAATTCGAACACGGTGAAACCGAATTGAACGAACTTTGGTACAGAGGTAGCACTAGCAAAGGGCACCTCAGTGTCATACTTTATATCGCCGCCATCTTTACCAACACTGAATGGCGGCCACTCAAACGTTCCAATCGTAAAATCAAATTACGGCTAAACTAATCATCCGATCTCTACCAAACCTGGTGACAACATACCTTACTATAGGACGCGTCTTTCACCCAAATTGCAAGGTCATAGGCTGTAGCATTTCGGGATGGCGGCCGTGTGAATTATGCTACCATTATAATCAATAGCTTAAGACACACCAATTCCGATTATCGAGCCTAGGGTGGTTTAAGCTATCCTGAAGGTCGTGATCCGTTATTTATTGTAATTTAATATTATAATATTATACTGTATGAGTGGCTTAAAAGAGCTGAGCCGTCTCTGCCACACGACAAGATGGCAGTTGTCATCATGTGCCTGTCTTATATTTCAGTAGTTTTAGTATGTTGTATGTAATATACCCTACTGATAGAATAATATAAACTTTGTATGAAATTATCTACAATGAAGATGTACTGCAGTGAAGAAATCGTTTATTTCAAGTCATTATTTACCAACAGGTTTTATCTAATATTTCAGTTAAGAACACCATGATGTTAAAAATATGGTTAACTCTGAGCTAGCGTGTTAGTCTGTCACGCAGTTGACTGGGGGTCGAATACTGCTACAGTTCACTTTTTTTCTTCAATTCTTTTACAAATGATGTGCACGAGCTCTTTCCACAGATACTGGATAAAATGTCTTTTAGCTCAAATGAGAGGCTAATGTATACACTCGTTTATTAATAAAATCACAGCCCCAGCATCGCACTTATACAGAAGACATTAGGAAAGGGGGAATAGATGAACAAGATCAGATACACGCTGTCATCAACCACAGCCTTCTTAATGCCTCTGTACGGTGCTGTCCTCTTGTAGGTTATGTGGGTAATACTGTTCCAAACATACCGCTGTGTAAATACCTGGCCTCCTGAAGTATGGCAATTTTGTAATACTGGTAGTTCAACTAATAGCCTAGATCGCACTCCGATTACCTTTAAACACTGCCAGCTGGATCGCCTCCCTCTTGGCTACTTTAAAATGCCTGCTCATTCAACACCCATAGGCGTACAAGATAATTATTAATTCACTGCTAGGTCGCAGCACCAACCTACTGTGATCGGCGCGGATTTTTAAAGGGGAAGATATCCAAAACAAAAGATTCTTAAGTTTGCAGGCTGGCTTAATACAAAGATTATCGGACGTGAATGCATTACAATAAGTTAGTAGTTTTGTTATTCAATCATCATAAAGTACATAATATTAGCCCAAAAACATGAATTATTTATATAATCTGGGCCGTGAAAGCCTTAATATACATATATATTATATTGATTTTGACACTTACTGGCTAATTATCAATATAAAAGAAAACAAACAATACATAGTGGTAGAGGTGATTGTTTTAGGGATGATGACAAAGAGTTATAAATATACCCATACATTAAGGAGAAAGTAGGCTATATGTTCTTTGCTGAACATCTTGTTATACTTGTGGTCACACTGTCCTGATGCAAGGTTTCGATACTGATGTGTAACTATCTAACGGTCTGTTACTTCTTCACGAAATATTTTATCTCCCGCAGAGATTTTGGTTGGTTCCTCAGTTTCGGGGCTGCGACAACACGGTCAAGTAACCCCGTGTACTTTGGGTGAGTATAGAATCTGTCTGATAAACGGTGTGAATTGTGATGGCTGTATTAGTCTGTAATTCAGGTAAGGACTGCAGACGGTCAATTTCAAGCAGTAGTTCCTAATGTTGCTACCAAATACTACCGTCAAAGATACCTAGCTGTGAACTTGGCTATTAGATGCCACCGCAACCAGCAACTCGCAACGAACGTTGGAACATCCCCTCCAAAGGAAAGCATGCTGAGGGATTTTTAGCGCTCTTAGAAAATCCGACGATTTCGGTCGGCTTGAACCCGCGACCTTGGGCATAGAAGTTCAACATGCTACCAGTTACGTCACCGTAGCCGCTTCACAATTAGTCAGATGAAAAACTGAAAGCGATCTCGTGCAAGTGCGTTGTCATGGCAACGTCTTATGGCACATCCCTCATCAATTTAGTAGTGTTGTCATGGCAACCTCTGATAGCTCTTGGCATTTTCTTGTAATTCCGAAATGATTTTTCTCATCCCTTGGCGTAATGGTGGGTCATATCAAAAATTATTTCAGATAAAAGGTTTAGGTAATTATTAGGGGAATATTGTCCATTTTGTACGGTTTTGATATTGTGCTTATTAAGAGAGATATGATTAATGTTTCCCGAAAAACCCACTTTTTCTCACCCCTTTGGCCAATGGTTGGTGCTATCAAAAAACTTTTCAAACATAAAATTTTGGGTCTTATCCGGCACATAGTATGAACTTTGAATGGATTCAATATTTCAAATATTAAGATAGTTATAGTGATATTTCACTTTTTCGAAAAAAGCCCCCCATTTTCACCCCCGTCGAGCGATTGTGCCCATTGACAAACTCGACCGAGAATTTATAGGGATACATATTATGTAAAAATTTCAAAGTGATTGGTACAAAATTACGGTAGTTATCGTGTCCACAAGAAACTGATATATATATAGTGTGGTCCACCCGCCCCTTATTATTTAGTTTTATGAAACCCAACTAACATCGCATTTCTCTCGATGGTCGATATTGCTCTGCGCTGTGACTGTGTGACAGTAATATAATTGGGTCATGAGTCTAGCAAAGAAAAACCGACCTTAAACTTTTCCCCGCCAAATACTATGGCCCATTCTACTAACATATGAATTACTGCTCCTTGAAATAACACACATACACGTAATACGATCGAATTAATAGCTTACGCCACGTGATCTGTAATAGTAGAAAGTTAAATCAACACCATAAACCGTGATTGAAGACTCTGAGATGGACTTAAACGTTTGAGGTGGGACGGCTACAGTAACTAAAGCACGTTTAGCGTGCGGTATCTACCATGTGTTTGTGGCTGAGAGGGTTAAAGGCTGACGGTATGAGGTGTGCGCGAGCGGATAGAATGGTGCATCGAATCCAGTCGCAGGCAAACTTTTTTGAACGAAAGCCCACATTCCATTTTAGTCGGGATGTAACTACATTGCCACATTTATTGCCTTACGACGTACGTTGAATTTTGATGATTTATAAAGAGAATACGATCTAATTGGTACGTTATGCCACGTGACCTGAAATGGCAGAAAATTAAAAAAACTGGCATGACATAACATATCGAAGTGTTGCTCCAGAGGTCCGGGTTCGATTCCCAGCACTTTCAAGAAATGTAATACTTGTCTGAGGGCTGAAATTGGGTACACGTAGCCTCGTGAAGCAAATATGAGAAGAAGTGGGTTCGATTCCCACCTCAGCCACCCTGGAAAAGGTTTTCCGTGGTTTCCCACTTCTAATCCGGCCAAATTCCGGGACGGATTCTATCTTAAGACCACGGCCGCCTCCTTCCCAATCCTTAATTGCAAATACACACATCATTACAAGCCCGCAATAACTCGGGTTATCAGACAAATTCTACACACACATCCAAGTAAACGGGGCTAAATAACCGCGATATACTAGCCCCTCAAATGAAACAAAACAACAACATATCGAAGGATATTCTGATCGCCAGTGCTTGCATCGAAGTTTTTTTTTTGCGTATGGCTTTTAGTGCCGGGAGTGTCCGAGGACATGTTCGGCTCGCCAGTTTTGTAGCTGCTTCGAGACGGACACCCAATGGGTGAGCTACAAGTACCGTTGGGGAGGGAAGGAGGGAAGTTGGAATGTAAGGACGAGGAGTTGGAAGGTAGAGGCTGTGGCCTATAGTTAGGGACCAACCCCGGCATTTGCCTGGAAGGAAGATGGGAAACCACAGAAGACCATCTTCAAGGTTGCCGGCGGGGGGATTCGAACCTCCTCGCCTCCCGGATGTGAGCGACTGCCATCAGTCATGCCGTAACCACCACGGCTAACTCACCCGGTTGCATCGAAGTATATGTATTCCTTAGAAATTCCCATGGTATTATTAGCATACTTTCGATTTTTGCAAAACATGAAAGTAGACTTATGAGATCTACACAGGGCCAAAAATTGTGTGTCTGCCTGAGTGTGTGTGGCTGTGTGCCTGTGTGTGTGTGTGTGAGTGTGTGTACTCTGATTATCTGCCCCCGCCATCAATTCGAACACGGTGAAACCGAATTGAACGATATTTGGTACAGAGGTAGAACTAGCAAAGGACACCTCAGTGTCATGTTTTATATTGCCGCCATCTTGATGGAAACGTAATGGCGGCCTCCCAAATGTTCAAAGCTTAAATCGAATTACGAATAACCTAATCATCCGATCTCTACCAAATTTTGTAACAACATATACCCGTTTGTCGAGCGTCGTTTGACTGAACTACAAGGTCATCAACACATTAGTTTGCAGATGGCGGCCATGTATGTGTGCAAATTGATTCCCCCTATCAATTCAAACACGGTGAAACCGAATTGAACGAAATTTGGTACAGAGGTAGCACTAGCAAAGGGCACTCCAGTGTCATGTTTTATATCGCCGCCATCTTGATGAAAACGTAATGGCGGCCATCCTAATGTTAAAAGCTTGAATCAAATTACGACCAACCTAATAATCTGATCTCTACCCAATTTTGCAACAACATACCTTTATGTATAGAGATTCTTTTGACCACACTACAAGGTCATCAGGCCAATAATGTATGGTTAGCGGCCATGTATGTGTGCAAATCGATTCCCCCTATCTTTTAAAACACGGTGAAACCGAATGGAACGAAGTTTGGTACAGAGGTAGCACTAGCAAAGGCCACCTCAGTGTCATATTTTATATCGCCGCCATCTTGACGGAAACGGAATGGCGGCCACCCAAATGTTAAAAGCTTAAATCAAATTACGACCAACCTAATAATTTGATCTCTACCAAATTTTTCAACAACATACCTTTTTGTGGGAAGCACCTTTTGACTGAACCACAAGGTCATCAGCCCAATAGTTTACAGATGACGGCCATGTATGTGTGCAAATCGATTCCCCATATCAATTCAAACACGGTGAAACCAAATTGAATGATTTTTTTTACAGAGGTAGCACTAGCAAGGGCACCTCATATTCATGTATAATATCCGTATAGAACGTTGTATTTCATGAAGCTACTACAACCAACAATCAATTATAATCCTTGAAAAGGACAAAGAGTTAAAAAAATACCCATGCATTTGGGACAAAGTGGGCTATACGTTCTTTACCGAACATCTTGTTTTGTTATTAAATTTTAACAAAAAGTCTTAGCATATCTTTAGGCCCGTATCTCACGACACTCGCTGGCAAGGAAGCTGCTGTGATCGCTGGTACAAAATCCTGTATGATTCTGTTCTCTTCGTCAGTACACCTTCTTGTATGACCGAAGTGTATCACACGCTAGCATTTTGTACGGTAAGTTGTATGAAATAAATCCGAAGGGCTGTCATTTGAGGGCATTATTTGCTGTGCTTTCGCCTTATTAACGCAAAGCGGTCGTGAGACTTGCTTTAAGTAAATTAGAAACCATGCCAGGTACTGAATGAATGCATTCCGATCAATATTTTGGATCTAACTGTAATAATTGAATATTTAACCATACGTGTTAATAAGAAGCGCAACAAAAACCGACAGTGTGTTGGAAATGTGTGCGAGTGTTATTGCGCCCACTCGCTCTTTCGAAGATCCCGGGTTCAAGACTATACAACGGCAGAATTTTAAAATTCTTTTTAACTATTTTATTATACCCTCCCTACCTCGTACAGCAAGATGTCAACTTGGTTTTGTTCACATTATCTACGAAGACGATAAGGAAAGCTATTTTCTTGTCTCATTTAAATTGTTACTTTCCCTAAATACTGTTCATACCATGGATGGATACTATTCGTTTTTTTTTTAGTCGTTACCCTCCAGGTTGGTGGAACCCACGGACTCAACAAGGGAACTCACCACTACCGCCTCTACGGGCAGTGTCCTAGAGCTGGGAACATCGAATCGGAAGGGATACAACTGGTGAGGTGGGATTGGCACCTCGCCCAGGCGGCCTCACCTGCAAAGCGAAAGGGGCCTCCTGAGGGAAGGTAAGGGATGGTTAGGATGGATAGACAAGGAGGAGGGAAGGAGGCAGCCGTGGCCTTGAATAAGGTACCATCCCGGCATTTACCCGAAGACGAAGTGGGAAACCACGGAAAACCACTTCGAGGATGGCTGAGGGGGAATCGAACCCCCTCTACTCATTTGGGCCACCCGAGGCTGAGTAGACCCCGTTCCAGTTCTCGTACCACTTTTCAAATTTCGTGGCAGAGCCGGGAATCGAACCCAGGACCTCTGGGGCGGCAGCTAACCATGCTGACCGCTACGCTACGGAGGCGACTATAATTATTATTTTTTTGTAGATTTTACCCTCCAGGTTAGGTTTTCCCACGGACTCAGCGAGGGACCCATCATTGCCGCCTCTATGGGCAGTGTCCTGGAGCTTGAAACATCTTGTCTGCGGGATACAACTGGGGAGGTGGAATCAGCACCTCGCCCAGGTGGCCTCACCTGCAAAGCGAACAGGGTCCTCTTGAGGGATGGGAAGGGAGGGGACGATCGGGAGGGATAGGCAAGGAAGAGGGAAGGAGGCGGCCGTGGCCGTACTGTAGGTAACATCCCGGTATTTGCCCGAAGTCGAAGTGGGAAACCTCGGAAAACCATTTTGAGGATGGTTGAGGTGGGAATCGAACCACCTCTACTCATTTGGACCACCCGAGGCTGAGTAGACCCCGTCCCAGTCCTCATACCTCGTTTCAAATTTCGTGGCAGAGCCGGGAATCGAACCCAGGTCGTCCGGAGTGGCAGCTAATCACGCTGACTACTACGCAACGGAGGAGACTCTATTCGTGATAATTAGAATATCAATAGTTCAATATTTATCCCAGAATCATAATATGACACGTTCTGTAATTACTGCCTTGATACGAGGCTCAGCGGTAACGTTCTCGCTTGCAGTGCCGAAAGTTGAAGGTTCGTATCCTGGCGCAGTCAGCTGGCATTTGAGGGTGCGCAAATGCGAGGGAGCCGTGTCAGTAGATTTATTTGCACGTTGAAGATCCCCTTCGGAGCAAAATTCCGGCACCCCCGCGTATCTAAAAGCCAGAGCAGTTAAAAGGGACGTAAAACCAATAATGTTATAATTATCTGTATTTACTGTATGTTTGGGGCAGATGACCTCGTAGTTCCGCCCCTTAAAACCTCACTAACTAACTATTACTGTTAGTGTATAGCAAGCGCTTTTCGCACAGACGCCGTTGAAAGAAATTATAGTTTCGGTCTGATGTATTTATTCGTGAGCCTACCCACATAACAAATCACAAAGGTGGTCAAAATTTCGAACACTTGCTACCTTGAATATACAGGATAGGCTACCTTGCTTTCGTTCTACAGATCATTATGTCGTCGTCCAATCTGGCTGCGTACCATCGGATAAGTACGGTCATTTTCAGGACCAAATAAAAAAATCACTCGTTGGAACGGATAGATATGCATCCATAATACATCCACAATAAACGACATTAAGAAAAAAAATGCACTAGTTCAAGGTTCGAACCTACTACAATGCGACATCGTTGACGCTACTCCAGTACCTCTTGATTTAGCCCCCTTAGCTACCGAGAACCATGGTGAATTGCTGGCACATATTGAGTCTATTCGTAGACGTTTCATGTCCAAATGTAAGAAGGTGTCATTCGGAGCTCTGATCGTTTCAATCATGCATTATATTTGAGGTCATTGAAAGAACACTGCCACTATTGATTTCTACTATATTCGCGAGGATGTACTCAACGGTAAAGTTGTACAATGGACGTAAAGGAGCAGGTACGAATGTTTTTAGGATGACTGTGATACACGCGTTAGTTGGGTTGCCTTCCTCCAAAAAAAATAGGGGGCTGGTGGACCACACTGTATATATCTATCTCTATATATAAGAATGAAAGTTTGTCTGTTTTTTCTGAATTTCTACGGAAATTTGCGTTATTTACGCGTTTTAGACTGTTTTATGACGAATGCGCGCGAAAATAAAATTTTTGTCTGTCTGTCTGTCTGTCTGTCTGTCTGTCTGTCTGTATGCCTGTCTGTCTGTTTGTCTGTGGACAAGTATGTTCCCTTATAACTCGAGAACGACTGGGTTGATCAACGTAAAATTTGGTACAGATATCCTTCAGAGGCACGACACTAATCATTGATGTAACTCTTCTCTGTAGCTACAATAAAAGGGGGCCTACCCCCTTAAAACCCTTGCTGAAATAGGCGTAGAAGGGCGAGACAAAGCTCATTTTCAGCCCCTCAATGTGAGAAATGAAAGGGACCCCGAAAACTACCTTTTTAGGCCCTAAAACCAACCGTTTTTGAGATATTCCCAGAAAACTAATTTCATTTAATACAATAATGAAAGAATGCAATCCGGTAACCATGGCAACAGAAACTCACAGGTCCATCTATTGCAATACAATTCCATTTATTACATTACTGAGATAGTTTGCAAACGGTTATAAGGCTATAACGGAACAAAATCAAGCTGTAAAATTCATCAATACATAGGGTATAATGCGCTTAAGGGGGTCAAGGGGTACTCTAGAATTTTTACACGCGATTTACACGTGCGGGTGTGGAACGGAAGGTCTATTACGTCCCTATCTCTATATTGATATATTAATATAATAATAATAATAATTATTATTATTATTATTATTATACTACGGCCTACAACGACGAGACAAAGCTTATTTTCTGCCCCTTGGTGTCAGAAACAAAACTCGGGGACCCTAAATAGCCGTAAAGGGTTCCCGAAAACTATATTTTAAGCCTCTAATACCAACAGTTTCTGATATTCCAAGAAAACTAATTTCATTTAATAAACTAATGAAGGAATGCACGCCAATAGCCATGACAAAAACATCTCAAAAGGTGACATCCAACTTTCCATCTATTTCTGCAGGAAGAAATGCCACTCCATTTATCAAATTTCTGTGAACGTCTGCAAATGGCAATAAGGTTATCTCGGAACCAACTAAAACTGTAAAATTCATCAATGCGCTTAAGGGGGTCTGGGGTTACCATAGATTTTTTTCACACAACTTAAACGTGCGATATGTCGTACAGAAGGTCTATTATATCGCCAAACAGCAACATGACGTGTATTGCGTTTCGTCTACGAGGTTTTCAATTTTATTTTCACGTCAGGAAGTACACGTTAGGTAGGCTAAATTTATTTTCTGGGCATATTTTAACTTATCATTTATCTTTGTCGACAAACAGGTTCCAAGCCTCTAACCATTGCAACAGTAGCTCAATTGATTACGTCTGGCTATTAATATCAAAGACCGTTCGAAAAATGGGTACTTCTGCTAGTATATATATAGATAGATAGATAGATAGATAGATAGATACATATATAAAGGAAGGAAAGGAAGCTTGTAGTTTAACGTGACCGTTAATCTTGAGATCATGAGCCACGGGACCTCCTTTTTACGTGGAATCCGAACCACAGGACATGGCATTTCTCTTCGAAAATCTCACATGCATTGACCGGGAATCAGATACATATATACATATATACATAAATTATATATAAACTTTTGAACTGACGGTGGTTTGGGGGTCTAGGGGATGTGAAACGCGAAGATATGTCGAAATGTTCCGGAAGTCGAAACATGGGACCCATTGCAATAGTTAGCTTTCTAATGAAATCTACTTAAAACTTAATTTTAAAATTCGCACAGCCGCCATCTTGATATTATGTAAACAATTGAACAAATTTAGATACCATTGTATTACAATGTGTATAAACATTTCCTGTACCAGATTCATTGCGTTTGGAATATTAAATCGCCAGAAAGGTCTATTTAAAATTTTCAAATTCGCTTGGCCGCCATATTCGTTTTGTAGTTAACCGGTTTTTGAAAGTCTTATAGATGAACTTCCAGTAGTGCCCTTTATCTCTGTACAAAATTTTATGGTGTTACCGCTAATAGTTTCAGAGATATAGAATGCCGGTTAAATATTTCGCTCATCCGCCATCTTGTGGTTATGTAAACAATTGAACGAAGTTAGATGTCGGTGCATTACAATATGTATAAACATATACTGTACCAAGTTTTATTGCGTTTGGTTGGTTAAATCGGGAGAAACGTCTTTTTAAATGTCGCAAATTCGCGTGGCCGCCCTGTTGGTTTCGTAGTTACCAGTTTTTCAAAAGTCACATAGGTCAACTTCTAGTAGTTCCCTTTATACCGTAATGAATTCCAGGGTGATATCGGGAATAGTTTCCGAGATATTGAATGCTAGTGAAATATTTCGCACAGCCGCCATGTTGGATTGGTGAGACGTAACAAAATTTGAAGGGAACGGTCGGGGTCGCCCGTAATAGTGCTATGAACTTCCCGAGTTTCATTGAAATTTCTCCAGCCATTTAGAAGTTATTATGGGGACACCCACACCCACACCTCTCTCTCTCTCACACACACACACACACGGACAAAAGGTGATCTCATTAACCTATTTTTTCAAAATTGAAAATAGGCAAAAAATAGTGTTATAATGAGCCTCATTATGGTACAGTTTTCTGACATATAATAGTCAGGGTCGAACATTAAGTATTGTTTGTGCATTATTTATATTCGAGAAATTTTACTTTTTTATGAGTTTCATGCCAAACTACTGTAGAGGGTTGCGTTGGTTCTATTGTTCTCTGTACGTCTGTATGTTTGTATGCACGAACGTGCATCACATTCGAACGGCTGCATTTAATTTAATAAAGGGTTGTGCGTATATCAAAGGCCATTGTGACGTCAAATTAGGCCAGCTATAATTTTTTGCAGTAGTCTACAATGGAAAAGGGGAGTTGAGGGGAGATTCATTTTGGTACTTTGACTTTTTCTCCATAACAATAATTGGTGTAGAGAAGAAATTGCGAAATTGGATTAGAAGAATATTCGTTGGAAATGTAATATTTTATGTTTTATTCATCGGTGCTGTCGGGTTGGGCGCAGACTGGGGACTCATACATTCCTGGTTCAAAGTGTAGGGGAGGGTCGTATACCATCCGCTATGTATGACAGTAGCCAATGATACTATCCGCATTGCCAGCCAACTATGTAGCCTAAGAGTATAATTTCAAATGAACAAACCTGAACATTTTTCTCTCCTGCCTCTATGGATAATACAATCAACCGATAAACCCAATGTCAATCGTCTACCAACACATAAACTACACATTCCCTACACTACATCGATCTACACAAAATCAACCTAACTGCCCTGAGTCAACTTTAATTTTATTTTATTTTGATTGTCAATGACACTTACTGAAGGTCCTTACCATAAATATCAATGTCCAGTAAAAATAACTACTAGTATTTTACCTGCTAGGGATCTAGACATACTGTATCATGTCTTTTAATATTTAACTTCCTTTAAAAATATAACATAATTATGCACGTGGGGGTGTTTTGTTTCAGGCCTTGTGACTTCATTGTGTGCATGATTTTTCTGAAAACCTGTCATATTTTCATAACTGTAATAATAATAATAATAATAATAATAATAATAATAATAATAATAATAATATCGTATGGCCTCGGAAGCCGGGTGCAAGCTTTGTTATTTGACACCCAAAGGGTAGCTTGCATGTCGAATAACTGTAGTAGTGTGTGTATTTATAATTTAAGCAATATATATGTTAATGAAAAATATTTGGATAAATAATTTTATTAATGAATATATAATTAGAAATTGGCTACCACACTCTTAAGTTTGGAACCTTTTGCCTCAAGTAGAAGTGGAAAACACGTAAAACCACTACGAGGGTGGCTGAGGTGGGAGTTGAACCCACCTCTTCTCATGTGTGCCTTACAATGATGAGTGCACCTCGTTCCACTACACACACCAGAATTACATATCTTGACAGAGCCGGGAATTGAAACCGGACCTCCAGGATGACAGTAGATACACACTGCATCATTAGATTATTTGTCAATATTAATCCTAAGCTGATTACCAAGGAATGACACTGATATTGCCTTCTAAATACTAGGGTGTTATCAGCCGCGCCCGAGATATCCATATTTTGTGGTACTCGCACTGGTCAACTCAAAATCTCACATATCAGAATTAAATTTCTTGGCAGAGCTAGAAGAAAAGGAGGTAACAAGGAAAATAAAATACAGGCTGAACAATTTGTTCCGTTGATACTGATCATTTCTATTTTAAAACTCTCGTGTCAAGTAGATATCAGTGCGATGTAATAAATAGCTTTACACTGGCCACGGTGGCCAAAAGCGCTAACGTGCTAGCTCGTGCCTCGCTGGCATCGTAAGAACCTTGGTTTGAATCCCACCTCACCCGTCTTGAAAATGGTTTTCGTGGTTTCCTATTTTCACCACTAGGCAAATGCCGGGATGATTCTTTTCAACAGGTCCATGGTCCTTCCAAAATCCTTTCCCTGACACGTCCTGAATTTCTACATAGTATTAAACCAAGTCCCCGATTTGTGGATGTAACACGTAATATCGCGAACCACTGGATGGATTTTGATGCGGATTTCACCATTCTGTAAATGATTTTTCTAGGAAGTTTTCTGTAGAAAGACATTTATTTATACCAAAGGATTGGTAACGATTTCAGTGAATCGAGTCGTAGAAAAACGAGCCGTCCGTGCTCCTGTTAAGCTTACGATGGGTAAACCGTTAAAAATATCTAATTACTATGAGTGTAAGAATTGGAAAGTTCTACAAAATAGTTCGCGTGACAGCATATCTCTATCTTTAGTACATCGCTCACGATAAGTGTTTTTACGTTTTCATTTCTTCCAACAATCTCCTTTCAGTGGAAATTTAAATTACTAGCTTCGGAGTGAGTTTACGAGCTAGCGAGCAAGCCTATCACACCAGCTTTGGCCAGACTCAAACTGTCGAGTCGTGTCGAGTTAAGACTTCAGAGAAGAGTCTATGTGTTTGTAGTTTCGCTGTTCACCTTGGCTTTTCTGAATTGCGTCTGGAACCTGCCGTCCGTGCGCCTTTTAAGCTTACGTTGAGTAAACTGTTAAAGATACCGGGCGAAGCTAGAGCGGGTTGCTAATATAAAATACACAGCCATTGGCTACATTAATTTAAAAAGAAATAACAAAAATTAACTCTAAAAACATGACCTATATTGCGATTAAAATTGGGCAACAATTTCAAACTAAAGGCTCAGTATACAAGCATTGTAATTGTTTTAGGCGCAATAAACATAAAAATGGTAGTCTACATTAATTTATTGGTCTTGCCACGTTTTCATCCAAAGCTTTCATCGTTGCTCAAGTAACTCACAACACACCTTAAGCACCGGAAAGCATATGTCTAAAGTCACATGATCTGGCACTGTATTCAACGCAAGAATACAAAACTGAAAAAATATGTACCAAATATTTAGTTCATGGTACTGGTTTATCAACTTTCCTCCAAACCCGAGCAGTATAACATAAGTGAGAGATGTTCGATTTCAGAAATTAACAGGTGTATCTCTGAAAATGAAAATCCACAGCCTGCTTCCAGTCGACCGACTGGGTCAGGTAACGGAATGAATGAAGCCGCCATATAGCGATGAGGATATGAACTGTGCCTGCTGCCGAAGCCTGTCGCACTCCCCTGGGGCAATGATTAAATGAAAGACAGTTGAAATGAAATTAGAGTGGAGAGGGTTGCTGGTATTGAATTTGTGACCGGGAGAACCGGAGTACCCGGAGAAAAACCTGTCTGCCTCCGCTTTGTCCAGCACTAATCTCACATGGAATGACCGGGATTTGAACCACGGACGCAGCGGTGAGAGGCCGGCGTACTGTCGCCTAAGCCACGGAGGCTTAACAGGTGCATCTCCACTTAGTATAATACAAAGTTCCCGATTTTTGGATGTTCTGGGCAATCTCAAAAACCACTGGATGGATCCTGATGCGCATTTCACCATTCTGTAAAGAATTTATCGAGGAAGGTTTTTGTAGAAAATAATTTATTATTTATGACCAAAGGAAGCCGAGCAGGAACGATTTAAGTGAATCGCGTCGAAAAAAACAACCTACCGTCCGTGCGCCTTTTATGCTTACGATGGGTACGTTAAAACTATCTATAGTAGGGGAAGGGTGGGCATAGTGGCCACGGCGGGCATAGTTGCCACGGGCTATTTTTCTACTGTACAGTGCTGCTACCTGGCTGCAAGCGCCTCAACTACTCCACTAGACTGCCATTAGTGTTGTGTTGAGCCTTGAAGCTGATCAGATTACACGTTTAGAAATTGTCATCAATTTTGTTGTTTTTCAAGTTGCTGATGTAAGGTAAGCGTACTGCATTAACTATTATAACTAGATATATGATTCTAGTATGTATTGATCACTGTCATACCTGAAACAAGTGTGATTTAAACTTCAAATTCATCTTTGAAAGTAAGACCTGGTGTACCTGGTTGGGCCTGCAGAGTCACATTTACATAATGGCGTAAAAAGGGGCAAAGTGGCCACGGTCATGACCACTTTGCCCGACACTACATATTATATTTTTTAGTAAAATATTTATATGAAGCCTGGACTAAGCAAAGTTTGTGCTTTTAAATGGGATACTTATTGAACGTTTTAAACATCTCCTTGAATGAGCAGGGTGGTAGCTCAATCGGTTAAGCGTCGGCCTTCGGAATCGTGACATGCTGATGGTTCCAGGATAGAGCCCCGCTGGGTTGAGGTGATAAAGAGGTGATGAAGAATAAAGGTATTCAGGAGAAAAGGAAATCAAAAGTGGCAAAACGTGCTTTGTTCACTAAAGGAGATAGTAACTCAGAGAGTGACGAGAGTGATACAAATTACCCTCACTGCCAGGACTTATATTCAAAGTCCAAAAGCAATGAAGGGTGGATCAGATGCTCTATTTGCCTGATATGGGTACACGAGGATTGTGCTGGGTGTGATGAGGAGGACAATGAATCATATGTGAAATGTGCAATTAAACAAAAATAGGCTAAACACAATATCCATAAAATGTTTTGAAGCATTTCAACTTTTGTATTTTTTGTTGTACTCAATAAAAAATTGAAAATTAGTTTTATAAAATTTTCTGGCCCTAAAATATGTGTGGAGATTTATAACAATACTTTGATTTGTAAAACATATGCTCATAAATTTTTGTTAAATGCATTTGCAGGGTTATTTGTAACAACGGGTATAAGGGCCATCTAGTGGCCATTTTGCCCTACCCCATAGGGCAAAGTGGCCATTTGGTAGAGGTTTGAAAAAACTTTTTTTTCTTCAAAAAGTAACTAAGATATAGCTAAAATGATTTGTTTAAAGATACATAACTAAATAAACTATAGTATGGCCAATTTTTATTAGTTTTTAACAATTTTAACTTATTGAAAACAATGTTTTCCCGTTAGCGTGGCCACTATGCCCACCCTTCCCCTATACTATGCGTGTAAGAATTGGTCGGTTTGAAAAGCTCTACAAAATAGTCCAGGACAGCATGTCTCTATCTTCAATACATCGTCCACTACTGTATAAGTGATTTTACGATTTCATTACTTCCAACAATCTACATTCAACTGCTAGCTTCGGTGACCGTTTACGAGCTAGCTAGCGAGTGAGCCTATCGAAACAGTTTCAGCTTTCGTTCCGCAGAATACACAGTCAAGTTTAGATTGGACGGAAGGGGGATTTGTGTTTCAGGGAACTCCCCATTCTTAAATTACGCTTGACAAGAATTCTTTGCCCATGCAATCTCCATGATAATAAATGAATAGTCCAGTCAGTGATTTAACCCATCATGCCGAGATGGTAAACGGATATAGCTCGTAGTTCAATGAAATCGAAAAAAATACGCCTTTCAAACTCACGCTGGGTAAACCGTTAAAGAAACTGGGCGAAGCTGGGGCGGGTTGCTACTTGCTAGTAATATATAATCAACGATACCTACACAAGAAAATTGGGGCTGATGTCCTCTGTTTCAACTCTTAAAAATATCACTCTCATTGTGCCAAAAAATACGAAAAAGTGTTACACCTCCTAGTATTAATTATGACTCCTTCCGCAGGGTTCGCATCTTCCTGTAACGAGCCACAGGGGTTCATGTTATGGAAAATCATTAGTAAAATTCCAGATGATTAAGGAACTTAAGTAGAGCCACAGAAGGCAGGTAGTAAAGAGATAGAAGAGAGAGTCCATCCCCCAAAACCAATAGAAAATGTCCAGGAATCCCTCCACTTTTTGAACTCCCAAGATCATCAACAGTGATCTCTTATCAGGCCCCGTTGCACCACAGCCCATGAAAGTCCTTAGCCATATTCTGCAGATTGCGGGCTGACGCGTGGTCTGTGGGTCGGGTCCCATCAGCCGTTAATCCTGGTTACATGACCGAGCACTGTCTCAGTGCTATACAGCTACTCAATTGTCGTCACGAGGCTGGATTGCCTAAATTCCCTGACAGGAAGGCACGCTACCCCAACTCTACAGGGTAGCACTATCTGGGTGCATCATGTACGGTGGAATGCACTCATCCTGTCCCTTTTAGGGCCTTTTACAATAGGAAGAAATGCTATTAAAAGATGATAGGGTCTCGCCCCCTCAGGAAGGTGGGTATCGGCAAGGAAAAGACAATGGCTAATTAAAGCGAAAAAATGAGAGAATCCTCCGATACCCTTATATTATGGAGGTCGGAAGAGAAAACCAGTAGTTTCGTGTCGAAATAAAGAGCCTACTTTTCTTAAAGTTTAAGATGCATGCCAATGATTAATCTATATATAAGAAACTAGCAGTGGTGCCCGGCTTCGCCCGGTGGATTTATTTGTTTTACAGATTATAATGAATACTACTACAGAACTGGCACATGATACATAAACTAACAGAAAACAATATTTTAAAAATATATATTTTTGTGGTGGTAGTGGTGGTGGTGGTGGTTGTGGTTTTAGTGGGGGTGATAAGTAGTATAGTATAATGGACGTAATATTCAGGTCATTTTCCCGTAATGATAATTATGAATAGGGAAACAGCTATTTACTAACCACAGCACTGACACATGTAATTTACAAACAAATTTGCAAAAAAAAATAGAAAGAGCAGTAAGTGAAATAAAATACACTGCCTAGGGCCTATATCTCATTGGCTGTTAGAAATGTAGAGACCAATAGTGTCGTCTTTTGTCGCATAGCGCCGTAGGAAAATAATCAGAACTCTTTGGAAAACTTCGGCTGACCCGAGCTACTGAGGCAGCAATAGTATCATTTATCGCCACAAAGCGCTTAACGATAAGTTTCGGAATAAATGAAGGTAAATTTGAAAGCATCAACGCTTACTCCAGCTGATCTACACCTAATGTACTGCACCAACACCATTGCACTTATATAGAGGCATAATATTTCATGATGATAACTGTTTAAAGGGGCCTAAGAAATATTTTTGCACTAATTCCCCCCCCCCCCCCCCCCGTGACTGCAATTTATAAACAGCGCAAGATGCAACTATTTTCGCAATTCTGCACCAGAACACTGGTAGGGGAGACGTGATGCAGCCCGAACTGCCCGTCAACAACAGACTTATTAAAATACTCTTACAGTTACACTACTACGGACATGAATGATTCTAGGGCCTTAATACGTGGGTTTCAAGTTCATTTTGTCTGTTATTCTAAATGTAGTGAATGGGGAGCGTTGTCCAAAATATCAAGTGGACTGTGTTACCAGCAGGGTTTCAAAGTGTATGTAAAATTTGGTGCAATTAGGAGAAACGGCGTTGATTTGTGATGAAGGACCTAAATGCAGGGAATGGAGTGGTCTGTCCAGAATTTAAAGTGGACAGTGTCACCCGCAGGGTTCCAAAGGGTGAGTATACAAAATATGGTTCAGATCGGTGAAACGGTGTAGATTTGTGCCAAAGGGCCTAAATGCAGGGAATGGAGTGGTCTTTCCGAAATTTGATGTAAACAGTGTTAATCGCAGGGTTCCAAAGGGTAAGTATACAACTTTCGGTTCAGATTGGTGAAAGGTTGTAGATTTGTGCCCAAGGGCCTAAATGCAGGGAATGGACAGGTCTGTCATAAATTTCATGTAGGCAGTGTTACTCGCAGGTTCCAAAGGGTAAGTATACAAATTTTGGTTCAGATCGGTGAAACGGTGTAGATTTGTGCCAAAGGGCCTAAATGCAGGGAACGGAGTGGTCTGTTCGAAACTTCATGCAGACTGTGTTACTCGCAGGGTTCCAAAAGGTAAGTATACAAATTTTGGTTCTGATCGGTGAAACGGTGTAGATTTGTGCCTAAGGGCCTAAATGCAAGGAATGGAGTGGTCTGTCCTAAATTTCATGTAAACAGTGTTATTCGCAGGGTTCCAAAGTGTAAGTATACAAATTTTGGTTCAAATCGGGGAAAAGGTGTAGATTTGAACCAAAGGGCCTAAATGCAGGAAATGGACTGGTCTGTCATAAATTTCACGTAGACAGTGTTACCATCAGGGTTCCAACGGGTAAGTATACAAATTTTGGTTCAGATAGGTGAAACGGTGCACGTATCACTAACCATAACGCCAGTGCATGCGGATAGAGCTGTTCGGGAGCACTTGTTCTACCGACTTACTGAACAAAAATGAATCTTGAAGGTTTCCTGAGAGGTGTAGCCTAATGCTACATAGCCAACACTATTCCTCTTGAATCAGGCTATCATATACAAAAATAAGTTTTCGAATCGGACTGGTAGTTCCAGAGATTAGCGCGTTCAAACACACATACATACAAACTCTTCAGCTTTATTATATTAGTATAGATGAAATGTTACATTGGAACTATCCGCGCGCGTAAAATCATGTTGGCAAGAATGTCATGCAAGTGTTGCTCAGAATTAATCTAAAATATGGTGATCTATTATTATCATCATCCCAGTTTTCAATTAAATCCATTTGATTGTATAGAAGTTACAAATATTTAAAAATTGGACCTATCAGCAGGCTTAGAATCATGTTGGCAGCACTGACATCTATCAGTTATTCCAAATCAATCTAGAATGTCAGGCACTATACATGTGAAAAGTTTCGAGCTGTTGGCTTGCATACTTTCTGATATATTGGAATTAGGATACAACAATAGAGAGCAGATAATAACAGTTGGCAGCCATGATGGCTCTTAAGAATACGCATAGTCATAATCTGTTATGGTACACAAAGCACATACAACATTTGGTTGAAATACAATTGATAGGATAAACGTTACATGCATTTAAATATTGTTCCTATCTGCAGGCTTAGAATCATGTTGGCAAAACTGTCATATAAGGGCTCCTGAAAATTAATTTGGAATTTTATTATCTCTGTTTGCCAATTTTGGAACTTTTCGCATCCTTAACCTCTGAGATATCCAACATAGAGCTCAAATTTCAATTGAGATTTTTGGTTGGTTGGTTCTTAAGTTTAGGGGCTGCGACAACGCGGTCATGTAGCCCCGTGTACTTTGGGTGTGTGTAGAATCTGTCTGATAACCGGTGTTAATTTGAGATTTTTCAGCAGTTGGTAGCACTGATGTCAACTTCAAATATGACCGCGAGATATTCAGGTATAGAGCGTTACTGATAGTAAATTTCGTTATGATAGCTGTAGCCGTTTAGGAGTTCATAGGACACACACACACAGACAGACAGACAGACAGACAGAGAGACAGACAGACGGACGGACGAACGGACATTTGCCCGAATCGATCTCATAGGCCTAAGTCTACGTTTTCCTCATTTAAACAAAATGTGAAAAGTAGGCTAAAAATGACCGAGGGGGGACGACTTGAATAATTACAGAGCTCAGCCTGGCACAACTACAAGTGGAAGCAATGTTTTGCTAAGCTGTGCTCCCATTGTCGCTAACCCATGTTCCACTTGTTGGAGCCCCAATCTGGTGTGGTTAGTATTGAGTGCATTTGCACATGACAAGTAAGAAGTTCTTACGTTCTGCTTTAGACGGCCACCTGGAAAATGCGGAGTACAAAGTTAGTTTCCCAACAGCTCTGTTTCTCCACTCCATTTCATTGCGCTCACCCTATTACTTTACCTTAGTCATTCGTTCTTCGTCGCACAAAACGAAGCAATTTGTTGGGCGTCGCCGCACGACGTACGAGTATTTATGGGCCAATCGAAGAGTCCAGTTATTCCTCGGCACCACCCTCCCCAACAGGTTGACCGCAGAGCCAGTGTGTTCCAGCCAAGGAAGATGGATAGTAGACGCACATCACAATGGCATGACATTGTCAGTGTTGCAATCTGAGCCACTGCAACCCCAGGTCTTCCAACAAAACAGTCAGAATACGTTGGCTTGTTGGTTGGTTCCTTAGTTTAGGGGCTGCGCCAAAGCGGTCATTTAGCCCCGTGTACTTTGGGTGTGTGTAGAATCTGTCTGATAACCGGTGTTTGTGAGGACTGTATTAGTGTGTGTTATCGGTTTTAATTCAAGTAAGGACTGCGACAGTAATTTCAAGTAGTTCCTACTTTTGCTACCAAATGCTACCGTCCACGACACCTAGCTTGCGGACTTGGATACTAGATGGCATTGCAGTCAGCACCTGGTGGCGATCATTGGAACTAATAGAGCGTTACCAATTTTATTCTAACCTACAAATTTTGGCTTCACACAAGTGTAGTTAGTGGAAGGTTCTTTCTCATGGCATAAATCTATGACATGGGACCGCCGGCTTTAATTCCACTCCGAAGGAAGGCATACTGAGGGATTTTTAGCGCTTTTAAAAAACGATGACTTCAGCCGGTTTTGAACCCGTGATCTTGGGCATAGAATCTCAGCATGCTTCCAACTGCGCCATCAAAGCCGCCAGTCGGAATACGTGTAGGCCTATATGAATTGCCCTTTCTCGGACGCTCACTACGTCGTCTCGGATTTTAGGTTGATTTCATTAGAAAGCTAACTATTGCAATGGGTACCATGTTTCGACTTCCGGAAAATTTCGACATATCTTCGCGTTTCACATCCCCCAGACCCCAAAACCACCGTCAGTTCAAAAGTTTATATATAATTTATGTATATATGTATCTATCTATCTATCTATCTATATATATATATCAGTTTCTTGTGGACACGATAACTGCCGCAATTTTGCACCAATCACTTTGAATTTTTTACATAATATGTATCCCTATAAAATCTCGGTCGAGTTCGTTAATGGGCAAAATCGGTCGAAGGGGGTGAACATGGGGAGCTTTTTTCGAAAAAGTGAAATTTCGCTATAACTCTTTTAATACGTGAAATATCGAATCCATTCAAAGTTCATAATATGTGTCGGATAAGTGCCAAAAATTTATGTCAAATAAGTTTTTTGATAGCACCAACCATTGACCAAAGGGGTGGAAAAAAGTGGGTTTTTCGGGAAACATTAATCATATCTCTCTTAATAGGCACAATATCAAAACCGTACAAAATGGAAAATATTCCCCTAATAATTACCTAAAACTTTTGTCTGAAAGAATTTTTGATATGACCCACCATTACGCCAAGGGATGAGAAAAATGATTTTGGAATTTTAAAAAATGCCAAGTGCCATCAGAGGTTACCATAACAACGCTTTTAAATTGATAAGGGATGATCTATCAGAGGTTGCCAAGACAACGCCATTGACGAGATCACATTCATTTTTAGCCTACTTTTCACACTTTTCAAAAATGAGGAAAAAGTAGACTTATAAGATACAAGCTGACCCGGCAGACGTTGTCCTGCCAATCAAAGAAAATGTTGTAACTTAGTGTCTTGAAGTGCTTTTGGATACACAATTTTTTTTTCAATTTCTGTTAACTGTCTCTAAACTATCGTGAATTGAATTAACTAATTTAGAAACATTCGTTGGAGCGTGCACAACAACTCTCCAAAGTTTCATCGCAAACGGATGGATGGCATTTAACGCATACGGGATTTGGTTTAAATGATTCGTGCGCTGTCACTCATTTGTTGAATATACTCGTGCTCTACCAACTGTGAAATGGATTTACTAAGTTAGAAAGCTTCATGTAAGTGTACACAACAACTCATCAAAGTTTCATCGCAATCGATGAATAGTATATGAACGCATACAGGTTTTTATTGGAACGCTTCGCGCGTCGTCACTCATTTGTTACATCTACTCGTGCGCTACCAATATTGTAAAATGGATTTACCAAGTTGAACATCTTCCCTGGCGTGTACACAACAACTCATCAAAGTTTCATCGGAATCGGATGAATGACATATGAACGCATAAGTGACTTTCTTTAAACGATTCGCGTGCCGTCACTAATTTGTTGAATGTACTCATGCGCTACCTATTGTAAAATAGATTTACTAAGCCTGAAATCTTCTCTGGCGTGTACTCAATGATTCACCAAGGTTTGATCGCAATCGGATGAATGATATATGACCGCATACGGGACATTTTGGAAACGATTCGCGCGCCGTCGCTTATTTGTTGAATCAACTCGTGCGCTACTGGATTTACTAAGACAGAAACATTCCCTGGAGTGTACACAACAATTCACCAAAGTTTCATTGCAATCGAATAAATGGTATATGGACGCATACGGTACTTTGTTGAAATGATTCGCGTGCCGTCACACATTTGTTGAATCTACTCGTGCGCTACCTATTGTAAAATGGATTTATTAAGCCACAAACCTTCCGTAGGGTGTACACATAATCTCACCCAAGTTTCATCGTAATCGGACGAATGGTATTTGAACGCATACGGGACCTTATTGAAACGCTTCGCGCGTCGTCGCTCATTTGTTGAATCTACTCGTGCGAAACCTCCTGTGAAATGGATTTACTAAGTTAGAAACCCTCACGTAGGTGTACACAACATCTCACCCAAGTTTCATTGCAATCGGATGAATGGTATATGAACGCGTATGGGACTTAAATCAAAAGTTCGCGCGTCGTTGCCCATTTGTTGAATTTACTCGTGAGCTACCTATTGTAAAATGGATTTACTAAGTTATAAACTCTCACGTAAGTGTACACAACATCTCACCCAAGTTTCATCGCTATCGGACGAATGGTATTTGAACGCATACGGGACTTTGTTGAAACGCTTCGCACGTCGCCGCTCATTTGTTGAATCTACTCGTGCGCAATTTCCTGTGAAATGGATTACTAAGTTAGAAGCCTTCACTTAAGTGTACACAACAACTCATCAAAGTTTCATCTCAATCTATGAATGGAATATAAACTTATATGGGACTTGGTTGAAACGCTTCGCGCGTCGTCACTCATTTGTTGAATCTAGTCGTGCGCTACCTAATGTGAAATTGATTTACTAAGCCAGAATCCTTCCCTGGAGTGTACACAACATCTCACCCAAGTTTCATCGCTATCGGACGAATGGTATTTGAACGCACACGGGATCTGTTTGAAACGCTTCGCGCGTCATCGCTCATTTGTTGAATCTATTCGTGCGCTATCTATTGTAAAATGGATTTACTAAGCCAAACACCTTCCCTGGAGCTCACTCAACATATCACCCAAGTTTCATGGCAATCGGATGAATGGTATATGAACGCATACGGGACTTTGAAACGCTCTAACGTGCGGAGACAAACAGTAGAATTCGACATCACTGCCACCTTTGGTATAAAACACAACTTTTCGCCACGGGCGGAGTGTATATAGTGGCGGTAGTTGCACAGGTTGCGACCAGGTGGCTCTAACGTGCGGAGACAAACCGTCCAAAGACATCAGCTTTCACCAAGGCCAAGGTTAGTGGTTTCCATGACAACTGTTTTTGACTGTATATTGTGGTTCTAAAATTGTGTGTAAATTGTGGTTCTAAAATTGTGTTAATTCCACCTACCGGGTCAGATTGTGAATCTAAACCATACATGGACCCACCCTAATATACATACCAAATTCCATCAAAATCGGTTCAGTCGTTTAGGAGGAGTTCAGTCACATACACACGTGTCGAAGAATTATATACGAGGCACGTCCAGAAAGTAATCTCCGTTTGGTAATTAAATTAAATTGTGTACAGATACAGAAAAAATATTTATTGCACAACATTCTACACCTCTTAAACTACCTTTTCACATAACTGCCGAACTTTTGCAGGCATTTGTAATAGCGTGGCACAAGTTTTTGGATACCTCTTCATAGAAGTTTGCCGCCGACCCGTAAACGAGAGTGAAGACTCCCCTTAAGATATCCTACTGTTTGGTCACTACTGTTAGGCAAATTGCGTGCTTACCAGGAGAACTGCGTATGTTTAGGAGTTCTCCTGACCACATACGCAATTTGCCTAACAGTGATGGCCAAACAGTAGGATATCTTAAGGGGAGTCTTCACTCTCGTTTACGGGTCGGCGGCAAACTTCTATGAAGAAGGTATCCAAAAACTTGTGCCACGCTATGACAAATGCCTGCAAAAGTTCGGCAGTTATGTGAAAAGGTAGTTTAAGAGGTGTAGAATGTTGTGCAATAAATATTTTTTCTGTATCTGTACACAATTTAATTTAATTACCAAACGGAGCTTACTTTCTGGACGTGCCTCGTATATATAGACTAGCAGGTACCCGCGGCTTCGCTCGCGATCAAGACAATGGGGACGATGCATTAATTGGTCTATTCTATTACAGCAATCGCGGCTACAGATGGGTCAATTCTAATTCTGAAAATTCTGATACATAGAGTACAGTATATTGATATGAGCTGAAAAGTGGGATTTTTTTAGAGTTGTCAAAATCTGCAGGGTACGATGTTACATTATATGAACACATTTTAAAATTACGTTTTTGGTTTTGCCATCTTCTGCTGAGACATAACAATTTTGTTGTCCGGATACTCGCGAGCACGCCACATACAGTTTCCCATGGGAAAAAAAAGGTTTTGTCTAAATGTACACCTGCTGCTGTTAAGTGTGTGTCATTGCGCTTTGTTAATAGAAATTGCGAATATAGTTTGAAGAGGGAACTGCACTCTTGCACACTGGAATGGCAAATCTATCGGAATATGGGGAATTAAAAGTATTTTTCCTTAAGCTATTCTGGGTGTAATTTTGCCACACTTTTGATGATTTGAACATCAACATGTCGCTATTAATAGACCTATAGTAAAATATATCTCACCTTGGCCGCTGATGTACTCGTACATTATGCAGTCTCTTCCAGTGTTACATCACAGGGATTGATATTCTCCAACAACACTTTTGCCTCACATGACTCTCTCAGTAATTAACATTCCTGATTGTTGTTGTTTGCGTCTTCAGTTTTTGACTGGTTTGATGCCGCGCTCCATGCCTCCCTCTCCTGAGCTAATCGTTTCATCTCTACACAGCAACCACACCCTACATCCGAGGCAATCTGTTTAACCCTGGTCTATGCCTACAGTTCTTTTCCTCGACCCTCCCTTCCATAACTAAGCTTGCTATTCCTGGGTGTCTTATTTATGTGTCCTACCAACCTATATCTTCCCTTCATTAGCAGTCGCCAGAAACAACTCTCCTCTCCCACTCGTCTTAATATCTCTTCATTTGTTACCCTATCTGCCCATCTGATCTTCATCATTCTCCTGTAACACCACATTTCAAACGCTTCTATTCTGCTCTTTTCTGCTGCACCATTAGTCCAAGTTTGACTTCCTTATAATGTCACGTTCCAGACAGAAGCTTTCAAAAATGACTTCCTAATACCTAAATGCATATTCGATGTCAACAAATTCCTTTTCTGTAGAAATGCTTTCCTTGCCTGAGCCAACCTGCTTTTTATATCCTCTTTGCTTCGTCCATCACTGGATATTTTGCTTCATAAGTAACAGAAGTATCCTACTTCCTGTAGCGTTTCACCAGCCAATTTGAGGTCCATAGAGGTTTCTGATTTATTTCGGCTGCATTCCAATAATTTTGTTTTACATTTATTGATTTTCATCATGAATTCAATCCTCAAGACGGAGTCCATACCATTCAAAAACTCGTTCAAATCCTCTGGCGTATCGGCCAAGACGACGATGTCATCAGAAAATCTCAAAGATGAAATTATTTATCCTTGAATCTTCGCTCCCCCTTTAAATTTTTCTCCAATTTCCTGATTATTGTTGTATTAGAGATCTTTGAAATGCGTTGTCCTCGTACATGGTGTAGATGCATTGTCAAAGGATAACATTCTATGTTACGAACATGGGCCGCATAACCTGCACCGAAAGCCTATTCTGGACAGCAGTTCCTTGAATTCAGATTTGCCAACATTTTATTGTATCTTTCCATGTGGTATATCTCTGTACCTCAACATACAGAAGTGTGCTTTAAAAATCATGTCTTGTGTACATTTTGGAAAAGGTGGTGAGTGTGGTTTTTGCCAGAGTGGATACTCGCACGTAGAAATTCTTTTCAGTAAATAGACTGGTTCACAATTTTGTAAGTGCACATTGAGGTATGTGACGGCGAGATGCCTTAAGTGTTACGGAAACGGCAATAGCCGCCACAGAGCTTCGTTGCTACTGAAATAACGACCAGACTGATATTTGTACTTAACTATACGGGATTTGTAAGCCCAGTGTTTATGAAATTGAACGCAGGTATATCGCTAACTTTATTGAATAGCCGCTAGTGTAGTGTTTAAAATTTAAAAGTGGTATTAGAAGGCGCTATCCCTAATTTTTTTTACCCCTGGCACTACAGGCCACGAAGGGCCTAGGCCTGTCATGCGACCGCTTCCCAGCCATTTGGCCTGCAGATATTGTGGTGACGCGTGGTCAGTGCATCGTGTTCGCTTGGCCGTTTATCTTGTTCTTCGTGACCGGGGCGCTGCCTCTCTATCAGACAGCTACTCAATTGTCCTCACGAAGCTGAGTGCACTCCGTTGCAGCCCTCACGCCAGTGTCTAAAATCTCTGACGGGGTCGGGAATCGAACCCGGGGCCTCCGGATGGGAGGCAGGCACGCTACCCTGTTCTTGTGTTTATATATCTCTTGAAAAAGATAATAAATGGATTGGCACTGCCTCTTACAGGGATATATAGAAAATCGGATGTCATACCTTGAGGTTCAGTTGCCATGGAAACGGACTTGCCATTAGTTCATCAGTTTACCAGAGTGAAGATAGTTTTCTGCGAATATCTTTGAAACTGTTGGTTTTTGGGCCTTAAAATGTGGTTTTCGGTGTCCCGTAGGGACCTACCGAGTATTGTTTCTCGCATCGAGGGGCGTAAAATGAGCATTGTCCGGTCCATATGCGACAACTTCGATATTTTGTCCCGGCTGAGTATTTTTGGTGACTTTTCAGTTATGTTGCCCGTTCGACGGGAACAATGATTTATTTCCGGATGAAAGGCAGCCTATATGTTATCCTAGGGTATAAGCTGTCTCCATTTCAAATTTCATCCAAATACGTCCAGCCGTTTTAGTGTCAAGAGGTAACAAACTAACACACACACGGACACACAGATTTTCACAATTATAATATATATAGGGATATATCCGGGAAAATGTGTCTGTCCTTCTGTCTGTCTGTCTGTCCTTCTGTCTGTCTGGCTGTGTGTGTGTGTGTGTGCCCCCCCCCCCCCCGCCCTCTATCAACTCCTAAACGGCTGCAGCAATCGAAACCAAATTTAGTATGAGTAAAGATGTATACCGGAATATCTCAGGCCCATATTTGAAAAAGATGCCAGTGCTACCAACTGCTAAATAAACGCACTAGAAATTTGAACTCCATGTTGGATATCTTGGAAGGTATACATGGGAGCTATTCTAAAATTGGCACACATGTAGATAATACTATTTCAGATTAATTTCCAGGTGGCCATACATGACAGCGTTGCCAAAATAATTTTAAGCCTTCTGTTAAGTCCAATTTTTAAATGCATATAACTTCTACACTATCAATTGGATTGCAACCAAATTTTGTATGTAATATGTGTACATAAACATATATGACTGAGTGTATTCTAAAGAGCCACCAGGGCTGCCAACTGTTAATAATTGCTCTCTATTTTGTATCCAAATATATCAGAAAGTATGCAAGCCGACAGCTTTAAACTATGCACACGTAAATTATCCGACATTTTACATTAATTTGGAGTAACTTATATACGTCAGTTCTACCAACATGATTCTAAGCCTGCTGATAGGACCAATTTTTAAATACACGTAACTTCTATACCAACAAATGGATTTCATCCAAAATTGGCACAAAAATATATAATATTTCAGATTATTTCTGACCAGCACTCGCATGACATTATTGCCAACATGCTTTTACGTGTACTAATAGATCCAATGTCTAAATCCATGTAACGTCCTTTGGACTTCAACCACATTTTGTATTCTGTACCTTAGGAGATGGAAGTAAGAATATATTCAGTCACCAGAGCTGCCAACTGTATTGCTCTATTAGGCTACATTATGCCTAGTATACCTTATTTCGAACTAATTAAGACATTTCGATATTACCCACTTAATTTCGTCATTATTCTAGATAGGTTCATATACTGTAGATTAATCTATGGCATGAATCTTAATTTTAAGAAAAGTAGGCTCTTTAGTTCGTCACGGAACTTCTTGTTCCATCTGACTATGAGGGAAGCGGCTAACTGGTAGCATGCTGAACTGCCCAAGGTGCTGGTTGAAAGCCGGCCAAAGTCACCGGATTTTCTAAGAGCGCTAAAAATCCGTCAGCATGCTTTCCTTCGGAGGGGAAGTTACAACATTCGTGGCAAGTTGCTGGTTGCGGTGGCATCTAGCAGCCAAGTTCACAGCTAGGTGTCGTTGACGTTAGTATTTGGTACAAAATTAGGTACTACTACTTAAAATTGACCGTCTGCAGACCTTACCTGAATTACAGACTAATACAGTCATCACAAATAACATCGTTTATCAGACAGATTCTACACACACCCAATGTACACGGGGTTACATGACCACCTTGTCGCAGCCCCTAAACTGAGGAACCAACCAACATCTCTGCGGGAGATAAAATTTTGCGTGAAGAAGTAACAGACTGTTAGATAGTTACACATTAGTTCCAAACCTTGCATAAGGACAGTGTGATCACAAGTATAAAAATTCACCCCAAATGACAAGAAGGTTATCATCCCCATAAGACAGTAAAATGTTAAAAGTATGCATAGAAAGACGAAAAAATGTTAACTAACCTCCAATTGTAAAATACTTTCTCGCAATAAATGAGGTCTGATCCTCCTACGAAAACCTGCATATTTTGCCTATTATAGCCTATCCCCTAGTTTGCCCGGTGAAATCTACCTCCGCCTTCCGGCGTGCCGATAGGATTTTTTTTTATTATTACTAGCCAAATAGCACTTGGTCCTTTTGTTTTTAATAAGGATATGAGGGTCAAGGCAAACTTTGCGTCATACAAAATGTGTGACGGTCTACCGAGCACCTTGCCTTAAGGGGAAACATATAGCTTAAGGACCTTAAACAATAATGATATTAATATTATAACTGTCCCTGTCATAAATCTTGTACAACAATAATTATATACATTTCCAAGGAAACACACACGTCCTGCTATTAGAAGCAAAGATTTATATTTTCAAATTCTAACTATTTTTAACAATTTTTCAAACTTTGGTCCTTGCTTTGTGCTGATCTCAACCGATGTCCGCATATCTCCCTTGTCTATTGCAATATTTGGACGTTTTTTAAGTGTGTGTTAAACCTTCTGCTGTAAAATGAAGCTGACTCATTTACAGATCTGTTCATTAATGAAGCATTATTTTTTCTTTTTTATTCTAAGCAAATTCAAGAAATATTTTTTGCGTAATATGGAGAGACTAATTGAATCCACAAAGGTTTGAGTGCGATTCATTTTGTGTCTGAAGATTTAACACCCACGCTAAAAAAAAAAAGAGAAGTGCAAAAATTCGTATAAACTTGGGAAATATGAGAGAAACGATCAAGACCAGCACAAAGCAAGAACTAAATTTTGAAAAATTTACGATTTGAATTTTACTTCTAATAGCAAGATGTGTGTGTTTCCTTGGAAATGTATATAATTGCTGTACAAGATTTATGACAGGCACAGTTATAATATTAGCATCGTTATTGTTTTGTCTCTTTAAACTGTATGTTCCTACTTAAGCGGCCGCGTGCGGATACTACCTGCGTCTCGTTGCTGCCCCTGTCAGACGGAACCAGGAGCGCATATGATGTAATATAACACTTCGATAAT
This sequence comes from Meconema thalassinum, assembly GCA_946902985.2. Lineage (NCBI taxonomy): Eukaryota > Metazoa > Arthropoda > Insecta > Orthoptera > Tettigoniidae > Meconema > Meconema thalassinum. The sequence goes on from OX336391.1 coordinate 330,273,055, forward strand.
TTATTGCGCAGTTGTGGAGTACCTAGCTGAGTATGCATATGCCGTCCGCTCAAAGTATGAGACGTTTCTTGTTCTGGATGTGTACTTTTCCCCGCAACTTCAGTTTAAACAATTAGTTCCATTAAGTAGTAAATAGTCTATTTTCATACATCGCCTCTATCAAAATTTCAGTTTGATTGCTGTAATAGATTCGTAGATATTCATAGCCGTCTAAATATTTCGGATGGTCGCTATGGTGGATTGTTAAATGTATAGGCCATAGAGTCATGTACCATTAAAGGAAAATTATTGCGTAGGTTCATTAATCAAACTTCCACCTCGATCGCATAAATACGACACAAGAAATAGCAAGATGTTCAGTAAAGAACATATAGCCTACTTTCTCCTAAATGCATGGGTATTGTTATAACTCTTTGTCCTTTTCAAGGAGTATGATTGAATGTTGGTTGTAGTAGCTTGTTGAAATACAACGTGCTATAGGGATATTAAACATGAATATGAGGTTCCCTTTGCTAGTGCTACCTCTGTACCAAATTTCGTTCAATTCGGTTTCACCGTGTTTGAATTGATAGGGGGAATCGATTTGCACACATACATGGCCACCATCTGCAAACTATTGGGCTGATGTTCTAGCAGTTTGGTCAGAATATGTTTCCCACATAAAGATACGGTGTTGCAAAATTTGGTAGAGACTAGATTATTAGGTTGGTCGTAATTACATTTTAGCTTTTAACATTTGGGTGACCGCGATTACGTTTCCGTCAAGATAGCGGTGATAAAAAACATGACACTGAGGTGCCATTTGCTAGTGCTACCTCTGTACCAAATTTCGTTCCATTCGGTTTCACCGTGTTCGAATTGATAAGGGGAATCGAATTTCATACAAAGATGGCCGCCAACCGCAAAATATTAGGCTAATGACCTATTACTTTGGTCAAAGGATGCTCCCTCCAAAAAGGAATGTTGTTGCTAACTAGAGATCGGATGATTAGGCTAATCGTAATTTGATTTAAGCTTTGAACATTTGTGTGGCCACCATTACGTTTCCGTCAAGATGGCGGCGATATAAAACATGACAGTGAGGTGCCCTTTGCTAGTGCTACCTCTGTACCAAATTTCGTTCATTCGGTTCCACCGTGTTCGAATTAATTGGGGGAATCAATTTTGACATAAAGATGGCCGCCATCCGCAAACTATTAGGCTAATGGCCTATTAGATTGGTCAAAGGATGCTCCCTCCATTAAGGTATGTTGTTGCAAAGTTTGCTAGAGATCGGATGGTTATGTTAGTCGTAATTTGATTTAAGCTTTAAACATTTGTGTGGCCGCCATTACGTTTCTGTCAATATGGCGGCGATATTAATCATGACACTGAGATGCCCTTTGCTAGTGCTATCTCTGTACCAAATTTCGTTCCATTCGGTTTCACCGTGTTTGAATTAATAGGGGGAATCGATTCTGACACAAAGATGGCCGCCATCCGCAAACTATTAGGTGAATGACCTACTAGATTGGTCAAAGGATGCTCCCTCCATAAAGGTATGTAGTTGCAAAATTTGGTAGAGATCGGATGATTAGGTTAATCGTAATTTGATTTAAGCTTTGAACATTCGTGTGGCCGCCATTACGTTTCAGTCAAGATGGCGGCGATATAAAACATGACAGTGTGGTGCCCATTGCTAGTGCTACCTCTGTACCAAATTTCGTTCCATTCGGTTTCACCGTGTTTGAATTAATAGGGGGAATAAATTTTGACATAAAGATGGCCGCCATCCGCAAACTATTAGGCTAATAACCTATTAGATTGGTCAAAGGATGCTCCCTCCTTAAAGGTATGCTGTTGCAAAGTTTGGTAGAGATTGGATGGTTATGTTAGTCGTAATATAACTTAAGCTTTGAACATTTGTGTGGCCGCCATTACGTTTCTGTCAAGATGGCGGCGATATAAATCATGACACTGAGATGCCCATTTCTAGTGCTACCTCTGTACCAAATTTCGTTCCATTCGGTTTCACCGTGTTTGAATTAATAGGGGGAATTGATTTTCACACAAAGATGGCCGCCATCCGCAAACTATTAGGCTAATGACCTGTTTATTTGGTCAAAAGATGCTCCCCCCATAAAGGTGTATTGTTGCAAAATTTGGTAGAGATCGGATTATTAGGTTAGTCGTAATTTGATTTAAGCTTTGAACATTTGTGTGGCCGCCATTATGTTTCCGTCAAGATGGCGGCGATATAAATCATGACACTGAGGTGCCTTTTGTTAGTACTACCTCTGTACCAAATTTCATTCCATTCGGTTGCACCGTGTTCGAATTAATAGGGGGAATCGATTTTCACACAAAGATGGCCGCCGTCCGCAAACTATTACGCTGATGGCCTATTGGTTTGGTCAAAGGATGCTCCCCCCATAAAGGTATGTTGTTGCAAAATTTGGTAGAGATCGGATGATTAGGTTAGTCGTAATTTGATTTAAGCTTTGAACATTTGTGTGGCCGCCATTACGTTTCCGTCGAGATGGCGGCGATATAAAACATGACACTGAGGTGTCCTTTGCTAGTGCTACCTTTGTACCAAATTTCGTTCAATTCGCATTCACCGTGTTTTAATTGTAAGGGGGGGGGGGGGGACAGACATTCAGAATACACACACTCACACACACACAGACACACACACACACACAGACTCACACACATACACACACACACAGACTCACACACACACATACACACACACAGACAGACACACTTTTTTCGCCCTGTGTTGATCTCATAAGTCTACTTTCATTTTTTGCAAAAATCGAAAGTAGGCTAAAAACTTAATTTTAAAATTCGCACAGCCGCCATCTTGAGGTTATGTAAACAATTGAACTAAATTAGATACCAGTGCATTACAACGTATATAAACATTTCCTGTACCAAGTTTAAATGCGTTCGGAACATTGAATCGCGAGAAAGGTCTATTTAAATTTTCAAATTCGCTTGGCCGCCATGTTCGTTTTGTAGTTAACCGGTTTTTGAAAATCTTATAGGTGGACTTCCAGCAGTGCTCTTTATCTCCGTACAAAATTTTAGGGTGATACCGCTAATAGTATCAGAGATATAGAATGCCGGTGAAAAATTTCGCACAGCCGCCATCTAGTGGTTATCTAAACAATTGAACGAAGTTAGATGTCGGTGCATTACAAAATGTATAAACATATACTGCACCAAATGTTATTGCATTTGGTTCGTTAAATCGCTAGAAACGTCTATTTAAAAGTCGCAACTTCGCTTGGCCGCCATGTTGGTTTTGTAATTACCAGTTTTTCAACAGTCACATATGTGAACTTCTAGTAGTTCTCTTTATCACCGTAAACAATTCCAGGGTGAAATCTGTAATAGTTTCGGAGATATTGAATACTGGTAAAATATTTAGCACAGCCGCCATGTTGGATTGGTGAGACGTAACAAAATTTGAAGGGCGCGGTCGGGGTCGCCCGGAATAATGCTATGAACTTACCAAGGTTCATTGAGATCGCTCCAGCCGTTTAGAATTTATTAGGGGACACACACACACACCTCTCTCTCTCACACACACACACACACACACGCACACACACACACACGCGCGCACACGCACACACACGGACAAAATGTGATCTCATAAGCCTATTTTTTTTCAAAATTGAAAATAGGCTAAAAATTAGATTTTAAAATTTCGCCCAGGTTATGAAAAAAAATTAAATAAATTAGATTTCAGTGGATTAAAATTTGTATAAGCATTAGGTGCAAGAATTTAATGAGATTTATTTTGGCACCAAATGTTGGCAATATGGAACTATTAGTAGGCTGCATTTTACGGATTCAAACATAAATTATCAGAATGTTTATTCTGGAAACTAATTATGGGTGGCGTAGTCAGTAGCATGCTGGACTGCAATGCCCAGGATCGCGGGTTCGAACCCGGCCAAAGTCTTCGGATTTTTAAGAGCGTTAAAATATTTTGGTGGGGAAGTAAAGTAAATATTTATGGCATGTAAAAGAATCTACCACTACAATTGAAAATGTTGATTATTTGGTTAGAAGCGCTCTATCAAATTCCAACGTTCGCCGCTAATTATCAGTGACAGTGGCATCTCTGGTGGCCAAAAATGGAACTACTTGAACTTGATGGGGAGCCTACGGGCGTTCATTTAAAATACCCTGCTATGACCCTTGGCTGCAATTCAAATGTAATAATAATCTAATATATAAAAGTGAAAGTCTGTATGTATGTATGTATGTATATATGTTGGTTCCGTATACAAATCTACACCGTTCCACCAATCTCAACCATATTTTGCATACACATAGTTTAGAACCCAGAAGGAACTGCTGGCTACATGAATTTTCGATAGTCTTTCTCATTCTTCTGATTTCGGCCCTTTTTCACTCAAAAACAGCCTAATCAAATCATAAAATATACTCATGAAGGAATGGCAAGGCAGATAGTTTCCATGGCAACATAGCTCAAGTCCAGACACGGCCGACTTGATGCCAATTGCGCTCAGCACTACCGGTATAGAAAATGAGGATCTTTACTTGAAATCCCGTTAGTTACTCAACTGCTCACACAGCACTGTCAACCGAGTTTAGCATAACAAAGACTTGACACTATCTTCTTTCTACTATATATTAGCCTACTTTCGATTTTTGCAAAAAATGAAAGTAGACTTATGAGATCAACACAGGGCGAAAAAAGTGTGTCTGTCTGTGTGTGTGTATGTGTGTGTGTGAGTCTGTGTGTGTGTGTGTATGTGTGTGTGTGAGTCTGTGTGTGTGTGTGTGTGTCTGTGTGTGTGTGAGTGTGTGTACTCTGAATGTCTGTCCCCCCCTATCAATTCGAACACGGTGAAACCGAATTGAACGAAATTTGGTACAGAGGTAGCACTAGTAAAGGACACCTCAGTGTCATACGTTATATCGCCGCCATCTTTACCAAAACAGAATGGCGGCCACTCAAATGTTCAAAACGTAAAATCAAATTACGGCTAAACTAATCATCCGATCTCTACTAAATTTGGTGACAACATACCTTTATATAGGACGCGTCTTTCACCCAAAATTCAAGGTCATCGGCCATGCCATTTCAGGATGGCGGCCGTGTGAATTATGCAACCATTTTAATAAATAGCTTAAGACCCACCAATTCCGATTATCGAGCCTAGGGGGGTTTAAGCTATCCTGAAGGTCGTGATCCGTTATTTATTATAATTTAATATTATAATATTATACAGTATGAGTGGCTTAAAAGAGCTGAGCCGTTTGTGTCACACGACAAGATGGCAGCTGTCCTCATGTGACTGTCTTATATTTCAGTAGTTTTAGTATGTTGTATGTGATATACCGTACTGATACAATAATATAAACTTTGTATGAAATGATCTTTAATGAAGATGTACTGCAGTGACGAAATCGTTTATTTAAAGTCATTATTTGCCAACAGTTTGTATCTAATATGTCAGTTAAGAACACCTGACGTCATGGATACGGTTAGCTCTGGGCTAGCATGTTAGTCTGACACGCAGTTGACTGGGGATCGAATACTGCTACAGTTAGGTTTTTTTTCTTGAATTCTTTTACAAATGATGTGCACGAGCTTTTCCCACAGATACTGAATAAAATATCATTTAGCTCAAAGGAGAGGATAAAGTATACACTCGTATATTAATAAAATCACAGTCCCAGCATCGCACATAAACAGAAGACATTAGAAAAAGGAGAATAGAAGAACTAGATACACGTTGTCATTAACCACAGCCTTCTTAATGCCTCTGTACGGTGCTGTCCTCTTGTGGGTTATGTGGGTAATATTGTTCCAAACATAACGCTGTGTAAATGCCTGAGCTGGCCTCCTGAAGTATGGCAATTTTGTAATACTGGTAGTTCAACTATTAGCCACGATCGCGCTCCGAATACCTTTAAACACTGCCAGCTGGATCGCCTCCCTCTTGGCTACTTTAAACTGCCTACTCATTCAACACCCATAGAACACTGCCATCGTAGTACATTACGATGGCAGTGCATAGGCGTACAAGATAAAGATTAATTCACTGATAGGTCGCAGCACCACCTACTGTGATTGGGGCGGAAGATGATTGGGGCGGAAGATTCTTAATTTTGCAGGCTGGCTTAATATAGAGATTAACGGACGTGAATGTATTACAATAAGTTAGTAGTTTTGTTATTCAATCATCATAAATTATATAATATTGATCTTGACACTTACTGGCTTATTATCAATATAAAAGAAAACAAACAATACATTGTGGTTGGGGTGATTGTTTTAGGGATGAGGACAAAGAGTCATAAAGATACCCATACATTTAGGAGAAAGTAGGCTATATGTTCTTTGCTGAACATCTTGTTTTTCAAATACCACTCACTCACTCACTCACTCACTCATTCATTTATTCATCACGAAATCTCAGAAACCACCGAACGGATTGGAATGAAATCTGGTATGCAGCTTCCTCATGGGCCGCAAATGCCCACTAAGAGAGAAATTTTGGCTATTCAGGTTCTAAAGGGGTGTTAAGGGGGTAGACCTGCATTTAATTTAATAGCAATATCTCCCGATTGGTTTCATGGGGGGATGTGATATTCGGCATATAAACTCATCATTAAAAAAATAAGAAGACATGAGTGTCTGAGGGTGTTTCGATGTGGTGTATATTATGAGGTGAAAGGGGTAAAAAATGGGGATTAAAAGATTCTTAACGGAGCGTGTGTCTCTTAAACGACATAGGCAAGGAGTTTGAAACACAGCGAAAAAAAATCAGCATAAAAAAGAAGTAAATATGTGTTTGACAGTTTTTTCATCAATCCAATTTAAGGGGCCCATGGGGAGAGATGAAATTCTGGGGGGGGGGGGGAACAGGAAAGAAAGTGTCCTAACTGATTGACTGACTGGCTCACTCATCAAACTCAGGGGGAAAAAACTGCTTTAAAGTAAGTAAATAGCCGTTCGACAGTTTTTTTTTCATAAATCAAATTTAAGGGGTTCATGGGGAGGGGTGAAATTCTGAAAAAAAGAAAATTGAAAGAAAATGTCCAGACTCACTCACTTACTCACTCACTCATCATCGCCTAGCCAAAATTATTGAAGTTAGTAACATGACAGTTTGGGGATATGTTCATTGTATGTCAAAACCGTCTACTAAGGGAGGATTTTCGGATATTCTGGTTCTAAAGGGGTCTTAAGGGGATTAAACCTGCATTTCATTGAATAACAATATCTCCCGATTGGTTTCATTGGGGGATGTGATACACGGCATATAAACTTATCATTAAAAAGTAACAAGACACGTGTCTGAGGGTTTTTCGATGTGTTTATGAGGTTAAAGGGGTGAAAAGTGAGGATTGAAAGATTCCTAACGGAGCATGTATCTCTTAAACGACATAGGCGAGGAGTTTGAAACTCAGCGGAAAAAAAATCAGCATAAAAATAAGTAAATATGTGTTTGACCACTTTTCCATAAATCCAATTTAAGGGGCCCATGGGGAGGGGTGAAATTCCGGGGGGGGGGGGGGACAGGAAAGAAAGTGTCCTAACTGATTGACTGACTGACTCACTCAAACTCAGGGGGAAAAACTGCTTTAAAGTAAGTAAATAGCTTTTCGACAGTTTGTTTTTCAATCAAATTGAAGGGGTTCATCGGGAGGGGTGAAATTCTGAAGAAAAAAAAATTGAAAGGAAATGTCCTGACTCATTCACTCACTCATCATCGCCCAGCCAAAAATATTGAAGTTGTAAACATGACATTTCGGGGATATGTTCGTTGTATGTCAAAACCGTACACTAAGGGAGGTTTTTTGGATATCCGGGTTCTAAAGGGGTCTTAAGGGGGTTAAACCTGCATTTCATTGAATATCAATATCTCACGAGTGGTTTCATTTGTGGATGTGATACTCGGCATATAAACTAATCATTAAATATACGCAGACATGTGTCTAAGCGTTTTTCGATGTGGTGTATTATTATGAGGTGAAAGGGCTGAAAATTGGGGGTTGAAGGATTCCTAATGGAGCGTGTAGGCCTATCTCTTAAACGAGATAGGCGAGAAATTTGAAACTCAGCGAAAAAAATCAGCTTAAAAAGTAAGTAAATCGGTTTTCGACTGTTTTTTCATAAATTAATTTAAGGGGCCAATGGGGTGGGGTGAAATTCCGGGGGGAAAAATGAGAGAAAGTGTCCTGACCGACTGACTCAGGGGAAAAAGACAGCTTAAGAAATAAGTTAATAGGTGTTCAAGCGTTTTTTAATCAATCCAATTTAAGGGGCCCATGGGGAGGGGTAAAATTCTGGTAAAATAAATGAAAGAAAATGGCCTGTCTGACTCACTCACTCATCACGCCCAGCGAAAACTATTAAAGTTGGAAACATGACATTTTGGGAATATGTTCGCTGTATGTCGAAAACGTTAACTAAGGAATGATTTTTGTTTATTCGGGTTTTAGAGACGTGTCAAGGGGGTAAACGTGCATTTCATTGAATAACGATATCTCATGAGTTGTTTGTTTGGGGATGTGATATTCGGTATATAAACTAATCATTAAAGATAATCAGACATATGTCTAAGGGTTTATCGATGTGGTGTATATTATGAGGTGAAAGGGGTGAAAATTGGGGGTTGAGGGATTCTTGACGGAGCGTGTATCTCTGAAACGACATAGGCGTGAAGTTTGAAATTCGGTGGGAAAAAACAGCTTAAAATACAAATAAATAGGTGTTCGAACGTTTTTTCATAAATCCAATTTAAGGGGCCCTTGGAGAGGGGTGAAATTATGGGGAAAAAAAACAGGAAAGAAAGTGTCCTAACTGATTGACTCACTTACTCACTCATCAAACTCAGGGGGAAAACAGCTTTAAATAAGTAAATAGGTGTTTGACCGTTTGTTTCATAAATCCAATTTAAGGGGTTCATGGGGACGGGTGAAATTATCAAAAATAAATGACAGAAAATATCCTGACTGACTCACTCACTCATCATCACCCAGCCAAAATTATTGAAGTTAGAAACATGAAATTCTGGGGATATGTTCGTTGTATGTTGAAAACGTCCACTAAGGAAAGAGTTTTGGATATTCAGGTTCTAAAGAGGTGTTAAGGGGGTAAACGTGCTTTCCATTGAATAACAATATCTCACGAGTGGTTTCATTTGGGGATGTGATACTTGGCACATATACTAATCATTAAAATTAAGCTGACACATGTCTAATGGTTTTTCGATGTAGTGTATATTATGAGGTGAAAGGGATGAAAAGTGGGGGTTGAAAGATTCCTAACTGAGCGTGTATCTCTTAAACGACATAGGGAGGAGTCTGAAACTCGGAGGAAATCTATCAGCTTAAAAATAAATAAATAAATGAATAAATAAATAAAATAAATAGGTGTTCGACCGTGTTTTCATAAATGCAATTTAAGGGGCATATGGGGAGGGGTGAACTTCTGGAAGAAAAACGTCCACTAAGGAAGGATTTTTGTATGTTTGCTCTCATCGACCAACCAAAACTATTAAAGTTAGAAGAATGATATTTTGGGGATATGTTTGTTTGTTGTGTGTCGAAAACGTCTACTAAGGAGGGATTTTTGGGTATTCAGATTCTAAAGGGGTGTTAACGGGGTTAAACCTGCATTTCATTGATAAACAATATGATACGACTATGACGCGAGCGAAGCGAGGCTAAAATTGAGATGGTGTGTGTCTGTGTATTACTCAATCTCGCAAGTACCACTGGTCCGATTTACGTGAATTTTACATGGAAGTAGCTGATTTACCTGGTTAACATATAGGTTACTTTTGATTTCAATACTTTGCACTATTTAAAATGGCGACCATTTTAGTGACGTCACTACACCCTTTAGTTTCAAACTTTCATATTTCCATTTCAAATAAAAAGAGAACACTAAGAAATAGCAAACCTTTGATGGCATATGCGAGGTTTAAAATTACATTTTCTATCCGAAAGGTATCTGCAACTGTTAGCGAGTAAAACCTAAATTTGTGCTATAAAACACGGTCAACGCCGAGCGGTGTAGTTGGACAAAATGTTCCATCCTTAATATCCCTCTGCGCAGCACCTCGCCTATCCCCTGTTTAAACTGTCACCTTCACATTTTAATTTATGTATGACGCGTAGCGAAGCACGGGTACTCAGCTAGTATTCTATAGACTAGACTTTACATGACCAGCATGGTATTCACTGAAGTCGTGTTCAATCCATGGAAGCTACTTGTTGGTATTTTGTTGATTTATGGTACATAGTTAGTTATTGTTGTTTAAGGGACGGGACTACGAGGTTAGCGACCCCTCCTTACACAAATGAAATTATACAAATTTGGAATATATCGTTAAATTTTGAGGTGGACACTTAAATGTGGAAAGACCAAAATATATAAAACAAAAATGAAAGAAAACTAATAAGTATAATAATCGTAAACAAAACATTACGATAAAAAACAGAATTAAAAAGATCAACGTTTTTGACACAATGATCACTTGCAAATTTAGATTACTAGCCCTAACCCACTCTCACTTATAAAGCAGATGATGATGTCAGCAGCCACCACGTCATCGGCTAATATCAGTTTGCAAACCCAGGTTTCTTCGTAAATCAGCAAGATCCACACACTCGGTTAAAATGTGGGCCACGGTGAAAACGGCTCCACTGGTACAAAGTGGGGGTCTTTCCTTCTCATTAGGTACGAGTGGGTGGATCTTGTATGACCTATCATTAGCCTACACAAAATGACATACTCCCTCCGTGACCGGAGAGAGCTCCGCCACACGCGAGTAGTTTCCTTGATCGCTCTCAGTTTACTGGGCATTGGGTCAGCTAGCCATTGACTCTCCCAAAATGCCAGCACTTGTCGGTTCAACTGAGAGCGAATATCTCTAGCGGGTACCTCCGTTGGTCGAGGTGATAGTGATACCGCCTCTTTCGCAGCTTGATCCGCTAACTCATTTCCTGCAATTCCCATGTGGTTTGGAAGCAACAGAAAGGTGATTCGAATGTCAGCGCGGCATAACCCGCCCGGCATTATGGTACATAGTATCGAGGTTATCACCCCCTCGTTACATACATATTAAGGGGGGAGTAATGATTTTTTGTCAAAAATCGATTTTTTTGGAAACGTGTTATTTGCAATCTACATAGTGTAATTTACGTTGTGTAGGCCTATACATTTTATAGTTATCGGAGGCATGAAAGTTCATTAAAAACATTGAATGTCAAACCCTGCACCTACAGTATACTTAGTGTGAATCCAGGAGTGTTCACCATAAAGGCGTTCAACACCATTGACAAGAATAGACTCATGAAAGCTGAGAAAGGGATGTCTGATCTTGAGCAGGAAGCCAGACAGAAAATAGGAGAACAGAAAAGAATGTTGGAGGATGAAGAGTATGAATATGGAGGATTTTAAAATCAAATAAGCATTTTTCATATTTCAATATGGTAACCAAATGTTTAAATGCATTTTTCTCTAATATACATTTTTTGAAGAATCTGAAGCCTTTTCTCAAAAACTATAAATCGCAGAGCTATGATTTCTTCATGAGTTGTTCATTACACATTGTGGAATATATGGTACTACAATTGTAATCATTACTTACTCAATTTTTAGCCTACTTTCGATTTTTGCAAAAAATGAAAGTAGACTTATGAGATCAACACAGGGCGAAAAAAGTGTGTCTGTCTGTCTGTGTATGTGTATGTGTGTGTGTGAGTCTGTGTGTGTGTATGTGTGTGTGTGTCTGTGTGTGTGTGTGTGTGTGTGAGTGTGTGTACTCTGAATGTCTGTCCCCCCCTATCAATTCAAACACGGTGAATGCGAATTGAACGAAATTTGGTACAAAGGTAGCACTAGCAAAGGACACCTCAGTGTCATGTTTTATATCGCCGCCATCTTTACTAAAACTGAATGGCGACCACACAAACGTTCAAAACGAAAAATCAAATAACGACTAACCAAATTATCCGATCTCTACCAAATTTGGTAACAACATACCTTCGTATAGGATGCGTCTTGTTATCAAACTACAAGGTCGTTTGCCATACCATTTCAGGATGGCGGCCGTGCGAATTATGCAAACTTTATAATCCATATCATGGGACCCACCATTTCCGATTATCGAGCCGAGAATCGTATTAACTGTTCTAAAGGAAGAGGCACGTTCGAAATTAAAATTTTATTTTGTAATACTATAGTGCAGACGTGATTTTAAAGAGCTGAGCCGATTCAGTAATAAGACAAGATGGCAGCGGATATCTTGTGCCTGACTTATATTTCACTAATTTGAGTATTGCATGCAATATAGCGTACTGATACAAAATAAATAAACTTTGTATGAAATGCTTTATATATAAATAATATACTCCAGTGATGAAATCGTTTAGTATAAATCATTATTTGCTAACAAGTTCTATGTAAGTCATTTTATATAGAACGATATTCGTTGACACAATTAGCTCAGGTAGTTGGTCACTAGTCGTGGCCGAGTGAGGTGCGTGTGAGCGCGCTGTGTGACCGCATTGGAAATGTGTACGTTTCCTAATACCGGTGCTTCCGATAGTTCCACGGGTGAACTGAGCTTCCGTGTGTCATTCGGACAATACTTTTTCATGTAGTGTTCCAGATAGGACAACAAAACCAGAAAACCCAGAAAACCCCGCTGAAAATCATGTCCGGATACCAGAGGAAAAACACCGTACGCTGCCAATGGGACAGGCAGAGTTCTCGCGCCACACCAGGAGAAATTCACCGTTGGAATAGCGATACTCTCCGGTTGACTGTCGACCAAGTAGAAGCCATCCAGTTAAATGCGCAAGAAAAAACCATGTACATCAAGGTAATCAGCATATCTACATATCATAAATTGTTAAATAATTTTGCAGATCCTATTAAATTTCAGTATGACTCAGGCGAAATGACTAATGTTAAGCTCTCCCCAGCGGATTCCAATTTTACCACAGTGCGTATATTTAATGTCCCACTTGAAGTTCCCCCTGAAATTTTCAAATCCGTCCTGTCGAAATATGGCACTGTGAGTGAAGTCAGGAAAGAACAATGGTCTTCTGCTTATCAGTTCCCGGTGTATAATGGAATACGCGCAATCACTATGGAAATCGAACAAGATATCCCCTCCACTGAGACTTTTGGTGGCCATTCTGGCTACATATCTTATAATGGACAGAAACAGACCTGTTTAATTTGCAATGCTAACACACATCTACGTATCAACTGCCCACAGAAAATGATTCCCCTCGGTATAACTCCTACACAACAACGACGTGTCCAATACTCGGAAGTTGTGACACAGCAAACGTCACATGAACACATGCTTATTGATCAGTCAGCTGGGACAACACCAGAAGTGGCCTTGGATACACACGACGCAGAACTGGTACCTTACACTGACCAGCTCAGCGAGCCACAGAGTGCCCCTGTGCTATCGGCAACCTGTATCGCAGCCTTAGAACCAATTATGCCGTCACTACAGGCTGCCACAGAAATTTTGTCTTCACTGCCCCCACCTTCTCTGGTACCTACCGACTCACTTAAGCAGGTTGATCGGGGATCCGAGAACGTATCTAAGAAGATTAAAACAAATGCCTCGATTGCCGTACCAGCCCAGAAGAATCAAACTGGCTCTACAAACGTTCCCGCAGCTGTGAAAAAGAAACAAAATCTTCATTCTACGTCATCTAGGGACCCACGAACGCTCTCAAACGCTGACAGCCGGCCTATGAATGGCAATCATAAGGAACTATCTCAACCTAATTTGACATAGTGCAACAGGATAATTCTCACCTGTGTCTTTTTTCGAGTCCACCTTACAGTATGTCTAGCACAGCTTTTATACTTCTCTTAATGGCGCAATTTCTCACTGTGGCCACTGTGAATATCAATGTAATAGAATGCCCTCTGAAATTTCAACTGTTGGAGAGATTCCTTCGAGATGCAGACATTGACATTGCCTTCATTCAAGAAGTTGCTCTACCCTGTTTGCCCATATCTGCCTTCTACAAACAATACATCAATACCGGTAATACGAATAGAGGTACCGGATTCCTTATAACACATGATATCCCACTCGATGGTGTGCTATGTCATCCATCAGGACGCATAATATCTGGACACATAAACAATACCACCCTGATAAATGTATATGCCCCATCCGGGTCCAATAAACGTGTGGAACGGAAAATGTTCTTTCAACAGAGTATACTGCCTCGCGTGCACGACGTTAAGGAAAAACTTATTCTTGCAGGGGATTTCAATTGTATTCAACGCCCAGAGGATTCCACTAGTCCATACAAAGGTGTCAACCCGGCTCTTAGGACCCTTCTTACCTCCCTACACCTCATTGATGCTGTGGATAGTTTAAGGGTGCCCCTGCCCCATTACACCTGTATAAGTCACAACTCCTCATCACGAATTGACCGCATCTACTTTTCACAGGAACTTATCCAGCCTAGACGATATGAAGTGATACCTGCCAGTTTCACTAACCATCATGCTGTCGTATGTACAATCTCTTACCCCCATCCCATATTTCACATAGGAAGAGGTTATTGGAAACTGAATTGCTCGCTGTTACTGGAGGAGGAATGCCAAGATATTTTCAGACAACACTGGACTCGATGGGTCCAACAAAAATGCAAATTTCGCGACTGCGCAGACTGGTGGGATATTTTGGTTAAACCAGGGATCCGCCGCGTCTTTAAGAACATATCCTACCAACGAGGTCGGGAAAGACGGGATACAGTTGAATTTTACTATCGAGTTCTTCGCCAGCTCCAGCAAAGATCTGATGCTGGGGAGCGAATATATGACCAGATTCGGGAAGTTAAAACCAAGCTCCTGTCTCTACAGCAACGAACACTCGCTCATATAAACGTGGCTTTAAAAGATCGTACAGTGCTCCCAGACGAAAGTGCAAGTGTATACCATATCGCCAAAGGACAACGTGAGCGGCAACGTAAATATATCCACCGCCTCCGCACCAGTACTGGAAGTGTCGTCACCTCCCCTGACGCTATACGTAGTGAAATATCACTATTTTATCAACGGTTCTACGCTCAGGCTCCAATTGATCCACAGCAGGTGACCCTATTGCTTTCATCTTGCAGTACCCATCTATCTCCGGACAACAAAACTTGGCTCAGCGCGGATATTACGGATGAAGAGATTTACTCTGTGGTTAAGCACCTCCCAAACAACCGCTCATCTGGCATTGATGGACTGCCATATGAAATGTATGAACACTTCTGGCCTCTCATTGGCAAAGAATGTTGTCATGTCCTGCGTACCATTCTCCAACGTCGTGCTCTTTGTCAATCACATCACGAGGGTACCATAGTCCTCATACCAAAAACATCCTCTCCCATGGCAGTTGGTGACTTCCGACCAGTTACTCTGCTCTGCAGTGATTATAAAGTCCTTACCTAAGTACTTGCATGCCGATTGAAGACTGTTCTACATGATATCATTGGTGATGAACAATGTTGCAGTATTCCTGGAAGAACTCTGTTAACAAACTTAGCGATACTACGGGACCTACACCTAAAAGCCGAAATGCTCCCCACTGAGTCAATGAGTTTTCTCACCTTGGATCTTGATAAAGCTTTCGACCGCATCAGTCATGAATACTTGTACATGGTCTTGCAGCACTTTGAATTTCCTGCAATCCTTATTGACTACATTCGTATGATAAATTGTAATGCTACGTCTCGAGTGCTCGTCAACGGTTTTCTTTCCCCTCTGATTCCAATACAACGATCAGTTAGGCAAGGATGTCCCCTCTCCATGCTACTTTTTGTCATTGGCCTTGAACCGTTCATTCGGACTACCCAGGTGAAGCTACAGGGTTACAAACTGTCCACACATGTTTTTGGCATGTGCGCCTATGCTGATGACGTATCCATATTGATCCGCAATAATGAAGACATCTCCCACATCGATAGCGTCCTTCAGCTCTACCATATCGCCTCTGGAGCACAATCGAACCCCCAGAAAACTGCTTTGCTTCCGCTCAATAATAACTCAGTGATTACCCAACAGCCCTGGTTCCGGATAGTAAATGAGGTGAAAATTCTTGGCATTACCTGGAAGCAATCTCTTCTGGACACGGTGCAAGCAAACTGGACTAAGGTCATTGCCAAAGTTAGGGGAGTGCTGATCCAATTTGGTCAAAGAAACCTCAATATAGTGCAACGGGTCATAGTCCTCAACGTATTTGCGCTCTCTAAAATATGGTATGTCGCACAACTTTTCCCACTTCCCAAAATGTTTGAGAGCCAATTGGCAAAATATACAGGTTGGTTTCTATGGCAAGGATTTTTGTTCCGAGTACAACGGGAACAGTTGTATCTCCCATCCCGGCAAGGCGGGCTAGGGCTAACCGCTCATGGCATGAAATGCCGTGCACTCCTCTGCAAGAACGATATCACCATTCTTTCCCAACATGACACTTTTACGAAAGCGCTATACAAAGATATTCGAAACACAGCCCGTGGTTGTGAGAGAGCTTTGCCGAAGATATTTAGGGACCATCAACAGCACCTTCTGGAAACTGTTCGCCAATGCCTTCAGGGACTGTTCCAACGACGAAAAGTATTTATAACATGTTGCGGCAAGTGGTACACTCCAAACCGCGAATTGGCCATTGGCCCACTGTTTGGAAAAATTTTGGGGCTATGACCATTTCTTCTGCTGTACACACCCGGGTTTTTATCTTCCTCAACGATCTCATCCCAACCGCTCTACGGCGATATACCATCCGTCTTGAAGCTTACCCATGGTGTACTATATGTGGTCAAACTGATACGGCGATACACCGCTTCACATCATGCACGCGAGTTGCCTCCTCGTGGCTGTGGTGTAAGGGAAAAGTATGTCAACTATTAAATGTGCCCACGGATGACCTTGATGACAGGAAGTTGATTCGCTTGTCGGTGACCGCCTTCCCCCAAATTAAAGAGACTGCCATTGTGTGGATAATGGGCCAATATGTACACTTCGTGATGGACAATGATCAACATTTCTCGTTCCTGGATCTCAGGTATCACCTGCAGAAAGAGCGTTGGAATCTTAGTGAAAGTGGACAATTGTACGATAAATATGGACACTATCTGGATTTTCTTGTGATGTAATAGTATGGTATTTATCATATCTGAAAATTCTGTAATTCTGTAAAGAGCTAATAAAAAAAAGTGGTAGAGCGTTAGCCTATCGCTCAAATGCCTATGGTTCAAACCCGATTAGAGCTATTTTTTTTTGCTTGAAATGTTATATGTTTATTGTTTTGTAATGACTCAGATGTTTTAAAATTAAGCGTTATATTGTGCATATTATGGTGTAAAATATATATTTAATTAAAACATAATTCGCCAGCAGATTTACTCGAGACATCTAGCTGCCAAAAATGTAACTGCACGCCGCTACTTATTAACTTCCAGATTTTATTGAAAAGTTTCTTCTTCTGGCCGCTAGAATGCACTCGCTCTGTTAGGATTATATTGTTCGATATTTCACCACTAGATGTCACGACTAGTCTACGTGGGGCTCCATTGATTACTATACCATTGGCATTCTATGCGCATCGAATTTGAAGAATGACAAGATGATACTACGATACATTTTTACTTTTTATTTTAAAGGGTTTGTAACAGCCTATTGTGCGTTATTTGAAAATGTTAATTGAAGTAAAGAACAAAACGATTTCACATAGTATCCTAACTCTACCGTTGGTGCTAGTTCAGGATATTAATTAATACTTTTATTTCAGCCAAATAGCAATCGAAAATATCCACATAGTTGGTATACACACGTCTCTGTAGGGTCATGGAAAGATTTGTTAATTCAATTAGGGTTGTGAAAGTCACACGCAGCCAGACGTGTAAAGACATGCCTCAACTCAAAGTTGGATGTTGCCCGCGTCAGGCCGATTATGTAATAATAATAATAATAATAATAATAATAATAATAATGTTATTGGTTTTACGTCCCTTTTAACTACTGTTGCTTTTAGAGACGCCGGGGTGCCAGAATTTTGTCCCGAAGGGGATCTTTAACGTGCCAGTAAATCTACTAACACGGCTCCCTCGCATTTGTGCACCCTCAAATGCCAGCTGACTGCGCCAGGATACGAACCTGAAACATACGGTCCAGCAAGCGAGAACGTTACCGCTGAGCCACGCCGCCAGTCCAGTCGATTATGTCTGCAGATCCATAACATTCTTTAGATACTTCTTATCTTTCTTTCCGGTCAATGCATGTGAGATTTTCGAAGTGAAATGCCATGTCCTGTGGTTCGGATTCCACGTAAAAAGGAGGTCCCGTGGCTCATGATCTCGAGATTAACGGTCACGTTAAACTACAAGCTTGCTTTATCTTTCTTTCTTCAATGATGGTAGCAGTTTTTATCTAGGTTGTGGCGTTTGGTAGAGGTAAATCGTTTCTAAGGTCTTCAACAAAGAATAGTTCTATTATACTCTTTGATAATAACAGCGAGTTATAACTATACTCATACATTTAGGAGAAAGTAGGCTATACGTTCTTTACTGAACATCTTGTTTATTTATAGGGTTTTATGTGACGAAAAATGTCTTATTTCTGTAACAATAAATTCAAGAGTTTTTAAGTAAAGAACTAATATGCATATATAATTTGTTTTAGTTCAGTATTCATATTGTAGTGATAGCTTCATAGAGTAAAAATTTCAAAGTGATTGTGACATTAGAATTCCTGTTATTGCTTTCGTGCAAAAAGGGCATAACTGTTAAATGTCTTATAATATAAATGTATATGTCTTACATCTAGGTCTCTAATTATATTTTTTCATATATTACAGTTAGTTATCTATCTACACACAATGTCATACCTTTAACTCAAAAACTAAGGTAGTAATGGATTTTTTAAGAAAAAGCTTGCATTTCCGATTACATCCCCTCTTAAAGAAGGAAAAAAGGTGATGTCTTACACTGTTGAGAATAAGAGAATCAAACAAGGCAGGGAAAGTGAGGATCGGGAGTTGGCAAGTGCTGACTAAGGAAGGTTAGACGAGCCAGGGACACGTAAAAGGAAACAATGCAAGACTCAGCGGGGACCCTCGGTTACAAAACCACACCCCACTTTGTGGCCCCCTAGGGGGGGGGATTGTTTCCTTCAAACACACACCAAACAAAATGGGACACCTGAGATCTCTCGATTTCATCAATACTTTTACAATCTGTTTTTCAGTTATGTGGCAAGTGAGGTAATACATATTGTAGGACGATGTGGTTTCAGTATTTCCGGTTACGCCGGAAATGAAAACAGTTGTGTGGTTATTAAATGAAACGTTATTGTTTCAAATCGTCATGGACGATGACAAAGGGCTACGTGGTTATATATGTTACTAAACTCCAAAACTCACTGTTTTATAGGCACAGTATGAAAGTTATGCAAATTCATTCGAAGCATACATTTGAGAAAGGAATGAATAATAGCCTGCTATTATGTTGGGTGACTAATAAAGCGACCTATTTATAACACAATTATGTTTATTTCATGTGTACTCATCAAGAAATTCTATTAAAATAATGCTTATTTCTTGTGTACTAATCAAAAAATGCTATTAAAATGATGTTCAATTCTTGTGTACTCATCAAGGAATCCTATTAATACAGTATGATGTTTATTTCTTTTGTACTCATCAAGAAATCTTTTTAATATGATGATTATTTCGTGTGCACTAATCAAGAGATCTAAGGAAAAGTATTTATAATGAACCAGTGTAATAACCATTATAGCCTATACTGGAACATAGCTCTATGGCCTACATCTTAAAAAATCCAACATGGCAGCCATGCAAAATATTTCACCGGTTATCAATATCTACGAATCTGATACAGCAATCTAACTGCAAATTTGCATGGTGATAAAGGTAATTAAAATAAGTTCACCTTTGTGACTTTGCAATTACCTAATGAGCATTAATCCAACATAGCGGCCATGTTAAAATTTCTTTAATGTAATTTATTTTATGTGAAATTCAAGATGGCGGGTGTGACAAACTTACACATCACTTCTTTGTTTATTATTTCTTGTGATCTAAAAACGATCGAAGTGGAAGTTAAAGTAATGACCCACCATTATAATATTAATCGGCTGGGATATAATTATATGGTCTCCATAAAAAACAATCCCATATGGTGGACTTGCGAAAAGTTTCACCGTTTCCCAATATCTCCGGAACTGTAACAACAGTCATTCTGAAATTTTGTACGGTGATAGAGGAATATTAATTAAGTGCACACTGTATATGCGGCTTTCAAAACCTCATAAACACAAAAGCGGTGTGGCAGCTATATGAATTTCAAATATTTAATATAGCTTTTTTGCGATCCAATCATCCGTATATACCTAGGTACAATGAGAAACCGCCAAGTCAATACAAATGAAACCTGGGGCTTTTTGTCGTGGTGTATATCAAATATCAATACGGATAACAATTACCTGAACAATAGGGTTTATATGTATTGAATCTAACAATCACTAGCGGTGCAATGTGGCACAGGGAATCTCTATTCAGAGGTTAGTAGCCTATATACATGTAGATATCCAATGTTCTATTCTTTTCAAAAATTCAATATGTCATCAGTTTGAAATTTTAAAATATATTTGTATTCCTCGTATTCTATTCAAGCGATCGAAGAGAAGTTTCAGACTTTTTTTTTGTCGTGTGGCCTCCTCAGAGGCCGAGTGCAGGTCTTTCTATTCGACGCCCGTGAGCGACCTGCGCGTCGGGATGGAATGGATGAAGATGAATGAAACTGGGCAAGGATGTGGAAGGAATCGGCCGTGGCCTATCAGAAGGTACCGTCCCAGCATTGGCCTGGTGTTGAAAATGGGAAACCACGAAAAACCATTTCAAGGACGGCCGACGGTGGGGCTCGAATCCACGCGTCTACCGAGTCAGCAGAGAGCTTGGTCCCATGATCTAACGCTGCGCTTTAGCCAGCTGAGCCACTGCTGTCGGTAGCTTCAGACTGACAGAGGTTTAATACAATATCTTAAATAGGATTGACGCGATCAAGTCAATATATACTTTTGTAATTTAAAGATTGCACATAAATTTGAACATAGGAGGCCTACCCATCGAACCAAATCTAATCCTAAGTAAACAGGATCTGTCGCGTAACGATCGAAACATGTCATCCAATTAAATAACCACTCCACCCCTTTCCTTGTTCATAAAAACTTGCTATTTTGTTGTTGTTGTTGTTTGAGTCTTCAGTCTTTTGACTGGTTTGATGCAGCTTTCCATGCCTCTCTGTCCTGAGCTAATCGTTTCATCTCGACATAGCTACCAAGCCCTACATCCGAGGCAATCTGTTTAACATATTCTAACCTTGGTCTACCCCTACAGTTCTTGTCCTCAACCCTTCCTTCCATAACTAAGCTTGCTATTCCTGGGTGTCTTAGTATGTGTCCTACCAACCTATCTCTTCTCTCCATTAGCAGACGCCAGAAACATCTCTCCTCTCCCACTCGTCTTAATACCTCTTCGTTTGTAACCCTATCTACCCATCTGATCTTCATCAGTCTCTTGTAACGCCACATTTCAAACGCTTCAATTCTCCTCTTTTCTGCTGCACCAATAGTCCAAGTTTCACTTCCATAGAGCGCCACGCTCCAGACAAAGGCTTTCAAAAATGACTTCCTAATACCTAAATCTATATTCGAAGTCAACAGATTCCTTTTTTGGAGAAATGCTTTCATTGCCTGAGCCAACCTACATTTTATATCCTCTTTGCTTCGTCCATCACTGGTTATTTTGCTTCCTAAGTAACAGAAGTCTCCTACTTCCTTCAGCTTTTCACCTGCCAATTTGATGTCCATGGTGGTTTCTTATTTATTTCGGCTGCATTCCAATATTTTTGTTTTACATTTATTAATTTTCATCATGAATTCTTTCCTCAAGACAGAGTCCATACCATTCAAAAACTCATTCAAATCCTCAGGCGTGTCGGCCAAGATGACGATGTCATCAGCAAATCTATTTTAGTGATAACTATTTCATATTTCATATTTAGGCCGTTTAAATACTTATTTTCCCACCTAATGTAATTGGGCACAATTTGTGAGGGCCGACTGAAAAGCTTTCTATAATAGAACTAGGCTACACTGAAAAATGGCTTCTAATAATTTAAGCTTCGTATAATGAACCAACATAACTCTATCTAATGACACAATGATTAGCTTACATTTGGTAAATAATAGAATCCATGCATCTGACGTATCTGAATAATAATTTCTGTGACTTGACACAGAAGGATTTCATCCGACGGGCAGGGTCATAGCTAACAGATACTGAAAGTTTTATATTCTAGCACGTGATTTTTCAATGCAGTGGTGGTGTTTGTTTTCAAGGGTGGAAAATTAATGTCATGTGACCTAATTTCTTTGTTTATTTATCGTAAATTTTATCTTAATCCAGTATTAATGTCATAAAAGAAACACCTTTCACTTATAATGTATTGAACCGGTCTTTCAGAAAGGTAATAAGCCAGTATTACGAACTGAATATTTTAGTGCACAATTCCTTGCTGTTGTATTAATTTATTTAAGATAAACCTCATCGTGTAATACCACAAGGGTGACGCCAATTTTATTGCAACATGATCTTAACATCCACTGCCGTTATGTACAGGGCACAAGCATACAACAATCCACTTAAAACCATCCCAACACGTATGGGCATAATTTATTTATTCATTTATCGTATGGCTTTTAGTGCCGGGAGTGTCCGAGGACATGTTCGGCTCGCCTGAGTCTAGCTGCTACCAGCGGACATTCTTATTAGGGTGAGCTACAAGTTCCGTTCAATTTCAAGTAGTTCCAACTTTCGTTACCAGATATCAATGGTACCTAGTGGTGAAAGTTGAAACTTTGATAGAGCGTTCTGACGAAATCTAACCTAACAATTTAGCTTTACACAAGTTTAGTCTGTGAAAGGATCTTTTACATGCTATAAATCTATGACATGGGACCGCCGGCTTTACTGCCCCCCCGAAAGAAGGCACACTGAAGGATTTTTAACTCTCTTAAAAAATCCGACGACTTCGGCCGGGTTTGAACCCGCTATCTTGGGCACAGCAGTTCAGCATGCAACCGACTACGCCACCGAAGCCGTTATGGGCATAATAATCTCCCGGCAAACGAGATTTCCTAACCAAAGGCGTGAACATCGAGCATGCCTTGCTGATTTGTAACTGAGTTCTTACCAAACTCCCTGTAAATGGTATTAAGCAGGCAGGAAAAGGTATACCTAACTAACGAATTGATAAGTTGCATGTAAAATAACCCCTTGCACTACATCCCATGAAGGGCCTAGGCCTACCAAACGATCGCTGCCCAGCCATTTGGCCTGCAGATATTCCAGCCCTAATGTCAGTTTCTAAAATCACTGATGGAGCTTGTAATCGAACGTTAGGCGCGCTCCCTTAACACCACGTGGCCAGAGAAGTTGCATGTGACAATTACTAAATTATCCGGTTGCACAAGGTATTAATATATGCACATATAAACATAATATACGACCCTTTTCATAAATTTCATAACTAGTCCTTTGTAACACTGACTTTAGTATTCTTCTTTTTTTTAGCAATACACGCGTCTGGCAAAAAAAATAGAGGTTTAACCACAAATTCCTGAAAAATTCACTAATCGTACACTATGAACAAAAGTTAGTTTCCAGTCGCATAGAGCTGCAAGAAATTAACAGTCCCCTCGGCGTGGAACACTGATGACCAACACAAATAAACAGTCGGCAACTCATCCACAGTTCATAAACTGACCGTCAATAGCCATAATAACTCAGAGATGCCAGTAAATTTGTAAAGTCCTTTGCCGTGACCATATCAACTAGGTGTGTGTATTGGACGTACACACAAAGAAATAACGAAGTTACTATTATAGTAGCCGATGTCTCAATGGTACCAATCGTTCATAGCTTAATCGTACAGCACCATGGTTTCAACGACTCTAAATGGGCTTAAGACAGCTCTTTACTGCCAAACAGCCGTTTGTATCTGCTGTTTACGTTTGAATATGTTCCGCGGAAATATGAGTAATGTGGCGAAAACTACTTGCTGCACAAGCGATCCTGGCGGCAACGATGCGGTAGTTAGTAGAAAGTTGACTATCGTAAATGTACGATGATAGCCGATCCAGGGAGAGTAGTTCGGGGGTAAATATCCATGTGTACCAAAATAACTTGTGAAATTCTTGACTCAAATATACGTGTTGAATTACTTTCATTCTTTTCTTGGCAAGTACATTTCCAGCCACTCAAATATACATCCATGTGTTCGGAATGATACACCCACATTGCAAACTTTACATTTACATTCACAACTATGTGTGTGGAGATTATCTGCCCCTAATGATATGGTGATGGTCAATAAATGATAAGGAATTGAAGAACTACCTACTACAACAAACTACTGACTTACATCTAACTTATATTCATTTTCCGCCTCCTTCGGGGGTAATAAGACCGACGTGACGTGCACTATCCATGGTGCAACATAACTGACACACCCTGCCTCCTTAAGGGCCTTGTGCAGAAAGCAGGATATGTCATGAAAATAAAAGAACCCCTCGAAGAATGAGGGTATCAGGAGAGATTAGATAAGGTTCAATTAAGGTGGGAAAGTGAAAGATTCCCTGGGCCTCCGATACTCTTACTGTATACCGTCGCGGTTGGAAGAGACCAAGAGTTGACTAAGGAAGGCCGACAGGAAAGATGATGGAGAGAAGCCTGGCACAAGTAAGTGGAAGCAATGCCGGACTCAGCTGGGGTTCCATAGTCACCAATCCAAATCTCACTATATGTGAGCCCCTGGGGAGTATGTATGTTGTGTAGCCCCGCCCAATCTTCTTGAGCAATACC
Source organism: Meconema thalassinum (assembly GCA_946902985.2). Taxonomy (NCBI): domain Eukaryota; kingdom Metazoa; phylum Arthropoda; class Insecta; order Orthoptera; family Tettigoniidae; genus Meconema; species Meconema thalassinum. Next base: position 330,298,023 of record OX336391.1, read on the forward strand.
CGTGTTGACCGACTGAAAAGTATAAATTAACAGTTTGCACAGTTAACACTGAAAAAATGGCTTCAAGGTCGCATATAATTCGATGAAAGAATTGAACTGCTGATCTTGATGCGAATTCCAAGAACCCTGAGAACATGTAGCCCACCAGCTAAGAAAATGTTGGATACCCTACTTGTTCCACCCTCTTTAATGTTATTGATATTGATCACGGTTCCAAATATCGTGTTCTCTTATAATAATCTTCCATCACGATATACAACAACCTGTTGAACGTAGCTGCAGTGTTCGATTCTCTATTTTTAGAGACGTAACAGTTTATTCCATATAGTCACTAAACTCGAGGGCAATATAATTATTCGTCAACAGAATTCACTGGGAACATTCTGTTCTATTGGGAGTCTTATCTATTGCTCGTTTCAGAGCTCTGGCAATCATACCTTATAGCTCGGTTTGTGTCTGAGTTCGTTAAAGCGCATATATCACGTATTCTTACATGAATCTGATTGGTTCAAGACCCACTCGAGGAGATAATTTGTCCAGTGGCAGATATTGTCAAACTCTAGGCTGTCCATTACAATTGATGAAGTCTTCGCTTGTAGGCCTCAAGGTTGATTACATATTTAAGGGAGGAAGGAAGATTGTAGTTTTACATGACCGTTAATCGCAAGATCATAAGCCACGGGACCTCCTTTTTACGTGGAATCCGAACCACAGCACATGGCATTCACTTTGAAAATCTCACAAGCATTGACCGGGAATCGAACCCGTCTGCCGTGGTCAGAGGCGATCAGCTTGACCGCTGCACCACCACGCCCAAAATTAAATTCAAATCAATTAGTTAGGGTGGATTTATCACGGTTAGCGTGTGCTCGGTCCACCTCTACTTCCTACAACGAATCTCAATGTCAATAGGTGTATGTTAATTTTGTTCCGTAGATCTTTGTTGACCTGTGACCACCATATTTCAGGTCCGCCTCGTTGCAAAACGGCTAGCATTCTTGGCTGTCATCGCGGAGGCCCGGGTTCGATTCCTGGCTCTGACTAGAAACGTAATTCTGGTCTGAGGTCTGGAACGAGGTACACTTAGCTTCGTGAGACAAAACTGTGAAAAGGCGGGTTCTATTCCTACATCAGCCATCCTACAAGTGGATTTCCGTGATTTACCACTTCTAGGCCATGGAAATGCCGGTATGGTATCTAACGCAAGGACAAGGTCGCTTCCTACCAAACTCCTGCCTCAATTACAAATACACACACTAGTACAGACATCACTGTGACACAGGTTATCAGACAAATTCTGCACCCACCCAAGTACAAGTGGCTAAAAGACTATGATACCGCAAATCCCCTAAAGAATCAACAAAAACAGTATTCCTCAGATTCTTGTTCACAAAATGTATGTAGTCTTCTGATCAGTTGTTAATTTGTTTTCCAGGTTTTGCAAACATAGAGCAACCTTTCCCAGAACCTTATCACAGGTATTGATATATGTGTTCCTAATCTTCTTCCAGTGTTGGTTGATCACCAGTTCTTCCTCTTCCTCTTGTCAACTGTTGGAAATGGTTTCCCAGTGATAAATTCTGTTCTCCTTGTCGATCAATTTATGAAAGCTGTATTTCCAAATAAAATAGTTCAATTTTTAGCCTACTTTTCACATTTTGCAAAAATGAGGAAAAAGTAGACTTATGAGATCGATCCGGGAAAATGTCTGTCTGTACAAATTTAGTATGAGTAAAGATGTGCACCGGAATATCTCACGTCCATATTTGAAAATGATGTCAGTGCTACCAACTGCTGAAAAAACGCACTAGAAATTTGAGCTCCATGTTGGATATCTCGCAAGGTATGCATGGGAGCTATTCCAAAATTGGTACACATGCAGATAATACTATTTCAGTTTAATTTCCAGGAGGCCAACGATGACAGTGTTGCCAAAATAATTTTAAGCCTTCTGATAGGTCCAATGTTTAAATGCATATAACTCCTACACTATCAATTGGATTTCAACCAAATTTTGTATGTAATATCTGTACATAAACAGATATGATTAAGCGTATTCTTAAGAGCCACCAGGGCTGCCAACTGTTAATAATTTCTCTCTCTATTTTTGTATCCAAATACCGATATATCAGAAAGTATGCAAGCCAACAGCTTTAAACTATGCACACGTATATTCTGACATTTTAGATTAATTTTGAGTAACTTATATAGGTCAGTTCTACCAACATGATTATAAGCCTGCTGATAGTACCAATTTTTAAATACATGTAACTTCTATACTATCAGTTCGATTTCAACCAAATTTCGTATGTGCTATGTGTACCATAACAGATATGACTGTAAGTATTGTTAAGAGCAATCAGGGCTGCCAACTGTTAATAAATGCTGTCTATATTTTTTACCCTAATATCAATATATCAGAAAGTATGCAAGCCAACAGCTCTATACTTTGCACACGTATAGCACCTGACATTGTAGATTAATTTGGAGTAATTAATACAAGGCGGTGCTGCCAACATGATTCTATGCCGCTGATATGTCCAATTTTAAAATACGTGTAACTACTATACTAACAAATGGATTTCATCCAAAATTGGCACAACAAGATATCATAATATTTCAGATTATTTCTGACCAGCACACGCATGGTATTGTTGGCAACATGCTTTTACGCGTGCTGATAGATCCAGTGTCTAACTGCATGTAACGTCCATTGGGCGTCAACCTAATTTTTTATTCAGTCACCAGGGCTGCCAACTGTAGTGCTCTATTAGGCTACATTATACCAGGTATATTTTGAACTAATTTGATATTTCGATATTACCAAATTAATTTTGTCATTATTCTAGATAGTTTCATATACTGTAGAATAATCATTGGCATGAAAAGTAGGCTGTATAGTTCTTCACGGAACTTCTTGTTATATTAGAATTTGTTGAGTGTATCTAAATTTAAATTCTATCTCAGTCAAGTTGGTGTGATAGCTCGATGTTTGAGATATTAATCCCATGTCTTCGAATCGGTTTGCGTAATTTCTTTCTATAGTATGTGACACCATGGCAGATTTGTTTGTGTATTGGAGTCAGCAGTGAATAGAATGTTCATTAATTCTTGTTTTTATATTTCGATTAATAGTACCAATGAACATGGGGTTTCAATAATGCACGGCAATATTTCAGGGATATAAACAAGTTATACAAACAAGGGTCTGGATAAATGAATATTTGTTGAGACATCAGACATGGAAGCAATTAACTTAATACACTACTAACTCTTGTTTATTTTCACAATGATACACTGTTCAGTATCTTACACAAGGTGATTGAAATGGCATAATGCAGGCCTCTGCATTCAGGTACCAACACTCTTTAAATGCTTCTTGTTAATCCTATTCTTTCACAGCCTGCACAATTTGTCCACGAAGTTGAGCTTCATTCTCCACAACACTTGAGTACATCATCAAATTTAAATTCTTCCACACTAGAAGGTCAAATGTGTTTAATTCCAATGAGTGTGGAGGCCAAGCAATTGATCCCCAACTCCATATACCGAGCGATTACGTTATTGATCATTCATATGTTCACGAATTACATACCTCGCCCGGTATTGAACTCCAGACTGCATCTCCTAATGAATTTAACTTCTAAATTGTTATTATTATTATTATTACTATTATAGTAAGGAGAAAGCTGGACATGGCTTGTAGAATGTTTCAACATGAAACCTATCTAAGGAAATACCAGGGCCTGGCAATCAATTAACTTAAGTAAAACTGCTTGTAAGCTTTTAGGGCGGAAACAGCCCATAGCCATTAGCAGCACCAGGAATTCTAATACTTAGACATTTACGGCAATGACCACATTCCATTACGACGATTCCACTTCAGATAAACATAGAACGTATTTCCTCAATTCTCTAAAGTGAAAGGTTCCACAAGGGCCTGGTAATTTCTAGAAGGAATTCGTGGTGACCCCTGTGTGGGGATTGCCATCTCATTGGTCAGACACGGTAGCCTCGGGAGAGCCTAGCTACCCCCTCTCAAGTAAAGCAAATGTATATAAAGTCTGTATTTCTGGGAGTCGCTCTCTGTGGACTCCGACAACTCTGTAGACTACTACTATGTAAATATCGCTCTTCGAGCTAGTAACCAGCTGTGCTGTATACAATGCCATATTATTAAATTATAATACTGACTTCAAACTGCAAAACTGGACTTCTGAATTTCTGTTGAATAAGATACCACTCAGCCACGTGGAGAACCTGAGAAGGACCAACACTTTGTAGTTTGCCACGCATCGTTAAGCTACAAATTGGTGTCCCGTCCCGGGATATCAACAAACTTAACTGGGGGCCCGTTTTCCGGGATAGATATACGATCGCCACAAGATCTACGAGCAAGTTGGTGGAGTATACTGACAACGATCCAGAATCGCCTTTCGTTACTCTGCTGACAAGCCAATTATCTACCCGCTACTGCTGCAGTAATCTATTCAACAGACGCAGCCGACTGGAAGGATGTGGAATTGACAACCTCACTGGAGGCCTTTCGACCATGACTAACCAGCCAGCTCACAGGTAGACGATAAGCCGACAACGCTGGGCAAAAGTCGAGAAGCGCCTTTCGACTATCGCCAAGCCGTGGACGAACGAGTATACCGACAACGCTCGACAACAGTCAAGAAGCGCCTTTCGATTGCTTGGACGACTACGAAGAAGGCCAACCAGAAAGAAGGAAGCTAGCCGACAACGCTCGACAACAGTCAAGAAGCGCTAGCCGACAACGCTCGACAACAGTCAAGAAGCGCCTTTCGACAGCGACCAACCGACTACGCAGTTCACAGGAGGATGCAGTCATCACTGATCGTCTTCTCCTGCATGTAAGTCAACAATTTTAAGCAACTCTATTGTAATGCCTGAGTATTACTGTAACAGCTTGGTTCATTTTCATTTTCAATTCTTCAACTAACACACAGAGCACTAACAATAAATTTAATTTTCAAAAGAAAAAGAGAATTTGCATGAAACTAAACCCCATGTTTATGCAGGTCATTCTTTTCATTTGAATTAATGTTAGTAGCAAGATAATAAGTGATTTTAAGTTAGCATTTAGATAATAATAATAATAAGTTAATGTGGTAACCTAAACGAGGCTCTTTCACGTATCATTAGTTAATAATAATAATAATAATAAGTTATTTTACTTAGTTGTGGAAACCTAAACGGGGTTCTTTCACGTGATTAATTTTAAGATACTCTATTATTTTACTTCTTCAAGCTTTTAATTATTTTATTTTTATATACCTAACTCAAAAGAATAATCATAATAATAATAATTATCATTAAGTATATTAAACCTTTTCATTTATTTGCAGTTTGAAAGTAAATAAATAAATTAACTAGCTGAGTAGGACTAATCAAAACCCCTAAACAAACTTCAATTGCAGACGAATGGGCACTTTTGAAGAATGGAATAACAAAATCGGCAGAAGAAAACATTGGTAGGAAAGAAAGAATAGGTAGAAAACCGTGGATCACTCAGGATATACTAGAATTGATGGATGAAAGGCGGAGACACAAGAATCTAAGAGATGAAGAGGGGAAAGCAGAATACAGACGTCTGAGAAATGAGGTTAACGAGAAGTGCAAGGAAGCGAAAGAAGAATGGTTGAAAGAGAAATGTACAGGTATAGAAAAGTGTCTGAAATTAGGAAAAGTAGACACAGCTTATCGAAGGATTAAGAATACTTTTGGGGAAAAGAAGACTAAGTGCTGTAATATTAGGGACACAAATGGAAAGCCTCTAACAGATAGGGAAGAAAAGGTTGAGAGATGGAAAGCTTACTTAGAGTGCTTGTATAAGGGAAAGGAGATTGAGAATCATGTAATGGAAAGGGAGGAGGAAATTGATGAGGATGCAAAGGGAGATTTAATATTGAGATCAGAATTTGACAGAGCATTAGAGGACTTAGGCAGGAACAAAGCACCAGGCATGGATGATATACCGATTGAGTTGCTACGCTGCATAGGAGATGAAGGTCTGATCAGGTTATTTCACTTGGTGTGTAGGATTTATGAGACAGGTGAGGTACCCCCTGATTTCAAGAAGAATGTTATCATCCCTATACCAAAGAAAGTAAGAGCTGACAGATGTGATGATTACCGTACAATCGGCTTGATTACTCATGCTTCAAAGATCCTGTCTAGAATAATTTACAAGAGGATTGAAAGCCAGATAGAAACGGAGTTGGGTGAAGACCAGTTTGGTTTCAGGAGAAATGTAGGAACAAGGGAAGTTGTACTAAGTCTTAGGCTGATTTTGGAAGGTAGAATAAGGAAAGATAAGAGAACGTTCATGGCATTTGTAGACTTAGAAAAGGCTTTTGATAATGTTGATTGGACTAAATTGTTTAACATTTTGAAATCTATTGGAATAAAGTACAGGGATAGGAGGGTGATATACAATCTATACAGAAACCAGACAGCAGTCATTCGAGCTGAAGGATATGAGAGAGAAGCTGGTATTATGAAAGGTGTAAGGCAAGGCTGCAACTTATCACCCATACTTTTCAATCTTTACATTGAACAAGCAATGAAGGAAATTGGAGAAAAATTTAAAGTGGGAGTGAAGATTCAAGGAGAAATAATTTCAACTCTGAGATTTGCTGATGACATCGTCATCTTGGCCGACAAGCCTGAGGATTTGAATGAGTTTTTGAATGGTATGGATTCTGTCTTACGGAAGGACTTCATGATGAAAATTAATAAATGTAAAACAAAAATACTGGAATGCAGCCGAAATAAATCAGAAACCTCTATGGAGATCAAATTGGCAGGTGACAAGCTGAAGGAAGTAGGAGACTTCTGTTACTTAGGAAGCAGAATAACCAGTGATGGACGAAGCAAAGAGGATATAAAAAGTAGGTTGGCTCAGGCAAGGAAAGCCTTTCTACAGAAAAGGAATCTGTTGACATCGAATATAGACTTAGGTATTAGGAAGTCATTTTTGAAAGCCTTTGTCTGGAGCGTGGCGCTCTATGGAAGTGAAACTTGGACTATTGGTGCAGCAGAAAAGAGAAGAATTGAGGCATTTGAAATGTGGTGTTACAGGAGAATGATGAAGATCAGATGGGTAGATAGGGTTACAAACGAAGAGGTATTAAGGCGAGTGGGAGAGGAGAGATGTTTCTGGCGACGGCTAATGAAGAGAAGAGATAGGTTGGTAGGACACATACTAAGACACCCAGGAATAGCAAGCTTAGTTATGGAAGGAAGGGTCGAGGACAAGAACTGTAGGGGTAGACCAAGGTTAGAATATGTTAAACAGATTGCCTCGGATGTAGGGTGTGGTAGCTATGTAGAGATGAAACGATTAGCTCAGGACAGGGAGGTATGGAGAGCTGCATCAAACCAGTCAAAAGACTGAAGAATCAAACAACAACAACAGCTGAATAGGCTCTAATTTAAATAATTTAATATTTCTTTCTCATTAACAATGGAGACAGAATTATTAACTAAATTTGAATACGCACAGATCCAATTGCTACCTGAGTTTAACGGAAATACCTCTTGCAGTTTAGACTACTTTATTGCAAGATGTGATAGTTTCCTAGCTACCCACAAGAGAGCCAACGCAACTCCCAATTCCGCCATTATTAATGAATTTTTATTTAATGTGTTGAAATATAAACTTAAAGGGGAAGCATGTAGTATTCTAGATTTAGATGCAAACTCCGATTATGAAAAATTTAAGGAGAAACTAATTAGAAAATATGGTAATGTCAAAGATGAAATATTATTGATTCAGGAAATTTCCAATTGCTTCCAGAAACGGGGCGAAACACACAATGACTACCACGATAGGTTAGACACCCTTGTCCTTCAGTGCAATAGCATGTGCAAAATCAATTATAGAGACCAGATTTTAGATTTGACATTAAGAGAATTAGAAGATCTGTGTTTGAATACCTTTAAGGCCGGAATTTTGGAGCCATATCGTTCTTATTTGCGCTATGCTCAAATTACTGACCTTAGCCATGCACTTGGACTGTGTAGAATGTTTGACAATGATAGAGCGCATGAAAGTTACATGGATCAGTTAAGAGGAGTACAGAAGCCACCCCCAAACAAATTCAACCAAACATCTCAACCACTAAACCACACTACTCATAGTCCATTCACACATTCAAATTTCACACCACAAAAGAGACCATTTAACAAGTTCGTTCCTCAGAACCTGCCCACACGACCTTTTATGAACCAACCCAATCCACAATTTATGAATTCTAACCCATCTCAACAGAAGCCCTTCAGACCGCAGAACCAACAACCTTTCAAGACCTCTATGAACCGTCCTTCCCCAACTCCTAACAATATCGGCAGACGTTTGGCGCCCAATAACCAAACCTACCCAAAACCCATGTCCGGTGTTTCCACCATTCGGGGAAATTTAAATGCTCACTCGGAAGAAGCCGATGATTTTGGCTACATACCACCAGAATTCTTTCAGGAGGAACAACCACCTGAATATGAGCTTGACCATGATGTTGAGATTGATCCATCCCTTGTTCCAAACGAATATCAAAATGACGATCAACAACAGGATTTTCATTTGGCCCAGCCATCACAATCGAAACCCTAACTAATATTAGGAACGCTCCAAAATTACCATTCATTACATTATTTGGTTTCAAAATCTTAATTGACAGTGGAGCATGTAATTCAATCATGAACCCACCAATAGCACACACATTATTTCCAGAATATATCTTTCAGGATCCTTTTTGTATTCAATCGGTGCATTCTGAAATATTAGGAACAGATAATGTGCAATTCCCTATCTTTTCTGAACACGGCATTGACACCCCTGTGAACTTCAGGGTCATGCAATGGCATGATTACTTCGATGCCTTAATTGGTACTGCTGATTTTGTCAAATTAGGTGCGAAAATCGATTATGCAGAAAAACTAGTTACACTAGCTAACAAGGATATACCCTTTCATTTTCATTCCAGTAATAAACAAATTAATTTCCAACCTGCAGTAGATATGCACACCATTGCGATCCCTGTCAATATTGAACAAGGAGACGTATTTATTCCTAATTTTGAATGTGGAGGAATATATTTCTCGGATGCAGTATTGGTTGCAGAAAACTACCAGGTCATATAACCCAGCGAAACTCAGTTAAAGCAGGAATTCAACAAACCAGTGTTTGTTGAAACTTTAGAGAACATCACGATACAGCCGTTAGAAATGAATAATATTTCAGAGTGCGATATTCAAGAATATATCCGCACACAACACATGAATGAACTAGAGAACAGTGTCATACGAGAAATATGCTCTGAATTCTCAGATGTATTCTACTACCCAGGTTGTGATTTAACATTCACAAACACTGTAAAACACTCCATTCGCACTACCAATGAAGACCCTGTGTATCAGAAAAATTATCGCTATCCACCAGCATTAAAGAAAATACTAAGTGATGAGGTTGAAAAACTCATTAACCAAGGAATAGTCACACATAGCGAATCTCCTTACTGCAATCCCGTGTGGATCGTGCCCAAGAAGCTAGATGCTTCTGGACAGAAGAAATGGAGATTAGTTATAGACTTTAGGCAGCTAAACAAAAAAACAATTGAGGATAAATACCCTCTTCCAAGAATAGAGGAAATTTTGGAAAACCTTAGTCATTGTCAATATTTTTCCACACTGGACCTGACCCAAGGTTTCCATCAAATCGAAATGGATCCCCGGTCCATAGAGAAGACCGCGTTCACCATTGATAACAGGCACCTAATGTTCAAAAGGATACCATTCGGTCTTAAGAACGCTCCTGCCGCATTCCAGCGTGTTATGGACAATGTTCTGCGCCCATTCCTTTATAAGTTTTGTTTTGTATACAGACACGACATAAATCTTTAGAACAACACAAACACCATTTAACCCTTGTATTGCAAAAGCTGAGAGAAGTAAACCTTAAGATACAGCTTGACAAGACAGAGTTCCTTCACAAGGAAGTAGCTTTTCTTGGCCATGTTGTATCACAAGATGGAGTAAAGTCCAATCCTGAGAAAATTAGGGTAATTAAGGACTATCCGATACCAAAAACCACCAAGGAGATTAAGCAATTTTTGGGATTAGCGGGATTCTACAGAAAATTACTAAAAGATTTCGCAAAAATAGCTCACCCAATGAACCGCTACTTAAGAAAGGGATCAAAAATTGATATAGAAAATTCCGAATTCAAGTCCGCGTTCGAAACCCTAAAAAACCTTTTAATGAACGCTCCGGTTTTAGCATATCCAGATTTTGATGAGCCTTTCATACTAAATACAGATAGCTCAGATTTCGCATTAGGAAGTGTTCTCACACAGAAGGGGCATCCTATCGCGTATTATTCCAAAACCCTGAACCCTGCAGAAATAAATTATTCTACAATTGATAGAGAACTCCTCGCAATTGTAGAAAGCTGTAAACATTTTAAACCATACGTATGGGGGCGTCACTTTCAAATAGAATGCAACCACCGTCCTCTACAATGGCTCTTCACACTAAAAGACCCTAGTTCGAGACTTTATCGTTGGAAGATAAAGCTCGGAGAATTTGATTTCGATATAAAGTACGTAAAAGGCAAAACTAATTACGTAGCAGACGCACTCTCTAGAATTCAGATAAACGTAAATGATGAGACAGCTTCTAATGTAGCTATCCCCGGAGATAATACATACCAGGATGAAATGGACAATGAAACTATTCATTCAAATCAGGAAGACCCCATCTGCACCCTGAAAGCGTCAGAACGAAATCTTAATCAAAACTGAAATCAAATTATCATAAAATATGGTAATTTTCCAAAAATTCTTGAACAAAAATTATTCAAGAAAAACACGCGTCACATCATGATTGTCACACAGAGAAATCTCCAACAAGATTTAAATGATCATCTGCTTAAAGTAATCAACCCCTCAAACAAGTATGCCGTCTATTTTGACGATGTAACAATAGAAATCCCATTCATTAGGGAATGTCAAAAGTTGTTCACGTCAGAATTAATAATCATCAGAGCGTCCAAATTCTTAGAGGATATTGAATGCTCAGAAACCCAAAAGCAATTGATATTACAATACCATTCACTATATCATAATGGTATCGTAGAAACCCTTGAACACCTTCGAAGTAAGTATTACTGGCCACATCTGAAAGAGCAAATCAGTAATTTAATAAACCAGTGTAATCTATGTCAAAGAAATAAATACGAGAGAAATCCTAACCAGGTGACGAACCAAGGTCCCATCACAGCCGACCTTCCATTCTCTCAAATCCACATTGAAACTTTCCACTTTGAGCAAAGCCGTATACTAACTATATTAGATGTATTTTCAAAATACGGACAAGCCTATGTACTGCCTAATGGCACAGCCCTTGCCGTATTAAATCAATTGCAGGTATACTTTTCACATCATGGTTATCCCAAAAAGATCACCCATGATCAGGGAGGAGAATTTGAAAACAACTTAATTACTGAACGTTGTAAAGCCATTGACATTGAATATCACTCTACCACACCCCTGAATTCCTCTTCTAATTCACCAGTGGAAAGACTGAATTCAACCCTTCTTGAAAAACTGAGGATCTCACGTGATCATGTCAAGTTCACTCCACTCCCACAGCTTCTAGCCACCACAATCATAAACTACAATTCTTCGATCCATTCTGCTACCAAACAACCACCATTCAATATCCTATATGGTCCATACAACTAAACGTTGGATCATATATTTACCCCGTCTCCAAAAATCAATGTGTATATTGAGAGGCAAAGCAATCAAATAAAGATCTTAAATGAAAACAAACCTGAACCCAACACCTCCACCTTCCAACACTCATACAAGTTAGGTGAGACTTGAGTATGTATGGGATCCCTTAACTAGGAACAAGAAATCCAGAAACCTATACAATGAGGGTACCGTAACAAAAATCGAAAGAAATCACATTTATTGCAAAATGAAAAATGGTAAAATCCATGTCAGAAATTTCCGTGACATAAAACCTAAAAGAAAGGTTTTTCCACTTCCAGAATCCTACCAGGATATGCCGTCATCCACACTGAACCCATAAAAACTCCATTATTTTATGCCGACCCTATGGGATCTGTGGTGATAATCAACAATTACCATAAATTTATGCTCCATTTTAACCTTACCAATTTAAAAGATTCTTATAACCAGATTGATAATACCGTCTCCAGCCTTGTATCAAAAAGTAACAATACTTTTCCTTATTTGATGTCAGAATTAACTGAAACAACTAAAGAAACTAAAAAGGAATTGAATAAATTAATACCTCAACCGACAGTAGTGGCTACGCTGGCTAACGCGCAGCATTAGGTCATGGGACCAAGCTCTCTGCTGACTCGGTAGACGCGTGGGTTCGAGCCCCACCGTCGGTCATCCGTGAAATGGTTTTCCGTGGTTTCCCATTTTCAACAACAGGCAAATGCTGGGACGGTACCTTCTGACAGGCCACGGCCACTTCCTTCCACATCCTTGCCCCCTTTCATTCACCATCATTCATTTCATCTCTCATTAACTCCTCTCATGAGGTTGGCGTCAGGAAGGGCATCCGGCCGTAAAAACCATCGCCACAAAGACTTCCATCGCATCTCATCCCCGACCCCGTTGGAAAACGGGAATAATAAGGGGTAGACATACAATACCTCCCATTCCAGATAAAGTTAAAAGAGGGTTAATTAATGGACTAGGAAAGGTAATAAAATTCATTTCAGGTAATTTAGATCAAGATGATTTTGATAACTTGCAAAGTCAAATTAATGCATTAATACAGTTCCGCAATAATGAAATTAAACATATTAATAAGTTACTATCATTCACTAATTCCATTGCTCAGAAATTTTATACTGAGATGAACCAGGTTAACACCAATATGAAGGCAATCCAAAGTGTACATCGAACAGAAGACTTTGAGATAAATTTATTGGAACACATCCAATACGTGTTAATGTGAATCAACAAGTTCAACAAGATTGTGCGAGTGTTGCAAGAAACTATCAGCCTCTCAATCAACGAGATGACTAATGTGAAATTATTTTCCAGGAAGGACTTAACAAACATAGTCAAACATATGTTATCAATTTACCCTGTGAATACTATAATCCACACTGATCAATACCATCAGTATGAAAATTTAAAAATGTCAAAGATTCAAGTCCTCATGCTGGACGAAGAACTTATAGTGATTCTTTCTATGCCTGTTACAGATGTAACTCAATATCAACTATATGATGTAACCCCTATCCCTACTGTTAACAATATTGTACTTATCCCATCTGAAAGGTATTATCTGCAAGGCCCTACATTAAAATGGTCTAATGCACCTTGCATAAAAGGTACTCAATCCTATATCTGTATGTATTGTAATATTAGAATTACCAATTGCAACTTAACAAATAATGTAGGATGCGAATTTGCTTCTGTAAAGAACAATGTGAAACTTTTTCAATCTGTAAATAAGGAACACATCCTTTTCTTCAGTAACATGCCAGAAGTGTTCTTACAAACGTGCCCAGAATCTCAAAAGACAGTACAACGTTCTGGACCACAAATAATTTATTCTAACGAATCTAGTCCAATTTCAAGTATGGGTATAACACTCCAACAAAAACCTACCAATTACATCCACACCTTCCCACTCCTGACCATTCATGAGGAACCCATTGCAAAACATGAAATAAATTTCCATATTTCCCATCTGGATGTAACAAAGATGAAACTAGACCTAAAACCAGTACCAATAACTTATGTCACTACAAAACAATTTATGTCTATTAACATAATTTCTGTAATGGTAATAATATGTATTATTTTACTCATATTTAGAAAGAAATTGTATCACTTCTGTCAAACCATTAAGATTAAGATTATGAAAAATGTAAATGCCACTGAGGACAGTGCCTTGAAACTAAGGGGGGAGGAATTACATACCTCGCCCGGTATTGAACTCCAGACTGCATCTCCTAATGAATTTAACTTCTAAATTGTTATTATTATTATTATTACTATTATAGTAAGGAGAAAGCAGGACATGGCTTGTAGAATGTTTCAACATGAAACCTATCTAAGGAAATACCAGGGCCTGGCCATCAATTAACTTAAGTAAAACTGCTTGTAAGCTTTTAGGGCGGAAACAGCCCATAGCCATTAGCAGCACCAGGAATTCTAAGACGTAGTCATTTACGGAAATGTCCACATTCCATTATGACGATTTCACTTTAGATAAACTTAGAACGTATTTCCTCAATTTTCTCAAGTGAAAGGTTCCACAAGGGCCTGGTAATTTCTAGAAGGAATTCGTGGTGACCCCTGTGTGGGGATTGCCATCTCATTGGTCAGACACGGTAGCCTCGGGAGAGCCCAGCTACCCCCTCTCAAGTAAAGCAAATGTATATAAAGTCTGTATTTCTGGCAGTCGCTCTCTGTGGACTCCGACAACTCAGTAGACTAAATTATAATACTGACTTCAAACTGCAAAACTGGACTTCTTCATTTCTGTTGAATAAGATACCACTCGGCCGCGTGGAGAACCTGAGAAGGACCAACACTTTGTAGTTTGCCACGCATCGTTAAGCTACAAATTGGTGTCCCGTTCCGGGATATCAACAAACTTAACTCACGGACCATACGCCAAAATGGTGCAGGTGCATCACGGAAGGATACTTCTAGCTGATAACTCAAGAAATGTTCACTGCCGAACACATGTTTATATAAATTTTATTTGACCCTTCGCATGTGTATGGGCAGTTGACCTCGTAGTTCCGCCCTTTAAAACAACAATAACTAACTTCACATGTGTATTTCTAACCAAGAAATATTGACTTGTATTACTGTACTAATGAAGTAAGTTATTGTTGTTGTAAGGGGCGGAGCTACGACGGTAATAATAAAGCATTCTGTAAAATTGATCATTAAATGTTGTTAACACCTGCAGATAATTGATATTACGGCTTTTGTGTCGATTAGTGTTGAATCTTTCGATCGGTCAACACAAAAGAAATTAATCCCAATTTCTGGAATATGTGAAAATAATCTGAAATAAATTATATGTTATTAAAATGTATATATTCTTGCGGACTATTGAAGGAGAAGAAGAAAACTAAGGGATCATATTTCGCTCTTCAAGCGAGCATCATCAGATTTAATAGTCCACAACAACATATAGAGTGACGATCATAACAAAAAGGACACTTCCCGTAAACGGGAAAAATTGTATTCTTAAGTCATTTATTCCATTTCAAAATTAATAAGTGATCAATTCAAATACATTACAATGTTAGTACAATGTTTGCCACCTTTGGCTTTCCTGTATGCTCGAAAAACGCTGCACCATAGTGTCAATAAGGCTGTGGCTGAGTCCGGCGTTGCTTCCTCTTACTTGTACTGGGCTCCTCTCCGTCTTCTTTCCTGTCGACCTCTCTTGGTCAATTCTTGTTCTCTTCCGACCCCGACGGTATTAGGGTATCCGAGGGAGTCTCTTCCTACCTACAATTTGCCACTTTATTTCATCTGGAACTCTTCGACGACCCATTTTGTTTCAACAAATTCCTGAACTCGACGAAGTACGCACTTATCCTTAACAAGTAGTTCCGTGAAGAACTATACAGCCTATTTTCATATATCCTGCTCGTGTTAATTGCCTCTATCAACATACAAAATTTCAGTTTAATTGCTGTAACAGATTCGTAGATATTGAGAACCGTCTAAATATTTCAGATGGTCGCCAGGTTGGATTTTTTATTTTTGTACTATTATATTAAGATTATTGTGTACGTGTGGTATTCAAACTGCAATCGCATGATTAGAACACAAGAAGTAAAAACGAGATTTTAAAATTACGCACAGCAGCCATCTTGTGATTATGCAAACAATTGAAATAAATTAGATGCCAGTGGATCAACATTTGTATAAGCATTTAACGTGCAACGTTTCACGGCACTCGGATAGTTAATTCGCGAGAAACGTCCATTTAAATATTTATACTTCGCGTCGCCGCCATGTTGGATTCGTGCGTACCAGGTTACTGAAAGTCCTATATGTGAACATATGTTCATAGTCTCTATGAACTTAAACAAATCAGTTTGGTTGCTGTAAAAGATTCATAGATATTGAGAACCGTCTAAATATTTCGGAAGCTCGCCATTTAGGATTGTTATATATATAGGCCATAGAGTTATGTACCATTCAAGGACACTTATTGCCTAGGTTCATTATTCAAACTTTCACTTCGATCGCATGATACGACACAAGAAATAAAAACTTAATTTTAAAATTTCGCACAGCCGCCATCTTGAGGTTATGTAAACAATTGAATTAAATTACATGGCAGTACATTACAATCTGCAAAATCATTTACTGTACCAGATTTCACTGCGCTCAGAGAGTTAACTCACGAGAAAAGTCTATTAAAATATCTCAAATTCGCTTGGTCGCCATGTTCGTTTTGTACTTTACAGGTTTATGAATTATGCATAGATAAACTTGTATCAGTACCCTTTATTACCGTACAAAATTGCAGGGTGATATCTGTAATAGTTTCGGAGATATAGAATGTCAGTGAAATATTTCGCACAGCCGCCATTTTGAAGCAATGTAAACAATTGAACTAAATTAGACTCCAGTGCATTGCAATGTGTATAAACATTTGCTGTACCAAGTTTCATTACGTTTGGATAGTTAAATCGCGAGAAAGTCTATTTAAACGTCTCAACTTCGCTTGGCCGCCATGTTGGTTTTGTAGTAACCAGGTTTTTGAAAGTCTCATAGGTGAACTTCTAGTGGTACACTTTATCACCGTACATAATTTCAGGGCGATATCGATAATAGTTTCGGAGATATTGAATGCTAGTGAAATATTTCGCACAGCCGCCATGTTGGATTGGTGGGACGTAACAAAATTTGAAGGGCACGGTCGAGGTCGCCGGGAATAGTGCTATGAACTTACCGAGTTTCACTGAAATCGCTCCAGCCGTTTAGATTTTATTAGGGGGACACACACACACACCTCACACACACACACACACACACGCACACACACACGGACAAAAGGTGATCTCATAAGCCTATTTTTTTTCAAAATTGAAAATAGGCTAAAAATATCACAAGCTGCTCAGAGAACAAACCAATCATTTGTTCTCAAACATCATTTCCGGCCTAAACAGACGTGTATCAAGTAGGCTGTGATAACATTTGAGCGGTGGTGCCAAACATAACATTTTAAAAAGACCATAAAAAATTGGGACTTTTCCTGAACATTTCAAATAATTCAAGAGAAATATATCACTTTCTCACTCTTACAGTACTCACATTTTCCCTGAATAATTTTACACTACACGTTTGATAGGTCTTTATGAGGTTTAATGATATGCCAAATTTCAAATGTGTACGTGCCCCCGTCTTCTCTTAGGATGGGGGTTTCCGTGCATACGAGTGTTAATTTTTGTGCCATACGGTACTTAAAAATTGCCAGTAACTTTCGTATTTTTCAACCAAAATCCATGTGTTTTTACTAAACGCCTGCTCATTCTCTGTAGGTTGTATTAACAATTACGAAAATAGCGCATTACCAATTCATTGAAGGCAAGTGGCAAAAGTTAATGTAGGGGGGTATCCTTATTGTTTTGACCAGCACTTTACATTTTAATAACATATAATTTATTTCAGGTTATTTTCACATATTCCAGTAATTGGAATGATTTTTGTGTTGACCGACTGAAAGCTACAATATTAATTGTTAATAAGGTAACACTGGAAAATGGTTTCAGAGTTATCATTACTTTTCAGTCGGTCAACGCAATGTAATCCCAATTACTGAGGCATGTAAAAATAACCTGAAAACATTACATGTGATATATATTTTCTTCTTCTTCTTCTGCTTTTACGGCCTCATTGGACCACTTCAGTCAATCATTTCTTGGTCCTCTTCTTCAGTAAGTTTCCTTTCCGAGTAGCCCAGTAGCTTTTCATTCGCTCTGATCTTCTCAGGCGTTCCTCATCTGTAAACACCCTTTTTACTGTATATATATAGACTATAGTCAATATATATATATATATACTGTATATACTAGCTGACCCGGCAGACGTTGTCCTGCCAAACAAAGAAAGTGCTGTAACTTTGTTTCTTGAAGTGCTTTTGGATACACAATATTTTTTTCAATTTCTGTTAACTGCCTCTAAACTATCGTGAAATGAATTAACTAATCTAGAAACATTCGTGAGAGCGTGCACAACAACTCCCCGAAGTTTCATTGCAATCGGATAAATGGCATATAACGCATACGGGATTTTGTTTAAATGATTCGTGCGCAGTCACTCATTTGTTGAATCTACTCGTGCTCTACCTACTGTGAAATGGATTTACTAAGTTAGAAAGCTTCACGTAAATGTACACAGCAACTCATCAAAGTTTCATCGCAATCGATGAATAGTATATGAACGCATAAGGGATTTGGTTGGAACGCATCGCGCGTTGTCACTCATTTGTTACATCTATTCGTGCGCTACCAATATTGTAAAATGGATTTACCAAGTTGAACACCTTCCCTGGCGTGTACACAACAACTCATCAAAGTTTCATCGGAATCGGATGAATGCCATATGAACGCATAAGTGAATTCTTTAAACGATTCGCGTGCCGTCACTCATTTGTCGAGTCTACTCAAGCGCTACCTATTTTAAAATAGATTTACTATGCCTGAAACCTTCTCTGGCGTGTACTCAATGATTCACCAAGGTTTGATCGCAATCGGATGAATGATATATGACCGCATACGGGACATTGTGGAAACGATTCGCGCGCCGTCACTCATTTGTTGAATCTACTCATGCGCTACTTATTAAAAACTGGATTTACTAAGACAGAAACATTTCCTGGAGTGTACACAACAATTCACCAAAGTTTCATCGCAATCGGATAAATGGTATATGGACGCATACGGTACTTTTTTGAAATGATTCGCGTGCTGTCACACATTTCTTGAATCTACTCATGCGCTACCTATTGTAAAATGGATTTATTAAGCCAGAAATCTTCCGTAGGGAGTACACAACATCTCACCCAAGTTTCATCGTAATCGGACGAATGGTATTTGAACGCATACGGGACATTATTGAAACGCTTCGTGCGTCGTCGCTCATTTGGTTAATCTACTCGTGCGAAACCTCCTGTGAAATGGATTTACTAAGTTAGAAACCCTCACGTAAGTGTACACAACATCTCACCCAAGTTTCATTGCAATCGGATGAATGGTATATGAACGCATACGGGACTTTGATTAAAAGTTCGCGCGTCGTTGCTCATTTGTTGAATATACTCGTGAGCTACCTATTGTAAAATGAATTTACTAAGTTAGAAACCCTCACGTAAGTGTACACAACATCTCACCCAAGTTGCATCGCTATCGGACGAATGGTATTTGAACGCATACGGGATTTTTGTTGAAACGCTTCGCACGTCGCCGCTCATTTGTTGAATCTACTCGTGCGCAACCTCCTGTGAAATGGATTACTAAGTTAAAAGCCTTCACTTAAGTGTACACAACAACTCATCAAAGTTTCATCTCAATCTATTAATGGAATATAAACTTATACGGGATTTTGTTGAAACGCTTCGCGCGTCGTCACTCATTTGTTGAATCTAGTCGTGCTCTACGTAATGTGAAATTGATTTACTAAGCCAGAAGCCTTCCCTGGAGTGTACACTATCTCACCAAAGTTTCATCGCTATCGGACGAATGGTGTTTGAACGCATACGGGACCTTCTTGAAACGCTTCGCGCGTCGTCGCTCATTTGTTGAATCTATTCGTGCGCTATCCATTGTAAAATGGATTTACTAAGCCAAACACCTTCCCTGGAGCTCACTCAACGTATCACCCAAGTTTCATCGCAATCGGATGAATGGCATATGAACGCATACGGGACTTGGAAACGCTCTAACGTGCAGAGACAAACAGTAGAATTCGACATCACTGCCACCATTGGTATAAAACACAACTTTTCGCCACGGGTGGAGTGTATGTAATGGCGGTAGTTGCACAGGTTGCGACCAGGTGGCTCTAACGTGCCGAGACAAACCGTCCAAAGACATCAGCTTTCACGAAGGCCAAGGCTAGTGGTTTCCATGACGACTGTTTTTGACTGTATATTGTGGTTCTAAATTTGTGTGTAAATTGTGGTTCTAAAATTGTGTTCATTCCACCTACCGGGTCAGATTGTGAATCTAAACCATACATGGACCCACCCTAATGTACATACCAAATTCCATTAAAATCGGTTCAGTCGTTTAGGAAGCGTTCAGTCACATACACACGTGAGCAGGGTATTTTAATTGAACGCCCCTAGGCTACCCATTAAGTTCAGTTTGAAAAAGTTCCAACTTTGGATACCGGAGATGCCACTGTCACCTACACCTAGCGGCGAACGTTGGAACTTGAGAGAGCGTTTCTAACCAAATAACCAACAAATTTAGCTACACACTACCAATGTAGTGGTAGGTTTCTTTATCATGCTATAAATCTATGACATGGACCCGCCGGCTTTACTTCCCCTCCCAATGACGGCATACTGAAGGATATTAACGCTTGTATTTGCATAGGACTGCAGAAGAGGGAGAAAAATATGAGATGACATGTTTCGAAAATGATTTTTACTTATACACCTAGGCTTAGAATGTACCCTTGGACATTACAACTACTCTCGCTGATTCGAGTAATGCATGGGCTGACCAGATCTCTTAACAAGTAGTTCCGTGAAGAACTATACAGCCTATTTTCATATATCCTACTTATGTTAATTGCCACTATTTAACATACACAATTTCAGTTTGATTGCTGTAATAGATTCGTAGATATTGAGAACCAACTAAATATTTCGGATGGTCGCCATGTTGGATTTTATATATGTAGGTCCTAGAGTTATGTACTGTTACATGCAGATTATTGTGAACGTGTAGTATTCAAACTTCAATCGCATAATTAGGACACAAGAAAAAACAAGGAGATTTAAAAAAAATTCACAGCTGCCATCTTGAGGTTATGGAAACAATTGAAATAAATTAGATGCCAGTGGATTAACATTCGGATAAAGATTTACTGTACCAAGTTTCACTGCACGCGGATGGTTAAATTGCGAGAAACGTCCATGTGAATATTTATAATTCGCGTCACCGCCATGTTGGATTTGTCATCACCAGGTTATTTAAAGTCCTATAGGTGAACTTAAGTTCATAGCCCCTATGAACATTAAAAAATGCAGTTTGATTGCTAAAATAGATTCGTAGATATTCAGTATCGTCTAAATATTTCGGATGGTCGCCATGTTGGATTGTTAAATGTATAGGCCATAGAGTCATGTACCATTAAAGGAAAATTATTGCGTAGGTTCATTATTCAAACTTTCACTTCGATCGCATGACTACATCACAAGAAATAAAAACTTAATTTTAAAATTCGCACTGCCGCCATCTTGAGGTTATATAAACAATTGAACTAAATTAGATACCAGTGGATTACAATGTGTATAAATATTTCCTGTACCAGGTTTCAGTGCGCTTGGAACATTAAATCGCGAGAAAGGTCTATTCAAAATGTTCAAATTCGCTTGGCCGCCATGTTCGTTTTGTAGTTAACCGGTTTTTGAAAATCTTACAGATGGACTTCCAGTAGTGCCCTTTATCTCAGTACAAAATTTTAGGGAGATACCGCTAATAGTTTCAGAGATATAGAATGCCGGTGAAATATTTCGCACATCCGCCATCTTGTGATTATGTAAACAATTGAACGAAGTTAGATGTCGGTGCATTACAATGTATATAAACATATACTGTACCATGTTTCATTGCGTTTGGTTGGTCAAATCGCGAGAAACGTCTATTTAAAAGTCGCAAATTCGCTTGGCTGCCATGTTCGTTTTGTAGTTACCAGGTTTTCAAAAGTCACATAAGTGAACTTATAGTAGTTCCCTCTATCACCATACAAAATGTCAGGGTAATATCGGTAATAGTTTCTGAGATATTGAATGCTGGTGAAATATTTCGCACAGCCGCCATGTTGGATTGGTGTGTCGTAACAAAATTTGAAGGGCACGGTCGAGGTCGCCGGGAATAGTGCTATGAACTTTCCGAGTTTCATTGAAATCGCTCCTGCCGTTTAGATTTTATTAGGGGGGGACACACACACGAATCACACACACACACACACACACACACGCACACACACACGGACAAAAGGTGATCTCATAAGCCTATTTTTTCAAAATTGAAAATAGGCTAAAAATATAAGAGTGTTCTATCCACTTTAGTGACTGAAAGTACAAAATACATCTCTCTGATATCATTAGTAGCTTCCAACTGAAATATAAAATACATTTCACTGTGTGTATTTGAAAAGAGATTCCTAGTATTATACCGTGCATCATTATAAGTTATAAGCAAATGCAGGGACGTGAAAAATATTATTCTCACAATACAAGCACAGTCTTCCACGTCAGTAATGAGTGCTGTAATGAGGCTACAGGGCAGGCACTGAGCTATACATCTTGTATATGATTAATTAGACATCATTAAATCACTCCATACAGTAATTATTTTACTTCTGTGCTTGTTTCAAATAATTAGCAGCGATATCTTTCGTTAGCTGCTACTATTAAGATCAACTGGATACCGTGGGTGTTTAAAGACATTTTTAGCCTATTTTCATAAAAAAATAGGCCTATGAGATCATCTTTTGTCCGTGTGTGTGCGTATGTGTGTCTGTCTGTCTGTCTGTGTGTGTCCCTAATAACTTCGTCTGGAGTGATTTCAATGACATTCAGTAAGGTCTTAGTACTATTTTGGCCGACCCCGACCGTGTCCTTCAAATTTTATTACGTCTCACCAATCCAAAATGGAGGCTGTGCGAAATATTTCACCAGCATTCTATATCTATGAAACTATTACTCATATCACCCTGAAATTTTGTACGATGAGGAAGGGTACTGCTAGACGTTCACCTATGAGATTTTCAAAAACCTGTTAACTATAAAACGAACATGGTGGCCAAGCGAAGTCGCAACATTGAAATAGACTTCTCTCGCGATTTAACGATTCAAACTGAGTGAAACTTGGTACAGTAAATATTTATACACATGGTAATTTACTGGCATCCAATTTTGTTCAATTGTTTACATAACCTCAAGATGGCGGCTGTGAAAAATTTCAAAATTAAGTGTTTATCTCTTGTCTCCTAATCATGCGATCAATGTCAACGTTTGAATAATGAGCCTACGCAATAATCGTCATCTAATAGTACATAACTCTTAAAACCTACATATTTAAAAATCCAACATGTCAACCATCCGAAAAATTTAGATTGTTCTCAATATCTACGAATCTGTTACAGCAATCAAACTGAAATGTTGTATGTTGATAGAGGCAATAAACATAAGTAGGATTTATGAAAATAGGCTGTATAAGTCTTCACGGAACTACTTGTTTCAATTGAATTCGTGTGTAATATAGCCTATAGGTAAAGTATCTTCCAACCGAAAGAATAAATAAATATAAACACTCTGTATGCGGCAGAAACAATTAAACTAATAGCGGCTTCGGTGGCGTAGTCACTAGCATGCTGAGCCCCTATGCCCAAGATCGCGGGTTCAAACCCGGCCGGAGTCATCGGATTTTTTAAGAGCGTTAAAATCCTTCAGTATGCATTCCTTCGAAGAGAAAGTAAAGCCGGTGGTGCCGTGTCATAGATTTATGGCTTGTAAAAGAACCTTCCACTAATTAGACTTGTGTGAATCTAAATTTCCAGGTTAGATTTCATTGAAACGCTCTATCAATGTTCCAACGTTCACCATTATGTGTCAGTGACACGTGGTATCGAAAGTTGGTACTTGAAATTGAACGGAACTTGTAGCTCACCCCAGGGGTGTCCACATTGCAGCAGCTACAGCCTCTGGCGAGCCGAACATGTCATCGGACACTCCCGGCACTAAAAGCTATACGCCAAATAAAAATAAAACTTAAACTAATAAGTATTGGAGATGTAGATAAATTACAGAAGGTCGAAAGAAGATTTTTGAGAACAATACTGGGAGTTAAAATAAATAATAATGCAAAATATAGGTTAAGACCAAACAAAGAGCTCTATTTGAAAATTGAAAAACTAACTGACGTAATGAGGAAGAGAAGACTACAGTCTTTGGGCACATTTACAGAATATACAACAATAGACTAACTTAACAGATTCTCAACTTACTGAACAGTAATAATTCCAAACCCATTTTGTTCGTCGAAATTCAAAAAGATTTGAAAAATGCTGGAATTAACACAGACACAATAAGAAACAGAACACTCTTTAAAGAAGTTACTCAAATAGAAGGATTTCAGGAGAGATAGAAATTAACAAGTAGACGAAAGTGGACTCAGGAAAAGAAAGATGAAGGAAATTTGGAAGCAAAGGAAGTCGAATACAATGAAAAATAGCCAAAGATGATTGATCGTACCCTCCTAATAATGGGCTATTTTTAATATTATTTATCGTATGGCTTTTAGTGCCTGGAGTGTCCAAGCACATGTTCGGCTCACCTGAGTCTGTAGCTGCTTCCAGCGGACACCCTTAGGGCGAGCTACAAGTTCCGTTCAATTTCAAGTAGTTACAACTTTCGCCACCAGATATCAATGATATCTAGTGGTGAACGTTGGAACTTTGATAGAGCGTTCTGACGAAATCTAACCTAACAATTTACCTTCACACAAGTTTAGTCTGTAGAAGGATCTTTTACTTGCCATAAATCTATGACATGGTTTATTCGAAAGAAGAAGGAGAAGAAGAAGATAAAGAGTCATTATTTCCATTCAGGACCTCCGACATCGTTATCATTTCATCCCCTTGTTCCTGGCTGTGTGTAGAATCAGTCTGATTGCCTGTGTAATTGTTGTGTATGTGGTAGTGTTTGTATTTGTCTTTCAGTTGAGGATTAGGAAGGACGTGATTGTGGTTTTAAGCGAGGAACTATCCCGACATTATCCTGGGGTAGCAGGACGAAAATCACGGAAACACTTTTTAGGGATGGCTGAGGTAGGAATCGAACCCACCTCTTCTCAGTTATGCCTCACGAGCCTGAGTAAATCCCCTTCAAGCCCTCAGACGGGAAATACATTTCTTGGCATTGGCGGTAATCCAACCTGGTTCTCAAGGTTGACACCACGCGGTTGATGACAATTTAAACACATCCAAGTATACGAGCCTGGTTTCATGGCTCAGCGGTAATGTTGTCGCCTGCTGTTCCCAAGGTTGTAGGATCAAATCCTCGAGTGGCCAGTTGGCATTTGGGGGAGCGCAAATGCGAGGGAACCGTGTCAGTAGATTTACTGGCACGTTAAAGATCCGCCCGGGGCAAAATTCCGGCACCCTCTAAAAGCATTAGTAGTTAAAAGTGTAAAAACCAATAACATAACATTAACAATTATACGGCGATAATTACCAAAATGTCCCAGTAAAGTAAATAAACAATAAATGACAGTTTGGTTGGTTCCTTAGTTTAGGGGTTGCGACAACGCGGTCATGAAGCCTCGTGTACTTTTGGTGTGTGTAGAATTTGTCTGATAACCGGTGTTAATTGTGATGGCTGTATTAGTGTGTGTTATCTGTGATTCATGTAGAAGGACTGCAGACGATCATTTTTTAAAGTAGTTCCTACTTTTTCTACCAAATGCTACCGTCCATGACGCCTGGCTGCGGACTTGGCTACTAAATGCCATCACAGACAGCACCTGGTGGCGAACGTTGGAACTAATATAGCGTTACCAAACCATCCTACAAATTTTAGTTTCCACAAGTGTAGTTAGTGGAAGGTTCTTTTACATGCCATAAATATATATGACATGGGGCCGCCGGCTTTACTTGCCCTCCGAAGGAAGGCATACTGAGGGATTTTAACGGTTTGAAAATCCAACGACTTCGGCTGGGTTTGAACCCGCGATCTTGGGAATAAAAGCTCAGCATGCTACCAACTACGCCACCGAAGCCGCCCAAGTAGCAGATGATAATTGTCAATATAGCAAGCAGCGTGTTGATGTCGTTGCTTATATTAGGTGCTGAGAGGGTGTGTAGAAATTGTGTGATAGCCTGTGTTATTGTCATGGCTAAACTAGTGAGTGTATTTGTAAATTTGGGATAGGATTGGGAAGGAGGTGGCCGTGGACATAAGTTAGAAACCATCCCGGCATTTGCCAGCAGTAGAAGTGGGGAAACCGTGGAAAACCACTGCCAGGATGGCTGACGTAAGGATCAAACCCGATCCTCCATGGTGACAGCCAAAATTTTTTATCAGGGGAGAAAATAAAATCAGTTGTTGGCATGCAGATAATCACAGTAACGAGACAAGAATTATTTCACACACAACGCGACGTAGCATATCGATCGTGGGGAAATGTTTTGATGTGATTAGATGATAACACTTGTACACATGCTTGCTGCCGTCGCTCGCTTGTCACGATCAGCAAGCAAACAGTACGTTCCTCAAGTGTTATTAATTAAGGCGAGTACTGCATTCCTTTTCATTATCCGTAACTTCGCCATTATCATCACACAAACAAAACACCAACGACTATCGTTTAACGAAGTATTGATTAACATGTCTACGAGGCGGCTTCGGTGGCGTAGTTGGTAGCATGCTGAGCTTCTATGCCCAAGATAGCGGGTTTAACGTATGGTTTAAATTAAAAATACACACGGCATTAGCCCAAAAGCATGAATTATTTATATAATTTATATCTGGTCTAAGGGCTCAGCCTCGTGAGGCAAAACTGAGAAGAGGTGAGTTCAATTCCCGTCTCAACTATCCTGGGAGTAGATATCCGAGGTTTTTCCACACTTCTAATCCAGGCAAATACTAATAATAAATAATAATAATGTTATTGGTTTTACGTCCCTTTTAACTACACTGGCTTTTAGAGACGCCGGGGTGCTGGAATTTTGCCCCGAAGGGGATCTTTAACGTGCCAGTAAATCTACTGACACGGTTCCCTCGCATTTGCGCACCCTCAAATGCCAGCTGATTGCGCCAGGTTTCGAACCTGCAACCTTGGGCTCAGCAAGCGAGAACGTTACCCCTGAGCCACGCAGCCAGACCAGGGCAAATACTGAAATGACTGCAGGCACCCACAGGTTGTCAGACAATATTCTACACATACACACCCAAAGTACAGGGGCATAAATACCACGATGTCCACACCCCTCAAATGAAACAACTATTGTGTGATTTAATTGCAAAGATGACCTGTTCTCGTTGATTTATTGAGGGGCTTTATGACATCGTGGTCATGAAACCTCGTGAACTTGGTTGTGTATATGTGGAATTTGTCTGATAACCTGTGTTATTGTGAAGGGAGTAGACTATTGCTGCGTGTATTTGTAATTCAGAGGAGGATTGGGAAGAAGGCGGTCGTGGGCTTCCGTTCGGAACCATCCCGTCATTGTTCTGGAGTAGAAGTGGGCAAACCACGGAATACCACTTCCAAGCGTCTCATGAGGCTGAGTCTATCTCGTTACAACCCTCAGACAAAATTTAAATTTCTTGGCAGAGCCGGGAATCGAATCGAGGCCTCCACAGTGACAGCCAAGAGTGCTAACCACTACGTCACGAGGTGGTCATGTTGGACCTTGTACAGGGCTGGTTTTTTGTTGGAGTGGGGCCAGCGGCCGGCTAACAGGCGTGCGCACGCCATCCGCCAGCCAACCGAACTTGGGCCGCAGATTGTGCGCAGGTAGAGTCCGCAACAGAGTACATTAATTAATGGTAAATTCACCAGCATATCATGATTAAAGATCCTATATTTTCACAAAAGATGCTGAAAATGATCTCCTTCAGCTAACAGACAAGCGTTGCACCGTGTAAATAAATTAGCTTTTACACGTTGTAATTCCCTTCTGTTGTGAGGGATATCTGCTCCAGCTCCACTGGAGTAGGCCTACGGGTAATTGATCTGCACTCTTTGTATTTTAAATTACCCCACAATTGAACATCAAACGGGCTTAGTCCATGCTTCGATTAATTACAGTAAACACCCGGGTGGTACAGGAGTAGCTACATAATGTAACGATGTAACTCCCAAAGTTACTGTCTGTCAGCTGAAGGAGAACATTTTCAGCATCTCCTGTGAAAAGGTAATTTCTAACATATAACTGGTTACGTGAGGTCAGCCAGAATCCCAAGAAAAAGAAAGCATCTGTGCTTCTTTAATTAAAACTTGCAGGAAGTTGTTAATATGTTACCTTGTTATTTGTGTGCTGACACTTCAGAACCTCGTTGATAAAGGTTTAATGACCCTGGTTAGCTCACCTCGTCAGGTTTAACCTAATGTACTCAGTTACGGTTTCTACCTCCCCGCAATCTGCGGACCGAGTTCGATTGGCGCACCTGCTAGCTGGCCACTGGCCCCACTCCAGCAAAAAATCACCCTGTATTTGCATCCCGGTGAGACCTGATACTTTTATATATCTACAGTTTATCACCAATACTGTCAGTCTCACTTTGTGGAAATCCATCGCACGAGAAGAATTAATTTTTAGACGTTTCACAGAGAACTGTTAGAGTGCGTGTTTTTATCATTCCTGAAAGTCGATGGGAATGTTTGCTTTTGCTGACGAGAGTTCATGCTAACATTATGGTGTTTGAAGCCATTTTCAGTGTAGGCTAATCGAAATTTCCAGTTTTTCAGTCGGTCAACATGATTGTACCCAACTGTTTCAACTTAGTTGAGAGCAGACAGTTACGAAGTTAGCTGTTCTCATCCACCGCACACGACTCAACCAGATAAGTAGCCTGTACAATCTGACCATTTAACAATCTTCACATATTCACACTAAGCAAACATATTTGGTGGCCAATCACCACTTTGAGCGTCTTATCAAAACATCACGTAGACGATAACTTACAAATATTTAGCGACTTCGGTGGCGTAGTCAGTATTGATATCGCGCCTAGAGATTGCAGTTGGGTTTGAACTGCAGATGTCTTCCCGCTCACTGCGTATCGCGCATTCCAAAAACATTAAGGTGGTCACTACTTGCTTCACTCACTCAGCACATTCCTTCTTTCTTTTCGTTCTCTTTCTTTGTTTCTTTGTGGCTGGCTGCGTGTCGTCTGCTGCGCCTAAGGTTGTGGAATCAAATCCCGGCGCAGTTAGTATCTGAAGGTGCTTGCGGGAGAGTCGGGTCAATAAATTTATTGGCACGTTAAAGATCCCTTTCAGGATAAAATTGCGGCACCTCTGCGTCTCTAAACGGGGCGTAAAACCAATGAAATGATGATTACTACAGTATATTTCATCGTATTCTGTACTCTGGAAATGTGAAAAGTGTAAAGGGGGCTTCAGTGACATATTGACTGACAGCTCAATGACAGGATTATGACAAACGGAAGTAAGCAGAATAGCATTAGTTATGAGGTTTTACGGGGCGGAACAGCAAGGTCACCTGCCCCAGGGAAGGAAGGTAACAATCCACAGACACGTGAAGCCCGATAACAAATATTACCATGCAGGAAGCCGATATATTTAGCTTTGGAATAGGAGGGCCGCGCATGCGTACTGCAAGACCTCCCGCTCCCCGTCACAGAGTGTTGAACTGCCATCTCTTGGCGCGATGACAATAGTATGCTGAGTTCCTTAGCTCAAGATCGCGGGTTCAAACCCCACCGTAGTCGTCTGATTTATTTTAGAGCGTTAAAATCCTTCAGTATGCCTTCCTTCGGAGGGGAAGTAAAGCCTGCGGGCCCTTGTCATAGATGTATGGCATATAGAAGATCCTACCTGTACAATTGATAGTGTGTAGCCAAATTTGTAGGTGATATTCTGCTGAATCGCTCTATCAAGTTCCAACGTTCACCACTAGGTGTTAGTGACATCTGGTAGTCAAAGTTGGAACTACTTGAAATTGAATGGTACTTATAGCTCACCCTATGGGTGTCCTCATAGAAGCAGCCGAACATGTCCTCGGACATTCCCGACACTAAAAGCCATACGTTAAATAAATAAATTGACTAGTTGCATTATTTTAACTACTACTGCAACTAAATAAGTGAACATATTGTAAATACTACCACCCATACTTGCTGACATATATTTAATAATCTAAGTGTAGTGGAACTGATGATGATAGCTTGACGATTAAAACTGGTCATCCAAGTGTATTTATTAATCTCATGTAATTTTGTTCAGGATTAGTTAATAACAATGGTGTTGACCGACTGAAAAGCATCAAATTTCGCTTATGCTAATCTAAATGACGGTCGACCATGAAATGGCCAAAACAAAACAGACACCAACAGCGAGATATCACTTGTTAACAGCCCTGTTTGAAGGGTACGAGACCATTATTACAGCTGACCTCTTGAGCACTACTTTACCGTACGCCTGATATTTAACGCTGAGTGCACCTGGCAACAGCGGTGAATGCTGCTCTCACATGTCAAATAAATACGCAAAACACTGACACGTTCCTCTATTGTTTCCGCCCAAGTGTTTCGCTTTCCGAATGATTGACATTCACATATTGTGCTTTGTGTGAACTCGATTTCGTTTGTCTCATTTGTTCCAGGTTATTGGAGGTCAATAACACTATGTGTCTACCCAATTTATTCCCGTTTTCAACGGGTTGGGGGGGGGGGGTGGTGGTATGAGGTGCGTGTTTTACGGCCTGATGCCCTTCCTGACGCCAATCACATGAGAGGAGATAATGAGAGATGAAATGAATGAAGGAAGTGGAAGGAAGCGGCCGTGGTCTAACAGAAGGTACCGTCCCAGCATTTGTCTGGAGTTGAAAATGGGAAGCCACGGAAATCCATTTCAAGGACGGCTTACGGTGGGACTCGAACCTACGTCTACCAAGTCCTCAGATAGCTTGGCCCCATGGCTTAGCGATGCGAGTTAGCGAGCGTAGGTACCGTTGTCGGTGGAGGTCAATCGCATTACTGGGCAGAAATCTTTGATATTTCAACGCCCCCCCCCCCCAGGAGCGCACAACTAGTGGGAGGTTGGGTAGGGACCACGGGACCCCAGCTGAGTCAGACATTACCTCCACTTACATGTGCTCTCCGTCATTTTTCTTGTCGACCTCCATTGGTCAACTCTTGTTTTCTTCCGACGCCAACGAAAGTGTATGAGGGTATCCGAGTCCTAGGGAGTCTTTCTTTTTCCCACCATAATTGGTACTTGCCTCATATGTTGTGATATCCTCATTCTTCGAGTGGTTAAGACCTCTTATTTTCATTTCATGGTGTCTCCTGCCTTCTACCCATGGCCCTATAAGAGTCAGGGTGGGGGAATTATGTTTATTCATCTCATGTTATTATTTTATTCTCTCGATTAGGGAACCACCCAATACAATTGTGTACTATCGTGTTGACCGACTGAAAAACCATTAAATTTCGATTACTAAGGCAACATTGAACAAGTAGTTCCGTGAAGAACTATACAGCCTATTTCCATATATCCTGCTTATGTTAACTGCCACTATCAACATACAAAATTTCAGTTTGATTGCTGTAATAGATTCGTAGATATTGAGTACCGACTAAATATTTCGGATGGTCGCCATGTTGGATTTTATATATGTACGTCCTAGAGGTATGTACTGTTACATGAAGAGTATTGTGTATGTGTAGCATTCAAACTTCAATCGCATGATTCGGACACAAGAAGTAAAAACGAGATTTTAAAATTTCGCACAGCTGCCATTATGTGGTTATGGAAACAATTGAAATAAATTAGATGCCAGTGGATTTACATTCGTATAAGGATTTACTGTACCAAGTTTCACTGCACTCGGATGGTTAAATTGCGAGAAACATCCATGTGAATATTTATACCTCGCGTCGTCGCCATGTTGGATTTGTGATCACCAGGTTATTTAAAGTCCTATAGGTGAACTTAAGTTCATACACCCTATGAACATTAAAAAAATCAGTTTGATTTCTATAATAGATTCGTAGATATTCAGAGCCGTCTAAATATTTCGATGGTCGCCATGTTGGATTGTTAAACGTATAAGCCATAGAGGCATGTACCATTAAAGGAAAATTATTGCGTAGGTTCATTATTAAAACTTTCACTTCGATCGCATGCTTACGACACATGAAATATAAACTTAACTTTAAAATTCGCAAAGTCGCCATCTTGAGGTTATGTAAACAATTGAACTAAATTAGATACCAGTGTATTACAATGTGTATAAACATTTCCTGTACCAGATTTCATTGCGGTTGGAACAATAAATCGCGAGAAAGGTCTATTTAAAATTTTCAAATTTGCTTCGCCGCCATGTTCGTTTTGTAGCTAACCGGTTTTTGAAAGTCATATAGATGAACTTCCAGTAGTGCCCTTTATTTCCATACAAATTTTCAGGGTGATACCGCTAATAGTTTCAGAGATATAGAATACCGGTGAAATACTTCGCACATCCGCCATCTTGTGGTTATGTAAACAATTGTACCAAGTTAGATGTCGGTGCACTACAATGTGTATAAACATATACTGTACCAATTTTTATTGCGTTTGGTTGGTTAAATCGCGAGAAACGTCTTTTTAAAAGTCGCAACTTCGCGTGGCCGCCATGTTGGTTTTGTAGTTACCAGGTTTTCAAAAGTCACATAGGTGAACTTCTAGTAGTTCCCTTTACCACCGTTAAAATTCCAGGGTGATATCTGGAATAGTTTCGGAGATATTGAATACTGGTGAAATATTTCGCACAGCTGCCATGTTGGATTGGTGAGACGTAACAAAATTTGAAGGGCACGGTCGGGGTCTTCCGGAATATTGCTATGAACTTACCGAGTTCCATTGAAATCGCTCCAGCCGTTTAGAAGTTATTAGGGACACAAACACACACTCCTCACACACACATACACACACACGCGCGCACACACACACACACGGGCAAAAGGTTATCTCATATGCCTATTTTTTCAAAATTGAAAATAGGCTAAAAATGTCATCGAACACCATAACCTTTATATGGAATACATTTGCCCCGTCAGTACCTCTATAGTTGGAATTTTTCTTGGCCGCGACCTCTGTATAAGAAATTGAAATTTCCAGATTGTGCCTGTTAAATACTGTATTGCACTGCCGTCAGGGGATGTGTGGTTTGACAATGTAGTTGAGATTTGTTCTCCTAGGGAGTGGACGTCATGACTGGTACAAAACGTAAGGCTCTGTCTTTGAGGGAAAAGTGAAAGATAGTTACAGAGTGCCTAAAAGGTAAAAGGCGGACTGACATCTGTGCAGAATATAGCGTGCCTATGTGGACTTGGGGTCACATTTTAAAGGATAAGGAGAAAATAAAGCAAGCACGTGCCGAAGGACATGGGGAACTGGAAAGGAATCGCAATTCAGAACGCCTTGCTCTACACAAGTGTTTAGTGCACTGGTTGAAGGGGTGTAGGAGTACGAATCTTTCTGTGAACGGGACACAAAATAAAAGGCCAAAGAATTTTCGGAAAACATAGGTCCCAATGATTTTTCAGCTAGCAATGGTTGGCTGGAAGGATTTAAAAGAATAAATGATACCATATTCACGAAATTATCCAGCGAATGTGGTGCAGAAAAGAGTGGAAAGCATAAACCTCTTTCATTGGGATTGGGATTCATCTGCGTAAATGGAAATCTGGATAAATGGAACTTATTCACTGTGAACTTCTATACAGGGTGTCCCAAATAAACACCGACAAGTCTTAGTCTGATGTGCGGGAAGGCAAACCGATTGGGTCTCAAGCAGGAACCCATAACCAGAAACGCACGGATTGGACTATGCAGATCATCGAAATGTGGGAGGGGTGTGTGTTCCACAGGTCGTCAATAAACTCAACATGAGTGGCACATAGGGCTCTTTACAAATGGGGTTCAAACTGTGTACCTCCGACGTCATTGCAGAGCCTTCATCGGCGGTGCTGAGCCGCATGCACATGACCCAATACGTGCGGTTGTCTTTGAAGGACGGTAACCGCTCCGCGGACTCGAGCAATACGGTCCTCCACTGACGTAACAGAAGTGGCATACTCTATACTCTCCATACTACCCCTCAGAAAGAGGTATCAAATCTGGTGACCGTGCTGGCCATGGAACCGGTCCACCTCAACCAATCCATCAATTGAGATATGTGACGTTGAGGTGATTCCCCACACTTACATCAAAGTGTGCTGAAGCTCCGTCGTGTTGTAGCCACATTACTTGCGAACATTTAGTGGCTTTTCCTCCAATAGAGTCGGCAAAACATCTCGAATAAATGTGAGATAGGTCTGTCCTGTCATTCTGTTGAGCAGTAAATATGGCCCAATGAGATGCTGATCAATGATCACAGACTAGATGAGAACCTGTGTTGGTGGTTGCGAATCACGCGCGCACGCGGATTTTCGTCCGCCCAAACATGCATGTTGTGTAAGTTTAATACGCCATCTCTAGTAAACGTGCATTCATCCGTGAATAGCACCTCACTCAGGAATTGTGCCTGGAGTTTGCATTGTTGTAAATACCACTGTGCAAATTGTACTTGTCGTGGGTAGTCCTCCTCCCGTAATAACTAGACATTCTGCAGATGGTATGGACGGAGCTGCTGTTCATGGACTACACGCCACACAGCACCTTTTACCAGTATGCAGCGCCTGTGCAACTTGCTGAGTGCTGGTGGATGCGTCCTCTTCGAAGATTGTCAGCACGTCGTCCTCAAACTGAAGTGTTCGAGCTGAGCGTGGACGATCCGCATGATGTTTTGGCACCTAACAGAGGACAAACATCAGACTGGTGAGAGTACGTATTCGCAGGTCACAAGCACAATGTACAATGGACACACCTCAGGAAGAAAGTACCGACGCACAGTAGGTCAAAATTGAAATTTAGGAGGACAAAAGTATTTATTTTCATAATAAAAAAATCAAATTGTATTACTTCTAGAGCATTCTCATATAATTGCCGCTCACTATTCTGGGATATAAACGCATCTTAGTGTAAACCTGTCACCATTGTTCGAGCAGTCTGAATTGGAGGGTAAATGTAAGTGGCTGTGGTTTGGTTATCTTTGTGGTTAGTGTGATGCTTTAAGATGGAACATGCAGCTGAAGGTATGATCTTTGCAACGCGTTTAAGTTATTAATGGGCGCAATTGTTACGTAAGTTCAGCTATATTTGCATTATATAATATTAAACTATTATATTTAAAATTATATTTTCACTTAGATTTTTAGTATGTCGCGTCACTCTGCGTCACTTTCTACTTAATGTTAAAATGTAGAAAAAGTCATGTAGTTTACGCCTGTTATAAGATTTTTTGCATCTTTTTTGCAACTTACTTAGTTATTTTACGATTTAGAAGATGCCGCGCAACCAGTTCTCACACGTTTAGAACTGTTTGAAGCACTGGGTTCGACGATTATGTCAAAAGTGGAACTTTGTGACTTTGTTAAAAGTAAATTAGGGGTAGAGAATTGTTCTGAAGAGATAACTGAATGCTCTATCCAACTCCTAGTCATAGACAATTTCATGCATGTATAGACATAGCCTAAAAAAGGTCCTAACTGATGTTTAATATGATGTAAACAAATTATATACGTTGCTTTCACTCTAAATTCATGATTAAAACGTAACAATAATTTTGTCCCCCTAGATTTCGATTTTGACCCACTGTGCTACGTGGAACTGTCCGGCTTCTCTCAGTCGTCTCTCGATGGCCGCGAACGCGGAATGATGTTGGGTACTGTCCCCGTTAACCGGCATCGAATCGGATGACCCGGCGAAAACATCGCATTCATGCCGATAACACAAGACATATATCAGATAAAGAATAAAAAATATGATTGAGGTCTGGGTTCGAATATAAAAAAAAAAAAAAAAAAACGCCGGTGGGTACGAGAACTCAAGTAGCCTCAGGGGTGGTTAACAGGATGTAGGTGTAACAGGTTAAATCAACCCGCTCCCAAACCTAAATCAAAGCAATAGCACAACAGAAATCAGAAGATAAGCACAATTAAAAATATAACAAGATGTTCAGTAAAGAACATATAGCCTACTTTCTCTTAAATGCATGGGTATTGTTATAACTCTTTGTCCTTTTCAAGGAGTATGATTGAATGTTGGTTGTAGTAGCTTGTTGAAATACAACGTGCTATAGGGATATTAAACATGAATATGAGGTGCCCTTTGCTAGTGCTACCTCTGTACCAAATTTCGTTCAATTCAGTTTCACCGTGTTTCAATTGGTAGGGGGAATCGATTTGCACACATACTTGGCCACCATCTGCAAACTATTGGGCTGATGTTCTAGCAGTTTGGTCAGAATATGTTTCCCACATAAAGATATGGTGTAGCAAAATTTGGTGGAGACTAGATTATTAGGTTGGTCGTAATTACATTTTAGCTTTTAACATTTGGGTGACCGCGATTACGTTTCCGTCAAGATAGCGGTGATATGAAACATCACACTGAGGTGCCATTTGCTAGTGCTACCTCTGTACCAAATTTCGTTCCATTCGGTTTCACCTTGTTCGAATTGATAAGGGGAATCGAATTTCACACAAAGATGGCCGCCAATCGCAAAATATTAGGCTAATGACCTATTAGTTTGGTCAAAGGATGCTCCCTCCATAAAGGTATGTTGTTGCTAAATTTGCTAGAGATCGGATGATTAGGCTAATCGTAATTTGATTTAAGCTTTGAACATTTGTGTGGCCGCCATTACGTTTCCGTCAAGATGGCGGCGATATAAAACATGACACTGAGGTGCCCTTTGCTAGTGCTACCTCTGCACCAAATTTCGTTCATTCGGTTCCACCGTGTTCGAATTAATAGGGGGAATCAATTTTGACATAAAGATGGCCGCCATCCGCAAACTATTAGGCTAATGACCTATTAGATTGGTCAAAGGATGTTCCCTCCATAAAGGTATGTTGTTGCAATGTTTGGTAGAGATCGGATGGTTATGTTAGTCGTAATTTGATTTAAGCTTTAAACATTTGTATGGCCGCCATTACGTTTCTGTCAATATGGCGGCGATATTAATCATGATACTGAGATGCCCTTTACTAGTGCTATCTCTGTACCAATTTTTGTTCCATTCGGTTTCACCGTGTTTGAATTAATAGGGGGAATCGATTCTGACACAAAGATGGCCGCCATCCGCAAACTATTAGGCGAATGACCTATTAGATTGGTCAAAGGATGCTCCCTCCATAAAGTTATGTTGTTGCAAAATTTGGTAGAGATCGGATGATTAGGTTAATCGTAATTTGATTTAAGCTTTGAACATTCGTGTGGCCGCCATTACGTTTCAGTCAAGATGGCGGCGATATAAAACATGACAGTGTGGTGCCCATTGCTAGTGCTACCTCTGTACCAAATTTCGTTCCATTCGGTTTCACCGTGTTCGAATTAATAGGGGGAATAAATTTTGACATAAAGATGGCCGCCATCCGCAAACTATTAGGCTAATAACCTATTAGATTGGTCAAAGGATGCTCCCTCCATAAAGTTATGTTGTTGCAAAATTTGGTAGAGATCGGATGATTAGGTTAATCGTAATTTGATTTAAGCTTTGAACATTCGTGTGGCCGCCATTACGTTTCAGTCAAGATGGCGGCGATATAAAACATGACACTGAGGTGCCTTTTGTTAGTACTACCTCTGTACCAAATTTCGTTCCATTCGGTTGCACCGTGTTCGAATTAATAGGGGGAATCGATTTTCACACAAAGATGGCCGCCATCCGCAAACTATTACGCTGATGACCAATTAGTTTGATCAAAGGATGCTCCCCCCATAAAGGTATAATGTTGCAAAATTTGGTAGAGATCGGATGATTAGGTTAGTCGTAATTTGATTTAAGCTTTGAACATTTGTTTGGCCGCCATTACGTTTCCGTCAAGATGACGGCGATATAAAACATGACATTGAGGTGCCTTTTGTTAGTACTACCTCTGTACCAAATTTCGTTCCATTCGGTTGCATCGTGTTCGAATTAATAGGGGGAATCGATTTTCACACAAAGATGGCCGCCATCCGCAAACTATTACGCTGATGGCCTATTGGTTTGGTCAAAGGATGCTCCCCCCATAAAGGTACGTTGTTGCAAAATTTGGTAGAGATCGGATGATTAGGTTAGTCGTAATTTTATTTAAGCTTTGAAAATTTGTGTGGCCGCCATTACGTTTCCGTCAAGATGGCGGCGATATAAAACATGACACTGAGGTGTCCTTTGCTAGTGCTACCTTTTTACCAAATTTCGTTCAATTCGCATTCACTGTATTTGAATTGATAGAGGGGGGGACAGACATTCGGAGTACACACACTCACACACACACAGACACACACACACACACAGACTCACACACACACACACAAACTCACACACACACATACACACACACAGACAGACACACTTTTTTCGCCCTGTGTTGATCTCATAAGTCTACTTTCATTTTTTGCAAAAATCGAAAGTAGGCAAAAAATAGGCATCAATTTATTGGCAACTCATTGACCAATACAAATATAGGAAACCCTCAAAAAGCCTATCTTGCCTCGGAGATTCGATCTAAATGAAAGCTTGATGTGGACCGAAGAAAAAGAAAAATATTTAGAGTCCAAATAAACATAATTAAGTTTTAAAGGGTCAACGAATCTCCTTGGTCCTATCCTTAGACACAAATAAAATTAGGAGATATTCGAAGAAAATTAAATAAAATAAAAAAAAAGATTCAGTCACATTTGACTATCAACATGAACTAATCACGCTAAATGTCCATCAGATAGTGTCCTAGATTAGTAATATTGTCACTCACTTGAGTTTATAATGAAAGGAAGTTAAATAAATAGCTGGCGTAAAAAATAGTATTGATCTCCGTTCTAACTAATTATTAATTAATTAATAATTAAAATATAATTGCTGCAACAATGTAGGTCCTACTTGACCACTCAATTAAAGTTGCAATCAGTATTCATATTTATCGTACAACGTTATTTCAGAGTCTCATTACTCAAAATATTTCAAGCAAACGTGCACCCATTATCCTACTTTTATGAAAAGGTCAAAGTCATAGCTGATCATTATATCACAACTAAAAGTTCCCATCTTTCCCAATTCGATGGTATACTTGCAATGTATTTCACTCCATCAATTACATAGTGATTAGATTATCGCCTGCCTACTCCTGTGAATACTTAATTCACCACCATCTGACTGCATTTTGCATGCTTATTTAGAAAGATATTACACTACTAATTATTATTACATTATTATTTTTTTATTCACAAAGGGATTCTTCATGATTAATTCTCAGAAAATTTGCCATAAGACGTTCACAGAATATGTGAACTATCATCCTAAATTAATATTATTACATTCCATTCAATTCTCCCCTCTTTTTTTTATAAACAACTACACCAATCAATCTTTTTTTTTGTAGATCAACTCATTATCTTTTAATTATCATGACCTTTCATTTCATCACATGACTAGTGTGCATAATTATCTAATGCAGGCATGACCTGTAGCAATGCCAAATGGGTAGATGTCGAAGCATAATGACGAGCATGCTTTTAATAATTAAATTCTCTATATCAATGAATGTGGACGAAGAAAAACAATTGGAAATATTTAAAGTTATAATCCTTCAGAGTTCACATAATTAGATTCACCAAACGCTGAAGTCAAAATCGAAGTTTTTTTTTCCAAAACATGAACTCCACCCTAGATCTCGACAGCTAGTCTACCACCTTCATTTATTCCATCATGGATTCAGTTCAGTATCCGCGTCGTATTTCCAATCTTATCATCGTAGAAAAAAATCTTATCATTCGAAGTAGTGACGGATTTACAAAAATTCCCAAAAGAAAATATTAACTGGATCATGGTGCCAAGCATGGTGGATAGTTCCTTGCCACGTGTGACAACCCTACAATGTGAATCACTTCCTCATATAATTACTTAATAGACGAAGGGAAAAATTGTGGCCATTAATATTAATGAAAAATGAAAATCCACAGCCTGCTTCCAGTCTCCGACCGGGTCAGGAATGGAATGAATGAAGCCCCGATCTAGCGGCGAGGATATGGACTGTGCCGGCTGCCGAGGCCTGACGCACTCCTCTGGGGCAATGATTAAATGAATGACAGATGAAATGAAATGATAGTGGAGAGTGTTGCTGGAATGAAATTTTTGACAGGGAAAACCGGAGTACCCGGAGAAAAACCTGTCTGCCTCCGTTTTGTCCAGCACAGATCTCACATGGAGTGACCGGGATTTGAACCACGGACCCGCGGTGAGAGGCCGGCGTGCTGCCGCCTAAGCCACGGAGGCTTCCATTAATATTAATAATAATAATAAAATGATTGATCAACAAATAAATAATAATTAGTTCAACTCCATGGCATCTAGTACTACTGAGTAGTACAAACTACTCACAACTACAAATTGAAGTAATGTTTTAGCTCACCAACTGGCCGAAATGAGAAAATATGGTACAAGCCTAGCATGCTCATAGAATGCAGAACCTCTGGAACCAATCTTCATTCAGGACCATCTCCTTCCCATTCCAGAACCGGCAGGATTCCATCTTCCACCATCTTCTTCCTCGCCTCCTCCAGGAATCGAAACTGAGACCTTCACGTTTCATGGTGGCTGCGTCCTCTGACTCCCACGGTGTGGTTATGTCATGGCAACATCATGGCCTCATCTTGATGTAAATGTCACTCCGTCCAGTCCCCTCACGTATAAGCTTAGTGGCACATATTTTCACTGACTAGTTCCATTTCAAAATTCTTCATTGACACTTCAACAGCACAGGTTATAAAATGTCCTCGTTCCATTCTGGAAATTGTAAGTTCCTGCGCCTCGAACAATGTAGACACAATTCTTCCTCTCAGCAAATTGCCACCATCTTTACGTAAGCAGTAATTCAATAGCATTCACAGCTGTTCAGTTGCATCTACAAGTCCACCATCGATGATAAGAGCCTCGTTTATTCTCGAATGTTCACTGCACAAACTATTCCGTATTGTATCTCACGTCCAAAGCTAGTCGCAAAGGGCTAGTTCTCTCGTTATCAAGCCAATATGCGCCCGCACGACCGGGATTATACACGCTGGACTCGGCCGTCTGATATAGCAATCGCGCCCGGCATAACAGCGGTGATTCGTAACTATATGGTCTCTCGGGACTCCGATAAAATCACACCCGATACACAACGACACTTAGACCTGTGGTGGTATAGCACACACGGCCCTCCACGATCATAATCGAATGTAAAAATCACTCTTGCCGCACAACGGAGTACTGTCCAGTCCGCGCTCAAAACGCATGTGTCTGCGCCTCTCAATGTGACCAGTTGCCGAAAACCAGAGCTGACCACGTGGTCCGAGACAGCGCGCTCTGCCGGAGATAGTAGACAGATGTGCGTGACGTCAGACGCGTGACGTCACTCAACCTTGTGGTCGGGCCTTGGACGATAACATGTGGTGTTTTGGGCCGTGATTTACGCAGGGTTGCCAATCTGTGCTAAAACTGGAGTACTATGTTGGGCACAGTACGTCTGTTGGGAAAACGTTCCGTATACAAGCTTGCAGCAGCTCTACCATTGCATTCTGCTCAGCCGTATGCAAGTTCCATGCCGGTCATTTCCGCAGCCGTGAACTGGTACATTTCGCACTGCTGTTAACAATGTTACGGCACTGGCAGATTACAGGACACTACTGTCGACCAAAGTATTATGTGCACTCGAGTTTGAAGGTTGTTTGTAGAGTAACCAATAGACCTACATAAATAATATCATCATTTTCGTCGTTCTATTTTACGTTAGGTCATGTAGGTTTGGAATTTATAATAAATATTTTAATATTTTTTATCGCAGTTGGAACACAAAAAGTGCACGTTTTTAAGAGTGTTTCAAGCATGCGTTACATTTAAGAATTATTATCTCAAAAACCCATCATAAGATCGAATCCAAATTTTAACACAATATACATTGGAATGTTGTATAACTGGTTTATTAATTTCAAAATTGTGTGTGTCCAAGAAACAAAGTTGTTATCATTTTTGTAAGGTAACTTTTTCTCGGCACGGGGTCGTTGGAAAACTTAGTTCTTGGTTGCATTGCAATCCTTATATATCGAAACGTTATGCTGTATGACTGTGAAATACGTAAATTAATTCACTTATTTTAAATCGGTTTGTATCTCTACAGGGAAATAACACATGTTTCACCAGCTAGCCGCTCCAGGAACAGCTGTACAGCGTTGCCGAAATGGTGCCCACACGCATCATGGCGCGTCTCGCTTGGAAGTGATGGGCTCCATCTCAGCAACGCTGTACATCTTTTGCCGGAGTGGCTAGCTGGAGAACCATGTGTTATTTCCTCGTACAAATACAAACCGATATAAAATAAGTGAATTAATTTACGTATTTCACAGTCATACAGCATAACTTTCTGATGTATAATGATTACAACGCAACCAAGAACTACATCTTCCAACCACTCTGAGCCGAGAAAAAGTTACCTTACAACAATGATAACAACTTTGTTTCTTGGACACACAAAATTGTGAAATTAATAAACCAGTTATACAACATTCCAATGTATATTGTGTTAAAATTTGGATTCGATCTGATGACGGGCTTTTGAGATAATAATTCTTAAATGTGACGCATGGTTGATACACGCTTAAAATCGTGCACTTTTTGTGTTCCAACTGCGATAAAAAAAAAATGCAAACCTATATGAACTAACGTAAAATAGAACGACGAAAATGTTGATGGTATTGGATTTTATGTAGGTCTATTGGTTACTTAACAAATAACCTTCAAACTCGAGTACACATAATACTTTGGTCGACAGTAGTGCCGCCGTGGGATGCGCACCAAGGCCTGTGTGGAGGAATGTAGCGCATGCGCAGGAATGTTATCAGGCTGAGATCGTCCGACCGCAGTGCGCACTGGCTAAAGCGTGGCATACCTTCCATATTAAGACACCGAATCGGAACAAAGTGTCACAACCGTTCTCAGACATCGACGCTCTCCAGCGCCCACGCCGTACATTTCCGGACAGGGGCTCCTTCTTAAAAACCTATCTGTCCGCCTTCCCACACATCATACTAAGCCTTGTCACTGTTTATTTGTGATAGGTACCTTGAATAAAATCTCGGGATGTTCCGCCAACACAAAACGTTTCTCCATTCTCTACTGGAAAGCGCTATAATGTCAAGGAGCTTATATATCTAACCTCCTTGACTTTCATAGCGCTTCAAGGAACAGCAAAATTTGCACCTGGCACCCGAGGCCATACGATATTATTATTATTATTATTACTGCCTTGTATAAGAAAAATCCAGAGTTCTAGCCCTTCAGGCAAGCAGTTAAAAACATTCTTTAACGCCATAGACTAGAGGACTAGACCTTCCATGAACACTGTTCCTTTAGGAGATATAGACTTGGTAATTTACGTCCCATTAACCTCTAGAGATTTTAGCTAGGAATTTTAGGCAAATAAAATATAATAAAGAATGAGAATACATTCCTTATTAATCCTAAGAATTGCAATGATGTTCTTAATGTTCAAATGTTTATCTAGGCATTTTGAATCCGGTCAATTAGATTAGCAGTTTTCCTTTTCTGCCACTATAAGCGCTAGTGTGCTAGTGTGAGTCAATGCAGAGTGTCACATAAGCCCTTCTAACTACTTCCGGTGTGAATATTTTTCAAAATATCGAAACCTGCCTGAGAGTATCGAACCAAGGAACACATTAAAGAAATAATTATGTAACTAAAATAATTTGGCTAGGATTTGAACAAAAAAAAAGAAGACGAGTAAAGAAACAAGCGATTTTCCTGAAACTTCGTTTAGACCGGAAGTGATTTTGAAATTTGGTTTTATCATTTCAAATGATCTTGTCGACTTCGTCGTTATGCTTGGGTCTTACGTTATGCGTTACGGTTACGGCGTGTATGACGTCATCATGTTGTTCAGTGCATATGCACCGAATCTGAGACGGCGAGTGCGTGACGTCATGAAGCATAGGGGACCTCCCGCTCCCCGTTCCCCGCGCGGGAAGCCTACGCGCTAGCTGCGTGATTCTGAATGACTTGCAACTTGTTGATCACGAAGCGTTCACGTGATTCTTGCTATCTCTGTACTTGCGCTTTCGTTCGTTAAGCTTGCTTACTTACAGTTTACAATTTGTTCAGGGTAGTAAAGTGTGTTAATAATGGAGTCTGTGGATCGTTCGTTGAACTTGCTTACTTACAGTTTACGTAATGAGTGTT
Source organism: Meconema thalassinum (assembly GCA_946902985.2). Classification (NCBI taxonomy): domain Eukaryota; kingdom Metazoa; phylum Arthropoda; class Insecta; order Orthoptera; family Tettigoniidae; genus Meconema; species Meconema thalassinum. Next base: position 330,342,377 of record OX336391.1, read on the forward strand.
AATAATGGAGTTTGTTGACAGTAATAGTGCTATTATATCTTCTAAAGCTAAATCTTGTGTTGTAATGGAGTCGGTTGAAAGAGCCCTTCTGAGCCTTTTAAACATAGCATTTGTAGCATGCGTCATTTGAAATGATATAAAATCTAGTCTCTCTGACTGACTGTATCTTTTTAGTTTGGTTGGTTGAGTCCTTAGTTTAGGGGCTGTGACAACGCGGTAATGTAGCTCCGTGCACTTTGGGTGTGTGGAGAATCTGTCTGATAACCGGTTATTTAGTTTGATAGAGCTCTCCAAGACCCATGGTTGGCACAATTAAGGAAATTGCTAAATGTTTCGTTTTAGCTAAGATGGGGACCCCTACTTTGCTATGAAATATTTTCAATATTATAACTGGGTAAATCCAATACCTATTTATAAGGTATTTAAATAACCTTCCCCTGGGTTATCTCATGTCCAGGATCGACTGTATGGACGTTATTCACTAACGAGAGCCTCTTGATTTTAGATCAGCTTTATAAATACAGTTTTAATTTGTTTATATTCACAATAACATTGGCTGCCGTCCATGGGCCATACGCAAAATAATTATTAATAACCTTCATGTCTGGTTTATATTCGTACCTCGCTGCAGGGGGCATCACATGTTGGCACGGCAATACAGGCTACTGCAGTTAGAAAACATACGTTCATTTCCATGATCAATCAATGTCAGAACAGTCTCACCATGTGAACTGGAAGCGATAGCTGTCAATAACACATTTTATGTTGCATTCGCGTGACTTATGGTAAGCGTGATGCCTCCAGTGAAGCTTCGCTAAAACATTTCTCATTACCAACTGGCGCTATCGCATTATTTTTAAAGTGACATTTGGGGATATCCGAATCCTTATTTATATCTAAAAAGTTTAACAAGGGCACCCAATAAAAAATAGAGGCCTTTGAGATGTGGCTCTATCAATGGATGCTAAGGGTATCATGGACAGATCATATCACAAATGCTGAGATCCTTCGAAGAATGGGAAAGGCTGTAGGAGTGCTGGTCACTGTATAAACAGAAGGATGCAATACATCGGTCACATTATGCGCATCAGAAGCAGATAATATCTACTGCGAGACATTCTACTAGGAAAAATACTCAGAAAAAGAAGTGTTGGCAGGAGACAAATCTTTTGGCAAAAAAAAAAAACCTCAGAAACTGGCCACCAGAACATCGGAAGAGTTATTCCAAACGGCTCAGAACAGTGAAAGCACAGTCATGATGGTTGCTGATATCCGGAACGGATAGGGACTAGAAGAAGAAGAAGAAGAAGAAGAAGACCTCATGTGTCTTGAGATGACTGATGACAGTTGATATTACAAGATATGAAAAGCAAAATAAAACTGAGAATATTGTGTCTCCCTTGACGTCACCATAATTTATATCTGCTTAGAACGTTAAAAGCAGGTGAGATTATTACCATGCTGAAACGTCAATCCAAGATTGATTTATATTTTAAATCAACATTTCGACAATGGGTGTTATGTCGGTAGGGAAGACATTCAAGAAAATAGAATGTCAGGTAGGAGGAACATTTCAAGTAGGCTCCCTTGGTGTTGGGGTAGCGTGCCTGCCTCTCACACGGAGGCCCTAGATTTGATTCTCGTCTCCTTCAGATATTTTAGAAACTGATGTGAGGGCTGGAACGGGGTACACTCAGCCTCGCGAGGACAATTAAGAAGCTGTCTGACAGCGAGGCAGTGCCCCGGTCACGAAAACCAAGATTAACGGCAAAGGGGACCAATTCCGCTGACCATGCGACACTCCAATATCTGCAGGTACGCCTAGGCCCTTCAAGGGCTGTAGTGCCAGGGGTTATTATTGTAATTTGTTATTACTACTTGGGCTGTGTGTTCTCTCAGGTTGGTAGTAAGGGGAAGGAAATAGTGTCGGGGTGTGGAAAAGCCAATGCAGTGAGTTCTCAGTTATGATCTACAGTATTCTGCAAGAAAGAAGTTCGTATGGCTACGAAAATCTCCCTAAATTTTTCAGTATTTAGACCGACCTTGCTCTATAGGAGCGAGAGCTGGATAGATTCTGGATATCTGATATATAATCTCGAAGTAACTTAGATGAGGGTAGCACGAATGATTGCTGGGACATATAGATAGGAACAATGGCAGGAAGGTACTCGTACTGAAGAGATAAATGCTAAATTAGAAATGAACACGCTAGATGAAGCTTGTCGTATGTGCCGATTCAGATTCATATTTGAAAAGAATGGGGGACGAGAGATTACCTAAGAGGATAATGATTTCGGCTGTGGAGGGTAAGATAAAGAGAGGTAGGCCCAGGAGGCAATGGTTAGATTCAGTGTTGAACGATTTCAAAGTGAGAGGTGTAGAACTAGAGGAGTCAACTGGGGAGGTGACTTGTTCGCAAACAGAGGCTTGCAGACTAGACTGGATTCTGAAAGGAAGAATTCTTTCAAATGAAAATGTATATATGTGTATGTTTAATTTTTTATTAAGCCTATGTACCATGAGGTTGATTCAGTCGCTACACACTCATTGTTGTTATTATTAAATTATTTTAGAGGCTTGGCATATCTTGGTCAGCAGCCCCGTGTACTTGGATATGTGTTGAACTTGTCTGATAACCAGTGTTTTAGTGAAGACTGTTTTAATGTGGTTAGCTGCATCAGAGTCGGGGCCGGTGAAGGTGACCCATGGCATAAAATAAGGGATTATCCCTGCATTTTCCTGGAAGGAGTATGGGAAAACCCAGAAGAAAGTCACGCCCAGGATTGCCACTATCAGCGCCAAGATTCGAACCTCCAATCTCTGGACTTGCTGTAGCTTCCCGTCATGGGTGTGGTGTGCAAATTAACGCGCACGGCTATGCCCAGGGGTTATACGCAATATTGTTATACGCTGAGGTTCCCGCAGGGTACATCTACAACTACATCTACAATTACATCTACAACTACATCTACAACCACTACTACCCCCTATCTACCCCATACTCAACACGCTTCAACCCCAATCTTATACGCAAAGCAGCATGAAAGCAACAACTACAAACATCGTATTACAGAACTTCCATAGCAGACTAATAAGTTACATACAGCATGTAGCAACTATTACCACATTATTTCCACACTAACTAGACACCAGACACAACCACTACTACCCCCTATTTACCCCATACTCAACACGCTTCAACCCCAATCTTATACCCAAGCAGCATGAAAGCAATAACTACAAACATCGTATTACAGAACTTCCATAGCAGACTAATAAGTTACATACAGCATGTAGCAACTATTACCACATTATTTCCACACTAACTAGACACCAGCAAATACGTGCTAAGTTGTCCAGCTATGTGTGAACTATCTGAATCAGCACTAACAAACTCTATAAAACCCATTGACGCCACACATCGTGGTCTGTCTACAACACCGCCCACGTGCCAGCCCGAGGCTCCAGACGCCGAAAAACTGATCCAGGTTAGTGTGTGCAAAAAGGGTATTCCTACAGCTATTTCCTTTCCACAGACCACACCTTAACACTTTGTAATCATCTTCATCATTGGTTGAAAATCGCACTTCACTAAACATAATTAGTGAAGCTTGCCTGTCTTTTTATTGTCACATAATTAATCCTTCACATTTCCTTACAAGTGGCTATCTGTCTTATTTATTGAAACACTTGCCATAGTTCACCGCTCGCTAACCAACCTTCAGATTTTTCTGAATCATGCTTATCGGCAGGCCACTTGCCGTCATAACACTGCCAGCCGGGCTATCCTTACGCACGTCGCCCAAGGTCGGTGTGTCAGCATTTTACTCTCCGACCAGCTCTACCGCTATTCACCTGTTACTCGCTAGACCGCACACTTATTTAGGAAACCAGACTAGTTTAGTAATTAACTATCAGGGACCTTTCTACTCCCCAACACGTACTGAAATTGCCAAACACGCCGAGAGCTCAAACCGAACACTAGATCATGCACCGTTTTAATTTTAACACTCAACCCCATTATCAACACACATTTAGGACACCAAGACAAACCCCAACCCCTAACAATATCTTTCTTTGGCCATATGTGTGTGAGAGAGATAAGGGAATAAAATACGAGCCTTACAGTAGTCCCATATGAGGTGTAACATCTGATATGTTATCCTACTATGAAATTGAGATGAAATATATCTGAAGTCAATTTTTTTTCGGCTGTACTCCTCCAGTTTTAATTTTTTTCTCGCGTTTCTTTTGTCGATAATTTGCATATATTCTGCTCTGGATTTACCCATCTCTGCAAATCACAAAATCATGAAAAAAGAAAAAGGGGCGACACCCCAAGTCCTACAACACCTCATACTGCATTATTGGTTCGCGGAATATTAAAAAGCCGATGACCCTTTAGTTTTAGATCATTTGGTTAAATTAAGAGGGGTATGGAAAAACGGGGGATGTCACCCCGACTCCTAGGACACCTAATACAAGTCTCTAGCATTATTGGTTCGCGAGATATTAAAAAGCCGATGACCTGTTAGTCTTGGGTCCTTTGGTTAAATTCAGGGGGCTATAGGAAAACGGGGGTGTCACCATGAGTCCTAGGACACCTTATACAAGTCCCTAGCATTATTGGTTCACGATATATTAAAAAGCCGATGACCTATTAGTTTTGGGTCCTTTGGGTAAATTAAGAGGGGGATAGAAAAACCTGGGGCGTCACCCCGACTCCTAGGACACCTCATACAAGTCCCTAGCATTATTGGTTCGTGAGATTTTAAATAGCCAATGACCTATTAGTTTTGCCGGGAGCGCAAATCCTTTGTTAACAGTGAACTCTGTGGGTCATTGAAATAATTACTTGTAAAACTCCAGTGCCAAATCCTGACCGGTGCGCAAGCGCGAGGTACGTCGTGGTACCAATGATTTATTGTAGGAATATCTTTAACGGGGCCTCCAAACCTTGAAGTAAACCGTATGCGATATACGTTCCACAGCAAAAGTATGAAGATTTTTGTTTTAATCATAATTGTTTTCAGCAAATATGATATAATGAATACTCTCACACCAAAGAATGACAACTTGAAAATGATTTATTGCAGGAATATATTTAATGGGGCCTCCAAACCTTGAAGTAAACCGTATGCGATGTTTCCTCTCACACATTTCCGTCCCATTTCCGTCACATTTCCATTCCTTTTCCAAAATCACACCCACAAAAAATATCCAGCAACCGAGTGGAAAGATGTTACACATCAACAAACATTATCAACAATAACATATTGAAACGCAAGAGGCGGAAAGGGGTGATGCACTGTGGGAAATGACTTACCCCATCGAGTGCTATCGAATGGACGTACCGTGAAAGAATAATGACGATCGCTGTTTTCTTGTTATAGGGTTAAGCTTCTTGCCATCACTACAATTTGTCCCATTTTCATTACGGTACAATTAATATTGTCTAGGGTATTGAACCAGTTACAAAGAAAAGGTGCGATGAACTGAACATTGTGGCGCATGACATTAAATGGTTATTCATAAATTACAAATGATGTATTGTACATGCTTATGTCTAGAGATGTTTCATTTTATAAATTGTGTCCATTGAAATGGAATTCAGTAACACTCTGTAGAATTAAACATTTCTATGCTATAATTTTTCTGAAAAGTTTACGTCGTGTATAGATGGCAAGTATAAGTAGGGGAGACTCGGCTAAATCCGCAATATTAAGGGATCGATGGCTAACCTGATAAATTAAGGGAAATGTTTCCAGAAAATTAACATAGAAATTAAATTACTAGCCTATATATTTGACATAAATTCAGTTCTTACAATTTCACCTGACATGGGTTGCCTAAATCATATAATAGCCTACTTAAAATGCCACTCTCGAACATATTTTAATTTAGTAACTTTTTAGGGATTTTTGGTTGATACTAATGGTACAAGTGCTAAATCCGCTGTCCTTTGTGTAAATCCGCAAAATGATCAGTCTAATAATATGCTTTATTATTACTACGACCATATCACCAAAATACGTGAGATTTTATAAATACAGTGCTTTACAAACATATAACACAAGTTTCCACAAGTTTACCACTAGGCGGCAGCATTTCCCGTTTCGAAATTAATAGCCAAAGGAAATGAAACAGTTGACTTAACAGATCTGGTGAGAAGCATTCGTCTCTTGCACTGGGGCATATCTGCATATAAAGTGTATTTCAAGTGTTGCGGAACTAGCCGTACTGCGGAGTTAGCAAAGTCTCCCCTATATCCCCGAAATTAATTGCGGTAACTCACTTAGTCGAAACTGGGTACAGCTAACCTACAATTTTGAGTCAAATACACACATACAGTAGTTTCCTACAAGAGTTCTCATAAATAATGGACAATGCTCGTATAAATTTCTGAAAAGAAAAAGAAACATCAATATAGAACATATAGCTTACTTTCTTTTAAATGTATGGTTATCGTTATATCCCTTATCCTTATCATTGGATACGGTGGCCTACTATTAAGGGGAGCCGGAATGTCGTATGTGGCCCATGCTAGTTTTGTCTTTCTATTTACCAGTCTCTCAGGAAGTACTAACAGAAGCTAATTGCATTTTCAGGAATTTTCCTTGATGCTGTCACCTTACTTTAACACAGGTGATTTGAAAATAAGACTTGTTTATTTTATCATGGATTTTTAAAAGATGTCATGGATTTAACAGCATTTTCATGAACATCAAAGTAAACTTTAAAAAATGGCTACGTTACAATATAACACATGCAGACTGTAATAAAACATTCATCTTTTCATGTTCAAAAGTTCCGGAAAGAAGGGAATTTGTATGTTAAGGAATGTATTTTACCAAAAAAACTGGAATGAAAGATCTTTCCGCTAACAGAGGAAACTGCGACAGTTTCGATTTTACGATGAGGTATTCTTCGACTCCACAACACCCGTTTTGATTTCTTAAGAATGTTGTTTTGAAAGTTAATTGTAAAACTCAGAGAAAACTATGAATATAAGGAAAAATCTAGTGGAAATTGGAAAGAAAGATAAACAAGTATTTCCGTGAAGAACTATACAGCCTATTTTCATATATCCTACTCATGTTAATTGCCTCTATCAACATAAGTAACAAAATTTCAGTTTGATTGTTGTGATAGATTCGTAGATTATGAGAACCGTCGAAATATTTCAGATGGTCGCCAGGTTGTATTATTATTTATGTACTATTACAAGAAGATTATTGTGTACGTGTGGTATTCAGACTTTAATCGCATGATTAGGACACAAGAAGTAAAAACGAGATTTTAACATTTCGCACAGCTGCCATCTTGTGGCTATGAAAACAATTGAAATAAATTAGATGCCAGTGGATTAACATTTGTATATGCATTTAACGTGTAAAGATTCACTGCACTCGGATGGTTAAATCGCGAGAAAAGTCCATTTAAATATTTATACTGTACTTTGCGTCGCCGCCATGTTGGATTTGTGCTCACCAGGTTACTGAAAGACATATAGGTGAACTTATGTTCATAGCCGATATGAACATAAAAAAAATCAGTTTGATTGCTGTAAAAGATTCGTAGATATTGAGAACTGTCCAAATATTTCGGATGCTCGCCATGTTGGATTGTTATATGTATAGGCCATAGAGTTATGTACCATTAAAGGAAAATTATTGCGTAGCTTCATTATTCAAACTTTCACTTCGAACGCATGATTACGACACAAGAAATAAAAACTTAATTTTAAAATTTCGCACAGCCTCCATCTTGAGGTTATGTAAACAATTGAACTAAATTAGATGCCAGTGCATTGCAATTGGTATAATTATTTACTGCACCAAATTTCACTGCACTCAGATGGTTAACTCACGAGAAAAGTTTATTAAAATGTTTCAAATTCGCTTGGCCGCCAGTTTTGTACTTTACAGGTTTTAGAAAATTACATAGATAAACTTGTAGCAGTGCCCCCTATCACCGTACAAAATGTCAGGGTGATGTCATAAATAGTTTCGGAGATATTGAATGCCAGTGAAATATTTCGCACAACCGCCATTTTGAGGTTATGTAGACAATTGAACTAAATTAAACGCCAAGGCATTGCAATGTGTATAAACATTTGCTGTATCATGTTTCATTACGTTTGGATGGTTAAATCGCGAGAAAAGTCTATTTAAAAGTCTCAAATTGGCTTGGCCGCCATGTTGGTTTGGTAGTTACCAGGTTTTTGAAAGTATCATAAATGAACTTCTAGTAGTTCCGTCTATCACCGTACAAAATTTCAGGGAGATATCGGTAATAGTTTCGGAGATGCTGAAAGCTGGTGAAATATTTCGCACAGCCGCCATGTTGGATTGGTGGGACACAATAAAATTTGAAGGGCACGGTCAGGGTTGGCCAAAATGGTGCTATGATCTCACCGAGTTTTATTGAAATTGCTCCAGCCGTTTAGAATTTATTAGACACACATACACACACACACACACACACACACACACGGACAAAAGGTGATCTCATAAGCCTATTTTTTCATAAAATGAAAGTAGGCTAAAAATTGAGTTTATTAAAAAAAGACGCATCGCTGTGGGGAAAGAACAAGGAAAGTAGCCATAAAAATGAGCAATGAAAAATACAAATGTACCATTAGAAAACGAAGGGTCCGTTGCTTAATATGACGTAACAAAGCAAATTTTGAATATTTGGAATACGGGATTTCCGGCATTACAGAGCCCCTTGGTGTCCTTGACCGACAGCACACTAAGTACAGTAATAGGCAACCACATCGCCTATGTTGATCAGATATTGAACGTTCCTCATAATACACATTTTCATGTGATACATTGAATATGTATTCACCTTAAATAAGAGAAAGCAAGAAAGCGACTTAATCGAGATTAATTCCATGGTGCCATCATTCCAATTGGTAATGCATTCTACGTTACCGTTTTTATCATTTATATATTCGATATCGTGGTTGGGCAAGAATTCAGTTTTATATTGTTGTGACTAACGCTAATGTTCTACATTGTATAAGATTCCTCACTTACTAAATTACGTTGTATTTCAGCTGTTGCATTCGGAGGAATTTATTTTAAAGTCTCAATACTACATCGACCCACTAACTTGAATAGGCTACAGGGAGTCGTATATTGCGTGCCTTTTGAAGATTGATTATTTCATGTGAGTACTTAGTTGCAAGTTTTCGTCACTAGAGCTATAATATACAAGTTACTGATTATAATAGTTAATATTTTCTAGATGGTGGTTGTAAGCCCTTTTGAGAGGAAAATTCTATAGTTTCATTTGTATTGGAAGCTGCATCAAGGTGGCAAGTGCGTTGTGTTTCCTGCTAACAGTTTCCTACTGCTGCTACCCTTAGCGCGAAGCGTTTCCCAGCGGACAGTCCATACATCAGAATGTATGATGGTAGGAGCTGCACGTCACCCGACCTTCGATGATGTGCGTTCTGGATTTTGTTACTTATTAGTTACATCTCACGGAGTGTCTCCAACCATCGCATCTTTTCAAATGTTCTTTCTTTTTATTTATAGGTACGTACTTCATCCTGTACGACTTCATCGACTACTTCGAGAAGGATGGCCCCAGCTTCCTTCCGCGGGAGAAATTCCTGGATATCGTAGACACTATATTCAAGAATATGTCTCGCCTGCAGCGGGACGCCATCGTCTTTCAGGTAGGAAGATATGAAAGTATTTAAGTTACAGATATACATTTCAGGTGGTCCTTCACATGTATTCACTAATTAGGCGTTTGACAAACTTTCATTGATGTGGGTGTATATTTAACTAAACAATCCAAAATCAGGTTCAGACTTAGGCACATAGGTGGCTCCGTGTGTGTCTCTTCCTCGTGATCAAAGTTATCACTACGCCTTTCCGGAAGGCGTTGCAACTGACCTTCTCAATTTCGACTTAAAAATGTGACGGTTTTTTTAGCGTGAACTCATTGGTGACTAAGCACACCTACCCGGACAGTAAGAAATTCAAGTTTGGGTTCCGACAGCATTCACAATTATGAAGTCTTGTCTGTAAGGTAGTCAGCCCAAAGGCTGGTTGGATCCTCAAATAGTACCGCCATTAGGTTATGTGGGTAGATACCCACAAAAACCCCAGGCAGCGCTATATTGAGGCGTACTAGGCAAGATGAGGAGTGAGGTAGTTTGCCATTGCTTTCCTCACTGAGTCAGAACAGCGGTGCTAACCCTATGAGTAGAACCTTTCACAGCATCCACAGGCACTGACTGTGCCCTGAATGTCATTACTAAGCACCACCCATACCTCAGTAGCTTCCATATAATCACAGCCATGAGTGAGACTGAGACATCGGTGAAAAGCCACATTTTACTCTAGCCTGTGCCAACAGACAAATGCAAATGTACTGCATTCCAAATATGACCTCTCCAATGAGAATAATAATTATAATAAACTATTTATTACATTAAGTCAATATATTGTACATTAAAACCGCACCAGCTTCGGTCACATTGAGACCTTCCCCAGCGTAGTATGGGATAAGTAAATGTGCAATTACGTACACTTAATAAAATCTGCCATAACAGAGGATACTAAAAATATTTTTGTTCCAAACGCTCAGAAAGTAAAATTTCCAATACCTGATCTAAACGGCTGAAGTGATCTCAATGAAACTCGGTAAGGTCATAGTACTATTTAGTACGACCCCGACCTTGCCCTTTAAAATGTATTATGTCTCACCAATCCACCATGGCAGCTGTGCGAAATGTTTCACCGGCATTCTATATCTCTTAAACTATTGCTGATATCGCTCTGGAATTTTGTACGGTAATAAAATGCACTGCTAGAAATACACCTATGTAGGCCTAACTCTTAAAACTCTGTTAAGTACAAAACGAACATGGTGGTCAAGCGAATTTGAAACCTTTAAATAGACTTTTCTCGTGATTTAATCATCCGAGCGCAGTGAAACATGGCAATGAAAATGTTTATACACATTGTAATACACTGACATACAGTTTACTTCAATTGTTTACATAATCTCAAAATGGCGGCTGTGCAAAATTTTTAAATTAAATTATTATGTGTCCTAATCATGCAATCGAAGTCAGCGTTTGAATATTGAACCTACGCAATAATCGTCATTTAATAGTTGGTTGGTTCCTCAGTTTAGGGGCTGCGACAACGCGGTTATGTAGCCCCGTGTACTTTCGGTGTGTGTAGAATCTGTCTGATAATCGGTGTTAATTGTGATGACTGAATTAGTGTGAGTTACCTGTATTCAATTCAATTAAGGACTGCATACATTCGATTTTCAAGTAGTAACAAAATGGAAAGAACATGAAAAAGTCTTGATAAAACAGCGTTGAATTGAAGAGATGTGGATGTGAAAATATATATGCTGAATAAGTTGGGTTATAAATCATGGTTGATATGTATTTGCCAGGTAGCGAAATATTTTAGAGAGAACGTTGGAAAAAGGTGTGACGAAGTTGTTATGAATTGGTAAGAAATGTACAATATATTAACCTAGTTTATGTTCGACGATGTCAAAATGTAAATGTTATATGTCAGAAAACTGTATCATAATGAGGGATATTATAACACTATTTTTCATTATGAAACAGTTTCTCCCACCAATCAGAGCTCAAGAAACAGTTGTGTGACTAGTCAAGTAAGGAATGCGTTGCACCTGCGCTGAGTTCCACGGCCTCCTAATTTAAAATTCCCTGCGTTACTAGTGTCATAGTGGAGTAATAGAGGAGGCCATGGTCAAATACAAGGTATTCTCTGCGCCCCATGCGCTCTGTTCAGTACATAAAATTGGCGAAATCTTGACAGATATTTATGAATAATTATGTTCGAACATAAAATAGTTATAATTATCGTCGAACATAAACAGACGTATGCAACTCGCCTATAATGGTAATTAAGACACTCGTATGGAAACATACTCGTGTATGTATGCCATTATAGGCTCGTTGCATACTGTACTATTATTATAATTAATACGTTAATAAGGAATCAGGCTATCATGGTCAATTTTATGTAATTTGAGAATAATAATTATAAACAGGGGGATTTGTTTTAGCTATTCAAGACCAAGTTGTTGCAAATCAAAGCTACCGTAAATTTGTCATCAAAGATCCAGAAAATGAGAGTGAGAAGTGTCGCCGCTTTGGCAAATGTATTGATACGTAGTGATGTTAACTTAATCATAATAAATAGCGTCCTTATTGACGTTTAATATAAATGAGACACCAATAACTACAATTGACTAATGTGTTATGCAATTATTAAATACCTTTTGGTATTTCATTTAGTTTAAATGTAGTTATCATTTATTTAGCGTAAGGTTTTTAATGCAGGGAGTGTCCGAGGACATGTTCGGCTCGCCAGAGTTTGTAGCTGCATCTATGCGGACACCCATGGGGTGAGATACAAGTACCGTCGAGCGTGGATAAGATGTAATGAATGAAGATGAATGAGCAAGTTTAATTTCAAGTAATTCCAACTTTGACTACCAGATACCTAGCTGACACCTAGTGACGAACGTTGGAACTTAATAAAACTACTATTTGGAGGGGTAGGTTCTTTATCATGCCATACATCTATGACATGAGCCCGCCGGCTTTACTTTCCCTCCGAAAGAAGGCATACTGAAGGATTTTAACGCTCTTCGAAAATCCGACGACTTCGGCCGGGTTTGAACCCACGATAAAGGGGCATAGCAATTCAACATACTGCCAACTACGCCACCGAAGCCGTTGTTCCCACCTTGCCAACACTGACTCCAGACATACACACGATCATGTTACCAACATTATCCACCCAAAACTGGTTTTGAAGTACAAACTTCTTCAAAGCTCCGCCCCCTATTGGGAATACGCACCATTCGCAGTACTCAACAAGATGTTCAGTAAAGAACATATAGCCTACTTTCTCCTAAATGCATGGGTATTGTTATAACTCTTTGTCCTTTTCAAGGAGTATAATTGGATGTTGGTTGTAGTAGCTTGTTGAAATACAACGTGCTGTAGGGATATTAAACATGAATATGAGGTGCCCTTTGCTAGTGCTACCTCTGTAAAAAAAAAAACCATTCAATTCGGTTTCACCGTGTTTGAATTGATATGGGGAATGGATTTGCACACATACATGGCCGCTATTTGCAAACTATTGGGCTGATGACCTTGTAGTCAGTCATAAGATGCTTTCCACAAAAAGGCATGTTGTTGCAAAATCTGGTAGAGATGAAATTATTAGGATTGTCGTAATTTGATTTAAGCTTTTAACATTTGGGTGGCCATCATTCCGTTTGCGTCAAGATGGCGGCGATATAAAACATGACATTGAGGTGCCCTTTGCTAGTGCTACCTCTGTACCAAATTTCGTTCAATTCGGTTTCACCGTGTTTGAATTGATAGGGGGAATCAATTTGCACACATACTTGGCCACCATCTGCAAACTATTGGGCTGATGATCTTGCAGTTTGGTCAGATTATGCTTCCCACATAATGATATGTTGTTGCAAAATTTGGTAGAGACTAGATTATTAGGTTGGTCGTAATTACATTTTAGCTTTTAACATTTGGGTGGCCGCGAACACGTTTCCGTCAAGATGGCGGTGATATAAAACATGACACTGAGGTGCCCTTTGCTAGTGCTACCTCTGTACCAAATTTCGTTCCATTCGGTTTCACCGTGTTCGAATTGTTAGGGGGAAACGATTTTCACACAAATATGGCCGCCATCCGCAAAATATTAGGCTAATGACCTATTAGTTTGCTCATACCTCCATAAAGGTATGTTGTTGCAAAATTTGGTAGAGATCGGATGATTAGGTTAATCGTAATTTGATTTAAGCTTTGAACATTTGTGTGGCCGCCATTACGTTTCCGTCAAGATGGCGGCGATATAAAACATGACACTGAGGTGTACTTTGCTAGTGCTACCCTTGTACCAAATTTCGTTCCATTCGGTTTCACCGTGTTCGAATTAATAGGGGGAATCGATTTTGACACAAAGATGGCCGCCATCCGCAAACTATTAGGCTAATGACCTATTAGATTGGTCATAAGAAGCTCCCTCTATAAAGGTATGTTGTTGCAAAATTTGGTAGAGATCGGATGATTATGTTAGTCGTAAATTGATTTAAGCTTTGAACATTTGTGTGGCCACCATTACGTTTCTGTCAAGATGGCGGCGATATAAAACATGACACTGAGGTGCCCTTTGCTAGTGCTACCTCTGTACCAAATTTCATTCCATTCGGTTTCACCGTGTTTGAATTAATAGGGGGAATCTATTTTCACACAAAGATGGCCGCCATCCGCAAACTATTAGGCTGATGATCTGTTAGTTTGGTCAATGGATGCTCCCCCCATAAAGGTATGTTGTTACAAAATTTGGTAGAGATCAGATGATTAGGTTAGTCGTAATTTGATTTAAGCTTTGAACATTTGTGTGGCCGCCATTACGTTTCCGTCAAGATGGCGGCGATATAAAACATGACACTGAGGTGTACTTTGCTAGTGCTACCCTTGTACCAAATTTCGGTCAATTCGCGTTCACCGTGTTCGAATTGATAGGGGGGGAGACAGACAATCAGAGTACACACACTCACACACACATACACACACACAGACTCACACACACACACATACACACGCACAGACAGACACACTTTTTTTTCGCCCTGTGTTGATCTCATAAGTCTACTTTCATTTTTTGCAAAAATCGAAAGTAGGCTAAAAATGCCAGACATAAGCTTTACTGGGACAGAGGAGTTGTGACAGATGTTGCTGTCAGCAACAACCGGCCAGATATCATTGACATCAATGAAGAACACCGAGAGACATTACTGATAGACATCGCATGTCCCAGCACACAGAATAACCATAAACAGCTGCTACTAAAATATCTAATTGCAAGGAGCGGGAATTGAGATAAAGCGGATGTGGAAACTACAATCCCTATAATTGCATCATGTACTGGTGTTATACCCAAGACCCTCCACAGTGGTCTATGATTATTGAATTTGTATTCGCTGATATACTGTACAGAGTGTAACTAAATATGTGGGAAAGCTCCGGGGATTCGATAGAGAAGGTGACAACAAGCACAACATGTCTTGTAAACATATGGTGTATTGCTTTCGATTCCGTGTTACAATAATTGTATGTGGTGTACATAACGCAGACCGCTTCACTATGTTGGTTAGTCATTTGTGTTGATAACTTGTACGTTACTACTTACAGTTCTCTACAGAAGGTGCTCAAAATGGCTACCACGAGCTGTGATGCAGGCGTCTATGCGCCAAATCATTGACTGTCTCACACGCTCCCATATTCCCGGCATCTGTCGTATCTGCTGACATCCTTGCTCTATTCGCTGACGCACCATGTCCAAGTTATGAATAGGTGTCACATACACAATGGCCTTTAAATGACCTCATAAGTAGATGCCTTATGGATTGAGATCGGGAGAACGAGATGGCCAGGGTGTCGGTCCCTGAATGCTAAACAAAGGCACACAGAATTGAATAGTGACGATTCGTACAAGTGGCTTGTGTACCCTCCACAAGTGACCAACCTGCATAGTGAAGCGGTCTGTGTTATGTACACCACAAACAATGCTTGTAACACGGCAACGAACGCACATACACCATATGTTTACAGGACATGTTTTGATTGTTGTCAGGTCCTCTATCGTATCCCCGCAGCTTTGCTACATATAGTTACTCCCTCTATAGGCCTTTAGCAAGAGTTAACTTCGATAGCTTACTAATTACTATTGCATCCTCTTCCTTCCGAACTTTTGTGAAATTTGCTACTTCATTATCATTTCTCATTATTGCATACAGTGTATAACGTTGTAGTGATAGATTCATTCCACGATAAATCAGATAGTTAATTAGGTAGGTATTTTTATGTTCGACCCTCACTATTACGTGTCAGAAAACTGTATCATAATGATGGTCATTATAACACTGTTTTTCATTGTGATACAGTTTTTCCAGCCAATCAGAGCTCGTTCATTGACCAATTAGGTAACGATACCTTCGCGCATGCGCTCAAAATCCAACATGTCGGACATAAACACAACATCGAACTATAATAAATTACCGACATGGAATACGCACCGTCCATATGTACGCGTAAATAAACTGACGAATATGAGGCAAGAAATGCACTGTACCTTAATATCACCAACCCTAATTTCTACACAGCGCATTGTCTTCAAAACGACTCCGGTGACAATATTACTGAGGGGTGACAGATGTAAACATATGGCCTGCATATGGCATTGCAAGCACACAGAGCGCATGCGTCGGTCGTTCAGAGATCTTGAAAGACAGAGATATCATACTTAGCGCTCGCTCTGCGATCACAAAATTCAAGTGGCTGACTCTCAACAGATATTTATGAATATTTATGTTAAAACATATAATAATAGTACATTATGCAACGAGCCTATAATGGCTATAATTAAGACACGAGTGTCTTTATAAAACGAGCTTTAGCGAGTTTTATAATTTCCATACGAGTGTCTTAATTACCATTATAGGCGAGTTGCATACGACTGTTTATGTTCGACGATAATTATAACTTTATTACATGTTTTAACATAAATATTCATAAATATCTGTTCAGTAACTAGAATTTTGTGATCGGGTGGTGCGCTAGGTAGCACATCTCCCTGTTCCAAGCTCTCTGGCCGGCCGACGCATGCGCTCTATGTGCTTCAATGCCAGATGTGCAGATCGTGAACCAGTATTCAGCAAAACTGTCACCGTAGTCGTTTGAAATCAACGCGCCGAGTAGAAATTGGATTTAGGTATATTAAGGTACAGTGCTATTTCTTGTCTCATATTCACCAGTTTATTTACGCGAACATTTGGACGGTGCACTTTCGGTAATTTATATAGACATGTTGGATTTTGAGAGCATGCGCGAAGGTATCCTTATCTAATTGGTCAAAAAAATTGTTTCTTGAGCTGTGATTGGTGGGAGAAACTGTTTCATAATGAATAATAGTGTTATAATGACCATCATTATGATACAGTTTTCAAACACATAATAGTCAGGGTCGAACATAAAGATATAATTATCGTCGAACATTAACAGTCGTATGAAACTCGCCTATAATGGCAATTAAGACACTCGTATGGAAATTATAAAACTCGCATACGCTCGTTTTATAAAAATACTCGTGTCTTAATTATAGCCATTATAGGCTCGTTGCATAATGTACTATTTTATTCCTCAACTTAATTTGCTGTATCATAATCTCTTATTCCTTCGTCACTCAGTTACTTATTTTTTATAGATGCTATTTGTGTAATTGTTTCACTTCGAAATTTGATTAAAATATTTTTCTAATTACTTTTGTGTGACTGTTTTCCAGTGATTATATTTGTGAAAATGAAGTTGAAATATCCACTCACACTTTTAAAACTATCGGACTGATTCCCATTCACGGAAATTGGATTGAACCATACATTTCTTTATCAATGGAGCATTACCTCTCAAAAGTACAATTTATATCCTAATACAAGTGAATATTATACTCAAAGACATTGTTCTTTCTTGAAAATTGAAATTGTGTTTTCCATATATTTTTAGCCTATTTTCATTTTATGAAAAAAAAAAGGCTTATGAGATCAACTTTTGTCCGTGTGTCTAAGTGTGCATGTGTGATTCGTGTGTGTGTGTGTGTGTGTGTCCAATAACTTCTAAACAGCTGGAGCGATTTCAAAGAAACTCGGTATGATCATAGCACCATACCGGCCGACCTCGACCGTTCCCTTCAAAGTTTATTGTGTCTCACCAATCCAACATTCAGTATCTCTGAAACTATTACCGATATCATCCTGAAATTTTGTACGGTGATAAAAGGCAATACTAGAAGTTCACCTATGAGACTTTCAAAAACTGGTAACTACAAAACCAACATGGCGGCCAAGCGAAGTTGAGACTTTTAAATAGACTTTTCTCACGATTTAACCATACAAATGTAATATCTACGAATCATTGTAATGCACTGGCGTCTAAGTTAGTTCAATTGTTTACATAACCTCAAAATGGCGGCTGTGCGAAATATTTCACTGGCATTCTATATCTCCGAAACTATTACTAATATCAGCCTGAAATTTTGTACGATGATAAAGGGCACTGCTACAAGTTTGTCTATGTAACTTTCAAAAATCTGTCAAGTACAAAACGAACATGGCGGCCAAGCGAATTTGAAACATTTTAATAGACTTTTCTCATGATTTAACCATCTGAGCGCAGTGAAATGTGGTACAGTAAATGATTATACATATTGTAATGCACTGGCATCTAATTTAGTTCAATTGTTTAAATAACCTCAAGATGGAGGCTGTGCGAAATTTTAAAATTAAGTTTTTATATCTTGTGTCGTAATCATGGGATCGAAGTGAAAGTTTGAATAATGAAGCTACGCAATAATTTTCCTTTAATGGCACATAACTCTATGGCCTATACATATAACAATCAAAAATGGCGAGCATCCAAAATATTTTGACGGTTCTCAATATCTACGAATCATTTACAGCAATTAAACTGAATTCTTCTGTTCATAGAGGCTATGAAATTAAGTTCACCTATATGACTTTCAGAAACGTAGTGAGCACAAATCCAACATGGCGGCGACGAGAAGTATAAATATTTAAATGGACGTTTCTCGCGATTTAACCATCCAAGTGCAGAGAATCTTTGCACGTTAAATGCTTATACAAACGTTAATCCACTGGCATCTTATTTATTTCAACTGTTTTCATGTCTTAACCATGCGATTGAAGTTTGAATACCACACGTACACAATAATCTTCATGTAATTGTACATAAATAAAAATCCATCCTGGCGACCATTTGAAATATTTAGACGGTTCTCAATATCTACGAATCTATCGCAACAATCAAACTGAAATTTTGTATGTTGTTGGAGGCAATTAATGTGAGTAGGATATATGAAAGAAGGCTGTATAGTTCTTCACGGAACTACTTGTTCTTTATTATTATGACTATTAATTGTATTTAAATATTAGTTTTTATTTTTAGGTTTTTCTTAATAATTAGGCTTCCACTTCAAAATTTAATAATAATAATAATAATAATATATTCAAAATGTGTATATTTTAATCTGTATTAAAAGGAGCAGATGACCTCGTAGTTACGCCTCTTAAAACAACAACAACAACAACAACAACTAACTAATTTGTGTGGGTGGGAATACAGGAGGGGTTCATTCTTCTTGGTCTATGGGGTATTGTGATAACTCATTTTCAACCTACAATAACACAATAATTAATTTAATCCCGCTAAGTAATTTAGGACGCAAGGTGTGCTGAGATGCCTTTTAATATAAAATATTTTATTGCTCAACAGTCGGAAAGTTATTACTTGTTCCAAGATTAACTTGGTTCTCTCTTTCTATTATTCTTTATCACAGATCGATACTAATTACTGCCTTTCTGAGAAAGCTTGGCCATTAATACTGCAGACCGTTCGAAGAACGGATTCTTCTGCTAGTATTTACATAATATGCCAATTTTGAAGAAAATTCATTTGTTAGTATGGAAGTTACATGTGTTTAAACATTAAACTTATCTGCACGCGTAGAATCACGTTGGCAGCACGGTCGTATATCAGTTACTGAACATTTATCTTCATTTGCAGGTACTATATGGATGCAAAGTTTCGAACTGTTGGCCTGCACACTTTCTGATATATCGCGATAAGGATAAATATTTATGGCGTGCATTTGTCAAATATTGGCAGCCCTGTTTACACTAAAGGAAACGCACTTCCATATCTGCTCTGGTGCGTAAATCACATACCAAATTTGGTTGAAATCCAATTGATAATATGGAAGTTACATGCATTTAAAGATTAGACCAATCAGCAGGCATAGAAACATGTTGGCAACACTGTCATGGATGGGTTCCTGTTAATAGATCTGATATAATGTTATCCATACGTGTGTCAATTTGGGAACAGTTGCCATGCATAACTTCCGATATATCCAACATAGAGTTCAAATTTCAATTGCGATATTTCAGCACTTGGTAGCATTGAAGTAATTTTTAAATGTGGCCGTGAGATATTCAGGTATACCAAATTTGGTTTTGATAGCTGCAGCCGTTTAGGAGTTGATAGGGGGAGGGGGACTTACACACACACACACAGACAGACAGACACACATTTGCCCGGATCGATCTCATAAGTCTACCTTTTCCTCGTTATTAGCCTATTTTCATTTATGAAAAAGAATAGGCTTGTGAGATCACCTATTGTCTGTGTGTATGTGTGTGTGTGTGTGTCTGTGTGCGTATGTGTTGTGTACCCCCTTATGAAATCTAAACGGCTGAAGTGATCTCAATGAAACTCGGTAAGGTCATAGTACTATATTGTTCGACCCCGACCGCGCCCTTTAAAATTTATTATGTCTCACCAATCCACCATGGCGGCTGAGCGAAATGTTTCACCGGCATTCTATATCTCCTAATCTATTGCTGATATCGCTCTGGAATTTGTCCGGTAATATATCATTTATTTATCGTATGGCTTTTAATGCCGGGAGTGTCCGAGGACATGTTCGGCTCGCCAGAGTCTGTAGCTGCTTCCAGCGGACACCCTAAAGGGTGAGCTACAAGTTCCGTTCAATTTCAAGTATTTCCAACTTTCGCCACCAAATATCAATGAAACCTAGTGGTGAACGTTGGAACTTTGATAGAGCGTTCTGATGAAATCTAACCTAACAATTTTGCTTTACACAAGTTTAGTCTGTGAAAGGATCTTTTAAATGCCATAAATCTATGACATGGGACCCCGGCTTTACTTCCCTTCCGAAGGAAGGCATACTGAAGGATTTTTAACGCTCTTAAAAAGTCCGACGACTTTGGCCGGGTTTGAACCCACTATCTTGGACACAGAAGTTCAGCATGCTACCGACTACGCCATCGAAGCCGGTAATAAAAGGCACTACTAGAAGTACACCTATGTAACTCCTAAACGTCTGTTAATTACAAAACGAACATGGTGGACAAGCGAATTTGAAACCTTTAAATAGACTTTTCTCGTGATTTAATCATCAGAGCGCAGTGAAAAAATTGTAATGAAAATGTTTATACACATTGTAATGCACTGACATCTAGTTTAGTTCAATTGTTTACATAATCTCAAAATGGCGACTGTGCAAAATTTTTAAATTATGTTATTATGTGTCCCAATCATGCGATCGAAGTCAACGTTTGAATATTGAACCTACGCAATAATCGTCATCTAATAGTTGGTTGGTTGGTTCCTCAGTTTAGGGGCTGCGACAACGCGGTCATGTAACCCCGTGTACTTTCGGTGCGTGTAGAATCTGTCTGATAATCGGTGTTAATTGTGATGACTATATTAGTGGGTGTTATCTGTTAGGTAGATTTCATTAGAAAGCTAACTATTGCAATGGGTACCATGTTTCGACTTCCGGAAAATTTCGACATATCTTCACGTTTCACATCCCCTAGACCCCAAAGCCACCGTCAGTTAAAAAGTTTATATATAATTTATGTATATATGTATATATATATGTATATATATACATGTATCACTTTCTTGTGGACACAATAAATACCGCAATTTTGCACCAATCAATTTGAATTTTTTACATAATATGTATCCCTATAAAACTCGGTCGAGTTCGTTAATGGGCACAATCGGTCGACGGGGGTGTAATGGGGGTCTTTTTTTGAAAAAGTGAAATATCGCTATAACTCTCTTAATATTTGAAATATCGAATCCATTCAAAGTTCATACTATGCGTTGAATAAGGCCCAAAAATTTATGTTTGAAGAGTTTTTTGATAGCACCAAGCATTGACCAAAGGGGTGGGAAAAAGTGGGTTTTTCGGGAAACATTAATCATATCCCTCTTAATAGGCACAATTTTAAAACCGTACAAAATGGATAATATTCCCCTAATAATTACCTAAAACTTTTGTCTGAAAGAATTTTTGATATGACCCACCATTACGCCAAGGGATGAGAAAAATGATTTCGGAATTATAAGAAAATGCCAAGAGCTATCAGAGGTTGCCATGACCACACTACTAAATTGATGAAGGATGAGCCATCAGACGTTGCCATGACAACGCACTTGCACGCGATCACACTCAGCTTTCCATCTGACTAAGTGAGAAGCGGCCTCGGTGACATAACTGGTAGTATGCTGAACTTCTATGCCCGAGGTCGCGGGTTCAAAGGCGGCCGAAGTCGTCGGATTTTCTAAGAGCGCTAAAAATCCCTCAGCATGCTTTCCTTTGGACGGGAAGATCCAGCGTTCGTTGCGAGTTGCTGGTTGCGGTGGCATCTCGTAGCCAAGTTCAGAGCTAGGTGTCGTTGACGGTAGTATATGGTAGCAACATTAGGAACTACTGCTTGAAATTGACCGTCTGTAGTCCTTACCTGAATTACAGACTAATACAGCCATCACAATTCACACTGTTTATCAGACAGATTCTACACTCACCCAAAGTACACGGGGTTACATGACGGCGTTGTCGCAGCCCCTAAACTCAGGAACCAACCAAAATCTCTGCGGGAGATATAATTTTGCGTGAAGAAGTAACAGACCGTTACATAGTTACACATCAGTGTCGAAACCTTGCATAAGGACAGTGTGACCACAAGTATAACAAGATGTTCAGTAAAGAACATATAGCCTACTTTCTCCTAAATGTATGAGTATAGTTATAACTCGTTGTTATTATCAAAGAGTATAATAGAACTATTCTTTGTTGAAGACCTTAGAAACGATTTACCTCTACCAAACGCCACAACCTAGATAAAAACTGCTACCATCATTGAAGAAAGAAAGAAAGAAAGAAAGAAAGATAAGAAGTATCTAAAGAAAGTTATGGATCTGGAGACATAATCGACCAGACTGGCGGCGTGGCTCAGCGGTAACGTTCTCGCTTGCTGGACCGTATGTTTCAGGTTCGTATCCTGGCGCAGTCAGCTGGCATTTGAGGGTGCACAAATGCGAGGGAGCCGTGTTAGTAGATTTACTGGCACGTTAAAGATCCCCTTCGGGACAAAATTCTGGCACCCCGGCGTCTCTAAAAGCAACAGTAGTTAAAAGGGACGTAAAACCAATAACATTATTATTATTATTATTATTATTATTATTGTCGCAAGCGGTGGAATAATGACCCTACCATCTGCTGCCAACACTGATGACACAGCGACTCCACCTTCAACACCGGACACGGAGATCATACACGCATCGGATATCAAAGGTATGTTTTTAGAATTAAAGAAGCAGATTAGTGAACTGAAAAACCAAGTGAGTGAAAGTGTAAAAAGTGCCGACTTTATTGCGCAGAAATATGATGAGTTGATTAAGGAAACTAAGTCAAATGCAACTCTTCTGAAATCACTTACAGCAGAAATAAAAACCCTAAAAGACGAAAAGAATCTACAAGACAAAATAATATCAGATCTAAACGAGAAAGTGCACACAATGGAACAGAACGGTAGGCAACAATACATTGAAATATGTGAAGTGCCACGCGCGAAAGAAGAATGCCTGGATGAAATCGTCCAAAAAATTGCTGAGACTCTAGAAGTAGATCTAAACATGTTTGATGTAGAGGAAGTTTACAGGCCCCCACTGCAAAGAAAGAACAAAATCCCCCCAATAGTAGTAAAATTCAACTCCATATCCAAAAAGAATGAATTTTTACAGAAAAGAAAAGGACAAAATTTCCTCACTCATGGGAACACTAAATCTAGGTTTTTCATTAACGAAAGTCTAACGTAATTTTACAGAGAGCTACTATGGAAAACTAAAAATCAGGCCAGAGAAAATAACTGGAAATTCATTTGGGTTAAAAACGGCAAAATACTAGCGCGAAAAAATGACGAATCTGGTATATTGAGAATCTCCCGTGAGGAAGACATTAACAAAATTAGGCAACCCCCCCCCCCCCCCGCCAAAAAGAAAGAATTATTATTGAATTATTATATTAATTGATATTATGAACAGTTGGGACAGCAATATAAATGTTTCTGGAATACAAAATGAACTCACATTTCTCAATATACCCGATTTCATCGAAAATGGTAATAAGACTAGAAATAATGCTGAAATCAATATCCTCTCTCTAAATATTCAATCTATATAAAAAAAACTGGGATTATTTAACCATAACCTTAGGCAAGAAAATTAATGATCTGGATATTATTTGCTTAACAGAAATTAACATACTTGAATCTAATAATTACCTATTTACTTTGGATAATTTTAATGTTGTATTTTGTAATAGAACAAATCGTAAATGAGGAGGCATAGCCATATCTGTAAAGAACAACATGGCTATTAGAACACACAATTCATACATTTCCAATACTCATGAATCAATGGTAATAGAAATACTTCACATGAACAAAAAGATTGGATTAACATGCATTTACTACAGACCACCTAGCACTAACATAAATGACTTTCTTGATGAACTGGAGACACATAACAACACACTAGTAAGTACAGCGAATACGCCATTTTAGGAGATATCAACATTGATACTTTATCTAATGACATCAGTCTATCAGCTATCAAATATACAAATATTATGGCAACTCATGGTTTCCTACCACTTATCACTCAATGTACTCGTTATGATACAAATTTAGACTCGAGATCATGTATTGATCACATATACTATCGTAGCAGACTAGATCAATATACTTATGCAGTCATACAATCAGATATCTCTGACCACTACATAACATATGCAGGTATTTGGTCAAAAAATGATAAGACACAATTACAAGATAATGAATCGTACATTACGCTAATGAACGATACTATAATACACACAAGCCTTAACAACACAGACTGGACAGATTGCCTTGAATTAAAAAATCCTAATGACATATATAACAATATAACAACCAAATTTAAGGAAA
Organism: Meconema thalassinum; assembly: GCA_946902985.2. Classification (NCBI taxonomy): domain Eukaryota; kingdom Metazoa; phylum Arthropoda; class Insecta; order Orthoptera; family Tettigoniidae; genus Meconema; species Meconema thalassinum. The sequence goes on from OX336391.1 coordinate 330,367,349, forward strand.
TCTACCAAAAAGCATCTTACATAACAACTCGTAAACACAGAAAAAGCAAACAATGGTTCACTTATGACCTAAAAATACAATGTAAGGAAAGAGACAGACTTTACAAAACAATGCTCAGAAACAAGGATAATATTACAATAAAAAATGAATACAAAGCTTTCAGAAACAAATTAAATAAGCTAATAAACAAAACAAAACATCAATATAATAAAAATAAGATAAATAGTTCCAAAAACGATAATAAAGGAATGTGGAAAGTCATTAATGATATAACAGGTCGGAAAACACAAACTGTCAATGAAGTCATAAACAAACATTTAATATTACATTATACTAACGAAGTGATAGTCAATAATTTCATCAATACCTTTAGTGAAAAAATAAACAGCCTAGCTCATAACTGTAGTATCAACATATGGCAATCAAATAGAAACACATTAATGAATTCCTTTACATTACTTGAAACTGATGAATATGAAATAGAAAACATAATTAAGGAATTAAAAACAGACAAATCGCCTGGGGTAGACAATATACGCTTGAAAGACATAAAGGCAACATCCAAAAAAACTATACCAATCATAACACATCTCATAAACAAGATATTCGAATCAGGCATAATACCAAAATATCTGAAATACACAATTATTAAACCAATATATAAGAATGGCGATCACTTAGACTTTGGCAACTACAGACCAATATGCATTTTATCAATCCTCCACAAAATAATGGAAAAATGTTTGGATATGAGATTGAAGAATTTCCTAAATAAATATGATATTTTAAAGGGACACCTATACGGTTTTAGGAAGGGGAAAAGTACTGAACTACTCCTGGCTGAATTTGCCAATGTAATAAATAATGCCTTAAATAAGAACAATCACATAATGGTACTTTTTCTTGACTTTTCTAAAGCATTTGACACAATAAATCACAATAAACTACTTGCAAAATTACACGATATTGGAATAAGAGGCACGACTTACAAACTATTTGAAAGCTATCTGAAAAACAGGGAAATGGCAGTTATGGTCAATAACACTATCAGTGACGCAGTAGAAGGAACACAAGGTATCCCTCAAGGCAGCATTATCTCACCTACACTATATAACCTGTTCGTAAACGACATGAATGAAGCCATTAAACACAGTAAAATATTTATTTATGCTGACGACACCACTATATATACCATACATAAAGACTCTAAAACAGCTTTTGATAGACTTCAAGAAGACTTCAATAACATCACAAGATGGTGTCATGACAATAATTTGTATATAAATACAACCAAATCTAAAATAATGCACATCAGAGTTGATCACTTCACACAAGAAAAATACAAACTAACGCACCACAGCTTATCATGCATACACCAAAACATCCTGGCAGGTTGCAATAGTAACACCTTCATAAATAGTACTTCGATACAAAAATACCTAGGAATTACCCTTGATGAACACTTTAAAATGAACACACACACAGTAAACATAATAAAAAAAACTAAGAGCAAACCTCTACACCTTCTACAATCTCCGATTTTATGTAGATAGGAAAACTTACAAAACAATTTACAGTGCTCTGATTGAAAGCAAATTAAGATATGCTATAGCAGCTTGGGGAAATCATAACACAACTTTAATTAATAATCTTCAAGATAGCCAAAACAGGTTCTTTAAATATTTCACTGATATCCCTTATTTTAATATTAAAGAGTTGTTTCAAATTACTATACTGAATCTCTACTATCATGATCCAAGATTCAGGCATAAGGTCTCTCACAACATACAAACAAGAGTCATAACAAGTACTAAACATGTTAAACCTTTATGTATAAATAGCTATGGTTTCAAGAGACTAAATTATATTATACCATCACTACTTAATGAACTAACACCTGGACTGACAAACATTAACAGCAAACAACTAGCTATAAGTCGCATTAAAAATATTACTTAACCAAACATTAACTCATAAGATAAATTTATTAATATAACTACCATAGTGTAATTTTTTGTATCTTTAATTATTTACATTAATATTTTATCATTAACATTACAAAAAAATGCATGCACTCTTGTACTGAAATATAATCTATATATATGTTGTAAATAATAATTAATATGTCTCACAGATAATCTGTACTGTCATCAGATTCGTGAGACATATCACAATAATGTAACATAAATAGTATTTAATAAATAAATAAAATTAAATTAAATTAAATTAAATTAAATTAAATTAAATTAAATTAAATTAAATTAAATTAAATTATTATTATTATTATTACATAATCGGCCTGACGCGGGCAACATCCAACTTTGAGTTGAGGCATGTCTTAACACGTCTGGCTGCGTATGACTTTCACAACCCTAATTGAATTAACAAATCTTTCCATGACCCTACAGAGACGTGTGTATACCAACTATGTGGATATTTTCGATTGCTATTTGGCTGAAATAAAAGTATTAATTAATATCCTGAACTAGCACCAACGGTAGAGTTCAGATACTATGTGAAATCGTTTTGGTCTTTACTTCAATTAACATTTTCAAATAACGCACAATAGGCTGTTACAAACCCTTTAAAATAAAAAGTAAAAATGTATCGTAGTATCATCTTGTCATTCTTCAAATTCGATGCGCATAGAATGCCAATGGTATAGTAATCAATGGAGCCCCACTAGTCGTGACATCTAGTGGTGAAATATCGAACAATATAATCCTAACAGAGCGAGTGCATTCTAGCGGCCAGAAGAAGAAACTTTTCAATAAAATCTGGAAGTTCATAAGTAGGTCAGCGTGCAGTTACCTTTTTGGCAGCTAGATGCCTCGTGTAAATCTGCTGGCGAATTATGTTTTAATTAAATATATATTTTACACCATAATATGCACAATATAACGCTTAATTTTAAAACATCTGAGTCATTACAAAACAATAAACATATAACATTTCAAGCAAAAAACCTAGCTCTGATCGGGTTTGAACCATAGGCATTTGAGCGATAGGCTAACGCTCTACCACTGAGCTAATTGTGTCAACGAATATCGTTCTATATAAAATGACTTACATAGAACTTGTTAGCAAATAATGATTTATACTAAACGATTTCATCACTGGAGTATATTATTTATATATAAAGCATTTCATACAACGTTTATTTATTTTGTATCAGTACGCTATATTGCATGCAATACTCAAATTAGTGAAATATAAGTCAGGCACAAGATATCCGCTGCCATCTTGTCTTATTACTGAATCGGCTCAGCTTTTAAAAATCACGTCTGCACTATAGTATTACAAAATAAACTTTTAATTTCGAACGTGCCTCTTCCTTTAGAACAGTTAAAACGATTCTCGGCTCGATAATCGGAACTGGTGGGTCCCATGATATGGATTATAAAGTTTGCATAATTCGCACGGCCGCCATCCTGAAATGGTATGGCGGACGACCTTGTAGTTTGGTCACAAGACGCATCCTATAAGAAGGTATGTTGTTACCAAATTTGATAGAGATCGGATGATTTGTTTAGTCGTTATTTGATTTTACGTTTTGAACGTTTGAGTGGCCGCCATTCAGTTTTAGTAAAGATGGCGGCGATATAAAACATGACACTGAGGTGTCCTTTGCTAGTGCTACCTTTGTACCAAATTTCGTTCAATTCGCATTCACCGTGTTCGAGTTGATAGGGGGGGACAGACATTCAGAGTACACACACTCACACACACACACACACACACACACACACACAGACTCACACACACATATACACACACACACACACACAGACTCACACACACACATACACACACACAGACAGACACACTTTTTTCGCCCTGTGTTGATCTCATAAGTCTACTTTCATTTTTTGCAAAAATCGAAAGTAGGCTAAAAATGGACTCCAAATGACAAGAAGGTTACCGTCCCCATAAGACAATACAATGTTTAAAATATGCATAAAATAACGAAAAACAAAGTTAATTAAGCTCCAATTATAAAATACTTTCCCGCAATAAATGAGGTCTGATTCTTCTACGAAAACGTGCATATTCTGCCTATTTTCGCCTATCCCCAAGTTTGCCCGATGAAATCTAACTCCGCCTTCCGGCGTGCCGAGAGGACTTTTTTAAATTGAAGTAAGGACTGCATACATTCAATTTTCAAGTGGTTCCAACTCTTGCTACCAAACGCCACCGTCAACGACCAACTAGATCTGAACTTAGTTACTAGATGCAACCGCAGTCGGTTCTTGGAACCTAAGAGCGATAGTCAAGGATAAACTATAATTTAGCTTCACACAGGTGTAGTTAGTGGATGTTTTTTTTTATCATGCCATGTACTTGGTACAGTACATGTTTATACAGATTGTAAAGCACTAGCATCTAATTTAGTTCAAATATTCACCTAACCTCAACATGGCGGCTGTGCTTAGTTTTAAAATTATGTTTTTATTTCTTGTGTGTTAATCATGCGATCAAGGTGAACGTTTCAATAATGAACCTACGCAATAATCGTCATCTAATAGTACACAACTCTATGGCCTACATGTATAAAATTTCAACATAGCGACCATCCGAAATATTTAGATGGTTCTCAATATCTACTAATCTATTACAGCAATCAAACTAAACTTTTGTATGCTGATAGAGGCTACAATCCTACGTTCACCTATGTGACTTTCAATTACCTGGTGAGCACAAATCCAACATGGCAGCGGCGCGAAATTTAAATATTTAAATGGATGTTTCTCGCGATGTAACCATCCGAGCGCAGTGAAACTTGGTACGGTAAATCCTTATACACATTTTTAATTCACTGACATCTAATTTATTTGAATTGTTATCATAACCACAAGATGGCTGTGTGTAATTTTAAAATCTCGTTTTTATTAGCCTATTTTTATTTTTGAAACAAGATGTTCAGTAAAGAACATATAGCCTACTTTCTCCTAAATGCATGGGTATTGTTATAACTCTTTGTCCTTTTCAAGGAGTATGATTGTATGTTGGTTGTAGTAGCTTGTTGAAATACAACGTGCTATAGGGATATTAAACATGAATATGAGGTGCCCTTTGCTAGTGCTATCTCTGTACCAAATTTCGTTCAATTCGGTTTCACCGTGTTCGAATTAATAGGAGGAATCAATTTTGACATAAAGATGGCCGCCATCCGCAAACTATTGGGCTGATGTTCTTGCAGTTTGGTCAGAATATGTTTCCCACATCAAGATATGGTGTTGTAAAACTTGGTAGAGACTAGATTATTAGGTTGGTCGTAATTACATTTTAGCTTTTAACATTTGGGTAGCCGCGATTACGTTTCCGTCATGATAGCGGTGATATAAAACATGACACTGAGGTGCCCTTTGCTAGTGCTACCTCTGTACCAAATTTCGTTCCATTCGGTTTCACCGTGTTTGAATTAATAGGGGGAATCGATTCTGACACAAAGATGGCCGCCATCCGCAAACTATTAGGCGAATGACCTATTAGATTGGTCAAAGGATGCTCCCTCCATAAAGGTAAGTAGTTGCAAAATTTGGTAGAGATCGGATGGTTATGTTAGTCGTAATTTGATTTAAGCTTTAAACATTTGTGTGGCCGCCATTACGTTTCAGTCAATATGGCGGCGATATTAATCATGACACTGAGATGCCCATAGCTAGTGCTATCTCTGTACCAAATTTCGTTCCATTCGGTTTCACCGTGTTTGAATTAATAGGGGGAATCGATTCTGACACAAAGATGGCCGCCATCCGCAAACTATTAGGCGAATGACCTATTAGATTGGTCAAAGGATGCTCCCTCCATAAAGGTATGTAGTTGCAAAATTTGGTAGAGATCGGATGATTAGTTTAATCGTAATTTGATTTAAGCTTTGAACATTCGTGTGGCCGCCATTACGTTTCAGTCAAGATGGCGGCGATATAAAACATGACACTGAGGTGCTCTTTGCTAGTGCTACCTCTGTACCAAATTTCGTTCCATTCGGTTTCACCGTGTTCGAATTAATAGGGGGGATCAATTTTGACATGAAGATGGCCGCCATCCGCAAACTATTAGGTGAATGATCTATTAGATTAGTCAAAGGATGCTCCCTCCATAAAGGTATGTAGTTGCAAAATTTGGTAGAGATCGGATGATTAGGTTAATCGTAATTTGATTTAAGCTTTGAACATTCGTGTGGCCGCGATTACGTTTCAGTCAAGATGGCGGCGATATAAAACATGACACTGAGGTGCCCTTTGCTAGTGCTACCTCTGTACCAAATTTCGTTCCATTCGGTTCCACCGTGTTCGAATTAATAGGGGGAATCAATTTTGACATAAAGATGGCCGCCATCCGAAAACTATCAGGCTAATGACCTATTAGATTGGTCAAAGGATGCTCCCTCCATAAAGGTATGTTGTTGCAAAGTTTGGTAGAGAACGGATGGTTATGTTAGTCATAATTTAACTTAAGCTTTGAACATTTGTGTGGCCGCCATTACGTTTCTGTCAATATGGCGGCGATATAGAATATGACACTGAGATGCCCTTTGCTAGTGCTACCTATGTACCAAATTTCGTTCCATTCGGTTTCACCGTGTTTGAATTAATAGGCGGAATTCATTTTCACACAAAGATGGCCGCCATCCGCAAACTATTAGGCTAATGACCTATTCATTTGGTCAAAGGATGCTTCCTCTATAAGGGTATGTTGTTGCAAAATTTGGAAGAGATCGGATGATTAGGTTAATCGTAATTTGATTTAAGCTATGAACATTTGTGTGACCGCCATTACGTTTCCGTCAAGATGGCGGCGATATAAAACATGACACTGAGGTGCCTTTAGTTAGTACTACCTCTGTACCAAATTTCGTTCCATTCGCTTTCACCGTGTTTGAATTAATAGGGGGAATCGTTTCTGACACAAAGATGGCCGCCATCCGCAAACTATTAGGCAAATGACCTATTAGATTGATCAAAGGATGCTCCCTCCATAAAGGTATGTAGTTGCAAAATTTGGTAGAGATCGGATGATTAAGTTAATCGTAATTGGATTTAAGCTTTGAACATTCGTGTGGCCGCCATTACGTTTCAGTCAAGATGGCGGCGATATAAAACATGACACTGAGATGCTCTTTGCTAGTGCTACCTCTGTACCAAATTTCGTTCCATTCAGTTCCTCCGTGTTCGAATTAATAGGGGGAATCAATTTTGACATAAAGATGGCCGCCATCCGCAAACTATTAGGCAAATAACCTATTAGATTGGTCAAAGGAGCCCTCCATAAACGTATGTTGTTGCAAAGTTTGGTAGAGATCGGATGGTTATGTTAGTCGTAATTTAACTTGAGCTTTGAACATTTGTGTGGCCGCCATTACGTTTCTGTCAATATGGTGCCGATATAAAACATGACACTGAGATGCCCTTTGCTAGTGCTACCTCTGTACCAAATTTCGTTCCATTCGGTTTCACCGTGTTTGAATTAATAGGGGGAATTGATTTTCACACAAAGATGGCCGCCATCCGCATACTATTAGGCTAATGACCTATTCATTTGGTCAAAGAATGCTTCCTCTATAAGGGTATGTTGTTGCAAAATTTGGTAGAGATCGGATGATTAGGTTAATCGTAATTTGATTTAAGCTATGAACATTTATGTGGCCGCCATTACGTTTCCGTCAAGATGGCGGCGATATAAAACATGACACTGAGGTGCCTTTTGTTAGTACTACCTCTGTACCAAATTTCGTTCCATTCGGTTGTACCGTGATTGAATTAATAGGGGGAATCGATTCTGACACAAAGATGGCCGCCATCCGCAAACTATTAGGCGAATGACCTATTAGATTGGTCAAAGGATGCTCCCTCCAAAAAAGTATGTAGTTGCAAAATTTGGTAGAGATCGGATGATTACGTTAATCGGAATTTGATTTAAGCTTTGAACATTCGTGTGGCGGCCATTACGTTTCAGTCAAGATGGCGGCGATATAAAACATGACACTGAGGTGCCCTTTGCTAGTGCTACCTCTGTACCAAATTTCGTTCCATTCGGTTTCACCGTGTTCGAATTGTTAGGGCGAAACGATTTTCACACATATATGGCCGCCATCCGCAAAATATTAGGCTAATGACTTATTAGTTTGGTCGTACCTCCATAAAGGTATGTTGTTGCAAAATTTGGTAGAGATCGGATGATTAGGTTAATCGTAATTTGATTTAAGCTTTGAACATTTGTGTGGCCGCCATTACGTTTCCGTCAAGATGCGGCGATATAAAAGATGACACTGAGGTGATCTTTGCTACTGCTACCTCTGTACCAAATTTCGTTCCATTCGGTTTCACCGTGTTCGTATTAATAGGGGGAATCGATTTTGACACAAAGATGGCCGCCATCCGCAAACTATTAGGCTAATGACTTATTAGATTGGTCATACGAAGCTCCCTCTATAAAGGTATGTTGTTGCAAAATTTGGTAGAGATCGGATGATTATGTTAGTCGTAAATTGATTTAAGCTTTGAACATTTGTGTGGCCGCCATTACGTTTCTGTTAATATGGCGCCGATATAAAACATGACACTGAGATGCCCCTTGCTAGTGCTACCTCTGTACCAAATTTCGTTCCATTCGGTTTCACCGTGTTTGAATTAATAGGGGGAATTGATTTTCACACAAAGATGGCCGCCATCCGCAAACTATTAGGCTAATGACCTATTCATTTGGTCAAAGGATGCTTCCTCTATAAGGGTATGTTGTTGCAAAATTTGGTAGAGATCGGATGATTAGGTTAATCGTAATTTGATTTAAGCTTTGAACATTTGTGTGGCCGCCATTACGTTTCCGTCAAGATGGCGGCGATATAAAACATGACACTGAGGTGCCTTTTGTTAGTACTACCTCTGTACCAAATTTCGTTCCATTCGGTTGCACCGGGTTCGAATTAATAGGGGGAATCGATTTTCACACAAAGATGGCCGCCATCCGCAAACTATTACGCTGGTGACCTATTGGTTTGGTCAAAGGATGCTCCCCCCATAAAGGTATGTTGTTGAAAAATTTGGTAGAGATCGGATGATTAGGTTAGTCGTAATTTGATTTAAGCTTTGAACATTTGTGTGGCCGCCATTACGTTTCCGTCAAGATGGCGGCGATATAAAACATGACACTGAGGTGTCCTTTGCTAGTGCTACTTTTGTACCAAATTTCGTTCAATTCGCATTCACCGTGTTCGAATTGATAGGGGGGGACAGACATTCAGAGTACACACACTCACACACAGACACACACACATTCACACAGACTCACACACACACATACACACACACACACACACAGACTCACACACACACATACACACACACAGACAGACACACTTTTTTCGCCCTGTGTTGATCTCATAAGTCTACTTTCATTTTTTGCAAAAGTCGAAAGTAGGCTAAAAATAGGCTTATGACATCACCTTTTGACCGTGTGTCTGTGTGCGAGTGATTCGTGTGTGTGTCCCCTCCTAATAAAATCTAAACGGCTGGAGCGATTTCAATGAAACTAGGTAAATTCATAGCACTATTCCGGAAGGCCCCGACCGTGTCCTTCAACATTTGTTACGTGTCGTTAATCCAACATGGTGGCTGTGCGAAATATTTCACCAGAATTCAATATCTCCGAAACTATTACCGTCATCACCCTGGAATTTTGTACGGTGATAAAGGGAACTACTAGAAATTCACCTATGTAGCTTTTGAAAACCTGGTAACTACAGAACTACGGTTCTCAATATCTACGAATCTATTACAGCAATCACACTGAGTTTTTTATGTTCATAGGGGCTATGATCATAAGTTCACCTATAGGACTTTCAATAACCTGGTGATCACAAACCCAACATGGCGGCGACGCGATGTATAAATATTTACATGGACGTTTCTCGCAATTTAGCTATCCGAGTGAAGTAAAACATGGTACAGTAAATCCTTATACAAATGTTAATCCTCTGGCATCTAACTTATTTCAATTGTTTCCATAACCACAAGATGGCAGCTGTGCGAAATTTTAATATCTCGTTTTTACGTCTTGTGTCCTAATCATGGGATTGAAATTTGAATAGGCTACTACACGTAACAATAATCTTCATGTAACAGTACATAACTCTAAGACCTACATATATAAAAATCCAACATGGCGACCATCCAAAATATTTCGTCGATTCTCAATATCTACGAATCTATTACAGCAATCATACTGAAAGTTTGTATGTTGACAGTGGCAATTGACATAGGTAGGATATATGAAAATAGGCTTTAGTTCTTCACGGGACTATTTGTTTTTTGTGTACTAATCATGCGATTGAAGTTTGAATAATAGGCCTACATATACACAATAATCTTAATGTAATAGTACTTAACTCTAAGACCAACATACATTATATAAAAATCCAACATGGCAACCATTTAAAATATTTAGACAGTTCTCAATATCCACGAATCTATTACAGCAATCAAACTGAAATTTTATGTTGATAGAGGCTACGGAAATACTTGTTTCAAAATGTGAAAAGTAGACCTAAAATTAGCCAGGAAGAAAATAAATGTTCCGTTAGAAAGTTCTGGGTTCGTAGCTTAATGTAACGTTAAAATGACATTTTATTTAAAATTTGAAGTGTTTCAGCATTCCGAAGCCCCTTAATAGAGGCTTGAGATGGGACATATTTGTCATCAGGCCCGTGTAGTTGGATATGTGTTGAATTTGTCTGACAATATATACTCTTGTCTTGTAATGTGTGTAGTTGTATTAGGCGCTCCGGGACTTGAAGCAAGGTTCTATTCTGGCCTTGAGGGAGTGTGTAAAGCCCCAGAGAAAAATCAAACTCAGGAAAGCCACTGTCAGCGCTTGGATTCGAATCTGCGATTTTCATACTTGTGGCAGCTGCTCTCGCGACCGTGGTGCACTATGTATTGAGCATGATTCCACTGCGGTGTAGCTGGTTGTTAACAAGGCCTCTGCCACGATTTACATTTTATGCCTGGATAAATCGGCCTAGAAGTTAGAGTAACCGATGCCGTATGCAAAGTGGGAGCTTCACAGCACGACAAAAGAGACAAAGGGGACTTCAGTGCTCGATATGAAGTGCCTGACTGTCTGGACGACACCATCGATCAGTCGTCTGTTCACTTTCCTTCTTTACCTTAGCCACTCACTCCGTATATTTAAGTTGTATAAGCAACGGGTTCAGTGCTAAACTAGAAAGGAAGCTTATAAGTTTATGTGACCGTTAATATCGCAACCATACGCCATGTGAATGACATATCACGTGGAATCAAAACCACTGGACCTGAAATTTCACCTTGAAAATCCCAATTGCTTTAGCTGGGAATAGAACACGGTCCACCTTTGTAAGACAAAAATCATAATGGAAAATGATTGAAAATTTGGAAACTAAGTGCATTATATAAAATGTGTATGTTTCACAAAGCTCAAGCTCATAAACCAGAGGGGGTTAGAAGATGCGGTTTGTACCAAAATATTCGAAATTGTCTCAATAGTACAGGAAAAATCTTATATTTCTTGAAAAGTCAAAGAAAATATAATTATGTGTTTCTCAAGTATGTTAATACAAATAAACAAACGATAATAAGTCGTGCAGGTCTTATGGAAATGCACGCACTGCTAAGATCATTTAATTTTTGGAACTGTTCAAGCCTGCGATCTCATGAAGGAATGTTTTTCATTGATTCATTTAGGGGCTTTGAGACATTAAGGTCATGTAGCCCCGTGTAATTGAGTGTGTGTGTGTCGATTTTTTCTGAAAGCCTATGTCACTCTGATGTGTGTACTAGTGTGTGTATTTGTAATTTTTATTTGAATTGCAGCCATTGGTCATAGCGAGGTATTTTAATTGAACGCCTGTAGGCTCCTCATCAAGTTCAATTTCAAGTAGTTCCAATTTTGGATACCAAAGATGCCACTGACACTGACACCTAGCGGTGAACGTTGGAAATTGATACATCGTTTCTAACCAAATAATCTCCAATTGTTATAATGTAACAAAAAATATCCCAAGAAATATTTTTAGTGTTTATACATTTTAAAAATGTTTGTTTCATACATTGTAACCCAATAATAATTTAAACAAGTAGTTCCGTAAAGAACTATACAGCCTATTTTCATATATCCTGCTCATGTTAATTTCTTCTAACATCATACAAAATTTCAGTTTAATTGCTGTAACAGATTCGTAGATATTGAGAACCATCTAAATATTTCAGATTGTCGCCAGGTTGGATTTTTATTTTTGTACTATTACATTAAGATTATTGTGTACGTGTGGTATTCAAACTTCAATCGCATGATAAGAACACAAGAAGTAAAAACGAGATTTTAAAATTACGCATAGCAGCCATCTTTTGATTATGCAAACAATTGAAATAAATTAGATGCCAGTGGATCAACATTTGTATAAGCATTTAACGTGCAACGTTTCACAGCACTCGGATAGTTAATTCGCGAGAATCGTCCATTTAAATATTTATACTTCGCGTCACCGCCATGTTGGATTTGTGCTCACCAGGTTAATGAAAGTCATATAGATGAACATATGTTCATAGTCTCTATGAACATAAAAAAAATCAGTTTGGTTGCTGTAAAAGATTCATAGATATTGAGAACCGTCTAAATATTTCGGAAGCTCGCCATTTAGGATTGTTATATGTATAGGCCATAGAATTATGTACCATTCAAGGACAATTATTGCCTAGGTTCATTATTCAAACTTTCACTTCGATCGCATGATTACGACACAAGAAATAAAAACGAAATTTTAAAATTTCGCACAGCCTCCATCTTGAGGTAATGTAAACAATTGATTCAAATTAGATGGCAGTGCATTACAATCTGCAAAATCATTTACTGTACCACATTTCACTGCGCACAGAGAGTTAAATCACGAGAAAAGTCTATTAAAATATTTCAAATTCGCTTGGTCGCCATGTTCGTTTTTTACTTTACAAGTTTATGAAATATACATAGATAAACTTGAACCAGTACCCTTTATCACCGTACAAAATTGCAGGGTAATATCTGTAATAGTTTCGGAGATATAGAATGTCAGTGAAATATTTCGCACAGCCGCCATTTTGAGGTTATGTAAACAATTGAACTAAATTAGACTCCAGTGCATTACTATGTGTATAAACACTTGCTGTACCTAGTTTCATTATGTTTGGATGGTTAAATCGTGAGAAAAGTCTATTTAAAAGTCTCAAATTCGCTTGGTCGCCATGTTCGTTTTCTACTTTACAAGTTTATGAAATATGCATAGGTAAACTTGTATCAGTACCCTTTATCACCGTACTGAATTGCAGGGTGATATCTGTAATAGTTTCGGAGATATAGAATATCAGTGAAATATTTCGCACAGCCGCCATTTTGAAGTTATGTAAGCAATTGAACTAAATTAGACTCCAGTGCATTACAATGTGTACAAACATTTGCTGTACCTAGTTTCATTACGTGTGGATAGTTAAATCGCGAGAAAAGTCTATTTAAAAGTCTCAACTTCGCTTGACCGCCATGTTGGTTTTGTAGTCGCCAGGTTTTTGAAAGTCTCATAGGTGAACTTCTAGTAGTATCCTTTATCACCGTACACAATTTCAGGGCGATATCGGTAATAGTTTCGGAGATATTGAATGCTAGTGAAATATTTCGCACAGCCGCCATTTTTCATTGGTGAGACGTAACAAAATTTGAAGGGCACGGTCGAGGTCGCCGGGAATAGTGCTATGCACATACAGAGTTTCATTGAAATCGCTCCAGCCGTTTAGATTTTATTAGGGACACACACACACACGAATCACACACACACGCACACACACACGGACAAAAGGTGATCTCATAAGCCTATTTTTTCAAAATTGAAAATAGGCTAAAAAAACAGTGGTTACTCGTCTGTCATTATCCATTCCCAATTTGTGAACAAAATTTGAGAGTACGGTATTTGATCGGTAAATAACTGAGGAATGTGTACCTAAAGTAACTAATACATTTTTTTCTGAAAATGTCTATGTTGAAATTCGTACTCATTGCAGATATTCTATAAAAGCAAAGTAGCATTTCATGGCCATAATTAGCTCAGAATATACTGCATTTTACATGTTACAAGTACCATAAACCCTGAAAATGCAGAGTTTAATGATGCCACCTAATGTGCACAATTCGTATGCCCAAGAGTACGTGGTGACCTTAATGCTCTATTAGTTCTAACGTTCTTTGCCAAGTGCTGGTTGCGGTGGCATCTAGAAACCAAGTTCACAGCTAGGTGTCGTTGACGTCAGCATTCGGTAGCAAAAGTAGGAACTACTTGAAAATTGATCGTCTGCAGTCCTTACCTGCCTTAGAACCGGGTGAGTTAGCCGAGGTCGTTGCGACATGACTGTTGGCAGTCGCTCACATCCGGGAGGCGAGGAGGTTCAAATCCCCCCGCCGGCAACCTTGAAGATGGTCTTCTGTGGTTTCCCATCTTCCTTCCAGGCAAATGCCGGGGTTGGTCCTTAACTATAGGCCACAGCCGCTACCTTCCAACTCCTCGACCCTCCCTTCCAACTTTCCTCCCCAACGGTACTTGTAGCTCACCCATTGGGTGTCCGTCTCGAAGCAGCTATAAAACTGGCGAGCCGAACATGTCCTTGGACACTCCCGGCACTAAAAGCCATACGCTAAAAAAAAACCTGCCTTAGAGTTAACACACACTAATACAGCTAACACCGGTTATCAGACAGATTCTACACACACCCCAAGTACACGGGGCTACATGACCACGTTGCCGTAGCCCCTAAACTGAGGAACCAGCCAACCAGTCTAATTTTCAAAAGGATTGAGAATTGCGTACTGTTTTATAAGAAAGTTGAAGAGGTTAACATGAATAAATAGCATTATAATGAGACTTGGTCATGAAGGCAGTATGTCCAGTGGTTTGGATTCCCGTCGATAATGATCTTGGGGTTAATAGTCTGGTAAACTAAGCTTCCTTCCTTCCTTCCTTCCTTCCTTCCTCCCTTCCTTCCTTCCTTCCTTCCTTCCTTCCTTCTTTCGTAATGAGATTAAAATATGCTAACAATTTTATTACACGAACTCGCTTCTGTGATATCTGTTTTATGTAATGTCTGTTAGGTAGTCAGCCCGAAGGCTGTAGTAGAGCGTAAAAATCTAGATCCATTGTGGATTGCTAAACCGCCTATTGTTTCAGTTAATTAATTGCCAAAACTGTACGGAATGAAAAATAAGATAGATACAAAGAAAGAAAGGAAGAAAGAAAGATAGAAATTAATAAAAGAAATAATGAAAATGAAGTAATAATGAAAAAGAGAAAGAAAGATAGAAATAGAGGATGAAGAAAG
The DNA here is from genome assembly GCA_946902985.2 of Meconema thalassinum. NCBI lineage: Eukaryota > Metazoa > Arthropoda > Insecta > Orthoptera > Tettigoniidae > Meconema > Meconema thalassinum. The sequence goes on from OX336391.1 coordinate 330,382,723, forward strand.
AGGGAAAGAAGAAAGTAAGATACAAATTAAGAAGAAAAGAAAAAGAAAGAAAGATACTGGTAAGTAAATAAATAAAGAAAGATAGAAAGAAAGAAATTTAGGGGCAGTTGACCTCGTAGTTCCACCCCTTGAAACCTCAATAACTAACTAAATAACTGATGATAGAAATAAACGGAAAAGGAAATAAATAAATAGGGATAGAAATACATGACCAAAAAAAAAAGGAATGAAGGCAGGAGTCATTTCAATTAAGGTCACATTGGAAACCATGTAATTTATGCATACTCCCCACATCTTTGTGAATAGTGAGAAGGACGTGTCCCCTCTGTCTCCTACCCCCAATAACTGCACCCAAGATGCAGCCTATATTCATTATTATTGTACAGGGTTAGCACAAATGATGTAAGCGATTTCATGTATATGTAGTATTGGGATCATATAACCTACAACATTGACGTATATACCAATGAAAAGAGAAACTCACCAGTTGTTGACTGAAGAAGGTTATTGTGGAATGGCTTAGTACAACGGTCGGCCGTTAGTCGGTGTTGTCTGGCTGGCTGTTAGGTGGCTACGGGTCAGTATGCGAGATTCAAATTAAACCATACATTTTACAACTGAATCAAACACTGTCGCAAGATGACAACAATCACACTGAATTCCAGCAAATGTTAGAGGACGATGACGGACAAAACAGGTAAATGGATTTTCAGCAACGATGCCACTTGTCATAAACAGACAAAATGTTAGAGTGTGGGAAACGGAAAATCCTTGTGTGATTCTAGAGCATGTACTGCACCATTATTCCTAAAGGTCTTAAGTACAGATATGGATACAGTATTTTGGGAACGCCATGTAACTTTCTAGCTAGCCACTGAAGTCTATCATAACAGCTGGTCTACAGCGAGCAAAAGTTATGCTATCAAGAAGAGATCGGTAGAGCTCGTGTTTCCGACGAGAAGCCCGAAGGCCATCGATAATAATCATGTTGACTTTGTCTAACATTATATCGATCGATTCACCTGAGAATGATTAATACAAATTAAAGTATATTTAGCGCTATATGTAAGCAGTTACATATGTCTGTATGTATATTTCCATGGCAGAAAGCTATTACTAAGCAAGTATGAAAAACAGAAGATGATCTGTTAAGTCACTGGTGATTACACTTCGACTGCGATATATTTTATATCGAGTCGTGACGTATAGAGGAGTGGGGAGAGGGGATGTCGTGCTCAAGCGACCTCGTGCGGAGAGCAGGTACTTGAGAAACCGACATCGTGCAGGTATAAGCCTGGCAATAGTGAAATTGAAATCGCAAGTTGACGGGATTTTCAAAACGTGTGAGTGTGCCTATGTATGTAAGCGAGTTCGTTCGGCATTCTACGTGGAGTAGAAACTCCTCTCTGGGTTAAAAACCCCATTCAATCTATTCCTGATTGGCACACGTGGCTCAATCCTCAACAAGAAAATTTGCTTCGCAAAGCACTGTATCAAAATACTTAAACACAAGAGCATTATTCCTAATACATGCCTCTCTAAAATCGAACATGCACCTATAATTGGAGCCTTACTGTTATAAATCCACAATTATGAAAAACAGCTGTTAATAATAAAAGCTTGAACTCGTGTTCAGAAAAATAATTTTATTCTGTAACAGATTACTAATAACGCCCAGTGGATTCCAGAAATACTCCACCTATTTTTAGAAAACTTGCCTTACAATGATGTATTACATTATTCATAATTCTTAAACGTATGACTTATAGTAAGTCATTCCTGGGATTATCCTCGCAAATTTGGATGTCGTTCAAATACCCTCTTAATAGAGAAAAACTATTGCACCAAAGGCAATGATATCAATTTAATCCAGTGTTAACTTCATAAGAGAAGAAAAGTATAACACTCCCAACCACTCAAACTGAGGTTGTAAAAGCGATTTATAAAAATAAATCCAATCTCAAAACAAGATCTTCCCTGAATTTCCCGAACGCGAAAATGTCGATGGATTAGTCCTACAGAATGGATCTAGGTTATCAACAAAGGCTAAGCGACTAATGACCCATTAGTCAATCCACTTCGAAAATCACGCTCAGAAAATACAAGTTAAATCTGTTAATAAACTGAAGAAAAATAGTCAAAGGACTCGAAGTAACATTCAGAATAACAGGGTCCGAAAACTTCCTAATATCGTAATAATAATACGGAAAGGAAAATTCTTCTCAAAGAATACGATAATCCTCGCGAAAGTGCTTAAAGAACAATACACTAGAATATGTAAAACTCAGTCAGAGTTCTCAAAAAATTGTGTTACTAAAATGTTCTTACACAAAAAATCTGTAGATCATCCTCCTACATTGACTTCTCGACAAATAAGGATGAGCATATCAGTTTAAATACTGTAAAATACTACTGAAATTTTAAATTTATCCATCAAAATACACAAAGGATGCACTCATTTTTATGAGTCAAAATCCTGGCATCATAGAAGGTCAGCTTCGAAATAAGCATCGAACCTGCACTTTCTACTCAACCATTTAATCTACAAAATTAAATATGGCAATGTGTGGTAGGTCAAAATGTCCACGCTACGCTACTGTAACAAGTTGAAGTGATCTGTACCTTTGGCGAATCTGGATGAGGAAAAAAAGGATATCGTTGGCCATACTAGGCTCCAGACCAACAGAAAACATGCCGGACTACAACTGGGTCTCCAGGGAACGAACCATAGTCCTCCTAGGCTCGAACAACTCCCGGCCGGTCGAAATGGTCCCAATATCTCCTGGCGATATCTTCCCACACGCATTAGAATACCGATGACCGGACCGCAAACAAATTATCAACTCGTCACGAAGCGAGGGTGAACTCGAACAGCCGCTAAATAGTTCCAATATAAGGACGCGAATGTGAGCAAGTTCACAAGAGTCCACGCGTCCCCTTGCATTACGAGACTCGCTTGCACACTTCATGGTAAATGAAAATTGCAGCCAACGTGTCCCCGCTACACCCTGCTATTGCAATATTCTTATTTTAATCTAGCCTACCATCGTAATGGATATAAGCTTCATAGTATTCCTTCCCACTGACACCTTGCTTAAGAATGTGCTTTTTTTTAAGAAGTATAGCCACTGTGAAAAGTTTGAATCAAGTCTAGGCTGCATTTCCACGAAGGTTTATATGCAGAGTGTTACGACACAATACAGCCGAGCTGGCGGTCGGGATTATGAAAGTATTCTCCCGCATGGCCCGTTAGTAGCTGTGGACACACGGTCGTAAGGATAAACTTATAATACATGTTTAAAACCATGTCTAATCCCCATTAAGCAAGTTTCTACTCCACGTAGAATGCCGAACGAACTCGCTTACATACATAGGCACACTCACACGTTTTGAAAATCCCGTTAACTTGCGATTTCAATTTCACTATTGCCAGGCTTATACCTGCACGATGTCGGTTTCTCAAGTACCTGCTCTCCGCACGAGGTCGCTTGAGCACGACAGCCCCTCTCCCCACTCCTCTATACGTCACGACTCGATATAAAATATATCGCAGTCGAAGTGTAATCACCAGTGACTTAACAGATCATCTTCTGTTTTTCATACTTGCTTAGTAATAGCTTTCTGCCATGGAAATATACAGTACATACAGACATATGTAACTGCTTACATACAGCGCTAAATATACTTTAATTTGTATTAATCATTCTCAGGTGAATCGATCGATATAATGTTAGACAAAGTCAACATGATTATTATCGATGACCTTCGGGCTTCTCGTCGGAAACACGAGCTCTACCGATCTCATCTTGATAGCATAACTTTTGCTCGCTGTAGACCAGCTGTTATGATAGACTTCAGTGGCTAGCTAGAAAGTTACAGGGCGTTCCCAAAATACTGTATCCATATCTGTACTTAAGACCCTTAGGAATAATGGTGCAGTACGGGATTCACCCGAAGTCAATGTGATTTGTGCGGTGTTATGTAAAAACGTGTATGGGCCTTTGTTGTTTGCTGAGAACACTGTGACAGTCTTATCTAGACATGCTGACGGAGTGGTTGATAACCCAGGTTTTTATCTCAACAAGATGGGGTTCTCCCACATTTCCACCTTGTAGTGCGTCACCATCTTAATGAACAGCTCCCTGAACGTTGGATTTGATGGGCCCCGAAGACAGTTGTGCTGGCCTCCCCGGTCACCTGATATGATCCATTGTGATTTATTTTTATACGTTTTTTTTTTTAATATGATGTTTATGTACCACTCATGCCAGTTAATCTTGTTGAAATGAGAAATCAGATCCATGCCTTGTAGCTAAAATTGACCAGGATATTCTCCAGCGTGTGACCGGAGTTGAACTACCGTATCGAATATTTGCCATATGACACGAAGAGGGTTCATCGAGCATTTGTACCAAGCTGACTCAAGACACTTAATGAGTCTCTCTTTAAATTGGTATATGTGTCAAGGCTATTGAAGTATTCCTGGAGGATGTAGAAAGAGTAATCTCAGATGTAGAAGTGGTGATCATGGGAGATATGAATGCACAAGTCGGAAATGAGAGACAAGGAAAGGAAGAAGTCGTTGGACCATATGGATATGGGAAAAAGAACCGGGAAGGAGAGGAACTTGTAAACTTGTGTGAAAGGAATGGACTGATAGTGGGTAATTCATGGTTTCGGAAGAAAAACAGCAGGAAAATTACGAGATATGGGTGGGGTGATAGAAGAACAAAATCAGTAATTGACTACTTCCTGGTGGAAAGGACTAATCGCAGAAAGCTGATGGATGTGACAGCTTTACCAGGAGAAGCATTTGATGGGGACCATAGAACTGTGGTGGCAAAATTTAGATGGGGAAAATTGGAAAACCTAAAGGAGATCAGAGAAAGTAAAATAAAAGTATGGAAATTGAAAGACAAAGCTATACAGGAAGATTTTCAGGAGAGATTGAAGCAACAAATCCCAGTTACTGAAGTGGAAAATGTAGAAGAGGAATGGTCCCACTTTAAAAAGGCATTTGCTGGTGCAGCAGAGAGTGCTTGTGGTAGGACGTCAACAAGAGTGAAAGAGAAGGAGACACCGTGGTGGAATGAGGAAGTGAGGAAAGCAGTGAAAGAAAAGAAGTCTGCATGGAAAGAATGGAACCGAGATCAAACAGAAGAAAGCAAAAGGAAGTATCACGACAGCAAACGGAGGTGTAAGAAAGTGGTAGGAGAAGAAAAGAAGAAAAGTTGGGAAGAATTTACACGAAGAATGGAAACAGATGTAAGTGGCAGTAAAAGGATGCTGTATGGACTTCTAAGAAGTAAGAGGAAAGAAAGAGTTATTACGAAGCTAGTGAAAAAGGAAGATGGAGAGTTGTTAACACACCCGGAAGAGATAAAGGGACGATGGAAGGAGTATTTCGATAAGCTATTGAACGTGAGCAATTGTACTGGTGAGATCGAAGTGACACAGCCTGACGACTCTATAACAGAAGATGATATAACAATGCTGGAGGTAGAATTAGCAGTACAGAAGATGAAGATGGGAAAAGCAACAGGGGTGGATGAGATCAGTGTAGAAATGATAAAGGCTGCTGGACCTGTTGGTATGCAATGGCTGTATCGACTGCTAAAGTGTGTGTGGAAACGGAAATGTGTACCAGAAGACTGGGTGAAAGGGCTAATAATACCAGTGTTTAAGAAAGGGGACAAGAAAGTGTGTGATAACTATAGAGGGATCACCCTCATATCACAGATAGTAAAAATACTGGAAAGGATATTAGAAAGAAGAATGAAAAGAAAGGTGGAAGGAGAGTTGCAAGAGGAACAGTATGGCTTCAGGAGTGGAAGATCCACAGTGGACCCAATCTTTAGCTTGAGGCAGGTGATGGAAAAGAACTGGGAATATGGAGAGGATTTGATCATGACTTTCATAGATCTAGAAAAGGCATATGATAGTGTCCCCAGAGAGAAGGTATGGGAAACCATGGTTAAGAAGACACTGGGAAGAGAAATGTTGGTAATGGTGCAAGCAATGTACAACAACTGTGTTAGCAGGGTTCTGACCCCTGTTGGAAAGACAGATTGGTTTAGGAACAAGACTGGACTAAGACAGGGGAGTGTGCTGTCACCTCTTTTATTCATAATGGTAATGGATGAAATTGTAAAGGAAACAAAGGAAGCATATGGACATAAAGAAATGAAGTTACTCTTATTTGCAGACGATATTGTGGTCTGGGGAAGGAACACGGAAGAAGTGCAAAAACAACTAGATGCACTGAACGAAAATATTCAGAAGTATGGCCTGAAAATCAGTATAGAGAAAAGCAAGACCATGGTGATGACAAGAGGGGAAAGACAAGGAAAGGGCATTGTGAAAATTGGAAGTCAGAGTTTGGAAATTGTGGACACGTTCAAATACCTAGGAAGTGAATTGATGCAAACTGGTAGGTTGGACATGGAGATTGGCAGGAGGGTACAGCAGAGCAATGCATTCTATCAAAGTGTAAGAAAACTTGTTTGGGATAAGGAAGTACCAAGGAAAAGCAAGGAGGTAATGTATAAAATGTACTATGTACCCATATTAACGTATGCAGCTGAGACTTGGACCCTGACGAGCAGGCAAGAGAGTAGAATCCAAGCCAGTGAAATGAAATTCCTAAGAAGTATGATAGGTAAGACAAGGAAAGACAGAGTGAGGAATGAAGATGTTAGGAAGGAAGTTGGGATGGGAAAACTAAATGAGAGAATTGAGAAGAATAAACTAAGGTGGTTTGGACATGTAAAGAGGATGGAGGAAAATAGAATACCAAGACAGATGCTGGAGGCGAAGTGCAAGGGTAAGAGAGCAAGGGGAAGACCTAGAACAAGGTGGATTGATTCAGTGAAGAACAGCGTGAGAAAAAGAAATCTGGACTGGGACAAGATCGTGGAAGAAGAATGGTGGAAGGAAAGAGGAAAGTGGAAAAGTGCCATAAATACCCCGACCCGGCAGGAGCTGGATAAGGGGAAATGATGATGATGATGTGTCAAGGCTGTAGGTTGTATACTTACAATAATACATGTACTATACATGAAATCGCTTAAATCATGTGTGCTCACATTGAATATAAAATCTGCGTTCTTCGTTATCAACATGCACTGATACGATGGTTACTTTGTAATAATTTTATATAGAATGTTTTCAATACCCAGTAGGCTCTTGAATGAAGTATTTTTGCAGCTAATTGTCATACTAACATTATTCAATGAAAATACAAATTTATATGCCGTAGAAACTTCCACCGTTGAGAAAAATCCTGAGCAAAAGACTCATTTCACCTTTCAAAAGTCAAAGGCCGATATTTCTCACAATTTTAGCCGCACCTTTAACATGCACATTCAGAGTTAGTTTTGGTGCAAAACTTGATTGCTTCACCTCTTCTCACTTTGTCATTCATCTAACATTCGTTGTTCTTTACGAGAGCTTTAAATATTTAGTGTTATTTCTTGCCAAGCATAGGTACATTATAAGAATGGTGTATGCAGAAAAAATTATATCATGCAAAATTATTCTTCACTCAACTGCTATTCTCTGTGAGGCAGATTATGTTAACTCATTCCTCAGAACAGTGGAATTCTCACTAAAATGTATCTGAGAGCGATGTTTAAAGGTGGTGTCTTCAGCTGTAAATATTTATGAGTTCATTTCTAGAGTTCGTTCCTATCATTCTCACCACTGTTCCTGCAGTGTTGCCAATTACGAAAGAGCTACTGTTATCATACATAGTACGCATTAAACGGCTGCAACTCTGTCAACTATACACAATAACTCTTAAATTGACAATGGAATATTCACCGAAGTTAATGTTAAGCATGAAGTCACTACCAACACTAAGTATGTTATATTCTGATTTGCTTGAATGCAGCCACCTGTAAGTAATACATTTTCTAAAATCCCCAAAAGGGATATCTATCCGAATTGAGAAACTTTGGCATCTCATAGGGTAATTCATAGATCGACGTATGACACATCTGTCGCAGTATTTGGCCAAACAAGGATGCTATGTAATAACAAGATCCTTGTTTACTTTAAGTTAGTATTGTGGACAAATAATTGCCGTCCCTAGATTTTGATCTAAATTGCACAATTAATTAAAATGGAATTTGTAGCAAAATATTTTACTAAGCACCGTTTAGAAAGAGTATAATTGATAAAGATTTCAAATTTGGGACCTATAGTAGTAGTGAAAGTGTTTTAGGCCAATTTGCAGCAGTTGTAAAGGTTCCAAAAGCAAGCTACTGTGGTCGTAAAAGTACCAAGACTATGCTCCAGTGCTTGTACAATTATTACGAAAATACTACTAATTTTAAAGGTTTCCTTGACCATGTTCCATGAGTTGTAAAGGTTTCATGAAGAGGTTTCAATAGTTGTAAAGGATTCACGAAGAGGTTTGAATAGTTGTAATGGTTCCTACGACTATGTTCCATGAGTTGTCGAGGTTTCATGAAGAGGTTAATAGTAAAGGTTCCTACGACTGTATTCCATGAGTTGTAAAGGTTTCACGAAGAGGTTTCAATAGTTGTAAAGGTTCCTACGACTATGTTCCATGAGTTGTAAAGTTTCAATTAAGAGGATTCAATAGTTGTAAAGGTTCCTACGACTATGTTCAATGAGTTGTAAAGGTTCCATGAAGAGGTTTCAATAGTTGTAAAGGTTCCCACGACTATGTTCCATGAGTTGTAGAAGTTCCACGAGGAGGTTTTAATATTTGTAAAGGTTTGACAACTATGCTCCATGAGTTGTCAAAGTTCCATGAAGAGGTTGCATTACTTATGAAAGTTCCACGAAGAGGTTCCAGTAGTTGTAAAGGTTCCACGACCAAGTTACATTAGTAGTAAAGGTTACAAGATCGGGCTATTGTAGTCTAGTCGTAAAAGTTCCACGACCAGGTTCCAGTGGTTGTAAAAGTTCCACGATCATGTTCCATTAGTTGTAAAGACTCCATAAATTGGCTCTAGTAGTTGTGAAGGTTCCATGAAGAGGTTCCAGTAGATGTAAAGGTTCTACGACCATGTTTTATTAGTAGTAAAGGTTGCAAGACTAGGCTACTGTAGTCTAGTCGTGAAAGTTCCACGACCAGGTTCCAATGAGTGCAAAAGTTTCACGAGGACTTAATTAGTTGTAAAGACTCCACAAATTTACTGCAGTAGTTTTAAAGGTTCCAGAACTATATTTCACGAATTGAAAAGGTTCCATGAAGAGGTTTCAACAATTGTAAAGGTTCCTCGGCTATGTTCAATGAGGTGTAAAGGTTCCATGAAGAGTTTCCAGTATTGTAATGGTTCTACGACTAAGTTTAATTAGTGGTTGAAGTTTCACGAAGAAGGAAAGAATGCACGTAGCTGTACAAGACTGTTAATCTTGCAAACTTGCAATGAGCCACGTACCTCCATTTTTGCGTGGAATCAGAACCACAGGACGTAATATTTTACTTCAGAAATCTCACATGCATTGACCGGATACATAAGCAGCATGACCACTGCACCATCACGCCCTCTGTTTCATGAAGAGGTTCTAGTAGTTATAAACGTTCCACGACCATGTTCTGTTTATTGCAGAGGTCCCATGAAGAGGTTCCAGTAATTGCAAAGATTCCACGACCAACCTCCAGTGGTTATAAAAGATCCACGATCAGGTTCCAGTAGTTGAAGTTACCCTTGTCGTATCCAAGTTTACTGTCACCTTAACGTCGTGAAAAGCACGCATAAAGGTGAAGCTGACATTATTCATAGCGAACATTACTTGTAACGATTGAAGCAGTTTGCTCCATGAATAAGTAACTACATGTTTCGAGCCGAGGTAACTTAACGGATATCGAGCACAAGTTGCACGGTGTCACCAGTCCTAATGAACTGCTTGTTGACTTTCCTTCCGTCATCGAGAACGCTTCTGAATCCACCTTGGCTTTGGACTTAGTTGAAGTGTAAATAATATAATAAAGTGAGAACTCAACACGGAAAGAAAACATTCCAGAATATAACTGGAGTACAAACAGGGGATAGTATAACATTGATACCGCTGTCCGTTGTGACAGAAGGCACAGTACGTAGTTTCTCGTTACCGCAGTGTGTTTTTGTTATTTCACAAGTTTGCTTTATTAAATAACTGGTCAGCACCTAATGTTGTGCTCAGGAAGTGACCTGAGGCATAGTGTCTAGCACTCTTGGTGGTAGCCACAGAGGTCCAGGTTCGATTCCCAGCTTTGCGGAAATACAATAATTATAATAATGTTATTTGTTTTACGTCCCTTTTAACTACTGTGGCTTTAGAGACGCCGGGGTGCCGGAATTTAGTCCTGAAGGGGATATTTAACGTGCCAGTAAATCTACTGACACGGCTCCCTCACATTTGCGCACCCTCAAATGCCAGCTGACTGCACCAGGAATCGATCCTACAACCTTGGGCACAGCAAGCGAAAACGTTATCGCTGAGCCACTCAGCCAGTCCTTTGCGAGAATAAATTTATTCTGGTCTGAGGGCTGGAACGGGGTACACTCAGCCTTGTGGGGCAGAACGGAGTAGAGGCAGGTTCAATTCCCACTTCAACCATCCTGGAAGGGGTTTTCCGTGGTTTCAACTTCTACTCCTGCAAATGCCGGGATGGTACCTAAGTTAAGTCCACGGCCCCTTCTACCAAGTCCTTGTTGAGATTACAAATACGCAAATTAGTGCAGCCAACACAATGACACAGTTCATAAGATAGATCCCACACAGACACACACACACACACACACATTCTTCTTTCAGTAAATCTGTCCGCAGACAGGTTTCAACTGGACGTCTTTGATATCTCTCTGTCCTGAGCATCTTCTTTCATTTGCTTGTAACTTCTTCCTCTCTTCACATCTGTTAACATTCCAAACTTTCTTCTCCCTCTCCCTGTTTCTCCTTCTACTTTTCCATCCATGATTCTTTGTAGCAGATAATTCCTACGTAGTATTTGACCCATCCAAGATGTTTTCTTCTTCTGTATCATCCTCATGAAACGTTTCTCCTACCCTTCTTAGCACCTCCTCATTACTCATTCTATCGATACATTTCACTTTTTCCATTCTTCTCCATAATCACATTTCAAAACTTTCTAAATATTTTTGTTCTTTCTTTGTGACAGTTCATGTTTCCGAACCATAAGACACCACACACCACACAAAACATTTTGCAAATCTCTTCCTAAGTTTGATCGGCTGTTAATAAATACAAATTCACGGAGTTAAATCTCCACAATGTCACAAAGCTCCTTAATGAATTAACAACAACACATATTAATCGTGGCAACCATTTATTATTAACTATTTAATTGAAAAGAACTTATCTTAATCAGCTGAGGTTACTAAGGCCAACCTGGCTAATTTTGGTTTTGGCTGGGGACTTCGTATACCATCCAATTTTTAGCCTACAAGCCTACAAGTTGCCTATTTTCATATATCCTACTTACTGCCTCTATCAACATAGAGAATTTCATTTTGATTGCTGTAATAAATTCGTAGATATTGATGATGAAGAAGAAGATGTTGAAGAAGATGATGATGATGATGAAGATGATGAAGAAAATGCAGATGAAGATGAAGATGAAATTGAAAATGAAAATGATGAAGGGAGGGTGTTGTAATTTGTTTCATGGAACTATTTGTTTCTTATTGTTAATTATTTTTCCCCTCCCTTTTAATACTTGGTTTAGTGTTTCACAGCCTCGCAATAATATCTTTCTAGGCACGAGACACCACTCTGACAGATAAATATTTGGTGGGTGTCTAACCTACATGCTTGTTTTTGTCGTCGTTTCATTTGTGGGGCTTGGGCATTGTTGTCATTTAGCCTCGTGTACATGGGTTAGTGTGGAAATATGTTGAATGACCTGTTATTATGATGGCAGTGTCAGTGTGTGTATTTGTAATTCAGGTGAGGATTGGGAAAGAGGCGGCCATGGCCTTAAGTTAGAAACTATCCGGGCATTTGCCTCTAATAGAAGTGGAAAACCACAGAATACCACTTCCAGGATGGCTGAGGAGGCAATGAAAACCATCTCTTCTCATTTTTTTTCACCGTTCCTGCCTTCAGTCCAGAATTGCATTTCTTTGCAGAGCTGGGAACCTAACCCGGAGCTCCAGGACGACAGCGAAGAATGCTCGCCACTAAACCAGAAAGTGGACTGACCTATAAGCAACTTCATACTGTATATTACTCATCCGCTTGGAGTGCTAAGCATGCATAACAGATATCCCCAACAATAAGGCAAATACTGTGTATACGCTTTTATTAGGTCGAGGCACACATTAAGTTCACGGTCAAACCCTGACTCAATGTATCACCACTTTTTGTTGTCCTAACATCGTAAATATGCTTGAGTAACAGTGCAGCTAGTTACCTGCGGAATTATTCATAGTGAACATTACTGTAACGAGGTCAGGGTTGTGAAGAGGGAGCAGTTTCCTCCATGAATAGGTAACTACTTGTCCCGAGTACACACATATCAAGCATAGGCTAAGTTATTCGGTGTCATCAGTCCTAATGAATGCGACTTCGGTGGCGTAATTGGTAGCATGCTCAGCTTCTATGCCCAAGATCGCGGGTTCAAACCCAGCCGAAGTCGTCGAATTTTTAAGAGAGTTTAAAATCCCTTAGCATGCCTTCCTAAGGAGGGGAAGTAAAGCCGGCGGGCCCATGTCATAGATTGGTGGCGTGTAAAAGAACCTTCCACTAACTACAATTGTGTGAAGCTAAATTTGTAGGTTAGATTTGACTAACGCTCTATTAAGTTCCAACGTTCGCCGCCAGGTGCCACTTGAGGTGGCATCTTGTAGCCAAGTCCACAGCAAGGTGTCGTTGACGGTAGCATTTGGTAGCAAAAGTAGAAATACTTGAAATTGATCGTCTGCAATTCTTACCTGAATCACAGATAACGCACACTAATACAGCCATCACAATTAACACCGGTTATCAGGCAGATTCTCTTAGTACACACACCAAAAGTACACGGGGCTACATGACCTCGTTGCCGAAGCCCCTAAACTGAGGAACCAACCACCAACCAGTCCTATTGAACAGCTAGTTCCCTTTTTTGTGTAGGTAAACGCTTCTCAAACCGTGAAAGCACTCAGCACGTAGTAGTTTAGCGTAAACTTTCTTACTGTGAGATTCCATATAAATGAGTCAGTTCTGAGAATACGACGATATGAATATCTGTTTTATATCAATATTTTGAGAATGGAGTATTGGGAGCCCAGTCCGATCATATTTGCACAAAAGTGTAACGGGAAACCTTCCTGCCGGGGTGGAGAAATGGTGTGTTCAGTAAATCAGGGGTTTCTAAAATATAGTTCACATGCGGACAACAGAGATATCCGATCCAAGATGCAAACAAATGGTTTCCTCATACAGTGCACCAAGAATGTTCTCCGCAGTGTCTACAAGCTGCTACGAGAGATTACGTCACCAGTTACGTTGGCATCACTACTGTCGCTTGTATCATAACAAACAAACAAACAAACAGTAAACTTTATACTCACCACAGCCATTCATAACTGATGCTAGAAGTGCTGATGACACACATGCTCGCTTATTGCAATACACAGTGACGTATTCGACAGCCCACAGCCCACACATGTGGCCTTCACCCTATCAAGGACACAGTGCTGCCAACTAAACTGGTGGCGCAACCTCTCGCAGCGGCACGTAGCCACCGCGGAGAACATTCCCGGGCGCCCTGTACAATCAATTCATACTTTTAAAATCGAAATGTAATATTTTTCAGTCAGTCGACCCAATTGTACCCAATTTATTGTAATGGGTGTTTTCGAGTTCAGTGCATGCAGTGGTGAGAAGAGCTGCACGGGACCGGACCCCACATCGCTCAAACAGCTAAGCGCACAATCCACAGTAACCTGACCATTTAATAACAACCACATAATCACACTAAGTAAGCTAACTTGTAGATCAATCATCACTAACAATATGTTGTTGTTTGAGTCTTCAGTCTCCTGACTGGTTTGATGCAGTTCTCCATACCTCCCTGCCCTGATCTAATCGTTTCATCTCTACATAGCTACCACACCCTACATCCGAGGCAATCTGTTTAACATATTCTAACCTTGGTCTAACCCTACAGTTCTTCTCCTCGACCCTTCCTTCTATAACTAAGCTTTTTAAACACAAATTGTGCTAAACGTTCCGGCATAACTCAACAAAATGACAGCGTTTCGCCCCGGTGTGCCATTGGGCTCTTCAGTTGGTTAAAGCACACCTCACCAAGACACTGTCTAGTACACACTGGGAAGGCCATTGCAAGACGTATTTGATACATGTGTATCCACGTCACGAGCAAAGCCAGTGCACTATGGGAGTCGAAACTCCATTCCAAAGCAATTATAACCTTACCTTGGCATTGAATATATAATTTTCAAAAGAAAAATATGTATTGTCCGTTGAGCTATTATATATTTAAACACAAATTTGTGTTTAAATATATAATGGCTCAACGGACAATACATATTTTTCTTTTGAAAATAACTAAGCTTGCCATTCCTGGGTGTCTTAGTATGTGTCCTACCAACCTATATCTTCTCTTCATTAGCAGTCGCCAGAAACATCTCTCCTCGCCCACTAGTCTTAATACCTCTTAATTTGTAACCCTGTCTACCCATCTGATCTTCATCATTCTCCTGTAACACCACTTTTCAAACGCTTCAATTCTCCTCTTTTCTGCTGCACCAATAGTCCAAGTTTCACTTCTATAGAGTGCCACGCTCCAGACAAAGGCCTTCAAAAAAGACTTCCTAATACCAAAATCAATATTCGATGTCAACAGATTCCTTTTCTGTAGAAATGCTTTCCTTGCCTGAGCTAACCTACTTTTTATATCCTCTTTTCTTCGTCCATAACTGGTTATTTTGCTTCCAAAGGAACCAAAGTCTCCTACTTCCTTTAGTTTTACACCTGCCAATTTGATCCATAGAGTTTTCTGATTTATTTCGGCTGCATTCCAATATTTTGTTTTACATTTATTAATTTTCATCATGAATTCTTTCCTCAAGACCGAGTCCATACCATTCAAAAACTCATTCAAATCCTCAGGGGTGTCAGCCAAGATGACGATGTCATCGCCAAATCTATATGTTAACACAAAATCCCTTAGAACTAACAAATCTTGTCTAGTGCTAGTTTAATAACCATTGCAACTAAATAAGAGAATTTTTGTAAACAACATAATCCATACTTGTAGACATAGATTTAATAGCTTAAGTGTAAATAATCTGATAATGATCGCTCTACGATCGAAACTGGTCATCCAATTGTAATTGAATCGCAAACTGCAGAAAGGCAATATGTCCACTTTTACCAACTTTACAGGAGAGGCAAAATACTGATTTACGCCAGTTTTATGTAATTTTTCTCCTTACATGTATTTTCTCCCCTTAATATAAGTATACTCGTTCAATATTTTCATTTAATAGTCTTTTGTGACGTAAGGAGAAAGGGAGAGGAATATTTCGTTTTGTTTTGGACATGTTCTCTTCCTGCAGTAAATGGGGTTTTCACGTCAACTTTTCGGTTAATAACTTTGTTTAAAAAAGGAATTGCATATATGGACTTGTTTCATTGTAAGAGCATTGTTTGTTAAAGATGTCGGAATATTATGCGACATTTTGTAATGTTGAAGTTCTCAGTTATCTTCGTCTTCATCACGAAATGCTGTTGTTGTAGGCCATGATGTGATTGAATTCCAATTCAGCATTTTATTCCGGGTGATATCGACCAATGTCTTCCTGTTGGCATCCATTTTATTTGCTGTTTATTTGCAGTACAGATGTGTAGATGAGCTCCAGCAAACAGGAATCTTATCCCGGACTAGTTCCCTATCTGCAGTACACGATATTTTGAAGGCGTTGACAGGGATGTGCTATCGTGCGGACAGGTTTCCTTAGTCTATCAACCCACTCAAACCACAATCGTCACAAAAACCGGTAATGTGTCAATGTTGGACTTGTTGCCTTTCTGCAGAATGGGATTTATTTAGTATTCTTATGTAATTCTTTTCAGGATTAGGGAACCACCCATTACAATTGGGTTGCCTGATTGACAAACGTTAAATTTTGATTACTAAGGCAACACTGAAAAATGGATTCCAACACGGTAATGACGCTTTTCAGTCGGTCTACACTCTTATTGTCCAATTAGATTAGGCAGCGTTACTATATCTATAACACACTATTCCTGAATATATCACATGTATTAATATTGTTCACTGATTAACAGGGAATTTTAGGATTACGCGTTTCGCCATTTACGTGGTCATCATCAGATCCTGATCAATGGGGTTGGAGATTAATCCTATACACCATTCTAAAAGCCAAAGTTTTAACCTGACAGACTTAAAAACATTACTGTAGAATTACACAATGTACAATTTGAATATAAACTATAATAGGAAACGTCGAATTAAACCAAGCATCGGAATACCATCGGCATACGAAATTTTACATTAGTCCGAATTAAAACATGACCTACCAATACTAGTACTACTAATAATAACAATAATAATAACTTGATCATATCATGTACTGCGAACGGACGAATATAATTGTACAGGATGAAAACACAATACAAATACTGACATAAAATTATACTAATAAATAAAATAATATTAATAGCCTAAATCAAACTGTCATAAGGGACTCATAATGGCTTTGGTTGCATGCAACTTCAACGCGTTAAACTCAGTTTCTTTTTTGTAAGTAGTTACGTTGTTTATTACTTTATAAAAGTTGTTTGTCTTCATCAATAACGAACCATTGCGTCATGAGTGCACTGCGACTGACACCTCAAAAACCAAAGTGTGCGGGTCATATTTTCACACACTTCATGACATTGTCTCTTTCTCCCTTTCAGCTACGGTATATGCCTTGTACTCAATGTACACAACACAACCTAATGGAAGAAAGCCTCTGTGATCATAACTCCATCTACTACTGTTCTGATATACTTCAGCGATAAACCCCCAACAATAGACTATAAACACAAATAAGCAGTATTAGTCTACGAACGTTACGTTAAAATGTTTTGATATGCTTACTTATCTGATTGTGTTGTTTATCTTCAAGCTTTTCCGCCAGACACTGAGTGAATAAAGTTTCCCCTGTGTGACCGCTTAATCTCAATATAGAATCACTAGTAGCCTATATCGTAAGTCAAAGAAGTAAAAAATACTTTAGATTTCAGATATTGTTGATAATTTAGCTATTTACAGGTTGAATCATACTGTGGATTGCCAAGGCAACATTCAAATAATTCTCTAAAATAATGCCACTTAGGGCAAGACAAGTTAGAAAGATAGGCATAAAATTAATACTAATGCCATGAACTTAATCATATATGTTGTTTCCTTATTGACAATCTAAAAAGAATTCCCCACAGGCATTTAATAAATCCAACCAATAACATGTTTAATTTAATCCTAGAATACTAGCATTATTCAATAATTGATGGTTAATACTAATAATACGTAAAATTTATGCACATAACGCACTTTGTGCTAAGGCACTAATTAGTTAAATGGATGAAATTAATATATTTTCCATATGTACCACTATTATTCTTACAAATGAGATAGAAATTACCTAAGAAAATATTAATAATACAATGATTAAGAAGCCGAAGCTGAAGACAGGAAAGGCGTGGTCCCAGGAGAGAAAAGAACAACACCGGAGACGAATGCTGGAACACTGGGCGGTAGTTAGAGCTCGAAAGAAGAGACAGTTGAACTGACGTGGTCCCTAGTTGGCCGAATCGAAGAAAGAAGAAGACGAATAATATAAAGATTAAGGATTTAGACGAAATCGAGAAAAGTTCATTAAATGCTATAGTGGTGATGTAAATAAATAACACTAATATTCCCCCCAGAAATACAAGAAATAGAATATAGGAAAATCAAAAATTTGAAATATTAATCCGGTTGTTAAAGCTACAATTAAGGTTTGTATAATAATAATGAATATTATTGCTATTAGGTGGTTTACTTGAGTAATGAATATACACTGAATTCTCTGTGGTCATTGTAGTTTAATACGCTACGTTCCATCTTAAATACAACAAGATGTTCAGTAAAGAACATATAGCCTACTTTCTCCTAAATGCATGGGTATTATTATAACTCTGTCCTTTTCAAGGAGTATAATTGAATGTTGGTTGTAGTAGCTTGTTGAAATACAACGTGCTATAGGGATATTAAACATGAATATGAGGTGCCCTTTGCTAGTGCTACCTCTGTAAAAAAATTCATTCAATTCGGTTTCACCGTGTTTGAATTGATCTGGGGAATGGATTTGCACACATACATGGCCGCTATTTGCAAACTATTGGGCTGATGACCTTGTAGTTAGTCATAAGATGCATTCCACAAAAAGGCATGTTGTT
Organism: Meconema thalassinum; assembly: GCA_946902985.2. Lineage (NCBI taxonomy): Eukaryota > Metazoa > Arthropoda > Insecta > Orthoptera > Tettigoniidae > Meconema > Meconema thalassinum. The sequence continues at coordinate 330,401,158 of OX336391.1, forward strand.
GCAAAATCCGGTAGAGATCAAATTATTAGGATGGTCGAAATTTGATTTAAGCTTTTAACATTTGGGTGGCCGTCTTTCCGTTTCCGTCAAGATGGCGGCGATATAAAACATGACACTGAGGTGCCTTTTGCTAGTGCTACCTCTGTACCAAATTTCGTTCAATTCGGTTTCACCGTGTTTGAATTGATAGGGGGAATCGATTTGCACACATACTTGGCCACCATCTGCAAACTATTGGGCTGATGATCTAGCAGTTTGGTCAGAATATGCTTCCCACATAAAGATTTGTTGTTGCAAAATTTGGTAGAGACTAGATTATTAGGTTGGTCGTAATTACATTTTAGCCTTTAACATTTGGGTGGCCGCGATTACGTTTCCGTCAAGATGGCGGTGATATAAAACATGACACTGAGGTGGCCTTTTCTAGTGCTACCTCTGTACCAAATTTCGTTCCATTCGGTTTCACCGTGTTCGAATTAATAGGGGGAATCGATTTACACACAAAGATGGCCGCCATCCGCAAAATATTAGGCTAATGACCTATTAGTTTGGCAAAAGATGCTCCCTCCATAATGGTATGTTGATGCAAAATTTGGTAGAGATCGGATGATTCGGTTAGTCATAATTTGATTTAAGCTTTGAACATTTGTGTGGCCGCCATTACGTTTCCGTCAAGATGGCGGCGATATAAAACATGACACTGAGGTGTCCTTTGCTAGTGCTACCTTTGTACCAAATTTCGTTCAATTTGCGCTCACCGTGTTCGAATTGATAGGGGGTGACAGACATTCAGAGTACACACACTCACACACACAAACACACACACACAGACAAACACACACACATACACACTTTTTTCGCCCTGTAGTGATCTCATAAGTCTACTTTCATTTTTTGCAAAAATCGAAAGTAGGCTAACAAATACACAAGTCGTTTACTTTGACGTAAATAGCAGTACGTAATCTCTCCAGCCTCTCATATTGCCTCTGGTTTTTATGAGGTTGTTTTTAGAATCCATCTGAAGTGATGTCACATATCTACATCAAAGCCTCCACCTCTTTGTTATTGGCATGGAGAAACCAATCTGTTGTTAAATTCCAGGATAGTTTCCAGGCAATTCTTTACCCCATGATTATGCCTCTAGAACTGATTGGCATTAGTAAAAAAAGCATTGACATCACCACCATAGACCAGTAGAAGCACAGTTGGAGGATGGTAGGGTGGGGACGGACATGAGGGAATTCTACGCAGTTAATTATTCATACACGTACATTTTACGTATGTTAGTAGTGTAGGGTTAATATTCATTAATTGAAATACCAGTTTCTCGCCCATTATGGCCTTCAGCTTTTCGAAGAAGAAAAGAAAATAACCAATGGGGAACTACGAGCAAACTTTTGAAAAAAATATTTATCGGTAAAATTAGTCTTTCCTCTACCATATTTTTATAAAAGGTATATTTAATAAACAGATCTGTCACAAATATGGGCTTCAATTTGATAATATATATAATTGTAAAAAATGATATAAATCTAAAATAAAAGTGTGTGTTCCCATACATAGACTACAAATTGTACTTAAAGAAAACATGATATGGTCTTTCTACGAGATGAAAGAACTCTTTGCTGAAGAGAGCATTGGTTGGATTGTTTGTAGAAAATATGCTCTACTCCAATGAAAATTTTTGATGCCGTATTTGGAAAATGTTGATGGTCCTTGACTAATAGCTGTTGTGTTGTAATTCATGGTTGTTTTTGACATATGATATTTTATTGGTTGGTTTTTAAATGAAATTAGTAGTTAAATAATTTTAAAGCTCTTGGACTGTATCGTATTGTTAAAATTGAAAGTATATTGAAACAAGAAATATTAATTTTCCTGTAAGCCATTAGGGTCAATTAGTGTGATGTAAGGCTTGGTGCAGAGTAATTGGACCGGCTACAGCTGTCAGAACAAGCTCCCAGGGGGAGAGCTCCATTTGTGTAGTGTGCTTGGAGCGAAAAGCAGACAATATCAACAACTGAACAATCAAGGTAGCTCGTCACTCCGTCAATATCTTTTAGGGAACCTATTACCTTAAGCTGTTGTTGAAAACAATGACGGAATAATAATGCAAAGTGTTTACGTCATACCCTCAGCGTATCAGTTTGTGTCAAGGCAAGCATCACAACAGCTAGGGAGAGCTGGAACACCAGAGATCGACGGTTCGAATCCAAGTTTGATAGCAGCCATCCACTGTGCGCATTGTCATCGGTTATTCCTACACACCATTCAGGCAAATGCTTTATTTCCAATACTAGGGTAACTACCCCAATCTTAGACACTATTTACTGTTAACATTGCACACGCAGGTGCATCTGTTGAATTAGCTGTTTTTCATTACATCTAGCAGGAATGTCTTTAATTTTAGGTACAGTAAATTTTAGTGGAACAAGTAGCCAGTTTCTCGTATATGTGATGTCTAATCACAAATGACAACAGGTGTAGTAAATTGATCAGCAGATGAATAGCGCTTGCAAAACTGGCGTGTAATAATTAGAAAAATCTTTTGATAAATGCAAATTTGGATATTACAATTGAAAAGAAATTTGTCATGTCCTCTGAATGGAATGTGCTTCTGTATGGATGTGAATCTTGGACGATCAGGGGTCAGGATTGTAAGTGACTTGAAGTGATTGAGATGTGGGTCTGGCGGATAATGTTACGGGTTAAATGGATTGAAATGAGGACTAACATCAGCATCCTGCAAATTGAAGGGAAGAGAGAACTGAGACCAGTGATCCATAAAATAAAAGCTAAATTCACAGGCCACATTCTGCGACATAAAGCTTTCCTAACTAATCTCGAGGAAGGAAAAATCGCAGGGAAGAAAGGCCGCGGACGACCAAGAAAATATTTCTTTCAAGACATCAAACTAACTCTTCGTTATGGTTCTGACTCTGAAATGAAACGAGGTGCTGAAGACGGAGAACAATGGTTGCGGAGACAAGGCATTGCCTTTGGAAGTTGATTTGATGAAAGTGTATCAAAACAACAATCAACTTACGAGCACCTGGAATATGTTTAGAACAAACACCTTTATTTCCTTGAGCAGTAGGTTTTACTGCTTTGCTCATTCGTCTTCCATTACCTGTAACAGCAAGAGCCATTACCAAATTATTAACTGATCGAAAATTAAATGCCTCCTTCTTTGACCCAGCCGGAAGACGGGGAAGGTTCGATTCTTCATCAACATTTGATTTATTGGTCATCCGTAAGTACCATAAGTATTATTTTTAGCCTACTTTTCACATTTTGCAAAAATGAGGAAAAAGTAGTCTTATGAGATCGGGCAAATGTGTGTCTGTCTGTCTATCTGTGTGTCTGTCTGTCTGTCTGTCTGTCTGTCCTTCTGTCTGTCTGTCTGGCTGTGTGTGTGTCCCCCCCTATCAACTCCTAAACGGTGCAGCAATCCAAACCAAATTTAGTATGAGTAAAGATGAGCACCGGAATAGCTCACGTCCATATTTGAAAATGATGTCAGTGCACCCAACTGCTGAAAAAACGCACTAGAAATTTGAGCTCCATGTTGGATATCATGCAAGGTATGCATAGGAGCTATTCCAAAATTGGCACACATGTAGATAATACTATTTCAGTTTAATTTCCAGGAGGCCAACCATGACAGTGTTGCCGAAATAATTTTAAGCCTTCTGATAGGTCCAATGTTTAAATGCATATAACTTCTACACTATCAACTGGATTTCAACCAAATTTTGTATGTAATATCTGTACATAAACAGATATGACTGAGCGTATTCTTAAGAGCCACCAGGGCTGCCAACTGTTAATAATTGTTCTCTCTATTTTTTTATTCAAATACCAATATATCAGAATGTGTGCAAGCCGACAGCTTTAAACTATGCACACTTATAGTACCTGACATGTTTGATTAATTTTGGAGTAACTTATATACGTCAGTTCTACCAACATTATTCTAAGCCTGCTGATAGGGCCAATTTTTAAATACATGTAACTTCTATACTATCAGTAGGATTTCATCCAAATTTCGCATGTGCTATGTGTAACATATCAGATATGACTATAAGTATTTCTTCAGTGCAATCAGGGCTGCCAACTGTTAATAAATGCTGTCTATATTTTTTACTCTAATATCAATATATCAGAAAGTATGCAAGCCAACAGCTCTATACTTTGCACACGTATAGCACCTGACATTCTAGATTAATTTGGAGTAATTAATACAAGGCAATGCTGACAACATGATTCTATGCCTGCTGATATGTCCAATTTTAAAATACATGTAACTTCTATACTAACAAATGGATTTCATCCAAAATTGGCACAACAAGATATCATAATATTTCAGATTATTTCTGACCAGCACACGCATGGTATTGTTGGCAACATGCTTTTACGCCTGCTGGTAGATCCAGTGTCTAACTGCATGTAACGTCCATTGGACTTCAACCAAATTTTGTATTCTGTACCTTAAGAGATGGAACTAAGAATATATTCAGTCACCAGGGCTGCCAACTGTAGTGCTCTATTAGGCTACATTATACCAGGTATATTTTGAACTAATTAGATATTTCGATATTACCAACTTAATTTCGTCATTATTCTAGATAGGTTCATATTCTGTAGAAAAATCATTGGCATGAAAAGTAGGCTGTATAGTTCTTAACGGAACTTCTTGTTTGTCATGATTTGGAAAAAACATATCATAGGTCTATTTTAGTCAAGAAAATGAAAAAAAAAATGGGAGCATTTTGGAACTCTATGATTAGTTTGTGCCATACTTGAAAGGGAAACACGAATATGTGGGGCTTGATAGCGAAGAGATAAATATGCTTGCCATTCACCAAGGTGGACTGGGTTCTATTGCTAGTTATCGCTCTTTGCATTTTAAATGTGAGTCGTCACGTCCAGTGATTTTGATTCCACAGTAAAAGGAAGTATGGTACTGACGTTCATATCCTTCATCAATCTTACATAAGTTATCATAAATATTAAATACTCACCCATGTACAACATCGATATCCATATCAATATTAATAGAAACAACAATAACAACATCAACATCTGTAACGTCGTTAAAGACTCCGGAGTAACGGAAGTTTATCCGGAAAGTTTCCCTTACGTGATTTCTACAGTTTCTTCTTCCTTCTTCTTTATCGTTTGGGCCTACTGAGGAGCACGGGGCTCGTATCTTCTCGTCGCTTGGGCCTTCCGTTTCTCCTATTCCAGTACTTCTTCATCTTATGACTATGAGCCAGCTTTCTTTCCTCCGTCCATAAAGATCTGCTGTTCCCTGTGATCTTCCTAACTAGTAAATTATGTGGGAAGAACTCCCCGCTGAAGGGCTTGCCAGATTTCTACAGTTTAATATACCCTTAGATGAAACAATTTGAGGTACTTATTTTATCGGTTGTTGACCCTATTAAAGAAAAATCTTAATGAATAAAGGGCAAAAATATCAATCAAATTAATAATAATAATAATAATAATAATAATAATAATAATAAAATGGAAAAGCAATTACCTGATTGATATCATTGTAAGGTTGGCGATTTTTTTTTATTTTCCGTGTGTAAATCGAATTAGATTTTGCCAGTAAGTAGCAACAGTTATAGCATTAGCATTTGCATCCAAATGATCGTACTTTGAACATATGTTCTCCATCAAGGGGCAAATCAGCAGGTGTTCTGGATCTTGTAACATGCTGCAGTCACAGAACTCATCATTTTTGACGAGCATGTTCCATTTCTTGAGACGGTTCTTGCAGCGTGAAACCCCCGTCCTCAGCCTGTTCAATGATTTCCAAATTCCATATGGCAAGTTGTGACCACGTGCCATTTTTTCTGATAGAGGAATAGTTGAATCTGTGATCTCTGTCTTCCATATCTTCACACGGGTAGCTTCTTGTGAGCCTTCGAGGGCTGTGACTCCCCTCAAAAAGCTGTTTCTGGACTTAAGTCTCTGTCGGGCTGGTTGTTGGCCGAAAAGTGGTTGCCTTGAACCGGTTTCTTGCCGTTTCTTCTCAGATGCTGCTGCTACCATTCTTCGGACATAAGGTGGAGAAATTCCAATAAGAGGGTAGATCTTCTGAAGTGGTGTTGGTCTAAGACACCCAGATACAATGTTGGAAGTCTCATTCAGAGCGATATCCACCTCTTTGGAATGTGGAGAAGAAAGCCAAACTGGTGTTGCATATTCAGCAGCTGAGAAGCTCAGTCCAAGGGCTGAAGTTCTGAGAGTGGTGGGGTGAGCACCCCATGTCCTTCCTGTTAGGCATCTTAGTATGTTATTTCGTGCAGATACTTTACTTTTGGTGTTCAAGCAATGTTGCTTGAAAGACAGAGTTCGATCGAGGGCGACACTAAGATATTTTGGTGTAAAACAATGAAGGATTGTTTCACCTTGCCACTTAATGTTCAGTGTCCTCTTTGCTTCTTTATTTCGCAAGTGGAAAGCAAAAACTTGCGTTTTGGCTGGATTTGGCTTCAAATTATTTCGACCAAGTTCTTCCAAAGCACAGGACAAAGAATCTTCTACTTCTTCAAAGCTACGACCTTGCACGGCTACTGCAGTGTCATCTGCGTAGATAAATTGCCTGGTGCCTTCTGTTCTGGGCTGGTCATTGGTGTATACATTGTAAAGCAGTGGTGCTAAGACGCTACATTGAGGTAGTCCATTCTTCTGGAGGCGCCAACGACTATTTTTTCCAAGGAGAGACAAGTAAAATCTTCTGTTCTCAAGGAAAGTTCTTAGCAGTGAGGTCAGCCAGTAGTCCTTTGTCAGTTCATAAATCTTACGAAGTAGTATGTTATGATTAACAGTGTCGTAAGCAGCAGTTAAATCTATGAAGGCTACACAAGTAAAGCACTTTTCCTCAAATCCATTCTCTATGTGCTGAGTAAAGTTCAGAATTTGTCCACAGCATGACCTGCCTGGTCTAAAGCCTGCCTGTTCAGAAATCAGTTTGCTATCGATAGAATCAGATATTCTATTAAGAATCATTCTCTCCAGCAACTTATAGGTGTGACACAGAAGTGAAACTGGCTGAAATTTCTTTGGGCTATCAGGAGTCTTCCCAGGTTTTAGGATCGCAACTATGCGAGCTTTTCTCCATACCTTAGGAATCTTCAGCCTGGATGTACAGTTCTTCATCAATGAAAGTAACCATTGCAGTGTTGCTGGTCCAAATTGTTTTATTTGCTCCGCTCTGAGATCATCCAACCCAGCTGCCTTGTTCGATTTCAGACCGTAGATTGCTTTCATAAGTTCTTCCATCGTAAATAGGCCCTTAAGGAAATCAGCCTCTTCTTCAATACACCGTTCAAGTTTATCTGTATTTGACTTAGATTTTGAAGTCTTTCCATTTAAGATCATTTGGTGTGCTATCTGATTAGCAGTTACTTGAGTCAAGTTAAAAGGCGGGCTAGTTGGATCTCCAGATTCTTAAGAAGACGCCACGCTTGTCTACTATTGTGTTTCATATCGATATTAGAAACAAAGCTATTCCATCAGTCTGCGCGTGTCTGACCGAGAGAAATCATCAGTGCATGCCCAGCTTCCATTGTTTCCTCGGGGAAGGGGTCCATATCATACAAGTTGCGGTAGTTATCCAAAAGAGATATATTCTGATCAGAAAGACCTGGGATATATTCTGTTCAGCATCCTCTTGGTATGTTCTTTCGCGAGACTTATTTCACTACGGAAATAAAGGTGTCATAGTTTTCTGGTTGAGGTTCCACTTCCCCTATGGCCACATCAAGTTCACAACTGAACTTAGGCCAGTTCGCCTTCTTGAAGTTGAACCTACGTTGGAAAAGTGCATTTTCTGGTTTAACAGCTGGTTCGATTCTACATAGTAAGGGTCGATGCTGTGAGCGGGGAATAGCCTTACCAACAATTTTGTTGCATTGCTCAGCTAATTTGTTGGTAATAAAAATTAGATCAGGATTATATCCTCTTCTCCATCGGCCGCTGTTAAACGATGGTGGTTGTTTTGGGTCGTGAACCAAACTGAGTCCATTATTTTCAGATCACTTTTCTAGCTCTGCACCATTTTCATCTGTAGATGTATACCCCCATGTAGTTCCATGACAGTTGAAATCACCAATTATTAAGTTGACGTTACTATATTTGAAATTAATAGGTTCCTTAAACACAAAGCTCTCTTCGGGCGGCTTGTAAACAGATGGTACAGAGAACTGCCTTCTTTCGATAGTGAGAATTTCGATGTTGTATTCCTCAGACAAGTTTGGCGATAATTAAATATATCTAATGGTGCGTCATAAAATGTCCTGCGACCTTAACCACAAACATAAGCTTCAGACGCAGACAAGTAAACTGAATGTTCCTTTCAAAGTGGAAATTTTAAACAAATTGTTCATTACCTGAACTTGTCAATTACACCAGATGAAAGAGAGCAAAGGCTGTCAATGTTTATTGGATTTTATAGCCGCAATTCAACATCAACTCAACAACATCCCCTCTAATTAACATGCACTTAGCACGTAATTAATACGTAATTAGACTACTTCTTTCCATTTACAGAATGCCCTACGTTCTATGGGAGGCTCTAAAGGGGGCAGGATAGCGTTCTACCCTCAAGGGCTCATGGCTGGTGCGTTCGGGAGATTGCATTCCCAAATGAAAGATACATTATTGGTCATTCAAATAATTCATTAAAACAATTACATTCCTTTGACCCTGAAAGGTGTTTTCCTTAAAACTAGTGCAGGGTAAAAACCGCACTTACTGTTCTTAGATATACAAGGTGAATCAGCTGCTCCTAGTAATATTGTTTTATGCAGCCCAGCTAGCGTTGTTATCAGGAAGGTCGATATTTATCTGCTTGCATCCCGTATGGTACTAATGCACTGCAAGCGTATCCTGCAATCGATACTGAACACTATTAGTGTTCCCTCGATGTGACTACAGACTATTACGCAGGAAATATAACAGTGATCAGCATCGGTTGCGGGGTATGCTTGCAGTGTATTACAGTAGTATTATACGGGATGTAGCAGAGAAATATCGACTTCCTGATGACACGTGTTCGTTGGGCTGCATAAAAGAGTGACTGTCAGTCTGAAAGACTAGACTTTATATCATTTTAAATGCTACAAATGCTGCAAATGCTGAAAAAGGCTGGAAAGGCTGGAGTCTTCTCGCTTCGCTCGAAGCCTTCGTTCAACACTTGTTGTATCCACTTTAACATTTTCTAACATTTTACGCGCTCGATATTATTTATTTCGTTGAGCATTAGATTTTGCTTTAGTAGAAATAATAGCACTATTACCTTCAACGGACTCCATTGTAACACTTTACCTAGAAATATTAGCACTATTACCTTCAACGGACTCCATTGTAACACATTACTAGACCTCACAAAATGTTAAACTTGTCAAGTCGAGTTGTAGACTATAAGTAAATCTGCGAACGAACCCTGATGCAGCCGCAGAGATAGCAAGAATCACGTGCGTGCTGCGTGCAAAGCAAGGTCAATGTAGGTAGCTGGCTGGATGACGTCACGCTACCGGCGCGCGCGGGAAAAGAAAGAATCTGAAGCGGTACTATGACGTCACACACCTCAGTGCATTCCTGGTACATTTTGTCCCGTCACCGTAACGTAACGCCAGACCCCAGCGTAACGACGAAGTCGACAAGTTCATTTAAAATGATAAAAATATATTATTAGGGGCGGCTGATTCACATAATGAGTGTTTTTAGAACATAACAAAATTAAAATAACTCCAGGCACTACAGCCCATGAAGGGCCTAGGCCTACCGCTGCCCAGCTATTTGGCCTGCAGATATTGGGGTGACGCGTGATCAGCGCATCGGGTCCCCTCGGCCGTTAATCTTGGTTTTCGTGATCGGGGCGCTGCCTCACTGTCAGACAGCTACTCAATTGCCCTCACGAGGCAGAGTGCACCCTGTTCCAGCCCTCACGTCAGTTTCTAAAATCCCTGACGGAGCCGGAATCGAACCCGGGGTCTCCGGGTGTAAGGCAGCCGCGCTACCCCAACACCACGGGGCCGGCGTAACAAAATTAGAACATATAATAATTTGATATAACGACAGGCGTAAGGCAAGGCCATGGCCTATCTCAGCTTCTATTGAACTTCATCTTTGAAAAGATTGTAAAAATTTGGAATTGAGAACTTGAACGCCAAGGGATAACCCCAATCTGCCTACGGAGAAAATCAGGACGGATAATAGTCGACTGTCTGGCTCTCACTGATGACTTTGTTATTCTACCAGAAAGTCACGAGGTCACAACAATCCAGATTAACCTCCTGGAACTAATCGCAATCCAAGCAAGTATGAGGTTATCAGCAGAAAAGAGAAATTCATGATGAACATCAAAGATGGACCAAACTTCCGAGATACAGAGATAGGGCGGATTGAAAAGGTCAAAAAGATCGCGTACCTTGCTGAGGCTGTATAAGAGAAATGGACTAGAAAGAGTCACAGTGGGAGATCGGATATTAAAACTGGAGAGAGCTTATGGCTTGAAGAAAAACATCTACAATATGAAGTGCTTATCCTGGAATGACAAAATGAAACATTCGTACCGTGCTGAAAACAGAATGGCTCTATGCCAGTGGATGCCTGTCAACGAACTACAGGCTGGAGAAGGTAGAAGTCTTGGAAAGAAGAATCCTCAGAACAATTGTGGGAGAAGTTCATACTGAAAATAGATGAAAACTTGGGAGCAACAAAGAAGTTTACCATCGGGTGGAAAGTATCTCGGAGACTTTGAAGAAGAGAAGACTGGGGTTCCTGGTATATCTGTAAATAATAAACGACAAAAGACTAAACATACAGCTATTTGGTTACTGGAGAAAAGAGCCCACTACAGCATGGATTAAGGAAACGAAAAAATACATGGAAATATTCGATATCTTCGAGGTCCAGTTGTTAAACAGAAACACATTTAGAAACACACTGAAGAAATTTGGAAGGGGTTCCAGCTACAGAAAAAACTAAGAAGACCAGAAGAGTCTGGACAGAAGCATAACGGAGCAGGCCAGCTAACGAATGAAGGAGAGAAAACTCTGCACGAGTAAAAATAAATGAAGTTGTAGCGTGATCCTGTGGTCAATTCGCTTGTAAAATACAAAATAAAGTAATAATAATAATAATAACAATAATAATAATAATAGCATTAATACTTAGAAGGATTTTAGGACCAATAAGGGAAGAGGGTGTTACTTACAGGATCAGGAACAACAATGAGCTCTATAATCATCAAGAAGATATCGTCACATCCATGAGGAAGAGACGATTAGCTTTCTACGGACATCTGACACGCATGGGTCCAGATAGATTTACCAGCCAGATCTTCACCACGACAGGAAGAGGGAAAGCGTCCAAAAACAAGTGGATGACCACAGTGAAGTCAGACCTAGAGCAACTTAGAATTTCATCAAAAAGCATACAGGATCGATCACAATTCCGACAGATGATTCAATATGGTGTCTTTCCAGTGTCTCTCACCAGCAGGAAGAGTACAGGGACCACCAGACCGAAGTGGACACAGGAAAGAAAGCAGACACAGCCATAAGATTAAAGCTGCCTTGGCTAAGAAGAAGCATGAATTCCTTACAAGAAGTCAAACCGAGCCCCGTGGTCCTCGGTAGGCCCAAACGAAAAGAATAAGAATAGCATTAATATTAAAAAGGAATGGACTCACGGACGAACTAAAAATCCAAGTTGGGAATATAATGACGAAGATATTGGGACCAGTCAAGAAAGGAAGTGAATACAAAAGATGACCTATTGAAACTCTGAAATAATTACAGACGTGGCCAGGAAGAGACGTCTAGCATTTTATGGACACGTCTCCAGGATGCAGCCCACCAGGCTGACCAACCAGCTTCTCACATACTGGCAAAGAAGGAAGACCAAGTCACCATGGCTGATAGAAGTGGACACAGATCTGCTGGAGCTGAGAGTTACAGAAACAGACATAGAAGATCGAACGTCTCTCAGGAGTAAACTGAAGCAAATGAAGTTCATGGACAAACCCCCTAGGAAGAAGACAGGAACCTTCTGGACAAAGGAGAGAAAGGAGCAACACAGCCAGAAGAAGCGTGACTACTGGGCAAACATCAAGACCAACTCTAAACACAATAGTTGATGACGTGATCCGTAGTTAGCCTATACGGAACAAGAAGAAGAACATTAATAATAAATTACTTCACTTATACAGCTGTTTTAAATGAGCAGTATTTATCGATAAAATAGACCGATGGGTCGAACACGTTGTTCATTTACTTGATAACATAAAGAGTTTAAGAGTCCATGAGTTAGGCAGAACACCCAATGGATAGAGGCAGTTCACAGCTGACGGCTATTGCATAATTCATCATAGTTCTTGTTATTTTTGAACCTCTAATTGCTGATTGTAATAGACATTGTGCAGTTGTAAGAACATAGAAGTTTAATGGTAGAATCGCGTGCAGTCTACAAGCCAAGGCGCATAGCAAACTACTGCTAACCCCTAGGTTATTCAACAGAACTACAGTTACAGCAGGTGGGCAGAGATAAATGGACGAATGGAATTCCATTTATGTAGGTAAAGGATATTCAAATAGGAATACCGTAAATAAAGTAGTCCCTCGTGCAGTGAGAAGACACATGGAATGGTGTATTTATACTTTATTAATGAGTGACGTGCTTTGAATTTAAATTTAATTAGATATCCAGGCTTTATTGATTCCTGCGTTGTTCATCGGTAACGTTCTCGCCTGCTGTACCCAAGGTTGCAGGATTTAATCCTGCCGCAGTCAGCTGGCATTAGAGGGTGCGCACCCCGGCGTATCTAAAAGTCGCAGTAAGTTAGTTAAAAAGGGACGTAACACCAATAACATTATTGTAATTTACTCATTCCGATCATCGCGTTGTGTTAAATTACCATAATCGAAATGCACAGATTGCAGTTTGTTTCAGCTCTCTTTACTTGGATGTAGGCAGTATCTGTCTGAAAACCTGTGTTGTTGTACACTACAATTTACGGCTTCGGTGGCGCAGTTGGTAACATGCTGAACTGCTGTGCCCAAGATAGCGAGTTCAAACCCGGCAAAAGTCGTCGGATCTTTTAAGAGCGTTATAAATCCTTCAGTAAGCCTTCCTTCAGAGATGAAGTAAAGCCGGCGGTCCCATGTCATTGATTTATGGCATGTAAAAGATCCTCCCACAGACTAAATTTGTATGAGGCTAAATTGTTAGGTTAGATTTCGTCAGAACGCTCTATCAAAGTTCCAACGTTCACCACTAGGTATCATTGATATCTGGTAGCGAAAGTTGGAACTACTTGAAATTGAACGGAACTTGTAGGTCACCCTAAGGGTGAAAGCAGCTACAGACTCAGGCGAGCCGAACCTGTCCTCGGACACACCCGGCATAAAAGCCATACGATAAATAAATAAAGTAAATACGGTACACCACGTCATATTTGTATGGTACTTAACTTACCGAAGTTCCCAGTACTAGTTTCATTTGAGTGGCTTTTGGCGACCTATATTGAGGCCAAATATGATCCACAAACTGGTGCAACACACAACTCTAACACACCAACAGAGGATGTCACTGAGATCGAACCACGGCCACCAGACAGCGCTAAGGAGGGAGATCGTGACGTCATGTACGCTGTTAGATGAAGCCACTGCATCGCAGAGAGCAGTAGTTGTAATCATCAACCTGAAGATGCTGCCACGTGGTAGCGAAACTAGTGGTGGGAACTCCAGTATGTAACAACTATGACGTGGTGAACCGAATATCTTAGTGTACATGAACATTACCACTACGAAAGTGTTAGAAGTATCTTATATATAGCCATTTCTCACCGTTACCTTATTGACAATTGAGAACCTGAATTCTAAGACATGCTAACTCCAAAAAAAAGGCGAAATTGAGTTATGTTCAAAATTGGGCTCGAAACATGAAAAGACATGATACTTCACCACAAAAATAGTCTAACTCATGCTTAGTACTACGTAAACTAGAACAGCATAAACCTTCCCCAATAATAAGTGTCATAAAATTACACAATGAACATTCAATAGCAACCAGCCTTGACTTATTCAGTTACACATATAGTTCCTTTGTTTCTGCCTGCTCTGAACTCGTACATTCCACCTACCAATCTCCTGCACAGAATTATTATATTTTCGTATTTAGTTGTAGAATTAATTTACATTACAATCTCATCATTATGCCTGTCAATTATATTATAATGTGATAGAATTGTGTAAACAGATGTACGTGTGTTTCTTTTTATTAGGCATATGCCTGTTAGAAGCACAATAAATCCAAATAAATAAAAATAATAAAAGAAGTTCCGTGACGAACTAATGAGCCTACTTTTCTCAAAATGTAAGATTCATTCAATGATTAATCTATATGGAACTAATTAGAATAATGACGAAATTGAGTTGGTAATATCGAATTTTCTAATTAGTTCGAAATATAACTGGCATAATGTAGCTTAATAGAGCTCTACATTTGGCAGCCCTGGTGTTTGAATATATTCTTAGTTCCATCTCTTAAGGTACAGAATACAAAATTTGGTTGAAGTCCAATGGATAGCATGGACGTTGCATGTAGTTAGACATTGGACCTACCAGCGCGCGTAAAATCACGTTGGCTACAATGCCAATGCATTTGTTGGTCGGAAATAATCTCAACTATTATGATCTATTGTTGTGCCAATTTTGGATGAAATCCTTTTATTTGTATAGAAGTTACATGTATTTTATAATTGGACCATTCAGCAGGCTTTGAATCATGATGGAAGCACTGACGTATATTAGTTACTCCAAATTAATCTAGAATGTAAGGTACTGTACGTGTGCAAAGTTTAGATCTGTTGGCTTGAATACTTTCTGATATATTGATATTAGGGTAAAAATAGAGACAGCATTTATTAACAATTGGCAGCCCTAGTTGCTCTTGAGAATATGCATAGTCATATATGTTATAGTACACATTGCACATACGAAATTTGGCTGAAATCCAATTGAGAGTATAGAAGTTACATGTATTTACAATTGGTCTTATCAGCAGGCTTAGGATCATGTTGGTAGTACTGAGGTCCATTAGTTACTCTAAATTAATCTAGAATGCCAGGTAATATACGTGTGCATAGTTTAATGCTTTCGGCTTGTATACTTTCTGATATATTGGTATTTGGATATAAACAATAGAGTGCAGTAATGAACAGTTGGCAGCCCTGGTGGCTATTAAGATTACGCTCAGTCATATCTGTCTATCTACACATAGTAGATACGAAATTTGGTTGAAATCCAATTGATTGTAAATAAGTTATATGCATTAAAATTGGACCTATCAGCAGGTTTAGAATAATTTTGGCGATACTGTCATGTATGGCCCCCTGGAAATTAAACTGAAATATTATTATCTATATGTATACCAATCTTGGTATAGCTCCTATGCATACCTTCCAAGATATCGAACATGGAGCTCAAATTTCAATTGCATTTTTTCAGCAGTTGTGCACTGACATAATTTTTAAATACGGCATTGAGATATTCAGATAGAGATCTTGACTCATACCAAATTTGGGTTCGATTGCTTCAGCCGTTTAGGATTTGATGGGGGGGGGGGGATACACACACACAGCCAGCCAGACAGACAGACAGAAGGACAGACAGACACACATTTTCCCGGTTCGATCTCATAAGTTTACTTTTCCTCATTTTTACAAAATGCGAAAAGTAGTCTAACAAGAAGTTCCGTGACGAACTGAAGAGCCTACTTTTCTAAAAATTTAAAATTCATATCAATGATTAATCTACTGTAAATGGATCTATCTAGAATAATGACGAAATTAAGTTGGTAATATCGAAATTTCTAATTAGTTCGAAATACTGTATACTTGGCATAATGTTGCCTAATAGAGCACTAAAGTTGGCAGCCCTGGTGACTGAATATATTCTTAGTTCCATCTCTTAGGGTACAGAATACAACATTTGGTTGAAGTCCAATGGATAGCATGGACGTTATATGCAGTTAAACATTGGATCTAACAGCGCGCGTAAAATCATGTTGGCAACAATGTCATGCATGTATTGGTCAGAAATAATCTGAAATAATATGATCTATTGTTGTGCCAATTTTGAATGAAATCCATTAGTTAGTATAGAAGATGCATGCATTTTAAAATTGGACCTATCAGCAGGCTTAGAATCAATTTGGCAACACTGACGTATATTAGTTACTCCAAGTTAATCTAGAATGCCAGGTACTATGCGTGTGCAAACTTTAGAGCTATTGGCTTGCATACTTTCTGATATATTGATATTAGGGTAACAAAAATAGAGACAGTATTTATTAATAGTTGGCAGCCCTGATTACTCTTAAGAATTGTTATAGTCATATCTGTTATGATACACATAGCACACACGAAATTTGGTTGAAATCCAAATGATAGTATAGAAGTTACATGTATTTAAATTTGGACCTCTCAGCAGGCTTAGAATAATGTTGGTAGCACTGACGTATATAAATTACTCCAAATTAATATAGAATGTCAGGTACTATACGTGTGCATAGTTTAAAGCTGTAGGCTTGCATACCTTCTGATGTATGGGTAATTGGATTTAAAAAATGAGGGCATTTATTAACAGTTGGCAGCCCTGGTGGCTCTTAAGAATACGCTAAGTCATATCTGTTTATGTACACATATCACACACGAAATTTGGTTGAAATCCAATTGATAGAGTAGAAGTTATATGAATTTAAAATTTGGATCTATCAGCAGGCTTTTAATCATTTTGGCAACACTGCCATGTATGGCCTCCTGGAAATTAAACTGCAATATTATTATCTATACGTGTGCCAATTTTGAAATAGCTCCCATTCATAACTTCCAAGATATCCAACATGGAGCTCAAATTTCAATTGCGATTTTTCAGCAGTTGGTAGCACTGACATCATTTTCAAATATGGACGTGAGATATTCAGGTATAGATATTTACTCCTACCAAATTTTGTTTCAATTGCTGCAGCCGTTTAGGAGTTGATAGTGGGGGAGGGGGCACACACAGCCAGCCAGACAGACAGACAGACAGACAGACAGACAGAAGGACAGACAGACAGACACACATTTGCCCGATCTCATAAGTCTACATTTTCCTCATTTTTGCAAAATGTGAAAGGTAGGCTAAAAATAAAATGTATGTGAATTCTAAAACTTGCCATGTCCAAGGAGTTAGCAATTAGCATGGTATGGAATTCAGATGTTCGACTGGAGTGTGTAATAAATGGGTCATAAATAACAAATGCACAACATAATTATTATATAATTTCTTCCTTCCTAACAGGTTTGTATGACAATATCTATAACATAACTTACATACCCGTATATATGTAAGCGTCCGCTGCTAAAGTATGCTAACTCTATTCTTTATCATTTTTTAGCCACTTTCTATATTTGCAAAAAATGAAAGTATACTTATGAGATCTATACTGACAAAGGTTGTCCGTCTGTCTGTGTGTGTGTGAGTGTGTGTGTGTGTGTGTGTGTGTGAGCGTGTATATCTGTCCCCCACCCCTATCAATTCAAACACGACGAAATCGAATTGAACGAAATTTGGTACCGAGGTAATACTAGCAAAGAGCACGTTAGTGTCATGTTTTATAATGGCGCTATCTTTACCAAAACTTAATGGCAGCCACTCAAATGGTCAAAACATAAATTTAAATTACGACCAAACTAATCGTAGGATCTTTAAAAAATTTGGTAAACGAATGCTTTCATATAGGACGCGTCTTTCGGCCAAACTATATGGTCATCAGCCGTATCATTTCAGGATGGTGGCCATGTGAATTATGCAAGCTTCATATTGCATAACGAAGGACCCACCAGTTTCAATTGTCAAACCGAGAATGATTTAAACTGTTCCCAAAGACGTGGCCCGTTCGAAATTAGAAGTTTATACTATAACTAGTTGACCCTTGCGAGCTTTCGCAACGTGAATGTAGGTTTATGGGGTAGTAGGGAAGAATGTAGGAGAATGAAGTTTAAATATTGAAGAAATGTATTTATTGTTGTTATACGGCATACGTACATGATAAGAACACAAAGAATTATGTAGAACAGTGTTTGGTACCTGTCACAGCACCTCTTTGTAGACAATATTCGATGTTACAAGGAATTCATCGGTTATTATTTGCTCGGAAGTTTCTTCTACAGCAATTCTTACATTTGCAAAGGATTGAACCCTAGAGAAATTTTTGGCGAGACCACACTGGAACCATCTGCTGATAGACTCCTCAGCTAGCAGTACGCCGCGCTCTCGCCAGTTGGCTGCCGCCGCCACGCTTCCCTGCGCTCTAGCGGCAGGCTCACCAGGTTACGGTGCTCCCATTGAAAATGTACATTTTTTAAGGTATTTATTTAATTGTGAGGCATTTAAAGAGGAAGTGAGTGCGTTTCGGGCTCACATGGGGTTATGCGGAACCTGTAGGTATCCCATATGTGTAGGTTGGTGTTAACAGGACTTTATTTTCGGTACAAAACCGGAATGGAGAATATTGTCCTGTAGAAGTGCCTTAAAAAAGCTGAGCTGTCTCGGTGACAAGACAAGATGGCAGCTGATCTCTCGTTCTGACCTACAGTATATTTCACCAATTAGAATATGTTGCATGCAATAAAGCCTACTGATAGAAATAATATAATCTTTGTATGAAATGGATTATAATGAATTATATTCCACTGAAGAGATCGTTTAGTCGAAGTCATTTTTGCTAAGACCTCATAAGTAAATCGACTAATAACGTTCAACTTCAGTGGACACGTTTGTCTCTGTGGTAAAGCTTTGGTCTTTCACCCGGTCGGCTGGGGTTCGAAGACTATCAGAGTTGTATTTGTTTGCTTGATTATTTTTATATTTATTGTTTATTAAATACTGAGACGTTATAACATGGAGCGTTATGTTGTGCATTTTGCAATGGAAAACATATATTTAAATTAAACAAAGTTCGCCACCAGATCTGCACGAGTGACATCTATTAGCATTCAGGTGAACTATGCGTGTACTAACCACGGTCTACTAGATGCGAGTTGAACTCTCTACTGGCCTTGACATTCCCAGTTATTGAACCCATGCAAACGGTGTAATTGAAAAATTTCCTCTTGTTGCCGATAGAGCCCACTCGCCCCCAAGAGTAGGCGCGATAAAAAGTGGTTGTGCAGTAGCTTTATTAAATGTGTTTCTCCCAGTGTTACGTTTAGACCAATGAGGGTCTGTTTCAGTTTCAATTATTGTAAGTAGTCGGTGTTAATATACTGAATTCCTACGTTGTTTGTAGTTGAAATTGTGAAATGCTAGGGTATATTATAACCTATGGTTTGAACACCGCTGCTCAAATCCAGTATGCCATATTGTTGTGTGACATTTTACACTTCGAATAGGAAGAAAATAGGAGGTGATAAGGACAAAGAGATATAACTACACTCATACATTTAGGAGAAAGTAGGCTATATGATCCTTTCTAAACATCTTGCTTGGACATGCAATAATGGATACAAAACGCATTTGTTACCTTAAATAGGTGATGTATTGTGGTTGGTACTACGAGTGAAAAAATCTCAATAAAATTTACTAAAACCAACGTAAATATTACGTTTTTCCTGAAACGTTTTAATTTTGGAGTCAACATATTTTAGAATTCAGGTCCTTAATTTATAATGCAACTTTTCAGTCGATCAACACAACACAATATACTTCCAATTAATGGGACAAGAAAATGACAAGTTTATACAACTAAACATTAGTACGCCTACGTACAGTATTTTGCGACCAGTATTTCATTAATTTCACATTTTACCTACGAACGTCTGTAACTCGAATTCTCGATAAGTCAAATTTTTAGCCTATTTTCAATTTTGAAATAGGCTTATGAGATCACCTTTTGTCCGTGTGTGTGTGCGTGTGTGTGTGTGTGAGGTGTGTGTGTCCCCCCCTAATAACTTTTAAACGGCTAAAGAGATTTCAATGAAACTCTGTAATTTCATAGTAGAGTTCCGGGCGACCTCGACTGTGCCCTTCAAATTTTGTTACGTCTCACCAATCCAACATGGCGGCTGTGCGAAATATTTCACCAGCATTCAATATCTCCGAAACTATTACCGATATCACCCTGGAATTTTTTACAGTGATAAAGGAAACTACTAAAAGTTCACCTATGTGACTTTTGAAAAACTGGTACTGTAACTACAAAACCAACATGGCGGCCAAGCGAATTTGCGACGTTTAAATAGATGTTTCTCGCGATTTAACCAACCAAACTCAATGAAACTTGGTACAGTATATGTTTATTAACATTGTAATGCACCGACATCTTACATTTTTCAATTGTTTACGTAACCACAAGATGGCGGCTGTGTGAATTTCGAAAATTAAGTTATTATTTCTTGTGTTCTTATCATGCGATCGAAATAAAAGTTTGCATAATAAACGTACACAATAATCATCATCTAATAGTACATAACTCTATAGACTACATATAATACAATCCAACATGGCGACCATCTGACACGTTAGTCGGTTCTGAATATCTATTAATCTACTACAGCAATCAAACTGAAATTTTGTAAGTGTATAGAGTCTATAAGCATAAGTTCACCTATGGGACGTTCAATAACCTGGCGAGCACAAATCCAACATGGCGGCGACGCGAAATTTAATTATTCAAATGGACGTTTCTTGCGTTTTAACCATCCGAGCGCAGTGAAATTTGATACGGTAGGCCTATATGCTTATACAAATTTTAATCGACTGGCATCTAATTCATTTAAATTATTTTCATTACCACAAGATGGCGGCTGAGCGAAATTTTAAAATCCCGCCTTTATTTCTTGTGTCCTAATTACGCGATTGAAGTTTGAATAAAACACCTACACAATAGTCTTCATGTAATAGTACATAAATCTAAGGCCTATAATACCAAAATCCAACATGGTGACCATCCAAAATATTTAGACGTTTCTCAATGCCTACGAATCTATTATAGCAATCAAACTGACAATTTGTATGTTGATAGAGGCAATTAATATTAGTAGGATATATGAAAACAGGCTATTTAGTTCTTCACGGAACTACTTGTTTTTCTTTCTTCCTTTCATGATCGTCACACGTGATCTGAATCTATAATTGCAATTCTCCTACATCATTCATCTGCCTTCGGTAACTCTTTCCTCATGTCAGAAACTAGAATTTGGAATAATTGTCCTCGTGATGTTAAACATTTTACATCCCTAACAACTTCCAAACGTCATGTAAAGATTTCCTCTTTAATTCGTAGACCAACTAGAACAATTGAATGTGTGAGTGAATGACCAGAGTAAAATGTTGTTAAAACGTCTTGATTGTATAGTAATTACTGGATGTAATATTTATAATATCACACAGTTGCCACTTAAACTCTAGTATTTAAGTTTTCTTGGTGTTTGTGTTTGGTAGGTTAAGAATAACATATATGAGAGTAGTGGAGTACTAGGAGTTCTGCCCCACTTCAAAACCCCCCTTGCTCTACTACTAAGCCTCAGCCATGTTAAATATCTCTTGAACGCATGGTCCGATTTTGACAAATGAGGTATTGTTGGACTCGGGCTGACGTCCTCTTTGCTATGGACCACTCATTATATTTTTCAAAATTTTTTTGAAAATTTTTGTTTTCGAAAATAGGCGATAGTTTGAAAACCAAACAGGATAGAACGTTGTGCCATGGCTCAAACGAACAGTCTTTATGACCTTTATTTTTTGTAATAAAAAATTTTTATTTTTTATATTTTTTTGAAAACACTCGAATTTTGAAAATCCTATATTTTGGAAACTAGGAACTCTACAAAAAAAATTGTTTAACGTAAATCAATGGTCCCTACCCCCTCTACCCCCAAAATAAATTTAAAGTCTCTAGAATGAAAACCTGCAGTAGTGTGGTAAGGACAGAGCTGCTTATAAAAGCAAGTGGTGAGCCCCTGCGACCTTGGAATGGAAGGAGCCATGCTAGGAGGGCGTGCTTGGATTCGTTTTTTTCGTCTCGTTGTGCTCTTTACGGGAATGTAGGTGTCGAAAAGGTGAAAATTTGGAAACACGGTCTTTTTGGGGTAAAACCGTGATTTTGAACTTTTTGCTATATCTCACGAACCAATAACGCTAGAGGCGTGTTCGACAGGTCCAAGGACTCGGGGTAACGTCCTCTCTTTTATGGACCACTCGTTATAATTTTTAATAAAATTGGAAACTCGATTTTGGGGTAAACACATGTTTTTTGTGATTTTGCCGATATCTCACGAAGCAATAACGCTAGAGGCATGTACGATGGGTCCAAGGATTCGGGAAGACGTCCTCTTTGCTATGGACTACTCATTGTAATTTTAAAAAAATTGGGAAACGCGATTTTGGGGTAAACACGTGTTTTTTGTGATTTTTGTCGATATGTCACGAACCAATAACGCTAGAGACGTGTACGAGGTGTCCTAGGACTCGGGCTAACGCCCCCTTTCAAATGTGGTAGATATTTTTTTCCAAAAAAATAATTCACAAAGGGCCTAACGCCGTACATGTTGAAAAAAAAATCATTACCGTTACCTGTTTATAATGTTTATAAAGCGTGGTGGTTGAGAGAGACGATACGGCTGGGTATGTGTGTGTTTCAACGAACCTGTCGCTAACCACAAGGACCATGCTTAATAGAACAATCGCTATTTCGGCGGATCGGTGTATGACAGAGCGAGCGTGCGTTTTTCCTGATATTTTACCTTTAACGTGTAAACGGTGATGAGAACTTGATTCTATGTTGGTCGAAGCGAGTATCGAAAACAAACGAGCAGGAGGTGAAGGTCATTTGAGCTTATTGGAAGGCTCCGATCTGACTTGACAACAGGTGCAATGGAAAAAATGACCAAGACGCTTGAAGGTGAAATAATCTGACCATTGTGGTGGCAGGGAAGTGCGAAAGGCGTGCACACATGTGAAACCACAGGCACGCTAAACCAGTGACATTCTGTCTTGCTTCGTACGTGACAAAATGCAAGTCCATGTGACATTTGATCTACCGCAGGTGTTCACCTTGGACGTTATCTGTCCACGTGCATGATAACTGTTAACAAGTTACATTCTGTCTTGCTTCGTACGTGACAAAATGCAAGTTGACGTGAAATTTGATTCGCCACAGGTGTTCACGTTGGGCGTTAGCTGTCCACGTGACTGATAACAGAATGTTCAAAGCGTGGGAAAAAATGATTATACATGCAACGTAGTATATATAAAGACATGTCGTTATCATTTCCACTCTCACTTGGGTGGACTACCTTTGAACACACTGCGTTGCATGAAACCCCTGGTCTTGTTTAACAGTTTTGGTGTTGGTGGAAAATACTTAACCGTGTTGTGGGGTAGGTATTTATTTATATACTTATTCATTTATACATTTATTGATTAATATATATGTATATTTACAAGCAATTATTTATTGATTAAGTAATTAATGATTTTATTTATTTGTTTGCAGATAACCGGCATACCTTACATGTCTGAGGGAGAAGAAACCATTGCACTTTTGAGCCCACTAGAAGGGAAGAGTAACAAGTCACTGCAAGTAAAGGTGAGATGATTTTTTTAAACTAACTTGTTTCATTTTTTTTGTTTTATGTTTTATTTTATGAAATGTATGTATTAACCTGAATTTAGGTATTTATAGCGGTTTATTTTATTTATTTCTAGAAACTTGGAAAGAATAGCCTTACCGCCGTAGCAGTCGCTGAAAAAAAACAGAAACGCACTAAAGCGAAACCACTGCCAAAGAGTGAACTGTTTAAAACTCAGGTAAGTCCAACTTAAAAATGCTATTCCATTTTACCACTACTGAAAACTCGTAGACAAAAAAAAATCATTACCTGTACATGACTGGGACAATGATTGCTTTCTTGATTAATGGCTATGTTGTTGTTGTTGACTGGGAAAAGTACAAGGCCATGTTGGATTTTCTAAAAATAAAAATAATAAATTTAATTTATGGGTGGTTCCCTATGGACTCAACGAATATCCACAGGTTTGAACATGATAATGTGAACAAAATGACATGACATTCATTTTTGTTTATATATTGGTTAAAGGGAGGGTGGGGGAATGTAAATGACTGTAGCTTTATAAAAAAGAAAATAAGTACATGGGTTACTGTTAGTGCCAACATACAGTTTATTTTTAATGGTGTTTTGATATATTAATGCCAATTAACGTTAACGTTTTATTTACAAGTATTGATTGATTGATTGATTGAGTGATGGGTTATTTTGTTTGCTTTTAGGTGTCGTCATGTGCCATTAACGTAATGAACAGACAGTGAACAAGCATGCATTATGCTTTAAAGTACTCTGTGCAATGTTAATAACTTACAATAAGAAAACGTTTTATTATAACACATGGCGTTAGTACCAAATACAACAAGTGAGCAAGTTGGTTTACCACGTGGGTTAAATTTAAAATCAGAACATGATCGATGGTTAACATTTGAATCCTGGCCTGTAGGCTTTTTGTCGACGCATGAACTTGCAAAAGCCGGTTTTTTTTACTTGAACCGAGAAGATGTGGTGCGCTGTGTGTTTTGTCGTATTGAACTTTCACACTGGGAAGAAGGAGATGATCCCTTTAGAGACCATTTGCGATGGTCTCCTCACTGTCCTTACATGCTTGGAAAGCAAGTGGGTAACCTACCCGTGCATTCATTTTACCGAACCACAAGGCCTTTGGCCGCTACTTACGTTGCTGAATCACAAATAAATAATAATAATGATGTATTACCAGCCAACGGTAGTGTCGATATATGTGGTCCATATGCCATAGACAGTGTTGAATTGGCGTGTGCTTTTGAAAAATTGGGAGTTTGCAAGACTAAAGCACTAGCACACTCAGAGTACAGTTCTGTTGAAAAACGTTTCGAATCTTATAAAAATGTTTGGCCATTAATATTAAAACACCTTACCAAACAGCTAAGTGAAGCTGGATTTTTTTATACTGGTGAAGGGGATAAAACAATATGTTTTTATTGTGGATTTGTTTTAAAGTATTGGCAAATGACTGATGACCCTTTTGTGCAACACGCTCGTTGGTTACCAAACTGTAAATACATGGTGTTGCTTAAAGGTCAGGAATTTGTGAACACTATTCGTAAAGAAAAAGTGATTGCAGCACAAGACATAAAAGTGCCTTTAGAGTTAGAGCACGCGGAGCAAATACATAAGGCTGAAAGAAAAGACTTGTCTCACGAACAGACACAAAAGTGTGACCAACAATTATGTAAAATTTGTTATCAAGATGAACTAGGTGTTGTATTTTTACCCTGTGGACACATGATAGCCTGTGTCAAGTGTGCATTAGAACTTAACACTTGTGCTATATGCAGAAAAGTAGTATCTGCAACAGTTAGGGCATTTCTTGCATAACTAGTATAATTTATTCGCCATGGATAGTGCAAAATCCCTAATTGCACAATATTATTAAAGCTGTTTTAGAGTGTAATAGATATGCTTTTGTTTTGTTTATAGACTACTACAATGAATGTTTTGAATGCTGTGGGACAATCATGTGGCTTAGAGACAAAGAAGCTCAGCGAATTGCCAACGCATATTCCATTCCGCATTATCAAGATTCGGAAATTGAAAACAGCATATGGTGATCGTGTACTTTGTGTATGTGAAAACTTTGAGACATTTCTGCCTATACGGTTTAATGATATGTCGGAGAGTGTTTTTGATGAAGTCAATAATGCTGTGCAACCTGTACACTTAATTTATGAAGGTTTTAAAAACAATAGGTGCATGGTTCGTTTTAATTAAATAAATAAATAATGTGAAATAATAATGGAAAATATAAGTAATGACAATACACTGAAAAAGAAAGAAAATATGTGCATAGAATAGTAATGTTTTAGTGTTTAGTGTTGTCTTTAAAAATATTATGATGAAACCAAAAAAAATGTATATAAAGTTTGTAAATAAATGCAAAATCATGTTACAATGTTGTTTTATTTTATACAAAGTTAGTATATTTAACATTGCAGAGTATACATGATTATGACAATAAATGCACACTGAATACAAGCCTTTCTCACTTTACAATAGTCTGTTATAGTTTTAAACACAAGGCTTGTTGTAGATTATTTTATAGCAATGTCCACTCAACGTTGTTTTCGAAATGTGGGAAGCCGCAATGGTTGTATAGGCATAAAACCTTATTGTTATTACTATTTAGTCACTTTGATCCCCTTGCATATCAAGAGCACATGACCTAGTTGTTCCACTCTTTAAAACGACAACAACAACACTACCTCTTGCATAGTTTGTGATGTTGATGGCTCTTGCGACGTGGGAAGATGGATTAAAAATAACTTTTAGAACTGGGGTTAAACGTTGCTCATTAAACAATGCACTATTTTGAGTAGCAATATGGTTTTCTTTATTTTTTGTCGACGGCAACTGTGTTTCATGCAGTACACTACATTGATGATCACCGACACTTAAAACCTCACTATTTTTACTTTTTAGGTCACCACGACAATGTTTGGAACGTTGCTTTGAACAACGCCAAATAACAGTTCCATTTTTATTGGTTCGTTTCACAATATATGAATATCCTTTATAGTATGCGTAAGGCTTACCATACCTAGTCACTGATACTTCCATATCAACTGTCAAGCATAGACTAAGCTCTAGTAAAGTCAACTTGGTAATAAGAATACTAGTTTAGTGTGAGAGCAAATATGGATCCAAAGAGTTCAGGTAAAAGTGAAAGCAAATAAGCAAATATAAGAAACAAGAGTGGGGGGTAAAAGTGGTCGCAAAGTGGCAGACTCATTACACTATAATTTTAGCATCACGAAGCTCTTGTTCAATTTCTTTGATTTCCCAATCGTGACCGATATGCCCAGCTTGTCGTAAAGCATGCAATTGTCGAAGCCGTTGAATTAGCTTACTGGGTTTGTTCCAGTATACAAATTTAACAAATGATTTTTTAGGTGTAAACAAAGCATTACCATTATCATGATCATTATCATCATCATCATCATCATCTTCATTATTATCATTATGATCACCATTATCATCATGACCATCATCACTGTTACTATATAGTCCTTTTTGATCCTCTTGCAATACCACTTTATTTATAGTCTGAGTTGATTTTGACAGTGTTGAAGGTTTCTTGGACGTTGACAACTGTCCTAACATGACGTTTTGAGGACATGATAAGTCCTTTTGAACAAACACTGCACTATCTTTAGCCGCAATATCGTTTTCTTGAACTTGCTTTTTAGCATTTTGATAATTGTTTGTAAACAGTAAGCGTGGTTCGTTTCGAGCACTACATTGATGAACACTCACACTTAAAACCTTTCCATTTTTACTTTTCAGATTGCCTCGACATTTTGTTGACCTTTCTTTTGAGCATCGCCAGAATATTATTCCATTCACATTCTGGCGATTATAGTTATAGGAGTAGCCTTGATAGAGTGCACGTAGCCTACCTTTGTTGGTTGTAATAAGTTCCATAGTAGTAACTGACCTGTCAGTACGATGTTCACACTACAAAGGTTACAACTGTTTTGCCGATGGAGTGACCTACCATAAGCTTATATATTGGCTTATGTGTTGGCTTTTTGTGTTGGCTTTTCGTGTTTGCTTTTGTGTTGGCTTATGTGTTGACTTTCTGTGTTGGCTTTTTGTGTTGGCTTTTCATGTTGGCTTTTCGTGTTGGCTTATGTGTTGGCTTTTTGTGTTGGCTTTTTGTGTTGGCTTTTCGTGTTGGCTTTTCGTGTTGGCTTATGTGTTGGCTTTTTGTGTTGGCTTTTCATGTTGGCTTTTCGTGTTGGCTTTTCGTGTTGGCTTTTCGTGTTGGCTTTTTGTGTTGGCTTTTCGTGTTGGCATTTCGTGTTGGCTTTTGTGTTGGCTTTTCGTGTTGGCTTTTTGTGTTGGCTTTTCGTGTTGGCATTTCGTGTTGGCTTTTCGTGTTGGATTTTCGTGTTGGCTTTTTTTTGTATTGGCCTTTCGTGTTGGCTTTTTGTATTGGCTTTTCGTGTTGGCTTTTTGTGTTGGCTTTAGTATTGGCTTTTGTATTGGCATATTTGACAAGTTATTTGTGTCAATGTATTTAGTGGATTTTTTCTTGGTGTTGGAAAGTAGTTGAAAGAGAGGGAATATTTAAAGACTTAACCTCAGCTCACTAACCTAACCTAACCTAACCTTTCAACTCTCAGATGTTAATTAAATTATGTGCATAGTCGAGTTGGAGCCCAAGACCTCAGGGGTAAAAAAACAATTATTTTTGACGACTTATTTTGGTAACTTATTTTAATGGCTAACCTAACTTTACCTAACCTAACCTAACCTAACCTCAGTTCACTTTGGATATTACTAGTAAGTGTTCATATCCTCTGCTAGGTAGCATGCTAGTAGTACAGGTAGTGCTCATATTTACCGCTAGATAGCGGAAACATACTTTGCATGTTGCATGTGACACTTGTGAAGTTTAACCACATGCAAGACGTGCTTGTATAAGTTCTCTATTTAAACTCAATATACAATTAACCACTAAATGTTCAGAACTAACATGTATAGCCATGTTTAGGGTATATAGGAGACCCTTAGCAAGAAAGGCTGTCTAACCCACGAGTGTACAGCCTTGTCATACGCAGTAAGCACCTGTTGGCAGAAAACAACAACAACAACAATTTGAGAAAGCCAACAGGTGCTTACTGCGTATGACAAGGCTGTACACTCGTGGGTTAGACAGCCTTTCTTGCTAAGGGTCTCCTATATACCCTAAACATGGCTATACATGTTAGTTCTGAACATTTAGTGGTTAATTGTATATTGAGTTTAAATAGAGAACTTATACAAGCACGTCTTGCATGTGGTTAAACTTCACAAGTGTCACATGCAACATGCAAAGTATGTTTCCGCTATCTAGCGGTAAATATGAGCACTACCTGTACTACTAGCATGCTACCTAGCAGAGGATATGAACACTTACTAGTAATATCCAAAGTGAACTGAGGTTAGGTTAGGTTAGGTTAGGTAAAGTTAGGTTAGCCATTAAAATAAGTTACCAAAATAAGTCGTCAAAAATAATTGTTTTTTTACCCCTGAGGTCTTGGGCTCCAACTCGACTATGCACATAATTTAATTAACATCTGAGAGTTGAAAGGTTAGGTTAGGTTAGGTTAGTGAGCTGAGGTTAAGTCTTTAAATATTCCCTCTCTTTCAACTACTTTCCAACACCAAGAAAAAATCCACTAAATACATTGACACAAATAACTTGTCAAATATGCCAATACAAAAGCCAATACTAAAGCCAACACAAAAAGCCAACACGAAAAGCCAATACAAAAAGCCAACACGAAAGGCCAATACAAAAAAAAGCCAACACGAAAATCCAACACGAAAAGCCAACACGAAATGCCAACACGAAAAGCCAACACAAAAAGCCAACACGAAAAGCCAACACAAAAGCCAACACGAAATGCCAACACGAAAAGCCAACACAAAAAGCCAACACGAAAAGCCAACACGAAAAGCCAACACGAAAAGCCAACATGAAAAGCCAACACAAAAAGCCAACACATAAGCCAACACGAAAAGCCAACACGAAAAGCCAACACAAAAAGCCAACACAAAAAGCCAACACATAAGCCAACACGAAAAGCCAACATGAAAAGCCAACACAAAAAGCCAACACAGAAAGTCAACACATAAGCCAACACAAAAGCAAACACGAAAAGCCAACACAAAAAGCCAACACATAAGCCAATATATAAGCTTATGGTAGGTCACTCCATCGGCAAAACAGTTGTAACCTTTGTAGTGTGAACATCGTACTGACAGGTCAGTTACTACTATGGAACTTATTACAACCAACAAAGGTAGGCTACGTGCACTCTATCAAGGCTACTCCTATAACTATAATCGCCAGAATGTGAATGGAATAATATTCTGGCGATGCTCAAAAGAAAGGTCAACAAAATGTCGAGGCAATCTGAAAAGTAAAAATGGAAAGGTTTTAAGTGTGAGTGTTCATCAATGTAGTGCTCGAAACGAACCACGCTTACTGTTTACAAACAATTATCAAAATGCTAAAAAGCAAGTTCAAGAAAACGATATTGCGGCTAAAGATAGTGCAGTGTTTGTTCAAAAGGACTTATCATGTCCTCAAAACGTCATGTTAGGACAGTTGTCAACGTCCAAGAAACCTTCAACACTGTCAAAATCAACTCAGACTATAAATAAAGTGGTATTGCAAGAGGATCAAAAAGGACTATATAGTAACAGTGATGATGGTCATGATGATAATGGTGATCATAATGATAATAATGAAGATGATGATGATGATGATGATAATGATCATGATAATGGTAATGCTTTGTTTACACCTAAAAAATCATTTGTTAAATTTGTATACTGGAACAAACCCAGTAAGCTAATTCAACGGCTTCGACAATTGCATGCTTTACGACAAGCTGGGCATATCGGTCACGATTGGGAAATCAAAGAAATTGAACAAGAGCTTCGTGATGCTAAAATTATAGTGTAATGAGTCTGCCACTTTGCGACCACTTTTACCCCCCACTCTTGTTTCTTATATTTGCTTATTTGCTTTCACTTTTACCTGAACTCTTTGGATCCATATTTGCTCTCACACTAAACTAGTATTCTTATTACCAAGTTGACTTTACTAGAGCTTAGTCTATGCTTGACAGTTGATATGGAAGTATCAGTGACTAGGTATGGTAAGCCTTACGCATACTATAAAGGATATTCATATATTGTGAAACGAACCAATAAAAATGGAACTGTTATTTGGCGTTGTTCAAAGCAACGTTCCAAACATTGTCGTGGTGACCTAAAAAGTAAAAATAGTGAGGTTTTAAGTGTCGGTGATCATCAATGTAGTGTACTGCATGAAACACAGTTGCCGTCGACAAAAAATAAAGAAAACCATATTGCTACTCAAAATAGTGCATTGTTTAATGAGCAACGTTTAACCCCAGTTCTAAAAGTTATTTTTAATCCATCTTCCCACGTCGCAAGAGCCATCAACATCACAAACTATGCAAGAGGTAGTGTTGTTGTTGTCGTTTTAAAGAGTGGAACAACTAGGTCATGTGCTCTTGATATGCAAGGGGATCAAAGTGACTAAATAGTAATAACAATAAGGTTTTATGCCTATACAACCATTGCGGCTTCCCACATTTCGAAAACAACGTTGAGTGGACATTGCTATAAAATAATCTACAACAAGCCTTGTGTTTAAAACTATAACAGACTATTGTAAAGTGAGAAAGGCTTGTATTCAGTGTGCATTTATTGTCATAATCATGTATACTCTGCAATGTTAAATATACTAACTTTGTATAAAATAAAACAACATTGTAACATGATTTTGCATTTATTTACAAACTTTATATACATTTTTTTTGGTTTCATCATAATATTTTTAAAGACAACACTAAACACTAAAACATTACTATTCTATGCACATATTTTCTTTCTTTTTCAGTGTATTGTCATTACTTATATTTTCCATTATTATTTCACATTATTTATTTATTTAATTAAAACGAACCATGCACCTATTGTTTTTAAAACCTTCATAAATTAAGTGTACAGGTTGCACAGCATTATTGACTTCATCAAAAACACTCTCCGACATATCATTAAACCGTATAGGCAGAAATGTCTCAAAGTTTTCACATACACAAAGTACACGATCACCATATGCTGTTTTCAATTTCCGAATCTTGATAATGCGGAATGGAATATGCGTTGGCAATTCGCTGAGCTTCTTTGTCTCTAAGCCACATGATTGTCCCACAGCATTCAAAACATTCATTGTAGTAGTCTATAAACAAAACAAAAGCATATCTATTACACTCTAAAACAGCTTTAATAATATTGTGCAATTAGGGATTTTGCACTATCCATGGCGAATAAATTATACTAGTTATGCAAGAAATGCCCTAACTGTTGCAGATACTACTTTTCTGCATATAGCACAAGTGTTAAGTTCTAATGCACACTTGACACAGGCTATCATGTGTCCACAGGGTAAAAATACAACACCTAGTTCATCTTGATAACAAATTTTACATAATTGTTGGTCACACTTTTGTGTCTGTTCGTGAGACAAGTCTTTTCTTTCAGCCTTATGTATTTGCTCCGCGTGCTCTAACTCTAAAGGCACTTTTATGTCTTGTGCTGCAATCACTTTTTCTTTACGAATAGTGTTCACAAATTCCTGACCTTTAAGCAACACCATGTATTTACAGTTTGGTAACCAACGAGCGTGTTGCACAAAAGGGTCATCAGTCATTTGCCAATACTTTAAAACAAATCCACAATAAAAACATATTGTTTTATCCCCTTCACCAGTATAAAAAAATCCAGCTTCACTTAGCTGTTTGGTAAGGTGTTTTAATATTAATGGCCAAACATTTTTATAAGATTCGAAACGTTTTTCAACAGAACTGTACTCTGAGTGTGCTAGTGCTTTAGTCTTGCAAACTCCCAATTTTTCAAAAGCACACGCCAATTCAACACTGTCTATGGCATATGGACCACATATATCGACACTACCGTTGGCTGGTAATACATCATTATTATTATTTATTTGTGATTCAGCAACGTAAGTAGCGGCCAAAGGCCTTGTGGTTCGGTAAAATGAATGCACGGGTAGGTTACCCACTTGCTTTCCAAGCATGTAAGGACAGTGAGGAGACCATCGCAAATGGTCTCTAAAGGGATCATCTCCTTCTTCCCAGTGTGAAAGTTCAATACGACAAAACACACAGCGCACCACATCTTCTCGGTTCAAGTAAAAAAAACCGGCTTTTGCAAGTTCATGCGTCGACAAAAAGCCTACAGGCCAGGATTCAAATGTTAACCATCGATCATGTTCTGATTTTAAATTTAACCCACGTGGTAAACCAACTTGCTCACTTGTTGTATTTGGTACTAACGCCATGTGTTATAATAAAACGTTTTCTTATTGTAAGTTATTAACATTGCACAGAGTACTTTAAAGCATAATGCATGCTTGTTCACTGTCTGTTCATTACGTTAATGGCACATGACGACACCTAAAAGCAAACAAAATAACCCATCACTCAATCAATCAATCAATCAATACTTGTAAATAAAACGTTAACGTTAATTGGCATTAATATATCAAAACACCATTAAAAATAAACTGTATGTTGGCACTAACAGTAACCCATGTACTTATTTTCTTTTTTATAAAGCTACAGTCATTTACATTCCCCCACCCTCCCTTTAACCAATATATAAACAAAAATGAATGTCATGTCATTTTGTTCACATTATCATGTTCAAACCTGTGGATATTCGTTGAGTCCATAGGGAACCACCCATAAATTAAATTTATTATTTTTATTTTTAGAAAATCCAACATGGCCTTGTACTTTTCCCAGTCAACAACAACAACATAGCCATTAATCAAGAAAGCAATCATTGTCCCAGTCATGTACAGGTAATGATTTTTTTTTGTCTACGAGTTTTCAGTAGTGGTAAAATGGAATAGCATTTTTAAGTTGGACTTACCTGAGTTTTAAACAGTTCACTCTTTGGCAGTGGTTTCGCTTTAGTGCGTTTCTGTTTTTTTTCAGCGACTGCTACGGCGGTAAGGCTATTCTTTCCAAGTTTCTAGAAATAAATAAAATAAACCGCTATAAATACCTAAATTCAGGTTAATACATACATTTCATAAAATAAAACATAAAACAAAAAAAATGAAACAAGTTAGTTTAAAAAAATCATCTCACCTTTACTTGCAGTGACTTGTTACTCTTCCCTTCTAGTGGGCTCAAAAGTGCAATGGTTTCTTCTCCCTCAGACATGTAAGGTATGCCGGTTATCTGCAAACAAATAAATAAAATCATTAATTACTTAATCAATAAATAATTGCTTGTAAATATACATATATATTAATCAATAAATGTATAAATGAATAAGTATATAAATAAATACCTACCCCACAACACGGTTAAGTATTTTCCACCAACACCAAAACTGTTAAACAAGACCAGGGGTTTCATGCAACGCAGTGTGTTCAAAGGTAGTCCACCCAAGTGAGAGTGGAAATGATAACGACATGTCTTTATATATACTACGTTGCATGTATAATCATTTTTCCCACGCTTTGAACATTCTGTTATCAGTCACGTGGACAGCTAACGCCCAACGTGAACACCTGTGGCGAATCAAATTTCACGTCAACTTGCATTTTGTCACGTACGAAGCAAGACAGAATGTAACTTGTTAACAGTTATCATGCACGTGGACAGATAACGTCCAAGGTGAACACCTGCGGTAGATCAAATGTCACATGGACTTGCATTTTGTCACGTACGAAGCAAGACAGAATGTCACTGGTTTAGCGTGCCTGTGGTTTCACATGTGTGCACGCCTTTCGCACTTCCCTGCCACCACAATGGTCAGATTATTTCACCTTCAAGCGTCTTGGTCATTTTTTCCATTGCACCTGTTGTCAAGTCAGATCGGAGCCTTCCAATAAGCTCAAATGACCTTCACCTCCTGCTCGTTTGTTTTCGATACTCGCTTCGACCAACATAGAATCAAGTTCTCATCACCGTTTACACGTTAAAGGTAAAATATCAGGAAAAACGCACGCTCGCTCTGTCATACACCGATCCGCCGAAATAGCGATTGTTCTATTAAGCATGGTCCTTGTGGTTAGCG
Organism: Meconema thalassinum; assembly: GCA_946902985.2. Taxonomy (NCBI): domain Eukaryota; kingdom Metazoa; phylum Arthropoda; class Insecta; order Orthoptera; family Tettigoniidae; genus Meconema; species Meconema thalassinum. The sequence continues at coordinate 330,435,974 of OX336391.1, forward strand.
ACAGGTTCGTTGAAACACACACATACCCAGCCGTATCGTCTCTCTCAACCACCACGCTTTATAAACATTATAAACAGGTAACGGTAATGATTTTTTTTTCAACATGTACGGCGTTAGGCCCTTTGTGAATTATTTTTTTGGAAAAAAATATCTACCACATTTGAAAGGGGGCGTTAGCCCGAGTCCTAGGACACCTCGTACACGTCTCTAGCGTTATTGGTTCGTGACATATCGACAAAAATCACAAAAAACACGTGTTTACCCCAAAATCGCGTTTCCCAATTTTTTTAAAATTACAATGAGTAGTCCATAGCAAAGAGGACGTCTTCCCGAATCCTTGGACCCATCGTACATGCCTCTAGCGTTATTGCTTCGTGAGATATCGGCAAAATCACAAAAAACATGTGTTTACCCCAAAATCGAGTTTCCAATTTTATTAAAAATTATAACGAGTGGTCCATAAAAGAGAGGACGTTACCCCGAGTCCTTGGACCTGTCGAACACGCCTCTAGCGTTATTGGTTCGTGAGATATAGCAAAAAGTTCAAAATCACGGTTTTACCCCAAAAAGACCGTGTTTCCAAATTTTCACCTTTTCGACACCTACATTCCCGTAAAGAGCACAACGAGACGAAAAAAACGAATCCAAGCACGCCCTCCTAGCATGGCTCCTTCCATTCCAAGGTCGCAGGGGCTCACCACTTGCTTTTATAAGCAGCTCTGTCCTTACCACACTACTGCAGGTTTTCATTCTAGAGACTTTAAATTTATTTTGGGGGTAGAGGGGGTAGGGACCATTGATTTACGTTAAACAATTTTTTTTGTAGAGTTCCTAGTTTCCAAAATATAGGATTTTCAAAATTCGAGTGTTTTCAAAAAAATATAAAAAATAAAAATTTTTTATTACAAAAAATAAAGGTCATAAAGACTGTTCGTTTGAGCCATGGCACAACGTTCTATCCTGTTTGGTTTTCAAACTATCGCCTATTTTCGAAAACAAAAATTTTCAAAAAAATTTTGAAAAATATAATGAGTGGTCCATAGCAAAGAGGACGTCAGCCCGAGTCCAACAATACCTCATTTGTCAAAATCGGACCATGCGTTCAAGAGATATTTAACATGGCTGAGGCTTAGTAGTAGAGCAAGGGGGGTTTTGAAGTGGGGCAGAACTCCTAGTACTCCACTACTTATGAGTATTCGTGGAAGTTGCATTGTATGTGGTTAAGTGTAAGAGAGGGCCAAGCGACCTAACTTCGCCATAATAAAGGCACCAATAATAATAAGTTTAATATCCGATCTGCGAGTCGAGCAAGAAGTATTCAGAGTAAATTGGGAGACACGAATATATCCGGGGTTACTGTTATATCCCAAGTGTCGTCTAATTGTCAGTCCATACAAGTTTCTTAACTCTGGATTACATATTTAAATTTATGAAACTTAAATCAATAATAAAACCATTTCTCGTTTCTTTATAATTCTGTGTAATCAGCTCCTTGTTGCTTTGTGAAATACTACAGTTCTTCTTTGAACAAGTTTCGTTTCATCTTTAGATCTTATCAGAATGTTCTCATGTCACGCAACGCTCGCTCATAAACTGCACAACAGCGGAAACGCAAAAACAATTGCGCTCTGATGTCGTTTGAACCTCAATTTGAGCCATTTAATGTATTGTTCGCAACCACCTTGTCTGATCTACCCGTATGCTTTAAGACTCCTACCCCCAAAGATCCTGGATTCAATTCCTGGATATGTCAAGGAATTTGCTTTAGTGTGATGGCTGGAACGGGGAATGCTCACGTTTTCTAGGGCAGTTGCGAACACTTGAATTCCATTCCCATCTCATTCATACTACTGTAGATCTAATGATGTAGCCTACTTCTTGTCTAGACAAATGCCGAAAGAGGCATATGACCTCGCTGTTCCGCATCTGTCTACGAATACGAATCATATAGTCTATATGAGGTTATGATTGGTTTTCGTAGACAGAGACTTTGAATATTAACATAAAGGGACTGCTTATCAGTAAAGAATTCCATTACTATTGCTACCCGGGATGTAATTTCATTATTACTCTGCAGATTTTCTGTTATGGTCTGGCCACTATATTTTATTTGTATTGGTTCACCAACTATCATAACATTAGTTGGTTAGTTATTGTTTCTTTTAAGGGGAGTAACAGTGTGATCATAATATGCCCCTTTCGGCATTTGTCTAGGAAAGAATTAGACCACATCATTAGATCTAGTATGAATGAGATGGGAATGGAGTCCAAGTGTTCTCAACTGTCCCAGAAAACTTTAGCTTTCCCCGTTCCAGCCATCAAACTGAAGCAAATCTTCGGGTATGTTTTAAGACTCTTACTCCCAAAGATCCTAGATTCAATTCCTGGATATGTCAAGGAATATGTTGTATTTTGCGAAAACATAGGCGCTGAATGAGAGGGAAACATCAAAAGGCTGGGAGCGTTTGAGATGTAGTGTTGGCGTCGAATGTACGTAATAAAACACAACGAGATGTTCCTTAAAGAACATGTAGCCTAATTTCTCTGAAATGGATGGGCACAGTTACAACGTTTTGCCCGTAACAAGGAGTATATTTAGATGTTCTTTTTATGAACGTTGAAACTATTAATTTATATTCGTTAGTCGATCAAAACGCCATTTGCCCAATACGATTGGAGGGGGTTACACAAGTCCTGAAATAAATATCATGTAGGCCTTATTACTTATTATTCATATGAGACAATTTAGGATTATGCCTTTCGACCGTCAGGTGGTCATCATCAGAGGATCAAAGGATCTTCAGATCAGGAAGAGGAAACTTTAATAAGTAGAACTTGGATTTTGGAATGGTAGTTTAATTAAGGACGTACTAGAGGGTAAAATGGCCTGGGAAATGAACACGAGGAAGACGTTTGATAGGAACATTCTTCATGACGCAGAGATATAAAGGTGCTTATTATGTTGAACTAGAACGATAAAACTCGTTGTTGGGGCCTGACCGAAATACTCATCATGATGTTTATAAACACTCGTTTCTGTGGAGGAATGCGGGGGAGGGGGAGAAGGGGAGGAGGATTGGAAGGAAGTGATGGGAATTTGTATAAACTGACAACATAAGATCCCCCCTCACAAGAAACCTAACTGTAATAGGATCAGAAGAGGATCTGGCAGGTCAAAGAGAGGAGACATGTACAAACTGTTGTAAATTCCTTTTAGAGACTACGGAAATCATGGTATTCATCCCAGTGTACTTCTGTTTGTATTGAACATGTCTGGTAACCTGTGTTCCTATGATATTGTGCATAGCTGTATTAAGGACAGGGATGCTCCAGGACTTGAAATAAGGTATTATCCCTGAGCTTGCCTGAGTGGAGTGTGGAAAAACCCGGGGAAAAATCCTTTTAGTATAGCTGATATCTGCCCCGGGACTCGAACCTTCATTCTCCGGATTTGGTACAGCTCCACGTTCTGTTGTGGAGCGAGATGTAATATGCCAGACTGCGTGGCAGGGTTCTTGTGCAAATAGATGACTGATACGCGAGTCTACGCCAGAAACCCCATGGCTAACATGTAGTCTACAGCACTTCCCACGAGAAGTGGTCGACATTTTTAAATTTCTATTCCTTATTAGCCGACTCTTCACATTTTGCAGGGAATAATAAAAAAGTGGACTTTGAGATAAATCAATGATAATGAATAATAATATTGTTATTGGTTTTATGTACCTTTCAACTATTGATGATTTTAGAGTCGCTGGGATGCCGGAATTATGCCTCGAAAGGGATCCTTAACGTGCCATTAAATCTACTGAAACAGCTCCCTCGCATTTGCGAACCCTCAAATGCCAACTGTCTTCGCAGGAATTCAATCCTGCAACCTTGGGGACAGCAGGCGAGAACGTTACGACTACCCAACGTAGTGGTGATGTGTGTGTGTCCGTCAGTCCATCTGTCTAGGTATTCTCCCATAAACTCTTAAATGGCTGCAGATATTGAGACCTATGATGAAGATCAGATGGGTAGATAGGGTTACAAATGAAGCGGTATTAAGACGAATGGGAGAGGAGAGACGTTTCTGGCAACTGGCAATGAAGAGAAAAAATAGGTTGGTAGGACACATACTAAGACACCCAGAAATAGCAAACTTAGTTATGGATTGAAGAATTGAGGACAAGAACTGTAGGCGTAGATCAAGGTTAGAATATGTTAAACGGATTGCCTCGGATGTATGGTGTGGTAGCTATGTTGAGATGAAATGATTAGCTCAGGACAGGGAGGCATGGAGATCTGCATCATACCAGTCAAAAAACTGAAGAATCAAACAACAATTCTTTTTGAGTTTTACCCATTACCATTATATCAAGGAGATACAGAAATGAATTTTTCTTTTCCACGAGAAAATTTGTTAAAATGACGTTGTTAGTACACAGGCCACTTTCATGTGAGAGGTTAAGCAAAATCAAACAGCTGAATATTTTGATAGTAATAAACTAATCATTATCCCCATTGCTAAGAGCAGTAATCCTAGTTAGGCACTTTAAGACTACGATGTATTTTTAGTATCATTACCATTGAAAATTATAATCCACAGCCTGCTTCCAGTCTCCGAATGGGTCAGGAATGGAATGAATGAAGTCCCCATCTAGCGGCGAGGATATGAACTGTGCTGGCTGCCAAGGCCTGACGCACTCCTCTGGGGCAATGATTAAATGAATGACAGATGAAATGAAATGATAGTTGAGAGTTTTGCTGGAATGAAATTTTGACAGGGAAAACCGGAGTACCTGGAGAAAAACCTGTCTGCCTCCGTTTTGTCCAGCACAGATCTCACATGGAGGGACCGGGATTTGAACCACGGACCCAGCAGTGAGAGGCCGGCGTGCTACCGCCTAAGCCATGGAGGCTTACAGTATCATTACCATTATTAGATGTTATTTTTGAGAGTTCTTGCAGTGTACTCGTTTATATTAATTGATGGTTCACCCTAAGCTTTAGAGGGTATATTAAGGTAGATTACGAAAGTTGATGGTTGTAAACAGATTGAACAATGCAGGCAAATGTTCTGTGTTTACTTTAATAATCTACAATAACAACATTGTCCCCATTATAATCTGCTTGTATCAACAGGTCGTTGTTCACATATCCCTGCCCCGTGACACCAGTACAACTTTTCCATCCCCTTTAATGAGTATACAGTCCATCTCGAGGCTTAGTCACTAGCATTCTTGGGTACACATTTGATTCCTGGCTTAGTCAAGACATTTAATTATAGTCTGAGGGCTGGAACAGGGTTCATTCTGCCTATTATTATTATTATTATTATTATTATTATTATTATTATTATTATTAATATTATTATTTATGTACCATGGATCATACAAGAAGTATGGAAGACCTATTGCAAATGTTCAAATCCCACTTACATATTTTATGCGTGGATGACGTGGAGAACAACGACAGATGTCATATGCGATCACGAGATGAAAGACCACCTAGAATCGAAGATATATCGCACTGTCATCGTCCTGTGGCGTTTTATGATACTAAATGATGGCCGATCACCAAGGAAGCAGAACGTCGGCTAAGTGTCATGGCAACCAAGATGATTAGATGGAGAGTTGGCATTACTAGGTTGGATAACATCCCCTATGAAGGAATAAGGGAACGATTTCGTGTCGCGGCAATCAACAACAAAATGCATGAGGGTCGTCTGCGATGGTTTGGGCATGTGCTACGATCAGGAGCGAACACACTAGAGGTTGCCGGGAAATGACCAAACGGGCGTCAGAGACAACGTTGGGCCGATACACTGCACAGGGATCTGAAAAGCGTCAACCTACATCCGGACATGGCCCAAGACCGAGTAAAGTGGAGACGGCGGATTCACATAGCGGACCCTCCCACAAGGCCGGACAAACGCTAAAGCAAAGAAAGAAGAAACTAGCTCAACATACTCCTAGATTTTGATTTTACAGTATCTACATCCTTTACAAAGATATTTCCAGTATTTACATACGTAGAATATTAATAATAAGATTAACAATACATTGAACTTTATCCTGCTCACTCTTTCTCTTGAGGCTGACCTACCTCATTCACCATAAAAGTGGTTTCCCACTTCCACTCAAAGTCAATGCCGGGATGGTACCTAAATGAATGCCACGGCTGCCTTCAAGACAAGCTATAGTGCCAAATACTAGTTAAGGGGGGACCAACACCTTTAAGCTCCAAAAGATAACATTTTTCAAAAATATCATATTCGAATAGAACAACAAATTGTCTTTCATTCAGTGAAGGAATTGGTTTAATATCTCGATTAGAACGGAAGTTACAGTAAAAGTACGATATGACTGACATCTCCCAGTGAAAATTAAATTTCCTGTCAACGCCCATTTTAATGAGCAATCTTCATTCCTCAAAATTGACCCTTTTATAATATTCACTTTATCTATCGAATTATGTTGATAGCACTGGCACTATACAATTTGCACAAAATATAGCTGTAATATTTTGGTCTAATAGTTGTTGTTGTTGTTTGAGTCTTCAATCTTTCGACTGGTCTGATGCAGCCCTCCATGCTTCCCTGTCCTGAGATAATCGTTTCATCTGTACATAGCTGCCACACCCTACATCCGAGGCAATCTGTTTAACATATTCTAACCTGGTTTACCCCTACAGTTCTTATCCTCGACTCTTCCTTTCATAACAAACTTTGCTATTCCTGGGTGTCCTACCAACCTATCCCTTCTCTTCGTTAGCATTAGCAAAGAGAACTAGTTTTAAAAGATTAAGAGACTCTGACTGGTGGAGAACACTGCGAAATCCGGCGAGGAAGGACCAGTTTATGCGGCAGGGGAATTTTAGAACATCCCAACCATGTGAAACTTTCGTCGCTCATTTCCCTTAAGTTCATATTTTTCATTCCGTTTCCCTAATAACTCATGAACTTACAAAGATATTTCAGTGAAGTTTTATAGTCACATTTCTACGATAGTTATCAACAAAATGTACTAGAAAGTTTGCCCTAACCATTATAGTTTATAAATAATAAATTATATACTATGAAAATTTAATAGATTTTTAGACCCATTATTTAATAAAATCTCAAAATAATATTTCTTCTTGAAATATTTCAATCATTCTAGTACATTTTGTTGCCATGACAACTAGGATCACATTAAAAACAATAATGAAAATGAAACAATATTTCCGAAAGTTACTAAGGAAACCCCGTTCTTGTGTATAATATACAGCCACCATTTTGTGTGCATATACATCCGTGATGATGCAATTTTCTAAATATTTAATAGTTGGTCTGTTTTAAAATTGTATTGTAGGTAGATTGTGTTAAGTGATAACTCCAAACAGTTTATCAGTGCAAGGAAAATAAATGTTAAAAATTCACTATTTTGTTGCTGTCGAGGGTGTAGGTCCCCCCTTAAAGTGGATTAAGCTATCATCTCCAAAGTGACATAGTGGTTCTAACAAACACAAGCGAAACACATCACACAGGAATGTCTTAACATACAGTAGCTTATTTATTTATTCGTGTCAGAAGCAAACAAAATACTGGATTACACTAAAATTACATACATATTTACAAAGTAAACCATACAACACACAATGTCTTTTCAAACCACGGTCAACCAAAAATGTGCAACCTGTACAGCATTGGAAGTTGCTAGTAAAAGATCTTCTGCTGTACAAGTGGCAGGGCACAGCGGACAATTCAGTAGATGCTCCATGGTATGGGGCATACCGCAGTCGCAGTTGGTGGAGTCGACGGGGAAGTGCCATTTCTGCAAGTTATCCTTAGATCTTCCAACAGCAGAACGGAGACGATTAAGTGCCCTCCACACGATCCATTTCTGATCATGTCCAGGTGGGAGGCTTTCCGAAGGGTGATCCCATAGAGAGTTATTCCCAAGCCGAGAAGTCCACAATTGTTTTCTAGCTGTAGCTGGTGTAGTTAGCAAGACTGCAGTGGTGTTGAGGAAACTTCTCCTGGACTTCAACCTACGGGTGGCTGGTACATAACCGTACAACGGATGGGAAAACTGATTAACCTGTTTAGCTCTCTCTTCATTGGCTGCTACCTCACGACGTATATCCGGTGGTGCTATCCCTGCAAGCTGGTAAAGTTTTGCAAGAGGTGTAGGCTTCAAACAACCTGTAATAAGCCTACATGTTTCATTAAGCGCCTTGTTAACATTATTTGCATGGGTGGATTTGTACCACACTGGACATGCATATTCTGCAACACTGTAACATGTTGCAAGCGCTGTCGTTCTCAAGGTTGATGGTTGAGAGCCCCAGGTGCTACCAGTGATCTTACGTAGGATGTTATTTCTAGCTTCCACCTTTAGTCTGGTATTCCGGCAATGCTGTTTGTAGGTCAGAGTACGATCGAGGGTAACTCCCAGATATTTTGGATGAGGAGTGTTAACTAAGCGTGTTCCTTGCCAAGAGACGTTAAGTTCACGACGAGCCTGCTTGTGCTTCAGATGAAATGCACACAACTGAGTTTTTGATGGATTTGGACGAAGTTGATTATCATAGTAATAGACATCCAACTCAGTCAATGCTTGTGTTAAATGAGCTTCAACATCTTCAAAGGATTTCCCCTGACAAGCTAATGCTAGATCGTCGGCATAAAGAAAACTTCTAGTGTTCCTTGGAAGTGGTTGGTCGTTAGTGTAGACGTTAAACAACATTGGTGATAGAACACTACCTTGAGGTAAGCCATTTCTTTGACGTCTCCATCGACTGCGCTGTCCTTGGAATTCCACATAAAATCTCCTGTTTTGAAGGAAACTTTCAATAAGTTTTGTGAAACTGTAATCCTTCGTGATTCCATAAATCTTCTGTAACAAAGCACGATGATTGACAGTGTCATAGGCAGCGGTCAAATCGATAAAAGCTACTCCCGTGATATTCCGTGTTTCAAAGCCATCCTCAATGAATTGAGTGAGGTTAAGGATCTGGGATGTACAACTTTTCCCTGGTCTGAAGCCTGCTTGTTGTTGTATGAGAGCAGGCTCTACGACATGAACTAGGCGGTTCAGTAACATTCGTTCAAAGATTTTAAGCAGGTGACACAACAAGGATATTGGCCTGTAGTTTTGAGGTTCAGTTGACATTTTTCCAGGTTTCAGAATCGGTATGACTCGTGATTTCCTCCAGGTTTTTGGGAAATTGCAGGATTTCAAACAGTTGTTGAAGAAAGCTAGGACCCATTCTCTTGCTCGTTCCCCAAAGTGTAATTCTTTGATTTGCTTCTGGATTGCTGACGTTCAGTTCGGTAATGGAAATATAATTCCAACTACCTTAGCAGGGGCACCACGGGCAGGAATCAGCTTATGAAATTCCTGCATTAGAACCCCCTATTGTCATCAAATTGGCAGGTAAAAATCTAAACGAAGTAGGAGACTACAGCTACTTCGGAAGCAAAATAAGCAGTGATGGACGAAGCAAAGAGGTTATAAATCGTAGGTTCGCTCAGGCATGGAAAGCTTTTCTACCGAAAATAAATCTGTTGACATCAAATATAGATTTATGTATTAGAAAGTCATTTTTGAAAGTCTTTGTCTGGAGCATGGCGCTTTACGGAAGCAAAGGTTGGACTGTTGGTGCAGCACAAAAGAGGAGAATCGAATCATTTGAAATGTGGTGTTACAGGTGAGTGATGATCAGATGCGTATCAAGGTATTGAGTCGAGTGGTAGAGATGAGAAATTTCTGGCGACGGCTAATGAAGAGAAGAGTTAAGTTGGTAGGATACATACTAACACACCCAGGAATAGCAAAGTTATTTATGAAAGAAAGTGTCGAGGACAAAAACTGTAGGGGTGGACAAAGGTTAGAATATGTTTAACATATTACCTCTAACGTAGCGTGTGGCTACTTTGTAGAGATGAAACGATAAGCTCAGGACAGGGAGGCATGGACAGCTGCATCAAACCAGTCGAAAGAGATGAAGACTCAAGCAGTGGACAATTTAAAAAAAAGACATTATACTGTAATATACTTTAAGTTCGACGATGTCGAAATGTAAATATTATATGACAGAAAACTGTATCATAATGAGGGTCAATATAACACTATTTTTAATTATGAAATAGTTTCTCCCACCAATCAGAGCTCAAGAAACAGTTGTGTGACCAATTAGGTAAAGATAGCATCGCACCTGCGCTCACTTCCACGGCCTTCTATTTTAAATTTCACTGCGTGGCTTCTAGTGTCATAGTGGGGTATTCCAGGAGGCCATGGTATTCTCTGCGTCCCTTGCGCTCTGTTCAACACAAAAAACTGGCGAAATCTCGACAGATATTTATGAATATTTATGTTCGAACATGCAATAGTTATAATTATCGTCGAACATAAACAGTCGTATGCAACTCGCCTAAAGAGTAATTAAGCCACTCGTACGGACATTATAAAACTCGTTTCTCGTTTTATAAACATACGCGTGTCTTAATTATTGCCATTATAGGCTTGTTGCATAATGTACTATTTTCAATGAACGTTATGTAATGTGGCTGTATACCATACGCCATTACGAATGACAGATACGACACAAAATAAGTACTCGGGCCTATTTGAACACGATGTCGCAAAGCCAACAATAATCTATTAATGAGTATACAGCAGAATCTCCTCGTCCGGCCTTGGTTGGTCCGCCGCTCCGGTTGATCCGACCGTGCTGAGCCGAACTTGCCCCGACCCGTAACAGTGACTCACTACACGTCGCGCCATTGTTGTTTACAGGTACTTGTAGTCATCGCTTGTCCGTATTACCCATTCAGCATTTGATTGCCACTGAGCGTGGCTGCGCCACCCTTTGTTGTTTATTGTAGCATGAGCCCCGAAGGGCGAAGCGGAGGACACATCAATGACAGAGTGCAGTCTGCACATAAGTCACGCAGCATTGCGTCTAACAAGCGTCACAGGAGCTCATGTTACCACGGACAGTTAAACGATAACTGAGGCTACTGGAGCTGAGTCATATCCCTCTCTGGCAACTGTACCTGTCAACGAAGCAGGCTGACATGTGACACAAGTAAACAAAGAATAGTTCCTATCTCGACCGCCGGCAATCAATTCGTGAAAGGGTAATATTAGTGCTCCGTCATCTCTCTTATCGTTTCTGTCGTCCGTGTTTTGTACAATATACGTAAGCGGCTTTGGTGGCGTAGTTGGTAGCATGCTGAACTGCTGTGCCCAAGATAGTGGGTTCAAACCCTGCCAAAGTCATCGGATTTTTTAAGAGCGTTAAAAATCCTTCAGTATGCCTTCCTTCGGAGGGGAAGTAAAGCCGGAGGTCCCGTGTCATAGATTTATGGCATGTAAAAGATCCTTCCACAGACTAAACATGTATGAAGCTAAATTGTTAGGTTAGATTTCGTCGGAACGCTCTATCAAATGTTCCAACGTTCACCACTAGGTATCATTGATATCTGGTAGCGAAAGTTGGAACTATTTGAAATTGAACGGAACTTGTAGCTCACCCTAAGGGTGTCCGCTGGAAGCAGCTATAGACTCAGGCGAGCCGAACATGTCCTCGGACACTCCCGGCACTAAAATCCATACGATAAATATATGAACAGTGCACGTACTGCACTGTGAGGTTTTTAGCTTACTGTTCGTTGGTTTTACGACATTGTTCTTCCGTGTTCGTTATAATACAGCACAGTAATTTGGTTACTGTAGATTGTGTGTGATTTTTCAACGTGTCAGGAGTGAAAGTTAAACACGCTACTCTTTCAATAAATGAAAAATTAGCAGTGATACGAAGACTGGACAAAGGGGAATCACTCCAAAAAATTGCGAAGGAACTCAAAGTAGGCGTTACGACAGTAAAAGATTGGAAAAAAATGGGGAAGACATTGATTATGTACAGTGACGATTGATGGTGAAAACACTCTTAATAATCGCACAGCATTGAAAAAACTGAACTTGAACTGCTTGACAAAGCATTGTGGATTTGGTTCCACCAAGAAAGAAGGAAAGGAACCCCGATATCATGAGTTCTGAGAATGTTTATTTTATTTTAAATCCGTATTTTTCTGTACTTTCTGATAATCCGACCATTTCGTTCCGACCATACCCTCAGTCCCAATGGTGACGGATTACAGTGGTTGTACTGTAGTTCATTATGCTTTCACTGATGTCGTGGGTATACTCTGTGAGCTGCCTGAATAGGATTGACAGTTCTCGCCTCGCCATGTGGTCAGGGAACTAGGTTGCCAAACAGTTAGAATAACAAGCAATCACACTGTACAAGCCAGTGACAAAGCTCACCAGGCACTGACGCACGTGGGCTGTCATATTGCAACGCAGAGTATTATGACATCAACTATGCGAACATGGATTGGTCAAGATGCAGAGGGGTGATGACTGACGTGGCACTTCCGACGAAATGTCAATCCTATTCAGGCAGCTCACAGAGTTTTTATAGTTATGTGCGAGTTTCTTACTTACTACAACATATTGGCTCACAATCTGCACATCACACCGGAGTAATATCGCTCTCCACGACCTCGATGGGTAGCTGCAGCAAGTTTGGAGGTCGGGGGTTTGAAACCCGGTGCTGGCAATGGCTATAGTGTGTGAAGTCCTATTCCCGAATTTTCCCTCATTCTCGTCAGATAAATGCCGGTATAGAACTTTATTTTTATATTATTATTATAAAGATAAGAACAATTGGCTGCTTGAAGTACTGTAGAAAATGACCTTCAGGAAATATACATATCAAATCGAAATTCCGAGAACTTGTTGACAATAATCAAAGCGGCGTGGTGGCGCAGTGGTCTAGCTGTTGGTCTCTCAACAAGGTGGACTGGGTTCGATTCCCGGCCAATACATGTGGGAGTTTAGAAGTGAAATACCATGTCCTGTGGTTCGGATTCCATGTAAAAAGGAGGTCCCGTGGCTCATAATCACAAGATTCACGGTCACGTAAAACTACGTTCTTCTTCTTCTTCTTCTTCTTCTTGACAATAATACATTCTTAGATCACCCAAATATTGCATCCAAAAGAACCAGGACAGAGGAGCACAGACAGAGCCATAGCGAGAAGATAAAGAGATTTTGGGAAGACAAGAAAACAAGATCCGCTAGATAGACTCCGTCGACGGACATAACGATGTAAATAATAATAATAATAATAATAATAATGATAATAATAATAATAATATTAATATTAATAATAATAATGTTATTGGTTTTACCTAGGCCTACCTTTTAACTACTACGGCTTTTAAGATGCCGGATTGCGGAAGTCTCAAATTAAAGGGGATCATTAACGTCCCAGTAAATCTACTGACACGGTTCTCTCGCATTATGCACCCACAATTGCCAACTGACTGCACCAATATTTGATCTCACTACCATACATTATTTCATGTCCGGGGACACCTAATACCTGATGCCGATTTTTTCAGCAACACACTCTACTATAGTCACCACAGATATACAGGTTATCAGGCATATTGTACACACAGTCAAGTACACAGGGCTGATGTCCAAAGTCCCTAAAATATAAACCCAGAAGAGAACTATCGAGAGCAGAAATTCTAAAGTTAAAGTTCGATGTATCTATGGTCACGATTTGTTCTATTGCATCGATATATCGGCTTGTAGACGCCAATTGTGACCCGCTCTCCACTCTCCGCGCCGTCTGTCCTTCACAACGGTTGCTAAGGCGCGTTGCTATGGGAATTAAACGTAAAGCCTAACACAATCACCCCGTTCTCTTCCAGTGCCTCCCCTCTTACCCCTTCCTCACCCATTGCTTTCGTACTCCGCGCTCGATGTACCGCAGAGCCAAGACTAGCATTTCAAGCAGTGGTGCATCCTTCACTTCAGTATCCCACAATCTTATCATGGAGACCTGCGGCAGCGAAAAAGTTGTGTTAGTCGTGAATTATAAAATATCAACAAAACCTCGTTAAGAGAGAGAGATTTTAAACCATGAGTAAGATACAATAGACTTGATGAATCTGATGTCAGTGGGAGAATCGGGCGGGCATCAATTCCACCCGGGAATTCCAGTCAGGTAGCCAGGGTTACCTCAATTCCACCCGGTCCTCCAAGGCAGGGCCGGCGAGAATGAGCTAGTAGCTTTCGCCGGCCCTGCTCCAAGGGACCCAGAAATGAGTTCCTCAACTCCGTCCAGGCTTTCCCCAATGACGTAAACAAATGTCATAACCCTCCTGCTCGCATACCAAGGGCCGTGTCAAACACCTTATGCAGCGCATGAGTAGAAAAAAATAGAAAACTTGGCAGACTTATGTAAAAGAATATTATGATTAATTTTAAATCACCACTACCAAGTCCGCACAATCGTAAAATCAGATATAAACACAATACAAAGAGCTAGATATTAATCACTGTTATTAAATAAAAATATGGACAGGAAATTTAATAAAATAAGAAAAATCAGCATCTTAAAATCACATAAATCTTTACTTCATTTCAAACTATACAAAAAACATTAGATGAAACTCTTTTCATTCCCTAACTATTGTGTGAGAAACACACTTCACAAGATCTAATCTACTCATTGTTTGGTTGGCGTACTGCATGAGCTTGTTTTCAATGAATTCTTTTCTCACACGACTATTCTTGTCTTTGCTCGACACACGCCCCCTGCTGTTAATTAGAATGTACGTGTCTGTCTGTATCTGATGTAGGCACTTAAAAAAAATGGATGAGGTGTTGTACTTGTGTTGTCGTGTGGAATGCAAGAATTCGCTCATGCGCTGCAGAAGGTGTTTGACGTTGACCCGGCACTTGGTATGCGAGCAGGAGGGTTATGACATTTGTTTACGTCATTGGGGATAACCCCTTTGCCGACCCCTTGTCAAAGCCTGAGCGTAGTTGAGGAACTTATTTTTGGGTGCCTTGGAGGACCGGGTGGAATTGAGGAAAACCGGGCGGAATTGATATTCGACCGGAGAATCAACTGGTTCGTAGGATAAATAGTACTTTCAAAGGCGAATTTTATGAATCGACCGGAAAACGAATTTGAATCAAATATTGATATCTTGGAATAATGAAAGCATTCATCTATTAAAGGACTCCAGAATGTTGTAATTTGTATATGCTAATTTTCAGCTGTATATTTAGGCCTACCTTGTTCTCAGACATTATTAATATGAACTAATTGAATTTCAGGAATGTTGTACAAGACTCTCTCCTTACTTTATCGCAGGCTTTTTGAAAATAAATGTATTTATGAATTTTCATGAAACTATTTAAAATTGCATAATGAAAGCTATTTTAAGACTCTCACCTAACTTTATCGCAAGCTTTTTGAAAATAAAGGTATTTTTGAATTTTCATGAAACTATTTAAAATTGCATAAAAAGCAATTTTAAGACTCTCTCCTTACTTTATCGCAGGCTTTTTGAAAATAAAGGTATTTTTGAATTTTCATGAAACTATTTAAAATTGCATAATGAAAGCAACTTTCAAACGTGCAAGTAAAAAATTCCTCTTAGGAGCAGATTACCTCGTAGTTGTGCCACTTAAAACAACAATAAGTAACAAACTGACTAACGAAGATTTCCTCTTAAACTCGTAAGCTGATTAGAACAATTTGTGTATGAATGTGATGATTATAATATTATATGTTTTACGTCCCTAATAACTACTGCGGTTTTTAGGAACACCAAGGTGCCAGAATTTTGCCCCGAAGTGGATGTTTAACGTGCCAGTAAATCTACTTTCATGGCTCACTCGTATTTTCGCACCTTCAAATGCCAGCTGATGGCACCAGGTTTCGATCCTGCAACGTTCGGAACAGTAAGCGAGTATGAGTGTGTGAGTGAATTACCATAGTAAAACTTTGTTAAAACTTCATTATTTGTTAGTACTGTGTGTCATTTTTATAGCTTAGATAATATCACACAGTTGCCAGTTAAATTCTAGTATTTAAGATTTCTTAGTATTTAAGTCAAAATATGTATGTGTGTTCATAAAAGTTGCATTGTATGTGGTTAAGTGCAAGAGAGGGTCAAGAGCCCTAACTTTACCACAATAAAGGCACCAATAAATAAATAAATAAATAAATAAATAAATAAGTAATCTTATCGACACTTTCATGAACATTTTTATTCAGCAAATCTAAACTAATGTAAATTTTGAAAAACAGACGTAAAACAAGATGTTCAGTAAAGATTGTAATAGCCTACTTCCTCCTAAATGCATGGTTATTGTTATAACTCTTTGTCCTTTTCAAGAAGTATAATTGAATGTTGGCTGTAGTAGCTTGTTGAAATACATCGTGCTGTACTGATATTAAACATAAATATGAGGTGCCTTTTGCTAGTACTACCTCTGTACAAAATTTCATTCAATTCGGTTTCACCGTGTTTGAATTGATATGGTGAATCGATTTGCACACATACATGGCCGCTATATGCAAACTGACGGGCAGATGACCTTGTAGTTCAGTCAAAAGATGCTTCCCACAAAACGGCGTGTTGTTGCAAAATTTGATAGAGATCAAATGATTAGGTTGGTCGTAATTTGATTTAAGATTTTAATATTTGGGTGGCCGCCATTCCGTTTCCGTCAAGATGGCGGCGATATAAAACATGACGCTGAGGTGCCTTTGCTAGTGCTACCTCTGTACCAAATTTCGTTTAATTCAGTTTTACCGTGTTTGAATTGATAGAGGGAATCGATTTGCACACATATATGGACCGCCATCTGCAAACTATTGGGCTGATGACCTTGTAGTTTGGAAAAATATGCTTCCCACAAAAAGGTATACAAAGGTATACAAAATTTGGTAGATACCAGATGAATGGGTTGGTCGTAATTTGCTCTAAGCTTTTAACATATGGGTGGTCACCATTACGTTTCCGTCAATATGTCGGCGATATAAAACATAACACTGAGGTGCCCTTTGCTAGTGCTACCTCTGTACCAAATTACGTTCAATTAGGTTTCACCGTGTTGGAATTGATAGGGGGAATCGATTTGCACACATACATGGATTCCATCTGCAAACTATTGGGCTGATGACCCTGTAATTTAGTCAAACGACGCACGCCATATAAAAATATGTTGTTGCAAAATGTGGTAGATATCGGATGATTAGGTTAGTCGTAATTTGATTTAAGCTTTGAACATTTGGGTGGCCGCCATTACGTTTACGTCAAGATGGCGGCGATATAAAACATGACACTGAGGAGCCCTTTGCTAGTGCTACCTCTGTACCAAATTTCGTTTAATTCGGTTTCACATTCAGAGTACACACACTCCCGCACAGACACACAGTAACACAGACAGACACACATTTTTTTGGCCCTGTGTAGATCTCATAAGTCTACTTTCAGTTTTTGCAAAAATTGGAAGTAGGCTAAAAATAGCCTCCATTTTACATCGCCATTCATTTTATATCTCATTAATTCCTTCGACGAGGAAATAGCATCCAACCGTGTGGAATTGCCACATAGATACCCTCTCATCTCATCTCCCAACCTGACGACTGGGGATATACCACGGTTTAGAAATACAAGTGCATTGTTAATGGAAGTGGCAGGATTCTTCAATATAAAGGCGTTAATTAATTTTAAAGGGTTCAAGTATAACTTATACCGCGATACGTAGGTGTCTAGGATAATTTTAAGTTTAGTCGTTGACGTCATGGATGCCATTCGAACTTTGATGTTTGATGTTTTGACTTGCATTGATGCCATATTGACCAGCTGTATGAGATTTCAAGCAGTGCGTCGTTACATGCCGATGCAGTCACATGTGTACAAGTGCAAAGTGTGGTGGTGAGTTAGGAATGTTTGATAAGTTTTCTTTTGTATATTAAGCCTGATTAACACACGGAATTTAACATGTATTCATCATCTAAACTTTTAGTGTCCTCCATGAACGCCACCATTTGGTGTCTAGGGGAATTTTGTAGTGTAATGTATCGCGATCTATACTACTCAGAAAATCTATTGCTCTGCATTTTCGGGAAAGAATATCTTTCTTATTTATTTGGTTACACTATGGCTAGATGCTATGCTAGATTTAGTCGGGCTGTATGCGATAGTTGACAAAGAACTATCCATCAAAACCCAAGATTGTGAACTCTGAAGGGTGTTCAAATCCAACAGTGCCATGTTATTTCGTATATGTACTAGAGGAACTCGCCACAGCAACATTTCAGGATCCTGATAGCCCCCACAGCTTTTAGGATGTACACTGAGGAGCCAAACGTCATTTGAAGGGTAGTCCCATGAGAAAATGTGCCGTGTTTGACTCTTGAGCGTTGCGGCTAGCAGCAGCGGAGCAGAGCAGTCTGTCACAGACACGAGTGTAGTGAAGTTGGCAACACGTCGCGAGTTAACTGACTTGGAACGTGGGATGAACATGGGCGCATCTGAGACTACACGAAAAGTTGGGATTCCGAAGTCAACAGTGTCGAGGGTGGATCTTCAATTTCGCAGAGATAATGTTACCATCTGTATAAACCGCCGCACGGAACGACTACAGGTATTTAACGAACGGATATCACGCCACCTCAGCAGAACCATACGGGACGATTGAAGGGCTATTGTGGGACAGATCACCACCCAGGTGAATGTTGGGAGTCAGGAACCCATTTCTTGTCGAGTCGATGCTCTGTCGTA
This sequence comes from Meconema thalassinum, assembly GCA_946902985.2. Classification (NCBI taxonomy): domain Eukaryota; kingdom Metazoa; phylum Arthropoda; class Insecta; order Orthoptera; family Tettigoniidae; genus Meconema; species Meconema thalassinum. The sequence continues at coordinate 330,454,614 of OX336391.1, forward strand.
AGTTATTGCTACCGTTTTGAGGGCTCGCGGAGAAGCAACTCGTTATTAACATCATATTCCGTGCCCTCCCATGACATTTGGCCACTAAGTGTAGCTTCTATGGTGAGATTCTATGCCCATGATAGCGGGTTCAAACTTGACTGAAGTCATCGGATTTTTTAAGAGAGTTACAATCCTTCAGTATGCCTTCCTTCGGAGCGGCTTCGGTGGAGTAGTCGGTAGCATGCTGAGCTTCTATGCCCAAGACAGCGGGTTCAAACCCGGCCGAAGCCGTCGGATTTTTTAAGAGCGTTAAAATCCCTCAGTATGGCTTCCTTCGGAGGGGAAGTAAAGCCGGCGGTCCCATGTCATAGATTTATGGCATGTTAAAGAACTTTCCACTAATTACACCTGTGTGAAACTAAATTGTATAGGTTAAGAATGTATACAACGTTCTTAGGTTGCTACGTTCGTTGCCAAGAGCCGACTGCGGTGGCATCTAGTAGCTAAGTTCTGAACTAGGCCTAGTATTCGTTGACGGTGGCGTTTGGCGGCAAAAGTAGGAACTATTTGAAAAATTCAAAGTTGCAGTCCTTACTTGAATTTAAAAAAACTGATACACACACTAATACAGTCATCACAATTAACACCGGTTATCAGACAGATTCTACACACACCCAAATTACACGGGGCTACATGACCGCGTTGTCGCAGCCCCTAAACTAAGGAACCAACCTGCCTTCCTTCGGAGGGGAGTGTTAAGCCGGCGGTTCCATGTCAGATTTATAGCATGGAAAGAACCTTCCACTAACTAAACTTGTGTGAATCTAAATTTGCAGGTTAGATTTCGTTGAATTAAAACGCTCTATCAAAGTTCCAACGTTCACCACTAAGTGTCAGTGATATCTGGTAGTGAAAGTTGGTACTTGAAATTGAACGGAACTTGTAGCTTACCCTATGGGTGTCTGTTTGAAGCAGCTACAGCTTATGGCGAGCCAAACATATCGTCGAACACTCCCGGGACTTAACGCCATACGTTAAATAATAAATATTATTATTATTATTATATCCTGTTCTGTGGCAAATTGTTTAGCGCACTAGGTTTTGGTCCCATGGGTTCAGGGTTCAAATCACAGCTAGGCCATCGGGGATTTTTATCTCCTGGGGTTAATTCTCCTGGCCGGAAGACTGGGTTTATGTGCTGTCTTCATCATCACTTCTTGGTCATTGGGACGCGGAGGTCCCTTCTTTTTCTGGTTCCTATTCGTTCCGGATGTTCGCAACCGTCTTCACTGTGCAGTTCCTGTCACTTGCAGCTCGGGATAATTCAGTGGACGTTTTGGAGGCCCAGGCTGTGAGATTTATTAACCAGGATGGTCTTCTCCGTTCAACACTTCACTTCCCTGGTATTTTTCCTTGAAGAATGGACTGCAGGAGGTGGTACTTGTCGGTATTACTCAAGATGTGTCCTAGGTATTGGGTTTTCCTCATTTTCACGAAGGTTAATTCTTCCGTAGTATTTATAATTTTTCAGGAGAACCTCAACATTTGTGACACGGTTTGTCTATGGTATTTGCAATATCCTTCTATTCAGACGCATTTCAAATGCCTCTAACAGTTGATATAAAGACTCTGTCAGAGTCCATGCTTCACCACCGTAAAAGAGAGTAGAGAACACTTAACAACGCAAATTCTTGATGTTTGAACAAATATCGGATCTTAGTGAATATTGTCCTGGCTTTTCCAATTCGGGACCGCTCCTCATCACAAGGATCCCATTGGTCACTTATGGTAGTGCCAAAGTATATATACTCATGCACTTGTTCGATGGGATTCTAGTCTACATTTAATTTGCCTAGAGACAATCGGGTTTAATCACCGTATTGTAATGTGTGAGTATAGCTGGCATTACAATTGCCTTTTACTTGTATAGGTTTTGTTTTCTACGAAACAAATATAAAAACTGTGGATTTCCCCCCGGTTCTACGACATGGAATATTTTATTGTACAGTATACTCGGGAGATCGTTTCTGAACAATGCTGGGTATAAAATTGAAATAGGGCTATTGTTATTTCTCTCTCTCTAATCTGCATGAGGGGGAATAAAACTCGTGTCGCGATGAAAACGTGATGTCAGGCTTGATGGACGGGATAATATTACTCAATGTAGAGCTTCTGCTTGGCTCACTAGAGGTTACAACAAATACAACCGAGTGCTCTTTATGGCCGTGGTGCTGCTGCGGTACGTGTGACAGACGAGGAAGATTTACGGACACAGCTGTAACGATCCTGTAAAAAACACTTTGCTATAATACTGACGGATGCGGGTTGCTGCCGGATTTAACCAAGGATAGATTTTCTTCAGAGCAATTGGAATTAGTGCGCCTTGTGGCTAGGCATCTTGTTATACTGAGTAAACAGAATTACGTCATGTTACAAGGAAATCTTCTGTTTGGGGGGGATTGCTTTTCCCCCAACAAGTTTGTAATGTCAAAATGAGGGTTTATAAACGTTTGTAAAAAGTGAGCGGGAGCTATTATGTCGCAAATTAATTGTACCAGGGGCAGGGGAGGGGATTTTAATTTTAGTGTTGTTTTTAATTAAATTTGAGAATCCCCGTTCACTTGGGTGAGTGTGGATTTTTTCATTAGCTGTGTTATTGTGATGGTTGTATTATTGTTTGTAGTTGTAATTCAGGAGAGGAATGGGAAAGAGGCGGTCGAGGCTCAATATATAGTATAAACCATCCCGACAATATTGCCTGGAGTGAAGTCCTCGGCATTCCAGCTGTTCCACCAATTCTTCACACCTGAAACCAAACATCACTTCCCCACCAACTCATACTCATCTCGAAAAAAGTGCTCCCGCATTGCAACAAATTGTATAAGCTCGTGTTTTGACATTGCAAAGTTGGTAGAAATGTTATCTTTTGATCTATTTTGTAGAGGGAAGTAAGTCCGCTGACTCCACAAATAAAATTTTCACCTTCGCATTAGTGGCCAAGGAGTCTTTGAAGGTAAGGAAGTCCGCTGATGCCATAAATTGGATTTCTACAATCGCATTAATTTGAGCTATTAGGTGATAGCCTACATGTTTTGTTAGAGGAAGGATGCCAACTGCCTCCATGAATGAGATTTTTACGATCGCATGAATGGCCAAGGAGTCTTTGAGCTATTAGGTGATACATATTTTGTTAGAGGAAGGATGCCAACAGCCTCCATGAATGGGATTTTTACGATCGCATTAATGGCCAAGAAGTCTTTGAGCTATTAGGTCGTACATACATGGTTAAGGAAAGGATATCCGGTGACTCCACTAATTGGATTTTTACGATCGCATGAAGTGGCGTGAGGAATATAACACCAAAACTGGCGCCGGGTCATTTTGATCCACAGTGGGTCACTCCCTCTTTGTCGTAGTCGTATGGATTTTAAGGCTAAATGTCCCGTTTTTAGTTGGTAATTCTGACACCACGTAACAGCACCAAAGTGAGACAATTTCTTTTTTCAGTTTTCTCATGAACGAAAGCTCGTATTTGCGATCTGAGAACCACTATATATACTAGACTGCAATTGAATTGATATTAATTCAATGCATTTTCCAAAATGTGAAAAACAAAAAAGGTTACTAACAGTTTTTAATATCTCTGCTTAAAATATGAAAAAACCTGGTAATTCGAAAATGGAGATTTATTTCCTGATTCCAATGCATTTTTCAGAATTAAAATCGGGTGAATGGAATCGACAGCATTAGTTTGGGAATTGTTTTGAAAAGGGTGGTAGGCGGCGCGGCTCCACAAGGTCTCTTGCGCAAGGAAAATGATGAACACGCTGACAGGGCGGAGGGAGAAGGGAACAATTTGACGTCAGGAAGGAGTTATTTCCTCTTGTCACAAATATTATAGTTCGACGAGTTACGTGTACTAGTGTCTAGGCGTGGAACAATATCTAAGCAATAAAATTATACTGTAGTAGTGTCACAATATGTAACGTTGACACAATGTGTTCGTACAGATACCTTTCTTACTTGCTCTAATATTCTTGTTTATAATAATACAGTGTAGGGGCTTGGGACACCTTGGTCATCAGTAACTTTGGCTGGTTGCGTGGCTCAGCGGTAACGTTCTCGTTCGCTGTGTTCAAGGTTGCAGGGTCGAATCCTGGTGCAGCCAGTTGGCATTTGAGGGTGCGCGAATGCGAGGGAGCCGTGTCATTAGATTTACTGGCACGTTAATGATCCCCTTCGGGGCAAAATTCCGGCACCCCGGTTTCTCTAAAAGCCGCAGTAGTTAAAAGGGACATAAAACCAATAACGTTATTATTATTTTTATTAGACTATCATCATCAGTCCCGTGTAGTGAACCCATGTACCATGGCCTCAAAGGGAGTCGAATCCATGTATTTTGAGAAAGGAATGAAAGAATCATACAGTCTCTAAGGGAACGGAGAGAGATTTCAAGCCAGGATTCTAGCCTAACATTGCGCAAGCTGGGACCAGGTGTTCAGGAAATGAGCTCATGCCTCTTGACATTTATAAGGAGCCAGTCATGGATATTAATATAACTAGTGGAAAGTTTGGACTGTAAGACGAAGAAGCTCGACTCGGAAATTGCTCTTACGTTGCAGGAAAATGGCAACCTCGCTGCTGAGTCAGAACAAGAATAATTAAATTTAACCCGTTTACGAGTATAAAAATAAGTTAACAGATACAGTACGGTGAATCATTTCGGATTAAAGATTTTTGTGTAAAGAAAAAGCTTTTAAAAATAGTCCAGGGGAAAAGTGCAAATGCAGCATACGTCATTGGGAATTCACCGGGACCCAAGGAGTGGGAGAATTAAAAATGAACAGCACCACCCACACAGTTGAGGACGAAGAATTAATTAATATCTCGTAAATGCACGATCGATTTCCATGCGCAGGAAGATTATTTTACGTTTGGAAGACGAGCTTTCTGGAGATATAATTTTTATAATTGTGCGACAATTAGTTCAAAAGTTGGTCACGAAAAAGACTAGGATTTTATCTTTTTTTGACTAAAAGGTATAAAACTCCTGGCCTCACCAAGCCAATCATGCAGTCTACAAGCATTCCGTGAGCGGAAGTGCTGCATCGCATCGTACATGCAGTTTTCGACTGCCCAGGGGGGCGTTACGCTGTATCAGTTCATGCAGTTTCAAACGGCCGGAAGGCACGTCACTGTGCTACATCACACATCGTACAGGCAGTTACTAGTCCGTCCAGGGGGGCGTTAAGCTGTATCAGACATCGATCCAGAACCTGAGAGAGGTTACTTTGATCACAGTTCGTCATAGCACGTCTTGATGTAGGCAGTTCGCGCTACAATTTCAAGCAGTTAATTCAAAAACACAGTTCGACAAGAGACTCCTGTGGGAGGCTATGCTACAAGTTCGCCGAGTGTAGACCAGTTACGATATGAGTACGCTACGCTGATGGTTAGCAGTTCGAGACTCTGAAGAGTCCTAAATTATAAAGAACACTAAATATACGGACTTTAAAGCAATACTGCCAAAGTAAGATACAGCGATCAGTAGGGAACTTCGAGTTCCAGAAGAACACTAGTTCGACACAGTTACGAAGTTATAAGAACTCCAACAAATAAACGGCGTTATGTCTAGTAAAGACATTGTTAAGGACACTAAGTCCTGTAAAGGACAAGAATAAACAGTAATTACGATCGAGAAAGATAGAAGTTCTAGCAAAAGGAACTTAGGAACTTAGGTTCGAAACCAGAGGGAAAACGTACTCTAGTGAGGAAACGTCAAAAAATATATGATAGACAGTATACGGTCCTCGAAGGGAGGCCAAGATATAGAAACTATAGGGTACGATAGACAGTGTACGGTCCTCGAAAGGAGGCCAAGATATCGAAACTATAGGGAGCGATAGACCACCATATATAAATAGAGGTGACGGCAAAGTAAAGACATTTATCGCCTAGTTAAAGCAGATAAAGTGAAGCCGAGAAATAGACAATAGAAGCGGTTTTGAGAGACTGAAACCAGTAGTTTCCATTGTAGGAGAGAGAAACTTTGAACGAGTAAAATCACACGTCCAATGCAGGTCGATAGGATTCACATCAGGGATCGTCAACAGCCGACAGAAATCGTCAAAATCGTTGAGATACGCCCGTGTGATAGTAGTGAAGTGTAAATATTGTAAAGGAAAAAAAAATAAGAGTATCATTTTAAGTGTTTTATGTAAAGTGAAAGTGTTTTATGCAAAGTGATAGGTGTTATAATATGTACCAGAGTAATATTTTTTAGTGTTTTAATGTGTGTTCTAAACGGATACACCAGTGTATCAAAAATGTTGCTAGTGTTAAATGTATTGAGTATGTGTCAAGAAATGTTTGTACACGAGATGAATTTGTACAATATGGAGTAAGTCAAGAAGGTGGGCCAAGATGACACATCAAACGAGAGTAAAGGTCAGAAAACGACCTTAGACATGTGAGTAAAGATTTTCATTATGTTTTGGTGTCGGGAAAAATTTTGTGTACAATTCCACCGGAGTTTTGAGTAAAAGGGATGTTTTAATAAATAATAACTAAATAAGAACGCGATCTGAACAAAAATAAAGTTTTAAGAAATAATAAATAATTATGTGAATAATAAATCCTGTAGAACTCCGCCTGCAGGATCTACTGGGTGGATTGAGTAGCTCAGTAGTTTCTGTTGCCGGTCCCAAGCCCGGAGAAAGGAGGAGGGTTGGCTTAAGCCGTAAAATAAGAGCCAGAACACATCTTGAGGCAACCTCTAGGACTCACAATCTTAGTTGTATAACGTTGGACTTTGTCCAACCCACATTTACTTTAATATCATGGATTTAGCTTCTATTGGTCATGATTACCCTGAAGACAATGCTAGGCGTAAATCGGATTCCAGGGTGCCTAGCAGTTTAGGGTTACATTATGGTGAATCGGAGCACCACAAGAACAGTTCAAGATTCAAGAAAATGAGAAAATATTTTTTTGGAACATACAATGTGAATTCCTTAATTCAGGTTGGAAAATTAAAACAACTAACAACAGAACTTCATAGACATCACATTACAATATTAGCCCTTCAAGAGACCAGGTTCTTGGATGAGGACACCTTTGAATCTGACAACTTCCGAATTTTCAAAGGAAAAGTTGGGAAGAGAGTGATGAAGAACATGCCACATCTTGGAACAGCTTTTATGGTCAACAAGAAATTTTTGGACGCAGTTATCGCTTTTAGAAGTGTGAATGCCAGACTATCTTTTCTAACTATAAAATCTCTCAATAAGAGATACACGCTAATCAACGCCCATGCTCCTATAAATAAGGATAATAAAACGAATCCAGAGAAAGTTGATGAATTTTGGGACGAGTTAGAAGCCGAAATTCTCAAAATTCCTTCTAATCATGTAAAAATTTTACTTGGAGATTTCAATGCTCAGCTTGGATCTGAGAGAAAATTTTCTGATATAATAGGTAAATATCCCGCTCACAATAGAACCAACAGGAATGGTGAGAGATTGGTTAAACTCTGTGAACATCTAAACTTAAAGATTATGTCCACACATTTTAAAGCAAAACCAAGTAAAAAGAAAACATGGGTCTCCCCAAATGCGTTGCTGGGTGAGTTTCAACTAGATCATGTAGCTATCTCTCGAAATTGTTTCAAAGAAATTCAAAATGTCAAGGTCAGAAAATCCATTAATGTAACTTCAGATCATTACCTTTCTCAAATCAAGATGAATTTCATACCTTTTACACGCAAACAAAATACAACTAGAATTAAAATTCCGAAAATTAATAGAGAGGTTCTTACAAATGAAAAAAGGATAGAATTTCAAGGAAAACTTAAAATACCAACCAATTGGAATGATGTTACTAATAACCTTCTTGAACCAGCTCAGGAAATTGCACCGTTGAACTTTTATAGGAAACATGCTTGGTGGAATGAACAATGTGAAAGAGTGATCAAAGAAAGACATTGTGCTTGGCACAAGTGGAACGGGAACAAGACTCCAGAAAATTTAGAGGAAGTACAAAGATTAAGGAAAATGGCCCACCAGACTTTAAGAACGATTCGAAGAAAATATATGAAGGACCAAATAATGGAAATGGACGACAATTTTAAGAAAAATGACACCCGATTGTTTTATAGAGCATTTAAGAATGAAATCACTGGATATTCAGCGCCGAGTTTAAATTTCAAAAGGGAAGATGGTACGCTAGCATTAAACAACAAGGAAAATTGTGATATCTTGGCTGCGTATTTTGAGAAGTTGTTAAATTGTCCAAAACCGACAGACAAGTTGAGTTTCAAATTTACAACACAAAATTTTGACTCTACGCCCCCAGATGTAAATGAAGTTAAATGTATTATCAACTCACTTAAAAACAATAAAGCCTCAGGCAAAGATGGAATAATTGCAGAAATGTGGAAGCTTGTAGATGATGAATTTTTAATAGCGACGACAAATCTATTCCAGAAAATTTGGATTGAGGAAGCAATTCCAGAAGACTGGTTAATCGCCTTAATTCATCCACTACATAAAAAAGGCTCAAAAATTGATGTCAATAGTTATAGGGGGATCTCATTGTTGTCTGTCACATATAAAATATTTGCCAAACTACTTTTAAACAGACTTGAACCACAGATCGAACCACAGCTTGGCGAGTTCCAAGGAGGTTTCAGAAGGAATAGATCGTGTGCAGAACAAATTCTTAGTTTAAAATTGATATTAAAATATTACAACAACAGGCCAAAGAATATCTTTATCTCATTCGTTGATTTTCAGAAAGCGTATGATTCAGTGGATAGGGATACTGTTTTTGACACATTGAAGGAATACCAAGTTGATCAAAAAACCATAAATTTAATAAAACTTACATTAACTAATACGATTTCCAGAGTCAAATTTTTAAATGAAGTTAGCGAGCCCTTCGAGGTAAAAACTGGGCTAAGACAAGGGGACAGTCTATCACCACTGCTTTTCAATTTGGTCTTGGATAAAGTCATGAGGACGTTTTGGGAGAAGAACGATTCAAGTGCTAAAATTGGTACAAAGAATAAGAACCTCAGAGTCAAAGGTTTAGCATTTGCTGACGACGTAGCGTTGTTTGCTGAATCAGAACAAGAAGCTATTAACCAAATTGATCAGTTAAAAGAAACGGCGGAAAAAGCGGGCTTACAGATTTCGTTGGTAAAAACAGAGATGATGACAAGTGATCAGAAATACACTAAGAAAATGATAAAAACAAATTATGGGAGCACCAGGGTCACTGACCGATTTAAATATCTTGGAGAAATAATTAGTAGCAATGGGACGGATAAATTGGCAATCGAGAACAAAAAAGGGAAATTGGAAAGATTAAATTTTTGTACAAAAAATATATACAATAAAAAGAACCTGTCTATCAATGCAAAATTACGACATTTTAATACTGTTGTTAGACCAGTCATCTTGTACGGCATGGAAACTACAAATATAACCGGAATGGAGAATTTGCTCAAGATAGAAAGAAGAATTTTAAGAAGGATTTATGGTCCTAGGAAAACACAGGAAGGTTATAGACTGAGATCGAATGCAGAAATTTATAGTAAAATCGACAACCTTGAAGTGATGATCAGAAAACGGCGACTTCAGTTCTACGGACATATGGTCCGCATGGATTGCTCAAGGTTAAACAAACAAATTTTTGATAAAATCTGGAACTATAAAGGACAAGGAGGCTATGTAAAACAAATGAAAGAAGAACTTCAAAAATTCAAAATTACTGAAGAAGATTGTCTAAATCGAATAGAGTACAGAAAAAAAAATTTTGGTCTCAAAATTCTTGTCGGGGAGAAGAAAAATCTCAACAGAGGAGAATGGACTGCTGAAAGAAGAGCTGCACAGTCGACCAGGATGAAAGACTTCTGGAAGAGAAAGAAGGAAACTAGACCTATAAAGAAGTGATATTTGCGTGGTCCTTGTTGGCCTGTCCGCGGTGTATATATATATATAAATCCTGTAGAGGAAATGCCTGGAATAAAATGTCAATGAATTTGATGAATGTTATAAGAGCAAGCGTAATAATAATAATTATAACAAAGATATTTACATAAAGGTAAATTTGAATTATATGAAAGAAATAGCTTTTGAGCTTTTGTAAGGAATGAAGACATGATGTGAATAACAAGGTAAAGAAATCTAAATAAAGATTAAATTGAATGATATAAAAATATAGAGCGTTGGAACCTTAACAAATGTATAAGACATGATGTGAATGCATGTTCTTAAAAATGGAGCGATTTATTGTCAACGGAAAAGATTAATATAAGAATTGAGATATGAATCAATTGTTACTATGAAATTTATCAGTTCTATGGAAGACATTCGGCCGTAAAGTAATGTGTAGCGCAATGGAACGCAATTAAATAAATAGTCACGCTAGGAATGCGTAGAATTTAAAATGTACTTGGTAAATTACTTATGAGGAGTAGTTGATTGTATTGAATTGAGATATGTTGTAAGTCCTCTATTTGTGACGTAGATCACGAGGCCATGTGTGTGTTATTATATAAAAGGGAGCAAATGTATGGTATTATTGAGCGTAGGTCCTGTAAGCTACGGCTAGACCCTAAATCGCGTCTTGTATAAGTCCTCCAATGTGGAAATGGTTCCCGAGGCATGTTAAGAGATTCGAACATAGAATCCTCTTGTTGTTGAAGCCCCTTATTATTCGTCGTAGAATGTGTATTACTCTTCCCAATCAACGAGGACCCTTCATAATTAATAAATGCCAAGATTACGAGAATGGTTTATGAGCCAAAGAATATTGTTGAAAGTGAAAAGAGAAGTTAAAATGCCAGGTCTCTCCATAGAACTGAAAATACAAAATGAAGGTTTGTTTTAAAAGCATTGAAGAGAGCTCCAACCGTAGGCTATGCAGGGAGCCGCTCTCTCTGTCATAAATCACGCTCGAGTATAATGGCCTGACCCTCATAGTACGAGGGTGGGTAAAGATCGTCTTGTAAGAAGTGTTAAATACACCGTGAGTGTTTAAAGTTGTTAATGACCCGGGCGTTGAACCGAGGTCCTTGTAGATTGATATTATCGCTTGCCAGTTCAGATCGTAGTTTTCTTATGTGATAATGGTCTTATAAGACAAATGAATTAAATAAAAATCCCTATTGTAATGTCGTATGGAAATAGGAATCCACGAGTTTTGTGAAGATAACTAGATTTCGGGAGTAATCATAGTTTTTGACTTTGTCAAGTAATCTTTATGACTCTGGAGTACACAAATAGTTTCCCGATCACCGTAGTGAATTTGCAAACTTGAGAGAGGTAGTAAATACTGAGAATATGTGAAATGCCCAAATATTGAAGTGAAAAATTAACATATAATTTTAAATGTAATTATATATTTGTTTTGATGATAAGAAAAGATAAAAATAGTTCTTGAGGTGTACAAAAGTATGACACCATTATTATGGAAAAGTATCGAGCCAAAGAAGCTCGTAGTTACATGGAACTTTAAGATAGGTACTTTATGGAAGTGAAAATAATCATGATTGTTGGTTTTAAAGAAAACCATGTGTTTAAATAGAATATTTGTTTTATTCTTATGCTATTCCTTGTTCACTTTGAACAAGTAGAATGATATTGGTCAGTAGTTTATTTGTTTTATTGTTTGTAGCGCCATAATTTTGATTAATTAAATGTGTTAAAATAGGAGTTGATTTTGTTGTTATTTTTGCAAGTGTATCCTCTATTTAATCCAAAATATGTAAGTCACAGAGTGGGAGAACTTACCGCAGCCCCGAAAACCCCGAATTGAGCAATGCTGGCATACTGTGATTTGCATATTTCTTGCTAAAAGGGCACAGTAGTTGATTATGTGTGTAACTGTATTGGAGTCAGGGATGGGGCAGGTGCCCTGAAACTTCACGTACGGTACTACCTCAGCATTTAACTGGAGGGATTGTGGAAAAACCGGTGAAAACACACTCTGGATAGATGCTGAAAGCGCTAGATTCCCTTTTAGGTAAGTGTTTTATAGTTATTTGAGGATAAACTCCCGAACAAAAAAATACTGTTCCGACATTAGTAATACTTTGTAGGGCATGATTCTTACCGCACAGAGCAGCGACTGGTTTCACTCGATGCGAAATTGAATACTGTATAGAAAGATATGACTGGTTTGTAGTTAGCACGATCTTGATATTTTAGAAAAAAGATGGACAAGATATGTTCGTGTTCAGGTTTATTGTGAATATCTATTCTAAAAACCATCCGATGCGGACGTCCAACTCTAGGTATCGTCTTCTAGAGATAACAAATGAGACCACAAACCGTGAAAAAATCTAATCAATGGAGCCAACTATTATCGATTTATAAGAGGCCAAATGCGCGCGCACATAGACCTACATACATACATACATACATACATACATACATACATACATTCATTTATTTTGGTGATTCGTATGGGTCTTTGGTCCTTTTTACTCTAATTCCCCCCTTTTGTTCGTGAGATGTGAAACGACTCCGTGAGGCCAATCACTACAACTTACTTCAATTTTCATGGAAGTATTATAATAATAATAAAAGTTCATTTATGTAGGACATTTTATTACAATAAACAAATTATGAAAATGCATACCAAGAGCAAAATTATTATGTACATAATAGAATTAAAGTTCCTCAGATATTCTCATCTGCCTATTGTTAGCACAGGCACTAGTACTGCGTCCTATAAACAAACAAAAATATTATACCTAATTATTTCCTGTTCTTGAAATCAATGCTTCAATTTTTTCCATATCAAAGATAACGTTTCATGATTTACACACACTCAGTATTTTACTTCAGCTCAAGTTCTCTTATATCCATTGATCTGGTCATCCTGAAATTAATGATCTCAGGCAACACAATTTCCTCGCAGCAGAATGTCAGTTACATAAGCATTTTTTGTCTCCAGAACTTTTCGCCCCTCTTTATTGTTTCTATGGGAATGTCCTTAGGCGTCCATACCACAAAATTACATATTTCTCGCATTGTTATTTCCAACTGGCCCTGATTCTGGAAATAAAAATCATGCGAGTGTTAGAGAGTTATCAATCTGTTCTCTTCTGAAAGACACTGTTCTTGACATTGTCTAGGCTTTCTTTTTCGCTTACCTTCTGCCAAACAAAATCCCTTGAACTTTTTTCAGGCTTCCAGTATGGTCATATTCCGTGCAGAATAAGGGCACTTGACTTCGACTATATAGTCGTCTCCTATTAATCCGTCTGGGGAGGCACCTAAAAACCCATAAGTTTTATGTACGAAAAGACCACATTCTTCGACTTTTCTACCGATTTCTCCTCTAAGTTTCGTTTGAAAAAAGTTGACACTGAATAGTTCGTGATTTTGTACTCCTACAATTATGTAGGCCTATTAGAAGTAAAAAACAAACTACACCCGTGGCGCGACAGCCCATGAAGGACCTAGGCCTACCAAGCAACCGCTGCGCTGTTCAGCCATGTAGCCTGCAGATTGCTGGGTGCCGTTTAGTCATCCAACTTGTGGGATACAGGTAAAATATAAGTGAAATCATAACTTCTCAGTGCATTACAGATTATCTAACGCAAGCGTAAAGAAATATATAATTTCAAATATAAACTAGGAAAAAAAACTTACGAGTGTGAAGAGGTGTATTTTTTAAGGTCTGGCTTCCTTTTCTTGGTACTTATACGCAATCTCCCCTGGGATTTAGTGGAACGCCCTTGAATCGGGTTTGGTGTTGGCTCCGTTTTTCAACAAAAGCGAAAAGAATACTCCACGTGATGACCGCAATGCTCTCCACCAGTCGTAGCCTACCTATATGTAGGCTACATGTATCTATTCCGCCAGAAATACTGTCCAAAAATAAAGTGCCGAAAATAGAACACCTAACGGGCATTAAAAAATAATACTGTTGCAGGTAAGATAAATTAATCAAAAAGTAATTACTGAGATCGATAAACTCCGTTAGTAACAAAAAAGAAAAAGTTACTCCACGTGATGACCGTAATGCTCTCCACCAGTCGTAGCCTACCTATATGTACATGTATCAATTCTACCAGAAAAACTGTCCAAAAATAAAGTGCCGAAAATAGAACACCTAACGGGCATTAAAAAATAATAAATTAAACAAAATGTAATTAATGAGATCGATGAACTAAACCAAGAAGTCGTAACTAGGAACAGGTGAAATATCAAAGGATCACTCAGAAATATCCATACCTTGACAATAATTCACTACTAACCAGCACAGTCAATCGCAACATTGGACTAGATGCTCGTGAATTCCATACCATCTGAAAAGGTTGTAGCTCTCTCAAATCACTCTAGCTCCGCTCCCCCCCCCCCCCCCCCCCCCAACCCTCCACCAACCCGCTCTCCATGACCTTGGTCTACTGCCGCGCCTTGTTGCAAATACAGTAAAACTTTTATTCACAAACTTCCCAAAGTGATCCCGACGATTATATTCAACCGATTTAGGTTTTCGATGCGGCTTTAGAATCAGTGAGTAAAACTCAACTTTCGTATTACCCGTTTTCTTTCGAATTTTAATCAGATATTTGAAAAACAAACAGCAACTTTTCTGTTTTTGAAATTAAAAAGTAAGCAATGAATTAATATCAATTCTGCTACTAGACAGAGTACATAGCAGTTTTCAGATCGCAGATCGGAGCTCCCCTTCGATACAAAAATAAATAAATAAATTCAGCATCGCTTGTGCTGCCATCTGTTGAAATATATTCTTACCAAAGTGTCGGTACATTTAGCCTTAATTAAGTAATTTTACACCTGGTATCTTGCTATGATCTATTCACAATACAAAATGAAAATTACTTATATTTTTCAAATTTAACATGCAGAAAAATTACAATTGTCGTAACAGTAAAATTAGCCTTCATAGTGGCAACAAAGCAGTCATCTCAATTTTTTTGAACAAAGGAGCTAATGGTCAAGGTATCTCTAACCGTAAACATGGATCAACAAGATCGTGAGCTATGTGATTGTCCCGACGAACGTAATTCGAAAATTGTCACGCGAGGACTGGGTAAACAAGTAGTTCCGTGAAGAACTATACAGCCTATTTTCATATATCCTGCTCATGTTAATTGCCTCTATCAACATACAAAATTTCAGTTTAATTGCTGTAACAGATTCGTAGATATTGAGAACAGTCTAAATATTTCAGATGGTCGCCAGGTTGGATTTTTATTTTTGTACTATTACATTAAGATTATTGTGTACGTGTGTTATTCAAACTGCAATCGCATGATTAGATCACAAGAAGTAAAAACGAGATTTAAAATTACGCACAGCAGCCATCTTGTGATTATGAAAACAATTGAAATAAATTAGATGCCAGTGGATCAACATTTGTATAAGCATTTAACGTGCAACGTTTCACGAGTCTCGGATAGTTAATTCGCGAGAAACGTCCATTTAAATATTTATACTTCGCGTCGCCGCCATGTTGGATTTGTGCTCATCAGGTTACTGAAAGTCCTATAGGTGAACATATGTTCATAGTCTCTATGAACATAAAAAAAATCAGTTTGGTTGCTGTAAAAGATTCATAGATATTGAGAACCGTCTAAATATTTCGGAAGCTCGTCATTTAGGATTGTTATATGTATAGGCCATAGAGTTATATACCATTCAAGAACAATTATTGCCTAGGTTCATTATTCAAACTTTCACTTCGATCGCATGATTACGACACAAGAATAAAAACTTAATTTTAAAATTTCGCACAGCCGCCATCTTGAGGTTATGTAAACAATTGAATTAAATTTGATGGCAGTGCATTACAATTTGCAAAATCATTTACTGTACCACATTTCACTGCGCTCAGAGAAAATCACGAGAAAAGTCTATTAAAATATTTCAAATTCGCTTGGTCGCCATGTTCGTTTTATACTCTACAGGTTTATGAAATATACATAGGTAAATTTGTATCAGTACCCTTTATAACCATACAAAATCGCAGGGTGATATCTTTAATAGTTTCGGAGATATAGAATGTCAGTGAAATATTTCGCACAGCCGCCATTTTGAGGTTATGTAGACAATTGGACTAAATTAGACACCAGTGCATTACAATGTGTATAAACAATTGCTGTACCAAGTTGCATTACGTTTGGATAGTTAAATCGCGAGAAAAGTCTATTTAAATGTCTCAAATTCGCTTGGCCGCCATGTTGGTTTTGTAGTCACCAGGTTTTTGAAGGTCTCATAGGTGAACTTCTAGTAGTGCCCTTTATCACCGTACACAATTTCAGGGCGATATCGGTAATAGTTTCGGAGATATTGAATGCTAGTGAAATATTTCGCACTGCCGCCATGTTGGATTGGTGAGACGTAACAAAATTTGAAGAGCACGGTCGAGGTCGCCGGGAATAGCGCTATGAACTTACCGAGTTTCATTGAAATCGCTCCAGCCGTTTAGATTTTATTAGGGGGACACACACACACCTCACACACACACACACACACACACGCACACACTCACGGACAAAAGGTGATCTCATAAGCCTATTTTTTCAAAATTGAAAATAGGCTAAAAATACTCATGCACCATTCATCACGAGTTAATGGCCGAGGAGTATTAGACCTATTAGTTCCTAGATATTTTGTTAAGGGTAGGATCTCCGGTGACTCCATCAATTTTAGATTTCCACGATGCATTTATAGCCAAGGAGTATTTGAGCTATTAATTAGGCCGTAGATTTTTTGTGAAAAAAAAAGGATATCATCTGCTGACTCCACAAATTTGATTTTCATGAGTGCAAAATGGCCATGGAGTCTTTGAGCTATTTGGTTGTAGATATATTGTGAAGGGAGGTATGTCCGCTGACTCCTCATTTTGGATTTTGGATTTTCACGATTAGATTAATAGTCAATGCATTTTCGGGCTATTAGGTCGTATATATTCTGTGAAGGGCGGCTTCGGTGGCGTAGTCGGTAGCATGCTGAGCTTCTATGCCCAAGATAGCGGGTTCAAACCCGGCCGAAGCCGTCGGATTTTTTAAGAGCGTTAAAAATCCCTCAGTTTGCCTTCTTTCGGAGGGGAAGTAAAGCCGGCGGTCCCATGTCATAGATTTATGGCATGTTAAAGAACCTTCCACTAATTGCACCTGTGTGAAGCTAAATTGGATAGGTTAAGAATGTAAACAACGCTCTTAGGTTTCTAAGTTCTTTGCCAAGAGCCGACTGCGGTGACGTCTAGTAGCTAAGTTCTGAACTTGGCCTAGTAGTCGTAGACGGTGGCGCTTGGCGGCAAAAGTAGGAGCAATTTGAAAAATTCTAAGTTGCAGTACTTAAATAAAAAAAACAGATAACACACACTAATACAGTCATCACAATTAACACCGGTTATCAGACAGATTCTACACACACCCAAAATACACGGGGCTACATGACCGCGTTGTCGCAGCCCCTAAACTTAAGAACCAACCACCAACCATTCTGTGAAGGAAATGAATATCTGCTCCACGATTTGGATTTTCACGACTGCACTATTGGCCAAGGATCCTTTGAGTAATTGGGCCGTATGGATTGTCTGCAGCCCATAGTGATGTAATGCAAAGAGTAGAGATAACCCGCAAATGAACCCCTCTCCTTGATCATCAAAGCGAGCGTGAAATCTAATCATTGGAATTCAACTCGGTAGTGGATCACATGTACAACGCAGTTGTGTTAGTAAATTCTAGCCCCCGTTAATTGTTCTGTCACATCTCCTAAGCGGTAGTGTATTGGTGACCAAATGTGGGTTCACATGTGTTAAGACTTCACTCAACTATAAACGCTTTTCACGTTTCCCTCTTTAAACGACAATGACTTTATCAGTACATGCGCACGGCACATTAAAATGATTTAGGCGGTAATAATAATAATAATAATAATAATAATAATAATAATATCGTATGGCCTCAAGTGCAAGTTTGTTTAATTGACGCCCAGAGGGCAACTTGTTAAATTTTATCGCTCCTTGAAGCGCTATGAAAGTCAAGGAGTTAGTTACCTAAGGTCCTTGATAGCATAGCGCTTTCTACTAGAGAAATTAGGAACATTGTGTTGGTGGAAAATCCCGAGATTAATTTTGACATTAAGAACACGGCCTACTGAATTCAAATGGGTTCTTTAACATGCCAACATCGTATGACATGCGTATAGTGATTTTGTCGCCTTTCAAAAACCACTTACCACGGCCAGGAGCAAGCTTGGGGTTGGCAGTCTGACATGATAACCACTCACCCACCATTACAAGCATTTAAGCGGTATAAGATACCTATTTTCAACTGTCGCAAGGTACGTCATTTAATATTTCCAGACTGCCATGCTGCTGAATACCTTTAAGATTTATTTTTCCACAAGCGAGAGATGAGCTATTAGGTCGTAGATATCTTGGGAAGGGAGGGGCTCCATCTGGAGTCCCCTCAACAAGGAAGGCAGGGTTCAACTCCCCGCTCTACCAAGAAATTGAATTCTGATAGGAGAGCTATAATGGGAACACTCAGCCTGGTGAGGCAAGAAAGAAATTATGTGGGTTTAATTCCCACATCAACCATCCTAGAAGTAGTTTTCCACTTCTACTCCAGGAAAATGCTGGGATGGTGTATGACTTCTGGCAACGACCACCTCCTTTCAAATCCACATCTTAATTACAAATACCCACAGTACTACAGACATGATGGTAATTGTTGTTTTAAAGGGCCTAACATATAGGTAATTGGCCCCTATTGGTTTGGATGATAATTGAAAAATGATGATGAAACTACAATTAAAGAAGAAGAAAAGGGAAAAAAAGGAATAAGGTAAAATACTGGAGAAAAATGCCCTCAACCCTCGAAGAATAAGGATTGAGAGACTTGGAAGGAAATAGAGCCACGAAAGGCAGATAGGAATGGACAAGAGAGAAAAGGGAAAAACGGACCAAGCTCAGGAATCCCTTGGGGCCACCAACTCCCAAACTCACCAGTAGTAAGCCCATGCGGGTGTAGCACTATCTAGGATGCGCTATAAGAGATAGGGCTACAAACACCTTGCCTCCCTTAGGGCCTTGAACAGAAAGAAGGAGATACCATGAAAAGAAAAGACGAGGTCCGACTCTTCGAAGAACGAGGGTGCCAGGAGAGATGAGACAAGGTTCAATTAAGGCTGGTAAGTGAGGGCACCCTAAGACTCGGATAGCCTAATATCATCGGGGTCGGAAGAGAACAAGAGTTGGCCCAAGGGAGGTCGACAGGAAAGAGAACAGATAGGAGCCCGTTACAAGTAAGTGTAAGCAATACCGGACTCAGCTGGGGTTCCGCGGTCGCTCCTGGGAGAGTACTACAGACACCTAAATAACACAAACTCTCTGACAAATTCTACACACACTCAACCATCAATGATCAGAATGCCCAAGCCCCTTATCTAACAATGAGCAACCTAAACTCAATGGAATGAGTCGAGTAACCTTGTGGTATAAACTTACAATTCATGATAACACTTTTAACTTTGTCGTGCACTGCAAACCCGACGATAAAACGTGGCTGACTTACCAAGAATGTGCTAATTTTTTGTTTGGTCAGCATTACGTAACATGATCTAATTGATCCAGGCGTCCTAGGTCATGGCCGCTGGCACTCGTTTTATTGCTATGACGCATAGGCGAGTTATTATTTGCTAGGCAATGTTTCTGACGAGTCCACTTTCTGTTCTCAGATCAAATGTGGTTTTTCAGCTAATAAGTTGTTTGTGTACAGAAGTACAAGCATTCCAGATGTTAAATGTCTGATGCTTCCTGGACTTGAACTTGAGTTCTTCGGATTTCCTGTCTGATGCTCTTACCAACTGAGCTCTCACGCACATACACTTTTACTCACCCCGGCAAAGGTACATCCGTAAAGTTTCTAGCTTAACGACGTGGTTATCTTTGAATTTTGTGTTAAGTTAAGGCCCTTACAGATTTTTCCATGTGGCTGAGTGGTATGTTATTCAATGAGTCCAACTTGGTGAATGTTGGTATTTATTCTTCTTCTTATGGTTCCTATCCGTTCCGGATGTTGGCAACCATCTTGATTGTGCTGTTCCTATTACTTGCAGCACGGAATAATTCAGTAGATGTTTTTGAGGTCCAGGCTGTGAGATTTTTAACCGGGATATTCTTCTTCGTCCAACACTTCTCTTCCCTGGTATTTTTCCTTGAAGAATAGACTGTAGGAGATGGTACTTTGCGGTATTCCTCATGATGTGTCCTAGGTATTGGATTTTCCTGATTTTCACGGTGGTTAATACTTCCTTGCTTTTTTTCATTTTTTGGAGAACCTCAACATTTGTGACATGGACTGTCCATGGTATCCGCAATATCCAATATCCATATATATAAAGACTCTGTCAGAGTCCATGTCTCAGCACCATAAAAAAGAGTAGACAACACATAACAACGCAAAAGCCTGATTTTCGTAGTCATTGTCAGTCCATGATGTTTGAACAAATTCCGCATCTTATTGAAAATTGTTCGGGCTTTTCCAATTCGAGACCTCAACTCATCAGAAGGGTCCCATTGGTCATTTATGATTGTGCCAAGGTATATATACTTATGCACTTGTGCAATGGGTTTCTGGTCTATATTTAGTTTGCATGCAGAGACTTTGTTTTTGCTAATGACCATCACTTTTGTCTTCTGAGGGTTTATTAGTTGACCGTTATATACAGACCTTGGACACTCAAACAAGATATGATTAACAGACTAGAAGCGTTTGAGATGTGGACATAGCGAAGGATCTTACAAGTAAGCTGGATGGATAGAATCACAAAATTTTGAGATATTGCGTAGGATAGGTAAAGATATTAGGAAGTTACAATACTTGGGCCATATAATGAGAGGAGACAGGTATCGTCTTCTACAAGACATTATTAAAGGGAAGGTTGAGGGCAGAAGGAGTCGAGGAAGAAGATGGATCTCTTGGTTGGACAACCTAAAAAAAACGGTTCGAGTGTCAAGCTGTTACGCGTTAAATGCCAGTAATGATAGAGATACGAGCTCTTATGACCTTCGTATTTTATATGGCTAGGCTGTGGGAGGAGTAACTAAGAATACAAGAAACAAGATGTTCAGTAAAGAACATATAGCCTACTTTCTCCTAAATGCATGGGTATTGTTATAACTCTTTGTCCTTTTCAAGGAGTATGATTGAATGTTGGTTGTAGTAGCTTGTTGAAATACAACGTGCTATAGGGATATTAAACATGAATATGAGGTGCCCTTTGCTAGTGCTACCTCTGTACCAAATTTCGTTCAATTCGGTTTCACCGCGTTTGAATTGATAGGGGGAATCGATTTGCACACATACTTGGCCACCATCTGCAAACTATTGGGCTGATGGTCTTGCAGTTTGGTCAGAATATGTTTCCCACATAAAGATATGGTGTTGCTAAATTTGGTAGAGTCTAGATTATTAGGTTTGGCATAATTACATTTTAGCTTTTAACATTTGGGTGGCCGCGATTACGTTTCCGTCAAGATAGCGGTGATATAAAACATGACACTGAGGTGCCCTTTGCTAGTGCTACCTCTGTACCAAATTGCGTTCATTCGGTTCCACCGTGTTCGAATTAATAGGGGGAATCAATTTTGACATAAAGATGGCCGCCATCCGCAAACTATTAGGCTAATGACCTATTAGATTGGTCAAAGGATGCTCCCTCCATAAAGGTATGTTGTTGCAAAGTTTGGTAGAGATCGGATGGTTATGTTAGTCGTAATTTGATTTAAGCTTTAAACATTTGTGTGGCCGCCTTTACGTTTCTGTCAATATGGCGGAGATATTAATCATGACACTGAGATGCTCTTTGCTAGTGCTATCGCTGTACCAAATTTTGTTCCATTTGGTTTCACCCTGCTTGAATTAATAGGGGGAATCGATTCTGACACAAAGATGGCCGCCATCCGCAAACTATTAGGCGAATGACCTATTAGATTGGTCAGAGGATGCTCCCTCCATAAAGGTATGTAGTTGCAAAATTTGGTAGAGATCGGATGATTAGGTTAATCGTAATTTGATTTAAGCTTTGAACATTCGTGTGGCCGCCATTACGTTTCAGTCAAGATGGCGGCGATATAAAACATGACACTGAGGTGCCCTTTGCTAGTGCTACCTCTGTACCAAATTTCGTTCCATTCGGTTCCCCCGTGTTCGAATTAATAGGGGGAATCAATTTTGACATAAAGATGGCCGCCATCCGCAAACTATTAGGCTAATAACCTATTAGATTGGTCAAAGGATGTTTCCTCTATAAGGGTATGTTGTTGCAAAATTTGGTAGAGATCGGATGATTAGGTTAATCGTAATTTGATTTAAGCTTTGAACATTTGTGTGGCCGCCATTACGGTTCCGTCAAGATGGCGGCGATATAAAACATGACGCTGAGGTGCCTTTGCCTTTTGTTAGTACTACCTCTGTACCAAATTTCGTTCCATTCGGTTGCACCGTGTTCGAATTAATAGGGGGAATCGATTTTCACACAAAGATGGCCGCCATCCGCAAACTATTACGCTGATGACCGATTAGTTTGGTCAAAGGATCCTCCCCCCATATAGGTATGTTGTTGCAAAATTTGGTAGAGATCGGATGATTAGGTTATTCGTAATTTGATTTAAGCTTTGAACATTTGTGTTGCCGCCATTACGTTTGCGTCAAGATGGCGGCGATATAAAACATGACACTGAGGTGCCTTTTGTTAGTACTACCTCTGTACCAAATTTCGTTCCATTCGGTTGCACCGTGTTCGAAATAATAGGGGTAATCGATTTTCACACAAAGATGGCCGCCATCCGCACACTATTACGCTGATGACCTATTAGATTGGTCAAAGGATGCTCCCTCCATAAAGGTATGTAGTTGCAAAATTTAGTAGAGATCGGATGATTAGGTTAATCGCAATTTGATTTAAGCTTTGAACATTCGTGTGGCCGCCATTACGTTTCAGTCAAAATGGCGGCGATATAAAACATGACACTGAGGTGCCCTTTGCTAGTGCTACCTCTGTACCAAATTTCGTTCCATTCGGTTCCCCCGTGTTCGAATTAATAGGGGGAATCAATTTTGACATAAAGATGGCCGCCATCCGCAAACTATTAGGCTAATAACCTACTAGATTGGTCAAAGGATGCTCCCTCCATAAAGGTATGTTGTTGCAAAGTTTGGTAGAGATCGGATGGTTATGTTAGTCGTAATTTGACTTAAGCTTTGAACATTTGTGTGACCGCCATTACGTTTCTGTCAATATGGCGGCGATATAAAACATGACACTGAGATGCCCTTTGCTAGTGCTACCTCTGTACCAAATTTCGTTCCATTCGGTTTCACCGTGTTTGAATTAATAGCGGGAATTGATTTTCACACAAAGATGGCCGCCATCCGCAAACTATTATGCTAATGACCTATTCATTTGGTCAAAGGATGCTTCCTCTATAAGGGTATGTTGTTGCAAAATTTGGTAGTGATCGGATGATTAGGTTAGTCGTAATTTGATTTAAGCTTTGAACATTTGTGTGGCCGCCATTACGTTTCCGTCAAGATGGCGGCGATATAAAACATGACACTGAGGTGCCTTTTGTTAGTACTACCTCTGTACCAAATTTCGTTCCATTCGGTTGCACCGTGTTCGAATTAATAGGGGGAATCGATTTTCACACAAAGATGGCCGCCATCCGCAAACTATTACACTGATGACCTATTGGTTTGGTCAAAGGATGCTCCCCCTATAAAGGTATGTTTTTGCAAAATTTGGTAGAGATCGGATGATTAGGTTAGTCGTAATTTGATTTAAGCTTTGAAAATTTGTGTGGCCGCCATTACGTTTCCGTCAAGATGGCGGCGATATAAAACATGACACTGAGGTGTCCTTTGCTAGTGCTACCTTTGTACCAAATTTCGTTCAATTCGCATTCACCGTGTTCGAATTGATAGGGGGGGGACAGACATTCAGAGTACACACACTCACACACACACAGACACACACGCACACACACAGACTCACACACACACATACACACACACACACACACACACACAGACTCACACACACACATACACACACACAGACAGACACACTTTTTTCGCCCTGTGTTGATCTCATAAGTCTACTTTCATTTTTTGCAAAAATCGAAAGTAGGCTAAAAACGCCCCGTGGCTAGCCAATCACACAGTAGTTAACGTACATAGTTACTTCTTTAAACAAATGACACAAGGGCTAACGCCCATTAGACAACCAATCATGCAGTGGTTAACAGAACAGGTAACTACTAGCTTTCTGGGAAAAATGAATTGAGAATTTACCGTTAAAACATAAGGAAGCTCTTAGAGCAACTTAACAGCACCCATGTTCTATAATGGATCCCTGACAATTCCTAGAAGGAGCTTGTTTCCTTTCATGAAAACTACAGCTAAATTCACATAAACTTGATAACAACAAACATCTCTCCTAGGGAGTGGGCATAGCTCTTAAGACAAGTTGAACTCAATTACAATATGCTTTTCATACGGCAATGAGAAAATAAAGAAATTTAAAAGTTAAATCTCTGATTTGAGATTAGGTGAGTGAAATAACTTTTCTACTGGGGTGACGAGTACGATCACCTCAACAGCATTGTGTCAGTAAGACTTGCTGTGGGGGGGGGGGGGGGGGGGGGTGTTTAAATTTGTGTTGTTCACGACCGTTTGAATACGAAATACGGTCATGTTGTGTACATTAAGTAATTTCCGTTAAATATCGTAAAGGCTTGTACACAACTCAACTTAATAACTGAATAAAAAATTGGTACTCTAACTTGCACCCAGTTCGACATTGATATCGCAACATATCATTTCGTCAACACTAAATAATCTCAATTGCTGGGACTTGCAAATATATATATTACGAGCCTTATAATAGTCGCATATGATGTGTAACATCTGACATAGAAGAAACCTCACGTGAAATTGTTGATACACCGGTATTTTATACTATTATTGGAACAAGTATTAATCTATTGTAAAAGGGAGTGTTTTACAGATATTGTAGTTTATAATACGGAACTCATTTTATTAGATGATTTGTAGCTTCCACTAGCACTAGCCTAAATAAAGAATAAGATATTGTACCCAACTGTCATCATGTGGAACATGTGTTCGTATCCCAGCTAACTCACGGTCTTTCGAGGTATGGGGCGTTCCTGCCCACCATACGACCACATGCTCAGGATTTGAGTCTACCAGGTAACTACTCTACATGAAATACACAACATATTCCTAAAATAAAATATTTACTGGTATAAAATCATGGCTATACAACAAATACAAATAAAGGACAAATTATATTTAATTCCCACAAATAAAATCAGGGTTATTTTGTGAGTCTCCTTCTTAAAATAGTGCTACACTGCACTCAAATCTATTTCTAGCATCCTATCATTGATACTTTCAGACTTCCATGGGTTTCCATAGTGTTCATCATGTGACACAATTTTACTTAACTGGAGTATCATAACACAAAAGTCACATATCACATCAAAATGACATTAATAAAACATTACTCCGTTTCTTATGGCATTTACTTTGATTAGCATAAATTCATTATTTTATGTCTTAATTAACAAATATTTGTTGTGTCTTGTGAATCATCCTCCTTCTTTCCATCAAAATGAAACGCTTTAAAAAGTGGTATTCTTCCCTTCCAAAATAAACATGGATAGAAATATTTATAGTTTCACCATACAACGATTTTCTGGGTCTTGTCGGGATTATTATCGTTACAAATGTGTCATGTTCTTAGAGATCACATACCCGTCTGCATAAATTAGCGTGAACTGGCTAAAATGCACTCTAAAAGGATGCCTAACACTTTATTTGGTTCAGTATTCCTCTTCAGAGAATAACTGTGCCAAATATTATCCGATTTCTTTGATTCAACAATGTATGTGTGTTGCAACACATCTTTTAATTCAATTGGCATCATCATTACACTCATATCTTAATTGCATATTGAAATATCGAGATTCTTCAGTGTCCTACTGTGACCATAATTTAAAGGACTGGCAGACCGACGTTCCCTTTCCCCAGCAGGCAATAAAATTAGTTCCGGCAAGCTGCACAAGATGGCCGCTCGACTCAGTGGGACAACCCACTTCTCTCATCTGCTGTCAAGGTCGAGTTTGTTTACAATTGCATTACAGCAGGGATACGCTAAGTGTTGTTCCTAAGTAATTGAGTCATTTAATTATTTAACACCTATAATTAGAGTGTATCGGGCTCAACTGGCTCCTTATTAACATTCATGGCTGGGGATGGAATCCTGTGATAGCCTTGCCGTTCTATGGTGACTACTGGTGGCTTTTGGACGCGCATCATAATGAGAACACAGGATTCTCACCAGCAGCTGTCACAATAATAACAAGAGGAAATCTGCGTTTCCTGAACGACGAATATGATTCTTACCTCTCAGGGTAGATCATTTATACACACGCTCACGGAGTCTCAACGGACATCATTCGTGGCCATAATTCATGCAAGCGTTGGATACAGACAGGCTCTGTCCAATTCGCTGCGAATAATAGAGTATGCACAAGGGCGATACTAATCGTAGATTAGCCAACTTCTCACCTAACGCGCAAGCTATATTAGTTTGGTCCCCGCAATTATTTATCTTACGTAAATCACTGGATTCTACGTTAATTCTGCACGCTTATATGCGGCTTCAAACAATACTTCACATAGATGACTCAATTATTAAGGCACCCGCGTTCTCTCTGTAATAACACTTAAGCCTAAGCTTTAAATAGCTCCTAATAACAAGGTATAAATTTACTGGCTTACATTACTTTAATGGTCCTCAAATATAATCCTAAGGATTGACCTTATCAAATATTCATTCAACACTTCATTGACACTGAAAAACTCTCGTATCTCGTTATATTCCACGTTACTTTCTTACTGTTTACCAAAATACAGTATCTTTATATTAGACATGACACATTTTGAACGTTATTTAGGCCAAAAATGCCTATTACTTTACTGTTGCCGACTCCAGATTATTATTATTATTATTATTATTCATTTAACGTTACCGTTACATCCATCACTATTTTCGGCCTGAATGGCCCTAAACAAATCACCTTCCAAGCCATACTTTATTCAAGACGAGTGGTGAAAACTCGTTCAATCAGTGACTGTTACATCTTAGTCTCAAAGTGATGCATCGTTATATGGTGAACTATTTAGTTATAATAACATTGTAAATTGGTACTCACTTTTTATTTTCGCTGGATGGTACCAGCCTTTCAGCTTCAGGCCTACCATGACGCTTGATTTAAGCCATCATGTTATATTTTTCACAACACTTCATTTCACACATTTCCCACATGATAAACATACTCTTATCAGTGGCCTCTTTCACATTTACACAATGCATATTAATCACTATACACATGAACACTTTTAAATCACTATTACACAATTTATGTACACTTATTCACTATTTCACAGGTCGATCCTTACTCTTCCTACGCCTGATCTCAGAGATGCGATGCAATTACGCCAACCGCTAGTCTCCGTGAAAGTTTAACAGCGTTTACGGACGTTCGATCCTTGTCACCTGCAATATCGTTCAGCTCACTGTCACGATTAAGTGGCGATGTTTCCCAAGCTCCCATCATTGTAGTGATCCTGATGATAATGTCATATACAATTCTGACAATACCTCCTGGTATATGTAATGTTCAAAAACATTATAAGTTCCTCTTTCGCTGTGGCGAATTTATATTTGCGTCAGATAATAGATAAATATCTGTATTAAATTAATTTCGACGCCCTTCATGATTACTTATGAAGCTGTAAGACTTGCTTCTATTGTTCTTCGACGGCTGAGCGTTGATACTTTAACATTTCGCGCTCTTACTGGCAGCGTATTAGTTAGTTGTATACTTGAGAACAGACTGAAGACAATAAGACAACTCGCCTGGTCTGCACTGCTCCCTCCTTATAAAGGTTTCTCGTAAAAACTAGTCCACCGGACATGTGGCTGCGACTCCTTCCTTGAAATAATACGTTTTCAGACGAACTGACATATACACCTTGTTTATTTAGGTGTGGAAGTTTCATAAACGTTCGCGTGCCGGCGATCGCTTCGGCCAATTAATTACAATTAATTGCCTTAGTCCAGCGCGTCAGCACGCCATCAGGGTGATTCCCCGTTGACTGGTCACCAAATCACTCCTCTCGAGCGTAGGCTCGGTAGTAATGCGCTCGTTTAGAGATATAGGCTTTAATTTAGGTGTAAAATCATTCCTAAATTATCTCTCCTAAAATATATTCACCTGGGTGTACATTTCACTCCATTTTAATGCTCCACTTGGCTGTAATTAATTAATTTCCGTGGATAGTCATCCCTACCCTAGGTTCCATCGTTGTCAAGCGGTGAATACCCGGGTCATTAATTTTGAACTGTCTCCTCGCTCCAGAGGAAAGTAGGTCCCTTGGCGCCTTCGGTCTCCACCCATTTTCCAACTGCAATTAATAAAACGTCAACTGGCCTGCTCTCGTTCGTATATGCCTCGAAAACGTATATTTGCTTGCATTTGCTTACAATTCTTCATCTTAAAACTGCTATGATATTCACATACTGGTCGTGAAATCATGCTACATTATTATATGTCATATTTTAACACATTGCTCTTCGGGTTCCCTAAAACTGTTCCTCCTCAGAGATCAATGGTTCGATTCTAGTTAGAGTCATGTGCCTGGTCTTCTCAGATAGGACCTGAGTTCGATGCCATTCTGCGGTGACCAGTTGGGCACAATATGGATCAACTAGATTAATAGACGCGACACCGCTCATAACCTTAAATTCCTTATAAACAGGTCCTCTTGATTCACAGACCAACACGTAATTTCATATGGATTCGGTTAAAATGAGTCATATTGATATGATAAATATCGTTTAAAATTATAATCTGGTAGCAAAAATATCTACCCCGTCCGGGATTCGAACCCGAGATCTCTAGATTCACAGTCATAGGCGCTAACCCCACGGCTATTTTGACTACGCAAATATTGTGCACAAGATGGTGACTTATTTCCACGTTCCAATAATACTGCATTACGGAATTAAGTTTCATTTATATTTTGCTTGTTTCGAAAATGTTCCTGCGTGAAATTGAGTTTAAAATGCCTTATGAATAGGCCCTCTTGTGAGTAAAGAGAATGCATTCATCAATAGTTCATGAAGGCTTGCTCAATTCTCGTATAACCACAACGATTATATTATATTGATGACTGCATTACCGTTATGTGGGTTAATATTTGAATAGCCATTGTGCAGAAACATAATACCGGCAATGCCGACTACTTACAATGTTTGATATTAAGGCATTATACCATTTAATTACTGATACGAAGACTTCGAACATGTATCATGTGCCTTGTTTCAATCACTTGATCAGGGGCCGATAGCCTAGATGTTAGGCCCCTTAAAACAACAATTATCATCATCATCATCATCATCAATCACTTGACACCAGAGTTCACATGAGCGTTTACCGTTCAGTATGTCATATACATTCCACATGGCCGAGAGTACGTCATGGTATCAATTTCCGACACCGCGCGCTCATTGTTTCTCTTACCACTGCCAGCTGGATCGATCGATCGAGTTGGCAGTGCGTCTTACACTTCCTTTCGATCGAACGGAAGTGTGCCAGCTGGTGCCACCTCGATCATTCCGATCCACTTCCGTCCCATTTTTCAAAATCACTCCCACAAAAATATCCAGCAACCGAGTGCAAAGATGTTACACATCAATAAGGAATAGAAAAAATAATTTGGAAAAAACAACATATGATTGAAACATATTAGATATTTGTCATGGACGAACCTTAAGAGGGAATTCTGGTAGGCTGTATCCCCGCCCCGATTGGTTTGCATTTTGCAGAGAATACTCTTAAAAGTTCACTCTATACGATGGTGGTAAAAGCATTCACCAACAATATTACATTAGTGGCTTCGGTGGCGTAGTTGGTAGCAAGCTGAGCATCTATGCCCAAGATCGCGGGTTCAAATCCGGCCGAAATCATCGGATTTTTTAAGAGCGTTAAAAATCCCTCCATATGCCTTCCTTCGGAGGGGAAGGAAAGTCGGAGGGCGCATGTCATAGATTTATGGCATGTAATAGAACCTTATAACTACAGTTGTGTGAAGCTAAATTAGTAGGTAAGATTTGATTAACGATCTATTAAGTTTCAACGTTCGTCACCAGATGCCGGTTGCGGTGGCATCTAGTAGCCAAGTTCACAGCCAGGTGTCGTTGACGGTATAATTTGGTAGCAAAAGTAGGAACTACTTGAAATTGATCGTCTGTAGCCCTCACCTAAATTACAGATAAACTCACTAATACAGCCATCACAATTAACACCGGTTATCAGACAGATTCTACACACTCAAAGTACACGGGGCTACATGACCGCGTTGTCACAGCCACTAAACTGAGGAACCAACCAACATTTACATTAAGCCTTTATTTAAATCGATTGAAAATACGCAGAACAGGGAGCCAGCGCGTTGAAATGGAAGGCAGCTGTCCACATGTTCACTTGTCGAAGCGATCAGGCAGCCACCAGCCATACACTTCTACGCACCGACTCCCTGTTTCGCATATTTTCATTCGCTTTAAATAGAGGTTTAATGGTAGTGTTAGCTGACCTTGTTACCACCATCGTATAGAGTGGCTTCCAAGAGTATCCTCTGCCAATTACAATCGGGTCGGGGGGTAATCGCCACCAGAGTTCCCTTGTTAGACACTAGAGTCTTTGATTTAAAGGCGAACATACAGCTCAAGGAGCCAAATCAATAACGATATCTACTATATAAAGCTCAAATACCACTCACTCACTCACTCACACATTCATCACGAAATCTCAGAAACCACCGAACGGATTGGAATGAAATTTGGTATCCAGCTTCCTCAAGGGCCGCAAACGCCCGCTAAGAAAGGATTTTTGGATATTCAGGTTCTAAAGGGGTGTTAAGGGGGTAGACCTGCATTTCATTGAATAGCAATATCTCCCGATTGCTTTCATTGGGGGATGTGATACTCGGCATATAAACTCATCATTAAAAATAAGAAGACACGTGTCTGAGGGTTTTTCGATGTGGTGTATATTATGAGGTGAAAGGGGTGAAAAGTGGGGGTTGAAGGATTCCTAACGGAGCGTGTATCTCTTAAACGACATAGGCGAGGAGTTTGGAACTCAGCCGAAAAAAATCAGCATAAAATAACTAAACAGGTGTTTGACGTTTTTTCATACATCCAATTTAAGGGGACCATGGGGAGGGGTGAAATTATGGGGGAGGGGGGAAACGTAATATGTCTGAGTGTAAAATTATATACGGCCTATGTTGTAGACAATAACACATTACATCTTTTTTGTCACTTGCTATTTCATCATACGACGAATACTTAGGGAGTTATTAATGATTTTGTATTTTTGGCCGGAATTTTCTAAGTCCCAGGAATGACATAAAAATTGATTCGAATGAAATTTCAAAAAATACTTTAATACTTTTATTATATTTTTCACGTCTTTTAGGGTCCGAAGCCAGCATGATATTTTGAGTTTTTTTTTTCGTCCTATGCATTTTTGGTTTCAGGTGATAGAATTATTTTCCACTAGGACCCATGCTTATCTATCTATTTAACTAATGTTATAACAGGATTACAAATGTTATTGCGGGCGAAGCCGCGGGTAACAGCTAGTTAATTATATAACTTAGAGCTTGTACAACAATTATATACATTTCCAAGGAGACACATATATCTTGGTAAATTTTCGTTATTTTAAATGGGTGTTATACAATACCCTCTGCTACAAAATGAGTCTGTCTTATTTCCACATTATTAATTAATTAAACATTATTATTTCATTCTTATTCCGAGCACAGGCGGCTTCGGTACTGCAGATGGTAGCATGCTGAGCTTCTATGCCCAAGGTCGTGGGTTCAACCCCCAGCCGAAGTCGTCGGATTTTTTAAAAGCGTTAAATCCCTCAGTATGCCCTCCTTCGGAGGGGAAGTAAAGCTGGTGGTCCCATGTCATAGATTTATGGCAACAAAAAGAACCTTCGACTAAGTACACTTGTGTGAAGCCAAAATTTGAAGGTTAGATTGTATTAATGCTCTTAAGTTCCAACGTTCGTCACCGGGCGCTGGTTGCGACGGCATCCAGTAGTAGCGAAGTTCACAGCTAGATGTCGTGGATGGTAGCATTTGGTAGTGAAAGTAGGAACTACTTGAAATTATCGTCGCAGTTCTTACTTGAATTAAAAACGTTCGTCACCAGATGAAGGTTGCTGTGGCATCTAGTAGCCAAGTTCACAGCTAGGTGTCGTTCACGGTATAATTTGTTAGCAAAAGTAGGAACTACTTGAAATTGATCGTCTGCAGTCCTCACCTGAATTACAGATAACACACACTAATACAGTCATCACAATTAACGCCGGTTTTCAGACAGACTCTACACAGACCCAAAGTACACGGGACTACATGACCGCTATAACGCAGCCCCTAAAACTAAGGAACCAACCATTCTGAGCACACTCTAAACCTATATTTTACATTTCATAAAAATACAAATTATTATACCGGATGAGTTAGCCGTGGTCGTTACGGCATGACTGCTGGCAGTCGCTCATATCCGGTAGGCGAGGAGGTTCCAATCCCACCGCCGGGAACCTTGAAGATGGTCTTCTGTGGTTTCCCATCTTCCTTCCAGGCAAATGACGGGGTTGGTCCCTAACTATAGGCCACATCCGCCACCTTCCAACTCCTCGTCCATACATTCCAACTTTCCTCCCCAACGGTACTTGTAGCTCACCCATTGGGTGTCCGTCTCGAAGCAGCTACAACACTGGCGAGCCGAATATGTCCTCGGACACTCCCGGTACTAAAAGCCATACGCTAAAAAAATAAAAAAATAAAAATAATTATTATAGATACTAAAATTTGAGTGAGATTCATTTTGTAGCAGAGGCTTTTACACCCCCCTTAAAAAATAAAAGGCCAACAATTCCTATAAAATTGTGAGATATGAGGGAAATTGTGAAGACAAGCACAAAGCAAGAGCCAAATTTTGAAAAATGAATAAAAAATACTGTATGTACGATTTTAATTATGAAAATTTAAAACCTTGCTACTAATAGCAAGATGTGTGTTTCCTTGGAAATGTACATCATTATTGTACAGGATTTATGACAGGGACAGTTATAATATTAGCATCGTTATTGTTTTGTCTCCTTAAGCTGTATGGTCCCCCTTAGAGTAGTCCAAAACAAAATGATATATATTTTAATCATATTTTTTCCTTCGGGTTGTTTGTTTCGCAAGTCCCAGTAATTGGGAATATATTCTGTTGACCAACTGAAAAGTTGCAATATAAATTGTGTGTATGGCAACACTGAAGCATGGCTATCTTTATATTGATCATATTATAACAGCTCCATGCACGCCATCTACATTGTACGTAATTAGATTACATGGTTTCCGTGTGTATGACTACTTTTCTGTCTCCCTAATAACATTTGATCGAGTGGATTACAGCGAATCATTAGAAATCGTTTGGACGTATTCCTGACGACCGTGGCACCGGCCGTGGTGCCTCATTGGTATCGAGTGAGTGTGGAGTCCCCACCACAGCCGTCCTAAAAATTGGTTTTCCGTGGTTTCCCATTTTCACCCCTAGGATAATGCTTGGAGGGCTCCTTTCAACAGGTCCACAGCCAACACCCTTTCCACTCTCTTCTTTGACACTTTCTTCATTAGAACCATGGCGAGTGGTCTGTCATCATCCCCAGTTGTATCAAATTACTAAGTATGTTCAGAGTCCATGGGTGCAGCCGAGCTTGGAGGATAAGCGATTTAAAAGAATATTAATCACCATTCCAGCATGATGGCGCCGCTGAAGTTTTCACTTGTATCGCATGTCTCGTAGATAGCGGCAAACAAAAACATTGAAATGAAGGCTGGTTAAAGCAAATTAACATATTAGTGTTCTAAAAATTGTGACAAGCATTGAACTAACTTGAACTACAGAATATTCATTTACACTTATTTAGATATCTAATAATTGCTAAATTTAGTGCAATGAACTCGTGTTAAGAAATGCTCAAATCGGTTTATATTTTCTTTCAGTTATTTGATA
This sequence comes from Meconema thalassinum, assembly GCA_946902985.2. NCBI lineage: Eukaryota > Metazoa > Arthropoda > Insecta > Orthoptera > Tettigoniidae > Meconema > Meconema thalassinum. The sequence continues at coordinate 330,488,831 of OX336391.1, forward strand.
AATTTTAATAATAATAATAATAACAATAATAATAATAATTATTATTATTATTATTATTGATCGAGTGGATTACAGCGAATCATTAGAAATCGTTTGGACGTATTCCTGACGACCGTAATAATAATAATAATTATTATTCTTCTTTCTTCTTTTTGCGTTTTGCCTATTATAGAGCGCGCTTGAACTTGTTTTTCGGCTTGATGATATTCGCCTTCCTATCTTCCCAAAATCTCTTCATGAAGTCACTGTGCTGCTTCTTCCGTTCTTCTGTCCACTTGGTTCCAGTCCTGCCACTAGTTTTCACCCTAAACTTGTGCTTTGTTACAGCGGTCCTGAAGACTTTGCGGTTTCTCAGAATATTTTCTCCGATGTTCAACTCTTGCAGGTCCTCTCTTGATTCATCCAGCCAGGCTATCCTTGATTTCTGAGAATTTATTACATTGAATAACCTTTTTGTAAGTCTATAATCGTCCATTATTATTATTATTATTATTATTAGCGTATGGTACAACACAAAACAAACAACATAAACAATATACATACAAACAATAGGTAACACATTACAACTATTACAATCATGCAAGGGAAAGAGTGTTCAAAGATTTTTTTTTTTTATTTAGTCGATTTACCCTCTAGGTTGGTGGTTCCCACGGACTCAGCGAGGGAACTCACCACTACCGCCTCTATGGGCAGTGTCCTGGAGCTTGGAACATCTGGTCGGAGGGGATACAACTGGTGAGGTGTGATCAGCACCTCGCCCAGGCGGCCTCACCTGCAAAGCGAACAGGGGCCTCATGAGGGAAGGGAGGAGGGGAAGATTAGGATGGATAGGCAAGGAAGGGGGAAGGAGGCGGCCGTGGCCTTGAAGTAGGAACCATCCCGGCATTTGCCCGAAGACGAAGTGGGAAACCACGGAAAACCACTTCGAGGATGGCTGAGGCAGGAATCGAACCCCCTCTACTCAGTTGGGCCACCCGAGGCTGAGTAGACCCCGTTCCAGTCCTCATACCACTTTTCTAATTTCGTGGCAGAGCCGGGAATCGAACCCAGGACCTCCGGGGCGGCAGCTAACCATGCTGACCGCTACGCTACGGAGGCGACATCGTTCAAAGATTAATGTCTAAATTTTCTAGCCATCTTATGGCTTCAGTAGAGGCTATTACAAAGTCCTGTGTTGATCCAGTGAATGCCCTACTAATACACTCAGTGACAATATGGTTCATAGTCTGTCTAACTGCACCACAATCACAGGTTGGGGAAGATCGCATGCCCCATTTAAACATCATTGATCCGCATCTCCCGTGGTTAGTGCGGACTCTGTTGAGAGTTACCCATGTCTTGCGGGGCAAATCAAATCCGGCTGGCATATTTTGAATGTTGAACAATGCCTGCCATTGCATTGGAGCTATGCTGTTCCACTCTTTTTGCCAATCAGCTTTTGGATCATAAACCTGCCTAACCAGTTCCTATGCTGTTTGAATAGGTGGAGATCTTGACTTGAGACGGCTATATCTGGTGCTAGCATCTTCATGAATGGGAAGTTCAGGATTGGCCAATATCTTGTTGTATTCCCTGACCAAGTTGTTCAGTCTTCTAATTCTAGGCGGTTCTATGTGACTAAGCACAGGCAACCAGAAAAGAGGTGCAGATTTTATTGTTCCACTAATAATACGCATTGTCTCATTCAGGACTGTGTCCACCTTTTTAATATGAGAGCTGTTGACACAAACTGAGGAACAGTACTCAGCTGTTGAAAGTACCAGTGCCATCGCCGAAGTACGCAATGTAGTTGCAAACGCTCCCCATGTGGAGCCAGCAAGTTTGTGGATGATATTGTTACGTGTCCTTAATTTGGCTGCTAGGGTGGTGAGATGCTTCCTGTACGATAACGTTCGGTCAAGAGTAACTCCAAGATATTTGGGGTTGGCATTATGAGGGAGAGGGCCTCCATTAAGAGACACTTTCAGGGTAGAGTTCGCTTGCCGATTGTTTAAATGGAAGAAGCAGGTTTCCGTTTTACTAGAGCTGGGCTTCAAGCACCACATTTCGAAGTATTTGCATAGGACATCCAGGTCTGCATTTAAAGTTCTCTCTATCACATTAGCATCAGCATGTTGAGTAACTATTGCTACAACATCAGCATAAGCAAACTGACGAGAGCTGGTAGTAGGTATGACCGCAATATATAGATTAAACAATAATGGAGAAAGAACAGATCCTTGTGGAAGACCATTATTGAGTACCCTTATTTTGCTGTGGTTTTTATGCATAACTACCTGGATTATTCTATTTGAAAGCATATTGTTCATCAAACGTGACATTTGACTGCACTTTGTCAGTTTAAAGAACTTGTACACAATACCTTCTCTCCACACTGTGTCGTAGGCAGCCGTTAGATCAATAAACACTGCCCCACTCTTCAATCGCTTTTCAAAACCTGTCTCAATATATGTTGTCAAGGCAAGCACCTGATCTTCACAATTACGCTGAGGTCTGAAACCAGCCTGCTCGATAGGAATGCTTTTACAAATTAGGGGGCTTATTCTATTATAAATAAGTTGTTCCAGGAGCTTAAAACAAACGCTCATTAAGGCGATTGGTCTGTAGCTTTCAACAGAATTCGGAGGTTTACCAGGTTTTACGATAGCTAGATTCTTAGTTCGTTTGAACTCGGAAGGAAGTTTACTTGTTTGAAGGATGTTTGAAAAGAACTGCACTAACCAATTCCTTACATTCTTTCCAAAGTGCTTCAAAAATTCTGGGTGTATACCGTCAAAACCCGGGGCTTTTCCATTTTTCAATACTTTTAGGGCAAGCAGTAGCTCTTGTTCAGTAAAAGGATCAGAAATGTTGGATGAGGTAGTATAAAGCTTTCTCAACTGAGACAATTCATCTTTTATAATCCTTTTATGACACTTTTCAGGTTTGACTTTAGACAAGCTGGCAATGCGACTGGCAACATGATTGGGTGAAATCTCTGGCTTCAGCTGGGGACAATGTGGTATTCTTCCTAGCTTATTTAGGAGGCTCCAAGCTTTTCTACTCGAGTGTCTGAAGTCTAATGTAATTGGTTCTACATCCCTTTTAACTACTGAGATTTCAGAGTCGCCGGGGTGCTGGAATTTTGCCCCGATGGGGATCTTTAACGTGCCAGTAAATCTACTGACACAGTTACCTTTCATTTGTGCACCTTCAAATGCCAGCTGACTTTGCCAGGATTATTTTTATTGAACCAACATCTTCAAAATATGGTGTGATAGACAGCTAATATTGCCATAATTTTACTGTTCGTCTTTAAATTGGTTTCTTATATCAGATATGGCACGGGTGTGAATAAGAAACAGAGAACTGCCAGAGAATCTACACAAGAAAGGAATCGCCAAAATGCAATTGATAAGGCAATCTATGTGAAATGGGGCATGAGAAACCACTTGTATGCAAATTTCTGGGGGTGAAGTTCTTACAAATTACAGGCTAACACTCATGCTTTGTATTAAGGATATGCTAAATATTATACATTTATAAAACTTACCGCAATAAATGTTATGGAATTAAATAGCGTGATTATTAAATATTTAATTAAACCTATCATTTTTGGAACAATGTGCATGCGATATAATTTTATCGTGTTTCCAAAGCTAGAAATGTAAAGAACCAACCTTATCGAAATTTTATATAATGGACTGCTACTAATGGCTAACAGGAAGGACATGGGGTGCTCACGCCACCACTCTCAGAACTTCAGACCTTGGACTGAGCTTCTCAGCTGCTGAAAATACAGCACCAGTTTGGCTTTCTTCTCCACATTACAAAGAGGTGGATATAGCTCTGAATAAGACTTCCAGGATTGTATCTGGGTGTCTTAGACCAACACCACTTCAGAAGATCTACCCTCTTATAGGAATTTCTCCACCTTATGTCCGAAGAATGGTAGCAGCAGCATCTGAGAAGAAACGGCAAGAAACCGATTCAAGGCACCCACTTTTCGGCCAACAACCAGCCCGACAGAGACTTAAGTCCAGAAACAGTTTTGAGGGGAGTAACAGCCCTCGAAGGCTCACAAGAAGCTGCTCGTGTTAAGATATGGAAGACAGAGATCACAGACCCAACTATTCTTCTATCAGAAAAAATGACACCTGGTCACAACTTGCCATATGGAATTTGGAAATCATTGAATAGGCTGAGGACGGGGGTTTCACGCTGCAAGAACAATCTCAAGAAATGTAACATCCTCGTCAACAATGATGAGTTCTGCGAATGCAGCATCTTACAAGATCCAGAACACCTGCTGATCTGCCCCTTGATGGAGGACATATGTTCAAAAGACGATCTTTTGGCTACAACTGCTAATGCTATAACTGTTGCTTCTTACTGGCAAAATCTAATTAGATTCGGACACGGAAAATAAATAAATAAATAAATGATGTGTAACCTTAAAATGTGGTTCTAGTTTGTTCATGTTAACTACTACCTAATCATGACCTATTGATCTGGTATTCAGTAAACTGAAACGATGAGCCAATTTGCCTAACACATGATTCTGTATTGTAGTGTTCAATAATAATAGATGGCGTTTTGGAAAGTCAAATGCTCTCACTTGTGGTATCCGGAACTGATCACAATGACACTCATCATAGTTAACCGGTAGTAATGAACGACTATTTTGTTACAAATTTTAGGGTGTAGTGTTCATTAATTGATGATGTTAATTCCTAAAATTGGATTGCTCGTGACGTAATCCACTGCATCGAATTTGCACTAGGAACTTATTTTCTATTACAATTCCTCATGACACTCATGCTACTTTCTAAATACAAAATTCCTGGAAATCTTGCTGAACACACCAATTTTAGTATATCTCGTTCCCATGAACCGACTATAAGGATTACATATCTTGGTATGTCTACTTAATTCTAAAGTTGAGAATTCATAAAATTATAGATGTCACACGAAATAGTATGAAGTTGTAATTACTATTTCTCGTGATTAATTGAATGTGACCTCGGAGGTCCGGGTACGATTTCCAACTCTGCCAAGAAATATAATTTTGATGTGAGGTCTGGAATGAGGTACACTCATCCTCGTGAGGCAAAACTGAGATGAGGTGGGTTCGATTCGTACCTTGGTCATCTTGGAAGTGGTTTTCCGTGGTTTCCTAATTCCACTGAAGGGAAATGCCAGGATGGCTCCTAACTTACGACCACGGCCGCCTCCTTCCCAATCCTCACCTGATTTAAAAATTACACACAGTACTACAGACACCAAAACAGCACAAGTTATCAGGAAAATTCAATGTACACTAACCGAAGAACACGGGGTTAAAATGACCACGATGTCTAAGCCCCTCAAATAAAACATCAACATGATTAATTGAACTGATCGCAGGGAAACACCAATATTTGTTAGCCTACTTTAGATTGTTGAAGAAAATGGAAGTAGACATGAGATCTACGCCGGAACCATCGGGATGGCAACATTATCAACTACACAACGAGGTGGTCTACTTCAGTTATATAGGTAGCTACATTACTTACCGCTATTTGTTGTGAGTTACAACAGTCATCTGGAACACCCTTAGCCTTCGAGGACTGGTGCAAGCGTATTCTTGACCCAAGGCTTAACTACTGTAATCTCCTATATTTTCGTTTTGGTCAGCCCTTGTTTCCCGTCGCTTACTGTACCCTCCTTCCTAGCCCTGAAATTTACCCTGCCAAAGAAACATGTCCATAGCTTTTTGAACAGTCAAGTTAATAATTCTACATTATTTATGGTCGGGTCAGGTTTAGCAATGGAGCCAGTCTCACGTGTCAATTTTCGGCTTACGTCAGTCGGGACAATATGTTAAATATAAAGCTGGGTTTTCCTAGGCGCGGAAGTGGAGAGCGGAGTCGGCTCTCCTCTGGTCATATGTAATTTTAATGGTACTGTTTTCCTAGAAGAGGAGCGGACCGCCGCTGGACGAGCGGAACTTGCTCCTCCGTGTTCCTCTGCTCCGAGAGCAGACGAGTCCGCTGTCGGCTGGCGGAGTGGCTGGACGTCTGTACAAGTTGTGGGTAGTTTTATTCAATTGTGTCCCTTGTGTGTTTAGTATCAAGTGTGTGCACCATGAGTGTTTGTCGGTTTACTAATTTCGTCATCAATTAAATGGTTATTTATAAGAAATCTAAACACTCCCTCATTTTCACGTGTTTTAAATAAATATGTCACTTGCACATTTTCTATCCATCACTAAATGCAGTAGTAACTTTTCCTCCTCCTCCTCCTCCTCCTCTTCCAAGTGTAATAAAATAGAAAGTCTAGATTCCACGTCCATATTGACCTCACCTTATCACTCCTAGTATACAAATGAGCAACCGTTCCGCTCTCCGACAGAGGACAAGTCCGCGTCTAGGAAAACACAATTCAGCTAGCTGATGATTCACGAGCGGAGAGCCGATTCCGCTCTCCGCGTTCTGCTCTCCGCTTCCGCGCCTAGGAAAACCCAGCTTAAGGGGCAAAATTCAACTATTTTCGATACAGCTCAATAACATGGCTCACGTTCTTGTTGATCCATGTTTTGGGTCTAGGGACACCTTGGTCATCAGCTCTTTTCTTCAAACAAATTGTGATGACTGCTTTCCCGCCACTTTCAAGGCCAATCATACTGTTACGAAAATTACTGTCATTTTTCTGCATGTTAAATTTGAAAAATATAAATATACGTCCTCATTTTATATTGGAAATAGTTCATAGGAAGACACCGGGTGTAAAATCACGTCATTAAAACACGTACAACTACGATAAAAAGGGAGTGACACACTATGGGTCAAAATAACCTGGCGCCAGTTCTCGTGTTATATTTATCACGCCAACCTAACAGTTCACTTGTCTGTGCACGTAATTATAGCTTTTGTCCAATATGAGTGAACCTCGAGGATTTTCCTTCGTAATTCAATTACATAAAGCAGTTGTTTGTAGTGCACGTCACCAAGGGTGATTTGTTCTCCACTCGTAGCGCTTATTGAATTTTCGTTAACAACGCCAACTATATAACTTGCTACACCACTGCCACGTCCCTTCGTCTAACATTACAGATAGGGAAATGACCTAAGCAACACGTCTTCATGGCCAAAGTTAAGTTGAGAGCTAGAATGCCTTGATACAGCGACTTGATCATGGAGTAGTTGTGTAATGTGGGCAACTTCTTAGGGTACGTATTGAAACTCGGGCCCCAATGAACCTAGGCTCGATTACAGGCTCTGTCAAAAAATAATAATCTGGTACCACGACACCACAGAAGGAGGCCAAACTGTTAGTTTGTTAAGTGTTAGAAGAATATTTATATCATTTAAATAACGTAAACACACGAGATTGTGTTGTTGTTTGTACGCCAGGGTGCCAGAAGTTTGCCCTGAAGGGGATCATTAACGTGCCAGTAAATCTACTGATACGACTTCCTTGCATCTGAGCACTCTTAAATGCCAACTAACTGCGCCATGATTCGATCCTGCAAACTTGAGCACAGCAGACGAGAACGTTACCGCTAAGCCACGCAGCCAGTCAAATTTTAATTCTGGTGGGAAGGCTGGAACGGGGTCCACCCAGCCTTTTGAGGAAAAGTGAGAAGAGGAGGGTTCAATTCCCACTCATCGATCCTGGGAGTGGTTTCCCCACTTCTATTCCAGGAAAATGCTGTGATGCTTCCTACCTCAAGTCCACGGCCCGCCTCCTTCCTGCTCCAACCCCCAATTTGCAAATACGCTCACTAGTACAGCTATCATAATAACACAGATTATCACACAAATTCCACAACACCCAAATACACCGGTCTGTATGACTACGATGTCACAGCCCTTAAAATAAGCAACAAAAACAACAAAACTCCTACTCAGGATACCTCGTTGGTGATTGCTCGGCACAGCCAGGAACTCTAATCGGATCTCCTACATTCCTTGTGAATGTGACACTCTTTGAACTTTTGTGTTACTCGTAAGAATGTAATGTCGCCTCCGTAGCGTAGCGGTCAGCATGGTTAGCTGCCGTCCTGGAGGTCCTGGGTTCGATTCCCGGCTCTGCCACTAAATTTGAAAAGTGGTATGAGGACTGGAACGGGGTCTACTCAGCCTCGGGTGGTCCAAATGAGTAGAGGGGGTTCAATTCCCACCTCAGCCATCCTCGAAGTGGTTTTCCGTGGTTTCCCACTTCGGGCAAATGCCGGGATGGTACCTACTGTAAGGCCACGGCCGTCTCCTTCCCTCTTCCTGGCCTATCCATCCCAATCTTCCATCCCTTCCCATCCCTCATGAGGCCCCTGTTCGCTTTGCAGGCGAGGCCGCCTGGGCGAAGTGCTGATCACACCTCCCCAGTTGTATTCCTCCCGACCAGATGTTCCAGGCTCCAGGACACTGCCCATAGAGGCGGTAGTGATGAGTTCCCTCGCTGAGTCCGTGGGAACCACCAACCTAGAGGGTAAATTGACAAAAAAAAAGAATGTAATATACGTATAGGCTACTGTATTTACTGTATTTAAAGCCTACGCTGGGAATTTAAGCACGAGCTACTACTCCAATGTGTGCAATTGGATGGGCAATTGGTCTAAGATTCATATAGTTACTTCAGGGCATGAATTAAATTAACATATTATGATCAACTGCTTAGAATGACTCCGAAAGAGACGGGGAATAGGCTACCACATGTATAATGGCCGCTATCCATATCGGGTTTGAATCAACTCAGTACTGAACATGATATTTGGTACAGGTAGTCACTAAAGGGATTTTTGGAGTTTCCTGAATTCACGCTTTGACTGTGAGTTGAATGAACTAATCAACTCCGTATATCCTTCATGTTGTTATCTAAATCCGGTTTTCTCCTTTCGCGTTTAATTTTACGTATACATTTCTCATCATCGTGCAAAATTCAGGGTTTTCCTAGATATGGTCTTGTGTGATGCTGTGCCAAAGGATGTTCCATTAAATTCTAGCCATAGCTCACAATGGCCGGTAATACATCTCGTAGAATAGAGGAGGAATTACATAGCCGTAACTTATGACACAATAGGTTATGTGAAAAATGAAAAAAATGTGTACCGACCTCAATAACACAGAGCATTGAAACACCGACTAGAGGCCATTGCACTCAAGAGGCAGGTAGTTTTAAAAGAGTCCCTTAGTTTATCTTCAATTTATACAATTGAACACCTCCTTTTTCTACGCTAGTAAGTTTGCAATTTTTGTAAATATATTGCGACCATGACTGTATCCTTCGCAATGATTAACAGCATTGAATCCATTTGAATATACAGACACTTATGGCAAGGAACATTCAATCCTCCCTTTTTAAGATCAAATGTTGTGGTTATCAGTTACAACGTTATTATGGTTTGGAGCACTGAAATTATAATACAATTTCTGTACTATTACTACTCCACGGGAGTATTTATTTCATCCTTTGAATTGGAACCGGAATTGGTCAAAATTAGTCGGGACTCTGAACACGAATTCCTTTATTCCAGGATCATCCTGGAACGGGTGGTAACCCTCCCAACAACCCTTTCAATCTAGTTATAACAGACAAGTTTCACAGCAAAACTACGTAATTTTTCACGATATAGAACAAGTTTAAGAGCCAGGGACATAAATTAAGCTTCGAGATATCGAAGAATTCGACTTATAGATGTTCGGTAAAGAGGATATAGCCTACGTTCTCCTAAATGTATGGGTATAGTTATAACTAGGGCTCGGATCGATATGCTCGAAAACCATGTGTTTTATGCTCGATAGATATGCTCGAAAACCCATTATATGCTCGATAATATGCTCGAAAAACCTATTATATGCGGTTAAATATGCAGGATATGCTAAAAAAAACACCGTTAAAAACTATAGAAAGGAAAGTGAAACGAAAAAACCAATAGCAAACCTTTATATACGAGCTTTATTTTCTAATTGTATGTATGATACACTGCAATATACTCGCATTCAAGTTTCAAGTATATATAAGGGAAGTTTTCTTATAAAAGTTACAGTTTAAAAATTCATTTACAAAATGTTCAGAATTAGGCGAGTCAATGAAGTAGATCTGCATTGGTCTGTACAACAAGAATTTTTCTATGTTTTCAGTTTTGAAAGATTTTCTTAAATCAGTCAATAAAAATTTCAATGACGAGAACGACCTCACTAAAGGTTAAAAACCTGCGGTTCTATTCTTCCTAATGTACCCTTTTACCTACCAATACCTGTTGAATCCCTGGATAGCAGCTGGATCGTAGAACCTGAAAATGCCCCGGCTCTAAAGACCCCCCAAGTTCTACCAACAGACACAGGGATAATAGGGCCACTCGAATACCTAACAGGATGTATTAAGACTGACCAAGGCTCAGAAAAAGAAAAGACTAGCTCAAAACACAAGAATTCTTCAAGAGGAAGAAAGAATCTCAAAGGTGTGGTAAACACTAAAATACCTAGCGATGGCCCCCTTAATACACCCTTCCATCACCTCTATAAAGCATCACGCAATAATTAAAACCAAGTAATGAAGTAGTTTATTGAAAGAATAAACAAGACAGAAAAATATCAATTTCGTCGATACCACGACCAATCAAAAAAAATCTCATTGATAATATTGGATTGTCTTTCAAAAAAAAATATATTACCCATTATCACAACTAACTTTTAGCTGATTAAAATATAAGGCATATTAATAATAATAATGATCAATCCCATATGGTAAGCATTTACAAAAAGAGAAATATTATAAGACTTGAATACATTAAATTAATTTCGGTTCCTTAACGGAAATAACATCTTATACAAAAATATCCTGGTTATAATTACTAATCCTACACGACATCTTCAGTAACTTTATATGTTCTTGTTATTGAATGAAGAAATTCATATGGCCTATTTACAGAATATAATTTACACAAAATTCCAGAATAATTTCAATTATTCTCTTCCCACTGACTTGATGTCACGACATTCCTTTCTGATTAATATTATTTCATTTCTTGTTTTAGGGTAATTCTGCCGAACAGTTAAGCTAAGCAAAAATTAATCATGAAGTCAGTCTTAAATAGTTATCGGTTTCCTTATTAAACATACATCTTATGGCAAAATTGTTATATTAGTTTTACTGGAAATATTTAATCGGATATCCACTCAAGATTCCCAACAATACTGCTCAGAAAAATATTAATCTTCACACAGGCATTTTCACGATAACAGCGATAAAGTTAACTATGACCAAATATTAACCATACTAGGTTAAAACAACACCTATCTGGGTTAAAACCCCAATCAATCTAATCCTGATTGGCACACCTGGCTCAATCCTCAACAAGAAAAATATGCTTTACAAAGCATTGCATCAATATACTTAAACACAAAGACATTACTCATAGTATATGCCTCTCTAAAGTCCAACATGCACCTATAATAGGAGCCTTACTGTTATAAATCCACAATTATGCAAATCAGCTGTTTCTGGTAAAAATCCTGAATTCGAAAAATATGATCCCGTAACAGATTACCAACAAAGCCCAGTGGATTTCAGAAATATTCCACCTATCTTTAAAAACTTGCCTTACATTGATTTATAACATGATCCATAATTCTTAAACGTATGACTTATAGTAAGTCGTCCCTGGGATTATCCTCGCAAATTTGGATGTCGTTCAAATACCCTCTTAATAGAGAAAAACTATTGCACTAAAGGCAATGATATCAATTTAATCCAGTGTTAACTTCATAAGAAAAAAAACTGTATATAACGCTGCCCGACCACACAAACTGAGGTTGTAAAGTGATCTATAAAGATAAATTCAATCTCAAAATAAGATCTTCCCTGAATTTCCCGAACGCGAAAATGTCGATGGATTAGACCTACAGCATGGATCTAGGTTAGCAACAAAGGCTAAGCGACTAATGACCCATTAGGCAATCCATTTCGAAAATCACGCTCAGAAAACACAAGTTAAATCTGTTATTAAAAAACTGAAGAAAATAATAGTCCAAGGACTCGAAGTAACATTTAGAATAACTGGGTCCGAAAACTTCCTAATATCGTAATAAGAATACGAAAAGGAAATTTCCCTTCAAAAAAAATACGATAATCCAAACGAAAGTGCTTAAAGAACAATGCACTAGAATATGAAAACTCAACCAAAGTTCTCAAAAGAAAATTGTGTTACTAAAATGTTCTTACACAAGAAAAACTGTAAATCTTCTTCCTACATTTACTTCTCGACAAATAAGAATGAGCATATTAGTTTAAATACTGTAAAATACTACTGAAATTATTAATTTATTCATCAAAATTACACAAAGGATGCACTCATTTTTATGAGTCAAAATCCTGGTATCATAGAAGGTCAGTTTCGAGATGAACATCAAACCTGCACTTTCTACTCAACCATTTAAACTACAAAATCAAATATGGCAAAGTGGTATTTATAAATGTCCACGCTACACTACTGTAACAAGTTGAAGTGATCAGTACCTTTGGCGAATCTAGATGAGGAAAAAAGGATATCGTTGGCCATAATCAGCTCCAAACCAACAGAAAATATGCTGGACTTCGACTGGGTTTCCATAGAACGAACCAAAGTCCTCCCAGGCTCGAACAACACCCGATCGGTCGAAATAGTTCCAACATATCCTGGCGATATCTTCCCATACATATTCGAATACCAACGGATGGACCGCACACAGTTTATCAGCTCGTCACGAAGCGAAGGTGAACTCGAACCGTCACTAACAAGTTCCAATGTGTGAACGCGCGTGTGAACAAGTTCACGAGGGTCGACGCGGCCCCTTACAACACGAGAGTCGCGTGCACACTTCATGCTAAATGAAAGTTGCCGTCAACAAGTCCCCGCTGCACCCTGCTAATGCAGTATTCTTAAATCAATTTAGCCTACCATCGTAGTGGATATAAGCTTCATATTGTTCCTTCCCTCTGACACCTTGCTTGAGAATGTGCTCTTTTCAAAAAGTATAATCACTGTGAAGAGTGAATCAAATCTTGGCTGCATTTCCACGACGGATTATATGCAGAGTTTCGTGACACATCACGGCTGAGCTCGCGGTCGTGATTATAAAAGTATCCATCCGCATGGCCCGTTAGTTGCTGTAGAAACACGGTCGCAGAGATAAACTATTACATGTTTAAGACCATGTCTGAGCCCTATTAAACACGTTTCTACTTCACGTAGAATGCTAAACGAACTAGCGTACACTTCAGCACGGTCACACGTTTTTAAAACTCCCGTTAGCTGGCGATTTTACTTTCACTGATTTCCAGCTCAAACCTCTACGCTGTCAAGTTCTAAACTCATAGCGCTCTCCACGAGGTCGTCTGAGTCTCACATCTGCTTCCCCCACTTCCTCACACGTCATGACTCGATACGAAATATATCGCAGTCGAAACGTAATCAGCAGTGAGTTAACATATGATCTTCTGTTCTTTATACTTTCTTAATAATAGCTTTCTTAATAATAGCTTTCTGCCATGGAAATATACATATAGACACATGTATCTGCTTACATATAGCGCTAAATATGCTTTAATTTGTATTAATCACTCTCAGGTGAATCGATCGATATAGTGTTAGACACAGTCAACATGGTTATTATCGATGACCTTCGGGTTTCTCGTCGGAAACACGAGCTCTGCCGATCTCTTTCTTGATAGCATGACTTTTTCTTGCTGCAGACCAGCTGTTATGATCGACTTCAGAGGCAAGTTAGAAAGTTACAGGGTGTTCCCAAAATACTGTAACCATGTCTGTACTTAAGCCCTTTTATGAATAATGGTGCATTTTCCCTTTGATACCTTAAATAAAAGTCTCCTCAACTTTTATTTACACCATTCCAGGTAATCTCAGCATATGTAGCATTATTCAGTCAACACTCAGTCTATCTTCTGCACATATCTTTTCAGGTTTTTTGCATTGAAACGACCTATCATTTCTCTTCCATTTAGGCTTACTACCTCATAACAATTATTTCCGAACGACCTAGCAATCTTATTATAGTGACTTCTCTGTCATGGTAATCTCTTTCTTGTCGTCGTAAACAGATATAATGCGTGACATCTCAGTGCTCAATTTCTTTTTGAAAATGTTTTTTCTTTGTCCCGGTCAGGCGTTCTTTCTGAACTCCGACCTTCTCTGCTAGTACTGGGTTGTGACTTATCTAGATTTTCATCCTTTCTTTCCTTCGATTTTCTTCGTCCAACCTCCGTGGACTTATCTCGCCCTCTCTTGAGCCTCTCCTGTTGCACTTTTTTATCGGACGCATCCGTTCGATAATTGTTGTATCTTGAGTACCCTTGATTTTGTCTGTTATCTCCGTTGTCACGGGTATCTCTATCATTCCTATTATATCTGTTATCTCTATTGTCTCGGGTATCTCTATCATTCCTATTATATCTGTTATCTCTATTGTCTCGGGTATCTCTATCATTCCTATTATATCTGTTATCTCTATTATTTTGATCATATCTGTAGTTCCTATTATAAGGCGTTTCTCGATGATCATTTCGGTCTCGATCATTATCTCTTCGATAAAAATTTCTCTCCTCGTAGCGACGTTGCCAAGGCCTCTCCTGGGCGTCCCTACGTTGGTTTTCCCATCTCCTCTCTTCCTGATGGGTATTTCTAATAGGACCTATTCTATCATCTCTTCTTTGTTCGAAACGATCCGTCTGCTGTGTACGGTTCATCATTACCGCATTTACAACTTTCGATTCCTGCCTGGCATTTTTGACTATAGTAGGTTGCGTCATCATACTCATATGATCTAATCGACGTAACAGGTCATCTAACGACGTTAAAGACGATACTCCGGAAGAAATAATTGATCTCCTTACTTCCGCAGGCAATTGACGTGAGATAGCTTCAAGGAGTTCTTCCTGTGTTAACGGCGGCTGAAGAAAACGGAGTTTTGCTAACTGACACGCAAAGTATTCAGCATAGCTGGTTGGTCCTGTACTGGAGTACTTGCGTGAATAGACTTCTGATCTCACATTCTGTTGGACCTCGATCGACCAAAATCTTTGTATGAAGGCTTCCGAAAACTGCTCAAAGTTGTCAAATGTGTAACGAAAAGCCCTGAACCATTGTAACGGAGCATCGGTGAGAAACCTTTCCACCATACGTAGCTCACGCTCACGTGGCACATATGACTCCAAAAAGTAATCTCTTAATGTCTTGACAAATTCGATTGGTGTCATTCCATCCAAATTGCTAAACTTCCTAGGTTTGTCATCAAAATTTCGTATTATGGTTACATTCGGTGTCCTTTCCAATGATTTCGAAGTATAATCACCCACGCCTACGTTGGGGTTCGGAGAACTAAAAGTTTCCCTGCTTGTTCGAATGGGACTCGAATGTTCCATTTGACTGAGCCGAACGTTGGGTTCGTTGTTGGAAGATTCCTGCATCATCCTTTCCCTACCATCATGTACTATCACTTCAGGTTGTTCAACTACAACTCGAAAATCGGACTGTAAAAGTGATCGCAATTGATCTTTTAGAGTATCTAAATTGATATGCCCCTCTAGATTAATTTGCTCGAGACCCTTTCTAATTTCGTTAATCTCGGAAGTTTTCTTCTCCCTGACCTCATTTAACTCTATCTTACTTTGGTCGACTTTAGTTTCAACACTGTTAATACGTTTCTCTAAATCGGATATGTTATTAACCTGAGTATTTTGAATTCCATCCATTCTTTTGCTTAGATCTTCCCTAACATTTATTATGTCTTTGCTATTAGTTGCAAGACCAGTGGCAAGTTTAGATTCTAACTTAGATTTCTCAACTTTAAAACATTCCTCATTAATTTTCATAATATCTTGACGAAATGTTACAATATTATCACTTATGATCCCTTTCAAATCGATGTCAAAATCATCCCTGAGAAGTTTCGTATGATCAGTGACTTGAGCTCGGAGTGTCCCCATTTCACATTTCAACTGCTCCAGGCTATTCTGGGTCTGATTAGTGTCATGGGAAAACTGCAGCTGAAGTGCTTCTAATTTTTTTTTACTGAGCTTCACACTCTTTTCAAAGTCTAGTCTAATCTCAACTTGAAATTCTTTATTAGATTTTTCTAGCTCCATTAACTTAACCTCCGTCTGATTTTGACTAGATTCGATTTTTCGGACCTCTAGCTCCATTTTATTTTGACTGGATTCTATTAATCCCACATCTGTTCTTAAATCATTGATTTGGGATTGCATAATCCTTACATTAGAGTTTACATCCTTTACTGTTTCCTCAATTCCCCTTTGACTAGTCTGAACATTGTTAAGATCTGTTTGCATTGAAGTTTGACTATTTTGCATTGAAGTTTGACTAGTTTGGATATTGTTAAGATCTGCTTGCATTGAAGTTTGACTATTTTGCATTGATGTTTGACTAGTTTGGATTGATGTTTGACTAGTTTGGATTCTTTCTTGGGCAACCTGTACCAATCCAACATTAGCCCGTAGTGTACTCATATCTAGTTGAGTTTTTCTATTATCATCCTGGATATCTTCGATATTAGATTCTACACTGGTAACCTTCTTTTCTACCCTTTTAGAACTGTCATTGATAGCCTTCAAGGAGGATTGCATAGTATCAATTTCCCCCCTGATACCTTCAGCAACTGCACCCTGATTTTGAATAACAGTTTCAGACATATGGTCTAATGCAGATCTAGTTTGGACCTTAATATTTTCAATGTCCTGATTGAAATTGTCCATTTTATGTTGAAGAATTTCAAACATCTTCTTAACGTCACCAACAGTCACCATATTACCTTCAGACATGCTTCACTACACTTCACAAGAAATAAGAATACCACACCAACAAAGCACAGCGAGAACATCTATAAACAACCACCATTTACCATACATGCTCATTCTTATTGTCTGGCGTTACCTTAAAATAAGCTTATGTCTAAACACAAAGTGCCCCATTTCATTTGGGATCGACCATATACAAGTGCGTGTTGGTTTATATCGGTGAAGGTCTATGATTCTACCATTACTTAAATTTTAAATTTACTACAAATGCTTCTATTTTTAATGATGTCAGCAATGATCATCAGCCGGAAACAAGTAGAACAAATTATTAACAAAGCGTGTGGCACCACTCCAATACATAAAATAAAATAAAAATTAATAATGGTTGCAATACCACTTGTGAGTCAAGTAGCTCGAGTATCCTCGTAATTGCTTTGTTCCATAGGAATTCCAATAGTTCGTGCCAAAATATTGGTTCACCATTATTTTGTCGCCTTGATTCATAGTCACACAAGAAACACGGTGTTCCAATTCGCGATCTGTGTTACATGATCATAAAACTAATTTCCACTTTGTACTTTCAGTTTCAATTTTGGCAGAATTATGGCATTCAACTCCCTGGTATTCGCTCTGGTATTCCAGTTTTTCGAAGCCCCTGAGCTGGGCGCCACCTAATGTACCCTTTTATCTACCAATACCTGTTGAATCCCTGGATAGCAGCTGGATCTTAGAACCTGAAAATGCCCCGGCTCTAAAGACCCCCCAAGTTCTACCAACAGACACAGGGATAATAGGGCCACTCGAATACCTAACAGGATGTATTAAGACTGACCAAGGCTCAGAAAAAGAAAAGACTAGCTCAAAACACAAGAATTCTTCAAGAGGAAGAAAGAATCTCAAAGGTGTGGTAAACACTAAAATACCTAGCGATGGCCCCCTTAATACACCCTTCCATCACCTCTATAAAGCATCACGCAATAATTAAAACCAAGTAATGAAGTAGTTTATTGAAAGAATAAACAAGACAGAAAAATATCAATTTCGTCGATACCACGACCAATCAAAAAAAAAATCTCATTGATAATATTGGATTGTCTTTCAAAAAAAAAATATATTACCCATTATCACAACTAACTTTTAGCTGATTAAAATATAAGGCATATTAATAATAATAATGATCAATCCCATAGGGTAAGCATTTACAAAAAGAGAAATATTATAAGACTTGAATACATTAAATTAATTTCGGTTCCTTAACGGAAATAACATCTTATACAAAAATATCCTGGTTATAATTACTAATCCTACACGACATCTTCAGTAACTTTATATGTTCTTGTTATTGAATGAAGAAATTCATATGGCCTATTTACAGAATATAATTTACACAAAATTCCAGAATAATTTCAATTATTCTCTTCCCACTGACTTGATGTCACGACATTCCTTTCTGATTAATATTATTTCATTTCTTGTTTTAGGGTAATTCTGCCGAACAGTTAAGCTAAGCAAAAATTAATCATGAAGTCAGTCTTAAATAGTTATCGGTTTCCTTATTAAACATACATCTTATGGCAAAATTGTTATATTAGTTTTACTGGAAATATTTAATCGGATATCCACTCAAGATTCCCAACAATACTGCTCAGAAAAATATTAATCTTCACACAGGCATTTTCACGATAACAGCGATAAAGTTAACTATGACCAAATATTAACCATACTAGGTTAAAACAACACCTCTCTGGGTTAAAACCCCAATCAATCTAATCCTGATTGGCACACCTGGCTCAATCCTCAACAAGAAAAATATGATTTACAAAGCATTGCATCAATATACTTAAACACAAAGACATTACTCATAGTATATGCCTCTCTAAAGTCAAACATGCACCTATAATAGGAGCCTTACTGTTATAAATCCACAATTATGCAAATCAGCTGTTTCTGGTAAAAATCCTGAATTCGAAAAATATGATCCCGTAACAGATTACCAACAAAGCCCAGTGGATTTCAGAAATATTCCACCTATCTTTAAAAACTTGCCTTACATTGATTTATTTCATGATCCATAATTCTTAAACGTATTGTGCCCAAATCTAGGAATGGGTATTCCAAGTTTCAGACACCTAGATATCAAGGGAAAGACTGTAGCAGCGTTTGAAAGTTCGGATATTTGAATATCGCGCTACATTGCTTCTCGAAGCCTTTCGAAGGAAATTACCGATAGTTGGATGGTAAATGACGTAGCGAGTAACAGCAGAGGTGGAGACTATTTATTGATTAAATAGTTAACTATGGAGCAGAGACTTGAGACTGGGATCAGATTACTGGCACGGCCAAATAAAAGAGAATGCAATTAGTATCAAGTAAATCGGACCAGGGATTCAAGAGATATGAGGATTTTTAGATATCAGGCGATGACGCGTGACCCTGACCGTTTTTGTATAAAAGCAAGCTGGAGCAGGCTTAGTTAGCTCAATTCATCACAAGCACTTGGCGAACAAGTTGCGTCTACGCTGAGCCAAGGCACATGGTTGCCGCCTCTACGAAGAAGTACTTTTCAAATCGTGATAGTCACGAGAAGTGCTGCGCAAACGAGTTGGAACTTAGTAAGTTTCTGGTGAGGAGAATCACTGAGGTGATTGTTTTTCTACAGACATTGGTGGAAATATTTATATTTCTTAAAGGACATATGCTAGACTTGGTCTAGAAAATAGTATTGTCACAGTCCAATAGTAAATTAATACTTGGATGTTTAAATCCATTTAAAGTCAGTTTTCATATTTTGTAACTATTTAACCACTTCAATCCGTCAGTACATTGAAGAATAGTCTATAACGGTGGCGTTCATTAGTCTACGCAAGGGAAACTGCAAGTTGTCTAGCGCATGGCAGATGGTGATATACAAACCATGCCCAGGGAACGATCTTCAGAACAGCCGTTAACTGCTTAGACTGTCAACGTTTTTCTTGTACTGATGAGATTACAGTGAGTTAGGTTACAACTGACACATTTAAGAAGAGATCACTTAGATCTGACCCTTTTCAAACAAACTGTTATGGCTTTGTTAGAAGCCCATATTAAAATGGAACCACAGTCATTTAAAACGTCGAAAGATACTACCACTATGTCTGACTAGACGATTTGTGGGTCTACAATGGCGGCCGATACAAGGATTATACGTGCTTGTCCGATAGGGCATGTCTACGGATAAATCTGGTATAGACCAGGTTTACTACACTTCAAGAACATCAAGAAATGTAAGCCACATTTGAATTATTTTATGCCTAGCTAATTGGAACAAACTATTTTTCTGCAGATGACCAACACATTTTTTTCGTCGTATTTAAAGCTTGTAATGATTTACGCAAGACTTGGTAGATTTATTCTGAGCATTTTCAGCACTCAGAACAGTTTAGGATCGATGACCGAGCATTTTGAGCATTTATTTGAATTTTTCATATTTTTGGGAAATCACGGTAATCAGCCGATGTAACTGTAAAAGTTAAATTTATTTTTGTTGAGGAATGGATATTTTTTCCATATTCGAAGGTTCGAACATGTGGATTCTCACATAATGAGATGATAATTAAACATATTTGAAATAATAATAATAATAATAATCCACTAATAATAATAATAATAATTTTCATAATTTTTCTAAATAATTCTTGGATATTATATTTTATAATAATCATATGTATTGAGAAAGAGCCTATGAAGTAGTTGAAACATTTCTAGTTTGGAACAGGAGATTTTACGAAGGAGAGTGGTTAGCGCAAGCCCGCATTCAACCTACATTTCAGTTCTGGTTGAACAGTTGATATTGGCTATGAGCAAAGTATATGTTTCAGATAACACGGAGAGGCATGAAACGGGAAGCAATTGATATTTGTATCAAATAGGATATTTTTGTATTTATATAAAATCATGACGTAAATACACTCGAAAGTGAAATGAAGCTTTTCATAAGTATGGTAAATTCACGGGTTAAACTGAATGGTAAAATAAAATAAACTTGTCAGTTTATTAATCTTCCAGTGTTGATAACAAGCAGAGGCTTGATTTATTGTATAAATTTTGGGAAGAAAATTTATGTGTGTGGAGTAGATGAAATGCCATTCCCAGGTGCGCATGTTAAGTCGCAGGAATGAAGGTTTTTTCGAGCATCAATCAAATAGCAGGTTCGATGGCTCAGGTTTATAGTAGGAGTATTGGAGCCACACATTTCGTCGTATGAATAACCCGAAGGTTATTTCTTTGAAACCATCAGTTCTTATTTCAACCTTGTTTACGAATTCCATTTAGAATTTGATTTTGCTAGAACCCGGATTTGTCATGATAGTAGTTTATTCTTCTTCAGAGGAAGACCTTTGCCGTTGTTGTTGTTGTTATAATATTGTGTTCTTACACAAATAGTAGAATGGGCCACTGCCAATTTAAAATAATTCTTTAACCACGAATAATTTGAAGGATATTTTCAATCCTAGTGCCATGAACTAAATGAATTCATTATAAAACTACAATTCTTATTTCCGCATTCTGTCGAAGAATTGCAAGTTGTGAAAGTTGCTAGAAATGGCCATAAATATAAATATTTTTTTCATAATAATTCCAAGTGGAAAATCTAATAGTTGAATGGTTCAACCATTTATTGATCAAGTTGATGATTCAGAAATCATATGTTTTGTTTGGAACTTGAAGTTCATAATCGAGTCACTTCTCGAATGTTTAATGTCAGAAGAACAATTAATTGTTGTTGTGCTTCGCACAGTTCTTCGATGCTATGCTCAATGGTCAAATACTTTTCAGATGTTGTTAATATGTGTTAATAATTTGTGTTGCTACGATGATAATAATAGTTTCAACGATATATTTTGGAAAACTGGAAAACAAATGAAAGTCTAAAGAAATTCTATAAACATTTATTCTACGAGTGTTAATATCATGTAAATAGTCAAACAGTGATCTACGTTATTTCCAGTATGGACAATTCATTTTGCACTGGAGTTAAAATGTTAATAATTTTGGAACACAGTCCACAGGACTAACAATCGGACTTGTGTTTTCAAAAAGATTGTCAAATGTGTTTGGAAGATTTCTGTATATTGTGTGTAAATAAGAGTGTGGATCGCCACACGTGGATGATGCTGCTTTGAGCATTATTCTTGCAGTCAGATTTTAACTTTAAATAAACTGAGATAATTTTACCAGATGTGTTTCACCCAATTAAATCTCCTTCTATCCTTATTGTTGCATTGAGCCAAAAATCAGCAAAGCATTTTTATAAATTTGATGTCGTTTTTGCGATTTGCTTTAACCCATCTGGCGCTCCGGGATATTTTGATTCTCGTGCTGACTGATTATTGGTAAAATGCATATGTGGTCGTGCGGACTCCGGTCTAAACGGGCACATAAAATAAGATAGAGAGAGAAATGGCTTCGAACGTGGGTCCCGATTTAGACATGGTCAATCGCATGCCGATTTGAAATTGTGATAACTTTTATAGAAATATTTTGGGAGTTGAGAGATGTCTGGTTTGGATGAATAAATTAGTAGGAAACCCAATTAATGGGAAAATTAAAAATTTAACTGGTTAATAATTAGAATGGGTTTGATTATTTTTGATAATGGCTTAACCATTAGGGCGTCAAGTAAATTCAGTAGTAAACGTTCGATGACTGGAGATACACATTATTAGAATCCAGGTGGAGGATATTTGAGAACTAGCATATTTTTCTTGTGATATTATGGTAAATGTAATTCGTAAAAGTAAAGAATTTTGTTTTTCCATCACGTCGATATTAGGACAAATCTCATTTTATTATGGTGTTCCAATTAGCTATTCATATTTCTTGTTCTAGTTATAAGCTTGTGTTTGCCACTGTTGTATACCCCTAAGTTTTGAATAATTGAAATTATGGAAGAAATGATGAGAATGATGAGGAGTTTGGAGGAGAGTTCAAAACAGGCTGGACTTCGTGTAGCAGCCATTATGAAAGAGAATACTGAGGCTTTAGAAAAGAAACTTAAAGAAAATTCTGATTCTTTAGAAGGCAGGTTAAAAGATAACTTGAAAGAAAATTCTGATTCTTTAGAAAATAAACTTAAAGAAAATTCTGATTCTTTAGAAAATAAACTTAAAGAAAATTCTGATTCTTTAGAAAATAAACTTAAAGAAAGTTCTGATAAACTCAAAGAAAATTCCGATTTGTTAGAAAGCAGGTTAAAAGATAACTTAAAGGAAAATTTAAATAGTAAATTTAATTCAATGGAAAGTAAATTTAAAGAGAATTCTGAAATTTTGAAAATGACACTTGAAAGTAAAATGAATAAATTATGCGATAAAACACATGAGCTCGAAACTTCATTAGCTACTAACGCAAGTTTAATGGACGATAAATTTCGCGATGCCGATCTTCGATCCCAAAGCTTAGCTGATAGGATAGAACATGGTCTTAGGAAAGTTGGTGAAGACATGGTCAACCTGGAAGTCAGAGTGAAGAAGGAGAGTAACGAGATGGGAATTCTAGTTGTTCAGCGTTTAACGGAACAATTCAAGGAACTTGTCATGGGAGAAATAAGAGAAGGAGTGATTCATGAATTGCAAACTGAGATTAAAACCACAGTTGTCAATGAAATTAAAGACACACTCAGACTGAAGCAATCAAGAAGATGGCAGAAGAAAACCAGAAGGAACTTGAGGCTATGAAAACTCAAATAAAGGATGAGAAACAGTCTGATCATCTTTTGAAAATGCCGAATGTAAGGGGAAAGGAACCGATACAGAAAAATCTAGGAGGAGCTAGAGAGACTGATAGACAGGATGAGGTCAGGACAGTATTTCAATCCAACCCCATAACTGTATTTAAGAATATAGAAGATAAGCCTTCTAAATTTTCAGGGCGAGATTCTGTAACACCCGTGGAATTTCTGAGAGAAGCAGGTGATTACCTGAAAGATTCTAAGATCCCTAAAGAAAGACAGATCAGGGTAATAGGGAAGTTCTTGGAAGGTCCCGCACTTTTGTGGTTTAGAGCATTTAGATCCACTCTAAATACTTTTGAGGAGTTTTCTCGTGGGTTATTGAAGAAGTTTTGGTCCCCTGAAACCCAACAGCAAGTTAGAGCAGAGTTGTATTCGAAGAGATTCTCGACGTCACAACCTACTCGATACTCTACATACTTTTCTGGACAGCTGTCTAAACTCCAACATTTAGATCCGCCAATGCCAGATAACGAGTTGATTACTGCTTTGATACGACAATTTCCAGCAGACGTCCAGAGGACTTTGATCGCTGCTGATATCTACAATATGGAACAGTTTGATGAAGTATTTCAGAAGCTGGATCATACAAACGCTCAATTCTTCCATCAGAAGGGAGTAAAGAGTAATAACGCTGTGTATGCTGTTATGGCTGACAGTTATTCTCAGACACCTCGAGAGATTCGAGAAGAGCGAGAAGAGAAATCGCCGAGGGAAGATTCCAATACGAGAGGATGGAACCAATACCGTAACAGATACAGTTACAAACCATATGCAAGACCGGATGGTGGTAATCGATACAACACTCGATGGAGAAGACCACGAGATACTCAAGGTAGGTACCAGGAAAGAAGATCCTATGGTAATAACTATAATAACAGAGGGAATGTAGATACTCGTCAGTCCAATGAAGAGTTTAACAAGGACACGAGGAAAAACTTGGAAGCAAGACACCAAGATAACTTACAATTTGTGGAGCAGAGGCCCAATGATCCAGGTCCATCGGGAACACAACAATCCCGGGGGAATGGTAATGAAAAAAAAAACTTCGAATTCACAGTAGAAGATAGAATTTTGAATACTTTCACTTCCAGAATAATTAAATGGCAAGCAGAGGATGATGACTTAATTCAACAGAATGACGAACGAAAAGAAATGGGTACCAGAATTAGAATGCCAATCATTTCATGCGAAGTATTTGGTATGCCTGTCGATACTTTGATCGATACTGGGGCTATGCTTTGTCTGGTGAGTGAGAAGCTTTATATTCTGTGGAAGCTCAAAGAGAATTTAGAGGAAATTCCAGTATCAGGAATTAAGATCCAAGGAATAATACCCAATAAAATATCTCTGTGTAAAACACAATTATACTTATGTATTACGATTGGAGGACATGATTTCCGACATGTATTTGTTGTAATGAAGGACATGGCTTTTGACATGATATTGGGAGCAGATTTCATTCAGAAATATCAAGCAGTGATAGATATGAAGACGGAGACGATTAAATTCAAGAATACCGAAGAGATAAACTTCGAGGGAAAAGAAGAGGAAGACATCGAGGGAGATGCTCAATGGTCTCTGATTTTTCATGAAGCTGAAGGAAGAGAAGTCTACACTGAGAAGGAGTCCCCAGAGTTAGGGAAAATTTTGGAAGAGTATCAAGATATTTTTGACATTAAACCTGGTGAAATTAAGGATTTTGAATATCATATTCGTGTAAATGATGATGCACCTTTTCATGCTAAATTGTATCCAGTAGCAGAAAAGCATCGAGAAAAAGTAAAAGTACTTATCAAGGAAATGGAAAGTAATAATGTGATTGAAAAGTATACTACATCTTATGTCAATCCATTAGCAGTAGTATCTAAGCAAGATGGAAGTCTGAGACTATGTTTAGACGCGCGAAATTTAAATTCAAGATTACTGCCAGAGTATGACAGACCACCAATCATTAGGGAACTGTTGAGGAAATTCCAAGGCAAGGTCTGGTTCTCTAATATTGATCTCACTTCGTCCTACCATCATATTAGGCTTAGTGAAGATTCTAAGAAGTTTACAGGATTTATGTTTGACCAGCAGACATATGTATTCCGCCGTTTACCATTTGGAGTTAAAACATCTGGATCCGTTTTGATCAGAGCCCTAGAACAAAATTTGAGTCCTGAAGTAAAAGAGATAGCAATTCGTTATATTGATGATATCTTAATTGCATCTGAGACTAAGGAGGAACATTTGCTACATCTTCAAATGTTATTCGCAGATTTGAGGAAAGCGAACTTCAAAGTAAACCTTCGAAAATGTCAGTTCTTTCGAAAGGAAATAAAATTTTTGGGTCACATTTTGGATGGAGAAGGATACCGTCCCAATGAGACGAAGATACAAGCAATTGCAAATTTCCCTAGACCTACTAGAGTGAAGAATGTCCGCAGTTTTCTCGGGACATGCCAATTCTTTGCAGGGCATTGTCCGAACATCACCAAGACAGTTGCGCCATTGCAGGAGTTGTTAAAGAAAGGAAATAAATGGAAATGGGATAAAGATTGTGAACAATCATTTCAAGATGCCAAGAGGTTATTGGTAAACAGTGTGAAATTGGAGTATCCTGACTTTACCAAGAATTTCATCATAGAATCTGATGCATCCACCGTAGGGATTGGAGCTATTCTACTTCAAGAGGATGAAGACCACAAGAGACATTACCTGGCGTTCATTAGCAGGAAACTTCGTCCATCAGAGAGGAATTATTACACCACAGAGTTGGAAGCACTTGCTGTAATATTCGCTTTGGAGTCGTGGAAGAAAATGTTAATTGGACATTCAGTCATTGTGAGGACTGATCACCACGCATTGGAGTTCATTTTGAGAACAAACTTTGCCAGCGATAGAATAACTAGATGGTCACTTTTTATTCAGCAATTCAACCTAGTTATTGAACACACTCCTGGAAAGTTGAATGTGGGAGCTGATTTGTTGAGTAGAGCAGTGGAGTCTACATCTAAGGTTTTTCAAGTTAACCTGACGCAAGAGGATGAAGATACCTTGAGAAGGTTAAGGTTATTGCATTTATCCCAGAGGAGAGACCGACGTCTTAGGAACATTTTTCGTTTTCTACAGGGTAACATGGATCCCAATGATGATGATTTTGTGGAAACTGAAAGAATTTCCAGAGATTTTATGATGTTAGATGGTTTAATCTACAAGTTTGCAGATCCCGACCATACGAAGCTGAGAGTAGTGATACCTCCACGATTGCAAAAACCCATTATTTGGATGGCACATCGAATCACAGGTCATGCTGGAGTAGATAAGACAGTCAACATGATTCAAGAGAAATTTTCGTGGGAGCGAATGCGACAAACTGTCAGAAACACTATTCGAGAATGCGACTTATGCCAAAGGAGTAAACATAATTCTAGATTATTGAGAGAATTACCAAGGCCTATTATTCCTTCTAAGCCTTGCGAAATCTTCGCGACTGATTTATATGGTCCTCTCCCAAAGTCTAAAAGAGGTAACCGATATATTTTGGTGACCATGGATGTTTTCAGCAAATACACCATGTTACATCCAATTCAGAAGGCAAACGCAAAGTATTGTGCGAAGAGAATTAGAGACAGCGTGATTCCGGAAGCAGGCAAACCGGAATTCCTTTTATCAGATCGTGGACCTCAATTCACATCTTTGGAATTTCGAACCATCATGAATAATCTTGGGATTAGACAATTGTTTTGTTCTATTAGACATCCAGAGAGCAATCCAGCGGAACGCGTGATGGCTGAGATAGCAAAATTTTGCCGCCTCTATTGTCCAAATGAGCATTGGAAATGGATGGATGTTCTTTCTTTAGCATCCGAATCCATCAACTCTACTATTCATGAGAGTACTGGACAGATTCCTATGTTGCTACATCATGGGATTAAACCAACACGATTATGGGATCGAATCATATCTATTCCACCTGAGATTGAACCAAGTCGTCAGATGAGGGAAACTCTAGCTTTAGACAAGTTAAGGAGTCAAGCTGAGAAGAGAGAGCGCAGAGTGAGAGGAAAGCGTTTTCGCAGACCCTTGCGCGTAGGAACTCTTGTTTTAGTGAGAAGACCTACACCCTCCGACGTGCAAAATCGAGTGTACTCGAAATTTGCAAGCCTTTACGCTGGACCCTATCGTATTGTGGAAGTAAACAATAATGGAAGCTATGAAGTAGCTAATACACGAACTGGTAACATCGTGGGAACTTACAATGCATCGAATCTGAAGATCTATTATTCAAGAACCAGATAATTTAATGTGTAGATAGGAAAAATAAAAATTTTTCAATTTTTATTTTTTGCTAGGTGTGGGGTGGATGTGCCCAAATCTAGGAATGGGTATTCCAAGTTTCAGACACCTAGATATCAAGGGAAAGGCTGTAGCAGCGTTTGAAAGTTCGGATATTTGAATATCGCGCTACATTGCTTCTCGAAGCCTTTCGAAGGAAATTACCGATAGTTGGATGGTAAATGACGTAGCGAGTAACAGCAGAGGTGGAGACTATTTATTGATTAAATAGTTAACTATGGAGCAGAGACTTGAGACTGGGATCAGATTACTGGCACGGCCAAATAAAAGAGAATGCAATTAGTATCAAGTAAATCGGACCAGGGATTCAAGAGATATGAGGATTTTTAGATATCAGGCGATGACGCGTGACCCTGACCGTTTTTGTATAAAAGCAAGCTGGAGCAGGCTTAGTTAGCTCAATTCATCACAAGCACTTGGCGAACAAGTTGCGTCTACGCTGAGCCAAGGCACATGGTTGCCGCCTCTACGAAGAAGTACTTTTCAAATCGTGATAGTCACGAGAAGTGCTGCGCAAACGAGTTGGAACTTAGTAAGTTTCTGGTGAGGAGAATCACTGAGGTGATTGTTTTTCTACAGACATTGGTGGAAATATTTATATTTCTTAAAGGACATATGCTAGACTTGGTCTAGAAAATAGTATTGTCACAGTCCAATAGTAAATTAATACTTGGATGTTTAAATCCATTTAAAGTCAGTTTTCATATTTTGTAACTATTTAACCACTTCAATCCGTCAGTACATTGAAGAATAGTCTATAACGGTGGCGTTCATTAGTCTACGCAAGGGAAACTGCAAGTTGTCTAGCGCATGGCAGATGGTGATATACAAACCATGCCCAGGGAACGATCTTCAGAACAGCCGTTAACTGCTTAGACTGTCAACGTTTTTCTTGTACTGATGAGATTACAGTGAGTTAGGTTACAACTGACACATTTAAGAAGAGATCACTTAGATCTGACCCTTTTCAAACAAACTGTTATGGCTTTGTTAGAAGCCCATATTAAAATGGAACCACAGTCATTTAAAACGTCGAAAGATACTATTACTATGTATGACTAGACGATTTGTGGGTCTACAATGGCGGCCGATACAAGGATTATACGTGCTTGTCCGATAGGGCATGTCTACGGATAAATCTGGTATAGACCAGGTTTACTACACTTCAAGAACATCAAGAAATGTAAGCCACATTTGAATTATTTTATGCCTAGCTAATTGGAACAAACTATTTTTCTGCAGATGACCAACACATTTTTTTCGTCGTATTTAAAGCTTGTAATGATTTACGCAAGACTTGGTAGATTTATTCTGAGCATTTTCAGCACTCAGAACAGTTTAGGATCGATGACCGAGCATTTTGAGCATTTATTTGAATTTTTCATATTTTTGGGAAATCACGGTAATCAGCCGATGTAACTGTAAAAGTTAAATTTATTTTTGTTGAGGAATGGATATTTTTTCCATATTCGAAGGTTCGAACATGTGGATTCTCACATAATGAGATGATAATTAAACATATTTGAAATAATAATAATAATAATAATCCACTAATAATAATAATAATAATTTTCATAATTTTTCTAAATAATTCTTGGATATTATATTTTATAATAATCATATGTATTGAGAAAGAGCCTATGAAGTAGTTGAAACATTTCTAGTTTGGAACAGGAGATTTTACGAAGGAGAGTGGTTAGCGCAAGCCCGCATTCAACCTACATTTCAGTTCTGGTTGAACAGTTGATATTGGCTATGAGCAAAGTATATGTTTCAGATAACACGGAGAGGCATGAAACGGGAAGCAATTGATATTTGTATCAAATAGGATATTTTTGTATTTATATAAAATCATGACGTAAATACACTCGAAAGTGAAATGAAGCTTTTCATAAGTATGGTAAATTCACGGGTTAAACTGAATGGTAAAATAAAATAAACTTGTCAGTTTATTAATCTTCCAGTGTTGATAACAAGCAGAGGCTTGATTTATTGTATAAATTTTGGGAAGAAAATTTATGTGTGTGGAGTAGATGAAATGCCATTCCCAGGTGCGCATGTTAAGTCGCAGGAATGAAGGTTTTTTCGAGCATCAATCAAATAGCAGGTTCGATGGCTCAGGTTTATAGTAGGAGTATTGGAGCCACACATTTCGTCGTATGAATAACCCGAAGGTTATTTCTTTGAAACCATCAGTTCTTATTTCAACCTTGTTTACGAATTCCATTTAGAATTTGATTTTGCTAGAACCCGGATTTGTCATGATAGTAGTTTATTCTTCTTCAGAGGAAGACCTTTGCCGTTGTAGTTGTTGTTATAATATTGTGTTCTTACACAAATAGTAGAATGGGCCACTGCCAATTTAAAATAATTCTTTAACCACGAATAATTTGAAGGATATTTTCAATCCTAGTGCCATGAACTAAATGAATTCATTATAAAACTACAATTCTTATTTCCGCATTCTGTCGAAGAATTGCAAGTTGTGAAAGTTGCTAGAAATGGCCATAAATATAAATATTTTTTTCATAATAATTCCAAGTGGAAAATCTAATAGTTGAATGGTTCAACCATTTATTGATCAAGTTGATGATTCAGAAATCATATGTTTTGTTTGGAACTTGAAGTTCATAATCGAGTCACTTCTCGAATGTTTAATGTCAGAAGAACAATTAATTGTTGTTGTGCTTCGCACAGTTCTTCGATGCTATGCTCAATGGTCAAATACTTTTCAGATGTTGTTAATATGTGTTAATAATTTGTGTTGCTACGATGATAATAATAGTTTCAACGATATATTTTGAAAAACTGGAAAACAAATGAAAGTTTAAGAAATTCTATAAACATTTATTCTACGAGTGTTAATATCATGTAAATAGTCAAACAGTGATCTACGTTATTTCCAGTATGGACAATTCATTTTGCACTGGAGTTAAAATGTTAATAATTTTGGAACACAGTCCACAGGACTAACAATCGGACTTGTGTTTTCAAAAAGATTGTCAAATGTGTTTGGAAGATCTCTGTATATTGTGTGTAAATAAGAGTGTGGATCGCCACACGTGGATGATGCTGCTTTGAGCATTATTCTTGCAGTCAGATTTTAACTTTAAATAAACTGAGATAATTTTACCAGATGTGTTTCACCCAATTAAATCTCCTTCTATCCTTATTGTTGCATTGAGCCAAAAATCAGCAAAGCATTTTTATAAATTTGATGTCGTTTTTGCGATTTGCTTTAACCCATCTGGCGCTCCGGGATATTTTGATTCTCGTGCTGACTGATTATTGGTAAAATGCATATGTGGTCGTGCGGACTCCGGTCTAAACGGGCACAGTATGACTTATAGTAAGTCGTCCCTGGGATTATCCTCGCAAATTTGGATGTCGTTCAAATACCCTCTTAATAGAGAAAAACTATTGCACTAAAGGCAATGATATCAATTTAATCCAGTGTTAACTTCATAAGAAAAAAAACTGTATATAACGCTGTCCGACCACACAAACTGAGGTTGTAAAGTGATCTATAAAGATAAATTCAATCTCAAAATAAGATCCTCCCTGAATTTCCCGAACGCGAAAATGTCGATGGATTAGACCTACAGCATGGATCTAGGTTAGCAACAAAGGCTAAGCGACTAATGACCCATTAGGCAATCCATTTCGAAAATCACGCTCAGAAAACACAAGTTAAATCTGTTATTAAAAAACTGAAGAAAATAATAGTCCAAGGACTCGAAGTAACATTTAGAATAACTGGGTCCGAAAACTTCCTAATATCGTAATAAGAATACGAAAAGGAAAATTCCCTTCAAATAAAATACGATAATCCAAACGAAAGTGCTTAAAGAACAATGCACTAGAATATGAAAACTCAACCAAAGTTCTCAAAAGAAAATTGTGTTACTAAAATGTTCTTACACAAGAAAAACTGTAAATCTTCTTCCTACATTTACTTCTCGACAAATAAGAATGAGCATATTAGTTTAAATACTGTAAAATACTACTGAAATTATTAATTTATTCATCAAAATTACACAAAGGATGCACTCATTTTTATGAGTCAAAATCCTGGTATCATAGAAGGTCAGTTTCGAGATGAACATCAAACCTGCACTTTCTACTCAACCATTTAAACTACAAAATCAAATATGGCAAAGTGGTATTTATAAATGTCCACGCTACACTACTGTAACAAGTTGAAGTGATCAGTACCTTTGGCGAATCTAGATGAGGAAAAAAGGATATCGTTGGCCATAATCAGCTCCAAACCAACAGAAAATATGCTGGACTTCGACTGGGTTTCCATAGAACGAACCAAAGTCCTCCCAGGCTCGAACAACACCCGATCGGTCGAAATAGTTCCAACATATCCTGGCGATATCTTCCCATACATATTCGAATACCAACGGATGGACCGCACACAGTTTATCAGCTCGTCACGAAGCGAAGGTGAACTCGAACCGTCACTAACAAGTTCCAATGTGTGAACGCGCGTGTGAACAAGTTCACGAGGGTCGACGCGGCCCCTTACAACACGAGAGTCGCGTGCACACTTCATGCTAAATGAAAGTTGCCGTCAACAAGTCCCCGCTGCACCCTGCTAATGCAGTATTCTTAAATCAATTTAGCCTACCATCGTAGTGGATATAAGCTTCATATTGTTCCTTCCCTCTGACACCTTGCTTGAGAATGTGCTCTTTTCAAAAAGTATAATCACTGTGAAGAGTGAATCAAATCTTGGCTGCATTTCCACGACGGATTATATGCAGAGTTTCGTGACACATCACGGCTGAGCTTGCGGTCGTGATTATAAAAGTATCCATCCGCATGGCCCGTTAGTTGCTGTAGAAACACGGTCGCAGAGATAAACTATTACATGTTTAAGACCATGTCTGAGCCCTATTAAACACGTTTCTACTTCACGTAGAATGCTAAACGAACTAGCGTACACTTCAGCACGGTCACACGTTTTTAAAACTCCCGTTAGCTGGCGATTTTACTTTCACTGATTTCCAGCTCAAACCTCTACGCTGTCAAGTTCTAAACTCATTGCGCTCTCCACGAGGTCGTCTGAGTCTCACATCTGCTTCCCCCACTTCCTCACACGTCATGACTCGATACGAAATATATCGCAGTCGAAACGTAATCAGCAGTGAGTTAACATATCATCTTCTGTTCTTCATACTTTCTTAATAATAGCTTTCTTAATAATAGCTTTCTGCCATGGAAATATACATATAGACACATGTATCTGCTTACATATAGCGCTAAATATGCTTTAATTTGTATTAATCACTCTCAGGTGAATCGATCGATATAGTGTTAGACACAGTCAACATGGTTATTATCGATGACCTTCGGGTTTCTCGTCGGAAACACGAGCTCTGCCGATCTCTTTCTTGATAGCATGACTTTTTCTTGCTGCAGACCAGCTGTTATGATCGACTTCAGAGGCAAGTTAGAAAGTTACAGGGTGTTCCCAAAATACTGTAACCATGTCTGTACTTAAGCCCTTTTATGAATAATGGTGCAGTACCAGACAGGCTTTTCAATAATTATTTCTGTTTTCGAACTTTAAGAATGGTCAGAGCCCGAATTCGGGGGGGATATTCGAAGAAGAACAAACTATTTAGACGAAAACCAAAAGAATATGCTTGTATATGCTTCTAATCTGAAAACCACGGAATTATGCATTTATATGCTCGATAAATTTCAATTCGGTTGGTCCCAGAGAGGCGAAAATACCATCGAAAGGCTTCTTTCAATGTGTACTATTCAGGAAAAAAAATATGCAAATATGCTCGAATCCGAGCCCTAGTTATAACTCTTTGTCTTTATGAGGGAGTATAATAGAATCATTTCTTGGTTGAAGACCTTAGAAACTAACCAGTATTTATCTCTACCAAACACCAGAGCCTGGGAGAACTACTAACATCATTGAAGACAAAAAAGAGAAGACAATCATACCTCATGAATTTTATGGAACCGGAGACATGATCGACCGGATGTGGGCAACATCCAACTTTGAGTTGTGGCTTGTGCTTACACGTCTGGCTGCCCATGGCTTTCACCACCTTAATTGTATTAACCCATCTCTCCATGACCCTACAGTGACGTAAGTATTCCAAGTATGTGGATAAGCATGTGGACGCTACCACTTAGAACAAAGGAAACAATCAATCCAGGACTATGCAATTCAAATCACCATTTCACAATTTTATTTATTTTCGATTGATAATTGACTGCAATGAAAGTATTAATTACTATCCTGAACTAGCACCAACAGCTACAGTACAGGTACTATGTGGGATCGTTTATTTCTTTAGTCACATAACATTTCCAAATAACACACGATAGGCTGTTACAAACACTTTAAAATAAAAATTTATCGTATAATCAATTTATCATTCTTCAAATTCGAGGCGTATAGAATGACAACGGAAGGCAAACCAATGGATTTCCACATAGGTCAGTCATGACATCTGGCGGAAAAGTTCCGCATAAGATAATGCTAATAGGGCGAGTGCATTTCGTTATAAAACATTTCATACAAAGTTTATATTATTTCAATCAGTAGGCTATATTGCATGCAATACTCAAACTAGTGAAATATAGGTCAGACACAAGATATCAGCTGCCATTTTATCTTATAACCGAGACGGCTTGGCTTCTTAAAGTCACTGCTACGGTGTAATATTATGATTTGAACCTAAAATACCAAACGGGCCACGTCCTTACGACAGTTTAAACCATTTTCGGTTCGATAATCGGAACTGGTTGGATCTAAGGTATGAATTATAATGCTTGTAAAATTCTCACGGCCGCTATCTTGAAATGGTCCAGCTTATGACCTTGTAGTTTGATGCAAGACGCGTCCCAGACGATAGTCTGTTGTTACCAAATTTGGTAGAGATCGGATGATTAGTTTAGTCGTAATTTGATTTTACGTTTTGAACGTTTGAGTGGCCGCCATTCAGTTCTGGTAAATATGGTGGCGATATAAAACATGGCACTGAGGTGCCCTTTGCTAGTGCTACCGCTGTACCAAATTTCGTTCAATTCGGTTTCGTCGTGTTTGGATTGATATGACGGGGGGCTGATATACACACTCCCACACACACAGAAAAACTGACAACTTTTGGCCCGTTTGATCTCATATGACTGCTTTCATTTTTTTTTTTTTCAAAAATCGATAGTAGGCTAAAAATGCATGTACTGCAAATGATTGGATGTTTATTCGTAAAATAATAATAAATACCACGCGTTATTTAAACACTCACCCACTCTCACACACACAGACCGTGTAGATCTCATAAATCTACTTAAATTTTTTGCAAAAATCGAAGGTAGGCTAAAAATACATGTACTGCAATTTATTGGAAGATTGTTCGGAAAATATTAATAGATACCATGAGTTATTGAAAATTGGAGGTTCGACTGTATTTGATTGCACATAACTTACATTGCAACTGGGGCGTAAAACGCGCAGAGAGCAGAGGCAAGTTTTAGCAGCAAGACAAAAGTGTTAAGTACCGTACCCTCATAAAAATAACGTAAACTAACCACAAACTATGCTATAAATGATTTAATACTACGTCATGCAAAACATCGGAGAAGCCATCTTGCCTTGCTTAGTCGTAATTTATTCTACTAAACAAGCAGTCTGCTTTTCCCCGTTTCCCATCGAGGTTCTTCTAGTTTTGTGCCCTTACCACGTCGAACCGAAAATTCGCATTCTTGAACTACTATTTATGAGGCCCGGTTTAAAACTGAGGTAGGATACTGTCTACACAACACACAAAATAATTACTCCTACCAGGAAACAACAGATCGCGAGCCTTTATTTCGAAAAAAGGAGGTAAAATTACACCACTCTTGCCTCTTATCTCGCGTTTTAAGCACACCCTGCGCATGCGACTTGCGTTACGCTGACAGAGTTCGAAAAGCACTAATGCACGTGACATCGGAAATTTGACACTTGGGGCTACGCTTGTGTCGTGTTAACCCAAATCTGTGGAGCTCCAGCATTTCATCAATTTCGGTCTAATCTTTGTTAATTACTTCGTTTAAATTTGTGAAATTTGCACTTTGTCACTGTCATGACCGCGAATCTTCTCGTCGTATCTGCTTCTAGCTGTTATGCCACAGAGAGATGTATTCGGTGGTAAGATTGGTTAAAGATGACCACCGATCTACGATGGGACAAATTAGACGGAATCATTGCTGTCTACCGACAACCTACTCGGAAATGGTTGACAAGGTAGATGACACGCGTCATGCTCAATAGTCTGTAAACAAAGATCGACGGCAGTCAGTGTTCGGGTCTTTCTCTAGATGTTCTGTTTTGTATTCTGATGGCATTTTGTATTTTAGTTAGAAATAATGAATAGAAATGTTCTTTATTTTTTAAAGATATAACTTAAGCGTACATTATCGTGTAATTTCATGCGTTAAAGCCCTGAACTAATAATAATTTCTCTGATAGGTAGGCAATCGCAGTTTATAAATTTGACCGCCCCCCATGTTTACGAGAAATTTTACGCCCCTGCATTGCAAAAGTACATTGAGCAACCCGAAACGTTTTTGAAGTGTTCACACTTGTTTCCCAATAGTTAGTGAAACATCAGTTTCCAGTGACATTGCACTTCCCCTCAATTTGAGAGTTGAGTGTCGAGGTTTACCATGAAGGCTGCCAGGCCGTGTTGGCTCCCGCTGCGGCCTACCCTCCCCCATCCCACTGCCCACTCCCTCCCACAGCCCACTAGATGCGAGGCGAGATTCACTCGAGCTCTCCATGATGCTCGGAGGACCACTCAGCTGGACACTGCGGTTTAGCGCCAGGGGATTCTTGATGGCGTGGCGCAATCTTATCACACACGCTAGCTGATAAGCTGCTCCAACCAAGTCAGCGTTTTGAAGGGAATCGAGTTTC
This sequence comes from Meconema thalassinum, assembly GCA_946902985.2. NCBI lineage: Eukaryota > Metazoa > Arthropoda > Insecta > Orthoptera > Tettigoniidae > Meconema > Meconema thalassinum. The sequence continues at coordinate 330,525,649 of OX336391.1, forward strand.
CTTATATTTTCTGCAGGCTTACTGAAGTGAAATTTGATTCATGACAATGAAAATACGTTGGTATTGTAAATATCTTAACCTCAATAATACGCCTGTCAATAGAATTCATGAAACATCTATTGAATTGAATTACATGTTTCGACCTTTAGATTGAGTCTTCATCAGCTTACAGTATATCTAATGTGGAATATATTCTAATTAAAACGTAGAGTAAAAATTACCGGGTACAAAAACATTACAATTAAAATATTGATAACTGGATGATTTTTATTTTGGAAATGAATCTAGAATTTTTCATTTTTATATCTGAATGCACGTATTTTAGACAATTTTCAATACCTTCTGACATCTCTAACAAAATTATAATTATAATATTTCAATATATTTTAAAAAATTTCCGTTCACCATATGTTGTAATTTCTCGGAAATGTGGCATGTTGCCTTGTCAGAAAAACAGAGCATTTCGAGAAATGCCTCATTTTTGACAATTTTCGCTTTACTTGCTTCCGCAATGCCTTCAGTCGAGACATGTAGTCAAATTTCATTTTCTGACAAAGATGTGTGAAATGTACAGTAACATTTTGAGTTTCTCTAATTGTAGAAATCAACCCTCAATAACACAAGCCTGAAAAATTAAAAACAATTCTCTGGTAAAAACGAAAATAGGTAGGCTATGTTTGATGTATATTCTGCATTCCCTATCACATATGATTAATTGGCAATAGTAAAATTTATGTTGATTATAAAAAATAAAATGGAATAGAGCTTAAACAAGATGTGATATTACAAAACTGACATCATTTTCGATCTCGAGGCTATCGGAGAATTGATTCTTCTGGGGTTAATTCCCCTTGGCCGGGGCCTGGGTACATGTGCCGTCTTCATCAATACTTCATCCTCATTAGAACGTGACCACCTCGGGGTGTAGTGACTAGTATTCCTGGCTATCTCCCCAGAGGTCTGGGTTCAATTACCGGCTCTGTCACGAAATGTAATTCAGGTCTGAGGGCTGGAACGGGGTACACTCAGCCTCGTGAGGCAAGATTGAGAAGAGATGAGTTCGTTTCCAACCTCAACCATCCTGGAAGTGGTTTTCCTTGGTTTCCCACTTCTATTCCAGTCAAATGCTGGGATAGTTCCTAACGTATGGCCTCAGTCATCTACTTCCCAATCTTCACCTGAATTAAAAATACACACAATAATACAGACACCATAATAACACTGGTTATCAGACTAAACTCTATGTACTTACACATATAAATACACGGGGCTAAATTACCACGATGTCCTAGTCCTTCATATGAGACAAGAACAACAACATCATTAAGACGTGCAGGTCACCTACGACCTGCGCTCGGTCTTCGAGGAGGCCGCACGCCATTATTATTATTATTATTATTATTATTATTATTATTATTATTATTATTATTATTTATTTTGCGCATGCGCTTACACATTCTCAACACTTGCTGGAAGGAAAACATTTCCAATCCCAGATACCGTACATATCACAAGGAGCAAATTCTCGGTGACTGCATTGAGTAGTAGCATAATATTTCCCTCACTGCTTCAGGCCTGATTGCCCAAGAACAGCCTTACTACGCGACATGTAGAAAGTATGACTGTTTTCTGCATCAGTTTGAAAAGGCCGGGGTCTAATTTCAACGCCGTGAGCGATTCATTTAAGTTGTTGGGAATCACACCAGTGCTGGAGATAATAATAGGAACTGTCCTGACTTGTGCCATGTGCTATTGCTTCCTTATCAGTTCTGAAAGCTCTGTGTATTTTGACAGCTTTTCAACATGCTTTGTTAGCATGTTTCCACTGTTTGGGATCGCCACATCTATGAAGGTGGTGTGCTTCATGCATTTGTCAACAAGAACCAAATCAGGTCTGATGTGCACAGCTGATTGATCTGTCAATACAGTACGATCCCAGTACAACGTAAAGTTGTCATTTTCCAGTACACTTTCAGGAGCATATTTGTAGTACGGCACTTTCTCTTGGCTCAGCAGTTGAAGTTGTATAGCCAATTCTTGATGTACTATCTTGGCAACAAAATCATGTCTCTTCCTATATTCTGTCCCTGCAAAATGGCGACAACCTGATATAATATGCTGAACAGTCTCAGATGTTGGGCAACCGTATCTGCAATGGTCATCTTGCACCGATGCATCCTTGATTATGAACTTTAGGTAGTTCCTCGTGGGGACAACCTGGTCCTGAATAGCCATCATAAAGCCTTCTGTTTCAGGAAACATCTGCCCAGCAATCAACCAAAAGTTCGACGCTAGCTTGTCGACGTGAGTTTGGATGACTTCATTGGGATGTCTTCCGTGTAGTGGCTTGGACAACCAGGCATTAAATCTGTCCAAATCACTGCACACCTGAATTTGGGTCTCTTGCTGACTTAAGAGTAGTGGAGTTGAATCATCTGCTTCTGTGACAGCCTTGTGCAGCATCGAATGGTTCGATACAGAACAGAAGTATTTTCTTAGCTCATAGATCTGTCGAGCTACTTGGTTGTTTATATCAACAATTTCTCTCCCACCCATATGTCTCGGTAACATGACTCGTTCCACAGATGTCCTGGGATGGTGTTTTCGTGATTTGGTCAGTGATGTTCTAATTTTCTGTTCTAAACTTGCAATGTCAGTTTTACTCCACTTGATGACCCCAAACGAGTAACTAAGGATAGGGACAGCATAAGCGTTGATTGCCTTAACCAAGTTTTTACTGTTGAGGCTGGTGTTAGAAACAAGCTTAATTCTTCTGACAAATTCCTTCGTCAGATCTTGTTTCACTACTTAGTGTTCTATGTGTCTGGCTTGCTTCATTCCCAGATACTTGTAGGTCTCGCTAGTGAGCATTGTTGCAATCTGCTGGCCCTGAGCTGTTTCATATACACCTTCCTGCAGCTTGCCTTTCATAACGTTCAGCGTTTTACATTTCTCCAGCCCAAATTCCATTTACACATCCTGCGAGAAGGTTTCCACTATCTTCAACAGAAACTCTAGTTGTGCTCTGGTGGCAGCATATAGCTTTAGGCCATCCATATACAGGAGATGGTTGAGCTTTGCAAGCTCCCTGGAGTTCTTCTTGATACTGAAGCCATATTTTGTTGAATTAAGTTGGTTTGATAGTGGGTTAATGGCAAGACAGAACCATAATGGGCTCAAGGAGTCTCCTTGGAATATTCCCTTGTGGATTGGGATCATACTGGTTGCAATTCTGCCTTTTGAAGTACTAAGGCACATTACTGTACGCCACGTTGCCATAGCGTGTTCCAGGAAATATATAATCTGAGGATCAATCTTATACACTGACAAAATATGGATCAACCAATCATGGAGCACGGAATCATAGGCCTTCTTGTAGTCAATATATGCCGTGAATAAATTTCTGTTATTGGTAAAGGCCTGGTTAGAAACCACTGAGTCAATGATAAGTATTTCTTTACACCCTTTGGACTCTTTCGCGCATCCTTTTTGTTGTGTTGGTAGGATGTTATTTTGTTCACAGTGAGCATATATCCTCCTACTAAGACAGGACGTGATGATCTTAAACATTATTATTATTATTATTTATTATTATTATTATTATTAATATTATAATAATGATTATTATTATTTTACATCGTTATGCCCCACTCAGGAGCAGTATTGGACCTGCTTAGCTGATGTGTTGGCCTACTTTTCCTCCCAAAATACCTTCATCCTCTCGATGAGCTTCTTCCTTCGTTCTTATGTCTAAGTTATAGTCTAGTGGCTTGATGTTGGGTTTGTCTCCAAATTGGTGACTATCGATTTTGGTTCTGAATTTACATCTGTTCCGTACAATGTCTTCTGGGATGTTGATTTTCTGCAGTCTATTTTAATTTGTTCTTGGTTTTCAATGAAGGTGCCAGGTTGAGAATTCTTTTAGTTAGTATGTTATTGTTAATTCTAATATGTCCATAAAATTTCAATTGTCTCTTCTGAAAAGTGTGAGAGATGTTTTGAGATTGACAATATATTTTCTGGGATGATTTTTTCTTGCATATTCCTTGAGTGGATCTCTCTATTATTAGCCCAGAAAGAATAGAGTAAAATTAAAATTGAAATTAGAATTCTCTTTGAGAGAGTTCGCCTACACACTTAGACCTACTTTCCTTTCACTCTCAAGAGATATGACATGGCCCAAGTCCCATTGCGTGCTCGTCCTTTGTTGCCCATAATTCATTGAATGCATGCACTAATCACATCCAGCATGCGATCCCAAAGTAGAAACAGCGGTGTTATGACGTCGGGCCATGTTGACGTAAGACACTGCCCTACTTACATTACTGCATTTGTCCTATTGTTACGTGTTCGTGTACAGAACTAATCTTAAAGCTTGAACACAAGGAATTTCATACAGTTTATGAACAGTAGTTAAAGAACTGCAATAAGCAAAATTGACGCAAATATCATTTCTATCGTATTCTGCAGGATAATATTTCATGAGGATCAAACACTATTGTTAAGTTTTGAGGCTATTCATTCAGTGTTGCTTATTCAAACTGTGTTAGTTGTTCCATCGGTCAACGCTGGCCACGGTGGGTTAGTGGTTATAGTGTCAGACTGCCAACTCCAAGCTTGCAAGTTCGCTCCTGGCCATGGTAGGTGATTTTTGAAATAAGACAAAATTCACGACACGCATGTCATACGTTGTTGGCATGTTAATGAACCCATTCGAATTCAGTTTTCCGTGTTCATAATGGCAATATTAATCTCGGGATTTTACGCCAGCTTAAATGTTCCTCCTTTCTCTACTAGAAAGCGCTATAGTGTCAAGGAGCTTAGATATCTAACCTTCTTGACGTTCATGCAAGCTGCCCTCTTGGCGTCAAATAACAAAGCTTGAACCCGGCATTCGAGGCCATACGATATATTATTATTATTAGTCGGACAACAAGAGTTTGCCAAAAACTGTGTGGGGTACAATTTATATAGTGGTTATATAATATGCAAATACCGGGTGAGTTAGCCGTGGTCGTTACGGCATGACTGCTGGCAGACGCCCCCGTCGGCAACCTTGAAGATGGTCTTCTGTGGTTTCCCATCTTCCTTCCAGGCAAATACCGGGGTTGGTCCCTAACTATGGGCCACAGCCGCTACCTTCCAAATCCTTGTCCCTACATTCAAACTTTCCTCCCCAGACAACACTCCACACGCGACTGTACTTGTAGCTCACCCATTGGGTGTCCACCTCGAAGCAGCTACAAAACACTGGCGAGCCGAACATGTCCTCGGACACTCCCGGCACTAAAAGCCGTACGCTAAAAAAAATGAAAATAACACTCCTCGTATTGTAAACACCAATTAAACGCACTACAATTTGTAGTTAGATAAAATACTTCACACAAGAGTAATTTGTGGAAGATTCTTTTACAAGCCATAAATCTATGACATGGGCCCGCAGGCTTTACTTCCCCTCTGAAGGAAGGTATACTGAGTGATTTTTAACGCTCTTAAAAAATCCGACGACTTCGGCCGGGTTTGAACCAGCGATCTTGGACATAGAAGCTCAGCATGCTATCAATTACGCCACCGAAGCCGCTCGTGTAAGACTTCAAACCTCAACAAAGCGATTAGGATTTGAAGATGACCACTTGAAGGTCAAAGCCCATAATCCTGAAGATGTATTTTACATGTATTTTTTCAGGTGTGTTATTACTATATTATACACATGGTTCCCATTCATTAGGCAATTTATTGTTGACCGACGGAAAAGTTACAAATAACAAATACTATTCCTTGCGTTAAATTTGAAATCTGCCATTGTAATAGAAATAAAAGTAAAAAAAAATATAGAATGAAAGTCTAGAATCCATTATTAAAGTTGATTTTATCGCTTATCCTCTCATCTCGACTTCACCCATGGACTCTGTGAAAGATCCTTCCTCTACCGTAAAAAATGGTGGTGTCCGGGAACTGGACACACTTTGTCAGCTGATAAAACTGGGAATGGTGACAAGCCGATTGCTCAGGCGACCGCTATCTTGGGTATATTTAAGGAAGGGTCACGGAAGGGAATTTGGAACAAAGTCGGCCGTGGACCTGTTAAAAGGAACCGTCTCGGAATTTGACTGGTGGTGAAAACGCGAAACCGCAAACACCATTATAGGGATAGCCGAGGTGGGATTCGAACCCACGGTCTTCCCATGATAGTGAGGTACAAGGTAAAAATATCCAAGTTTGGACAATTAATTAAATAAAGAACAAGTATAAAGTAACAATTGCATCAGCTTTTAATGATTATGCAATTGACCAGGAAAATATATAACAATAACTTTAAGTAGGGTCATGAAATGTAAATGTGAAAAGATAATAATTTTTACAGAGAACGAAAAATGATTAGAGAACTCTTTTTATGTTTCCAAGAATTCTTAATGCCTACACGGAAACGGAAATTTATGATTGATAAAGATGATTAGCAAGCAAATCCCTGACAGAACTTTGAAAACGGAAAAATCTTCTTAAAGAGAAGCATAGGATTCATTACAAAACTGTGTGATAATGTTCGTGGTAAAATTTCCTTATCTATGAACGGTGTAGTGGATATTCATACTTCTATATTTTTATAATTTTATTTTTGGCGTGAAGGAAATGAATCTGGCGTAAACACAAGAACTACGCAACCTGCATTCTAAACTTAAAAAGGAACAGTGTTTATTATCTTGAGTAATTAGAGTACCAATTTTTGTTATTATGGATTATAGGATATGTTAAGCTGTCCTCCTTACTCCTAACTCCTTGATTCTCAGTTCCTCCGAAACGCTGTTAGTTCCAAAGATAAGAGAATTACTATATGCGCAGGTCTCGGATAAGTCGTTTCTGCCTTTCTGCCTGGCCTTGTACTAAGTACCCTACCGGGCAGCGAGATTGCAATTTCTAGTTCACTTTTAGCATTGGAGAAGGACACAGCTTCCTGATTGGCTATTCTGACGAAACACGTCTGCAGAAAAGAAAGTGATTAGTCAGCTTAGTTATAGGGTGGAACCTATCAGCGATGTCGTTCCAGGTTTGAAAATAAATATGTAGAACTCCCGCTGTTTTAACTTCGTAATTTCTTGGTACCCGTATACATTGTAATGCGCCTTTGAATAGTTGCATGCTCATTGTTCCTAGGCCATACGTGTTTCCATATCATTTAAAATCAAGAAGAATCATTATCAGAAGGTTCTTCATCGATTAACACCCCCTTGTAGCCTACCATTTGGGTGATTCTACAGATAGAGGATAGAGATAGAGTTTATTATTCTAACAACACAGTCCTATAAAAAATGTATCATTGTGTACATGACTATCTTACAAATAGACTAGATTTTAATAAAATGTTGAGAATTGAACAATACAACAAAAAAATATACAATTTGTCATTAGCATGGATGTTCCTAGTCATTACTTCCTAAGTGTTTGGTAATTCATTTATTGAAGTATGAGGTTTCTTTTCGTTATGACTGCATAATGGAACGACATCGCTGATAAGATTCCACGCTATATCTACGCTGACTAATCTCATCCTTTGCTGCAGTCGTGTTCCGTCAGAATAGCCAATCAGGAAGCCGTACCGCTCTCCAATGCTAAGAGTGAACTAGAAATTGCAATCTCGCTACCGGGCATCATCGTTTAGGCTAAGGAACAAAAATAAGTTGTGGTAGTTGATTAAGGACCAAGGAAAAACCCTATAAGCAGAAAGGAAAGGCTGCCTGCGGGGAAAACCTGGCGACCCAACTGTCTGAATCCGTTAACTTATGTACCCGCTAGGGTGAGTCTAGAAACTTCTTCCTTCCCGTATGTCTCGATCGTGCTCGATTGCTCGGAAAGAGGTCGATGGGCCTCGAATTTTCCTGAATGCTCCCTCCGTGCCCCTTCTCTTTCGAGCCAATGCTTTCCAGACTCCGGTAACAGGCACGTGATCTGCGGCCCATGTCAAAACACATTTGCCTACCAGGTCCTTTATATTGGAAAAATGTAATGTTTATTTTACACATTTAACACATTTTGGTTAATAATGCATGTGTTGTATTTTGCTTATATTAGTGCGTATTTGCATGTTATCATGCAACTTTTAAAGTATTTGATCTAAAAGAAGAGTATATTTGACTTTGGTATCCTCCCGTGTTCTACATGTACGTAATCCTTGACAATTACCGGTATTACCCAAGAAAACCAAGTCTCTGGTCCATACTTCAATGCATTGACAATCTCATAAGTCTCAGAAGAACTCTTCTAGCGTGCCAGAAATCACCTGATCAATTTGTTGGTCTCTGCGCGTATACTCGTGCTACACATTGCCATAGCGGCCAAACATATCTACTCGTGAAGAACAGCTACAAGCAGCCATAGGCAGCGAGACGTTCCCTGTGTGCTCCGACACTAGTTGACCAAGCCTACTGGAGCGATGGCGAAACTTTACCAACTAAGAAACGTTGACATATCAGCCCGAGAAATTATAGCTAACAGCAGGAGCACCTAACACACTATGGAAAATCCTCCCTATACTATTCTGCTAAGGTCCCATTCCGGTTTTGTACCGAAAATAAGGTCCTGTTAACACCAACCTACACGTATGGGTTCCTACAGGTTCCGCATAACCCCATGTGTGTCCCAAACGCACTCACTTCCTCTTTAAATGCTTCACAATGAAATAAGTACCTTAAAAATGTACATTTACAATGGGAGCACCGTAACCTGGCGAGCCTGCCGCTAGAGCGCAGGGCAGCGCCGTGGCGGCAGCGCGGCGTACTGATAGGCGAGCCTGCCACTAGAGCGTAGGGCAGCGTGGCGGCGGCAGAACTCCCGAGCAAACAACAACCGATGAATTCGTTGCAACATCGAATATTGTCTACAAAGAGGTGCTGTGACAAGTACAATACACTGTTCTGCATAATTACTTGTGTTCTTCTCATGTACGTATGCCGTTTAACAACAATAAATACATTTCTTCAATATTTAAAACTTCGTTCTTCCTCATTCTTCCCTACTCCCTCATGAACCTACATACATTAACGTTGCGAAAGCTCGCACGGGCCCACTAGTATGTTATATTTGCTCATTTCAATCAATCTATATACAGTGAGGATGATCTCTATAGAACGGAGCCTCGCATGTGCCTCGTGACGGGTGAGCCACTGTGGCTAGCCGCGTGTCGAGCAAGGCACTGGCGTTAGCAGCAGCGGAGCGCCCAACTAGTTTAACACATTTTCACTCGTTTAAGCATTTAATAATTACACGAATTTCTCAGTAGTCGGTGGAAATACTGTCCTTCATTTTCTAAGCACACATTGCACCGACGTAGAAAGTTTTTGGTACACTCGCTGTAATTAATTCCACTGATATTTCGTATCTGTGGAGTTATTTCGTTCTCAGGAGCCTCCAGAGTACGCGAATTGTTTCTGTATACCTTTTGTTTGAGGTTCCCCCTCAAGGAAAAATCGCACGGAGCTTATTTTTATTTATCGTATGGCTTTTAGTGCCGGAAGTATCCGAGGACTTGTTCGGCTCGCCAGAGGCAGTAGCTGCTTCTAGCGGACACCCATAGGGTGAGCTACAAGTTCCGTTCAATTTCAAGTAGTTCCAACTTTCGCTACCAGATTTCAATGATACCTAGTGGCGAACGTTGGAACTTTGATAGAGCGTTCCAACGAAATCTAACCTAGAAATTTAGCTTCATACAAGTTTAGTCTGTGAAAGTATCTTTTTCATGCCATAAATCTATGACATGGGACCGCCGGCTTCACTTCCCCTCCGAAGGAAGGCACACTGAAGAATTTTAACGCTCTTAAAAAATCTGACGACTTCGGCCGGGTTTGAAACCGCTATCTTGGGCACAGCAGTTCAGCATGCTACCAACTACGACACCGAAGCCGTTGCACGGCGCTAAGATTTTCGAAGACACGTTCTGGAAGACTTCTTGAGAAGGTAAGTTTCCTCTAGCAAAATTCGATGTTTTGTTCTATATTTAACCATGTTACGTGATACGACGTATTTCACAGAAAGTCTTAATTATCACAACTAAGGTACCTTGCCAGCTGCGTATCTAATAATTGCAATGCCAACATCCAGAGCTTATCGGCGCTTTGTTGTAACCGGCTCATCCTACAAATTTGACGGTGTGTCATAGCGACCTGTCGGCGACACGGCGTTTGGAAAGCCCCGTTCTTTAGGGATGGCCATCACTGTATTAACGTTTGAGCAACAGTGCATGTGAATAATTATTATGGGGTTGTTTTATCGGAATTATATTCCTATAGCTAACAGGGGGATCTCCGACCGCTAATGCTTACGAATTATACGATATATATATTGTTTGGCCCATATTTCGTAAATATTAGTACATTGTTGCAAGCATGCCCGAACGTCCTAGATTTAGTTATCTGTATATAGATTAGAAAATACAACCTTCGAGACACTCCTAAATTGAACTTACTCGTACTTACGCTGAACATGTTGTAAATGTCAAATTGTTGAGTTTTAGCAATAAATTTAGATATGAGATCTCATACAGGTAATACAATATCATAAACTAATAAACCAGTCCGTATTTTGTTATGTCTACTGTGACTTAAGAGATCGCGGTTTATTCCAGTTACTGTGCCTCGGGATAATTAAAATGAATGGTTATACTCCCATGTTTTATAGCTGTTGATATAAGCCCTTGGGAGCACGTAAGTTGAAAGCAATCTCTACATTCGATCGAAACAGTCGACACGCAAACTACGTGAGCATTTCAACTTGAGCTTCTTTGCGTGCTATGTTATAAAGTCAACAGATAAAGTGATATTTGTTTGTTTTTCAGACCTTGTCCAGCCAATCCGACAGTAGGTCTAAAAGTGTGTGATTTCATGATTGTGGAAGTAGATATTAGTATACTCCTATTGAACTTGAAATTGCTGTTTTTAACATGTTTGGTATTACTGTTTCAAGTGGCGGAACAGCGAGGTCCACCCGGTTTGAACCCGCGATCTTGGACATAGAAGATAAGCATGCTACCAACTATGTCACCGAAGCCGGCAAGTGAAAGTTCTCTAAAACATGAATAGGTCGCTTTCAGGTCACGACTAGACAGCAGAATTTTGTGTAGAATTACGTTTCTGTGGGACGAAAATAATACGTAGCATAAATATTTACAGTACTTACACTTTTGTTGAGCATCGCTCATTCTACTGCACATCTGAGGAGCTAAGACAGACTGACGGAAACTAAAATAACTAGTGTGCAATGTTTACGTAGCATACAAGATATGATCCTTGCATGTAGTGCATTCTAGCGGCCACAGGAGGAAACTGTTGGATTACATCTTTGGCATGGGTTCCAACCGGCCGGTGCAGAGCGCAGCTCGTATCTTGTTTGTCTTGGTTGGCAACGCATAGATTGTCTGGTTGCTGGTAGATTTCTCTTGTGCAGATCCGTTGAAGAACGTTGTTTTGATTATATATTTTCATTTGTAATATGCACAATAGAACGCTTAATCGTATAACGTCTGAGTAATTACAATACAATAAATATAAATGCATTCAAGCAATAAAATCCAACTCTGATAGGTTTTGAACCCCAGCCAAAGGGGTAAAAGACTAACGTTTTACCACACAGCAAACAAGTGCACCGAAATTTGTCGTTATCAATTGACTTACATACAACGTCTTAGCAAATAATGATTTGGACTAAACGATTTCTTCAGAGGAGTATATTTTTATTATAAACCATTTCATACAAAGTTTACATTATTTCTATCAGTAGGCTATATCGCATGATATACTCCAACTAGTGAAATATAGGTCCGGCACAAGATATCAGCTGCCATATTGACTTTTAACCGAAACGGCTCAGCTTTTTAAAGTCATTTCTCCCATGTAATATTATAATATGAACTAATAATATCGAACGGGACACGTCCATTAGGACAGTTTGAACCATTCTCGGTTCGATAATCGGAACCGGTGGGTTGTAAGTTATTGGTTATATTGCTTGCATAATTCGCACGGCAGCCATCCTGAAACGGTACGGCTGATGACCTTATACTTTAAGCATAACATACTTTCCATCCGAAGGTATGTTTTCTCCAAATTTGGTAGAGATCCAATTATTAGTGTAGTCGTATTTTATTTTAAAATTTGGACATTTGGGTGGCCACCATTGCGTATTGGTGAAGATGGTGGCAATATATAACATGACACTGAGGTGCCCTTTGCTAGTGCTACCTCTGTATCAAATTTTTTTCAAATATTTTCGTCATATTTGAATTGATGGGTGTGGGGGGAGGAGGGGGGCAGCATACAGAATACACACAGACACACACTATTATTGGCCCTGTGTAGATCACATAAGTCTACTTTCATTTATTGCAAACATCGAAAGTAAGCTAAAAATATTAATTAATAACAGATCTGTAACATACCGTATGTGTTCTTTAATATGATGATAATAAAAATAATTTTGTTAATATGACATATATCTATATACAGTGTGGTCCACCAGCCCCTTATTTTTTTTTCGGAGGAAGGCAACCCAACTAACGCGTATATCACAGTCATCCTAAAAACATTAGTACCTGCTCCTTTACGTCCATTGTACAACTTTACCGTTGAGTACATCATCGCGAATATAGTAGAAATCAATAGTGGCAGTGTTCTTTCAATGACCTCAAATATAATGCATGATTGAAACGATCAGAACTCTGAATAACACCTTACGTTTGGACAGGAAGTGTCTACGAATAGATTCAATGCGTGCCAGCAAGACACCATGGTTCTCGGTAGCTATGGTGTCTAAATCAAGAATTGCTAGAGTAGCGTCAACGAAGTCGCATTGTAGTAGGTTCGAACCTTGAACTAGTACATTTTTTTTGCTTAATGTCGTTTATTGTGGATGTATTATGGACGCATATCTATCTGTTCCAACGAGCGATTTTTTATTTGGCCCTCAAAAGGACCGTAATTATCCAATGGTACGCAGCCAGATTGGACGACGAACGAAAGCAAAGTATCCTGTATATTCAAGGTAGCAAGTGTCTGAAATGTTGACCATCTTTGTTTAAAGGAAAACTCCGACTCACTCAGACGACCCACATAACAAATAGATTTGTTATGTGGGTAGGCTCACGAATAAATACATCAGACCGAAACTATAATTTCTTTCAAAAGCGTCTGTGCGAAAAGTGCTTGCTATACACTTAGAGTAATAGTTAGTTAGTGAGGTTTTAAGGGGCGGAACTACGAGATCATCTGCTCCAAACATACAGTAAATACAGATAATCATAACATTATTGGTTTTACGTCCCTTTTAACTGCTCTGGCTTTTAGATACGCCAAGGGTGCCGGAATTTTGCTCCGAATGGGATCTTCAACGTGCCAGTAAATCTACTGACACGGCTCCCTCGCATTTGCGCACCCTTAAATGCCAGCTGACTGCGCCAGGATACGAACCTGCAATCTTCTGCACAGCAAGCGAGAACGTTACCGCTGAGCCTCGCAGAAAGGCAGTAATTACAGAACGTGTCATATTATTATAAATATTGAACTATTAAAATTCTAATTATCACGAATAGAGTCGCCTCCGTAGCGTAGTAGTCAGCGTGATTAGCAGCCACCCCGGACGTCTTGGGTTCGATTCCCGGCTCTGCCACGAAATTTGAAAAGTGGTATGAGGACTGGGATGGGATCTACTCAGCCTCGGGTGGTCCAAATGAGTAGAGGGGGTTCGATTCCCACCTCAGCCATCCTCAAAGTGGTTTTTCGTGGTTTCCCACTTCGCCTTCGGTCAAATGCCGGGATGTTACCTACCGTACGGCCACGGCCGCCTCCATCCCTCCTCCTTGTCTATCCCTCCCGATCTTCCCCTCCCTTCCCATCCCTCAAGAGGGCCCTGTTCGCTTTGCAGGTGAGGCCGCCTGGGCGAGGTGCTGATCTCACCTGCCCAGTTGTATCCCCCAGACGAGATGTTTCAAGCTCCAGGACACTGCCCGTAGAGGCAGTAATGATGGGATCCCTCGCTGAGTCCGTGAGAAAACCTAACCTGGAGGGTAAAATCGACTAAAAAAATAATAATTATAACGAATAGTATCCATCCATGGTTTTGAACAGTATTTAGGGAAAATAACCATTCGGTCATACAAGCAGGTGTACTGACGAAGAGAACAGAATCATACAGGATTTTGTACCAGCGATCACAGCAGCTTCCTTGCCAGCGAGTGTCGTGTGATACGGGCCTAAAGATATGCTAATACTTTTTGTTAAAATTTAATAACAAAACAAGATGTTCGGTAAAGAACGTATAGCCCACTTTCTCCTAAATGCATGGGTATTGTTATAACTCTTTGTCTTTTTCAAGGCGTCTAATTGAATATTGGTTGTAGTAGCTTCTAGAAATACAACGTGCTATGCGGATATTTAACATGAATAAAAAGGAAGCTTGTAGTTTAACGTGACCGTTAATCTCGAGATCATGAGCCACGGGACCTCCTTTTTACGTGGAATCCGAACCACAGGACATGGCATTTCACATCGAAAATCTCACATGCATTGACCGGGAATCGAACCCGGACCGCCTTGGTGAGAGGCATTCAGCTAGACCGCTGAGCCACCACGCCCCCCTAACATGAATATGATGTGCCCTTTGCTAGTGCTACCTCTGTAAAAACTTTCATTCAATTCGGTTTCACCGTGTTTGAATTGATGGGGGGAATCAATTTGCACACATACATGGCCGCCATCTGCAAACTAATGGGCTGATGACCCTGTAGTTCAGTCAAACGACGCTCGCCATACAAGTATGTGTTGTTGCAAAATTTGGTAGAGATCGGAGGATTAAGTTAGTCGTAATTTGATTTAAGATTTGAACATTTGGGTGGCCACCATTACGTTTCTGCCAAGATGGTGGCGATATAAAACATGACACTGAGGTGTTCTACGCTAGTGCTACCTCTGTACCAAATTTCGTTCAATTCGGTTTCACCGTGTTTGAATTGATAGGAGGAATCGATTTGCACACATACATGGCCGCCATATGCAAACTGTTGGGCTGATGATCTTGCAGTTTGGTCAAAATATGCTTCCCACATAATGGTATGTTGTTGCAAAATTTGGTAGAGATCAGGTTATTAGGTTGGTCGTAATTTATTTAAGCTTTTAACATTTGGGTGGCCGCTATTAAGTTTTTGTCAAGATGGCGGCGATATAAAACATGACACTGAGGTGTCCTTTGGTAGTGCTAACTCTGTACCAAATATCGTTCAATTCGGTTTCACCGTGTTTGAATTGATAGGGGGAATCGATTTGCACACATACATGGCCGCCATCTACAAACTATTTTGCTGATTACCGTGTAGTTTAGTCAAAAGACGCCCGCCATATAAATATATGTTGTTGCAAAATTTGGTAGAGATCGGATGATTAGGTTATTCGTAATTTGATTTTAG
Source organism: Meconema thalassinum (assembly GCA_946902985.2). Lineage (NCBI taxonomy): Eukaryota > Metazoa > Arthropoda > Insecta > Orthoptera > Tettigoniidae > Meconema > Meconema thalassinum. Next base: position 330,541,091 of record OX336391.1, read on the forward strand.
CTTTGAATATTTGGGTGCCCGCCATTACGTTTCCGTCAAGATGGCGGCGATATAAAACATGACACTGAGGTGCCCTTTGCTAGTTCTATCTCTCTGTACTGTGCCCATTCAACAATGAAATATGCAAATCATAGTTTGCCAGCAATACTCAATCGGGAGTATCGGGGTTCAAGGTTTGTTCTCCCACTCTGTGACTCACACACTTTGGATTAAATAGAAGATTCAATTCCAAAAATAAACAAAAATCAACTCCTACTATAAAAACATTTAATTATTCAAATATATGGCGCTACAAAAATTAAACAAATAAAATACTGACCCTTCAATTCATACTTGTTCAAAGTTGAACAAGGAATTCATGTTGAACAAATATAAAATCATAATAAATGGTTCACCATAAACCAACCAACTTCCACTAAGTTTCACTTCCATATAGTGTCCTTTTAGATTCATTAAAATCAAGTGCTCCAAATGGCTCGATAATGTTTATATACACTGTGTTATCCATTTAATACACATCACTTCCTATTACATCAGTTAATCTTTGAATCATACATATCAAAATTTACCAAAGTATTGTTAATCAATTACTTAATTTTGGGCTTTCATAATGCTCATATGTTACCAATCCTCTCTCTCAAGTTAACAACTCACTACTGTGATTGGGAAACATTTGCGTACTCCCGAGCTACAGAAGACTACTTGAACAAGCCAAAAATTAAGATCACTCCCGAAATCTAATTGTCTTCACTAAAACTCGTGAATAACTGAATCATATAATCATAACATTAGGGATTTGTCATTATTCGTCTTAAAAGACCAATATATTATAAGAAAGCTACGATCTGAACTTTGCAAGCGATAATCATTTATCTAAAGGAACCTAGGTTCAAAGACCGGTCGTTAAAACAAACTCTAAACACTTCTGTGTACTATAACTCAAACAGACCGTTCCCCGACCTACCGTGATGAATCAATGGTAAGGGTCTGGCCTTGACTACTTAGCGTGATTTATTGCGGGGAGACAAAGACTTCACAGTCTCGTTTCTACAAGAGACGGGCTACCCTCAGCTTTCCTACAGCTGTTCTTAAATGCAATTCCCTGAATGACAAGGCTTTCATACTGATTTTTAAAACAACATATTTAGGTTCAACAAACATATTCTCTTGGCTTCGGCATATAGTAATTATGAAGTGTCCTCATTGGCGGGTAAGAATAATTCAATAATACAACAAATATTTAGGGGCTTAAACATGGACGACTCTGAGTTCGATCCTTTCAAATGCCTCGGGAGCAATATCCCACACTGGAGGACTTATAACATTAGCGACTTAGGGCAGGCTTTTTGCCTTATACCAGCGCTCATAATACAACATAATTAGCATCCTTTTTGCCATATAGCACACACGCGGCCTCGTGATCACATCACTACTTTGAGGACTTACCATAGTTCAATTATCACGACCAACTGCCCCTCATAATTAGTTTTACCGAGCATTTCAACGCATTCCTAGCGTGACAAATTACTTCAATGCGCTACATGGCGCTTATACATTAATTAGCCAAGTTGCCTTCAGAGAATTAATAAATTCAAAATCAACGTTTGATCTACATCTCAATTATATATTACTCTTCTCTCTTGAAAATACTCATTTTTACCATAAGAACATGTGTTCATAACATGTATTAATTGATTTAAAGGAGCTCGGAAGCTACTACTTTTCATATATAATTCATCATAATATTCATTCATTTATCTAATTATTATTATTATTATTATTACGCTTGCTTTCTCATATTTATTTCATTTAACACTTACACTGATATTTTACTTAATACATTCCCCAAGGGAATCATTTACATTTCACATATTTATTGTATATTTTCTCAAATTAATCGTTCAGATCGCGCTATTATTCATTTATTTGTGATTCAATCATCCCTATTCTCTCTTTCTCATGTGGATTATACGCCAATCTTCCCAAACACATAACATAATGAAATAGTTACTCACATGATTGTACGGTCAGCGACCGAATCCTCCAACGATGAACATTTTTGCCCACACTTACACTCAATGACACTTATTTATCAACACATAAATTATTTACCTTAATCACTTGCAATATAATGAATACCATTTTGTATTCGTTTACTTTAATACAATATAAATTCACTAAAATTATTACACTCAAAATTTTTCACTATATTTACATTACATATCTTTTAATCACTTGGGCGTTAATTTTTCGCCTTACACACGTGATTTCTTTCTTCCCCGTTTCCAAGGGTGACATTTTTAGAACGTCGGCTCCCTAATCTGACGAGATGATGGAAAGTCTCGATCGATCTACACCTCACTGGAACGGCTGATCTTCAAATCCGGGGTTTGACTATCGGCTTCTATACTTTCCTTGCACGGTGTCGATTCTTACTAGACGCTAGCTAGTTCGTATAGATAAAGTCTGTCCTGGTTACGGCCTCTCGAATAGTTTATCGGTGACCTAATATTTTCCTAGCATTAACTGCTATTTTTTAATTCGTAGCTTATCGATTTTACTGTTCGTTTGTCTACTTAGACAAAGCCTTGAATTACAATTCCTAATTCAGCCATGAAGATTATCCTGGGGAAAATAATTGAGGTGGATTACCGTTGCCTTCCTCGATGCGCAGAACACGTTTCAACTCAGACGAATTCACGCCTAAGCAGAACTTGTATCGCAATGTTGTTTCGGCTGGAAGAAGTGTCAAGCTATTTTGAGTTCACGGCGGTGCTAGTTGACATTTTATACATCGTGTGGTGACGGATTAAGGTCATTATAATAAAAGTTCAGTGTCGAATGAGAACTTCAGTCGTCAGAGCGCCTGGCATTGTATGCGGGCAGTATTCTGTTAGTGGAATCACTCTTTTCACGTGCTACGGAGCGAAATGCAGTGATACATAAAGGAGGCTTGTTTCTGAAGTCTATGCATACTGGGAAGGCGTGCTATCTTTTCTCACGCCAAGACTATTGCAACTGAATATCAAGTACATTCCGAGTGAAGTTTTTTAACAATGTACAGTGCTTGGAAGTCCGAGGTATTGGGGGAGATATTTAGAATGCATATAAGCATATTAGCCATGAGCGGCTAGGCATTTTAGTGTGGACATCGCTCTCCAAGCAAATGCAGCGGACGTCACGAGTAACCACAATGCATGTTTGCGAAGTGGATCATAGCATATTCGCGACGCAGGCTATTGGCTTGTGCAACATGAACTTTTGGTAACATGCAGCCGAAAATAACTCAGGCTACCGTCATGTGTTCACTTGCTTATCGAAATGTTGCATTCGCGCGCGTGTTGTATTTCCGAACCGGTCTGGAACTATTCGAAATACGGGCCAGGACAATTTCCGAGATGAGGAAGCAGTTCGTTTACTACCAGTGGACTTGGGACATTGGAGTAAGGGATCCCCAGCGCGTTCAATGGAAATTGGAATGGAACCGTGTAGTCCTGCTACACCATGGTGGAATCAGATGGTGGGCATCTTCACGCTCCATATTGCCTTCGAGAATCTCCAGCCAGGTAGAGGATCTACTTTTCATGTAGCGTTGCAAGGTAGATAGTCCAGTTTAAACACTTTGCCATCTATTTTCTTTTTTCATTTTGAGTAGTATGATTGTGGAGTGGAGTTTATGCATGGCTATTCCATGTCATGTGTGACTTCATTTTCAGTCGAGTTTAGGCCTGATTAACCAGGTGCACTCATTTCATAACATTTTATTATGAATTAATTGTTCATTTTTCAGCTTAATAATCTATTAAATTAAATTTATTAAATGTATTCCGAACTTCTTGATTGTGAAGAACAGATCTTCGTAGGGGAAGAAATCTACGTTATTCTCATAGGGAATTATTACTATTTTTTCCATCAAGCTCTGGCTTGAGGGGTCATCGTTCCCTTATTTTTGTGTTCGACAATTGCGAGCTTCGAATTTTTCTTATGCGCTCATGTATTATTATGATTAAATTACAGTATAGAATGTGGAGTTTGATCATACTTTTAGAATGGGAATTTTCTTTTCTCTTGAGGGTAAGCGAGGTCATACTGCAATTCTAACGTGTCAACAGAATTTAACTGGAGTCGTTATCTGGATACATGCTGTAGATTCAGTTTGATTTTCGTGAATTCTCTTGAAGGGACATTTCTATTTTTGTCTGATCAACGTTAACGTTCGATTCTGTAGTCACGTGTACTTGGATACACCTCGTTGTTTTTTATATTTATTAATATTGCTATAACTGAACTTTGATTCAGTATTTCGAGTTTTTCTTGTTTAGAACATTGCTTTAGAGAACTATTTGAAGAACAAGAATCTTTTAGGAGACAGATCCCAGGGATTAACTTTAAGGGGAAATGAATTCTTATGTGACTGTGAATACAACTCTGTAAGGCAAGCTTTTTGTGATCCAGTGCACTTGATTAAGTAGCCACTCATGTTAAATTTATGTTGCATTGGATTGAGAAATCATAATAATTAAGAAATACAGCTGATCATGTCTGATCACTAGTTATCGAATAAAATAATCACCATGTGGGTGATAGTGTGTGAAGAAACGTCAATGGGCGTGATATATATTTACGATGGTACTCGTTGAAGTACGTTCATATTAAAATGATAGTAAAAGCATCATGTGTAATGCGATTATAAAATATAAACTTGGTAATGTTGGTGGTAATGCCCACCGTTTTCAGAAATCGAGGTCATGAGTGACCATTATTATGACAGTAATGCTTTTGCCAAGCCTCAGAGTTTGTTTTTGTGTGGCATCCCCATTTAATTAATTCTTCGGTTGAGCTCAGTTTATAAGATTTAGGCAATGCTAGATATGATTCACGATCGTTATATTTTAAATTCTGGATGAATTTATTTAAGTACATTCATACTGAAATATTATTGAATCTTTCGAGATTCTGAATTACGAATTTCACGTCTTTTTAGCTTGAGTGCTTGATTGATAAAATACATTTTGAATACATTGCTAAGGCAATATGAGTTATGCAATTTCAATTTTGACAAAGCAGATAAGGAGTGCAGAATTACATGTTTGGAAAGGCATTTACATCTGAGGGTGTAATAACATAAATAATGATCTCGCTGTAAATAAGTAAATATATATATATATATATATATATATCTGAAATAATTCACGTGTTCTCTAATGTTGGAATGGGTGGAAGAACCATTAAGGTGATTTGTCTAATTTTTTTGGGGGGGGTTCTATTGTTCTCATGATTAACATTTTCTATTGAGGGTTAAATGCACTCTTGGTCCATGGGGACTGTTAATGCATTTATTGGCATGGTTCTAGTGCCAAGTTTCTTTGTTTGTGTCCAGTCAAGAATCAGTTGGTCTGACCTTCTGTCAGGTTTCTTTTGAAATAAATATTTTGTCAGTTCTTTTAATCGCGTGATATGATAATTTACAGAAGTATAAATAGGTCGTATTAAGGGGGACCACAGCTAGATATTTCTAGAGTTTCCCACACTCCTGAGAGGGTGTTTGCCCACGATTCTCGTGTTCTTAGAGCTGTTCGCTGTTATGCTTTGGTCGTGCTTAATGCCACCTCTGTTAGGTTTTACTGCACCCTATTACTCCTTTTCCCTGTTGGTAGGATTTGGGGACTTTTCTAGGCCGGGGGGTTTTCAGGTCCTACGATCCAGCTACCATCGAGGGATTTCAACAGGTAAAGGGTAGATATTTCGGGCACAGTGAATTGGCGGCCCAAACTTAAGGGGCATCGAATGGAGATATCGTGTCTTTATGGGAGGTGCCAATTGAGTAAAATGGCATACAGATGATGGACTCGAGAAAACTGGAATACCAGAGACGGGAACATAGTTTGAGGCCATTATAGATGTCGAACCTCGTGGAAGGGCATCTGACTGGTGATATGACGCCATTTCAAGATCGTTTCGAATCTTGCTTTCGAACACGTGGTGACGTTATATGCTAGTCAATTCCGACAACATTACAGCGATAAATTGTGAACTCGTTGAATGAACGTCGGGAGATAATGGTTCACCAATGTTTTCAGCACAAGATATTGGAATTCATTCGTGAATAAAGCAATTAAGAGTATTCTCGACCTACACGGTATACGTGTAGAATTGCAACCATTGATAGATTTTGTGGATTTTTAAGTGGTGCTACACTGATTTGGAAATTATATACGACTAGAGCCAAGATCAATGAAAGACATTCTCTGAAAAACTGAATTGACTTGATCAGTCGAGTAGGGCGTTGAGATGTATCTCGTGGGTGAGTTGCACTCAAGGTGTCCCATTTTCTTGCAACTGGCGGATGGGTATTTCTGAGCCCATTTTAAATGTAAAACCATTTTCATTAATTTAAAGATGGTCATAATAGGAATACTCAGGATATATACTGATATAAATCATCACAAATAGTACGAGTAGGTTCTGGGAATTCCTCGATTCTAACATTGAGCACTGATTGATAATTTTAATTATATTTTAAGTTAACGCAACACAATCAAGAAGTTCGTATGATGGCAAATGTGGTTTACTCTGTGATGTCTATGCTTTGTTTGGTGGAGTGGTGTCCATGTGTTTCAGCTTTTGTGTGATATATATATTTGATATGTCTGAGAACGATGGGAAAGGATCTCCTAGTGAGATTGAGAAACTTTATAAACTGCTTCAGGAACAGATGCAGATCCAAGATGCTCTTGCAGAGAGTATTAAAGGCTCTTTAAATGACCTTCAGTCCGGCAACAGAGACCTTAGAGCTAGGCAAAATCAAATGCAATCCAGTCAAAATCAAACGCAGACTAGTCTAGAACAAATGCAAACTAGTCAAGAACAAATGCAATCTAGTCAAAGTCAATTGCAGATTAGTATAAAACAAATGCAGAGCAGTCAAAGTCAGATGCAGAGTAGTCAAACACAAAAATAGAAGCAGACATTTATAGCATTCAGTCGAAAATTGTTAAGGTTGAATCCAGTCAAACAAAAATAGGAGCAGACATTGATAACATTCAGTCGAAAATTGTTAAGGTTGAATCCAGTCAAAGTCAAATGCAGGCTAGTCAGAACCAGATGCAAACATGTCAAAATATTATTGAAGTTAAAGTCACTAATGTACAGGAAGATGTAACTAACATCCAGTCTAAAGTTAGCATTGTAGAAGCTAATCAAAACCTTATGCAAATCCAGATTAATGAAATAGAGAAAACTAATAAAGATTTCCAAATGGAAATTAAATTATATTTAGATATCAGTAAACGGTTGGCAAAGGATAATTTGGAAGCTTTGCAACTACAATTCACTAACGACACTATCAATACTCAGGCTTCCATAGATCAATTGAGAACTGAAATGAATTCTTTTCGAGTTCAAGTCAGTGATCATAATAAATTAATGAAAGATGACTTTGACATAGATCTTAAGGCAATTGTTAAAGAAAACATAGACTTGTTAAGAAATGGTATGCTTAGGATTAATGAAGATTCTTTCAATGAGATGAAGCAGGAAATGGAACAAAAACTTGCCACTAGCGAATTAAAAGCTACTAAAAAATATTAGATGTGAGGGAGGATGTCGATAAGAAGATTACTGTTCTTCAAATTTCTCAAACAGATAATTTAACCAGTCTAGAAAATAAATTAAAGTCCATTGAGGTTAAGGTGGATCAGAACAAGATAGAACTGAACGAAGACAGGGAAAAGAAAACTTCGGAATTAAATGCAATTCGAGCACAATTAGAAACCATTAACCTTGGGGGATGTTAACAAAGAAAGTATTAAGGAGCAATTAAGGTCAAGCTGGAATAGCGACTTTCACGCTGCTTTAGATCAAATGGAACCTAGATTACAGGAAAGAGATAAAACATTGCCACATGAGTCTCCTGACATTGGGATTAGTCCTCAGTCTAGAATTGCGGAACGGTTAGGTCCAACTCAACCCAATTTGACTCAGCCTCATTTCACGCAGCTACAACCATATGGGTACACTTATCCTAACACTAACGTCAATACAGGAGGTTATATACACAGGCCTGTTGAAAGAGCGTCCAACATCACTGTTATTAGAAATTTTGAGGACAAACCTCGCAAATTCAGTAATTTCGATGGGACTACCCCTCTCGAATTTATTCGTGGATTAAGGGATTACTTCGTGGAATCGCAGGTGCCACACATACGCGAACTTAGAGTAGTGGAGCGCTATTTGACTGATGCCCCACTTCAGTGGTATAAGGCGTTTAGGTACACCTTCAATAATTTCGAGGAGTTTGCTGACGCATTCATCAAAAGATTCTGGAGCATTGAAGTGCAACAGAATATAAGGTCAGAAGTTTACTCGAGAAAGTATGCAAATACAGGTCCCACAAGCTACGCGGAGTACTTTGCGTGTCAGCTCTCGAAACTGCGGTTTCTGCAGCCCCCGATGACCGAGGGTCAGTTAGTGGAAGCTATATCGCAGCAACTTCCCGTGGATGTCAGAAAGTCAATAATTTCATCAGGAGTGACTGACTTAGCCACGGTGGACGACTTGCTACGTCGTTTGGACCACGTAAACGCAATGGCAACACCTATCATATCGCGTGCTAGTCGACAGGAGTCTAAAGGGATCAACACGGTAGTAATGAACCGAACCCAGCAAACGGGTCAGGTCAGATCCGATCAGAGGAATCCGGAGAGGATAGGGCAAACTCGAAACCACTACCAAAAGGATGAGAGATACCAAAACCAGTATAGGGAATACACGGAACCACCGTGGCAGAGGCGTTATGAGGAACGAAATTTCTATAGAAGGGACTACGGCAAGAACCGTAACAATTATCGTGATGCGCCTTATGACACTAATTACAGACCACGTCAGGGGTACAGCAGGTACAAGAACTATAGGACGGAAGAGTTTTATCGAAGGAGAGACCAGGAAAGGCTCAGAGGGGAGCAGGAAAAGTCCGATGGGGAAGGACGAAGAAAGAAAGTAAGAAAGAAAGAAAGATGACAGGAGAAAGGATACAATAAATGATGCTCATGCAAGTACTAGTCGCCAGGGTAGCAGTGAAAGAACCCCAGAAAGAGATGGCGACAAAGAAAAAAAACCGCCAAATTCAAAACAGAAATAAAACCTTGTAATTCTGCACCCTCATTTGTGATTACAATATATGAGACTTTCAATGTAACGGATGAAGACTTGTTATTTGAGGAAGGACCGAAGTTTATAGAAAGACCCATTGAACTGCCTGTGATCAATGTTCAAGTAGGAGAACAGGAGTCTAGAGCATTAGTAGACACTGGAGCTATGATATCGATAATAAGTGAAGACTGTTATGAAAGGCTTAAAAGAGAAGATCGACTCACGTCGTTACCTGCTTCTCCCATGAAAATTAAGGGTATATTCAAGGACAAATCTTTGAAATGTAGAATACAGACACTTATGAGATTTGGCATAAATGAGAGGCAATACGAACACGTATTCATTGTCGTGAAGGGCATCAATTTTGACGTCATCATCGGGATTGATTTTATAATCAAGGAAAGGGGCATAATAGACATGGATAAACATATTATAAAATTTAATGAAGAGGTTGTAGAAAAGGCAACCACACAAGAAAAAGAGGATTTTGATAATCATGGTGATAACCCTAGACAGGAAATCCTAGAATGCATCGTCAATGAAATCGAGCAAGAGAGGGAGCATTACGCACTCAAAGCCGAGGGATTTGAGGATGTAAAAGAGGATTTCAAAGATCTGATAAAGGAATATAAAGATATCTTTGATGACAAGCCAGGGCTCATAAAAGACTATAAGTATAAGATTAGGCTTACACATGAATCGCCTTATCAAGCCAAACTATACCCAATACCCGAGAAATATTATGACGAGGTTCGTGTAATTATCAAAAAGATGGAACTAGAGGGAATAATCACAAAACAGGCGTCATCCTACTTGAACCCGATCACGGTTGTAAAGAAGGCTAATGGGCAGCTTCGATTGTGCCTAGATGCACGGAAAATTAATACTAGAATTCATTTGGAAATGGACAGGCCTCCCAAGATTAGGGAGCTGTTACAAAGGTTTAAAGACAAATCGTGCTTCAGTGTGATGGATTTAACTGCCTCATTTTATCAAGTAGAATTGGAAGAGGACAGTAGACAATACACTGGGTTTCTTTTCGATCAAATCACGTTTGTCTTCTGTCGTGTTCCATTTGGAATGGTTAATAGTGGACCGGCCCTGATTAGAGCGATCGATAGCAAACTGACAGAGGAAGTGAAGGAGCACGTCATTTGTTACATCGATGATCTAATTCTGTCTTCAGCAAGTACTAAGGAACATCTTGTTCACCTTAGACTACTATTCGACAATCTCCGTGAAGCTAACATCAAGTTAAATTATAACAAATGTCAATTCTTGCATAAGAAGATAAATTTTCTGGGACATACCATCGATCAATTCGGATATCATCCCAATGTCAAGAAAATTGATGCCATATCCCAATTTCCAAGACCTGTGAAGATTAAACAGCTTCGTGAATTTCTGGGGATGTGCCAATTTCTTAGTAGCCACTGTCCAGGATACTCTATAACGATGGCTCCGTTATATGAGGTCCTCAAGAAAAACAACCGCTGGAAATGGACTGACGAAACAAACCTAGCGTTTGAAGCTGCAAAGGCAATGCTCAGAGACTGTGTAAAACTGGAGTATCCAGAATTTGATAGAACATTCTTTATTGAATCAGATGCCTCAAGAGTAGGTGTTAGTGCTGTAATGTATCAGAAGGATACGGAGGGTAAGAAGCACTATCTGGACTTTCACAGCAGAAAGCTAAAAGAGCATGAGAAAAACTATTTCACTACTGAAATAGAAGCTCTTGCTTTCATTTCTGCCCTGCAGAAGTGGAAGAAACTGCTTATCGGTCATCAAGTTGTCATAATTACGGACCACAGAGCGCTGCAATTCATGTTGCAATCCGATTTGTCCAGTGACAGATTGACGAGGTGGACATTGTTTCTCCAGCAGTTCAATGCTACCATCGTTCATCAACCTGGCAAGGATAACCTTCTGGCTGACGCGCTCTCGAGGAATCCAGCAAAAAACATCCTGATCAGTACTGTACAGTTGGAGAGGGAACATCAGATCACCCTAGATAGGCTAAAGAAGATAGCAGTGTCACAGAAGAGACACACCCCAACTCGAGAAATGTACAGGTTTTTGAGAGGCACTATGGATAATTCTGATCCAAACTACGATAAGGTCAGAGAGCGTTCTGTGAGGTATCTCCTGTGCGATGATACTCTTTGTAAATATATCGACAGGGAGAGAACGAAAGTGAGAATTATAGTTCCTCCAAAACTATTCACTTGTCTCGTGTGGTTAGCTCATTGCACCATTGGGCACGGTGGCGTTGACAAGACGTTCCAAACGTTATTGGAGACGTTCATCTGGACCAGGATGCGGAGCTCCATTGTGAATGTGATTAGAACATGCCAGGAGTGCCAACGAGGGAAACATCCATCAGCTTTGAGCAAAGAACAACCTCGAGCTATTATTCCCCTCGAAGCCGAGAGAGCTTATGGCTTGTGACATTTTCGGTCCATGCCCGAAGGGGGCTAGGGGGAATCAGTTTCTCCTAGTAACTGTTGATGTATTTTCAAAGTATGTGACACTTGATCCGATGCAGAAGGCCACGTCAGCTCAAGTCCTCAGTCGGTTAGAGAACAGTGTGTTCCCCAAGACAGGCATCCCAGAAATACTGCAATCAGACCATGGAACCCAATTTACATCGCAGGAATTTGAGTCTACATGGAAAGACTAGGGATTAAGCACGTCTTTTCGAGCGTGCGGTACCCAGAATCCAATGTCTCAGAGAGAATTATGGGTGAAATTGCAAAATACGCCCGCTTGTATCGCCCAGAGGATCACGCAAGTTGGGTTAAATTCGTGCATTTTATGCAAGAATGTATGAATTCCACTTACCACGAGAGTCTTGCAGACATACCTATTACAGTTCATTTAGGTGTTAAGCCAGTGAGAGCGTGGGATGACATTGTCAGGTATATTCCTCGAGATATTGAGCCCACCAATCAAGAGCGAGTTGACGCAGCCCGTGAAAAGCTTATGGACGCAGCCGAGAAGCGGCAGAGAAGAAACAGAAATTAAAGATTCAGACAACCATTCAGATTGAATGATTTAGTGCTCATAAAAAAACCAACGAAGATAGACGTAGCCAAGAAACTTTACACCAAGATCTCGTATATTTCCTATAGGCCGTTCCGAATAGCTCGATGCTTTGGGATCAATTGTTATGAAGTCACCAGCATAGATGGAAGGGATATTATAGGTCGCTTCAATGCCAAGAACATGCGCAGATACTAAAAGAAGTTAGTATAACTCTGTATGTAGCCATGTATTGTAGCGGGAATATCTGGAATGATGAAATAAAAGTCGAGCCAACTTTTATTTGAGGTGTTAGGAGAGAGATGTACCGTTTTCTTTTATTCGGCCTGGTTTACGGTACATGTACCTATACGAACCGCTACACCATACGGCAGGTTTTGACCTAGTTTTGACAGCGCGCATAGCCATGTGATCGTTTGCTCAGCTGTTGTCTTTTCAACAACCTTCGGAAGAGAGTGTTTCGCTCATAGGCCGCGAGGATGCGCTGGTGTCCTTGAGCTGGCAGTAGTGGGAGATTGACATTTACATTTGAATTTTTTATTTGGAAATGAGATACAGATATGATGTCAAGTATATACTGGAGTTCAATTTTACAGCAGAGAGGGACAATGCAGTCGTGCTTTTTAGTAATGGCATCTGTAACATCAAGAATATAGATTTATATATCGACCTGTCTCAGAGAGATCGTCTTGTCATGCGCAGTAGAGACAGTGCGCGAGTTGCCTCCTGCAGGCCGACACAGGTGCGCGACTCACAGAACACGTTTCAACTCAGACGAATTCACGCCTAAGCAGAACTTGTATCGCAATGTTGTTTCGGCTGGAAGAAGTGTCAAGCTATTTTGAGTTCACGGTGGTGCTAGTTGACATTTTATACATCGTGTGGTGACGGATTAAGGTCATTATAATAAAAGTTCAGTGTCGAATGAGAACTTCAGTCTTCAGAGTGCCTGGCATTGTATGTGGGCAGTATTCTGTTAGTGGAATCACTCTTTTCACGTGTTACGGAGCGAAATGCAGTGATACATAAAGGAGGCTTGTTTCTGAAGTCTATGCATACTGGGAAGGCGTGCTATCTTTTCTCACGCCAAGACTATTGCAACTAAATATCAAGTACATTCCGAGTTAAGTTTTTTTAACAATGTACAGTGCTTGGAAGTCCGAGGTATTGGGGGAGATATTTAGAATGCATATAAGCATATTAGCCATGAGCAGCTAGGCATTTTAGTGTGGACATCGCTCTCCAAGCAAATGCAGCGGACGTCACGAGTAATCACAATGCATGTTTGCGAAGTGGATCATAGCATATTCGCGACGCGGGCTATTGGCTTGTGCAACATGAACTTTTGGTAACATGCAGCCGAAAATAACTCAGGCTACCGTCATGTGTTCACTTGCTTATCGAAATGATGCATTCGCGCGCGTGTTGTATTTCCGAACCGGTCTGGAACTATTCGAAATACGGGCTAGGACAATTTCCGAGATGAGGAAGCAGTTCGTTTACTACCAGTGGACTTGGGACATTGGAGTAAGGGATCCCCAGCGCGTTCATTGGAAATTGGAATGGAACCGTGTAGTCCTGCTACACCATGGTGGAATCAGATGGTGGGCATCTTCACGCTCCATATTGCCTTCGAGAATCTCCAGCCAGGTAGAGGATCTACTTTTCATGTAGCGTTGCAAGGTAGATAGTCCAGTTTAAACACTTTGCCATCTATTTTCTTTTTTCATTTTGAGTAGTATGATTGTGGAGTGGAGTTTATGCATGGCTATTCCATGTCATGTGTGACTTCATTTTCAGTCGAGTTTAGGCCTGATTAACCAGGTGCACTCATTTCATAACATTTTATTATGAATTAATTGTTCATTTATCAGCTTAATAATCTATTAAATTAAATTCATTAAATGTATTCCGAACTTCTTGATTGTGAAGAATAGATCTTCGTAGGGGAAGAAATCTACGTTATTCTCATAGGGAATTGTTACTATTTTTTTTTCATCATGCTCTGGCTTGAGGGGTCATCGTTCCCTTATTTTTGTGTTCGACAATTGCGAGCTTCGAATTTTTCTTATGCGCTCATGTATTATTATGATTAAATTACAGTATAGAATGTGGAGTTTGATCATACTTTTAGAATGGGAATTTTCTTTTCTCTTGAGGGTAAGCGAGGTCATACTGCAATTCTAATGTGTCAACAGAATTTAACTGGAGTCGTTATCTGGATACATGCTGTAGATTCAGTTTGATTTTCGTGAATTCTCTTGAGGGGACATTTCTATTTTTGTCTGATCAACGTTAACGTTCAATTTTGTAGTCACGTGTACTTGGATACACCTCGTTGATTTTTATATTTATTAATATTGCTATAACTGAACTTTGATTCAGTATTTCGAGTTTTTCTTGTTTAGAACATTGCTTTAGAGAACTATTTGAAGAACAAGAATCTTTTAGGAGACAGATCCCAGGGATTAACTTTAAGGGGAAATGAATTCTTATGTGACTGTGAATACAACTCTGTAAGGCAAGCTTTTTGTGATCCAGTGCACTTGATTAAGTAGCCACTCATGTTAAATTTATGTTGCATTGGATTGAGAAATCATAATAATTAAGAAATACAGCTGATCATGTCTGATCACTAGTTATCGAATAAAATAATCACCATGTGGGTGATAGTGTGTGAAGAAACGTCAATGGGCGTGATATATATTTACGATGGTACTCGTTGAAGTACGTTCATATTAAAATGATAGTAAAAGCATCATGTGTAATGCGATTATAAAATATAAACTTGGTAATGTTGGTGGTAATGCCCACCGTTTTCAGAAATAGAGGTCATGAGTGACCATTATTATGACAGTAATGCTTTTGCCAAGCCTCAGAGTTTGTTTTTGTGTGGCATCCCCATTTAATTAATTCTTCGGTTGAGCTCAGTTTATAAGATTTAGGCAATGCTAGATATGATTCACGATCGTTATATTTTAAATTCTGGATGAATTTATTTAAGTACATTCATACTGAAATATTATTGAATCTTTCGAGATTCTGAATTACGAATTTCACGTCTTTTTAGCTTGAGTGCTTGATTGATAAAATACATTTTGAATACATTGCTAAGGCAATATGAGTTATGCAATTTCAATTTTGACAAAGCAGATAAGGAGTGCAGAATTACATGTTTGGAAAGGCATTTACATCTGAGGGTGTAATAACATAAATAATGATCTCGCTGTAAATAAGTAAATATATATATATATATATATATATATATATATATATATATATATATATCTGAAATAATTCACGTGTTCTCTAATGTTGGAATGGGTGGAAGAACCATTAAGGTGATTTGTCTAATTTTTTTGGGGGGGGTTCTATTGTTCTCATGATTAACATTTTCTATTGAGGGTTAAATGCACTCTTGGTCCATGGGGACTGTTAATGCATTTATTGGCATGGTTCTAGTGCCCAGTTTCTTTGTTTGTGTCCAGTCAAGGACAATTTTGTCAGACCTTCTGTCAGGTTTCTTTTGAAATAAATATTTTGTCAGTTCTTTTAATCGCGTGATGTGATGATTTACAGAAGTATAAAGAGGTCGCATTAAGGGGGGCCACAGCTAGATATTTCTAGAGTTTCCCACACTCCTGAGAGGGTGTTTGCCCACGATTCTCGTGTTCTTAGAGCTGTTCGCTGTTATGCTTTGGTCGTGCTTAATGCCACCTCTGTTAGGTTTTACTGCACCCTATTACTCCTTTTCCCTGTTGGTAGGATTTGGGGACTTTTCTAGGCCGGGGGGTTTTCAGGTCCTACGATCCAGCTACCATCGAGCGATTTCAACAGGTAAAGGGTAGGTATTTCGGGCACAGTACCATCCCGGCATTTGCCCGAAGACGAAGTGGGAAAACACGGAAAACCACTTCGAGGATGGCTGAGGTGGGAATCGAACCCCCTCTACTCATTTGGAACACCCGAGGCTGAGTAGACCCCGTTCCAGTCCTCATACCACTTTTCAAATTTCGTGGCAGAGCCTGGAATCGAACCCAGGACCTCCGGGGGCGGCAGCTAACCATGCTGACCGCTACGCTACGGAGGCGATCTAAGTATTCACAAAACAATAAATAAAATAACGTTCAAGCAAAAAAAAAAAAACTCTGATAGGTTTTGAACCCCTGCCAAACGGGTAAGAGACTAACGCTTTACCACACAGTCAAACATGTCCACCAGAATTTGTCGTTATCAATTGACTTACATACAACATCTTAGCAAGTAATGATTTGGACTAATCGATTTATTCAGTTGAGTTTATTTTTATGATGAACGCATTTCATACAAAGTTTATATTATTTCTATCGGTAGGCTATATTGCATGCAATACTCAAACTAGTGAAATATAGGTCAGGCACAAGGTATCAGCTGCCATATTGTCTTGTAACCGAGACGGCTTGACTTTGAAAGCCACTGCTGCCATGTAATATTATAATATGAACTTAAAATATCGAACGGGAAATGTCCTTTAAGACATTTTAAACCATTCTCGGTTCAATAACCGGAACTATTGGGTTCAATGTTATTAATTATAAAGCTTGCATAATTCACACGGCCACCATAGTGAAATGGTATGGCTGGTGACCTTGTAGTTTGGGCGCAAGACGCGTCCCAAACGAAGGTATGTTGTTACCAAATTTGGTAGAGAACGGATGATTAATTTATTCGTAATACGATTTTACGTTTTGAACGGTTGTGTGGCCGCCATTTAGTTTTGGTAAACATGGCGGCAGTATAAAATATGACGCTGAGGGCCCCTTTGCTAGTGCTACCTCTGTACCAAATTTCGTTCAATTCAGTTTAGTCGTGTTCGAATTGATAAGGTGGGGGCGCACAGATATACACGTTAACACACACACAGACAGACTGACAACTTTTGACCTGTGTAGATCTCATAAGTCTACTTTCATTTTCTGCAAAAATCGAAAGTAGGCTAAAAATTATCAAATTCTACAAAATTAAAGATAAGACCAAGATTGAATCGCTCTAACATCACGTAGAAACCATTAATCACAAGGTATATAATACAATTCCTTACTTGCAAGGGAGCCCTTGTGAAGACATACCATTTGAAACACCTGTAGGCCTATACACTTTTGAAATAGTAAATTACTAAAGAACAGTAATTGTTTGATGAATTAACTGCCTGTTAAATTGGAGTATGGAAAAAGTACTTTAGACTGCCTGATTATATCCTTTGCGGGCAAACACATTCCTTTCATTTCTATGTCGTTGAGATAACAGGCCATCGCAGTCGACCACAGTGAACACGAAAACTGCGCGTAGCTCCAGCAAGGAAGACAACTAGATACATAGTAGCCTGTAATATTACAGTTTAACCATAGTTGATTTTTACAACCATATAATCACTCCAAATTACCAACAGCAGATATCTATCACCTAACATCATATA
Organism: Meconema thalassinum; assembly: GCA_946902985.2. Classification (NCBI taxonomy): domain Eukaryota; kingdom Metazoa; phylum Arthropoda; class Insecta; order Orthoptera; family Tettigoniidae; genus Meconema; species Meconema thalassinum. The sequence goes on from OX336391.1 coordinate 330,558,741, forward strand.
TATTGCATTTAGCATACACCGACAGTTGCAGTACCAATACTGCAACTAAATAATTGTACATATTGTAAATATTTTCACCAGTATTTTCAAACATAGATTTTATAGCCTAGGTGCAATGGATCTGATGATGATCGCTTGACGATCGAAACTGGTCATCCTAGTGTATTTATTAATCTCATGTAATTTATTTCAGGATTAGGGCATAACCCAGCTCTTTTGTGTAAATTCGTGTTGACTGACTGAAAAGCACTTAACTCTTGTTTACTAAGGCAACACTGAAAAAATGGCTTAAAACCCCACAATGTTTTATTATTTGTTTTTGGGGTATATGGACTTCTTCAATTCAGCCGTCTTGAGTGGCTTAGCATATCTACCACTTTCATAGTTAGTTTCGTGTATTCAATCGTAAACTGTCTTACCAGTTTTGAAATGTGTCACGTCACCTTAGTAGAACAAGTTTATTACTTTAATGTAGAATAGTTGGTGAGGTGGCATGTGTGATGTTGTTTTAGATCAGTAAGCCAGCCGGTTACTTCAAAGCATTTTCTTAGAACAATAAAGTCAGAAATTTAAACACCTAACGCACTGTTGTTAATTTATAATGCCTGTGCGACTCGCTTATCTATCCTAGTGCTCTATAACACAAGCTCTATCCCGACTCACTATCGTATGGACAACGTGAGCAGCTCAATGGACTGAGTGATTTTGTAACCCACTAGCTGGTGTAGCTGGCAATAGCTGAGTGAGTGCATTGCTTGCCTCTACCTGTCGCCTGTTTCGGTTCAGTGACAACTCTCGTAAGTTACCGAAATTTAATTATTTTCAGTCGGTCAACACGATTGTAACCAATTATATTGGGTGTTTCCCTAATCCTTAAGAACATTACATAAGATTAACAAACACACTTGGATGACCAGCTTCGATCGTCGCGCCATCTTCATCGGATCCATTACAATTAGGCTATAAAATCTATGTTTATAAGTATGGGTGTTACTAGTGTTGTTGTTGATGATGAATTAAAGGCTTTGCGACAACGTGGTCATGTGGCCACGTGTACTTGGGTGCGTGTAGAATTTGTCTGATAACCTGTATCATTGTGATGTCTGTACTAGTGTGTGTATTTGTAATTGAGGGAGGATATGGGTAGGAAGCGGCCATTGCCTTAAGTAAGGTACCATCCCGGCATTTGCCTGGAGTAGAAACGGGAAACCACGAAAAACCTCTTCCAAGATGGCTGAGGTAGGAATCCAATCCGCCTCTTCTCGGTTTCGCCTCACGAGGCTAAGTGTACCCTGTTACAGCCCTCATACCAGAATAAGATTTATTGGCAGAGCTGCGAATCGAACCCGGGCCTCTGTGGTGACAGCCAAGATTGCTAGGCAGATCCGGTGATGGTATTTACAACATGTACACTTATTTAGTTGCAGTAGTAGCCTAGTTAACCTAACACAACTCGTCAATATTTGTTTGTTAAATGGTTTCTTTGATTAAGATATTGAGAGTGGTGATTGACCTTTAAATCTGACTGCTTTACCCTAGCAATACCAACGGGAGGGACATTTCATGCCCACTAGTGCTATTTTTTATGGTTTATTCATGGTATTACTTTTCTACGCTTACTGTACAGAAAGTTATTGTATATTTTGAATCCCGATACCTAACCATACATTTACTTTTTTGATGTATAACATCTTTCCACTCGGTTGATGGATATTTTTGTGGAAGAAATTTTGGAAAAGGGACGGAAATGAGTAAGAGGGAACATCGCATACGGTTTACTTCAAGGTTTGGAAGCCCCATTAAAGATATTCCTACAATACATCATCTTCAAGTTCTTTGGTGTGAAAATATTCATTATATCATATTTGCTGAAAACAATTATGATTTATTAATTAAATCTTCATACTTTTGCTGTGGAATGTATATCGCATACGGTTTACTTCAAGGTTTGAAAGCTCGATTCCTGAAATCCTGTAGGCTGTGTTAACAAAACCACCATAATTTGTTCTGGTTGCAAGAGGTACATATGTGGAAAACACAGTAAAGAACAGACGTTTGTTCCAGGTGTGTTGAAGATGGCGATGAGAGTGATCAGTGAATAATTTATTTTCCTAAACTTCCTTTTCCAATGATTTTTTCTATTTTGATTGCAACTGTTGGTAATGAAGTCCTATTTTTTTCATGAATAATTTTACTTTCTGAGCTTCTTTTTCCATGATTGTTTTATTTTGTTTGCAACTGTTGTTGATTAAGTCCTATTTTTTTTTTCATTTAAAGTTCATTTAAGGTTTTAAATACAAGATATGTTGATTAAAGTATAATGCAAATCACACAAGAGAATTTACTATGGTGGTCACAAAATTCCCCCCACCCCGTTGGTAGCCCGTGGTTTGAAAAATAGCACGGTATTGCCAGGGGTAATGTGATTATATGATTGCTGTTAAATGGTCAGGTTATAGTGGATTATAAACTTAGCTGCTTGAGTGGTTTGCGATCTGGATGTAAGCAGCTGCTTTCGTCACAGCCTGCACTTATGCGAAGATTGCCATGCAAGTCTTCCTTAGACACATTGGTGAGGCTTTCGATTCACTGCCTTGTAGTTCGTAGCAAACACCTAGATGAACGTCGATATTCATTTCCGTCGACCAGGGATTGTTAAGTTAAGTTTTCTACGGTCAAGTGCATAGGACATAAACAAAATTTGACGGGATTGTCTGTATATCCACTCACGGTTAGTGGTTGTATACAACAGTAGACATAAGGAAAAGAATGGAAATGAGCAGCCTGGTTGCTTACGAGGTCTTACATCACCAAATTTGTAAGGTGTTTCACCAGAATTGCGTGTTTTTTTAGCACTAAGCCAACGAGAACTCCCTGATGACGTATAAACTTGACCTACGTTGTCCTGATCTCTATGGCCTTGATGTCGTAATAATTTTCACACACCTTCAAAAAACACTTAATTGTTTCATAATATTGTACAGTCACTAATGAATGGATAAGATATATAAACAGACAAAGAACTTTATTTTAAGACCTTCACAAGTTCGATAAGCTTAAATATTTCCTAATGTAAACTGTTACAAATATTGATATTGAAACTTTCAGTCGGCCAATATTAATATAATCCCAATTACTAGGAAATACGAAGAGAAATCCTGAAAACATTGCATGTGAATAAAAATATGTGTTACGGATTACAGAATCATAATGTGAAACAAATAATTTTTTATTCAGATGTAATTTTTTTACAGGTTGTTTTACGAAATTCACAGTAATGGGGATTATATTGTGTTGACCGACTGAATACTAGCAATATAATTGTCAATAAGGCAACACCGAAAAAATGGCTTCAAATATATTTTTATTTGCATATTAAGGCTTTCACGGCCCGGATTATTATATAAATAATTCAAGCTTTTGGGCTAATGCCGTGTGTATTTTGATTTGAACCATACGTTTCGGAGAAACCTTGCCTCCTTTTTCAATGGAAATAAACAATGTGGCCAAAGAAAGTATGTCAATGCGATTCCAAAAAATATAGATAAATTCCCCTGTTCGTCACCAGGGAGCAGCTGCCAGAAATTACTGTATGGACCATGGTAGAACGGCGGACAGAGTAGTAAGTAACGAGAAGGTACAGGGGGAGGGGTGAAAATATAGATAGAAACTCCTCGAAGAATGAGGATGACCAAAAGAAAAGGGGGCGGAGGGTGGGGGGGGGGGGGGGGAGGTGGGAGGGTTAGTTGGATATAAGGAAACATATACAAAAGGGAAGTGTATCTGAACGATACCTAACGTCATACAGTGCGAAAAAACAGATGAAAACTCCTCCAGTGACGAACAAAGGAGATCAAATCCAGGCTCTTTAGCCATAGAGGGAAAATGTACAATTTTGAATAGGTGAAGAACAGAGAGACTGAGAGGAACTATCTCCCTAGATCCTTAATAACTGGTAGCCAAGTGTCACTTAGCTGATATCCAGTGTCTCTGTTAAAATTATTGGGATTTTTACGAATTTCAACTGCCTCCCTTATAATTCTAGACCAGTTGTGCTTAACAAGGGCAAGCGCATGAGCATCCTTGAAACATACATCGTGCGCTGAAGACAGGGCATGTTCAGCTATAGCTGATTGGTCAGGTTGGTTTAGACGGATGTTCCTTTGATGCTCTTTGATGCGAGTTGCAATGGACCGTTTTGTTTGTCCAATGTAGACTTTTCCGCAAGTACAAGGGACTTCATACACCCCAGGTTGTAGTATTGGGGACAATTTATCTTTGTTTAATGCTAAACGTTGACCAATTTTCGTCATAGTGCCGAAAACTGTTTTTATATTGTGCTTGCGGAGAATCTTAGCAACGCGGTCAGTGGTGTTGTGAATATAAGGGAGGTAAGCAGTTCCTCTCACGTCGGAGCTCTGAGAAGGTTGTCTATCCCTCCTTCTGGGATGTAGGGACCTATATATAGTGGAATCATTATAGTCATTACCCTTAGACATGGTTTGTAAGGCATGTAACTCTTCCTGAAGAGTCTCTCAGTCTCTCTGTTCTTCACCTATTCAAAATTGTACATTTTCCCTCCATGGCTAAAGAGCCTGGATTTGATCTCCTTTGTTCGTCACTGGAGGAGTTTCCTTCTGTTTTTTCGCCGTTGACTGTATGACGTTAGGTATCGTTCAGATACACTTCCCTTTTGTTTATGTTTCCTTATATCCATCTAAACCTCCCACCTCCCCCCCCCCCACCACCCCCGCCCCCCTTTTCTTTTGAACATCCTCATTCTTCGAGGAGTTTCTATATTTTCACCCCGCTCCCTTTACCTTCTCGTTACTTACTACTCTGTCCGCCGTTCTACCATGGTGCATACAGTAATTTCTGGCAGCTGCTCTGTGGTGACGAACAGAGGAATTTATCTATATTTTTGTAATCTCATTGACATACTTTCTTTGGCCACATTGTTTATTTCCATTGAAAAAGGAGGCAAGGTTTTTCCGAAAAGTATGGTTCAAATCAAAATACACACGGCATTATCCCAAAAGCATGAATTATTTATATATTTTTATTGTTACAAAAGATGCTGCTCCTGTATTTTCTTGATAGCCTACTGTATATAAACGGTGTACGGATACTTCACAAAGATTTGAAATTCCTTTTGGTCTTTTGTATGATTTTAGGGAACGCTGTTGGGTGTTAAGAACCGTAATTTAGAGAACTAGGGAACGACATTATCATGTTAAAAGCATTTCTTAGCAGGCAAAGTAGGGGGTCCCCCCATCTGAGAATAAACGTAAAATTAAGCAATTTCCTCAATTGTGCCAAAAATTAAAGGGCTAAAGGGCCCGGAATGGTTTCAAATTGTGAATCTTGGAGAGCTCTATCAAACTAAATAACCAAATATCGAAAATCACTTCCAGCCTTTAGATCTGTCCTTTCCGAGGCCTGTTCCCGTTTAAAAAGCAGTTCAATATCCACTACTGGCTTGCTAGGCCTGACGTAGCTTCAACATAACCCTGGCAAGGGGCCTGTTTTTGGTCCTCGAGAGGTATTTTATTTCCCTCAAACCCTCCGGACAAGTCCGGCGAGCCCCCTATCCGCCACTGGGGACGCGCCCGATAGAGGAACAGGCAAACCCCCACGGGAAAGGGACCAGAGTAAAATACGAGCAGTGGAGATGAAGTTCCAGAGGAGTAGGGTAGGAGTAACAAGAATGGACAGAGTAAGGAATGAGAGAGTCAGAGAGATGGTAAGAGAGGAACCATTGCAAAATAGATTAGAGCGGTCTAGGCTACACTGGTATGGACATGTGAGGAGGATGCGAGAGGAGAGGATACCGAAGACGATGTTTGGAATCGAAATGAAGGGAAGGAGGTCAAGGGGAAGACCAAGGGACAGATGGACAAAAGGAGTTAAGAAGAATGTGGAGGAAAGAGGAGTGTGCTGGGACACAGTGAAAGACGAGAGATGGTGGATGGACAGGAAATGATGGAGAGGCTTATGTTCCAAGCAGACCCGACCAGCGATCGGAAACTGCTCAAGATGATGATGATGATGATGATGATGACTTCCAGCCTAAATGCAGTTCCAGCAACAGCCTAAAATAGCTTCTTTCTTTACGCGGTTTCTTTGATTCAAATCCTAGCCTAATTAATATTTGTATATAATTATTTCTTTGGTGTGCTCCTTTGTTCAATACTCTCGGGTGTTTTTTGATATTTTGAAAAATCTTCACACCGGAAATATTATAAGGGCTTATAGTGAAACTCGGCATTGACTCACACTAGCGCTCGTACTGGTAGAAATGGTAAACTGCTAATATAATCGACCGATATGGTTGAGTTTCCGGTGAACTACCGTCAGTCTATCACATGTCATCATGCCGGCATCTCGTAAGAAACGTTTAGTGTGTCCTTTACGTTTAGATAAGTGGAGAAAACAACGAAAATTAATTACAAAAGCAGTGATGAACCGGGTTCGAGTTGGCAATTGGATTAAAATGTAACAGTGATCGACTGACAACGAGAAGATAGTGTTACGAACGAAGAGGAACCTTCCAAGAAACGACAACGTAAATTACCAATGTACGTAAATTCTCAAGTCCATATCCCCTAAAGGAATAGTGTTCATGACATTAATGGACGTTTTCAACTTTGAGTTGGTAGTCTTAAGGGCTAGAACTCTAGAGTTTTCTACTTATGTAAGAATGAAGTACATTTGCGAACACAGACTGCTACAGCTGATGCTACAGGGGATGAAATCCGCTCTCGTGTGAAGTACAAGGCTGCAGCGCCATGTCCGCCGTGATTGATCGAGGTAATTACACTCCCTGGACTGATTAGCATTTGAGGTAGGGTAACTGATTAATTGTTGGTGTAGGGAGAGTGGATTGATGTTTGGTGAAGTAAAATAAAAGTTAGTCATGGTTCATTCACAAGTTTGCATCTTTTTAATTGATGTGGTCTTCGAGTAGGTATTGACACTTTTGTTCCAAACGTCCTGAGTTCGATTCTCGGCTTTGGCAAGAAATTCAATTCTGATTTGATGATTGGTGAAAGGTACATTCAGCCTCGTGAGTGTATGGTTCAATTCTCACCTCAGCCATCCTGGGTAGTGGCATTTTGTGGATTCCCACTTCTACTCGAGTAAAATCTGATGGTTCCTAATTAAGGCCTCGGCCACCTTCTTACAAATACTATTCTCGATTAGAAATTTAGAAACTCTTGAGAGGCCACTGTATATAGATTAGAGGACAAGTTCTGAACACACCCAAGTACAAAGACCTGATGGATATGATGTTCAAGCCCTAAATGAATCAACAACAAGTTTGGTTGTTAGAGAAAATGATGGATTTTTGTTTATTGTAAATTGTAAAATCTGCCAGTGCCCAATAATGTTCCCGCAGATTTTCGCCTTTCTATCTCACTGAACCGCAGACAATAATTTTAGTATAAATTTTAAGCGGCGTTAATTCTTTTATTTGTATTTATGCACGACGTTCTTGGTTCTTCGCTGTGGTATGCCAAATTTTAAACAAAAATATCAAAACAGGATAACTACGACCTAATGGATTTCACTGTTGAAATCAAACTTTAAACGGTTTTTGTTCTTATTTCAACGATACATTATCAGTAAAAATATAATGAAATTAATTGTTATCCAATCATTGTCAGCTGTAATTATCGCCCAATGTAATCATTTTTCTCTCAAATTAGCGTATATACAAGTCCATTACTTACATTTTGGTCTCATTAAAAAGGGGGTGATTTTTATGTTCATTAAAAGATATGTAAATAAAATACGTATTTCCACTATGTATTTCCAATATTTGAGGGCTGCGTAGCACAGTCGGTATAGGCGCTAAGCTTCTATTTGGAAGGGAGTGAGTTCGATCTTCACCTAGGTAGTGGATTTTAGAAACAAAGCTACCTGTTTCGGAAACGCAAATAGCTCCAAGGTTCACTCAGCCTTCAACAGAAATGAGTACCAGGGTAATTCCTGGGAGCAAAGATGGCCGGGCATGGAGCTGACAACTCCATCCCATCTACAGTAGTGCTGATGTCACAATGAATTGAGCCTCTACCTTCCATTACTTCCAAGGCCTCCATGGCATGTACGGAGTTGGCTTTGCCTTTATTTCCAATATTTAAAATACTATTTCAGCAAAAGCTGGGACATACAGTAACTGTTTAATTAAATATAAGCTGAACCTGGCTGAGTGACTGTATAGCTCAATCATTAGCGACACTATCGCTCCTCTGTGAAATATCCACTTCTCTCCTCCAGTCATCCCCACGTTGTGACGCCATATGTCATGTATTCCCTACAGTTGGGCTCCATTTGTAATATAATAATATTAATAATAATAATAACCCCTGGCACTGCAGCCCATGAGAGCCTAGGTCTACCAAGCGACTGCTGCCCAGCCATTTGGCCTGCAGATATTGGGGTGATGCGTGGCTAGCGCGTCAGGTCCCTCAGCCGTGAATCTTGGTTTTCGTGACTGGGGCGCTGCCACACTGTCAGACAGCTATTCAAATGTCCTCACGAGGCTGAGTGCACCCCGTTCCAGCCTTCACGTCAGTTTCTAAAATCCCTGACGGAGCCGGGAATCGAACCTCCGGGTGAGAGGCTGGCGCGCTACCCCAACACCACGGGGCCGGCTCCATTTGTAATATACCATCGATAACTCTTCTCTCGAGGTTGCGGGGTGTTTAGCACACTTGAGCAGAAACACTGCAGGAATAATCAATACCATCTAACTATAGAATAAGGAATTACGTAATTATTACGCATGTACTGAAATGAAACATGAATTTTGAAAAGACTAATTCCTATTCTATTTGAGCTGAAGGATATTAGTGAGAAGTTGGTATTCAGAAATGTGTAAGACAAGGCTGAAACTTACCATCCATACTTTTCAATCTTTACATGACCAGGCAATGAAGGGCATTGGAGAAACATTTAAAATAGGAATAAAGATTCAAAGGGAAATAATTTCAACTCTCAGATTTTTGATGCCATTGTCATCTTAGCCGACTCACCAGAGGTTTTGAATTAGCTTGAAGAAAAATTCACGATGAAAATCAATAAATGTAAAACACTTCAGCTGTACTTAAAGTTGTTTTCAATTGTTTCCAAGTTCTACTCAGGGAGAATTCCGGGATCGTTCCCAACTTTAAACTACGGCCACCTCTTTCCAAATGCTAGTCTCAAATTACGAATGTACACACTAGTACAGTCATCACAATGACACAGGTTATCGTATAGATTCCACACATGGGGCTACATAACTACAATGTTACTAACTCTTTAAATAAACTAACAACACAACATTCGTGTTCATATCTCGGGAGTACCTTTCAAGTTTGCCAGTGAGTAATGTCAGACATTGGTTAATTAAATATTTTATTTCGATCTTCGAATCACAATGAGATGTAGTCTATTTGGGAACATTTCATAGCTGCTCTATTTCACTCTCCATGCTAACTTGTCTCGTACGGCGACAGCCAATAAATCGTCAGACGACACAGAGTTTGAAAAGCCCTGTACTAGCGACTTTACCAGTAAGAGCAACCTACAAATAAGATTTAAGTAGATGAAAGAAGATGACTTTGAGATTTGTCATATTCTCAAAAACTTTGACCTATTGCCTAGCGCTTTGTCATTGCAGATCCCAGAAGCGTCACCTAAAATACTACGTAATCGAACTCAGATCACATGTTCCCTACGAGCAGATAATTGGAGCATTTCACTCTCGTCTCGCACCGGAGACTAGCAATCTACACGGCAATTAGGTCCTTAGCAGTCAACGAACATCCGCAGCATCTTACACTACATCTCTTCTTGGAGATTCTTGATAACGACCAATACTCAGGCCACAAAGCTGGTTTCCCATTCTTTCTCCGTGGATCAGGGTTTAATGGGTTATGCTTCGTCAGAAGTGTTAAAACTCTAAGGTACGTAGCCAATAGTGAATATATTCCTGTATATCAGAATTTTCGTTTCTACAGGGTAAAATATAATGAGAGACTAAATTCTATTAATCCTCCACGAAGCACGGAGTATTTTATAACGTCATTAGTCGCGTTCGGTCTCGTAGTCCCTTGCTATTTTCCCATACAGTATTTTATTGTGGCTAATGTAGTTTTGAAATGTATGTATTTATTCATAAGTGACAAATGTACAGAGGTAAGTTAGTACGTAATTATGTGAATTTCGTCAAATAAATAAAACACAATCTGCAACATCAAACAATGAAATAGTAAATTTGGAAATTTATTCGTACTTCAATAAACTAGAATAGCTAGTAATTCTTCAGTACTGTCCTGGAGTAGACATATTTCTCAACCTATTTATCAGTGTTTACTCAAAAATGGTGGATTTAATGAGGTTTATAAAAAAAAAACAATTCCTAATCATTTGGTAATCTTTCGATAATTTGTGGTATACAAGTGTTAAGGGAATACGGAAAGCCCTATTTTGTCAATGTTAAAATAGCACTCATCAAATACATGTTTTATTTAGAATCTACTTAAACTTCGAGGTTAACATTTTTATAGTTTGTTTCTAAGTGTTTTTAGATACATTTATCGTAGGAGTATTTTAGTTCTTGGATTTATGATTTAATTTTGACATTTTTTGCTATAAATATTTCTTGAATTTTGATATAATTTTCTATACGCAAATTCTCTACTAATGATGACCACGACAACATCAAACGTAAACTGCATAATGCACAAGATTTCGTTAGCAAACATTCGATCGTAGACATGTTCCTTCGATTATAAATACATAATTTGTATTGGACCGATGTGCAGTCAGCCTCACTCAGGTCTTTGTGACCCCCTGCGACACTCGTACATCATCCCGTTGACAGCGTTATCTGTTGAAGAACACGCGTGATTCATAGAAGGTAGGGGGTGAAAATTCATCGTTTCGGGAAGATACATGCCCAATTTCACTCCACCTGGGTGTGCGTCTGGTGTGTGTGTGTGTGTGTGTACAGCACGTAAGACGACTTGGTATGCGAACATTTATTGGTAGGCTAGTTCGCTATTGTGTACTTGTTCCTGACAGAAGTAGTTTGGGAACATATGTTGCTATACAACTCTGAAAGTAGACTGCTTATTTTGCATTGCAGTAGACTATACTGTTGGAAAGTTAATAAACGTTCCTTGACTGCGTTATATGAGTTTCTCTAACAGGGCAGAAGGAACCATAGAGTGAATATTCCAAGGTTGAATTCCTGTTCGCTTCAACATGATACTAAATCTCATGTAAAATATAACATTTATTTACGTCACTCAGGTCTGAATCTTACCTTTTTCGGAATAATATTGCTTATGAACCTAACTGCTATTTAATACTAACAACCGCGCAAAGATAAATATTTTAGTTATCAGGAAACAGCTGACATTACTTGAACTATCACTCATGAATACTATTCAGGCCTATTTGTTACCTTGATGTAATATTTCTACTTGTCAATAAATGTCAAAATGTTTGGCATATTTGGCTACTATAAACTGCATGTTTGAAATGTTATGCAGATGATGTCCATTGACATTCATGATATTCATGTAGCGTGCTTTTAACGAAAATACTTTTTATTGTGATACAGTCAACATAAAATATACATAAATCCTTTTCCGCGCGTACATTAAAAACATGAAATACACGCACAAACAAATTTGAACACACATGCTTGTAAGGAGACATACAGTATTAATCGGAGACACGAAGTGGAAAGGCAGTGTTCCATGTTTGTTTTAAAAAAAGGTTACGAGTTCCTCTGCTACACTGAGAAACATGGGATCATGGATATGTTGTCATTCTTCTTCGGTCGTTTGGACCATCTATGGACCACGGTGCTTGTGGTTTAGCTGTAGTTGTTGTTGCCACGTGGATTGTTTGGCGGCTCCTTTTGTGCTGAAACCTTGAGCATTTCTGTTGGCCCAGTACTCTTTCATTTTCTTACTGAACACTTCCTCGGACCATTTCCTGGGCGCGTTGTGGTGAGATGCTGTAATGTATGTGAAGGAAGGTCTGGTTTCAATATTGTCAAATGGTAGCGACTCCTGTCATTTATTGTGTCTTGCTGAATACTAAGTTCAGCGAGTTCCTTCCCTATTTCTTTGATCCACAAGGACCCAGTGGCTTGACCCTCCTTGGCTACTCTGAAGATTTTATAAAACGACCTGTGGTGGTGCTATTATTATTAATATTATTATTATTATTTAAACAATTTATGAGCAACTATCGAGAGCGATTGAACCTAACTGATGAATAAGGGACAGATGACCTCGTAGTTCCACCCCTTAAAAGAACAATACCTAATTACTAGTTCGATTATTCAGTAGTTGACTTATGAATAAAAGGTATGAATAAATATCATTTTATAAGTCCCTAATTGACCACTCATTGAATACGTCCAAAAACTTGTAATCGACTTTTTCTAATAATAATAATAATAACTAGCGGACCCGTGCGAGAATTCTCGCATAATGGGTTGTGTGCGCCCCATGTGTACAGACTATCCGCCCGGCACTAGTGCTATACGGGCTGTATACGAAACATTTCTGCCAGAGTCTAACGTCTTGTTTATTTGTTTAAAAGCACTTTATAGACAAATAATTATATTTTCGTTGACTTTTCAAGAAATGCAAGATTTTTCGAGTACTATTGAGACGATTTGGAAGATTTTGATACAAACCACACCTTCTCAATCCCTCTGGCTTAGGTGCTTGAGTTTTGTGAAACATACACCTCAGCGTACCTATTATACGTATAATAATAATAATAATAATTTTAGCCCAATGTGACATATCTGAGTGAAACCCCACAACATAACTGCCAACATTACTTGGCAGGAAAATAAATATTCCATCTTAGTAACTACATAGGAAGAAGCTAATCCTAAGAGTGCTCTTACCGTAGTTCCCCTAGCTTTGTCCTTTTAATGTGGAATATAAGCGCAAGGTTCACTATCCAAGCAATGTGCAGACGGGGTTACCGAGCCTCTGATGATGAGACCAGATTAGTTCACCGAGACGAAACGCAGGAACAAATGTGGGGACAAGCTTTAAAACTTGCAAAAATTCATTATTTTTAATATTAGTATCTTCATCATCAACAGCTTCTGGGATATAAATTTACAGACACACACCATTCATATCGCTTGCATTGTCTCCGGCGTCCCTCCATTTAGCTCCGACTTCCCTGAAGCACATTTCCCTAACTATATTACACAGCTTTACTATTCTGTTTGGCTTGTTCCATCTTCTGTTTGGTAATTTTATTATTACATAGTGTTGCTTGCCATCACCACAGGGATTCTTGTACCAACATTACGGGAAGGATAACCCTTACAATCCATTATACATCCCCACTGCTTTTGTCACCTCCACCTGAGAACACTTCGTGTTTCCATAACTTCTGGAATAGTTTGTAGAATTGAGGTATTTGAGGTGTTGAATGTGTATTTATTTGGTTTTATACCTTGTGCTTTTTGTGTGACTTAAGCCTAATTATTATCGTCAATTGTTGGTGCAGACGTAGAATTAGGGATAGGAAAACTTGCCACAATTTTCCTACGGCCCTAATCTTCATCCGTGTTAACATTGATCCCATTACTAAATATTTCAGTCGTTGAAAGGATAACGCTTCACCATTAGGCGAGACATCGTAATGACATACAGTATCACACATACTAGTGGCCAATTCCAGCGTGAACAGTCTTGGAGACTATATTAAAGGATGTCAAGCAGACTGTATGAAAATAAAACGATTGTAACTACAGTATGATATCTGTTCCAATTATCCTCTTTGATATTCCGGCCTGTATTTCCCCTGCGGTTTCAACACTTAACATTTCAAACGTACATATTAGATTTCCAGTTATTACATATTTTTCGGAACAGAAAATAATTGTGACCGAGACTTATGAATCAACCCTCCCCGTATATCACGATACTATAGTGTAGTAAAATTGTCCCGGATGGGCTGGAAATTATAACACTAAGTAGAACATGTAAATTTGAATGATTAAACTTTCAGTGAGAGATATGAAAAGACAAAGTATTATTATTCTTATCCTTAAGTAGCCTACTGATTTATAAACGAACGTAGGTCTGTAATATAGTTGGTTGGTTGGTTCTTCAGTTAAAGGGCTGCGACAACGCAGTCATGTAGCCCCGTGTACTTTGGGTGTGTGTAGAATCTGTCTGATATCCGTTGTTAATTGTGATGGCTGTATTTGTGTGTGTTATCTGTAATTCAGATAAGGACTGCAGACGATCAATTTTAAGTAGTTTCTACCTTTCCTACCAAATGTTACCGTCAACGACACCTAGCTGTGAACTTGGTTACTAGATGCCACCGTAACCTGCACCAGGCGGCGAACGTTGGAACTTAATAGAGCACTAATCAAATCTAACCTACACATTTAGCTTCACGCAATTGTAGTTAGTGGAAGGTTCTTTTCATGCCATAAATCGATGACATGGGCTTGCCGGCTTTACTTCCCCTCCAAAAGAAAGTCAGACTGAGGAATTTTGACGATCTTAAAAATCGACGTGTTCGGCCGGATTTAAACCCGCGATCTTGATGTCTGTAGAAGATCGTTGTATAATATTTGTTGATATGATCGCTCCCCATTTTCACAGTATTGTAATTTTCATGTTGTTGTTGTTTGGGTCTTAAGTATTTCGACTGGTTTGATGCAATTCTCCATTCTTCCCTGTCCTGAGCTAATCGTTTCATCTCTACATAGCTACCACACCCTAAATCCGAGGCAATCTGTTTATCATATCCTAACCTTGGTCTATCTCGACCCTTTCTTCTATAACTAAGTTTGCAATTCCTGGGTGTCTTAGTAGTGTCCTACCAATCTATCTCTTCTCTCCATTAACAGTCGCCGGAAACAGCTCTCTTGTCCCACTCGTCTTAAAACCTCTTCATTCGTAACCCTATCTACCGATCTGCTCTTCATCTTTTTCATACGTTACTTTATTAAAAAGTTTAAGGCAATAAATATTATTAAAAAGGGAGGGGTTCCAGCTATTACACTAAATTTCTACCCACTAATGATCAATTAAAAGTACACTATGTTACTTAATTATAAATACTAGCGTAAATGTTGCTATGAACGAATACATTTAATTAAGAACTTGCTAAACTATTTAAATTAGTTCAGATCCACCAACATTATGTGTTAAATGGTCATCTTTCGGGTTATTTTGCCGTGCTCACCTTGGTACGGCTTCTCACATAGGGAAACATTGATAGTGCTTAAATAGTCGCGAATTAGCCCTCATCATGAGATCCAGGTCGTAAAATCTGTCATCATATTAATAACATATAATCCGACAATAAAACAGTGCGTTGGTAAAGGCTTTCGCGATTCTAAGAACATACTAGATATGATAACATCGGATTCTTGCTGAGTGGATAGCACAAACTTCAATCAGAAATTTGTTCATGAAGTGTCCATTGCCTGTACTTATTGTCACATGGTCTCGTCTATATTGTCGACAGTACACCGAGAGGGACCACGTCAATGATGGCAACCCCAACCAGAAGAGGATCGGCAAGGTGTCTATTGCATCTACTGTAGTGGGTATATTATACCCGGTGTTTCATTGCATAATTTGATTCTTGCCAGTATATTGACTTGGATCAGGCCAGCGATGATCCCAAAGGTGTCAATTGCATCTGGTGGGCATATTGTACGTGTTGATTCATGCTAATTTTGGTATTCTTGACAGTATATGGACTTCGAACAGATCAGCCATGACTACCTCATCCAGAATATGAACACTACTTCTCCATTGGCACTGCTTGTTTCTCACGGTTATGTTTGATATTGTTTACAGTATACGGACTGGGACCAGGTCAACGATGGCTACCTCAACCAGAAGATGATCGCCGAGGTGGTGGGTGATTACTTCTTCATCTGCCCCACCAACCACTTTGCACAAACATTTGCGGACAACGGAATGAAGGTCTACTACTACTATTTCACTCAGGTAACAATCTCATTGTTTTAGTCTCATTTTGCAGCTGAAGAAACGCTTAATATAACCAATCCTGAGGAGTTGATACCGGCCAGTCAGCCAGATATCGAGGGACAACAACACAAGCACTAACTAGGGGTTTGAACTGTCGGTAACTAACCCCTCCTTAAGAGCGTGTGCATAAGTTGACGAAGTTTGTTGTTATTGGTATATTGGCTTTCACGGCCGGTGAATTTAAACTCAGCAATTATTTTAGGTTTGTGCTGTGTCTTGAGTGGGGTTTCGCCTAGGACACCAAGCTGGCTCATCGGCGGGCTCTTGGTGTCCCCGCCCGGACCCCCACAGGAGTGACGAACTGCGCGCCACCTCCCTTTATATTAGGCGCAACTGCCCCACTTGACTGCGAGAACTAAAAGCTCAAGCAGCGTTAACCTCCCTATGAAGGCTTCCAAAAAGATGGTATATTGGCTTTCACGGCCAGTGAATTTAAACTCAGCAATTCTTCTAGGTTTATGCCGTGTCTTGTGTGGGGTTTCGCCTAGGACACCAAGCTGGCTCATCGACGGGCTCTTGGTGTCCCCACCTGGACCCCACAGGAGTGACGAACTGCGCGCCACCTCCCTTTATATTAGGTGCAACTGCACCACTTGACTGGGAGAGAGACTGTCCGGGCGGGGACACCAAGAGCCCGCCGATGAGCCAGCTTGGTGTCCTAGGCGAAACCCCACACAAGACACGGCACAAACCTAGAAGAATTGCTGAGTTTGTTGTTATTGTTTACGTGTTTGGAATTACTTGATTTCAGCAAATAATTATTCTAAGTTTGATTTATTGATATCTCCTGTGCTGTGTATGGCTGAAATAATTAGGAAGTTCAGAAGAACTCAGAGGCAGCTGGCGGATAATTGTTCTGGATGTTGCACTATTTCCATTGAGAGAGGATGGGGATTAGGGTAAGAGACTGTTTCTTATCAGGGAAAACTGTATTCAATTGCGCGGTAAAACGGTTTTACCTCATTCATCACGAATGTCGCATTTCAGATAACATCACATTGCCATCGGATTAAATGGATTATAAATTAGTCTACATGAAAAACCAAGGTAACTAGAATACTATCAGGTAGGCCGATATCGCAGTTCCCGCTTCAGTCGCCAGGCGGCTCCCTTTCCGCTGACGTCATCTCGCGGACAAGCCAGTGTCGCCTGAAGTAGGAAACGTGCTTTGTAATGCAGTTGTATGATCCATTTCGATACGAAATAATGAGCTTTTAAAATGGGTAGCCACAGTAACTGTGCCGTTTCTGAGTACAAAACGATAGCCGCAGAAATTCTGAAGTGATTTACCACTCTTTTTCTAACGATAAGGAATGTCGAAAGCTGTGGATTTTAAGATGCAGGCGAAAGGATAGCGTCAATGTTAGAACTACCTGACGTTGTTCTGCACATTTTCTTACCATAGGACTGCGAACTGGAGCTCAAAAATAAATTATTGGGTTTGCCTCTGAAGAAGAAATCACGCTTTGGTGTAGTTCCTTCGAAGAATATACAGTACCTAACTGGCATCAGGTCCGACGAGAGGGAGGGGCAAGCGGGGCTGTAGCCCCAGGGCTTAGTTTATCTGAGGGAGCCTAGGCGGTAAAAGGACTTAGGATGGACAACTTTATTTAATTTAAGTTTAAAACTATTATGAAAATGTCTGATGACACACTTTGATGTAAACACAGGCAGCGAACAGTATACAAGACATTACAATAATTATTAATTAATATAGGCCTACTGGTAATTAATTTTATAAATAACCATTCTGTTTTTCGTTTTCCGGGGAAATGGTTAAGTTGCCAAGGTCATGCATTTTATAACGTGTTAGAGTTCAAGAGTCCCTAACGTTTCTAATTCAATCTCAGAAAAAAATGATTCTTTACTTCATACTGTGCATTTCTGAAAGGAGTGTGGGTTATCCTTGTAGAGCCTGAACACGTTCCGATACACAGAAAACTGATTTTTTAAGGCACAGTGATCAAAATCGTAAAGTAAAAGAACAACCAATGATATAAAATAAAGGCGAGTGGCTGAATAACTAAAACCAAAATAGATTAATAGTCATTTGGTCAAGCTAAATTCCACGGATGATAATGATGATTGAAGTTTTATGGGACAGAATAGCAAAGAGCCTTTTCTTTGGGTTATCTTAGGGCCCGTGATCGCTCTCTACGGCCCTGGCTGGCATTGGGACATTGTGCTACTGAGCAACAGGTATGTTAAAAAGACTACTGTTTTTTATAATATTGAGAAATATATCTGCTACGAATAGACCGACAGCGGTAGCTACGCTCGCTAATGCGCAGCACTAGACATGGGGCCAAGCTCTCTGCGGACTCAGTATACGTGCGTTCGAGCCCCACCGTAGGCCGTCTTTGGTATGTTTTTGGTGGTTTCCCCATGTTCAACTTCAGGAAGCTTGCCACGGTGGGTGAGTGGTTATCGTGTCGGATTACTAACCCCCAAGATTGCAGGTTCGCTCCTGGCCGTGGTAAGTGATTTTTGGAAGGCGGTAAACATTACGACTCCCATATCATACGATGTTGGCAAGTCAAAGAACCCATTTGAATTCAGTAGGCCGTGTTCATAATGGCAAAATTAATCTCGGAAGTTTCCGCCAACACAAAGTTCCTCATTTCTCTACTAGAAAGCGCTATAGTGTCAAGGAGCTTAGATATCTACCCTCCTTGACTTTCATAGTGCTTCAAGGAACAACTAAATTCGGCATGCAAACTACCCTTTGGGTGTCAAATAACAAAGCTTGCACCAGGCACTCGAGGCCATACGATATTATTATTATTATTATTATTTACTTCAGAAAAATGCTAGGACGGTAGACTACCTTCTGACAGGCCACGGCCGCTTCCTTCAACATCCTTGCCGAGTTTCATTCACCGTAATTAATTTCATCTCTCATTAACTCCTCTCATAAGGAAGGAAAAAACAATCCGCAGCAAAGACTTTCACCGCATCTCATCACCGTTGTAAAACGGGAATAATAATACGAGGTCCAACAGTCGTCATACCCAGCTAAGCTAGTCATGTCGCCAGTATCCCGAAGGCAATTTTTTGTTACCCTTACAACGCAAGTCCGTCAACGACTCGTTAAGAAAAGCTAATGATCAAATAATGATGAAAAGTACCTACTTTTAAACCCAGGCATACAGCCTGAAAGTCCGCCTTCCTGCGTAGTGGTTATCACTCTTGGCCGTCACCGCGGAGACCCGGGTACGATTTCCAGCTCTGCCGAGATATACAATTCTGGTCTGAGGGCTGGAACAGGGTACACTCAGCCTCGTGAGGCATAACTGAAAAGAGGTGAGTTCGATTCCCACCTCAGTCATCCTGGAAGTGGATATCCGTGGTTTCCCACTTCTACTTCAGGCGAATACCGGGATGGCTCCTAAATTAAGGCCACGGTCAACTCCTTCCCAATCCTCATCTGAATTACAAATACACACACTAATACAGCAATCACAATAACACACGCTATCAGACAAATTCCACACACATACCCAAACACACGGGGCTACACGACCACGATGTCTCAAAGCCCTAAATAAATCAACAACATACAGCCTAAAGTGAGTACGTTAGTGCAGCACCTTCCAAGTTATCAAGACTGCAACCGCTCTTTCTGTTCAGTGCATGGTGTCTCCTTGCCAACGCCTCAACCCTGATTATCGGGGACATGTGGATTTGCATTCCATCGTTTGCCGGACTTGAAGTGGTTTTCTATTTCAACTCCAAGTAAATGCCAATAATGGTACCTACCTCTCAGATCATGACCGCTTTCTTCTGAATTCCTACCACAACCCATTCTTTGAAACCGTAGACCATAACATTATATAATGTCCTTACACGCACAGTATATAAATAAATCGAGATGGGCGTCTCATGCTTCGTTGGTGAAATAATAATAATAATAATAATAATAATAATAATACAAGTAGCCTATAGTGGGCCATTTAATTACAGGTCAATCATAAACGGGAGATGCGCAACCAGAAGAGAACAGTGCTTAAGAGAACAATGTCAACGATTGAAACGTTGTCACCCAAGAAAATACCAAAACTGGATGAAAGTATCTCCAGATGAGTCGACTTCTGCGGAAGTAGTACCTCCAGACATGGAAATTGAGACACACAATTGACCACAGAAATCCTAACCCCAAATTACAAATAAACACATCAGTACAGCCATCGTAATGACACGGGTTATCAGACAGATTTAACACATACACCCAAGTACATGGGGCTACTGGACCATGATGTTTGAAATGTTGTTTGTTGTTGATGATTCATTTATGGACTATGTTAACCCACCATAACTGTGATGGATTGGTTTAAATATGGACATTTCCAATATTTTTAGACATATTTTCTGACCCCACAGCATAGCCATGTTCGTTAAGTCGTGCACCACAACTGCACGGAGATCAAATGTTCGAATTCTGACACCATGTGAGGTTTTCCTGAGAGTTCCCCACACTCCCTCCAGGAAAATGTCGGTATGGTGCATATTTCAAGTCTTGAGGCACCAACGTCAATCCTAAATGCTGAAAATTACCATTACACATACTACTGTATTACAAAAACACAGGTTATCAGGAAAATTCAACACGTCCAAGTACATGAGACTCATGACCAATATGTCCCAATCCTCTAAAATGAATAGCTAAGAACAGAAATTTTGGAATCTAAGATGTGTAACATTTCATCGCCGGTAATTAACTCATATTCATTTATGTGTTAAGTCACCGTTAACATTTCCAACATCATTCAGAAATATTCTAACATTAGTAGATCGAAAGGTGTGTGCAAAAACGTAGCTATTAACTCGTATATATTAAGAAAACGTGCCTCAAGCAAAATATATGCAGGTGCGGCAGTGCTGTGGGACTCGCCTATGTCCGCGAGGTGACGTCACATACTGCTAGACCAATGGCTACCATTACTCCCGCAAAGCTCGTAACGGTACCCCCTGATGAAAAACCATCACGAGAACAAATCAACGTGAATTACGTACATACGAGGACGAGAAAGAACGCGCTAATTACAATGCAAGACATACCTAATATTATCGACAGTTGACAGAGCATCGCCGATGTCTCCGTCCGCGCCTCGGCTCTCTTGTTTCAATCAGCGGGCAACGACCAGCCGAGTTAACTGTTGGGATTGGACTTACTCCTCTAGCATCTCTGCCATACCCTTCTCTATTAGGATCTGGTCGGTGCTTGGGCCTGGCAACGACCAAACGGACGAACGCTCCAGACAGTTGGCGCGCTCCAGTTTATCAGACAGTTCACAGTAATTTACTACTGTACGAGATTTCCTGTATTACTAAGGAACAGAATTATGAATTCCTATAGACTACATATAAAACGAAACGTAGATCTTTTATTACTAAAATTATTATTACGGTATTAATTGATTTTCTTGAATAAATCTGGGCGTTGTGCAACACTGCAACCGTATTACCACTGGAAGAACTAGCGGTATCTTCCGTTTCCCTCGCGACAAGAATGTGTATGTAATTATTGTGTTTACATAAATATTCTTCCAGAAGCAAAATTTTGGTAGTGATCGCTAAACTTCTCAGCCTCGCTACTCATGATCTAAGTGATGTAAAATATGCAATTGTTATGATCGTGCTGGTATCGGTCGTTTAAAAGGGTGGAACAACAAGGTGGTCTGCCCCAACATTCTTATGATGCTTCCATGCATCACTCGTTCTGTTGTGTCATCAACTTACTGAGAGTTGGGATCCTCAAACCACACATCCATAAATTTGCAGTTACAGTAAAAATAAAGAGTTTCATATATTTCTAAAGAGGCATACATAGCCAAGTGAGGCAGATGGTGTAAATTTATCAGAATATGAAGGTTCATTGAGGTTGATTTGTAATTGATGTTAGATTTTACATTATAACTTTGGATTTTCCGATCTTATTTGCTAGAAATCAGGTTGTTGTTGTTATTCATTGTAGTTGTAATTAAGAGCTTGGAACATCTTTGATTTGGTTGGTTCCTCAGTTTAGGAGCTGCGACAACGCGGTCATGTAGCCCCGTGTACTTTGGATGTTTGTAGTATCTGTCTGACAACCGGTGTTAATTTTGATGGCTGTATTAGTGTGTGTTATATGTTTTTAATTCAAGTAAAGACAGCATACAATCGATTTTTCTAGTAGTTCCAACTTTTGCTACTAAACGCCACTGTCAACGACTAACTACTTCTGAACTTTGTTACTAGATGCCACCGCAGTCAGCTCCTGGAGACGAACGTTGGAACCTAAGAGCGTTAGTCAAAGATAACCTATAAAAGCTTCACATAGGTGTAATAAGTGGAAGGTTCTTTATAATGCCAAAAATCTATGACATGGGACCGCCGGCTTTACTTCCCCTCCGAAGGAAGGCGTACTGAGAGATTTTTAACGCTCTTAAAAATCCGACGACTTTGTCCGAGTTTGAACCCGCGATCTTAATTTTTACTCCAGGCCAACTTAAGGCCATGACTGTTTCCTACCAAATCCTGGCCCCAATTACAAACACATGCTCAAACACTAATTTATCCATCACAATAATGCAGGTTATCAGAGAAGTTTTACTCACCCAAACACACGGGGCTCCATGACCAGGATATCTCAAGGCACTACAGTAAATGAAACAAGAGCAACACGAAAATTATGTTGCAGCTCTTATTATATTTGTGTGCATGGATATCAAAAATAATCCAGATATTCCAGTTTAAAATGGAGATCAAAAATCTTCAAATTTGCTTATCATGTACCGCGTATACCCATGTCTTTTTCTGACCCAAAACTACGAGTAAACCCAAACTGAACCAAAAGGTTAAAGAAAGTAGCGAGATGAGAAATTAAGGCATTTAATATACCTTGTAAGTTATTTCTACTCGTATGTTCCAGGCTATTAATACTATGATTAATTTCTTCTTCTTCTTTTGCTCCTCTTCTTCTTACTTTTCTTCTATTTCTTCTCCTACTACTTTCCGAATCACCCAGTTTGGGGTACGTCAGATCAATCACTTTTTCGATGGTTTTGCTCTCCTTTTCTCCCAATAATTCTTCATTCTGTATAATATCTTCTTTCTTTCCTCTTTTGATATCCGCATCGGTTTTCGGGTGTCGACTCAGGCTTTGAACTTCTTAGTGTTTTCTTTGGTCACGGTTTTGGCTGTACCATTCATTAACATGAGTTCAGTAATCTGGAATTATCTCAGTTCCGTTTCCAATCCCATAAACCAATTACGTTTAATCTTCTTTTTGGAAAAGGAGTCAAAGATTTGCTTGGTTATTTGATAATTAACTTTAAACACCAAAGCGACTATGTAATTATTCAGTACAGGAATATACATCCCAGAGAGAGTTATAACCTGATATCTGATAGCTAAATATCCTTTCGTTTAGTACGCCTGTTTCCTGTGGAATATTTTCTTAAAGTTAAGGTGCAATCCTGCTTACTTTGTACATCCCTTTAGTCCGTCAATAAGTATCTTTCACAGCTCTGCAGTAGGCATATTGCCTGTTCTCATATCTTAAATCTCGGAAACACGCTCAAGAGTCGATACGATTTTATGACAGATGTGTCTGTCGATACGAATATTGAGAACAGAAGACGGTTCTTCTTTCACTCAGGGAATTGGAGGCTGCCTCTGGAGTGCTACATTCACTTACCTTTCATTCCAGCAGTCGGCAAAGTGAACAAGAATAAAATTATATGTGAGGAATTGAATCTGATTACTTGATATTTTCTTTTTCTGTACAGAGAAGTGAGATGAGCCTGCGAAGCTCGGCGTGAGTAGGAAATATCGAATGTTCATTCAAATATAGACAGCCATTTCAAAAGCAAATATAATCTACAGTTAGAACTTTAAAACTAACCTTCTTTTATCTAAGTCTCTAAGAGATCTTGAGGGTATTGCGGCAGTTTGATCCGTTGGGCACATCAGCAGTTGTTGAGAGTTAATTGCTTCATGGAGCAGTTAGATGTACTACGAGCACAGTTATTCAAAGCACCAATTAGAGCTAGGTACTACAGTATCTTCAATCTCAGCTTTCCAGTTAACTGAGCTTGGCATTACATTTCACCTTCCCTCCTCTTCGTCAGAATGTGAGCAAGTCTGATACATTTAATTACGGGGCTACTTGCAACCACTGTATACCTAACGCTTAAATATATCCGTCCCAAAGGTATCTGGAAGGAAATGCGATGAATGTCTATGTGGCGGGTGATTTTTACGGCTGAATACTCTTTCATACAAGACAAGGGGTTTGAAGGCAGTGGCCGTTGGCAATTAGAAAGTACCGTCCTGACAGTAAACCAATATTATTCAAGGTGTGTGAAATTTCCACACGGGTTTATTGTCGACCCTACGGTATAAGAGTATAATACTAGTACATTCAAGACAAATGCAGCGGTTGTCCGCCTCGATACGTAGTTGCTAGAATTCTTGCCTATCACTACTTAGATCCTGTTCGGGAGATTCGATTCCCGGCTCTCCCAAGAAATATAATTCTATTCTGGGGGCTAGAACGAAGTACACTCAGTCTCGTGAGGCAAAACTGAGGAGAGGCGGGTTCGAACGCTACCTCTGCCATCCTGGAAGTGGTGTTTCGTGGGCTTCACACTTCTACTCAAGGCAAATGCCGGGATTGAACCTAAATTAAAGTCACGGCCGCTTCCTATTAAAATCCTACCTCGATTACATGTACACACACTAATAATGGCATCACAGTGTCACAGGTTATCAGAAAACTTCTACACACACCCAAGTACATGGGACTACATGATATCGCAAAGCCTCTAAAGAATCTACTACTACAACAACAGAAACAAGTTGTTCCGTAAAAAACTAAATATCCTATTTGCATATATCCTACTTATGTTAATTGCCTCTATCAACATACAATATTTCAGTTTGATTGCAACAATTGATCCGCAGATATTGAGAACCGTCTAAATATTTCGGCTGATCGCCATGTTGGATTGTTCTACAGTATAGGTAGGTCATAGAGGTATCTACCATAAGATGAAGATTATTGCCTAGGCTCATGATTAAAATGTTCACTTCCATCGCATAGTAGGACACACAATTAAAACTTATTTTTAAAATTTTGCACAGCCAACATCTTGCTTTTATGAGAACAATTGTATTAAATTAGATGCTAGTAGAGTAAATCCTTGGGCAGATTTAATAGATTTGTAGATATTGAGATCCGTCTAAATATTTCGCATGGTCCCTATGTTGGATATGTAGACCATAGAGTTATGTACTTTTATTACGATTACGATTATTGCGTAGATTCATAATTCAAACTTTGACTACGATCGCATGATTAGGACACAAGAAAAATGACTTAATTATAAAATTTTGCACAACCGCCATTTTTAAGTTATATAAATAATTGAACTAAATTAAATGTCAGTGCATTAAAATGTGTATAAATATTTGCTGTACCATGTTTCACTGCGCTCGGATAGTTAAATCGCGAGAAAAGTCTATTTAATTTAACAAGTTGTTGAAAATTACGTGTGTACATTTTTTGTATTGCCCTTCATCACCGTAGACGATTTTAGGGTGATGCCAGTAATAGTTTCAGAGATATAGAATGCCAGTGAAACATTTCGCTCAGCCGCCATGTGGATTGGTGAGACGTAATAAAATTTGATAGGTATGGACAGGGTCGGACAAAATTGTACTATGACCTTACCGAGTTTCATTGAAATCGCTCCAGCCGTTTTGATTTTTGAGGGGGGGGGGGGGAGTCTCACACGCATATAAACTCAACACACACACATGGACAAGAAGTGATCTTATAAGCCTATTTTTTCATAAATGAATGTAGGCTAAAAATGCAGAGAACTAAACAAACCTATTTATATTGTCTTATTAACTTCACAAAGGAATTTTACTCCACAAATCGCGAAGCTTTGTGGGTGTTTAAGTTCCACTAGTTAAGAAGGGTTTTGCCACATATGTGAAAATAAGCATATATGTTCCTGTGAATCATTTAAAATGTGTTGAAAAAAAAGTAAAAAGGTGAAGTTATTGCTCCGATACCAGTAATAATAATAACAATGCCATTTGTATTACTCCCCTTTTAACTACTTTGGCGTTTAGAGACGCCGGGTTGCTGAAATTTTGCCACGAAGGGGATCTGAACGTGCCAATAAATGTACTGACACGGTTCCCTCACACTTGCACACCCTCACTTGCCAGCTGACTGCGCCAGGAATCGATCCTGCAAACTTGAGCACAGCAGGCGAGAACGTTACCGCTGAACCACGCAGCCAGCCTCCGATACAAGTATCGTACACGTAAAATTCCGATGTTATTTTATTTTGTTTTACGTTCAATTGCCATGTAACTTAGTGAGATTGAATCAGTCAACTAAATTATAAAATAATTGCTATTTTCATTAGCAATTAATAATAATGGCAATTTGTTAATCGGTGATATTATTTCATAATTAGAATTGGAGGATCATCCAGCCAATAAAACAGTATACACCCCAATACTTGTACAACACAAAAATAAATTAACAGCAATAATAAATAGCACTGTGTTATCTCCCATGAGCAAATAAGGCATTTTATGACCACAGTGAATAGTTTAAAAAGTAGCCTATATTAACGACAAAATAGGAATTGTATGTCAGCCTTGTCGCCTTAGCCAGCTCAGTTGAGTCACACAAAAACGTGACGTTTTACAAAGGTTACACTAACAATTTTAAAGATAGCTTAAAAGCAATTTTTTCATTGTTGCCTCATTAACAATTAATATTGTTGCTTTTAGTCTGTAAACACAAAATTCAGTCCAATTACTGGAATATGTGAAAAATTACCTGAAATAAGGAACATAAATGCTTGTTAATGTTTTAACAGAATTTGGACTTGATAACAAAACAAGAAATATTATTAAAGATACACTAACTGAAACGAAGGCTAAAGTTAAATTTATGGGTGGTTGTAGTGATGAGTTTGAAATAAACACAGGTGTCCGTCAAGGGGATGGGCTCTCCCCTTTACTTTTCAATTGTGCTCTTGAGAAAGTTGTCAGAGAATGGAGGAAATCAGGTGCACCATCTCACCGCCTGGGCCCAAAGATTAAGGGTATTGACTTAGATTGTCTAGCGTTTGCTGATGATTTAGCACTAATTGCCAAAAACATCGCTGATGCACAGAAACAGCTTGTTATACTGGAGGAGCAAGCAGCCAAAATAGGACTAAAAATCTCCTATGAAAAAACTAAATTTATGACAAATATTAAGAATGGTCCACCTGAAATTGTCATTGGTATCAATAAGATTGCAAGAGGGAAAGAATTTAAATACTTAGGTGAATGGATCACTGAAAATGGCAATGAAAATAAATCTGTAGCATCACGAATTCAGAAAATGGAAATTGCTTTTCAACACACAAAGAATGTTTATAACAAAAAAGCTTGTCCTGGAACAACAAAATTCGTCATTACTGTACAGTGATTAAACCTGAAGCTCTATATGCTTCAGAAACGCTCAGTTTACATCGTAAGACCTTAAAGGAAAAATTAGAGATTAAAGAAAGGAAAATCATGAGGAAAATCTTAGGGCCCAGAATTGTAAATGGCATACACTACCCCAAAACCAACTCTGAAATAGTTAAAAGAGTTTCTAAATTAACTGATACAATGATATTGCGACGAATTCAGTTTCTAAGCCATCTGGAAAGAATGAATCCTACCAGACTCACTTATCGAATCCACAAATTTCTGCAAATCAAACGCACAAGACCAAAATGGTATAAACAAGTAGATAAAGACCTTAATGAATTGGGTTCACCAAATTTACAAGATAGAAATATGATCCGGAAAATTGTTCACACAAGGGGATTTGAGGAAGATGAGAAGAAACCACAGCGACGTACCTGGTCGGAGGAACAGAAATTACAGCAATCTGTGAAAATGAAGAACTATTGGGCAAGGAGGAAAGCTCAGAAAATGTCGATTCCGCGTGGTCCTAAGTGACCCATTCGCGAAGAGGAAGAAGAAGAAATGCTATTAGTCTTGCATATTTGTTCGTTTGACGATGCAACATGTCATCCGTTAGTTTTCTTCTTATTCAATAGTCCGTAAACATATTTATAAATCCTAATCACATGTAATTTATTTCAGGTCATTTTCCAGCAATTGGATGGTTTTGGTGTTGATGGACTGAAAGCTACAATATTAATTACTAACAATTTTGTCATGACATGATCTGGTATAATCATTTGGCAGACAAAAGTTTATATTTGTCGGCTAGTGTAACCCTCTGTTGGTCAACACGCCTTCATGCCCGACACGTTTTACGTATGAATAATTAATTGCCTATTTTGCACCAAGCAGACAAAGATCCACCTGGATCAAATATGATATGAGTTGCAGCTAAAACACTTTTCCATGTAACTGTGTCCTCGGAGTTCTTTAAATGCTCCTGTACATGATGAGAGATCTCTTATTTCAGATTATTAGACCCTGGACATGCGTTTCTCCAAACATGTAAATAGAATTTTGCATTAGCTAGCAAAGTATCTGACTACGTTACACGATTCTCCAAGTAGAAGGACCTTTTTTATTTATTTATCAGCAGTATCCTGAAATCCAAGGTGGTTTATAAGATGAAAGTCGATGATAGCTCCCAAAAAGAGGGGACTGCAGTTGACACCAAAATAAACCGGCTGGTGTTGAAAGGTCCTTATTACTCTTCTTTCACAATTATCCTAGCATCGCAGAAATTTGCCATCTCCACAAACAGGTGTATTCAGAATTTCCCTTCGTATTTCAGATGTTACTCCCATTTTTCATGTATTAAATTTCAATGACACCCTTCTGTAGCCATTCATTCAAAATTCCACTATATTCTTCAAATTTGCCTTCCCTGACCAACTGTTTTGTTTACACATAAGTCTTGTATTATCCAACTCCTCACTTGAATACATGTTACTGCATCCGCATGCAACTATTTGAAACCTAATGTAGGTGAGTTATATGGCGGAAATTCAATCCACAGCATCAAACAAACGAACATCAACGTCCACACGTCATTCCCGACGTCGTCGAATACACTAAAAACTTCCTCTAGACACAGTCGATTCGCGGTGTTGTACTTGAACCTATCATCAAAATCATCTCAATAACTCCATACTCACGGTTATAGCCTTCATCTCGTTCACTCAGCCTCGTGAGGTAGAACTGAGGAGATGTGGAGGATTAGGTTGCCACCTCAGCCACCGCTTCCTGGTTTCCCAGTTCTACTCCAAGCAAATGTCAAGATTGTACCAACATTAAGGTCACGATCGCCTCCTATCAAATATCTAACCCCAATTAGAAATACAGACACACTAGTATGACCATACATTTGACACATGCCATCAGACTGATTACACACACACATTCAAGTACAAGGGACAACATGACCACCATTTCATAAAACGTTTATATGAATCAACAACACTATATCGCTTAACCACTAACAACTCCAAAACCATTTCATTCAATGAGTTTAGTACACTCACCAATCTATCTAGATTTTCCATCAATGACCGCAATGCTCCTTTGTGAACTACTTTACTTTCGGGTCATCAAACATGGTAGTATACATGTGTGTTAACGATGCTCTTATAGGTGTCTTGGCTTTCATTACCCTTTCCAGCTTCACATTCAATACTCACAATATATCCTGTAGAACGATAATAACAGTCTCTCCATAAAATGGGAAGGGTCTAACTTCAAGGAAGCTTAGTTTGAAGCTATAAATGTAGTGAAGATAAAAGGTTCCCATTACTTAAATTGATTTTAAAAGGCATCTCGCGTTGGCATAACACGTCACTCCAAAAATATTTGAAGATGGCGCCACCACTTTCCTTTGTTTCCCTTGTCTTTTGAACTGTCATAAATCTGTTAAATGTTTAGTCTCTTCAAACACAACACTGTAGTTCACATAGCCTAGAATCGCATCCCGAAGCAAGTGTTTAACTCAGATTTAATGGCGGCTAAATGCAATGTAGGAAGTCAGAGGTAGGGATTAAGGCTCAGATGTAGATTTATCTCTTTGATTTGGACAACTGTGAGACTTCCACCCTTATCCGTTCATCCTCGAGGTCTCTAGTCCATAATGACTCGCTACTGTTTGAAGGGAACCACGGGCGATCATCAAATTCAAGTGATTGTAAAGAGGCAAATTAGGAAAGAGAGAAAATGTCCGAGGAGAAATATAAGGAATTTGGTTTCCCCACGTTGGGTGACTACCAAACCTATGGAATATGTGCCCCTGAATAATCACTGAATAACTATCTCTTTCTTAATATATTACATGCCTACTTTCACTCTAAATTTTCCTGTTCCTCTACAACCATTGCCTACCTAGCTGCTTTAAGATTATTTCCCTTTCCTGTGCCTCGTGAACCACGTCACACTTTGACCATGTACGTTTTTAAGGTAATTACCCAAAATCTCCAAACAAGTGAAATCGCAATAGACAAAAAGATCTAAAGGCCTTCTGGCCTAAAGGATTTATGCAGATCTGCATTTCATAAGACTCCGCTGCACTAGGTTCAGCCAGTCACCTAGGAATAGCTGTCATCATTGTGGCACAATGTGTACCTTCTGGTTTGGGCTGTACAGTCACCTCCGGATTCATCGATGAACAAACTTTTTTAGAATTCTACCTATTCGATTTCGAGTATTTGCTATCATCATCATCTTCATCATCACATACCGTATCTGTGAAGGAAAGAAGGTAGTTTCATGAAATGCACTCATTATGTTCAAATGTAACAGATTATTGGTGAGGAGGGAATTGGTGTATTTGCAATTATTATTGAGGAGGCACCAGGAATGAAAATTGACTACGGAGGGGAATCGAATGTTACCCAACTCTCCGGCTATGCAAAGGAAATACTGCAGTTTGCAAGGCAAATTGCGCACTCCAACGCTGTTGCCTACCCGTAATAAACACTGTACGCTAGTGTGATCAATATCACTACTTTCTTAATCCATGCATCGAAATGGCGTTCACAGTCTTCTTCTGCACCAAAAGCGACAAATCAAGGAATTTTCAATTTATATGTTAAGTGATTAATTTACATGTCAATGTAATTCATTCGAGATTCTGCAGGTCGCAGAAATTGCTTTTTTCTACCAGCTACGGTGAAGAGGTTTAACGGGGCGGGAAATAAGGTGCAAGTAGTTTCAAAGTTCAAAGCTTAGTGCTATCCTTCCCTCTTAGAGGAAGGATAGCTATCCTCATTAATACCGTTTATAACGAAGCTAGGGTAGTGGTTTCTTCTTCATGCTTCCAATTTATTGTGTCATTCATATGTAAGGAATCATCTGTCTTCGAATTGCTTGTCGGCCCGGGTTTGATTACTGGCTCATGTGGAATTTTCGAGGTGTAAAGTCACGTCCAGTGGTTTGGAATCCACGTTAGAAGGAGGTCCTATGCCTTATGTTCACGATATTGTTGATCATGGAAAACGTAAAACTACAAGCTTCCTTCCTTCCTTCCTTCCTTCCTTCCTTCCTTCCTTCTGTCCTTCTCTCTTTCCCATTCCCTTAGTATATATTTATAGCCTACTTTTCACATTTTGCAAAAATGAGGAAAATGTAGACTTATGAGATCGATCTGAGCAAATCTGTGTCTGTCTGTCCTTCTGTCTGTCTGTCTGTCTGCCTGTGTGTGTGTGTCCCCTATCAACTCCTAAACGGCTACAGCTATGAAAACCAAATTTGGTATGAATCAAGATCTATACCTGAATATCTCAATGCCGTATTTGAAAATGATGTCACTGCTACCAACCGCTGAAAAATCGCAAATGAAATTTTAGCTCCATGTTGGATATCTTGGAAGGTATGCATCGGAGCTATTTCAAAATTGGCACACGTATAGAAAATAATATTTCAGTTTAATTTCCTGGGGGCCATATGTGACGGTGTTGCCAAAATGATTCTAAGCCTGCTGATAGGTCAAATTTTTAAATGCATATAACTTCTACACTATCAATTGGAATTCAACCAAACTTTGTATGTACTAGGTGTAGATAAACAGATATGACTGAGCGTATTCTTAAGAGCCACCAGGGCTGCCAACTGTTAATGAATGCTCTCAATTTCTTTGATCAAAATACTAATATATCAGAAAGTATGCAAGCCGACAGCTTTAAACTATGCACACATATAGTACCTGACATTCTAAATTAATTTGGAGTAACTAATATACGTCAGTGCTGCCAAAAAGATTATAAGCCTGCTGATAGGTCCAATTTTAAAATACATGTAACTTCTATGGATTTCATTCAAAATTGGCACAACAATAGATCATATTATTTCAGATCATTTCTGACCAACACATGCATGACGTTGGTGCCAACATGATTTTACACGCACTGTTAGATCCAATGTTTAACTGCATGTAACGTCCATGCTATCCATTGGACTTCAACCAAATTTTGTATTCTGTACCTTAAGAGATGGAACTAAGAATATATTCAGTCACCAGGTCTGACAACTGTAGTGCTCTATTAGGCTACATTATGTCAGGTATACAGTATTTCGAACTAATTAGAAATTTCGATATTACCAACTTAATTCCGTCATTATTCTAGATAGATCCATATAGATTAATCATTGGCATGAATCTTAAATTTTAAAAATAGGAGGCTCTTTAGTTCGTCACGGAACTTCTTGTTTAGATTTATCAACGTTAATGATTTAACATTTGTAGATGAAGGCTACATATAGTGACCGAAATATGTACCTATAACTTAGCGTACCAGACCCCAGCCTGTGGAAGGAGTGATTATGTTAACAGGTGGTAATACTGAAGTGTTGTGTTGCAGCGTACCAGTAACAACCTCTGGGGCGAGTGGATGGGGGTGATGCACGGAGACGAGATAGAGTACGTGTTCGGACATCCCCTCAACATGTCCATCGATTACAACGACAAGGAGCGGGAACTAAGCTTGCGCATGATGCAGGCTTTCTCACGGTTCGCCCTCACCGGGTATGTCTCATTCTACGTTTAAATTGATAATATCAAATGAATTAAATTTATTGTCTCCAAAATAAAATAAATTCAGTATTTGGGGACTGACCCATAGTGCATAGCATAAAAATACAGATTGAATAATAGGCTACAATACTGTTAATAATAATAATAATAATAATAATAATATTAATAATTCCACAATTATTACATACAAAGCTCATACTAGTAACCAGGTAGAGTTAAAATAAACTTATGTGAAATCAAATGGAATAGCAGATTTAGAAAATTGGTGATAAATCAACGTAAAACCTAGATGAAGTTAAATTAAACTTAAATTAAAAATGAAATAAAATCAAATCCATAAATATGCAGTGATTGTCAAATGATGTTCATTATGGCTTATAATCGACAAAATATCAGTAAACATACTACCACTACATAAATCTCATATTTATTTCGATATTTAATTTGACATTAAACCGTACAGCAAATTGATTTAGATATTTGTTCAGTTATTTTTTAAATCTGTTGCAAATATAAAGTGAAATGACACATTTCAAAATGAACAGTATTATTTACTCGAGTCAAAACCATCAGACTATTTAACATACAAAAAATACATAGATATGTACATATAGACTACATAATAAGAATAACATAATTACTATTTGAAATTGAAAGTAATATTACATTAAGGAATGTAACTGAAGTAGGTAAACAAATCTAAGATGACAGTCTTAGCAACTTTAGCCCAGTACAGTATTTGGCAATTTCTATGGCTTCAGATCTTGCGGACATCAGATCACCGATGGTGAATCTTGTAGGACATAATCAGCACTGGTATAGGTGGTCCGTATTTTGTTGAGCCCTGAATTCGCAGTGGGTTGATGATGTGGAATAACCCCATTTCCTCAAGATGTCTTATGACCTTCCAACCCCTGTTCTGAGCCTGTTCAGAGTTTTCCACGCTGGCCTTTCTTCAGTGAAACCAGCAGCTAGATGTTCCGATTGTGTCATCGAATAGTGTTCAGATTTCATCTTCCACACAGATAACCGGGAATTTATCTGTTGGCCAATGTTAACTGTTGTCCTCATGAAACTTTACCTGAACTTCAGTCTTGGAGGAGGAGGATGATGATTATGTAGGGGATGTTCATCGGAGGTAGATGCCTTATACCTTTCTCTGTGTGCAGCTACTTCGCGCCTGATGTCTGGAGGGGCAATTCCAGCTAAGTAGTGGAACTTATCCCGCGGTGTTGGTTTCAGACATCCGGTAATAAGTCTGCAAGACTCATTTAGGGCGATATCAACTTGTTTAGCATGTGCAGAATTATACCTCACTGGGCTAGCATATTCACCTGCTGCGTAACACAAAGATAAATCTGTAGTTTTGACTGTTTTTGCTGCTGCACCCCAGGATGATCTAGTGACTTTGCGCAATATGTTGTTCTTTGCAGATACTTTTTGTTTCACGTTCAGACAGTGCCGTTTAAAGGTCAGCGTGCGGTCAAGAGAAACGCCAAGATATTTAGGCAGGAAATTGTGTTCTAACTGCACTCCTCTTCAGGTCACTTGAAGTTTCCTGGAGGCCTGTCTCCTCTTTAGGTGGAATGCACACGCTTGTGTTTTGCTAGGATTTGGTTTTAAGTGGTTCTTACGATAGTATATGTCCAGCTTTTCCAAAGCGGCGTTGAGATTAAACTCCACCTGTTCAAATGTCTCACTCTGGCAGGAAAGGGTGAGATCATCATCATAGATGAAACTTCGTGTGTTATTTGGCAGGGGTTGAGAATTGGTATACATGTTGAATAATAAGGGAGATATAACACTGCCCTGTGGTAATCCCTTCTTTTGGATCCTCCATCGACTGCGCTGACCTTGAAATTCTACGAAAAACTGTCTATTTTGAAGGAGATCTTGAATCATTCGTGTGAGATGGTAATCATCAGATTTTTCATACAGTTTACGCAGGAGCATTTGATGGTTGATGGTGTCGTAGGCTGCTGTTAGATCAATAAATGCTACCCCAGTGACCTTTCTTGTCTCAAAACCATCTTCGATATGTTGAGTTAGATTTAGTATCTGTGCTGTACAGTCCTTGCCCGGTCGAAAACCGGCTTGTTGCGGGATTAAGAGGGGTTCAACTACTTCTAAGAGTCTATTATGGATCAATCTTTCGAAGATCTTGTAGAGATGACAGAGAAGAGAGATTGGTCTATAACTCCTTGGGTCATCTGCTTGCTTTCCCGGTTTAAGAATTGCAACTATTCGAGACTTCCTTCATAACTTTGGTATCTGGCGACTACTGAAACATTTATTGAAAAAGCATAGGAGCCATTCATTCGTTTTTGGACCAAAGTATAATATTTGTTCGACTGTTATGTCATCTAAGCCAGAAGCTTTACCTATCTTAGCATCTGATATTGCCCTCTCGAGTTCTTCTTGAATAAACGGTTTAGAAAGATCACTCGTTTCCTCTTCCGGAGAATTGTATATTTTAGTTAAAGACTTATGGATGCGACATTCCGGTTTTCCATTCTTAATCAGGATACTAGCTATTTGGTCGGCAGAAACGTTGGCATGTACAGGTCTCTTAGTCGGATCGTTATTCAATATTCTCAGCAATCTCCATGCTTTCTGGCTACTTCTGAACATGTCTAGTTCTTCCATAAGTTCTGTCACTTCCCTCTCTTCACTTCAAGGATTAGATTGTTAAAGTGTTTGCCAGCTAGCGTTGTTTCCTCACTCCATGGGTCTTCCTCGCAAAGTTGAAGGTATTTCTTCAGTTGTTGTCTAGTGCTCGGAGTAAGTCTTTGTATGTAAGTCAATCTGGAAACTCGAGGAATAGTCTTTCGTGAGTATTTCTTTACTGTTTCAACAAATTGATCATAGGACTCAGGTGTTGGGACTATTTCAGTTATTTTCTGATCCAATATGTCTGAATTCCTCCCAGGTTGCTTTTCCAAAGTTAAATCTTCGGCGGAATGGCACTACCTGTGGCCTTATTGACGGCATGACTTGGTATATTATTGGTCGGTGTTGGGTATTTGGGATTGGCGTACCTATGGACATTGCAGACTGTTCAGCGATGTTAACATCAACAAACAAAAGGTCTGGATTATATCTACGCCTCCATCTGCCGCTGTTGAAATATTCAGGTTGTTTGCTGTCATGAATTAGTGTTAGTTGATAAGAGTCTGCCCACTGGAGAACCCCTTCACCATTTTTAGCCTATTTTCAATTTTGAAAAAATAGGCTTATGAGATCACCTTTTGTCCGTGTGTGTGTGCGTGTGTGTGTGTGTGTGTGTGTGTGTGTGTGATTCGTGTGTGTGTCCCCCCCTAATAAAATCTAAACGGCTGGAGCGATTTCAATGACACTCGGTATGTTCATAGCACTATTCCCGGCGACCTCGACCGTGCCCTTCAAATTTTGTTACGTCTCAACAATGCAAAATGGCGGCTGTGCGAAATATTTCACTAGCATTCAAAATCTCCGAAACTATTACCGATATCGCCCTGAAATTGTGTACGGTGATAAAGGGTACTACTAGAAGTTCACCTATGAGAGTTTCAAAAACCTGGTGACTACAAAACCAACATGGCGGTCAAGCGAATTTGAGACTTTTAAATAGACTTTTCTCGCGATTTAACTATCCACACGTAATGAAACTTGGTACAGCAAATGTTTATACACATTGTAATGCACTGGAGTCTAATTTAGTTCAATTGTTTACATAACTTCAAAATGGCGGCTGTGCGAAATATTTCACTGACATTCTATATCTCCGAAACTATTACAGATATCACCCTGAAATTTAGTACGGTGATAAAGGGTACTGATACAAGTTTATCTATGTATATTTCATAAACTTGTAAAGTAGAAAACGAACATGGCGACCAAGCGAATTTGAGACTTTTAAATAGACTTTTCTCACGATTTAACCATCCAAACGTAATGAAACTAGGTACAGCAAGTGTTTATACACATAGTAATGCACGGGAGTCTAATTTAGTTCAATTGTTTACATAACCTCAAAATGGCGGCTGTGCGAAATATTTCACTGACATTCTATATCTCCGAAACTATTACAGATATTACCCTGCAATTTTGTACGGTGATAAAGGTTACTGGTACAAGTTTATCTATGTATACTTCATAAACTTGTAAAGTAAAAAACGAACATGGCGACCAAGCGAATTTGAAATATTTTAATAGACTTTTCTCGTGATTTAACTCTCTGAGCGCAGTGAAATGTGGTACAGTAAATGATTTTGCAGATTGTAATGCACTGCCATCTAATTTAAATCAATTGTTTACATAACCTCAATATGGCGGCTGTGCGAAATTTTAAATTAAGTTTTTATTTCTTGTGTCGTAATCATGCGATCGAAGTGTAAGTTTGAATAATGAACCTAGGCAATAATTGTCCTTGAATGGTACATAATTCTATGGCCCATACATATATCAATCCTAAATGGCGAGCTTCCGAAATATTTAGACGGTTCTCAATATCTATGAATCTTTTACAGCAACCAAACTGATTTTTTTTATGTTCATAGAGACTATGAACATATGTTCACCTATAGGACTTTCAGTAACCTGGTGAGCACAAATCCAACATGGCGGCGACGCGAAGTATAAATATTTAAATGGACGATTCTCGCGAATTAACTATCCGAGTGCTGTGAAACGTTGCACGTTAAATGCTTATACAAATGTTGATCCACTGGCATCTAATTTATTTCAATTGTTTGCATAATCACAAGATGGCTGCTGTGCGTAATTTTAAAACCTCGTTTTTACTTCTTGTGTTCTAATCATGCGATTGAAGTTTGAATACCACACGTACACAATAATCTTAATGTAATAGTACAAAAATACAAATCCAACCTGCCGACAATCTGAAATATTTAGACGGTTCTCAATATCTACGAATCTGTTACAGCAATTAAACTGAAATTTTGTATGTTGTTAGAAGAAATTAACATGAACAGGATATATGAAAATAGGCTGTATAGTTCTTTACGGAACTACTTGTTATCATCGTTGTTATACGCTCATGCTAAACTGTGGCTGTTGAAATCTCCAATAACAAACTTAAATTTTCCTTTGTGGAAATTCTTAGGCTCTTCAAATTGGAATTTGTTACCTGGAGGTTTGTATACAGATGAAATAACACAGTCACTAAGATCAACGGTAATAATCTCTAAGTTATTTCTCTCTCTAACATCAGTGGATATGATCTTAATATCTGATTTTACAAACACTGAACTCCCATACTGTCCTTGAGGCCTCTCAGCAACAAGTGACATGCCAGGGATCCTGGGGCGTCGTTGACAACTGTCTCTGTGAGTTTCTTTCTTGAATACACAAGACATAACATTTATGATCGATGCATAGCTGCTTCAGTAGATCTGTTTTAGTTGGAGATAAGCCTTCTAAGTTGACAGAGATTATTGTCATCTTTGGCCCTAACAAGGGCTGAAGTTTAGCTGAAAGATCTACTTTAATTTCAGATGATGCTTTTGTATTGAAAGAATCAGCCGGTAAATTTTACAATGTTTTTTTTCCATTGCCCAGGGGACGCCCGAACGCATGTAATTAGTGCATTCTTCTGGGAGACTTCTTTCGTGACCCCCAAAATGAACAGTATACTCATTATATTAACTGTTTAGCGCATCGTAACAAGCTGCACGTTTTGCTGGAAACACGTTATTTACATGGGGACGAGTAGAACGTGCATGTCTGAGAACCTTTCTCCGAGTAGTGCAGTCTAAACCTTCGGACATGGGATCGAATACCCAGGAAATCCGTAAGCGTTCACAAGAGTCACGTTAACGATATACTTAAAAGCAAAAAGGCAATCCGGTTTTTAATAGTAATGATTATAAAAATATGTTATTGGTTTTACGTCCCCTTTACTGTTGCTTTTAGAGACGCTGGGGTGTCGGAATTTTGTCCGCAAGGGGATCGTTAACGTGCCAATAAATATACTGACACTGCTCCCTCGCATTTGCGTACCCTCAAATACGAGCTGACTGCGCCATGATTGATCCTCCAACCTTGGACTCAGCAGCCGAGAACGTTAGTGCTGAGCCACGCAGCCAGTCAATCCGGTTTGTCTTTGGGCATCAAACCAATTATATTGTTGTCAAAAGAGTCGTACAAACTGCCTGAATATTTCGTACATAAGAAGGGTGGTGTGAATTTCCTTTTAAGTCATATACAGACTGAAATTCACAAAAGTTGAGATTTTTTATAAAATGTCCTAAGTTTGCAAGCACAAAATATCTCGGTTGGGTTTATTAGGCTATGTATTTTCAACAGGAGTTGCCATCATCTTCAGTAAGTTGAGAAGGACTGAGAAGTGTAGGTACCCAGCCGCCGGATATTAAGCTTACTGTATCTTCAAACATCTCCTGCACGTACTCTATATATGTCATGGCTGAAAAAATTACTCAAACTGTCCAAACTAGCAAACAGTGTGGAACCGTATTAAACATGAACGTCTCTGGTTCGTTAACTTTAATGTGAACGTGTATATGTTGCAGGTAATAAAGCAGGCACCCTTTCACGTTAACTGTACTCCAGGAAGTATCGTGGCCTTACGTAGGTAATGAGAGATCCTCCATCCTGAGGTTCTGTCAGATACGTGTTTTTTATCATTTTCTCTAATAGGCTACACTCTCAGAAAGTCCAGATTAACTCCAACAAGAAGAAGGTTTTCGATTTACTTTTGATGGGAGTACGTGACATCGCAGCCCTTCTAGTTACTTTAGCTCAAACACACCATATGCGAGGTTACTCATCCAAGTTGTTACATATACATGTCTAACGTTTGTTTTTGGCCGGTGCTTGCTTGTTGCGTAGAGGTCTCCAACCAGCCAGGAAGCCTTCTTATTGTGAGCTGGTGCAGTAACAATCAGAAGGAACGAAGGAAAGAAGGAAGGAGGATTGAACGGTTAGCACAGTGGAGGCGCAGATTTCACGGTCACCGGCCAAGAACAAACGTCAGACCTATACAGTAGATAGCTTTGAAGCCATTATTCAGTGTTGCCTTGTGGCGTTGACCGATTGATAAGTTGTTAAACGTAAAATAACGACCAAGCCAGTGAAGTTAACGAGAATTTCTCTTCAGTTAGTAAATTAGTTATTGTTTTTTAAGGGTCAAAACAGTCCTTTATTCCTTTTCAGTTAAGTAAACAGTATTATTAGTGAGTTCCGGATTTTAGGTTTTAACGATATCAGAGAAATATTTTAGCAAACGATATATTTACCCCAAATATGTCATTTGTTTCCATATTGAAGTCGCAAAATATCACGAATTAAAGTTATTTTGCGAAATTTGTTGGTTTCACCCTAAAATGCTGAACACAAAGGAAA
The DNA here is from genome assembly GCA_946902985.2 of Meconema thalassinum. NCBI lineage: Eukaryota > Metazoa > Arthropoda > Insecta > Orthoptera > Tettigoniidae > Meconema > Meconema thalassinum. Next base: position 330,599,199 of record OX336391.1, read on the forward strand.
TGTTGGTAATGAGATTATTTTAAAACTATTTACTTCAAAATTAAATGAATACTTCTACTATGTATCATAAGATACGGGATAGCAACATCTCTTCTTGAGCCCGATTGGTTGAAGTCCTGAAATCATGTAAAAATGCTCTGCTTATATTTTGGGGACAATATAAGTATCACGAGTTACTGAAAAGGAGTATGGTAGTCATGGTGAATATTTGTTCAAGTACATGTTAGGTTATATAGTAAACACAGAAAATTTAATTCATTTGACTTTTTCTTCTTAAGAAATATAACTAGGATATTTGTTATTCCTCCAAATGTGTGTATAGAGTTCATTATTTAACCAAATCCTTTTATTTCACCGCTATGGATATTTTATTTCACCGCTTTGAAGCCTTTTATATCACCATAAACAGGGTCCATAAACTAGGCTATATCCTAAGTCCTCACATCGGATTATTATAAGAGAAATTTTCCAGAATATTGGGTTTTTACGACATTATTTATGACAAATGGAAGTTTTAAGCTGATATAGTCTAGTAATGTATCCCTAGCCAAACACGGATTAGGGCCATTCCCACGGTCCATGGCTCTATCCAGGGGTCATCCCCACTTTTATTGTCAGCACGGCAGATCCCCTCTTCAGCAATCCTCAAAGCCTGCCTCTTCTCTGCTCCACTCTTCCGTATCCCGATCTGGATCAGACAGCCTGGAGCCTGGTCCCTCTTATCACCATCGCGACATTAATAAGATCAAGCATTAACAGTGGAATGACGGAGTCAGCGGAAGACGATGCATTGTGGAAAATTAAAACAAGCGAGATGTAAGAGAACTCTTAACTCCTGTTTAAATAATGTTGTTTACGTGAAATAATAAAAATAATCTTCCTCTTTATTATGAATAATCTACAATACAGTAGTTTTCCTTCGACCCAAAAATACTCTAATCCTCCACAAATTTCGGTCTCCAGCATCTTCCTCGGTTAAGCTTCTGGTAGCAATGCTTCTCTTTACACGATCCATCCATTGTTCTCTTGGTTTACCTCGCTTTCGTTTGCCTTCAGCTTGCCAATGTAACATTAAATTTGGAATTCTACTATTCTGCATCCATTTCAAATGTCCAAACCATTGTAATCTTCCTTCTTCAACTTCTCCTAGTTCATTCTTTTTACTTTCATAATTTCTCTGATTCTCGTATTTCAAAAATATAATAAAAATATTAATCAAAGTCAAGAACAACTGGCTTAATGAAATACAACAAGTAGTTCCGTGAAGAACTATACAGCCTATTTTCATATATCCTACTTATGTTAATTGCCACTATTTAACATACACAATTTCAGTTTGATTGCTGTAATTGATTCGTAGATATTGAGAACCGACTAAATATTTCGGATGGTCGCCATGTTGGATTTTATATATGTAGGTCCTAGAGTTATGTACTGTTACATGCAGATTAATGTGAACGTGTAGTATTCAAACTTCAATCGCATAATTAGGACACAAGAAAAAACAAGGAGATTTTAAAATTTTTCACAGCAGCCATCTTGAGGTTATGGAAACAATTGAAATAAATTAGATGCCAGTGGATTAACATTCGGATAAAGATTTACTGTACCAAGTTTCACTGCACGCGGATGGTTAAATTGCGAGAAACGTCCATGTGAATATTTATAATTCGCGTCACCGCCATGTTGGATTTGTGATCACCAGTTTATTTAAAGTCCTATAGGTGAACTTAAGTTCATAGCCCCTATGAACATTAAAAAGCAGTTTCATTGCTAAAACAGATTCGTAGATATTCAGTATCGTCTAAATATTTCGGATGGTCGCCATGTTGGATTGTTAAATGTATAGGCCATAGGGTCATGTACCATTAAAGGAAAATTATTGCGTAGGTTCATTATTCAAACTTTCACTTCGATCGCATGACTACATCACAAGAAATAAAAACTTAATTTTAAAATTCGCACTGCCGCCATCTTGAGGTTATGTAAACAATTGAACTAAATTAGATACCAGTGGATTACAATGTGTATAAATATTTCCTGTACCAGGTTTCAGTGCGCTTGGAACATTAAATCGCGAGAAAGGTCTATTTAAAATGTTCAAATTCGCTTGGCCGCCATGTTCGTTTTGTAGTTAACCGGTTTTTGAAAATCTTATAGATGGACTTCCAGTAGTGCCCTTTATCTCAGTACAAAATTTTAGGGAGATGCCGCTAATTGTTTCAGAGATATAGAATGCCGGTGAAATATTTCGCACATCCGCCATCTTGTGATTATGTAAACAATTGAACGAAGTTAGATGTCGGTGCATTACAATGTATATAAACATGTACTGTACCAAGTTTCATTGCGTTTGGTTGGTCAAATCGCGAGAAACGTCTATTTAAAAGTCGCAAATTCGCTTGGCCGCCATGTTCGTTTTGTAGTTACCAGGTTTTCAAAAGTCACATAAGTGAACTTATAGTAGTTCCCTCTATCACCATAGAAAATGTCAGGGTAATATCGGTAATAGTTTCGGAGATATTGAATGCTGGTGAAATATTTCGCCCAGCCGCCATGTTGGATTGGTGAGTCGTAACAAAATTTGAAGGGCACGGTTGAGGTCGCCGGGAATAGTGCTATGAACTTTTCGAGTTTCACTGAAATCGCTCCTGCCGTTTAGATTTTATTAGGGGGGGGGGACACACACACGAATCACACACACACACACACACACACACGGACAAAAGGTGATCTCATAAGCCTATTTTTTCAAAATTGAAAATAGGCTAAAAAAGACATTCAGGAAATTGGAATTACGGAGGAAATTTTACAAGGTCTATTCCTGTTCAGAACAATAATCAATAACGATCATTTCTCCGAGAACTACCAAGAACAAGAAATCAAAGACGGAAGAACGGAGGAGGATTTTTACTTCCTAGAAGAAGAGAATTTGGGAGAAGAAAAGAAACATCATTAGCACAATAAGTTCTATTGTACTCCACAGATGGGCATAACGATATAAATAAACAATAACAATAATAGCCTAATAATAATAATAATAATAATAATAATAATAATAATAATAATAAAAAACATAGACCGATAATGATATGCGAAATACCATGCCTCCCCTTCCCTATTGAGCCAAGTTTCATAGCCCTATGAATGTAATCCTGCACACAATCAACTAATCTATCTCTCTCTCATTGAACTTATGATTGACACATGGTCTGTATGTGTTACAGAAAACCCATGGCCGATGACATCAGCTGGCCATCCTACACGAAAGACAACCCCCAATACTTCCTGTTCCACGCCGACAAGACAGGCAATGGCAAAGGACCACGGTCAAACGCCTGTGCCTTCTGGAACCAGTTCCTACCCCTACTTGCTGGACAAGAAGGTAAGCTGATAATAGGGGCATCTGACGGTGGTATTGAGCCTACGAACCTGAACAGTTGATGGGAATAGAGCGCATTTCACCTCTGTGACATTGAGAGCGCCGCAATACCTGGTGGAAAATGGAAGAACGGTAATCTTCATTCAGGAGGCGTCGAAGGAGTGGCAGTTTGACTATGTTTACTGTTGTCATCAGGGTCATCACCAATGAGTAGGCTATGATTTCAAAATATTTGATCGTTCATTCTCTCCATTTTGACCAATTCGTGGTGTAGCGGCTACCATTCTTCGCTGTCACCCCAGATGTCCGGGTTTGATTCCCAGCTATGTCAAGAAATTGAATTCTGGGCTGGAACAGGGGGGGGGGGGGGGAGGGGGGAATTCAGCCTCGTGAGGCAAAACTAAAAAATTCGGGTTCATTTCCCACCTCCGCCATATTAGAAATGGTTTTCCATCCTTATTCCAGGCAAATGCCGGGATGGTTTCCAACCTAAGGCCACCTCAATCACGATCCTCGCCTCAATTACAAATGTACATACTACCACAGACGCCGCAATAACATAGGTGAACAAATATATCCTCTCTATATATATGATCACAGTGAAATATGATATATCCCTTCTATAATCTAAACAAGTACTTAAATCTAGTGATTCCTTTTCTCCTTTGCCTGTGATTGCCTCGTTGTGTTGTGGCTAGCATTCACAGCGGAGCCATAATTCAATTCCCTGCTCTGACAAGAAATTTAATTTTTGTCTGAGGACTGGAACGGGGTACACTTACCATCTTGAGGCAAAACTGAGAAGAAGTGGGTTCAGTTGCTACCTCAGCCATCATGGAAGTAGTTTTCTGTGGTTTCCCCACTTCTACTCCAGGCTAATGTTGGGATGGTCCAAAACTTAAGCCCACTGCCACTGACTAACCAAATCCTACCTAGATTACAAGTACACCCACTAGTGCAGACGTGACAGAGACACAGGTTATCAGACAACCTCTACGCACACCTAAGTAAACGGGGATACATAACCACGGTGATACGAAGCCCCTAATGAATCAACAAAAATAAGAACAACCTCTTTTGCCCGATGAATTTAGTGATTCCCTGTTCTTGGTGATCCATGTAATGGTTTGCTACATAGTGGTAGTTCAGCCCCATGTACTTGAGTGAGAGTCAAATCTGATAACCTGTGTCAGTGATATGGCTTTACTAGTGTATATGTATTTATAACTGTGGCTAGTATTGGATGGGAGGTAACCGGGGACTTACGTTAAGTACTGACCTGGTATTTGTCTGGGGTATATGTGAGAAACCACGGAAAACCCATTCTAGAGTAGCCAAAGTCGTAATAAAACCCATCCCTTCTTCAGTTATGCCTAATGAGAGTCAATGTACTCCGTTTCAGCCCTCAAACCAGAATTCAATTTATCTTCTGAACCGAGAATCGAACTCCATACACAGGATTGATAGTGACATACTGTATTTCTTATGAGGAGTGTAGTTATAATTCTGTAATATACTGTAGTGATAGAAGTCTGAAGACAGTTTGCTGGATGATTGGTGCTGTTGATACGTAGTAACCTGATTCTAAAAATGCAGATTCAAAGTTTTCCCATCATGCAAAACGACCAATATGTAAATACAACCGTGGAGAAATATATGGTTGGTTGAAGAGTTGAGTGGAAGGAAGCATCAGTATTGGAAAATATCCAGGAGTGAGGTAGACTTCACACCACTGACCACCTGGTTCGGTTAGCTGCACATCGCACCGAGCACGCTCAACTGATTGCATGATCAGTGGAACCTGACTGGTCACGGGTAAGGTGAATGAATGAATAAATGAATGAATGATCGATCGATTAAACTAGTTCAACCTCTATTCAGTCGATCAACATGAGTGTACCCGATACGTTTGGCCGAGGATTAACAATTATTTGCCTAGTGCCTGAAATTAATACACGAAATATACATAACCCTTGGATGGTCAGGCGGGGTACGTTTTGTCCCCCAGCCGTATCTTGCATAAAAATTGAATAACATAATGAATTCTGCGCATCAGTACTTTTAGTAGCTGACTTTATATTATTTGTTGTTGCTTATTTTAGGGGCTGAGGCATCATGGTATTTTGGGTGTGTGTGTGTGGAATTTGAGAAATAACCTGTGTTCTTGTGATGGCTCTACTACCGTGTGTATTTGTAATTCATGTGGGGATTAGGAAGGAGGTAGTCGTGGACTTAATTTAGGAACTATGCCTGCATTTGTCTGGAGTAGAAGTGGGGAGAAAACCACGAAAACCACTTCCAAGCTGGCTGAGGTGGCAATCGAACCCTCCTATACTCAGTTTTGCCCCACGAGGCTGAAAGTACCCCGTTGCAGCCCTCTCACCAGAATTAAAATTTCTTGACAGAACCAGTATTGGAACCCGGACCTCAGGTCCGACAGCCAAGAACACTAGCCACTTACCAGGAGGTGGACCAATGAATCAATGAATGAATGAATCTAAACTACACGAAAATGCCCACCTTATGGCATTGTGAATAGCATGCTTGGCAGTCACCGTGGAATTTCCGGTTGAATTATCGACTTTGCCAAGAAACTTTATTCTGATCTGAGGACAAGAACGGGGTTCACTCAGCCTCGTGAAGCAGAGCTGAGAAGAGGTGGATTCTAAGCCTCCTATGAATAGTTTTCAGTGGTTTTCCTAATTCTACTCCAGGCTAATGCCGGGGTGGTGGTGAAGACCACGACCATCCCATTGCAAATCTTAGCCCAATTACAAATATACACACTAGTACAGTCATCAGAGTGACACAGGTTATAGCAGATTCCACACACGTAGCCCAGTAGGCCTACATGTCTACGATGTCGTAAAACCCCAATATTAAACACCAATAATAATTTTCTTTTCATCAGGTGCCCGTTATCTATTTTTCCACATAGTTTCAATTCAATTCCACAACAGTATCGTAACATATGACGAGCTTTTCTCTATGCCCTGCACATAAAAGTCTGCCACCTTTATGGAAGGTTATTCACTTTATTCGAGCTGAAACGCTTTCCACTAGGCACAATGCCGCGCCTTTCCAAAACACCTTTGCCATAATCCTTGTTGTTTTTAAATGATGGATATTCTTTATTAAATTATTTATTATATAAAAATTAGCCGGCCCCGTGATGTTGAAGTAGCGTGCCAGCCTCTCACCCGGAGGCCGCGGGTTCAAATCCCGGCTCCGTCAGGGATTTTAGAAACTGACTTGAGGGCTGGAACGGGGTGCACTCAGCCTCGTGAGGACAATTGAGTACCTGTCTGACAGTGAGGCAGCGCCCCAATAACGAAACCAAGATTAACGGCCAAGGGGACCCGATGCGCTAATCACGCGTCAACCCAATATCTGCAGGCCAAATGGCCTAGGCCCATCAAGGGCTGTAGGGCCAGGGATTATTACATCAACATAACATTCGATTCTTATTTTTAGCCTATTAGCCTACTTTCGATTTTTGCAAAAAATGAAAGTAGACTTATGAGATCAACACAGGGCGAAAAAAAGTGTGTCTGTCTGTGTGTGTGTGTGTATGTGTGTGAGAGTGTGAGTGTGTGTACTCTGAATGTATGTCCCCCTCCTATCAATTCGAACACGGTGAACGCGAATAGGAATGTAGCGAGAGAAAGTTCGCGCCAGACAGCGCGCGTGTAGTACTGGGTAAGCGCAAGGCGATCGTCTTATGTTTCTTCCAGTCAGCTGCGAGGAATAGATTGTGACCGATTTTTCTGAGCTAAAGTAAATTATATCTTCTGTAATTTTACTCCAAGACTACACTAATTAATTCTATAGGCATTTCCACTAGTATATTATGGACGATTTTCAGCGTTTAAGCGTTAAACATCTCCAAAATGAGCTACGGACCAGAGGCGCTAAAACTAGCGGGAGGAAGGAAGAATTGATACAGCGGTAATTACAAAATTCTAACACGCTTTAATGTCCAAATAATGAATAGGAGTCAGCATGCTAACTCCTAAAGATTACAATTGCTTGAGTATTGTACATTGATAAATATACCTCCATAAGACTTAAATCATGAATAGTGGTTTAAATAACCTGCTCCCCTTGCTTATAGACTTCGATTTATGTCATTTTTTAGGTTGAAGGCTTACATGAAACTGCAGATACAGCCTTGTCTACCACCAAAAGCATGTGAGTTTCTTGAGTTTCCCTGTGCCAGTTCATTCGAAGATTTGACCATCAGCCACAAGGCAAAGATCAGTATCACAAATGTGCATTTGATGGATTATTTTGTATTTCGAAAATAGGAAATAGATGGAGCACCTGTTTCCAACTACAAATCGTTGTGTGATGCTGGATACAGACTTTACACTGAAAAGTTTGTTTTGTTTATAAAATGTTTATTTCAATCCGGTGAAATTCTGATATGCAGTGCTGTGAAATCCGAGTACACAAAACATAAGACCTATAATGTGAAGCTTATTTTAGGAGTACCTGGTGACATTATAGGAGGGGAATGTGAATGTGTTGCTGGAGCAGGCCCCAAGGTATGTTGTAAGCATATTGCAGCTGTAAGCTATGCATTAGAGCACTTCTCCAAGACTGGTATTATTCAGTGTTCAGAAACATGCACCCAAAATTTACAAACTTTTCACCATCCCCCTACCAAACCGTTGAGGCCAGTTAGCCCTATGAAAGTGGAATGTTTGCCCTTGGAACAAGTTTTCCAGGAACCCTGCCATGATGTTAGACCATTGTCAGGAGTTAATCAGCCTGGATATCAGCAATATGTTGAAGGTATTGTGAAAAGTTCCCAACATAAGCTTGCTTTTTCTTTCGCGCTTAAAAAAGCACAGGCCAGCTGCTTTGATGTCATTCATGACCACCATTTCGGTGTGGATCCATGTGCGACTCAAGCTGAAAATCTTGTAAGAGTAAATGATGAGGAAAGGAAGAAAATTGAGGAAAATACTAGGCAACAATCCCATCAAAGTCTATGGTTCAAAGAGAGGAAATATCGTTTGACAGCAAGCAATTTTGGGAAAATCTGTCACTCAAAAACTCCAAAAGCCATAGCAAAAGCGTTATTCAAGGGACGTTTGTTTTGCTCCAGGCATATGAAATGGGGACTTCAAATGGAAGACTCAGCAAGGGACAGGTATTCTGAGCCAACAGGCCACGTAGTCCAAAAATCTGGCCTCATTATTCACCCTACCAGACATTACCTGGCAGCATCTTGTGATGGACTAATTGGACAGGATAGAGTCTTGGAGCTTAAAGGGCTGCCAAGTCATGAAAATGAAGCAATTTCATTTAAATGTGTTCCATACTTGGTAGAGAGCAGTGGTGCAGTGACACTCAAGAAAAATCACAACCATTACTTTCAAGAGCAAGGTCAGCTGTTTGTTACAGGCAGACATTATTGTAGTTTTGTTGTGTACACTGCTGTTGACATGTTAGTGTTGGAGATAGAGAGAGAAGACATTTTCATTCGTGAAATGGTGGCAAAATTAAACAAGTTTTACCATGAATATTTTGTTCCAGTCATCCTAACCTGACATAATGGTTTTCCTGAAATTGCATAACATAAAACATACAAATATTATCCTCCCTGAAAGAAGAATTTTACTGACATGCAATTTTGAATGCAGTATTTTGTATGTTTTAGCAAGACCTATAGCCCGTTCTATGTGTATTCTTTTAGAGGCTATCCTCCTTGTTTCAATGTTTTCTGATGGAGTAAACTGCCTTTTGCCTTTCAGAAATGGTGGGATATTTAATGTTACACCTTTAGTGCATAACAAATCCTGAATGTTGAACCCCGTATCTGCCATAACTGAATCTCCTTCCAAGAGATCCAACATTCCTGATCTGAAATTTCCCCACCATATGCATCAGATATGAAACATATAAATAAAGATGGACTTATACCTATTAATACCTTAGTTGTGTTTGCATTTTTGTATGTAGAAAATGTAGCTTGCTGTGCTGTAGGGTTCTTGGGTTTTGCCATTATAATCTCAGTTGCATCAATTATAACTCTAGTTGAGGGGTATTTCTGTCTAAAAGGAAGGGGGCTGTTTTCAAGGACAGTTTCTCGATCAGGCCAAATGTTCAACACAGTCTGGGTTCAAGAGGGAATACCTGTAAATTGTACCTGTTTTCTCCCAGAACAGCAAACACCAAATTAAAATATTCGATGTCTACAAACCCTGTATAAAGCAATATGGCATCAGGGTTATCCATTATTTGCTCAACAACCAAATTACCTGTAGTATTTGTCTGAGTACTGATGTCTTTTGAAAATGGGAGTCACAAATGTTTCATTCACTTACTCGGGTATATTGACGATTTCTTCCCGTAGGCCTAGGCGTACATCAATGGAGACGATTTCTGCGGATTCCGATATTGTCGGCTCATCGTGGTAATCCGGCAATTTCCTTGTGTATGGCCTCTTCATTATTTTTTTTGTGTTCGTGGTCCACGAAAAAAGCGATGGAACAGCGCCCGGTTTTATTCTTGTTCTCTCACCTTCAAATACAAACGCATAAATTCAGTGGTTGTTATCGAAATATGTAATCAGATTATAGGTACAAAATAAGGATTATTTCCCTTTGTAAATCACACTTAACCAACACAGTTTTCGTGAAGTCATCGGGTTGAAAATGATGTGAACACACTTTAATATTTTCGGTCAGATTTTTCTCACTGAAATTTTTCCTTCTAGTAGCATGTAACCATTTCTTCCTCATTTCTATATTTTGTGGAAATTGGTGAAACGAAAACGGGCTTCCCTGATTTTTGCAAAGAGGGACACTGCAATAGCTCGGCATAGTCACAAAAATAACAATTTAAACAACTTAAATTTGTGGATATTAGCGGCATGAGAACACGGGAGACAAATGAAGAGCGCCTTGCGCTTACCCAGTACAACAGAAGTGCACTCTGTCGGTGCTAGTTCTATACATCCCTATTCAACGAAATTTGGTACAAAGGTAGCACTAGCAAAGGACACCTCAGTGTCATGTTTTATATCGCCGCCATCTTGACGAAAACGTAATGGCGGCCACACAAATGTTCAAAGCTTAAATAAAATTACGACTAACCTAATCATCCGATCCCTACCAAATTTTGCAACAACATACCTTTATGGAGGGAGCATCCTTTAACCAAACTAATAGGTCATCAGCCTAATAATTTGCGGATGGCGGCCAACTTTGTGTGAAAATCGATTCCCCCTATTAATTCGAACACGGTGAAACCGAATGGAACGAAATTTGGTACAGAGGTAGTACTAGTAAAGGGCACGTCAGTATCATGTTTTATATCGCCGCCATCTTGACGGAAACGTAATGGCGGACACACAAATGTTCAAAGCTTAAATCAAATTACGACTAACCTAATCATCCGATCTCTACCAAATTTTGCAACAACATACCATTATGGAGGAAGCATCCTTTAACCAAATTAATAGGTCATTATCCTAATAGTTTGCGGATGACGGCCATCTTTGTGTCAAAATCGATTCCCCCTATTAATTCAAACACGGTGAAACCGAATGGAACGAAATTTGGTACAGAGGTAGCACTAGCAAAGGGCACCTCAGTGTCATGTTTTATATCGCCGCCATCTTGACAGAAACGTAATGGCGGCCACACAAATGTTCAAAGCTTAAATCAAATTACGACTAACCTAATCATCCGATCTCTACCAAATTTTGCAACAACATACCATTATGGAGGAAGCATCCTTTAACCAAATTAATAGGTCATTATCCTAATAGTTTGCGGATGACGGCCATTTTTGTGTCAAAATCGATTCCCCCTATTAATTCAAACACGGTGAAACCGAATGGAACGAAATTTGGTACAGAGGTAGCACTAGCAAAGGGCACCTCAGTGTCATGTTTTGTATCACCGCCATCTTGACGGAAACGTAATCGCGGCCACCCAAATGTTAAAAGCTAAAATGTAATTACCACCAACCTAATAACCTGGTCTCTACCAAATTTTGCAACAACATATCTTTATGTGGGAAACGTATTCTGACCAAACTGCAAGATCATCAGCCCAATAGTTCGCAGATGGTTTCCAAGTACGTGTGCAAATCGATTCCCCCTATCAATTCAAACACAGTGAAACCGAATTGAACGAAATTTGGTACAGAGGTAGCACTAGCAAAGGGCACCTCAGTGTCATGTTTTATATCGCCGCCATCTTGACGGAAACGGAATGACGGCCACCCAAATGTTAAAAGCTTAAATCAAATTACGACCATCCCAATAATTTGATCTCTACCAGATTTTGCAACAACATGCCTTTTTGTGGAAAGCATCTTATGACTGACTACAAGGTCATCAGCCCAATAGTTTGCAAATAGCGGCCATGTATGTGTGCAAATCCATTCCCCATATCAATTCAAACACGGTGAAACCGAATTGAATGAATTTTTTTACAGAGGTAGCACTAGCAAAGGGCACCTCATATTCATGTTTAATATCCCTATAGCACGTTGTATTTCAACAAGCTACTGCAACCAACATTCTATTATACTCCTTGAAAAGGACAAAGAGTTATAACAATACCCATGCATTTAGGAGAAAGTAGGCTATATGTTCTTTACTGAAAATCTTGTTTTTATTTTATGAAAAAAAAAATAGGCTTATGAGATCACCTTTCGTCCGTGTGTGTGTGATTCATGTGTATGTCCCCCCCCTCCTAATAATGCCTAAAGGACTGGAGCGATTTCAATGAAACACGGTAAAATCATAGCACCGTTCTGGCCGACCCCGACTGTGCCCTTCAAATTTTATTGTGCCTGACCAATCCAACATGGAGGCTGTGCGAAATATTTCACCAGCATTCAGTATCTCCGAAACTATTAAAGATATCACCCTGAAATTTTGTACGGTGATAAATGGCACTACTAGAAGTTCACCTATGGGACTTCCAAAAACCTGGTAACTACAAAACTAACATGGCTGCCAAGCGAAGTTGAGAGTTTTAAATAGACTTTTCTCGCGATTTAACCATCGAAACGTAATGAAACTTGGTACAGAAAATGTTTATATATATATATATATATATTTTAATGCACTGGCGTCTATGTTAGTTCAATTGTTTACATAACCTCAATATGGCGGCTGTGCGAAATATTTCACTGGCATTCTATATCTCCGAAAATATTAGAGATATCACCGTGAAATTTTGTACGGCGATGAAGGGCACTTGTACAATTTTATCTATGTAACTTTTAAACACCTGGAAAGTACAAAACGAACATGGCGGCCAAGCGAAATTGATACATTTTAATAGACTTTTCTCGTGATTTACCCATTTGGGCGCAATTGAGTGTGGTACAGTAAGTGATTATACATATTGTAATGCACTGGCATCTAATTTAGTTCAATTGTTTACATAACCTGAAGATGGAGGCTGTGCGAAATGTTTAAATTAAGTTTTTATTTCTTGTGTCTTAATCATGCGATCGAAGTGAAAATTTGAATAATGAACCTAGGCAATAATTTTCTTTGTATGTTACATAACTCTATGGCCTATACATATAACAATCCAAAATGGCGAGCATCCCAAATATTTTGATTGTTCTCAGTATCTACAAATCTTTTACAGCAATCAAACTGTTATTTTTAAGTTCATAGAGGCTATGAACCTAAGTACACCTACAGGACTTTCCGTAACCTGGTGAGCACAAATCCAACATGGAGGCGACGCGAAGTATAAATATTTAAACGGACGTTTCTCGCGATTTAACCATCCGAGTGCAGTGAAACTATGCACGTTAAATGCTTATACAAATGTTAATCCACTGGCATCTAATTTATTTCAATTGTTTTCTTAACCACAAGAAGGCAGCTGTGCGAAATTTTAAAATCGCGTTTTTACTTCTTGGGTCCTAATCATGCGATTGAACTTTGAATACCACACGTACACAATAATCTTCATGTAATAGTACATAAATAAAAATCCAACCTGGCGACCATCTGAATATTTAGATGGTTCTCAATATCTACGAATCTATCACAACAATCAAACTGAAATTTTGTATGTTGATAGAGGCAATTAATATGAGTAGGATATATGAAAATAGGCGGCATAGTTCTTCACGGAACTACTTGTTGTCTTTTCCAATAATCTATCTATGTGCACACCTGATTAATCCCGTTTACGACGTGGTCGGGGATGAGTTTCGATGAAATTCATGTGACTGATGGTTTCTACGGCTGGATGCTCTTCCTGATGGCAACTTCACGAGAGGAGTTAATGAGAGACGAAATGAATAAGATGAATGAAAGTTCAATTTCAAGTAGTTCCAACTTTGGCTACCAGACGCCACTGTCACCCAGCGGTGAACGTTGGAACTTGATAGAGCGTTTATCACCAAATAACTTACATATTTAGCTACACACTACCAATTGTAGTGGAAGGTTCTTTTACATGCCATAAATCTATGACAAGGGCCCGCCGGCTTTACTTCCCCTCCGAAGAGAGGCATACAGAAGGATTCTAACGCTCTTAAAGACCCGACGACTTCAACCGAGTTTGAACCTGCGATCTTGGGCATAGCAATTCAGCATGCTACCGACTACGCCACCAAGGAGCTTGTCTTTTCCATTATTGTTAGATTGATTTGCATCTTGTTTAGCGGATACTAATCGTACTCCTTTTGTTCTTGCTATTTTAGGGGCTGCGACATCGTGGTCATATAGCCCCATATTTTTTTGTGTGTATGTAATTTGTATGATACTCTGCGTTTTTGCGATGGCTGTTCTAGTGTGTGTATTTATAAACTGAGGAAAGGATTGGAAAGGTGGGGGTCGTGGCGTTAAGTTTGGAACCATCCCAGTATTTGCTTGGAGTAGGAATTCACATTCAGGATGGCTGAGTGGGAATCGAAACTTCCTCTTATCAGTTTTGTATCAAGAGACTAAGGGAAACCCGTTCTAGCCCTCACCCCAAAATTGAAATTTTCTTAGCAGAGCCGGGAATCAAACCCGTACCCCCGGGGCGACAGCCTAGAGCGCTATCATCTACATCACGAGGTGATAATCATGGGCCTTGAGTGTGTCTTTTGGATTATAACTCTAGTCTATTAGAACGTTTCGCATGCTGAGCTTCTATGCCCAAGATCGCGGGTTCAAATCCAGCCGAAGTCGTCGGATTTCTTAGGAGCATTAAAATCCCTCAGTAAGCCTTCCTTCGGAGGGGAAGTAAAGCCCACAGTCCCATGTCATAGATTTATGGCATGTTAAAGAACCTTCCACTAATTACACCTGTGTGAAGCTAAATTGTATAGGTTAAGAATGTAAACAACGCTCTTAGGTTCCTACGTTCGTTGCCTACTTTGCGGTGGCGTTTGGCAGCAAAAATAGGAACTATTTGAGAAATTCAAAAGTCTGCAGTCCTTACTTGAATATAAAAACAGATAACACACACTAATACAGTCAACACAATTAACACCGGTTATCAGACAGATTCTACACACACCCAAAGTACACGGGGCTACATGACCGCGTTGTCGCAGCCCCCTAAACTTAAGAACCAACCAACCATAGAACGTTTCGTCCCAGCATTTGTGTCCAAATTAATATGGTAAATCACGAAGAATTATTTCCAAGACGACCGATGGTGGTGTTTGATCCCACCCGTCTCCCGAGTACAGAAGTGGCCTTCCCCATGTCCTTACGCGATAACAAGTAAAGCTACCACGCTCAATAGTTATAATAATAGGACTAGTAGCTGAAATGAAGGAATAGGTACGTATACCTTGTTCCTGGGACACAGAAATAAGAGTGCCCTGAGATCATATTAATTGGTAGCTGTGTAATTAAGAGTAACTCCGACTCTTGGCCATTTACATGTCCATATTAATCGCTGCTCAGCGTGATTTTGTAATCCTATGTGGAAACAATGTAGTGCCGTTTATACTGCAGTGACTATACAGGATGCAACAGGTTAGGTGCTGGGTCCGTGGGGGTTCTGGTGAGGAATTACTATTGATTGCGGAACTGACCTGGACACAGTCTCCAAGCGTCTGAGAGTCAGGATGTACATTGGCGATTCTCAAGTCTTGAACTTATGTTGATGGCTTCTATGAACATAAACTATAATATTTTATTTCTGTAATAGATTCGTAGATATTGAGAATCGGTGAATTATTTCGGATGATCACCATGTTGGATTGTTCTTTATGTAGGACATAGAGTTATGTACCAGCAGGAAGATTATTGCATTGGTTCACTATACAGAGGCATGCGCATAGTGCACGTTCCTATTATTCAATTATACAAACGTGCACTTTGATTGCACGATTAAGAAACAAAATAATAACTTAATTTTTAAAATTTTACACAGCCGCTATCCTTAGGTTATGGAAACAATTGAAAAATAAGATGTCAGTAGAATAATTCTTGTATAAACATTTACCGTACCAAGTTTCACTGTGCTCGGGTGATCGCGAGAAAATTCTATATAAATATTTAAAATTGCTTGGCCGCCATGTTGGTTCTGTGCTTAACAGGGTTTTAAACGTCACATAGGCTAAGTGAACTTTTATTAGTGTTCATCACCATACAAAATTTCACGGTGGCATCAGTAACAATGTCAGAGATATTGAATGCTGGTGTAATATTTCGCACGGCCGCCATGATAGATTGGTGAAACGTATTAAAATGTGAAAAGGACGTTCAAGGTCGGACAAAAGGTGTCATAAGCCTATGTTTAATATCATGAAAATGAGCTAAAGTAGATGACACAAGAATGCTGCGCTTGTACAACCAACATTCCCTTGCCTTGTTTTGAAATGCAGTGAGAAGATCGCCGTTCACCATTTTGTTTTTGAGGATGATGGGCCAGTGGGCCAGACAGCAGATCCGACCAGGGATGAGTAGTCTTGAATCTACTGGAAGAGAGAAGATCAAGAACATCCGTTGGGAAGTGACTCGTCGCGACGAGAGGAGACGCACCGAGAATTGTCAAGAGAATAGACCAGCGATATACACTTAGCCATCACAAGTCACGGGAAGGGTGGTCCCACGAGGAAATGAGCCGTGTGTGACTCCTGAGCGTTGCGGCTAGCTTCGGCGGAACAGACACGGATGTAGTGAAGCTGGCAACACGTCGCGAGTTAACTGACTTTGAACGTGGGATGTTCATCGGCGCACATCTTATGGGTCTTAGCATTTCGGAGATTACACGCAAATTCAGGTTTCCGAGGTCAACAGTGTCGAGGGTAGATCTTCAATATCATAGAGATGATGTTACCATCCACGTAAACCACCGCACGGGACGACCACAGGTGTTTAACGAACGGACATCACGTCGCCTCAGCAAAACCATACGGGGTGATTGAGTCAGATCACCGCTCAATTGAATGTTTTGAGTCTGAAACCCATTTCTTGTCGAATCGATGCCTCACTGTATTGCTGTCGTTTTGGGGGCTCGTGGAGGAGAAACCCGCTATTCTGAGCCATCCCATGACTTTGGGCCACTAAGTGTATATACAGCAGAGGGGCGACGTGATGAGTCAGTTCAGTTGAGTTGACCGCACAGCACGTGTGACGGTGTCAAGATAAATGTGAGAATAAATATTGGGGGCTGTGATAGACATTTCCTCTCAACGTACAGTTTAAATAAATTCAGTGACATATGATTGTTTGGAGTGTGTATGCGTGAATGGGCCTAATTTATTTTAAGGTTTCTTACTGTAAGTTATTATACCTGAAGTTAGTGAACAATTTGTTTAATATATGCCTGAGTTGTTATTTTATGGACCCTAGAAACGGAACAATAGGATCCAAACCAGCTGCTGCAGGAGTGCTGATTTTCTGTTTATTTGGTACAAAATACTCTTTCATAGCAGCGATTGCGGTGCTGAAAGGCAAACTATTTACCGTAGCCTATCATTTAGGAATGTCTTGTACGAGCTCCTCCTGGTGGTCCAACCGAGTTTATTGTGTTGGCTAAGATATGAATAAACTTTTGTGGCCTGGATATTAGATCGTAATTTAATACACAGGGTGTATCAAACTGTATATCGGGGTTTAAGGCTTTGTAGTATTTATTACAGTTTACTTATTATTATAAATAATACACCAAATGAAAGAATAACTCAAGAAGTTAGTCCTACAAGTGTTCAATGTGAGCACCATTCGTCACACGACACACATCGAGTCGATAACCGAGTTCATCACAAACCTTGCACAGTGTCTCTGGAGTAATTGTTGCAACAACTGCTTCAATCCTGCTTCTTAAGTCGGTTAGGTCAGCTGGTAGCGGAGGCACATACACATGATCCTTTAGGAACCCCCAGAGGTAAAACTCGCATGGCGTCAGATCGGGTGAACGTGGAGGCCATGCGAAGCAAGGTCGTCCATCCGAAACGTATTACGAAACGCACGTTGCACTGTAACTGCAGATTCAGTCCTTGCAAACTGTAAAACACAAATAACTTTCTTCTCCCTAGTCGCCATCTTGGCTACTAGCACTTCTAACGGAAGACGAAGGAGCCAGTGCATGCGCTCAGGTACGAACACTTGTGGGACAAACTGTTTGAGTATTTTTAATACACATTAGTTAATTGGATAATTGTAGTTAATTGACATTTAATAAATACTCATGACATTTTACTTCTGGTTATAACGTCAATAAGGAAACAGTTTTAATATGATTAGTTTCATACCATTACGTAATTGTATTGTGTTGTACTCGTATTATATTGTATTATAACTTGATAATTTATTGACGTGAAACCATCTGTAGGCTAAATATAAACATATAGCAAGACTGGACTGAAATATGCTATTCTACTATCAAATTTAAATGTATTTCAGCCAGTAACACGATTGTACCCAAATTGGAATGGATGTTATTCCCTAGTACCCAGTACAGTACAGTAAATTGTGACAGAAGCTGAAAGTGAACGGAAATGACATCGCCTAAATAACCAGCTAAGTTATTTAATTCATATTCAAGTTAGAACACCAACCTGACCAATTACTAACCATTACTGATTATCACTCTAAACAAGTAATCTTAAAGGTCAATAGCCACTAACAATCATCATCATCAGCTTCTAAAGGCTAAAAGCCTTGTCGTTGCAGCCATTTCTCACGGTCTTGAGCAGTTCTCTTCATATTGACATACGAGTCACATTCCGTCTCCTTGACAATGTTCTTGAGATACGATTGTTTTGGTCGTCCCCTTGGTTTTCCCCCCAGATTTTTTCCTTCAAAAATTGCCTGGAGGAGAGTGTCATGTCTGAGAATGTGTTCCATGAATTTTGCTTTCCTTTTCTTGATGGTGTTCAACAGGCATCGATTCTCCTGAATTTGGAGCTCAAAAAGGAAAAAGAAAAAAAAACATCACATAATGCAAACAAACCTGACTAGTCACGCAAGTTTACAAAAATCTATTTTAACTAGAATAAAATAGTGTATACATGGTGTTTCTAAATTCTCATTACAGACTTTGAGGGCTTGTAGTGGGGACCAAGACGGTTATGTTTAGCATAGGAACTTGTGTCCGGAAACTTAACCTCTCCCACTGCCCGTATAATTCCACCACAGCACAGGCTCAAGTCTCCCGCATTTTCGGCACAACTGAGTAGAGTACGTACGTCACTGAACGATCACCTGACGTCCCATATCCTTTACATGAATACCTTGATTTACAAGACCCCTGTGGAATCCGAGGAACACCTACTGACGCGGGTTATGGCTGCGGTGGATGTTGGGAGGACCAGGCATTGGTGATCGTGTGCACCAGAACATTGTACGGAGGTACCGTGTCTGTGTTGACGTCAGTATTCGTCGGATAGAACCCCACCTGTAATTGGACCCTGATGACAAGCAGCAGGAGTCGGACAGCGCGCCGAAATGCGGGTGCTGTGAACGTTTGCTGTGGTGTTTCTTTGCGGCTAGCGGGAAGACGGTACGTTTCCGGACACCTGTGCTAATTTTAACAGTTTTGGTCCCCACTACAAGCCCTCAAAGTATGTAAATCTTAAATCACATATTCGTAGACATAGGTTAATGTAAGGTGCGTTCAAAAAGTAACGAGCCGGAGGCATAATTACAGAAACCAGTACCTGTATGTTAGAAGTATTGGCCCTGGCTGTTGAGGCACTTGTCCCACTGTGACACGAGGCGATGAATGGCTGTCTCATAAAATTCCCTGGGCTGCGATGTGAACCAGTTCCGCACGTACAGCTGGACGTCGGCGTCCGAGGTGTATCGTTGGCCCCGCAGAGTCCTTTTCAGGGGATCAAACATGGCGTAATCACAGGGAGAGAGGTCTGGATTGTATAGAGGGTGGCCGAGAACCTCCCATTTGAATTTCTGCAGGAGTGCCGCGACTGTGTTGGCCGTATGAGGTTGTGCATTGCCGTGGAGCGACCACGGCGGTTAAGGCGTTCACTGTCACTCGGTGGTCCTGGGTAATGAGTACATCAACGTGACGTGCACGCGTGCCCTCTAGCGACGAGCTGTGATCTTCTACGCTCAGGTCGGAACCACGCCTAGTTACACACGCCTCGATTGGCCAATGTAGTCACCGGTTTGCGCTTTCCAGTCTCCGGCTCGTTACTTTTTGAACGAACCTTATAGCTTGAGTGTAAAAGATCTGATGATGACGCCTTGACGATCGAAATACATTAGTCATCCAAGTGTATTAATTAATCTCTTATAATCTTTTCCAGGTTTAGGAAATAACACCCATTAAAGAGTACAATCGTGTGTTGACCGACTGAATATTATTACAATTTAATTTAATATGACATCACTAAAAATGGCTTCCAATGTCCTGCAATGTTGATTTGTGAACTTTACTGAATACCCTCATTCTAATATTCACCTCACTTTTATTTATTTCCAGAGGCGGACAGGAGCGAGTGCGTGGGTGGAAGTGGCATGTCAATGACCGGAGAGGCGACCCTCTCTGGCCACTCTCATCTTTTCACAGTGATCACCCTGTTATTGGTGCTCCTGCTAGCTTCCATGTAGTCAAGAGTTGAGAACATTATCAAGTGCCAACAGTTATTTAAAGAGTACTCTCGATGCGCTGGCGTATAGTATTTAAGTTTACTTATGAACCAGGTTACACCCATCACTGGGAACCAGTAGTATTTCATTTATTTCACAAGGTATTCATGAAAACACTATAAAACGTAATATATTGGTCAGTGCCTATACCTTTTTTTGTGCCACACAATCTGTGAATAGGGTTACCAATTGCCCGACTCATTAATAATTTTATTGATGTCCAGCAAGCATTTCTAATTTTAAAACATCGCGCGGCAATTCAAGAAGTTATTCCATGTCTTTAATTTTTACAATATAAAACGGATGATTCCAAATCAATTCAGTCAGTTATTCAACGTCTAGGTTTACGATCAAAGTACAAAATGGTATAAAAACATTGTGTTTTTTTTTCTTAAAATGAAATGCTATTAACAATAGAAATCTGAAATATTGAGCAGTTTGTCTGTTTCTCTTAGACATTCCAGGCTGAACGTGTGTTTTCTTTCATAAGAGTGCACTGGTTAAAAGAGAGAAACAGTTGTCCATAGCGAAAGGAATCCTACTAGTAAAATATAAATTCAAGAATTTATCATCTAAAGTATTTTACAAATATAAGTACGTATTACTATTATACATGAAAACAGCTCATTTATTCTGCCTAAGTTGATTCAATTGGCAAATAGTACTTAGAAGAAAAGAACCCCATCATGGAATGAACATTAATCAACTTCTGTGCAAATAAATTCTGATTTTGGTATTCATTAAATTTGCCAGATACCTGTTTCTTGCAAAGCGATGTCTTGCATTTGGTAACTCTACCAAACATTACAAAATACACTGACAGGAAGAAACGTGGCACATCCGTAGGAGAAACACGCAGCTTAGAGCTAAGTGTGTGTTAGCATTTCAGAAACAAGTACCTAGTTAGCAATTTGGAATCAGAAACATAGCTACACGCAGAGCATTCAGAAAGAGAAGTGCTTTAGAGTGAATTAGAGCCATCACGTAAACAAAGGGCTTTATCCAAGGATGAAATTAGGACCGTTGTTTATTACCAGATGTAGAGAAATCATCATCAATTAGGATCGTCATTTGAGCAAACATTTTATACTTTCACTAAGTATTATTCGCTTCGATTGCAAAATCGCAAAACTTGACAGGGTTTCCTGATGGGGATTTGGTGATATGTACAGTGAGGAACTGCATAGTTGCACTGATTCTCAGCCTCTAAATGCATGGACATATTATCTGGAGACACAAATGCACAAAACTGATTGAATAAATCAATGGCTGTGTTTTTAAGGAAGTTCAGTTCTAGTCAAATACGAAGAAAAGTGAATATAATTTTCAATGATAACCTGTCATATAGAATTTGATATTTCTCAAGTGTTACGTGTACTGATATCTCAACCAAATATCATGGGATGAGGAAGGCGGGGAACTGAAACATTTTCAAATTTCTGAAAAGTGTTCTAATATTCAAGGTGAAATTCTAAAGAGAGGATATCGTTGTTCTTCTAGAATTATTATAAAAGTTTTATTTGAATGAAATATTACGCAAAACTTCAGAAGCTTTGTTTAAGAAACTAATCAGAAATGAAGGGGTACAAGCATATACTAATGTAGTTCTTACGTAGTACAAAAACTATGTTTTAAGATCTGGGTTTAATTTATTAATGATAAATAAGCCCAAACTGGAACCTTGTATTTGTTGCTCTTTTTGTTTGATTGGACAAGAGACTTGACATGCTTTATGAATATTCTCTGAATATGATAGTTTCTTTCATTGTGGATCGTTTCAATTTTTCCTTTGCCTTGTTTTACCTAGCTCCCAATTTTCCATATTACATTGCACATTGCTTAGGGTCTGGAATGAGCATGTTATTCACATGCAATAGTGTCGGGCTTTATGTATCTTTCTGCGAGTCCTTGAAGTTCTTATAGATCAAAACTGTATAAATAGGAAACGAAATATCCTTCATATATATAAAAGAATAGAATGGGATGTGGCAATTACATGGAACTGAAAAAGAACCGCCAAAGACAGAAGAGTGTGGTTGCATCGACAAGGCATTAACCTTTAGAATACGATGATGATATATGTAGAAGAACATGAATATAATTTTGAGTTTTCAAAAGTAATTGTGTGAATGAAAGAACATTTATTTTGACATTCGAAATCATTAAGGTGCCAGTAGGTCCTCCTCCCACCCCATCATTGAGTTTCATTGATTATCTACACCAGATGTTAAAAACTGGTATTACTTGTCTTTTTGACCAAGATTCCACCTGATGCTTTCTCTTAGCTCGTAATAGACATTATTCCTTAAAGTTAAAATTTCCTCCAGTTCCAATACAATTACTGAAAAATGCATTAGAAAACCTTACCATTACTTATGTACGTTCAAAGCAACTTCCATCTCTGAGAAACTTAGACGAGATGGATTATGCTTCTCAATTTTATTTTAAAGGAGTGTGTGCAAGTGAATATCCCACCCCATTAAATGTAATTTTCTATTAAATACATAATTTTAATCACCAATTAATTGATGATGAGCGTGTATATTATTTTGTATTTACGTTTTTGGTGATCAATATGCCAATTTCAATGTTTATATTGCTACCAAAAATGTAGTAGTTGCACGGAAATATAATCTGAGGGAGGTGCTTGGTTATCAAACCTGCTACAGTGTTCTATCACATTCTATCATTCACGGCATGGGGATCCGTGGTATTTCCCACCCATGAAATTCTAACTTTTGTGGTAGGGATAGTGCGCATGATCATGCAACCCACATATTCCTGTATTCACGAATCACATCTCTGCCCCAGGAAGTTGAGTGATAACGTATGCTCGATGGAGTGAAGTTGTCCAAGTAGAGCCAGCTGAGGTCAGATATTTCTCACTCGCTGTTTAATAGTGCGTTTTGAAAACATTTGTCTATTCGTCTAGTGGTATATGAATATGAAAGTAAAATATCGTTATTACCACTGAAAGAAGTTCAGGTGCCAATTTTAACAGCAGTGATGTTGTGGTTTGTGGAAACAAATACACTACATTCCGTATATAGCCGGAGAAACCGGCAATGGAGAAAGATTACTCATATTTGAACGTGAAAGGGTCGTTGATAAATGTAGATACTGTATATACTTCATGGATTTAGAGGTTGAATGTTAGATACATATCCTTCGAATGATTTGAAGTTAATTCGAAGTATTAATGTGATGTATTTTTGACGTATATCTTTGCTTGTAATATACTTAACAAATCAATCCTGAACTATGGATAATTCAATGACAATTGTAATACTAGTGCTGAGGTAAAAGAAACTACCCATGTCACTGTATTTATTAAATACTTTTAATATTATGAATGGCTCTGGGACGATTATTTTGTCGAACCTTACTATTATACACCTTAGATACTACGAACATACATATCAGTAAATATTAAGGAGTTAAGAAAAAGAGTTACCACATAGATATTTTCTACATTTAAGTGAATAATATTCGTTGATATTCAGTAACTCTATACGCCATATTTTGTAAGTCACATACATAAAAATGTACACACATATCTATATTTAAATGCCTAGAGTAGTAAATAGTGCCTAAACTTGCTCTAAAATATGCATAGTCTGTAAGCACAAAACACATAACGAGAGATAATTCTCTGAACTGTATTGGCCTACATTATGTTTTAGTGTTATTTATGCTGTGAGCGCGCCTGCGCGTAGATGGTCCAATGGTTCCATAGGCCTTTCCTATGCTGCTCGCTACTTCTTGAAGAAACGAACATACATTATAGTTGTGATGTAAGATTACATCACATCCACTGTCTTCACTAATCCATTAAAATAATATATTCTAATAGTATTAGAGTACTGTATTAGTAAAGAAGCATCTCATTATTTTCTTACGTGTTTTATACGCGGAAGTGGTCCAACTTCAACCACATATTTTAGTCTATCACTGAACTCTAATCCCACTATACTCATGTAGGTAAATTATGCGAGTCAGTTTAATATAAAATGACTTTTGACATGTCATTAGCTTTATATATATTAATTCAGAATCCAAGGATATTGTAAGATCATGTAGAATTTGTAAGTTGCAATTACTTTAGTTCGTTGAACTCAAACATTGCCCTCTTTTCTCATTTTTAAAAAAGAGTACGCAATATTTCTATATACATTTTGATGTAGTCTGAATTCAGACACCCCTATGCATCCCCAAAATATATGTATTATTACTAATATTGTAAAATGTAGCAACAATACAATGCATGTTCTACATTGAGATCAATTAATCAACTGTAATGCACTTTTTCACTAAATTTAGCATTCAAATCATGAATTACGAGGGCCTGGATGTCACTCTTGAGGTCTTCACGATGTAATTGGCTGTACAAAAAAGTAACAACCATTGGAATATAATAGATTTACTTTTGAAACAGAAAGTACTCTTCATTGTTCATACACTAATATGCCAAAACTATAGCTGTTGTGCCACAAGTTTGCTCAATAGACTTAAAAATGTTTCACCACAAAGGCACAGCGTACCATATAAAATATTTGATATACCACGTTATACGTGAGTTCTACCTATATTTACAAGCATTCTATGGAAAGGAAATCAATGATAAATGTTAAGAAAAATGTGTGTTCTTATCAGTATGGTAGGAATTATTTACAAGTAATATTATGAGAAGAAAGTCAACATGACATGTTCAGAAGAATGTGTGTTCTTACCTGTATGGTGAGAATTATATACCGATAATAGCATTAAAAGAAAATTAATGATACATTTTTGTGTGTTCTTACCTGTATTGTGTTGACATATTATTACATAGGGTGTTCCTAATGTTCTCCCGTGTTATTAAAGATATTTGCAATTTCTATTTTAAACTATAGGTGGAACCTATCCAAACACAACTACTACTATATTAGCGATTTCATGCGGCTGCCAGTGTAATTGGAAAATATCGCTTTGTTTCTCACTACGAACGAAATATTTTTAAGTGTGATATGTAGCCTATCACTCCCTTGGGAGGTTGTCTACATTCAAGGAGCATGTGGTACATGATGCAGGAGGTACTTTTAGCCGTGCAATTGGTCGGAGAGAGTATGGAATCTCAGCCTGCACACACCCTTCTGCAGTTCCAAGTCACGCGCCATAAATCATGCATGAACAATTATGCCACAATTACTCTTCATGCACAGTCACCGTCAATAAATATTATTGAACTGGAAACTGCACCAGACTGATTGAAGGGTGAAGTGTAAAAACGCAGTAGCGCCATTTTTGGTCAAATTCATGTTTTGCTGGTTTCTTTCTGTGAAGAGCCGACCTACTGTTTGATAGTGTGCAATAACAATGTGACTTCGTTTGGAGTATAGAGATTCTCCTTAAAATACAAAACAATAAACAACTATACCAAAGACCTCAGCTCCTGCAAAACCAAGACATGCTCAAAAGTTGGCAAATACATATTCATCATCAAGTAAACTTCTAGTCCACAATGGCATTAGTGCTTTTGAAAATAGAACTGACTTGAACCTCAGAAATTCAGAATATTTAACGAAGTATGTGTGATGTGTTATTGGCAAGTTTGGATTAGAGTATATCGTATAACAGATATTCCGTGAAAATGTATTAAATTCTAGCATATTGCAACGCAAAACTGGGATGGCTCCTATTTTTGTTTACATTGGAACCATATAAATAAATAATTGTGATCAATGAATATACGTTGTAATGGAAGATCTACTTATGTAGTATGTGCTATATAAAAGGAATGCAATGTTGAGTTTACATAAATATTTCCTGCAATATTTCTTGTTGCATACCACAAGTTTGTAAACATGAAGCTATTCAGTTTTTGTTTTGCATCGGACTTTTCAATTTGAGGCTGCTCCATCGACTGGGCACATAAAAAACACTCTGAACAATTTTTATTTTGCAGTGCGAAATTGAATGACGTTTCCCCCTTCTGCTAGACGTCAAATGACATAACCAATGTGCAGTGTTTGTTTGAGTTGTCTCCACCCACATATTAAAAGAAACTCAATTGAAAATGTCTTCTCAACCATCGAAGAAATTTTGGCTGACGTATCAAAGGAGGGTCACCTTGTATCATAATAAATTACCACAAATGCATAATTATAATAGAGATGTATTCTTTACCAATGTATAAAATTAGCCTCAACTTTCGATTTCAATCTGTGACTTTGCCAGAGTGACACCCAGTGTCTCCTAGTCATTATGGAAGACAGCCTAGAGTAATGTTAAATGTTCTATGTATTCATTTTAATACCCCTTGGAGGTGATCATACTTCTTGTTCCAAAAGTTTTGTGTTTTTATTAAAAGTTTTGATGGAGTAACTATCATTGTGCTTGGACTTATTGTATTGTATATTTAAGCAGGCAAACATAATGCTTTTGATAAGTTAGTGGCTTCTTGTGAACATCAGTGTGTATGCTGTCAGTTTAGAGGTTACTTGTATGTTCAATGGGCATATTGTGTCGCTCAGGTAGGCAATTCTAGGTGTTAAGTAGATGGAAATCAAGTGTAGTACTGTAATATATATTGTATCCAATAAGAAATATACGAGGTATACTCTTATTTACTGTAGATAACCTTATAATGAAGCACGTATATTATCCATAATAAACTTCATGGGTAAATTCACACAAACATATCATATTAATAGAAAGTAAGTTATTCATATTTTAAGCCCAATTTGGCGACTCATATAAATTTTAAACGCGTATAGAAATGTAAACAATCACTATTACATAAAACAAAGGGAGACCAATGTCATATTTATTATATGAGAGGAAAGGTATTTTTGAGACTGAAAAATCGATTGGAAAATGTAAACTCACTCGTTACTTAATTGTGTACTTACGTTATTAGATGTTTTGTACGTCTTGGTTCCCAGCTCCATCTCACTGCAAGCACCCTGTTGAAGGTGCTGTGTGTTTCTTGAAGATGCCAGCACTTGAGGACATTTGTTATTGAGCTTGGAGCATGTGCTGTCTTCAGATCACAGTCTACAATGTTGGAAATGATTTGTTTATTGTCAGATGCCATTGTTAATCGACAACGCTCACTTGTATATGTATTTCACTTCGAAGATGGTCGATGTAGTTATTTCAAATAAAAAATTGATACCTAATCTGCCTTAAAAGTTAACATTGTCCACCCTTGATACCCTTTATACCCAGGCCTCCTATTAACAGTGAGATCTCTCATTGTTGGAGCCCTAAGACAAAATATATTTACTCTTCATGAAGAGGTTCATACGCTTTCCGACAATGGTAACATTTGATGTATAGACATTAGAGCGTTCCGAGGAAATCATCTCACGGCAACCATCATTGGCCCTACAATATAGATGGCGTCACACACTGGTCAACCAGCAGAGGTTGATGCTGAGAAGATATCTATACCAATAAAATAAAGCTGAAGAGTTTGTGTGTTTGTGTATTTAAACGCGCTATTCTCTAGAACTACCAGTAGGTTTCGAAAAATTATTTTTGTATATGATAGCCAGATTCAAGAGGAATAGTTTAGGCTGTGGTAAATTCCGGACAGACCAGCCCATTCCCTGCATTTAGGCCCATTGGCACAAATCCACACCCTTTCACCAATCTGAACCAAAAGTTGTATACTTACCCTTTGGAACCCTGCGAGTAACACAGTCTGCATGCAATTTCGGACAGACCACCCTATTCCCTGCATTTAGGTCCTTTGGCACAAATCTACACCGTTTCACCGATCTGAATCATATTTTGTACACTTATCTTTGGTACCCTGTGGGTGACACTGTCGACTTTACATTTCGGACAGACCACTCCATTCCCTGCATTTAGGCCCTTTATCACAAATCTACACCGTTTCTCATAATTGCACCAAATTTTGCATACACTTTGAATCCCTACTGGTAACACTGTCCACTTGATATTTTGGACAACGCTCTCCATTCCCTACATTTCGAACCAAAAATAAACTGACCTTGAAAACCACGTATTAAGGCCCTAGAACCATTCATGTCCGTAGTAGTGTAACTGTAAGAGTAATTTAATAAGTCGATTGTTGCCTGGCAAGTCGGGCTGCATCACGTCGCCACTACCAGTGTTCTGGTGCATAATTGCGAAAATAGTTAAATCTTGCCCTGCTTATAAATTGCAGTCACGGGGAGTAATTAGTGCGAAAAGATTTCTTAGGCCCCTTAAAAAAGTAATCATCATGAACGTATTGGGGGTCTACGTTGCTTCACGTCCGTAGGTTTAACCAGCACTTTGCCCTACACGTGTCCCCCGGGTGGTGCTAAGAAAGCAACAGTGATAAGATGAGACCGAACTGTCGGAAACGACCTCTCGGTCAAGGAAAATGGAGGAGAAACACACCTAGAGGCCCTTTTCAGGGCCCTCAAGTTCGTAACATTGGCCCTTTATTGAAAATATGCCAGCTTAACGTCGAAGGCATTAGCAGAGCAAAGTGTGAACACCTAGCATAGGTTCTCAAAGAACATGAGACTCACATCATCCTGCTTCAAGAAACCCACACCGAAAATGATCTCCAACTGCAGTCCAGAGGGAAGATTCCAGGATTTAAATTAGTGTCCGCAATTAACCATGCGAAGTACGGGATTGCCACCTATGTGAGGAGCGATATCACACACTGTCAAGTCTTGCCATCTTCCTCAGATAATGAAATATTTACTACCTCAATCAAAGTCTGTGATTTGACAGTAGTCAACGTATATAAACCTCCTGGAACTCCCTGGCCGTCTCCGCCAATTCCAACTTTGCAAAATCCAAGTATAATTGCAGGGGACTTTAACAGCCATCACACACTATGGGGATACAGGGAGAATGACAGAAATGGGGAAAAGCTTACTGACTGGATGGAAACTGAAAACCTTAAACTTATCTATGATGCCAAGGATAAGGCTTCCTTCTCTTCTGCACGATGGAACAAAGAATACACCCCGGATCTCTGTTTTGTAACGCAGTCACAACATCCACTTTATACGACGCACAGTGCTCAACAAATTTCCTCACAGTCAGCACAGACCAATAATTCTCCAGTCTGGATTGCTTGTGCCTATTGTTCACTCCTGCCCGAAACAGAGATGGAATTTTAAAAAAGCCAATTGGGATGAATTTTCTAAACAGATTGACTCCAACCTGCGATGGATAAGACCTATCCATAGCAACTACAGCAGATTCATCGGTATAGTTAAAAGTGCAGCAAAACGATGTATCCCAAGAGGATATCGTAAACAATACATCCCCGGCTGGAACGAGGAAAGTGAAAGGCTCTTCAAAGAATTTGAGGCCAATGGTGATCCAAATACGGCTTCTGAACTTCTACAATCCCTAGATGAAAACAGGAAGAAAATTTGTCAAGAAACTGTTGAGTCACTAGACTTCACTCACTCCAGCAGGGAAGCTTGGAGCCTGATCAGGAAATTGGATGCATCAAACAGCAAAATTCGACCAAAAACAAGCGTCAGTCTAAATGACATGGCCAAGCATATGATCTCTACCTCAAAGGTTTCAGTTGAAAAGCATCATAGAAGACACGTAAAGCAACTCTTCAAGGAAAAGAAACGTTTGGCTCTGCGATCCTATGAATTCTCTGTCCCATTTCAACCACATGAAACTAAGCAGGCCATAGAAAGTTTAAAACCTGGGAAAGCGGCAGGTGCTGATGGTATATATCCAGAGTTCATTCAACATCTTGGACCAGCTGCTGTCAAATGGCTTACTAACTTCCTCACGAACATTCTAGAGACAGGTCACCTACCTTCACTCTTCAAGAAGACAAAAAGAATAGCTGTATTAAAAACATCTAAGGACCCAGCAAAAGTTGAGAGTTACCGGCCAATAGCACTCCTCAGTGTCACAATGAAGCTTCTGGAAAGGCTGATACATAACAGGATCTCTGCGACAATCAATCAGCATATTCCAGTCGAGCAGGCTGGATTCAGACCTGGACGTGGATGTGATGAACAGGTTTTAGCACTAGTTACCCATATTGAAAATGGCTTTGAGAACAAAATGGCAAGCCCGGGTGTTTTCTTAGATCTGACAGCTGCTTATGACACCGTGTGGCAAGATAAGCTCCTTCTTAAATTTATCAGTATCATCCCTTGCCTGAAACTCACCACATTACTCAGTAACATGCTGAGTAATAGGTACTTTCAGATATTTTCAGAAGACTCCAGGAGTAAAGTACATAGGATAAATGGTGGACTCCCTCAGGGCTCTGTATTGGCCCCTCTACTATTCAACCTGTACTCATATGATCTCCCAGCAACGAAATCAAAAAAATTCATCCATGCAGATGACATCGCATTGGTCGTCCAACACCAACGCTTCGACGAGCCTGAGTCGATGCTTACATCAGACTTAAAGATCCTAGACAGCTACTTTCGTCAGAACAACCTTAGACCAAACCCTCAGAAAACTGTTGTGTCTACCTTCCACTTGCGGAATAGAAGTTCTGGGTACAAACCAACCATACCATTCAGAGGAGAGAATCTACGATACTCTAGTAACCCAAAATACCTGGGAGTCACCCTGGACAGGTCGTTGACTTACAAGAATCACCTCAGCAATGCGTCAGCCAAGAACAAGACCAGGAATAACATCCTTCAAAAGCTGGCGGGTACATCCTGGGGTGCTAATGCTCAAGTCCTGAGATCCACTGCTCTTGCACTTTCTTATTCCGTCGCTGAATATTGTTGCTCAACTTGGCTTAACAGTGCTAACATTGGACTAGAAGACACCCAGCTGAACCAGGCAATGCGTATCATTACAGGGTGCATCCGACCTACTAACACACACTGGCTTCACACCCTAAGCCACATACCACCTCCATCCCTAAGAAGATCACAGTCACTGCTTAACTTATGGAAGAAAATAGAAAACAATCCACAACTCCCTATTCATTCTGATATAGCAGCTTCTCCAACCAAACGACTGAAATCCAGACACCCTTCTTGGCGTACTGCAATGATTCTACAGGGCACCTCCTTTAATGTATCGGACGAATGGAAAGAACAATGGGATCTGCAATCCTCGTTACCAAACCATCACATCATTAAGAACCCCTGCAAGTGCCCTGATGGATTTTCCCTTCCTAGACGACAGTGGAGGACGCTAAACCGTATTAGGACCGGCCAAGGTAGATGTGGAGCCACTCTCTTCAAATGGGGATGGAAGGCATCACCTCAATGTGACTGCGGAGAAGAGGAACAGACAGTGGACCACATTACATTCGAGTGTCCTCTACGTGCATATAGAGGCTCTATAGAAGACTTACACTGTGTCTCAAGCGAAGCCCTTCTCTGGCTCTCAACTTTAAACATAGAACTCTAGTTATGAACTTGAGATGGTAGTTGTACTGTATATATTGTATATAATATTTTATTCATCATACGCTAAATAATAATAATAATGAACATATTATGCCTCTGTGTAAGTGCAATGGTGTTTGTGCAGTAAGTTGAGGTTATCAGCTGCTATAAGCGTTGGTGCTTTCAAATTTACCTTATTTTATTCCGAAACTTATCGTTGAGCGCTATGTGGCGATAAATGGTACTATTGCTACCTCAGGAGCTCGGGACAGCCGAAGTTTTCCAAAGTGTTCTGATTATTTTCCTACGGCGCTATGCGACAAAAGACGACACTATTCTAACAGACAATGAGATATAGGCCCTAGACAGTGTCTTTTATTTCACTTACTCCTCTTTCTAATCATTTTTAGCCTACTTTCGATTTTTGCAAAAAATGAAAGTAGACTTATGAGATCAACACAGGGCGAAAAAAGTGTGTCTGTCTGTGTGTGTGTATGTGTGTGTGTGAGTCTGTGTGTGTGTGTGTATGTGTGTGTGTGAGTCTGTGTGTGTGTGTGTGTCTGTGTGTGTGTGAGTGTGTGTACTCTGAATGTCTGTCCCCCCCTATCAATTCGAACACGGTGAAACCGAATTGAACGAAATTTGGTACAGAGGTAGCACTAGTAAAGGACACCTCAGTGTCATACTTTATATCGCCACCATCTTTACCAAAACAGAATGGCGGCCACTCAAATGTTCAAAACGTAAAATCAAATTACGGCTAAACTAATCATCCGATCTCTACCAAATTCGGTGACAACATACCTTTATATAGGACGCGTCTTTCACCCAAAATTCAAGGTCATCGGCCATGCCATTTCAGGATGGCGGCCGTGTGAATTATGCAACCATTTTAATAAATAGCTTAAGACCCACCAATTCCGATTATCGAGCCTAGGGGGGTTTAAGCTATCCTGAAGGTCGTGATCCGTTATTTATTATAATTTAATATTATAATATTATACAGTATGAGTGGCTTAAAAGAGCTGAGCCGTTTGTGTCACACGACAAGATGGCAGCTGTCCTCATGTGCCTGTCTTATATTTCAGTAGTTTTAGTATGTTGTATGTGATATACCGTACTGATACAATAATATAAACTTTGTATGAAATGATCTTTAATGAAGATGTACTGCAGTGAAGAAATCGTTTATTTCAAGTCATTATTTGCCAACAGTTTGTATCTAATATGTCAGTTAAGAACACCTGACGTCATGGATACGGTTAGCTCTGGGCTAGCATGTTAGTCTGACACGCAGTTGACTGGGGATCGAGTACTGCTACAGTTAGGTTTTTTTTTTCTTGAATTCTTTTACAAATGATGTGCACGAGCTTTTTCCACAGATACTGAATAACATGTCATTTAGCTCAAAGGAGAGGATAAAGTATACACTCGTATATTAATAAAATCACAGTCCCAGCATCGCACATAAACAGAAGCCATTAGGAAAAGGAGAATAGAAGAACTAGATACACGTTGTCATTAACCACAGCCTTCTTAATGCCTCTGTATGGTGCTGTCCTCTTGTGGGTTATGTGGGTAATATTGTTCCAAACATAACGCTGTGTAAATGCCTGAGCTGGCCTCCTGAAGTATGGCAATTTTGTAATACTGGTAGTTCAACTATTAGCCACGATCGCGCTCCGAATACCTTTAAACACTGCCAGCTGGATCGCCTCCCTCTTGGCTACTTTAAACTGCCTACTCATTCAACACCCTTAGGCCACTGCCATCGTAGTACATTACGATGGCAGTGCATAGGCGTACAAGATAAAGATTAATTCACTGATAGGTCGCAGCACCACCTACTGTGATTGGGGCGGAAGATTCTTAATTTTGCAGGCTGGCTTAATATATAGATTAACGGACGTGAATGCATTACAATAAGTTAGTAGTTTTGTTATTCAATCATCATAAAGTATATAATATTGATCTTGACACTTACTGGCTTATTATCAATATAAAAGAAAACAAACAATACATTGTGGTAGGGGTGATTGTGTTAGGGATGAGGACAAAGAGTCATAAAGATACCCATACATTTAGGAGAAAGTAGGCTATATGTTCTTTGCTGAACATCTTGTTTGGAAATGTGTTTGTAAATTACATGTGTCAGTGCTGTAGTTTGTAAATAGCCGTATCCCTATTCATTATTATCATTATTATCATTGTGAGAAAATGACCTAACGATTACGTATATTATACTGTACTGCTTATCACCCCCACTACAACCACCACCACCACCACCACCACCACAACAAAAAGTTATATTTAAATATATTTTTCTGGCAGTTTAAATATCATTGGCCAGTTCTGTAGTAGTATTCAATATCATCCATAAAACAAATAAATCCACCGGGCGAAGTCAGGCACTACTGCTAGTACTGTATATCCACACTCCCACTGTTTCCTACCATAAGGAATGGTGAAATATTGAAAACATATCAGAGACTGGGTTGATAATCAGTGCTCAAAGAATAATCTCAAAATATTTGTAGAATTCTTTAGAGACATTTAGGTTAAGAAGAGGATTTACCCACCAAGCAATCCAAACCACTCTGAACTGATCAGTAATACTATAAATATATCATCTTTTGGACATTAATCTTCAAATTTCTGTAGTAATACATATCAGGTGAATCATCTGCCCCTAATAATATTGTTTTATGCATCCCAACTAGCGTTGCTATCTGGATGGTCGATATTTCTCTGTCTGCATCCCGTATGGTACTAATGCACTGCGGGCATATCCTGCGAGCGATATTGAACACTATTATTTTTTCCTCGATGTGCCTACAGCCTAATACGATGGAAAAATAATAGTGTTCAGTGTTGTTTGCGGATGCTTGCAGTGCATTAGTACCATACGGGATGCAAGTAGAACAAGATGTTCAGTAAAGAACATATAGCCTACTTTCTCCTAAATGCATGGGTATTTTTATAACTCTTTGTCCTTTTCAAGGAGTATAATTGAATGTTGGTTGTAGTAGGTCTTTGATATACAACGTGCTATACGGATATTAAACATGAATATGAGGTGTCCTTTGCTAGTGCTACCTCTGTAAAGATTTCATTCAGTTCGGTTTCACCGTGTTCGAATTGATAGGGGGGGGGGGCGGGGACACACATTCAAAGTACACACACTCACACACACACACACACACACACACACACACAGACAGACACACAATTTTTGGTCCTGTATAGATCTCATAAGTCTACTTTCATTTTTTGCAAAAATCGAAAGTAGGCTAAAAATATCGACCTTCCTCATAACGTGCGTTAGTTGGGCTGCATAAACATTACTATTAGGGATAGCTGATTCACCTGGTATAGCCTACATGTTTCTCTTGTAAATTTGTCTGTAAGGCAACCCTAATTTAGGAAATTGTAGTTAATAAACCTTCAAGGAAAAATACCAGGGAGGAGAAGTGTTTGACGAAGAAGAATATCCTTGTTAAAAAATCTCACAGCCTGGACCTCAAAAACATCTACTGAATTATTCCGAGCTGCAAGTGATAGGAACAGCACGGTCAAGATGGTAGCCAACATCCGGAACGGGTAGGGACCAGAAGAAGAAAGTTAATAAACATGCGATATTTATTCATTTTTAGCCTACTTTCGATTTATGCAAAAAATGAAAGTAGACTTATGAGATCACTACAGGGCGAAAAAAAGTGTGTCTGTCTGTGTGTGTGTGTATGTGTGTGTGTGAGTCTGTGTGTGTGTGTGAGTGTGTGTATACTCTGAATGTCTGCCCCCCCCCCCCCCCTATCAATTCGAACACGGTGAGCGCAAATTGAACGAAATTTGGAACAAAGGTAGCACTAGCAAAGGGCACCCCAGTGTCAGGTTTTATATCGCCGCCATCTTGACGGAAACATAATGGCGGCCACCCAAATGTTCAAAGCTTAAATCAAATTACGACTAACCTAATCATCCGATCTCTACCAAATTTTGCAACAACATACCTTTATGGAGGAAGTATCCTTTGACAAATCTAATAGGTCATTAGCCTAATAGTTTGCGGATGGCGGCCATCTTTGTGTCAAAATCGATTACCCCTATTAATTCGAACACGGTGAAACCGAATGGAATGAAATTTAGTACAGAGGTAGCACTATCAAAGGGCACCTCAGTGTCATGTTTTATATCACCGCCATCTTGACGGAAACGTAATGGCGGCCACACAAATGTTCAAAGCTTAAATCAAATTACGACTAACCTAATCATCCGATCTCTACCAAATTTTGCAACAACATACCTTTATGGAGGAAGTATCCTTTGACAAATCTAATAGGTCATTAGCCTAATAGTTTGCGGATGGCGGCCATCTTTGTGTCAAAATCGATTACCCCTATTAATACAAATACGGTGAAACCGAATGGAATGAAATTTGGTACAGAGGTAGCACTAGCAAAGGGCACCTCAGTGTCATATTTTATATTGCCGCCATCTTCAGGGAAACGTAATGGCGGCCACACAAATATTCAAAGCTTAAACCAAATTACGATTAACCTAATCATCCGATCTCTACCAAATTTTGCATCAACATACCATTATGGAGGGAGCATCCTTTGACCAAACTAATAGGTCATTAGCCTAATATTTTGCGGATGGCGGCCATCTTTGTGTGAAAATCGATTCCCCCTATTAATTCGAACACGGTGAAACCGAATGGAACGAAATTTGGTACAGAGGTAGCACTAGAAAAGGCCACCTCAGTGTCATGTTTTATATCACCGCCATCTTGACGGAAACGTAATCGCGGCCACCCAAATGTTAAAGGCTAAAATGTAATTACGACCAACCTAATAATCTAGTCTCTACCAAATTTTGCAACAACAAATCTTTATGTGGGAAGCATATTCTGACCGAACTGCTAGATCATCAGCCCAATAGTTTGCAGATGGTGGCCAAGTATGTGTGCAAATCGATTCCCCATATCAATTCAAACACGGTGAAACCGAATTGAACGAAATTTGGTACAGAGGTAGCACTAGCAAAAGGCACCTCAGTGTCATGTTTTATATCGCCGCCATCTTGACGGAAACGGAATGACGGCCACCCAAATGTTAAAAGCTTAAATCAAATTTTGACCATCCTAATAATTTGATCTCTACCGGATTTTGCAACAACATGCCTTTTTGTTGAAAGCATCATATGACTGACTACAAGGTCATCAGCCCAATAGTTTGCAAATAGCGGCCATGTATGTGTGCAAATCCATTCCCCGGATCAATTCAAACACGGTGAAACCGAATTGAATGATTTTTTTTACAGAGGTAGCACTAGCAAAGGGCACCTCATATTCATGTTTAATATCCCTATAGCACGTTGTATTTCAACAAGCTACTACAACCAACATTCAATTATACTCCTTGGAAAGGACAAAGAGTTATAACAATACCCATGCATTTAGGATAAAGTAGGCTATATGTTCTTTACTGAACATCTTGTTTATTTATTTTCCCATTTATTTGTATATTTATCCATACACCTATCTATTAATCCATTTATTTTCACCTGCCCTTACAAATTTTCAGCATATTTACCTGGAAATAGGAAATTTAAAATTCCAGATATTATACGTTTCATAAGGACCAAAATATACAATAATTATTATTATGATTTATTCCGGATGTCCGTGTTCGATTTACGCCTCTGACAAGAAATGTAATCCTGGTGTGTGTGCTGCAATGGGGTACACCCAGCCTAGTGAGGCAAAATTGAGATGAAGAGGGTTCGATTATAAACACGAGGCACTAAATATGTAGTATTTTACGTGTAGGTGCATCATTTTTGACAACACTTCACAGCGGTGCGGTGGGTGCGTTAACAGTCGGCAATTATCGTAACTAACCGTAGAGGACTGGCTGGAACTTAGAAGGCGGCCGTAGTGCTATACGCATGCGTTTAGTATGGACGAAAAATGGGCTGTTGTTCGTATGCTCATTCAAGGGCCAAACACTCTAGAGCCGGGCAAGTAGGCACGCTCTCAACTTGCCTTACGAGGAGATTTTTTTTACCAAGCACTTGTCACATTCCAGTCGTGTGCAGTTGATTGGCACTCTGTTCACAAATGTGAAGAGCATACATTGTCCAACTTCCTTGACAGTGGGTAATTTAATTTAATACTTTCTGAACACAAAATACCATTTTAAACACTATGAATAGAAGAAATAATGTTATATCCGTCATATATGGGCGTATGTAAGTTTAAAAGATTAATTTTTAGAATAAAGGACGCATTCTTCGGGGCGAAATACCAGCATCCCGGCGACTTGAAAGGCCGCAGTAATTAAAACGGACGTAAAACCAATAACATTATTATGTATTCTTTCTCAAAATCCCCATGTAGACTTAGCCTACCTTGCCTACCCTCCAGAGTCGCGCCTAATAGTTTCCACAGACACACAGGTTATCAGACAAATTAATATATTTAATGTTACTTTTTACGTCCCTTTTAACTACTGTGGCAGGTGCAGCTTCCACGGGGCAGGAGCTCTGAACTGAGTAAGGCCTTTTCTGTCCTCTGTGGAAGACGGATCTTGGCGGGGAATTCCTCAACCCCGACACGGCGCGTCCCAATGGCTGATAGGGGCTCTTGTTGAGAGTGGTGCTTGCACCCGCGGATCAACTGAGGACATGATATAATGACAGTATCTATATCATTATTGCTGATACAAAACAGATCTGTCGACCTTGTATCAGTAAACATCTGCATCATATCATGGCATCCTTGGATGTTGGGATGTGATGTGGTTACTGCGCATCGAGGAAGGCAACGGTAATCCACCTCAATTATTTTCCCCAGGATAATCTTCATGGCTGAAAACCCAATTACATTGGCCCTTAGTCCCAGGCAGAACTTAAGTGGTCAGAGGGTGCGAAGAATCTCCCGGTCAGCTCTGAAGATAGGAACGTGGAATGTACGGAGTATGTTTGAAGCAGGAAAGATTCATAACACAATTCATGAGATGAAGAGGATGAATATGCCAATGGGTATAAGTGAGATGAGAAGGCCAGGGACAGGAGATTGTAATGTGGAGGATTTCATGGTGTATTACAGTGGTAATAATGATGCCAAGCATTTGCATGGAGTGGGTTTTATAGTTGACAAAAGTTTGCAGTCTGCTGTTATCAGTTGTATACCATTCTCCAGTAGAATAATGATATTAAAGTTACGTGGTAAACCTTTCCACATTAATCTCATTCAAGTGTATGCCCCTACTAGTGACAAAAGCGATGACGATGTTGATAAATTCTATGCCAAAATTCAGACCGTCCTCAAAGACACACAAGAACATGATGTAACCCTTGTTGTGGGAGATTTTAATGCAAAGGTTGGGAAAGGTTCTGAAGAACACATTGTGGACCAGTGGGGTCTCAGACAAAGAAACAACAAAGGGGTTCGTTTAGTGCAGTTTTGTAGAGAAGAGAACTTTGTCATTGCTAATACTTGGTTTAAGCTTCCTGTCAGGGGACTTTATACGTGGAAAGCACCTTCTGATAGTCCAGACAATATAACAAGAAATCAAATAGATTTCATTCTAATTAAAAACAGATTTAGAATCGGCGTGATTTTTGCAAAAACCTATCCAGGAGCAGATGTTCCTTCTGACCACAATCATCTCATTAGCCAAATCTGTGTCCGGCAGGGGACACGGAACGCCCTATGCTGATAATGTTAAATCAGGTTTCACAAAGGTGCATTTTTCTCAAAACCTATTAGAGATATAAACTTGAAAATTACACAGCATGCACCTACATATCTTGGCTTGGTACTGACATAACAGGTTGTGCGTTATATGAAATACGTTTTGATTTTTTAGCCTATTTTCAATTTTGAAAAAATAGGCTTATGAGATCACCTTTTGTCCGTGTGTGTGTGCGTGTGTGTGTGTGTGTGTGTGTGTGTGTGTGTGTGTGATTCGTGTGTGTGTCCCCCCCTAATAAAATCTAAACGGCTGGAGAGATTTCAATGAAACTCGGTATGTTCATAGCACTATTCCCGGCGACCTCGACCGTGCCCTTCAAATTTTTTTACGTCTCACCAATGCAAAATGGCGGCTGTGCGAAATATTTCACTAGCATTCAATATCTCCGAAACTATTACCGATATCGCCCTGAAATTGTGAACGGAGATAAAGGGTACTACTAGACGTTCGCCTATGAGACTTTCAAAAACCTGGTGACTACAAAACCAACATGGCGGTCAAGCGAAGTTGAGACTTTTAAATAGACTTTTCTCGCGATTTAACTATTCACAAGTAATGAAACTTGGTACAGCAAATGTTTATACACATTGTAATGCACTGGAGTCTAATTTAGTTCAATTGTTTACATAACTTCAAAATGGCGGCTGTGCGAATTATTTCACTGATATTCTATATCTCCGAAACTATTACAGATATCACCCTGCAATTTAGTACGGTGATAAAGAGTACTGATACAAGTTTACCTATGTATATTTCATAAACTTGTAAAGTAAAAAACGAACATGGCGACCAAGCGAAGTTGAGACTTTTAAATAGACTTTTCTCACGATTTAACCATCCAAACGTAATGAAACTAGGTACAGCAAGTGTTTATTCACATAGTAATGCACTGGAGTCTAATTTAGTTCAATTGTTTACATAACTTCAAAATGGCGGCTGTGCGAAATATTTCACTGACATTCTATATCTCCGAAACTATTACAGATATTACCCTGCAATTTAGTACGGTGATAAAGGGTACTGGTACAAGTTTATCTATGTATATTTCATAAACTTGTAAAGTAAAAAACAAACATGGCGACCAAGCGAATTTGAAATATTTTAATAGACTTTTCTCGTGATTTAACTCTCTGAGCGCAGTGAAAAGTGGTACAGTAAATGATTTTGCAGATTTTAATGCACTGCCATCTAATTTAAATCAATTGTTTACATAACCTCAATATGGCGGCTGTGCGAAATTTTAAAATTAAGTTTTTATTTCTTGTATCGTAATCATGCGATCGAAGTGAAAGTTTGAATAATGAACCTAGGCAATAATTGTCCTTGAATGGTACATAATTCTATGGCCTATACATATAACAATCCTAAATGGCGAGCTTCCGAAATATTTAGACGGTTCTCAATATCTATGAATCTTTTACAGCAACCAAACTGATTTTTTTTTATGTTCATAGAGACTATGAACATATGTTCACCTATAGGACTTTCATTAACCTGGTGAGCACAAATCCAACATGGCGGCGACGCGAAGTATAAATATTTAAATGGACGATTCTCGCGAATTAACTATCCGAGTGCTGTGAAACGTTGCACGTTAAATGCTTATACAAATGTTGATCCACTGGCATCTAATTTATTTCAATTGTTTGCATAATCACAAGATGGCTGCTGTGCGTAATTTTAAAATCTCGTGTTTACTTCTTGTGTTCTAATCATGCGATTGAAGTTTGAATACCACACGTACACAATAATCTTAATGTAATAGTACAAAAATAAAAATCCAACCTGGCGACAATCTGAAATATTTAGACGGTTCTCAATATCTACGAATCTGTTACAGCAAATAAACTGAAATTTTGTATGTTGTTAGAAGAAATTAACATGAGCAGGATATATGAAAATAGGCTGTATAGTTCTTTACGGAACTACTTGTTAATTATTATTTTGAAATTACACATTTTGGCATTTTTTGCCACTTCATATTCTAATAAAATACGTAATATCTGACCTACAGCAATTATAATTCATTCATAATGCACACAACAAAATTGGAAAGGAACCCTGAATGTTTGAATTCTCTGTATCTCACACAACCTGAGAAAATGCTCCTTATGTATTAATAAAACTAACTTTCGGGAAATGGCCTTTAAAGTCACTGCACTAGTGCTTGCCTGCTCCATAGCTTGGATTATCGATGTCCTCTTCCAATCCATCTTCTAGCCATCTTTTATTAGCTCTCCTGAGTTGTCTGGCCTTCTGATGCAAGCTTTTAACAGCTATTTCAGCATATCCCAGTCTTTCCAAGTCGAGTCGCAGCATGGCGTCACGAGTATGGGAGCCAATGCTCAACCCCAGTCTTTGCAGTACTTCACAATTTT
This sequence comes from Meconema thalassinum, assembly GCA_946902985.2. NCBI lineage: Eukaryota > Metazoa > Arthropoda > Insecta > Orthoptera > Tettigoniidae > Meconema > Meconema thalassinum. The sequence goes on from OX336391.1 coordinate 330,641,129, forward strand.
TGATATTTCCCTGGTTAAATGATGCCACACCATCATATACACCAAAACGAAGTGTCCTTATTGACACAAACACAGTTTTTGTCAAACGGCTCCATATATTGCTATTTACACATTCATTATGATTTTGTGTGCGACCATGGAGACATTTTTTTTAGAGGTTAATGTCTGACATACCCCTGAAAATAGGTTTCATTTCCTCCATAATAGCATAAGGTAGGCTGTGAGGATGACTGTAAGTTTCTCCTGTCGCTAATCCTTTGTTGAACTTACACCAGCTGTCTACTCCTCGTGGACACAGTCCATGCTGGGGCTTGTCACCAGTTGATGACATGTGACAGAACAGTGCCCAGACAGCTCTTCTCATTTTATCAACACTGTCAGTGTTCTGCCTAATGGCTAGTCCATAATGATTTTGCATAATGTCAATAGCTGAATCTGTCAGTCTCTTCCTACCATCCAATGTTTTGCCATCACTCAAATTCTTCCCTTTCATGTTGATCTTCAGTCGCCTCAGTCTGTACCCCATTCGCTTCTGGACATGAACCACGCACTCCAATTTACTAATAGTGACAGAATACCCATAAGGTTTTAGTTCCTCAACAGCTTTGAAAGCTTTTGAGTCTCCATCTCCCAAATAATTTACATATCTAACATTATACCATGACACAGAACGCTCAAAAATAGTTTTCACTCCAGCCACCTCCATTCCTCCACTAGATCCACTATAATTAGCCATACAGCTCTCGTTGATACCAGTACAACTACAATGATTGGACATTACAGCCACATCAATAACCTTCCCTGTGGCTATACTTGTGGCTGAAACAACACCATTCAATGAGGTGTGACCTCTTTTTTGCCAGGAACCGTCAAAGACAACTGTCAAATCACGCATATTGTTATTCTCTACAACAGCTTCCTCTACAGCCTCGTTCATGCACTTCAGTAAATTTTGTAAAATTTTGAAGGAGGACTTGGTAGGTTCATCACACCACACAGCATGTCATCTGCAGTCTTTCCTTTACCAATTACGCTTAGTCCATAAACTAACCTTAAATTTACACTGTAATATGTGCCACTGTTCTTGCTGTTGACCTCACTGTTACCTATTTTAAAACTAGAGGAACTGAAGAACGTAGTACTATATGAACAATATTTACAAAACAGTTCTAGCTCAGCAGCTAAGCCTATGTGTTTCTTGACATTCAGATTCGTCCCCTCTCTCAAACATTGTTTACACAACACATGTTTTCCAAGTTCATCTGATAATAGTGATATATTAATTATCCCACAGCTTTCATTTCCAGTGTTCAAACTATCATACTTCTCCCTAACTTCACCCAGTTACTTCCTCCCAGAACTTACAAGTACACTGGGTTCACTACTGGAGTTCTCTGGTTGGGTTGCAAGGTTATGGCGAATATTACTAGTAGAAGGACTTGTTATTAAACGGTCAGCAACAAAGTTCCCTCCAACTCTGGCCTTCTTCGTCCAATGAACACGCTCTTTGAATACTCTAGTATTAACACGAGGCATACTGGATCATCCAAATACAGTAAGAACACCGAAGTAAACAGAAACACATGTAATCACGTCAATCATAAACAAAGCAAACAAATGACAGTCAACAACCAAATCCATGACAATGCTGCCAACACTGAAATTCCACAGCAATATATTTACCTCATCTACTTAAAATTTACCACTCTCTTGGTATATATAAATTAAAAATACTGCTTCCATCAGTCGAAATGTCAAATTACCTCTCTTCAGAGAGCATGGAGTTTGTGCATCATATTTCAACAGAAAAAAATTAAAAATACTTCCAGCCGGAGGATTATCATAATCTCCACACCATTGGAAAGGGAAATGGTCACGGATACAAAATTCAAAATAATAAATAAGTTATTTTTCATTTTTTCCGTTCCGTGTCCCCTTAACAAGATTCCGATAAAAACTAACACAAAATAAATATGATACTGATGCCCTTCGGGAAATAAATACAAGGTCACAGGTTGCTGCTGCTCTTTCCACTGATCTTAAGACGTCGACTTCAAATGACATGCAGCCCTTGGAACTCTAGGACAATTTTAAAACCTCATTGAAGAGAGTTGGAGATCATTTTCTTAAGAAAAAGCGGAAACATAAAAAAGTAAGGCATGGATGACGGATGAAATATTGAATCTAATGAATAGACGAAGAGAAGTCAAAGGAAGAGATAATGAAGAATATTGGTTGATTCATAGATTGATAACGAATAATATCAGACAAGCCAAGGAAGCTTGGATGTCAGATTGGTGCAAAGAAATTGAAGACCTTAATAGTAAATATGATATTTTCCAGGTCCATAAGAAAATCAAAGAAGTTTCTGGTAGACACAGAAAAAGAAAAACAGCCAACTTAGTTGATAGTCAAGGTAACGCGGTATTTGAAGTTGAAGAAAATATTACAGGTTTGGGAGAACTATATACAAGAGCTTTTTAATGATGATCATCGTCCTTCCCGACCAGAAATTCCTTCAATTGTTGGACCCATGATCACCATTGATGATGTGAAATATGCGATTAGGATAGCGAAAAGTGGTAAGGCTCCTGGTCAAGATGCAATTCCAGTGGAATTATTGAGGATCTTGGATGATGATTGCATTGTGACGCTCACTACATTATATAACAAGATATTCAACAAGGGCATATTACCAGAAGACTGGCTCTTGTCTACATTTATTGCTCTTCCGAAGAAACCGATGGCTAAGTCATGTAGTGATTTTAGGACAATCAGTCTTATGAGTCTTGTGCTCAAAATATTTCTCATAGTTATCCATAATCGCATCTACAGGAAATGCGAGATGAATATCAGTGGCACGCAGTTTGGGTTCCGCAACGGTCTAGGAACTCATGAGGTATTATTTTCGCTTCAAGTTCTTTTCCAGAGATGCCGCGAGGTAAATCAGGATGTATATGCATGTTTTCTGGACTACGCAAAAGCCTTAAACCGTTGTCCGCATGATAAGTAGTATAATGCACTCAAGAACTCAGGAATAGATGAGAAAGACATTCGGATCATCATTAATTTATACTGGGGTCAATAGGCTAGTATCAGAATTGATGGACATATATCGAGGTCAGTGGAAATAATGCGTGGTATGAGACAGGGATGCATTCTTCCACCACTTCTTTTTAATATCTATGAGGAACAGATTTTCTTTGAGGCACTTGATGGCATTCAACAAGGTATTAAGGTCAATGGTAATTATATTAATAATATACGGTTTGCTGATGATACCGTATTGATTGCAAATAGTTTCGAAGGACTTAAAGAGATTGTTACTATGGTGTATCAAAAGAGTAAACAATATGGCCTTGACCTCAACATTAAAAGAAAACGAAATATATGATATCGCCAAAACCAGCATTGTCACAAGTCCTTTTAGTCGATGGACATCAGATTGAGCAAGTCAAGAGTTTGGTTTATTTAGGACAGAATATTAATGAGAATTGGGATCCTTCGGTTGAAATAAGATGCCATATAGAGAAGGCTAGATCCATCTTTATGACAATGAAACAACTACTATGCTGTCGAGATCTCAGTATGACGCTTAAGAAATGAATTTTGAAGTGATATGTTGTCTCCACCCTTCTTTATGGTGTTGAAGCTTGGACTATGTAGTTAGTTACAGAAAAGAAGATTCGAGCTTTTGAAATGTGGATATACAGGCGGATTCTTAAAATCTCGTGGACAGAACAAGTGAGTAATGCCTAGGTTTTTCAGCGTTTGAGCAGTCAACCTGAGCATTTAAACACAATTAAGAAGAGGAAATTGGAATACTTGGGATACATGATGACGATTCCAAAATACCGTCCGCTCCAAGTTATACTTCGGGGTAAAATTGAAGGTCAGTGTGGATCGGGAAAGAGACGAATAACTTGGAAGGATAATTTAAGAACGTGGTTTGGGCTGTGTTACACGGAACTCTTCGGGATTGCACAGGATAATAAGGTGTTAGCCATGGTGGTAGCCAACGTCCGTATCAGATAACGCAGAAGAAGAAGAAGAAGAGGAAGGCACTTAGAGACGTAGGGGTGCTGGAATTTTGCCCGAAGGGGATCTACCACTTGCCGGCAAATCTACTGACATGACTCCCTCACATTTTCAAACCCTCAAATGCCATCTGGATGCGCCTGGTTTAACTCCTACAACGTTGAGAGCAGAAGACGAGAACGTTACCGCTATGCCACGCAGCCAGTCATGTCGGACAAATTAAACATACACCCAAGTACACGACACTGATGACCACGATGTCAAAAGCCCCTAAAAAGAATTAACAACCAAACAAAAGGAAAGGAAATTTGATGCTTTTCAGTCAGTCAACACGATTGAACCCAAATGAGATGGGTTATTCCTAAATCCTAAAAAAACATTACATGAGATTTTAAAAAAATACACAAGGACCTACAGATGCGTACAATTTGTGCAAGGTAGGTGCCACATCACTTAACGGAGGTCGTGTATTTCTCGAAATACACGGTAAGGCAGAGTTTACTTTGGCTGCTCTTTATTATTTCACATTATTTCATTTATTTAGATTTCCTTCCCGCAAACACCAACATCGAACTATTACATCCTGTTTGCCCCGTATATTTGTTCATTTGCGGTGTAAGTCTGTTACAGAAGCGCATATTCTTCGGAACCAGCTTGGCAGCTTCTTTCAGCTGCCCTCTAAACTTCAATCGCCTCAAGTCATGAAGACTTCGTCATCAATCCGCCAGGCGTCGTGTTCTTCTCCAACCAACAACTACGTGAAGACACCGCTCCAAGAAGAATTTTGCCTTTATAATGTTTGCTATGTTTGTGTGAACTCTGCTGTTTCCTCCCCTTACCCGCTCGCTTCCCCTTCTCCTCGCCCGCTTACTTCTGACGTGTGCGTTGTTGCTCTCCTCCTTCGGCGCGTCACTTCGCTCGTCCACTCGACTTCTTGTTGCCGTGCCGTGAGCAACTGCTCTCATTCTCACTTCTGTGTCAGTCGTCAACACTTACAGTTGGAGCCTACCTCATGCTTGCCTCCTGTCTACTCGAGACATTTTTTAAATATCTACGCCATGTTGTGGATTTAAGCTAACGGTCACCATGGATCATCTACTCTACAAACAATAAGCTAAGTACCAAACTCTAATTGTTTTCACCGCAATTTAATTGGTTTTAAACAGCTAAATGCTTTTTAATTCTTGTTTTATAGACAGTTTGAAATTGCTAAATGCAGTACAATAACTACCTTCGAGGGATTTTTCTAGTCATGCTCTAACTATCTAAAACTTAAAAAATTAGTGCTTATTGCACAAATTTAACTGAGAATGAGTTCTCACACCGTGGGATTCATATTAAACGAAATACTGTCTATAAAAACGTAGCTTTTTCTCCGCGGGATCTGTTGCCCAATTCAACTGCTATCATAACTCCAGAACTTTCGACATCGAACTATCTTTCTACAAGTAAAATAACCTAGCATTTCTTCAAATATGGGAACACATATTCCTAACTGAGAAATTTATGTTGCATAAACCTCTAATCAACATAATTTGTCTTCCTTCGTGGGAATTTTCCGCTGCATTCAACTGCAACCTACGGATTTCTAACGAAATAACCTCTCTCACGCTAAAATTCAATCAGTGATTTACATAATTGTAATAACTTTTCTCCTTGTGAACATTCTGTGCTGCAATAGTGAACTTTTCAAATACTTCAATAGACTATAGTGAAAACAGTGCCCGTTAGACCACCAACCGCGTCGCGTTTGCGAGAGCAATAAATTCGGCCGAGAACATTCTCCTAAAGTTCCCAATTCTTCCTTCCCAAATACTTTACTAACATAATACAATTAAATTATAAATGTATGTATCTTTCAACGAGGTGTCACTCTATAACAAGTGCCCTCCCAATTTTGTTTCGCATTTCACGAATTACCTTCTGCTTTAACAGTGACCAGTCCACATTCTAATTCTTTTCCCTTCTAAATGGGGAAATTCTATTTTTTCTCTAGTCATAATTGAAGAAACTAATTTTTTATTCAGGTTTCACAAATAGTGACCTTTACAATTTGAATTTAGCATGGCCGTAATTACTGTACAAATATAAGAAGTTATAGAAACTTCTCCTTAATTTTCTCTTCTTGTTATAATTTCAAATTTATTTTCGTTTCATCCTGTTAAGATTTCCATTTAGGAATTCTTAAAGTGCCCACGTTATACCTTATTTATGGTTGAAGCTTTAATTACTTTATTATTGTTGTTAAATTTTGAATTTGTCAATCTTAAGCACAACTTTTAAAAATCTTATGCAGATTTTAGTGCTTAAAAGAGGTTTTAAACCTTAATATTGTTAATTGCTAAGTGCAAACTTTACCATTCTAGAGGTCTGAGACCTTATACTTTCTTACATTTGTTAAAACCAATTATAACTCCACGCATTGTTAAATAAATCAGATTATATTTTTTCGTTCTTGTCTTAGAATAACAATTAGGCAGGATCCTAGTTTCCCTGACTCTTCCCATTGGTTTATGCCCTCTTTAATAAAATCAACTACCCAACTAAGCAAAGTTTTGCCTCTTGTTGCATTTGAACGAAAACTTCTAGTATCATCTTTTTCAAAGCATCTTTTAGCTGCTAGAGCTAATTCTAATGAGCCATTAAGGCAAGTAAAGCTAGCTCCAAAAGCTTCCTGCTTGTTGAGATTTTCTCTAAAACTTGTGATTCGTTTTCAAAATTTAAGTTTTTCTTCTGCTCTAAGATTTTAGTCGGCACTTTGCTGGGTAAAAGCTTAGCTATTCTTAAATGCAACTATTGTCTTTCTTACCAAAATTTTCAAAGATATCAACAAAATTGTTCCCAAAATCACTATAACTGCTTCACCACTACCTTTCCTGGGAGTACTCAATAAGTCGTCGGAAATCCTACAGTTCCAAGAACTAAAATTATCACGGCAAATCCAAATTATTTGCGCCTTTCAAAACATTCGTTCAAACTTAACTCCTTTGAAAGGATATACAGTAAATCTGTCATTCTTTGACTTGCCAGACTACCACCCTTCCCCATATTATCCAATTTTAGGGTGGGAAGGGAAAGCACGAACGCTGCTTGCTTGCGAATAGCCCAAGCTCCAGCCGTATTTCCCGTTAGCTGTGTCCAAGTCCATACCCACTTTAGGTATCCTGCAGGCTTGCGCAGTGAAAATGGTGATTAAATGTTTACTTTAGTGTAAGTTTATGAGTTATATTGAACTCTCGTCCTATCTATCCATACTTTTTCCCCATTCCGAAACCCATTTCTTCCCTTTCCTTTTTAGCCTATTTTCAATTTTGAAAAAATAGGCTTATGAGATCACCTTTTGTCCGTGTGTGTGTGTGTGTGTGTGTGTGTGGGTGTGTGTGAGAGATGTGTGGGTGTGTCCCCCTAATAAAATTTAAACGGCTGGAGCGATTTCAGTGAAACTCGGTACGTTCATAGCACTATTCCCGGCGACCTCGACCGTGCCCTTTAAATCTTGTTACGTCTCACCAATCCAACATGGCGGCTGTGCGAAATATTTCACTAGCATTCAATATCTCCGAAACTATTACCGATATCGCCCTGAAATTATGTACGGTGGTAAAGGGCACTACTAGAAGTTCACCTATGAGACTTTCAAAAACCTGGTGACTACAAAACCAACATGGCGGCAAAGCGAAGTTGAGATTTTTAAATAGACTGTTCTCGCGATTTAACTATCCAAACGTAATGAAACTTGGTACAGCAAATATTTATACACATTGCAATGCACTGGAGTCTAATTTAGTTCAATTGTTTACATAACCTCAAAATGGCGGCTGTGCGAAATATTTCACTGACATTCTATATCTCCGAAACTATTACAGATATCACCCTGCAATTTTGTACGGTGATAAAGGGTACTGATACAAGTTTCCCTATATATTTCATAAACCTGTCAAGTACAAAACGAACATGGCGACCATGCGAATTTGAAATATTTTAATAGACTTTTCTCGTGAGTTAACTCTCTGAGCGCAGTGAAATGTGGTACAGTAAATGATTTTGCAGATTGTAATGCACTGCCATCTAATTTAATTCATTTGTTTACATAACCTCAAGATGGCGGCTGTGCGAAATTTAAAAATTAAGTTCTAATTTCTTGTGTCGTAATCATGCGATCGAAGTGAAAGTTTGAATAATGAACCTAGGCATAAATTGTCCTTGAATGGTACATAACTCTATGGCCTATACATATAACAATCCTAATTGGCGAGGTTCTGAAATATTTAGACGGTTCTGAATTCTGAATTTTTTTATGTTCATAGAGACTATGAACATATGTTCACCTATAGGACTTTCAGTAACCTGGTGAGCACAAATCCAACATGGCGGCGAGGCGAATTATAAATATTTAAATGGACGTTTCTCGCGAATTAACTATCCGAGTGCCATGAAAAGTTGCACGTTAAATGCTTATACAAATGTGTATCCACTGGCATCTAATTTATTTCGATTGTTTGCATAATCACATGATGGCTGCTGTGCGTAATTTTAAAATCTCGTTTTTACTTCTTGTGTTCTAATCATGCGATTGAAGTTTGAATACCACACGTACACAATAATCTTAATGTAATGGTACAAAAATAAAAATCCAACCTGGCGAACATCTGAAATATTTAGACGGTTCTCAATATCTACGAATCTGTTACAGCAATTAAACTGAAATTTTGTATGTTGATAGAGGCAATTAACATGAGCAGGATATATGAAAATAGGCTGTATAGTTCTTCACGGAACTACTTGTTTTCATCATCTTCCGTAAGGGAGAGTTAATCCTTAGCTAATAACCTACCCAAAATTTGGTCCCAGAAACCCGGGAGAGTCAATTTGTCAATATTTTGCAAATTATTAATATCTACTTTGAATTTTTCAGCTATACCTTCACTGTGCAAAGCTGGTGAGGGTAAAGGAGGTTGCTTCTGTCTCCTTTGGTGCGTCTCTCCCTTTCAAATTATTTGCTGCCGCCAGTCTGACAGCATTTCCAAAATTCCACATTTTCGTACGTTATACTTTAATTTACCCATTTCGGCTTGGCTCCTACAGATAAAGATAAGGACGGTAGGGATGAAAAACTCATTTACAAACGGGCATCTTATAAAGTGCAAATTACCCGATTTAGAAAATACATCGAAGAGCCAAATCCTTCAGAAGCTCAATTAGATTTGTTAAAACATCGCGTAAAGGATTATGAACGTTCTTATGAGAATTATTGCAATATTCAAACTGAAATCGAAACTTGCATGCTCAATCAAACAGATGATCGAGTAGAAGTAGAAAATCAATAATACGAAGGCATAGGCTCTGCCTTTAATATAATACGTCAACTCGAAGAAGAACATAAAAAAGGACGGCTCTGCTCTTGGTTCCCTTCATGAACAACAAACCTCTTCTCGTGAGGGCACTCACAAGCCTAAACCAATTCTACCTAAGATTAATTTGCCTCACTTCTCTGGAGACGAATCTACTTGGGATTCTTTCTATGAACTATTTTGCTCTCTTGTTCATGACAATGAAGACATTCAAGTCATCTACAAGTTCCATTATTTGCGATCTATTCTCCTCGGTCATGCCCTGCAGTTGGTTGAAGCACTCCCATTAAGTGCTGAAAACTACCCCATCACCTTTAACCTGTTGAAGGAAAGATACGGTAATTTACGGTTACGTATTCAACGCCACATAAAGGCTCTATTCAATTTGCCGGCATCACAGCACAATGACGTCACAAGCCTGCGTACCCTCATCGATAAGACACAAGTCCACGTAAAAGCTTTATCCCAATTAGATCAACCCACTGACTATTGGGACACTTTTCTAATACATTTAGTGGTTTCTAAAGTCGATGTTGCTACCCTCCAAGCTTGGGAAATTGAACTTTCCAAAGACGACGATTACTCTTATGAGCATTTAGTCACCTTCATAAATGCTAGATTCCAACTCTTAACTGCCATAGCTAACCAAAGTGAACCCAATTCTCCTAGTTCTAAATTTGAATATTTGTCTCTTAAATCCCAAAGCGAATATGCTGCGTCTAGTACCCAAAAACCCTGGTCTAGCTCGTCTAAACCTAAGTCAAATGTCACTGGTTACCAAACTAGGTCTAGTGAACGCCGTATGGCAAGTTCCCTTGCTTTAAACACTCAAAGTGAACCTCGGAAAAGTTTAAATGAACCATCAAAGTGCATACTTTGCAAAGATTCCCACGCTTTGAATTCATGTAAATCCTTTAAAGAACTGTCAATTGACGATGGAAGAAAATTAGTAGCGCAGAATCAATATTGTTTTAATTGCCTCTCACCCAAGCACTCAGCCTCTAATTGTAAATCTACCCGGCTCTGCTTTCATTGTGGAAAAGCGCATCATTCTCTATTGCATCGTCATGATCAATCGAAGCCATCAGTAGCATCTACTTCTCAAAAAGGTGATAATGCCAGCAGCCCTAAAGCTTCATCTTACATTCAGAACGCTAAGTATTTACGTAGCACTCAAGTGTTGTTGTCTACTGTTCAAATTGAAGTCCAGGATAAGTTTGGTAACTGGTTCCGCGCACGAGCTCTTCTTGATTCAGCGGCAACCCATGATTTCGTTTCTTATTCATTAATCAAAAAACTAGCCCTACCTGTAAACCCTACTTCTATTAATGCATCAGGAATCAACAGCTTAAAATCTCAAGCTTTACAGTTCTCAAAACTAATCATAAAGGACACTTGTCACAGAAATAATCTTCTAAAACTTAACTGTCACATTCTCAACAGTATCGGAGAGGATACTCCAAGTCACTCTGTCGATATTTCAGTTTTAAATATTCCTTCTCACCTAAGGTTAGCCGATGCTCTGTTCAATGTACAAGGCCCCTTTGACATACTTTTCAGTGCCAATGGTTTTTGGAATTGCCTTCGTAAACAAACTCGTAAATTATCTTCAAACGTGGTCGCTAGAGACACCGATTTTGGTTGGGTTGTTACTGGTCAAATCCAACGTTCCAGGCTTCAAACCAACTCACAATGTCATTTTGTTAACGCTGATTCAAATTCATTTTCTAAAAAAGAGAACACTTATGTTTCCGATCTCAGCACGTTTCAAAGCAGCTTGCCGAAACAATGTCTTGGTGTCAGCAACTACGCCACTGCCGTAAGCTACTCCATGTGTTTTGCTCCATTTTCGCTCAAAATGGCAATTCAAGTTCGCCTCGCCTTGAGTCGCTTGGTTTATTGTCTCTTGTCATTTATTGTAGCGGGTATTTGGTTAAACTTTCCATCGAAAACTATCTTCTCTCTGTGTAAAACCATGGCTATCAGTCACCATCACTTTGCTGTAAGCTGTGTTTCACTTCACTCGCTATTTAGTAGGATGGCCACGGCCGACTCCTTCCCACTTCCTCACACGCGGAAGCAGCATTTGAAACCGCTTGTCAATCTGAGTTCTCTAGCGTCAAGAATAACATTTCTTACGCATAATTTCTCCCTCAACTTCCCAGCTTTTCTTCGTTGTTTAGGAGAATTAAGCTTCTTTCTGTTGGCAACTGTTGGATTCCGTGATCCTCAAAATTATGTAAAATTATTTAATTGCTTTGTTTCATATGTCCTTAAATTGGGTGTTCATGTCCAAGCTACGTATGACTGCATGACGTGTTACTGGAAGTTCCTCTTTAATGTTGAGCTGGTTGCGTCTACCCCTTGTGGTTATTTTCAACTACTTGTTTGGCAATCTTGTTTGTACACAAACTCGGGCAAGGCCAAGCCGTTGCTTACTTCCTCTATATGTGACAAAGGTCATGACGGGTTCTTCTTATCTCAAATCAGGCTGTCTGCCAGCTATTGTTATGCGAGTTGCTACCGTAATTCGGGAAGTCGTTCACTTCGCCCCTCAGATAAAGTGGTTCAGGTCACTGACTTTTCCAGCTATTCATACTCGTTATCTTGCTGTACTATGTGGGTCAAGGATTTGTTTATTTACTTTCCTCACTTGCTCACACTCGTACACTATGGTTGTTTTGATCATCGTTTCATAACATCGTTACATATCTTTACTGCGCGCATGTATTGTAACCTGTGCAACTATTTCGCACTTTTGTGGTTTGTTGTTAAAAAAAACTTGTTTTTTTCTCGTCGTTACATTCGATGTATCTTCATATATATTCTTGTTACGTCACGTTTCTTGCTTACTTAAGTATTTTTCTAGTTAACCCTTTTGGTGCGCATTATAACTTACGGTCATTGTTTATGGTTACTAGATTATTGTTCCCTATTGCGTTCTCGCCTTCTACTCGCATATTTTTCTTACTTAGGCTATTTGGTATATTATTAGCCTTAATCAATGTACTTGTTCTTACACGCTTTGTGTACATTTGTCTCTCCTCTTTTCGCATCTTGTCGCTATCTATATTGAAGCTTTGTTTCTCGCAGCTACTAGATACATGTTGATTGACGGAGTTGTTAATTCTCGCCCGTTGACCCCGCATTCCAACAATTCTGATAATTCACTTTTCATAACACTTGGTCAGTTCCTTATAGGCACCTCCCCTTTTTTCCTTTCCCCCTCTAGCGTGGATCTCCTGAGGAATGATCGAGTGTTACCCGGGAAGGGATAGAAGGGTCAGGGTGGTTAAGATCTTGATAACAAATTGGTATATTATTTTCTCTCAGTGTTATTATTTCTCCCAATCTTTAATATCGTGTTCCTGTTCCTTGTTGGTTTTTGCCGCTGCCCCCCAACTTGGTGTATTTCTCGAAATACACGGTAAGGCAGAGTTTACTTTGGCTGCTCTTTATTATTTCACATTATTTCATTTATTTAGATTTCCTTCCCGCAAACACCAACATCGAACTATTACATCCTGTTTGCCCCGTATATTTGTTCATTTGCGGTGTAAGTCTGTTACAGAAGTGCATATTCTTCGGAACCAGCTTTCCAGCGTCTTGCAGCTGCCCTCTAAACTTCAATCGCCTCAAGTCATGAAGACTTCGTCATCAATCCGCCAGGCGTCGTGTTCTTCTCCAACCAACAACTACGTGAAGGCACCGCTCCAAGAAGAATTTTGCCTTTATAATGTGTGCTAAGTTTGTGTAAACTCTGCTGTTTCCTCCCCTTACCCGCTCGCTTCCCCTTTCCCTCGCCCGCCTACCTCTGACGTGTGCGTTTTTGCTCTCCTCCTTCGGCGCGTCACTTCGTTCGTCCACTCGACTTCTTGTTGCCGTGCCGTGAGCAACTGCTCTCATTCTCACTTCTGTGTCAGTCGTCAACACTTACAGTTGGAGCCTACCTCAGGCTTGTCTCCTGCCTACTCGAGACATTATTTAAATATCTACGCCATGTTGTGGATTTAAGCTAACGGTCACCATGGATCATCTACTCTACAAACAATAAGCTAAGTACCAAACTCTAATTGTTTTAACCGCATTTTAATTGGTTTTAAACAGCTAAATGCTTTTTAATTCTTGTTTTATAGACAGTTTGAAATTGCAAAATGCAGTACAATAACTACCTTCGAGGGATTTTTCTAGTCAAGCTCTATCTATCTAAAACTTTAAAATTTAGTGCTTATTGCACAAATTTAACTGAGAATGAGTTCTCACACCGTGGGATTCATATTAAACGAAATACTGTCTATAAAAACGTAGCTTTTTCTCCGCGGGATCTGTTGCCCAATTCAACTGCTATCATAACTCCAGAACTTTCGACATCTAACTATCTTTCTACAAGGAAAATAACCTAGCATTTCTTCAAATATGGGAACACATTTTCCTAACTGAGAAATTTATGTTGCATAAACCTCTAATCAACATAATTTGTCTTCCTTCGTGGGAATTTTCCGCTGCATTCAACTGCAACCTACGGATTTCTAACGAAATAACCTCTCTCAAGCAAAAATTCAATCAGTGATTTACATAATTGTAATAACTTTTCTCCTTGTGAACATTCTGTGCTGCAATAGTGAACATTTCAAATACTTCAATAGACTATAGTGAAAACAGTGCCCGTTAGACCACCAACCGCGTCGCGTTTTCGAGAGCATTAATTTCGGCCAAGAACTTTCTCCTTAAGTTCCCAATTCTTCCTTCCCAAATACTTTACTAACATAATACAATTAAATTATAAATTTATGTATCTTAAACGAGGTGTCACTCTATAACAAGTGCCCTCCCAATTTTGTTACGCATTCCACGAATTACCTTCTGCTTTAACAGTGGCCAGTCCACATTCTAATTCTTTTCCCTTCTAAATGGGGAAATTCTATTTTTTCTCTAGTCATAATTGAAGAAACTAATTTTTTATTCAGGTTTCACAAATAGTGACCTTTACAATTTGAATTTAGCATGGCCGTAATTACTGTATAAATATAAGAAGTTATAGAAACTTCTCCTTAATTTTCTCTCTTCTTGTTATAATTTCAAATTTATTTTCGGTTCATCCTGTAAAGATTTCCATTTAGGAATTCTTAAAGTGCCCACGTTATACCTTATTTATGGTTAAAGCTTTAATTACTTTATTATTGTTGTTAAATTTTGAATTTGTCAATCTTAAGCACAACTTTTAAAAACCTTATGCAGATTTTAGTGCTTAAAAGAGGTCTTAAACCTTAATATTGTTAATTGCTAAGCGCAGACTTTACCATTCTAGAGGTCGGAGACCTTATACTTTCTTACATTTGTTAAAACCAATTATAACTCCACGCATTGTTAAATAAATCAGATTATATTTTTCGTTCTTTTCTTAGAATAACAATTAGGCAGGATCCTAGTTTCCCTGACTCTTCCCATTGGTTTATGCCCTCTTTAATAAAATCAACTACCCAACTAAGCAAAGTTTTGCCTCTTGTTGCATTTGAACAAAAACGTCTAGTATCAACTTTTTCAAAGCATCTTTTAGCTGCTAGAGCTAATTCTAATGAACCAGTAAGGCAAGTAAAGCTAGCTCCGAAAGCTTCCTGCTTGTTGAGATTTTCTCTAAAACTTGTGATTCGTTTTCAAAATTTAAGTTTTTCTTCTGCTCTAAGATTTTAGTCGGCACTTTGCTGGGTAAAAGCTTAGCTATTCTTAAATGCAACTATTGTCTTTCTTACCAAAATTTTCAAAGATATCTACAAAATTGTTCCAAAAATCACTATAACTGCTTCACCACTACCTTTCCTGGGAGTACTCAATAAGTCGTCGGAAATCCTACAGTTCCAAGAACTAAAATTATCACGGCAAATTCAAATTATTTGCGCCTTTCAAAACATTCGTTCAAACTTAACTCCTTTGAAAGGATATACAGTAAATCTGTCATTCTTTGACTTGCCAGACTACCACCCTTCCCCATATTATCCAATTTTAGGCTAGGAAGGGAAAGCACGAACGCTGCTTGCTTGCAAATAGCCCAAGCTCCAGCCGTATTTCCCGTTAGCTGTGTGCAAGTCCATACCCACTTTAGGTATCCTGCAGGCTTGCGCAGTGAAAATGGTGATTAAATGTTTACTTTAGTGTAAGTTTATGAGTTATATTGGACTCTCGTCCTATCTATCCATACTTTTTCCCCATTCCGAAACCCATTTCTTCGCTTTCCTTTTTTTTCATCATCTTCCCTTAGGGAGATTTATTCCTTAGCTAATAACCTACCCAGGAGGTACAGAAGTGGACTCGTTACGAAACATGTCGCATCAATCTGGAGAGATTTTAGCAGGAAGGACAAGCCATGTTGAATCGCATTATTGCAGTCGATGAAACATGGACACGTGCTTATGAACCTGAACTGAAGAGACAGTCAAGTGAATAGCGTCGTCAGGGGTCACCACGGAGGCACAAGTTTCTACAAAATCCGTCGCCCAATAAGGTTATGGTCATCCTGGCATACGATGTTCAAGGTGTTCTTGTGTGTCATCCAGTGCGTGAGGGGCTCACTGTCAATTCAGTGTATTACCATTCCTTTTTGTTGTACCGATTGCGCCGTGCAGTGCGAACCAAACGTCCTGATCATTTGGACGACACCATAATCCTACACGATAACGCGACAGCTCACACATCAGCCATCGTTCAGCGTCACTTACAACGGTGGGGATGGGAGGTTCTCCCACTCCCATCTTATTCGCCTGATCTGAGCCCATGTGACTATGATCTAATCCCCAACGTCAAGAAGCCACTACGTGGAGGACGGTTTGCTAACATAGAAGACATCAAAACAGCATATCGGAGGGAGGTGTTACACGTTAGCGATACACATGCAGCGAATGGTATTAAACGCCTGCCCCACCGCTGGCAACGCACAGTTGACTCTTTGGGTGATTATTTTGAAGGTCTGTAACCAGTGGAGACCTGTCCTTTGTACGTAGTCTTGTGTATTTGCGGTTTACCAATGGCCTGTATTCTGTCACTTACCTACGAGCATCTCCTGACGTCAGAATTTATCTTCAGGCACTATGCATACGTACATGCCCTATATTTTGAAATACATATCGTAGATTTTCGGTGTTGCCTCCTGTTCGCGAGAAAATAAAAATGTTGTCATGCCTTATGACTGACGGTGGTTTTGGGGTCTGGGGGATTTAAAACGCGAAGATATGTCGACATTTTCCGGAAGTCGAAACATGATACTCATTGCAATAGTTAGCTTTCAAATGAAATCTACGTCATCATCACTCTCTACGGCTTATCCCAATTAATTGGGGTCGCCGGAGCCAACCCGGCTCATTATGGTTTTGGCCGGGGATTTAAGACCGGATGCCCTTCCTGACGCCACGTGATTTTTCAGGTGAAAATTCCACCCCGCTGTCACCGGGATTCGAACCCCGGCCGTCCGGGTGAAAGACGAGCAGCTAAGCCACTACGCCATCATGCTCCCCAAATGAAATCTACGTAATTAGATGAAAATTGGTGGTTTAGATTTTCACAAAATTCATACTTGTTTGAATAAGAGAAAGATATGTTAAATGTTTGTATATATCTTGAGTGGGTATCAGTAATTTCTCGTCTCTACTAGTTTCATACGGTTTAATGAAAACTTTAAAGAAAAAAATAATTTCTTGTTCATTTGTCCATTTGCAAAATGTTTAACTTGGGAAGGTCCAGGTTGTTTTAACTACAGATTAGTATGAGTACCCTACATGGGTGTGGATAAAGAAAATGCTATACATTTTCTATCATATTTCCCATTATGTAAGTAGGCCGGGGTATTGGGAAGGGGGTCTCGGGGTGCAAACCCTTCTAAAGAAATTAGTTGTAGGATAGATTTGAGTTTTCTTTGAATGCAAATCAAAAACAAATTCGGTGGTCCTTAGGAGGTTTTAAGGGCGTACGAGGCACCGTTTTTGAGATACTTCTACCAAGTTTCTTACCTGTGCTAGAAATGGTCGGCTGCAACCATGGCTAAACGCACTTATAATCTTCTCTTAATTTCATTTTTGTAAAATACCACTTAACTGTTTATTATCTAAACTATGATGTAATAGGAAGATATGCCCGATGATATTCTTACTTTTTCTGGGGACGTTTCCTGGGGCGAAGTCCGGGATAATTTCAAGGGTGTAGAGCAGAGATTCCCAAACTGGGCAAATTCGCCCAGTAGTGGGCGATTTTAGCACGCCAGTGGGTGAAACTGACAGAATGTGAATTCGATGGGCGATTTGAAAAAAAGTAATTTAGTTTCCTATACATAGACTACAATATGACCGAGAATTTTTTGCCTATAAAAACAAGGAATAAAATAAAATTGCAAACAAGTAATTTAATTATGTCAAATAATCTTGCCACGAAATCTAGAAATAGGTTAGAAATTGAAAAGCGATTAGATCTTAGAATTTTTCTAACAAAAATGCTCTTGACATCAACAAATTGATTGAAACTCATTAAATCTATCCCTAACATTAATCAGACATAGGTGTTCATGTTGTTTTATTAATTAGATATAAAAATTCATGTAGTTTTATTTCTAATTTTCATTAATTAATTTCATTAATTGTTATTCCTTTTTTAGACCTATTACTTGTAAATTTTTTATGTACATAATTATACCTAAATAAACATGATGTACCTATTAAGAAAAATGTCCGTAAAAATCCTCATTTCTCAACTTATATCTAGGTATTTGAATGTATGTGTTAGAAATTTAAAGATTTGTGCGTTTTTTGAAATGATGTGGGCGAAAACACATTATAAATCTCGAAGGTGGGCGAAGGTTCGAGAAAGTATGGGAAATCCTGGTGGAGAGTATGAAAATGAATTATTATTATACAGGGATTTGAACTACAACCTATAAGGTTATTTTTATTAGGTCTATACAGGGATTTGAACTACGACCTTTAAGGTGAATTGTTGAAGCTAAATTACTCGAAACCCTTATTGAGATAATTTATCTATTTATTTATTTATTTATTTTCCAAAGTTATTACATTAAATTAAATGCTTTTCTTCAAGTATTTATCTTTTTTCCAGTTTATAGGTTTTATTGAATATACTGTAGTAAATCCAACATAGGGATTTTATCCAAAATAAAAAGTTCGGAAAGTGTCTCTATATAAGCCTATAGTTTATATAGAATATATTAGATTGTTACAGCTTTTCTTCATTGCTAGAATTGTACGTTACAATAATTTGAATGAACTTTAAGGCAAATAGCCAAGCAAATTATCTCCTTGTGTGGCAGATGACCTTGAAGTTTTGCTTCACCCTTTAAAACAACAATAATAATAATTGAATTGTCTCCATCTCTCTCTGGAAACGAAGAAACACTTATTAAATCTACAAATGCTGGGACTCGAAAGTAGCAGAGCGGTTCTTTGGAGCGAAATTATTCTCTCACCAGCCACATTCGTCGTTTACTGTACGATACCTTACTGGTGTACGTTGGGCCTTTTCACACTATTAAGTTTGTCTTTTGGTTACTAAATATTCTATGTACTTTGCTTCTCTGCTCGTTGAATATTTATAGTACAGTACGCATGCCTTATATTCGGCGGTCAACTGTGAAAAATATTGGCACCTAGCAGGTAAATCTTGCAGGATATTTACGGTGAAAGATTTCCATATTTCATGAGTCTCTCCCACGCACTCACCCCGTCACTTAGCGACCGGCAGGCTTCTCATCCCATCTCGTCACATCACATGACGTGTCACCAGAGTGGTACATGGTTAAAAAGGCCATTGATTTTCACGTCCGTTCCCATGCAGACAATAGCCGGGAGCACGCTGTTCTATTTATAGCGGTGGTTGTGACCCGGTACGGGTCAATAGGCAAGGTAAGCCGGGTCATGGCCACGTAACAAGCCCTTAATTTGTCAATAACTCTCATAACTTACATTCTTCAACACAACGCTAAACTTTCCCTGGAGTTCAATGACTATAATAACCTTGCAGGAAGCAACCGGTGCATTTCTCTTTTCTTCCCAACCCTGTCATAGTAGTATGGCACAGCTCAATAGACACTCACTTGTTGAGCTCAAGGTTGTGGGATCAAGTCACGGTACAGACGATCGCAGAGGGTGCATTTTGGAGTGGAAAGACACTTTATAATCGCCTCCATAGCGTAGCGGTCAGCATGGTTAGCTGTCGCCCCAGAGGTCCTGGGTTCAATTCCCTGCTCTGCCACGAACTTGGAAAAGTAGTATGAGGACAGGAATGGGTTGTCCTCAGCCACGGGTAATCCAAATGAGTAGAGGGGGTTTGATTCCCACCTCAGCCATACTCGAAGTGGTTTTCCGTGGTTTCCCACTTTGTCATCGGGCAAATGACGTGATGGCACTGTACCCGTATTACCTACCATTGCCTGTTGAAAACCCTCAATGACAGCTGGATCGTACAACCTGAAAATCCCCGGCTAGAAAAACCCCCAAGTCCTACCGACAAGTAAAGGGATAATACAGTAGGGTAACTAGAATTCCCAACAGGTTGCATTAAGAATGACCATGGCTCAAATAAAGTAACTAGCTCAACGAACACAAGATTCGTCCAAAAGGGAATATCTCAAGAGGGTGGTATACCCTGGAAATACCTAGCGATGGCCTTCTTAACGCGACCTTCCATCCCCTCTATAAAGCATCACGCAATAATTTAAAATCAGATACAGAACAAAGTTTATTCATGAAGCAAACATGACTAAAATAAATAATCCCTGTCGTCAAAACGACCAACTATAAATCAACAAAAGTCTTGGATTATCATCTAGGAATGAATCAAGTGGTTCACCACTAAAATGAGGTGTCCACTATAGGAAAAGGTATTCCAATTTCCTAACTATACATTTTCATATACTTGATCCCTTGCAAACGAAGAATATTGGATCCACTTCGATTTATAATGATATCAAAATCATGATAATACGCATTAATTATTATTAAACATCATGATAATTATTAATTATTAAACCCTTAATATGTTAAACATTATTTACATATTTTACAAATTAATACATTTACTTTAGAATGATCTACATCATTCTTTCCACTGACTTGGTTCACGACAATTACATCTGTTAAATTTCTTATCCATGTGGTTTTATATCAATCCTGTTTAATTCCACCGAGCAATCAAGCTTAGCAGAATGTTGTGAAAAATTCGATATTCAATAAAAACAAGTAGTTCCGTGAAGAACTATACAGCCTATTTTCATATATCCTGCTCATTTTAATTGTCTCTATCAACATACAAAATTTCAGTTTAATTGCTGTAACAGATTCGTAGATATTGAGAACCGTCTAAATGTTTCATATGGTCGCCAGGATGGATTTTTATTTTTGTACTATTACATTAAGAGTATTGTGTACGTGTGGTATTCAAACTTCAATCGCATGATTAGAACACAAGAAGTAAAAATGAGATTTTAAAAGTACGCACACCAGCCATCTTGTGATTATGCAAACAATTGAAATAAATTACATGCCAGTGGATCAACATTTGTATAAGCATTTAACGTGCAACGTTTCACGGCACTCGGATAGTTAATTCGCGAGAAACGTCCATTTAAATATTTATACTTCGCGTCGCCGCCATATTGGATTTGTGTTCACCAGGTTACTGAAAGTCCTATAGGTGAACATATGTTCATAGTCTCTATGATCATAAAAAAAATCAGTTTGGTTGCTGTAAAAGATTCATAGATATTGAGAACCGTCTAAATATTTCGGAAGCTCGCCATTTAGGATTGTTGTATGTATAGGCCGTAGAATTATGTACCACTCCAAGGACAATTATTGCCTAGCTTCATTATTCAAACTTTCACTTCGATCGCATGATTACGACACAAGAATAAAAACTTAATTTTAAAATTTCGCACAGCCGCCATCTTGAGGTTATGTAAACAATTGAATTAAATTAGATGGCAGTGCATTACGATCTGCAAAATCATTTACTGTACCATATTTCACTGCGCTCAGAGAGTTAAATCACGAGAAAAGTCTATTAAAATATTTCAAATTCGCTTGGTCGCCATGTTCGTTTTGTACTTAACAGGTTTATGAAATATACATAGGTAAACTTGCTTCAGTACCCTTTATCACCGTACCAAATTGCATGATAATATCTGTAATAGTTTCGGAGATATAGAATGACAGTGAAATATTTCGCACAGCCGCCATTTTGAGGTTATGTAAACAATTGAACTATATTAGACTCCAGTGCATTACAATGTATACAAACATTTGCTGTACCAAGTTTCATTATGTTTGGATAGTTAAATCGCGAGAAATGTATATTTAAATGTCTCAATTTCGCTTGACCGCCATGTTGTTTTTGTAGTCACCAGGTTTTTGAAAGTCTCATAGGTGAACTTCTAGTAGTGCCCTTTATCACCGTACACAATTTCAGGGCGATATCGGTAATAGTTTCGGAGATATTGAATGCTAGTGAAATATTTCGCACAGCCGCCATGTTGGATTAGTGAGACGTACCATAATTTGAAGGGCACGGTCGAGGTCGCCGGGAACAGTGCTATGCACTTACCGAGTTTCATTGAAATCGCTCGAGCCGTTTAGATTTTATTAGGGAACACACACACACCTCACACACACACACACACACACACACACACACACGCACACACACACGGACAAAGGATGATCTCATAAGCCTATTTTTTCAAAATTGGAAATAGGCTAATAACATAGTTCTTACATAATTGCTGTGGCAATGTCATCCAATTTTCAATTGTACTATAAAACTAATTAACGACGAATGTCATTTTTTGGACATTTAAATAGAATGAATAATGACAGGCTAACAAAAACAAATTTTTTATAAAATTTTAAAACTTAAAGTTCAACCAGCGTGGTTTACACAGACATTAAAATATCTTAAGGTAGCCGACATTGACATTACAGATACATGTAATAGGAATGTATTTCGGGACAAAATTCAAAAAGTGATCTTCAGAGAGAAACAAGAAAGACAACGAAGGCAGCCACGGAACATTGGACAGCTCCGAAAGCAGAGATCAGAGAGGATGAAGTGAATGTGGGTAGAGAGAAGAAAGACATGTTTCAAGAAAAGTAGGGGAGTGAGGCGGTTTTAAAACCATAGCGTCAGCAATTTTTAAATTGCGCACGCCTGAGCCAAGTAGTATTGTCAATATATGATGAACCCATGGTAGGATTTTAACAATTGACGTAACGTTGGACTCGGGCTGACGCGTTCTTTGCTATGGACGACTTGTACTATTTTTCAAAAAAATTTAGAAAATTGTTGTTTTTGAAAATAGGCGATAGTTTAAAAACCAAACATGATAGAACGTTGTGCCATGGTTCAAACGAATGGTCTTTATGACCTTTATTTTCGTAATAAAACTTTTTACTTTTCATGTTTTTATTAAACAGTTCAATTTTGAAATTCCTCTATTTTGGAAACTAGGAAGTTTACAAAAAAGTTTGTTTGACATAAATGAATAGTCCATACGCCATCTACCCCTTAAATAAATTTCAAGTCTCTGGGATAAAAACTTGACAGTAGTGGGGTAAGGAGAGTTCTGCTTGCAGTCGCGTGTGCGCTTGAATACGTATGGCTATGTTGGAAAACGTTTAGGTGGTGGGGGAAGGAGTAGGGTCGAGCCAGGAGTCGTTTAGATGGTATTGTTTCCGCTCTATTTGATGGTGAGGTTATTTTTTAAAATGGGTGGAATTTGGAAACGTAATTTGAGGTAAACGTACGTTTTTGATATTTTGGTGATAGTTAATGAGCTTGTAAGGCTAGAACGATGTGTTCCTTAGGAACGGGGTGACGTTCTCTTTGCTAAGAATGTGTGTTGGTATTTAAATTATTTTTTGAAAATGTTTGTTTTTTGGATTGGCGCTATTTTGGAAACACTGAATTCTGGAAAAAACGTTTGTTTTACGTTAATGAAAGGTGGCTATGCCCTCTAGGTGGGCAGCAAGTTTCATGGGTGTAGGAGGGAAAAAATGATAGCCTACTTTCTCGCAAACATTGGCGATAATTGGTGAACGGATGGTTGAATTTTAACTAATAAGGTGTCGTTGGACTCGACGTGACGGGCGCTTTGCTCTGGACCATGTATTATCATTTTTTATTTTTTTTTGAAAAGTTTCGTTTTTAAAAGTAGGTGATAGTTCGAAAACCAAACATTCTAAAAAGTGTTGTATGGGCTTAAAAGAATGGGCTGTATGTCCTTTATTTTTTATAATAACCCTTTTTTAGTTCAGTTTTCATTTTTTTATTTTTAAAACGGTAAAGTTGATAAATAAGTTTGTTTGACATAAATGAAAGGTCCCTACCCCCTCTACTACGAAAATAAATGTCAAGTCTCAAGGGCAAAAACCATGCATTTTAAACCTATTTTTTATTTAAAATTAAGAGTGTTTGTAGTCAGAGAGCCGGTAGCGCTTTATGTATGTTACAAGGAGGCTATGACTGGCCATGGTGAAAACAGGAAATGGCTATTTCGAGGGGCAGCAGGGCGAAGGGTCACTTATGATACTTTCCTATATGACGAACGAATGAAGGTGAATATTTCGAAAATCCCTCATGGCAATCTTTAAAATATGTTAGTAAACACTGACCAGTAACCTGACAAATTTATAATGCTACGAGACGAATAAAAAGCAAGGCCTTTATAGTCGACAACAACAGAACTGACTGGCAGCCGAATGGAAAACAGAATATCTGCTCGAGAGGCCTGCTTGGAGCCTGGCTGGCTGGGTGAGAGGATGTGACATGTTATCGCTATTCAGGAATGTGAGCGGACTGCGCAACAGGCCAACGGAAAATTACAGTGACGTAGAAGTCACTTGGAGGTCGAACAATATGACAAAGACGCTAGACATATAACAAAGTAAGCAACGACAACTCCGCCCCCCCCCCCCTTCCCACAGCCAATTGCCGGGTAAGAGCGGTGAGGGGGCGCGTTTATAGGGTCGGGGAGAAGTGAAGTAAGACAGTATTGAGCTTGTCATTGCACATTGTGTGTAATTCCTGTTTTTAACGTTACTGTGTTATCATATGCCAAGTGCCTTATCTGTATAAAAGTGATTGCATTCGTGTGCTTAACCTCAGTTGGTAACTATACATTATATATTTGAGGTAAGTGTGGGATTAACACTGTTTATTTTATTTTAATGCTAATTATTGTTTAAATGATTATTGGTTTACCATTTCTCTGATGGATTGTTATTTTTTGTTTTAGATAATCTGCATCTGGTGTGGGAGACAGAAACCCCATTCCACTCGAACCTAGGAAAAGGCAAACGCAGGGCTTTTTGCAAAGCAAGGTAAGATTTTTAAATTATATATAAAGACCTGTTTTATTTATATTTTATTTATTTATTTTTTGTTTATTCAAGGTGTTATTTGAAATGTATATACTCATGGTGATTTATTTTATTTCTTTTTTAGAGGGCGACCACGACAACCACTATAGAAGTAGCTGTTGAAAACCAGATACGCTTGTGTTTGCGACCATTGCTGGAAAGTCTACGGCTGAAAACTTGGGTGAGATTGTTTCTTTTATAAAATCATGTCTTTTTACCACTGCTACCGATACATTAACTTGGGAGCCCCTGGAGTCCTGTTTCAAGTCACGTGTCTGCTCTGGCCGTGTGGTGAATGTTAGTGAGAGTTTAATTCCAAAAGATTTTGTGGAATCCTGTTTTGAAATTTTAATGAACAAATTTGTACAGCGCAAAGGTTGCATACGGCTTTAAAGGTCAATACACAACTCTTGTGCGATTTCATATATAAAAACAAGGACGGTGAGCATAAAAACATTTTATATTGGGAGTAAAATGCAAGAGCTTTTGATAGCTGATAATCTAAAAGATTGATATCAATGCCATTTGGTGAATGTCTTGCTATCAATATTTGATAAACTGCAACAAGGACGCAGCGGTTTAGCGTTAGACAAAATCCATTACCTACAAAACAACATTTGTCAATTCAACCCGTTAAATGTTGGGTCTAGCTATATTGAAACACCACCAGCGATTGCCTGCCAGAGAGCGGTGGTGAATATAAAGAATCATGACAATTATTGCTTTCTGTGGTGTGTGGCTGGATATTTGCATCCAGCACAACGAAACTGTGAGAGGCCCGGAATGTACAGGGTCACGTTTGATGTATTAAAACAAACTTTAAATTTAACTCGAGTGTCGTTCCCTATGGACTTAACCAAAATCCATAGGTTTGAACAAGACAACCATCACTTTTCGTTCATGGTGTATGGCCTTGTTGGTAATGAGATTGTGGGTCCTCTTTATGCCACAAAAGAACCGAAACGACATCACATTTTTCTTTTATATCTGTCTTACGGAGAGGTGAATCACTATTGCCTGATTAAAAGCTTGAGTAGATTGCTAAGCAATCAAATGTCTAAGGACAAGCGTCCAAAACATATTTGTGATCGTTGCTTGCAATACTTTAAGACCCCTACTTTTTTGTAACGTCATAGGGTAGATTGCGTTTCTCAGGAAGCGGTGAGATTGATATTGCCACAAGGGGACCAGGCTGTGTTGAAATTCAACAACATTCACAAGCGTGACACTGTCCCCTATGTGGTGTACGCAGATTTTGAAACTCTCACCGCGCCCATGGCAGGATGTGAACCAGATCCCACCATTAGCTCAACCACACCCATTCAAAAAAATGAACCCTTTGCCATAGGATTTAATGTGGTGTGTGCCTATGACCCCATGCAATCGTTTTACAAATCCCTTAGGGGCCAGATTGTGCCAAATGGTTTTCGGATGAACTTGTAAAGTTGGCCGACCATGTACAGGGATTACTGGACCACCCAGTACCCATGACCCTATCTCTAGAACAGCAGCAGCAGTATGAGCATGCCATGACATGCCATATTTGCGAAAAGCCTATTTTAGGCGGAGAGGAGAAAGTCAGAGACCGCTCGCACTTTACAGGAGATTTTCGTGGAGCTGCACACAGCAAATGAAATTTAAACTTTCCAGCTCCTCGTTTCATCAGTGTCTTTTTCCACAATCTGGCAAATTATGACATTCAGTTTTTGATTCGTGAATTGGGTCATGTCAACAAGGGCTCGTATACCATTATCCCCCAAAACCATGAGCGTTTTACAGCCCTGACATGGCGGTTGAGCAACTTAAGCATTCGATTTTTGGATTCATTTAAGTTTATGGCATCCTCGCTAGAAAGTGTTGTGAATGGCTTGAATGAAGAGGAATTAAAAATACCAGAATGCATTTTAATGATCCTAAGCAACTTCAATAGTGCATTCGGAAAGGTATATTCCCGTATGATTTCTGCAACAGTTGGGACGTGTTAAAGCAAAGAAAACTCCCACCACAAGACTAATTTTACTCAAAACTAACATGTAGTACCGTTGCTGACGAAGACTATGCACATGCATGTCAAGTTTGGCGAGTGTTTGACATTAAGACGCTAGGTGAATATGCTATGCATTACCTAAAACTGGATGTATTGCTGCTCACCGATGTGTTTGAAAAATTCCGTGAGTTGTGTCAGCACATTTATGGTCTTGACCCAGCTCACTATTATACGAGTCCTGGGCTTTCGTTCGATGCCGCTTTGAAATACTCTCAAGTGGAATTGAATTTACTCACTGATGTAGACATGGTTGTATTCTTTGAAAAGGGCATTAAGCAGTGCCATGCCGAAGCGAACAATGTCTACATGCCTGATTATTCCCCATACAAACCAGAATCGTACTTAATGTACTATGATGTGAATAATTTGTATGGCTACGCCATGAGTCACCCTTTGCCCTATGGGAAGTTTGCTTGGCTGACAGAGAAACAAGTGTCGGAATTTGATGTGAACATGGCTAGCCAAGAAATTGGTCGTGGATATGTCTTAGAAGTGGATATTGAATATCCCTCATCCTTGTATGATGAACATACCGATTTCCCATTCTGCCTAGAGCAAATGGTCCCCCCTGACAGTAAAGTGAAGACTGAAAAACTCATGGGCACACTTTACAACAAAAATCTGTATGTGCTACATATCCAAATGTTGGTGCTATGCCTAGCATAAGGGTTGGTGTTGAAGAAAATCCATAGGGGTATTTCCTTTGCCCAAAAACCATGGCTCAAGTCATACATGCGGCTCAACACAGAGCACCGACAAATGGCAACTCAGCGGTTTGATTTTTTTAAAATAAATGAACAACTGCATCTATGGCAAGTCCATGCAGAATGTCCGCAAATACCGCGACATTAAATTGGTGAATGTCTGGGAGGGGCAGTGGGGTGCCCGGCGGTACATTGCCAAGCCCAATTTCAAATCGATCAAAATTTTCGATGAGGATTTGGCCACTATTGAAATGAGTAGGACAAGTGTGACCTTGGATAAGCCCATTTACTTGGGCCAAGTCATTTTAGACTTTTCCAAATCGGTCATGTATCGATTCCACTATGAGTTTGCCAAACGCCATTTTGTGGACGTGTCTCTTTTTTATATGGATACGGACTCATGCATTTACCACATTCACCACTGCAACCCCTGTGACGTCATGAGGCAGCATAGTGACTGGTTCAACACCTCTTCGTATAGTGCTCACAACGTGTTTCAGCTACCCATAAAAACAGGAATGAAATGGGCGTTTTAAACGATGAATGCGGTGATTCCATTATGACGGAATTCGTAGGTTTGGCCTCAAAAATGTATGCTTATCGCACATTAGACTGTAAGGAAGCCAAAAGAGCAAAAGTTGTAGGTAGGGCAGTGGTAAAATCGCTACGTGTAGACGATTACTTAGCGGTTTTACGCACTGGCAAAGCTATGTCCCATACACAGTGCAGGATACAACCCAGCAACCATCATTTGTATCTTGTGGAACTAAGAAAGCGCACCCTCGCCTCCATGGAAAACGAACGTGTGTGGGCTGATGACCTGCTCACCAGCCTGCCCTGGGGTTATGACCGCAAGGAGTAGGAGGTGTGATTTTTCTGTTTGTTCGTTTAGGGACATGGCTTTTTGTAACTCATAGATTTAGTATTTTGTAAATATTGGTTTTTGACATTGTAAATAGTAGATTTTGTAAATAGTGACAACCCACTTGGACCTTTTGCTCTTTAAAAGAAGTTGTATGCAACCTTATTTTTATTTTTATTTTAAATTTAACAGAGTGGGGAATTGGAAAATCGTATGTAGATTAATTATTTAAAACTGTACAAAGTTGTAGTTTTTGTAAATATAAAATAAGTAATATTTCTTTTTAGTAACTTTAACGAATAGTATTTAATTGTTTTTGTTATGTAAATGGTAAACTAAAAAGTTCTTTTGGGATAAGTGTGCATGTTAGAATGTGCTTTGGGAAAAATAAAGTGGTTGTGTCTGTTCCCAAAAGACAGGTATGTTTGCGTGAGTAGAGAGTAAGCTAGTGTATGTATGACCAGAGGAAACACGGTGAGGTAGGGTGGGTGGGGAGGTGGAAATTGTCACGTATATATAACAAATGGTCTATAGTCATTTTGTTTTGTCAATAGTTCTGTTTTCTTTGAAATGTAGCGGTCAATAGACATTATTTTTTGTAAAACAGTCTTACCTGCACTAGTAGTAGACCTCCACGTTTCCGCAGTCCCATAAACTCACTGCAGCATCGTTATGGTCAAGCACACACATGAACATCATTGACAAATCTCATCTTTCGACATACACCAAATCAAAAAATGTGAAAACAGAAAAATGGAAAATCCATGTTTCGATATCAGCAAAATTCAAAAGAAAAATGCAAAACTTGAAACGTACATTTTTTAAAAACTGGAAATGGCCATGTGTGAAATATGAAAATTCAGAAAACTTCAAACAGACATTGTTTAAAAAATGTAATCAGCAAAATGGAAAAATCCATATCATCAAAAACAAAAAACTTGAAACGAACAATTTTAAAAACTGTAAATTGCTAATTGACAAATGGCAATGTGTGAATTCATCATATGTTAAATGTGAAAATGAAAAATCAGCCCATCAACATCATGATTTCTTATAAATTAAAAAAACAAAACATCGTGCTCTGGTTAACCTTTGTTTTTATTTCATAACCATAGGGATTGACAAATGAAAATAAAACACAAACATATCCTAATTCCTCACTCCTCAATTCCTTAATGTTTATGTCCATGCATCACCAAATTTCCTTTCATAGCACTTATGACAATCAGGGCTGCCAACCTCTCTCCTACTGAGGCATCACAGGATGTGAAACGTTGTTTAGCTTTCTTCAATAACAATTTATCTGCCACATGTCTTAAACCAGGATGACTATGGCGATAAGAAAGGTCATGTTCCTTGCATGCTTGATTCAAAAGATTAATGGGTTCATCACCACGCTGCAAACGTTTTTAAAGATGAGTTCCAGGGCCACAAAAACGATAACCTGGAAGATGGATTTCAAAAGGTAAGTATTGAATTTCATTGTCAATGACGCCATTGCCAGAACAGATCTGGCATATCATTTTCCATGGATGGTGGAAAGGTTTGGTCTTCCTGCTCCTCTGTGGAAGATGTTTGTGTTTGTTGTTGCTGTTGTTGCTTTTTCTCGCCATGATACCCGTGGAATGATTCAACAAAGTCTTTACACGGACTTTTATGTCCGTGATACTGTTTCACTAGCTGAAAAGTCGCGGACTGAGGTATAGAGGGTATTTTTGCCATGGCCACTTGCTTATGATGATCGTAATCCGTACAGGGTTGCAATTCACTCAACACAGGGTCTTGAGTTCATGATTTTGGTACATGTTACCAGATTTATTTTGCCGCGTTGGCGGCCACTTAATAAATGAACGACTTGGGGAGTGCCAATAGTTCCTCTTTGGTAAAACTGTCTAGTTCTTTTGAACACAAAGAACTTGCCGATGGCTTTGTGCGTAGCATTGCCTTTCTCCATGGTATCACGTGTTGTAGATGTTTATACGTTGCTTGTAGAAATCTCACTGGCGTCCTTCACAGGTAAATCTTTAGTTATAATTTTCTTTAACAACTCCCAACAGGCATGGGTGGTTAACCAATGAAAGAGATGCCAAACATGGGCTAGGGCTGTATGGGTAATGTTGGCACAGGAACAAGTATCCATGAGCGTTTTCAATGAAGGACAACCCAAGTCCATGATGTCGATACATTGACACTAAGACGCCAAAAATGGTTGCAACCATTGACGTTTTTCAATACATTTCACAAATACCACATTGGCCGAGGACAAGTGTGCTTTCATGACCACGTCCAAATATTTATAGGAAATGGTTCCTTGATTCCAGTCTAGTTGCCTATGATTTTTAATCCACTGGGTTTGTTTACGGTCTTTTTCACACATCAAATCAAAAGCATGGGGCGGTTTAAATAACAAATGCGTAGCATGCGATATCCTAAACGTGGTACAATCGTTTATGGCCACTTGTTTAAATATACATTTGTTGTCACCAATTTTAAACCCTTGGCAATCCACAATGAGTGTACGTAACATGTTGACGCTTGCCTGGACCAAGTTCAACTGACGACTGACTGACCATTGGCCGCTAAAGTGTACCGATGACATGGACTTACCTGCTGTGCTAGTTTGAAAAAAAAAATGAGGTTAGGGTAGGACAGGGGGATATGAAAAAATAAGAATTTAAGAATTACATCATTTTATTATCATAACACGTTTTACAGGCTTTTCTCATTTTGGGATAAGGAGGATACCAACTGATACAACAATATAGTCACTTGTGTTTGTAACGTCCATAACACCGATTATGTCCCAATGTCTCTAAACTAGGTGTTTTTGACGGTGAGCTGCTCGCCGAAGCACCGTTGACACCATACAATCCACAGGTATCGTAACTTGTTTTTTCATCACCCAGAGGCACGAGTGAGGGATAGCTTGAATGACAGGGTATATTTCCCACTTCCATTATGCACAGGTAGGGGTAGGCAGGTGACCAGCGCTGATGTTCCTGCATGGGTTCATCGCTCTCTTGCCATTGGTCTATGGTGATGGGACAAAAGGCACATTTCACTTCATCTCTTGTTTTTAAATAGTAGAATTCAGCTTGAGGGTTTATGAAAGGCACTGGCCATGTTGCAAAGGTCTTGAAACGTTGTTCTTCAGAGTTTAAATTCATGGATGTGACTTCTATTGATGCTTTAAAGCAAGACATGACTGAGCGGCTTGACGTGGGTTGGCCTGTTATTTATAAACTCGTCACTTGGTTGGACAGTGGTTAATAGTTGACTTGTTTGTGATGAATAATCAAACAGTAGGCCGTCGTATTAGCTGGTACATTGTCATGCGTTTCAAAATCTAGTCGGATGTCAATATTGGATGGCTTGACAGACTCTTCCAGGTAAGAACAGTCAAAGACAATCAGTGGCGCCCTTGCCTTAAACGCTTGGGGTAGCAGTATGGGGCCGTTCTCTTTTTGATAATACGACCATTGAAATTTAGAAAACAAGTCGTACAGGGGGCCAAACTTATTTTTTGAAAAATCCAAATCCAGTCCTTCATACGGAAACACAGCTCCGTTGAGGAAAAGTCGTGCATTTCTCAATTGCAGGTGATCAAATTGCGTGGCATCTTTGGTTTTTGATACTTGCGATTTGTTTGAAAACCCACGATAAGGGAGAGAGGTCTCTCTGTATAGCGGGCTGTTTTACAGACCAACTGTGTGTGTTGGTGGTGGGCAATAGCGGGTACTCATGGAGTGCCCAGCTTCTAAATTCCATGGATAGAGGCATATCTCTCTTTACCATCTTGAGTATGTCCAGTTTTTTTTGCAATCGTCATGGGTCACATGAGGCACTTTCCATAGCAAGCGTTGTAGTTGAATTTTTTTAATCTATGGGGGCATTGTCGGCTCCCTTGAGTGCATTATTATCAGTCCTGTCTCTCACCAAATAAAGCACTTGCCTTGCATTCACCACAATTCGCTGGTGATCTTCGGCAAGCCTAAAATCAGTTTAAGAGGTAAAAATCCAGTAAAGGTGCCATCTGTGTGTACCATCCAGTCATTGGTCGAGTCAGGGAACCAACCCGCCATGCAAAGTGTTTTACCTTCTTCCTCACAATAAGAGGGATATAGTTTCATGACACTGGAAATACCCACATTTCGAGTGCTATCCACTACGATATCGTTAATAACATACCGCACCTCAGAAAACAGAAAGGCAAAAGCATGGTTGGCTAACTTGGATGTGGTAGGTGTAGAGCCATCGGCTTTGGTGAGCCGACCTTCAATCTGAATGACACTTTCATGCGGTAGGGTGTAAATATCTTGGTTGTTGATAACAAATTGAATTTCATCATTGTTATTGAGTCCATGTGTTTGAGCTTGATTGGAATGGAGATCAATTCTTACCCCTCCTGGTTGCTCCTCGATGTGGTTCGCTACCTCTAGGATAGAATTCATTATGGAGGATGACGTGGTAACCCAAATGCTGTAAAATCTGCTTGTCCTTAGATGTTAACGTGTATTCACGTGGTAAACAACTAACACAATTCCTAGACTGTGTTGTTGCTTTATACACAAACTTCACAGTGGCTTTAGCACCAACTTGTAAGTCACTGGGCGGTAGAATCAAGTTGAATGAGTTGTTGATCTATATTCACCAGTCTTAAAGTTATATTACTAATACCATCGACAGCCACAGAATGAAAAATCACACTGGAGGGTTTTCACGAATAATATAGCCATTGGGTGATGTCACAATAAAGTCATAAAGCGAATGCGATGGTTCTTGATTGGTGTACACTTGGCTAATAATATTACACGTTACCGACACATTATGGTCCTCAATGAATTTCACTTCATGGTCCGATTCATGTTTTTTGTTGGGCTCCAACACGCGTGGTTTAAATCCTAGTAATGGACCAATGGAATCGGAGCGTGTTTTAAAATCAATGTTGAATGTGGAGAAAATACTGCAGCGATGAGTGTTGGTATTTCCTACAAGTTCAAACTTGCGCGTTCCATCGAGAAATGACTTTAAACCATATTAATTGATCAACACCACATAAATGTGTTCATAAATATCATCGATCGTATATCCACCCGAGTTCAGGGTGAGCATACAATCATCATAGTAAAACTTGTTGTTCACATTTTCACGTATGTTGTATATTCGATTGTACGATCCAAGTCAAACTAGTCCTAAACCATAGGGTTTTTCACTCAATTCGATGGGTGGGTAAAAGTCTGGGCTTACTTCAGGTCCACGTCCATGCAGTGTAAACGTTTTACTTTCTGCCGACATACTGTTGACGTTTTTGCTTATGCTGCGTCTTATATAAAAATATTAAACACAAACGTCCACACTGTTGGCTGTTAAACGTTTGCTCACGTTTCACATTATAATATATCTTGATCTTGTTTCCAAAATAGGTCACTAGTTCCATGGGCGGGGGCAAATTCCCAAAACTGTCAAAGTACCATACAGTGGATCGTTCTTTGACATAAGGGTCGTGGGGGTAATTGGTTTCGCATAAACACACCTCGAAAATGAGAAAGCTTTAGTTGTTTAGCTTAGCTTTCCACTTGTTCATGCGTCAGGGCATGTCTTGCTATGGCAGAAGTAGTTTTTTTTAATATATATTTCGAAGTGGCGAAATCCCAAATCCTTGTTGATAAAAGGCTGGCTTTAAATTGGCATTTCTAGCCCCCATAGCAATCGCTTCCATCGTTTCATTATGTCGCTGACTTTCTTTTAGTTGTTGCTTGCCCTGCTGCGCGGCTTTAATGGTTTTCGGTAATGCACTGGCACTAACCAAAAGTGAACCGAGAGCAGCCAAACCGGCAAATAAAGCAGGTAAAAATCCCGCTCTTTTGGGGACGTGAATCACTCGGCCTTGTATTGAACCCTGTCGCTGACGTTTTGGAATAACATGTCTCTGTGCTGCTCGAAGGGCTTTCCTTATGGTCAATACATTATTTTTTATTTTATTATTTCTCAAGGGCTTGTCCACGAATGTCGTAAGCCCAGTCTTTGCCAAGGACAGGGTCTTATTTTTAGTCTTTTTGTCTTTCTCACCGTATACCATTGTTTCACCATGATGATAATCACCAACAACCTTTCACAAGAAAGTTTAAGTCACAACCAACGTCAGGTTGTTATTTCATGGCTGTATATTCCAATTCCACATAAAGTGGGAAATCGTTTATGGTTTTCCCAGCTTGCTTTTCATCCCGTGTAAACATGAGATGAAAGGATAATTCGTCACCTGCATTGACCATTTCATGGTTATGGACAAGGGTTGATAGCCTAGATGTTAGGCCCCTTAAAACAACAATTATCATCATCATCATCAGGTTATGGACAAACATCCTTTGACCATTTATCTTTATTTGCAAATGGTTCTCAACAGGTATGGCATATTTGATGTGTATCTTTCCATCATAGTGTAATCTATAGTGGCTTAAACCCGAAGGAAGCACAGGGGTCGAGTGCTGGTCATGAACTAGCGGTATAGGGTTTCTCTCATTCACAGGTTTTTCATTTGTCAGATACACTAAAAATACAGATGGGATAAATTTATATAGCCTTTTCATTTCATAGGTCACGTAACGCTTGGTACAGACATTGTCTTCGTCTAGTGGGTCTTCCACGTGAATAATACGATGGTGATTAGCGGTATAGCCATCCACTGTAAGCTGAGGCACTTTGTCATAAAATTCATACACTTTGATATCCACATACTTTTTTGTAGTAACGTCTGTAGACACTTGAGGATGTTTTACATGGGTTAACCGCTTTCGTTTAAAGACATAATCTCCCTGTTTTGAGCTTGGTACTACAGACCTATCCACATTGTGTTTATTAGCAGGATCTGTTTCTTGTTTAGGATCATGTATGGGGATAGACCTAGCTTTGGCCATCAACGCACGTCCAAAGACATCCACCGTCAACCTGTAGTACGAGTCTACTGTTTCTATGACAAGGCTCGGTGCCATGTATATAGACAGCCTGCTAGCCCGGCTAAGCCTTAGTTGATATGAAGATTATTAAGCAGCAAGAGTCATTCCCCGTGGGGGACATGATTTCCCATCTCTGTCACACATCACGTGAACAAAGCCATGGTTCACTGTTTCCTTCTTCCATTCGCTGCATCATTGTGGGACCTTTCGGCTGTGGAAACACTTTGCGAACACTCATCACAGCGCCCAATGGTCAGCGTTTTCAAAATATTTATGTTTTTGCAAAATCTCTCTACCAACCCCTCTACGTGTTTCTGGATCACAAAATGAGTATATGGGTTATTTCACATTTTCCACGCAAGAAAATGTTATTTCACCGGATGAGGTAAAGCCTGATTCACTCATGATTTTCGATTATGTATCCACTGAACGTCAAGGAATCATTCAAAGCTATTTCAGCATGGGTCTACACAAACATATTGATTGCCCCTATCTTGGACAAACGTATTCTAAAATGTCCAAACAGTTGATTCGTGGCAATGCCAGAGTCATTGTTTTATTTCGCCAGGACGAGAGGAACATTCGTCACATTTACAATGAACATGTGAATCCGGATATGACCTTTCAAATGTTTACTGAATTGTGTGGCAAGTGCTGGAACACTCAACGTTATGCCTGTTTAGTGATTGACAACAAAGTGAACTCAAGGACGGTATCGCTTAGGATTTGATCATTTTATTGCTATTTTATGCACTGTCTAATTCTCTCTCAAGTCATTTGTCAAGACAACATGGCGTTAACAGAGAGTCAATTGAAAAAGCATATTATTAAAGCAAAAAATACTATTCGCTAAAAGTTTCGTCAATTGAAAGGATCACGTGCAGATCATGCTTTATTTATTCAAGAACATTTAGCACTTCCGCTAAAAGCCATGTTGAAACCCTTTTTCAAGCCATCTAAAACGCTACCCACCGTTTCACAAGCCACGCAGACGCACCGCGTGGACCCTGAGGAAGAGGAAGGGGAACAGGAACAGGAAGATTTGACTAGTGTTAGCGAAGTTGAGGATGAGGAGGAACAAGTGTTTACGCCTCAAAAAAAGGCCGCACCCCTTGCAGAGTTTTTAAGAAAAAAGAAATCCTTGGTCATGGTCGAAACACCTCACCCTTCTTGATCGTCTTCGTTTTCACAACTCTTGGCCACCCCTCAACATAAAGCTCAACTCAAAAACATTTTAATAAAATATTATGGATCAACACTAGAAACCTATTTCACCCATCTATTTATTGGAAACACACTTACCACGTATGGTGTTCGCTATGAGGATAATAGTTTTAATATTGGAGATTCATCCATTAAATTTGCTCATACTAAAGCTGTCATTAAAAACATCAACTAAACGCCAAGACTGTTAAAGCTGCTCTACTCGCGTACACCCTCTACCCATGATTATACACCAGAGGACCTTGGCAAATATAAATCCATTTTATTGGACACCCATGCTCACAAAAGACAGTGTGATCCCGCTCAACAAGTAAATGCCAATATATCTCAAAAATATAAAACCATCATTGCAAAAATGTTTCTCACCACTCAAAGTGGACGTCGTAAACATCCGCTTCGGGAGTGACATTTAAACCATTAAAACCCCTTGTGGATGTTACCTACTGGCACAATCCCAATAAGCTCGTCCAGCGGCTACAGTTGTTGCATGCTTCACGTCAAGCCGGCCATACCGGTTACGATTGGGAAATTCAAGAAATTGAACAAGAACTTCGAAATGCCAAAATTATTGTTTAAGCCCTCACCCATTAAAATGGGTATTGCTCACGAGTTGCATCGTCCAGCTTGGTGTGACTATCTGCGACTCAAGGTGATTTCACGAGGTGTGGATGAACTTTGGCAAGCTGACTTTGTTTAAATGATACCCAATGCTAGCGTTAACAACGGTGTACGCTATATGTTGACCGTCTTAGATGTGTATTCCTAAATGACGTTTGTTGAACCTGTGCGTCGCAAGTCTGGTCCACTAGTCACCAAGGCCTTTCAACATATTATTCAACAATCCAAACGTCAACTTCAGTTACTACAAATCGATCAAAGAAAAGAATTTTTCAACAAGGATTTCTCCAGTTTTCTCAAATCTAAGGATATTCACCATTACACCACGTACAACAATCTCAAAGCCAGCGTCGTCGAGCGGTTTAACCGAAAATTGAAAACTCATATGTGGAAAACGTTTACCCCTCAGGGCACTTATCGCTGGTTGGACAAGTTACCAGAGCTAGTGTCACGTTACAATGACACCAAACATAGAACGATTGGGACCAAACCACGCCTGGCGACCAAAAATATTCAGCGACTGGATAAACTGTTCAACCCCATAAAAACAGCAGACCCTAAACGTCACCGACTGAAGATTGGGGATTTTGTTCGTGTGAGCAAATTTAAGTCTGGCTTCAATAAGGGCTACACACCTCAGTGGGGGACTAAACTATTTCGAATTCGTCAAGTCAACTTGGACAGTCCAGTCACCGATTTACTCGAGGATCTCAACCATAAACCCATAAAATGTAGATTTTATCTCCATGAACTTCAGAAAACAGCGTTTCCTAAACATTATCTTGTGGAAAAAGTGTTGAAACAAAAAGGAAAAACTATATGTCAAATGGTTAGGACTTAACTCTACCTTTAATTCTTGGATCAATAAAGTACATGTTGTGTGAACCTGTGCACTTTTTATTTATTTATTTATTTATTTAATCAATTATGTTGTACAAGAGCCCTGTGTACAGCGCTCCGCGCATGTCCATGTATGTTTTTCTTTCCCTCTCCACACCTGCGTTTCACTCCTCCACCCCATGATGACATACAACTCGTTCAGCTATTGGCTGTCATGGGTTCTCCACTCTTCCCCTCACCTCTTCCGCACTTCTGGCCCCGCCCGCTCGCCGCTTTACAGTGGTCACGTGATTTCCTCTTCTCTCTTTGTGTCCACCCTTTCCCCTCTCCCCTTTCCTCTCTGCGGGGCCCTGCCTGCTGCTGCTCTGCTCGCCTGGCTAGCCGTTATCACCTTTTTACAAAGTTGTCACATTGTTCCAACCTGTTATCACCTGACACCAATGATGTCAGGTCTCACCCATATTCCATTCTCTTAGTCGACTAGCCAGGCACCAAGCAGGTCTCTCGAGCAGATATACTGTTTTCCGTTCTGGCTGCCAGTCAGACAGACATACAAAAAAAGCAAGTTCTGTTGTTGTCGACTATTAAAGACTTACTTTTTATTCGTCTCATAGCACTATGAATTTGTCACGTTACTGGTCAGTTTTTACTAACATGTTTTAAAGATTGCCATGAGGGATTTTCGAAATATTCACCTTCATTCGTCCGTCATATAGGAAAATATCAAAAGCGGCCTTCGCCCTGCTGCCCCTCGAAATAGCCATTTCCTGTTTTCACCATGGTCAGTCATAGCCTCCTTGTAACATACATAAAGCGCAACCGGCTCTCTGTCTACAAACACACTTCATTTTAAATAAACAAATAGTTTTAATGTGCATAGTTTTGCCCTAGAGAATTGACATTTATTTTCGTAGAAGAGGGGATAGGGACCTTTCATTTATGTCAAACAAACTTATTTGTCAATTTTACCGTTTTCAAAATATAAAAAATTCAAAATTGAACTTTTTTCAAAAAAATGTAAAAAACAGTGTTATTATAAAATATAAAGGACATACAGCCCATTATTTTAAGCCCATACAACACTTTTTAGAATGTTTGGTTTTCGAACTATCACACTTTTAAAAACAAAAATTAAAAAAATATATAATACGAGGTCCAGAGCAAAGCACCTGTCAGCTCGAGTCCAACGACACCTCATTTGTTAAAATCCAACCTTCCGTTCTTCAATTATCGCCAATGTTTGCGAGAAAGTAGGCCATCATTTTTTTTCCTCCTACACCCTTGAAACATGCTGTCCGCCTAGAGGGCATAGCCACCTTTAATTAACGTCGAACAAACTTTTTTCCAAAAATCACCGTTTCGAAAATAGCGCCAATCCAAAAAACAAACATATTCATTATTTTTAAATACCAACACACATTCTTAGCGAAGAGAACGTCACCCCGTTCCTAAGAAACACATCCTTCTAGCCATAAAAGCTCATTAAATATCACCAAAATGTCAAAAACGTACGTTTACCTCAAATTACGTTTCCAAATTCCACCCATTTTAAAAAATAACTTCACCATCAAATAGAGCTGAGAAAATACCATCTAAACGACTCCGTACTCGACCCTACCCCTCCCCCACCACCAAAACTTTTTCCAACATAGCCATACGTATTCAAGCACACACGCGACTGTAGGCAGAACTCTCCTTACCCCAGTACTGTCAAATTTTTATCCTAGAGAATTGAAATTTATTTTTGGGGTAGAGGGTGTATGGACCATTCATTTATGTCAAACAAACTTTTTTGTAAACTTCCTAGATTCCAAAATACAGGAATTTTAAAATTGGACTGTTTAAAAAACGTGAAAAAAAAAACGTTTTATTATACAATAAAGGTCATAGAGACCATTCGTTTGAACCATGGCACAACGTTTTACCATGTTTGGTTTTTAAACTATCGCATATTTTCAAAAACAAAGATTTTTGATGTTATTATTGAAAAATAGTACAAGTCGTCCATAGCAAAGAGCGCGTCAAACAGAGTTCAACGTTATGTCATTTGTTAAAATCTGACCATGGGTTCATCATATATCGACAATTTTACTTGGCTCAGGCGCGCGCAATTTAAAAACTGCTGACGCTATGAGTTTAAAAACCGCCTCAATCCCCTACTAAGATGTGAAGTATTGATTTTACGTGCTCTGTAATAGTGCTATTCGAGTAAATAATAATAATAATAAAATTGATTTACAACTCAATCGTATCAATGCTGTGCTAAGTCACAAATTATATTCCTCACGAAGGCCTATTGTACAGCTGATTATGTCACCTGGAACAAATTACAGTTACTACACTTGGGTTAAATTCACCAAACAGCTGGTGTGATACTTCACTAAGTCTTATCATGTTTGGCACTAACTGGCTCAATCTTCAACATGAAGACGCTTCTAAAAAGCACAATAACTTAAACATTCATAAGCATTGGCACTATTCATAAATATGCCTGATATATAATATAAATGCACCTTTAATCGGTGTCTAACGACCTTATTTCACTGTTTCAAAAATTAGCCTACTGTCACGATACCTAAATTCGTGCTTAGAAAAATATTTAAAACGGTAGCACGTCACTGAAATTATTTATTGTGGATTTCTAAAATATACCACAAAATCAATAAAAGATCTGCATTATACCAAAGTTTGTACACCCATACTTGGTGACAACAAAATCTAGAAAAGATCTGCATTACACCTAAGTTTGTACACCCTTGAATGGTGACCACAAAATCTAGAAAACTTGCCTTACAATCATATAATACAGAATGTGTTATCATTAAATCACTTGACTTGTAGTAAGATCTCCCTGGGATTTGCTTCGCAAAAACTTGGATGTTTTTCGAATACACTGACTATATAAGCAAATTATTGCATTAACTGCAATTATTTAATTTATGTAATTATTTAATTCAATTATTCATAATTCATAAGTCAGTATATCAAAATCATTAATTCCACTCAATATATGAGACTATTGAATTATCAAGATTGATCCTCTCCAAAACTTGAGATCGCCCCTGACTTCAATGAACTCGAAAATGTCGATAGATAATGCCTACACCATGAATCCAGGATAACTACTGAGGTTAAGCAACTGTTGATTCATTAGGAATATATATCTATAAAGTCTTGTTCAGAAAAGCTAAGTTCTTTCTCTAACTATTTGAGAAAACGAATCAAAATCTCCCTCTTATCTACTGACTTAAAAAAAACTTCCTAATTTAAAAGTGATATCTGGAAAAGTAAAATTCCTCATCTAATAAATTGTTAACTTGAATGTATGTGCAAACCTAGGTGAGCACTAGATACTAGAAAAATCTATCAGTGTTCTTAAAACTGCTCAAAGTATGCGCAACTAATAATATTCCTATATAAAAGTCTGGAGTTCTCCCCCTATATGTGGTCTTCACGACAATGAGAATATGCATATCACTTTAGATTACTGCTGAAAAAAGAAATACTGAAAGTTAAATTTACAAAGGATGTATTCACTTAATTGAACCAAAATCCTGGTTGAACAAAAGTCAGTTCCGAAACAGACATCGAACCTGTACCTTTGCTCATCCATTTAAACTACCAAAAAGAAATATATGACAACTGCGGTTGCTTTCAATGCCTTACTAAGCTATCGTAACAAAACTGAAGTTCCAGTACCTTGCGTAGATTTTCGAAGAGGTGCAAAATGGATATATGTTTGCCCTGGTAGCCTCCAGGCTGCACCAAGACATGGAATAATCCATCTCCATCGCTTGTGTTCGAACCATCGGTCCTCCCCAACCACAAACGACGTTTGGCCCGCCCCTGCGTTCCATCCCGGCCTCGCGATATAGCCTCGCACACGGTGAAATGAGCATAGCTCTCCCGGATAAAGTTAATCAGTTTGTTACTGCGTGTAAGCACACTCGAACAACCACAGATAAAATCCATGTTCTAAATTGTAACGGAACTATGTATATACATGCTTGTAATCTTCTATTTGGCTCTAAATATCTTTTAAATAGTATAAACATTCTTCATGTGCTGATGTGACGTAATTGACTGGATTAATGATCGTTTTTCGTTAGTTCGATCTTTGGAAATGCTCGTGTCTCGCTTACAGTCCTGAGCTATCAGCTGCGCGGAGAATGAACTCGTGGATAAGCTCAACTGCTCCACGTCACGTCACAAAACTAGACTCATAAATGTACTCAAAAACCTTTAAAATAACGGTACAATACTTACTGTAAGGCCACGGTCGCCTCCTTCCCTCTTCCGTGCCTATCCATCCTAATCTTCCCCTCCCTTCCCTCACGAGGCCCCTGTTGGCTCTGGAGGTGAGGCCGCCTGGGCAAGGTGCTGATCACATCTCCCCAGTTGTATTAACTTTGACCAGATGTTCCCAGCTCTAGGACACTGCCCGTAGAGGCGGTAGTGGTGACTTCCCTCACTGAGTCCGTGGGAGCCACCAATATGGAGGGTAAAATCGATAAAAAAGACACTTTCTAATTTCTAATCTAATTTTTTTAAGACCAAGCGCCATCCCTCTAGCCACCTTAAGGGCTCCGAAATGCCAAAAATCTCCAAAATGTCAAATATTTTGTTCTTGCTCCATATTAATCTACGGACTTTCAGCTTTCTAACGGTACATTTAGATTTTTGATTTCTCATTCCTGAGACTATGTTGGGGAGCGTGATGGCGCAGCGGCTTAGCTGCTCGTCTTTCACCCAGACGGCCGGGGTTCAAATCCCGGTGACAGCGGGGTGGAATTTTCACCTGAAAAATCACGTGGCGTCTGGAAGGGCATCCGCCCTTAAATTCCCGGCCAAAACCAAAATGAGCCTGGTTGGCTCCGGCGAACCCAATTCATTGGGAAAATCTGAAGAAAGATCTATTTTTTTATTCCTGAGACTTCTTCCTTTATACCTTCACACAATCATGCGTCCTATTAGTAATATAGAAATCTTTTCAGTGGGTCAACACAAATTTTGGTGCTCAATTGCATTAGGCGGGGAAACAATTATTTATAAGCCCTAACATGAGAAACACTACACAAGATATGTATCACAAAATAACACACTTTGATGTACAACAAATAGTTCCGTGAGAAACAAAGCCTATTTTCATATGTCCTACTTATATTAATTGCCACTATCAACATACAAAATTTCAGTTTGATTGCTGTAATAGATTCGTAGATATTGAGAACCGACTAAATATTGCGGATGGTCAGCATGTTGGATTTTTATATAAGTAGGACTTAAAGTTATGTACTGTTACATGAATATTATTGTGTACGTGCAGTATTCAAACTTCAATCGCATGATTAGGACACAAGAAGTAAACACGAGATTTTGAAATTTCGCACTGCTGCCATCTTGTGGTTATGGAAACAATTGAAATAAATTAGATGCCAGTGGATTAACATTTGTATAAGGATTTATTGTACCAAGTTTCACTGCACTCGGATGGTTAAATTGCGATAAACATCCATGTAAATATTTATATTTCGCGTCGCCGCCATGTTAGTTTTGTAGTTACGTTCACAGAGAGGTGTCGTTGACGGTAGCATTCGGCAGCAAAAGTAGGAACTAACTGAAATTGATTGTCTGCAGTCCTTACCTGAATTACAGATGACACACACTAATACAGCCATCACAGTTAACACCGGTTATCAGACAGATTCTACACAAATCCAAAGTACACGGGGCTAAACGACTGCGTTTTCGCAGCCCCTAAACTGAGGAACCAACCAATTTCCAAGATATTGAATCCTGGTGAAAAGTATTTTGTGGCCACCATATTCAATTTGCAATACCCAAATTCAAAGAGCATGGTTAGTGACAAATAGGTTATTAGTATGTCCTTGACAAGTTTCACTCAAATTGTTGCATCAAATCAAAAGTTATAAGGGAGATATCCACACATTTATCGACATGCTGATTGACAGATAGGCAGGCCAAGCAAACAACCGACACCCACACACGTACTTACAAGAAAAAGTTGATATTTCATTGGTTGAACACAGACTAAACGTGCAGTGTCTCGTGAACAATTAATTATGATAGTACAATTATACATTCAAGTAAGATTTACACTTGCAATGGCTAGTTTCAATTATGCATGATAAACTAAGAGTTGTTGTTTTATTTAAGGACTTGTGATATCGTGGTCATCAGTTCCATGTACAATTTGGAAGTGAC
This sequence comes from Meconema thalassinum, assembly GCA_946902985.2. Taxonomy (NCBI): domain Eukaryota; kingdom Metazoa; phylum Arthropoda; class Insecta; order Orthoptera; family Tettigoniidae; genus Meconema; species Meconema thalassinum. The sequence goes on from OX336391.1 coordinate 330,685,398, forward strand.
ACTTTAAGATACTGAACGAAATTTTGAAATGGTCTCTTGTCGGTCAACTCGATTGTTCTTCTTTGAGTCTTCAGATGCAGCTCTCCATGCTTCCCAGTCCTGAAATAATCGTTTCATCTCTACATAGCTACCACAACCTACATCCGAGGCAATCTGTGTAACATATTATAATCATGGTCTACCCGTACAGTTCTTATCCTCGAACCTTCCTTCCCTAACTAAGTTTGCTATTACTGGTTGTCTTAGTATGTGTCATACCAACCTATCTCTTCTCTTCATTATCAGTCACCACAAACATCTCTCCTCTCCCAGTCGTCTCAATACCCATTCATGTTTAACCCTATCTACCCATCTGATCTGCATCATTCCCCTGTAACACCACATTTCCGATTTCCTGCAGCTCCAACAGTCGAAGTTTCACTGCCATAGAGTGCCACGCTCCAGACAAAGGCTTTTAAAAATTATTTCCTAATACCGAAACCTATATTCGATGTCAACAGATCCCATTTCTGTAGAATGCATTCCATGCCTGTACCAACCTACATTTTATGCCCTCTTTGCTTCGTCTATCACTGGTTATTTTGCTTCCTAAATAATAGAAGTCTCCTACTTCCTTTAGTTTTCACCTTCCAATTCGACGACCATAGGGGGTCTATTTTATCATTTCAAATGATCTTGTCGACTTCGTCGTTATGGTTGGGGTCCATCGTTATGCATTACGGAAACGGACACGGACACGGTGACGGACGTGACGTCATGCAGCCGTGCGGGAAGTGACGTCATGCAGCTGCGCGGGAACGTGACTTCATGCTCACGCGGGGAGCGAGAACCAGACGCTAATGATTATTGGAGTCTGTTGAAAGAGGCCTGGCGTCGAGCGACCTTTTAAAAATCAGAAACTCACTCCACAAATCTGTAAATCAGTATTCTTCCCTTATTTCAGATACAATATTCATTAAACAAACATATATGGCATAGTCATGACCCCTTCATGGAGTAGGCTATTGTCTAAATCTGGACACTCACACTACATCCTTACACTAATTCGAATTTACGGCCAAATGATCCTTCTGACAGGGAGGCAAAGGTTTCCGCCGGCTTGCCTGGGATGATGGGCCACAAAACCGCTATCAGAAAGTACACAATTTACGCTTTATTCTACCAAACACATCTCTAATACAAGTACAAGAAACACATTTCTTCCCGTGACCCTTAAAGAGGTGCCCGCGCGGGAAGCCTAAGTTAATGGGTAATTCAGTCTGTTGAAAGAGCCCTCCTGAGCCTTTCTAACACGTGTAGCATTTGTAGCATGCGTCATTTGAAATGATACAACGTCTAGTCTTTCAGACGGACTGTGATTTTTTTTACTGCATTCGAATATATAGCCTATTTTCATTTATGAAATAATGGGCTTATGAGATCAACATATGTCCGTGTGTGTGTGTGTGTGTATGTGTGTGCCCCCCTTCCCCTAATAACATCTAATCGGCTGGAGCGATTTTAATGAAACTCGGTAAGGTCATAGTACTATATCTGCCGACTCTGACCGTGCCCTTCAAATTTCATTACGTCACACCATTCCAACACGGCGGCTAACCGAAATATTTCACCGGTATTCTATATCTCCGAAAGTACAGGGCGCCAGGAAATGTTCTCCGCAGTGTCTACAAGCGTCTGCGAGAGCTATTATCAGTAGTCACATCGGCAGCACGACTGTAGCTAGTATCAATACTATCAGTAAACTTTGAACTCACCACAGCTATTCATAACAGATGCTGGAAGTGCTGATAACACATACGCTCGCTTGTTGCAATACACACTGACGATTTCGACAGCCTGCAGCGTGGGATTCACCCTGCTAAGGACACCGTGCTGCCTACCAAACTGCTGATGCTAGCTCTGGCAGTCACTGCGGAGAACATTTCCTAGCGCCCTGTATAACTCATATCAACCTGAAATTTTACGTAGTGATAAAAGGCACTACCAGACGTTCACCTATGTAACTTTCAAAAATCAAAAACGAACATGGTGGCCAAGTGAATTCGAAGCATTGAAATACACGTTTCCCGCGATTTAACCACCCGAACGCAGTGAAACTTGGTACAGCAAATGACAATACAAATTGCAATGCACTGACATACTGTATAATTTATTTCAATTCTATACATAACGTCAAGATGGCGGCTGTGCGAAATTTTAAAATTATGTTTCTATTTATTGAGTTCTAATCATGTGATCGAAATCAACGTTTGAACAAGAACCTATACTGATCTAACGTCAGCTCAAATCCGCTGTTGCAGTTGCTAAATACAAGCAGCTAAGTCCATTCTACGAACAATTTAAGGAATCTACTGGGGCCAATAATATTTACAAGCTAGCCAGATCTCGTCATCGTGCCACAGTTGACATAGGACATGTCATGCATATCAAGGATAAGCACGGGCATCTTCTAACTACACCAACAAAGATCCTTCAACGATGGCATGAACACTTCAATGCTATCTGTAATGAGGGAGTTCCCACACCCACTGATTCCATTAGCCGAACCTGTACAAGGTGCAGTCCACCTATCACACCTGCAGAGGTCAATACTGCGATCCACGCCATGAAGAACGGCAAGACAACAGGCCCTGATGATATTCCTGCAGAGCTATAGAAGCAGTTGGGTCATGCCTATGCAGAGTTCCTAGCAGAGTTCTTTAACAAATACCTTGCGAGCCACCAGATCCCATCAGCTTGGCAAACTAGCGTCACAGTAGCAATATGGAAAGGCAAGGGCGATGTTACTATATGTGCCAATTATCGTCCTATTCGTCTCCTATGACACATAATGAAGATTCTAGAACGTGTGATTGACACTCGCTTACGTAGCATTGTTACCATCTCGCCTAATCAGTGTGGATTCATGAAAGGTCGCGGAACAACTGATGCTATCCATGCAATGCAGCTTCTGATAGAAAAGTACATGGAGAAAAGAAGGACAATATTCGCGTGGCTTTTCTGGATCTGGAGAAAGCATTCAACCGGGTTCCCCATCAGCTTATATGGTATTCTCTTCGATCTCATGGCGTACCAGAATCCTATGTGCGTTGGGTCCAACTCCTCTACAATAATACAACTAGCTCTGTACGCAGTGCTGCTGGCCTCACCAAACAGTTCGATATTCGAGTTGGGCTTCACCACGGATCTGCACTATCTCCACTCTTGTTTATCCTATGCATGGATACAGTGAATGCCGATTTGCGAAGGCAACCACTATGGACATTACTGTACGCCGATGATGTCATGCTTGCAAGCGAGACCCGTAATGATCTAGAGCTCTTGGTCAACCTCTGGAATGCGAGGATCTGTGAATTTGGACTACGGCTCAACCTCACTAAGACTGAGTACCTTGAATGTGGTTCCCAGACAGATGGGACCATCATAGTTGATGGCACCCCACTTCCAAAGGCTTCACATCTCCAATACCTTGGCTCCGTTGTGAGACCTGATGATGACACAGTCTCGGATGCCCGTGCAAGAGTGAATGCTGCATGGATGAAGTGGCGCCAGGTCACAGGCGTTTTCTGTGACCGCAAGATCCCTTTGCGCCTCAAAACTAGGATCTATCAATCAGTCGTCCACCCTGTCGCTTTGTATGGAGCTGAATGCTGGCCTAATACAAAGAAACATGGACGAGCCTTGCTCTCAATGGAGATGCGGATGCTACGATGGTTCTTGGGAATTACACGGCTGGATCATATTAAGAACGTATTGCGAACCAATACACTTGGAATTGCCCCTATTTCAGCCCAAATGGGGGAGACTCGGTTGCGTTGGTACGGGCATGTAGCCCGAGCAAATACAGAGTCCATTGTAAGCAAGTCACTTGCTCTCGAGCCTGATGGACAAAGACCTCCAGGACGACCAAAAAGACGTTGGAAGGATACACTTCACGACGATATGCGCATCGTAGGTCTTCGTCCTATAGATGCAGCAAACCGCAACAAATGGAGAACGAGGTGCAGAGTGGCGGACCCAAAAAATAATTGGGAATAACGCCAGGAAGAAGAAGAAGAATAATGAACGTACACAACTATCCTCATCTAATAGTACATAACTCTACGGCCAATATATATTGAAATCCAACATGGCGACCATCCAAAATATTTAGACGGCTCTCATTATATACTAATCTATGACAGCAATCAAACTCAAATGTTGTATGTTTATAGAGGCTATAAGCATAAGTTCCCCTATAGGAAGTATAATAATCTGGTGAGCGCAAGTCTAACATGGCGGCGAGGCGAAATTTAAATATTCAAATGGACGTTTCTCGCGATTTAACCATCTGAGCGCAGTGAAACTAGGTACGGTATATGCTAATATAAATTTTAATCCACTGGCATCTAATTCATTTAAATTATTTTCATAACCACAGGATGGTGGCTGAGCGAAATTTTAAAATCTCATTTTTTTTCTTGTGTCCAAATTATGCGATTTAAGTTTGAATAATACACCTACACAATAATCTGCATGTAATAGTACATAACTCTAAGGCATATATTTACAAATTCAACATGGTGACCATCCGAAATATTTAGACGGTTCTCAATATCTACAAATCTATTGCAGCAATCAACTGAAAATTTGTATGTTGATAGAGGCAATAAATATAAGTAGGATATACGAAATTGGCTATTTAGTTCTTCACGGAACTACTTGCTTTGTTTCACATTTATGCATTTTCATCATGAATTCTTTCCTCAATACAGATTCCATACCATTTCAAAACTAATTCAAATCATCTGGTGTGTCTGCTAAGATGACAGTGTCATCACAATTGTACCCTATTGAAAAGAGTGTGTTATTCCCTTTACGTGAAGAAAGATGCATAAGAATAATAGATTCACTATAAACCGTTGGATATGTTATTAATTTTTGTTCGATATTTTAAAGTAGATGAAACATACCTAAGAGATGGAAGTAACATGTAAAGTCAAACAAAAGATGTGTTATGAGTACAAATTAGGATGTAAATGAAAAATAAACTTTCAGTAACAATGACAAAAAAAACACGTTAGTTAATCGCTTCGCAACTAACTAAATGTGCCAGAAGTAGAATCTATAAATATTCCAGACCATACACGTAACACATTATGCGACATGTAATGCCAGTACTGCTTTCAATTACTGCATGCATACGTAACTACCTCTGCAAATAGCTCAGTAAGGCATTGTTCCTTGTTCAATAGTTTCTAAATAGAGACCAAGGGCGTGAGGGTATATTTAGATGAATTGTTATGACGGGACGCCATTATTTAATGTTAACACCATAATTGGTTCTTCATCAGATTGCATTGGAGATGAATAGCTTTTGTAAATGTTTCTATTGTTGTTAATCTGATTAAGTTCTGTAATTATTCAATACGAATGTGCGATTGTTTACAATTCTCCACTTTGGAGGGCACTTCCAATGTTTGTTTACAATCGTAATGTATACACGATCGACTGCTTGGTCTGTACAGGCCGATTCTATGCAACGAGTGGCATATGGTATAGTTGACACTGTATAATCAAAATATTGTGTTTATACCATAATTTTCTGCTTCGACAAATCAACATTCCAGTGGCTTAAATTTGAAATCTATAATGGCCATATCAACTTAGAAACTTTCTTATATGTTCCCACCTTGTTTTTCCCACTTTTTCTATTATAAGTTTTCATTTCGGTACACTCAGGTGAAAACCTCCAGCTAACAATTACCATTCTTAGCCCTAATAGTACTTCATTTATAACTGGCATTGATTCACCCGCACTGTCGTTCTTTTATATCAAACCTGATTAAATAATTTTCCTCTTCTTGAAGAGGAAATTTTAAATTTTGCAAAATATATTCTCTAAGAGTAACAATATTTATGTAATCTCAAAAACCAATCCAATATTTAAGAGCATCGGTGTGCGAGTTTTAAATCTACAAAGCTTCAAACATGAAACTTGAACCACTTTTATACTAAGCGTTCCCAAGATTTAGAAAAATTATCATTGTTGGGATTGGCAGTAATGACTCCCCTTAAATCGTTTACTAAGACAACACTGAAAAATTACCTCAAATACCATCAAATACTATTTAGATTGTGCAAGCTGTCAAATTATTTTTCCAATAAAACAATTATAGGGTTTTAATTAAACGAAATTTTAATTATTTAGCATCTGATACGTCAACATCCTACTTCAAAAATGTAAGTAGAAAATAGTTCTTATCAAAACTTGTATTTTAACTAAATATGGCTTGCATCAAAAGGGTTTTGAGGAATTTCATGGGCTTTTTCCATGTCCCTTGCACCTATTTGCATGTAATTGCTATTCATGATTAACATAAACTCCACCACGTCGAGAGGTTGCCGAAAGGGCAATAACCCCTCAAAACACACGGAAAGAAACTAGGGGAATTGATAGATTTTTATTTGCTGCAAAAGCAAGTATACCATCATAATTAATTTTGTTACTTCTTTGTGCTCTATCCCCCTCCCCTCCCCTCTCCTACTGTCAAATAGCTGACAGTGTGATCGAGACTAGTAGGATGGCAGAGAATCGAACAAGGATCGTATTATAGGGATTTACTTACTCCTAAACCACGTTACTGGCACTGTTAAACTATCATGTGTTTGAGGGAAAATTGACGGATTTAGCAGGTTTGAAACTAACTCCTGTGTCGAACCTTCTGCCAGGCATAAATGAGGGACGTATTTGCATGTGATTGCCATTCATGAGAGTGGTTGATCAACGTAAGCTCCAGCACGTGGGCAGGTTGCAAAGCGCAAGAACCCCATTTAGGATGTAATTTTACTATTAATGTTCAATAAATCATCTTGGTTAGCATATTTTAATACTCTAAAATGGTGATGTGTTTCAAAAATACCTACAATGAAAATTCAAATTCTAATTTAAAATTCTAGAATATTTTCTGTCGAATTCCAAGTTAAATAGAACTGTATAATTGCCTCGAATGCATTGGTGCGTAAATAGTTAGATTCAATGTCAGTTTTCTAACAAACCTCTTCCTGGTGTAGAGGCCAGCGTTCTTGGTTGTCACCCCCTGAGGTCCAGGTTCAATTCCTCGATCTGCCAAGAATTTGAGTTCTGGTGTGAGGGATGAAACGGGGACCACTCAGCATCGTGAGGCAAAACTGAGAAGATGTGCGTTCGATTCCTACCTCACTCATCCTGGGTGTAGTTTTCCGTGGTTTCCCATTTCTACTCCAGGCGAATGCCGGGATGGTTCCTAATTTAGGCCATGGCCACCTCCTGCCCTTTCCTCACCTGAATAACTAAAACACACTAATACAGCCATCACAGTAACACAGGTCATTAGACAAAATCCACAACACTCAAGTTCACAGGGTTGAATGACCTCGATACCCACGAGCCTCGAATGAAACAACAACAAACAATAACTCAATAACAATAGCAACAGCAATAAAACTAAATAAACATGGATTACAATTCCATATAATCGATCTTTCAACTGATTCATCAGCCTCTTATTGTCTGGCGATGCGACTCAGCTGGGTCGTGCCGGTCGATAGCTCTTTCCAAGACTGCCAAGAGCCATCCTGGCTAAGTGCTATTCTTCTTGGGAGCTAACCTTGCAGGTGCTCACCCCTTCACAGGTCAAACACGTCTTCTTTTTCTACTTATTGATTTCTAATATACAGTAATTTTTTGTTGCAAGTTGCTCATTCAGGGAGTTGTGTTGAACACTCGTATAAACTGAAAATTAAAACCCTTGTCATATAAATTCTGTTTTTAAAAACTTTCCTAAAGGAACTATGAGAACGTGAAACTAAGAAATGTAAGGCAATTTCATATATTCACAGGATTTCCCTTAACTTCACTTCAGCTTGATAGGCATTGTATTATGCAAATAATGATAATAATACTGTTAATAAATTCAACCCAGATAATTGATAATAGAGATGGAATTTAACACCCACTGAAAACAGCCACTGCATGTGGATCACCAGGGCACTCTCGGAGCCACCGCCAGGAATTATAGCATTGAAGCCAGAGGTAGTAAATGCCACCTACCAGGAATACATTCGTGAAAGTAAAAGTCATCCAAGCTACGACGTCTAGCGTTGAACAGCATCCACCGACTACAGCCACTGAAGATGCAATTGCACAGGATGCAACCACCAACGTAGGAAAAGCGCGCGCCGTTGAATTCCGTACAGCCCTGACCTCGCTCCTAGCGACTTTCATCTGTTCACACATCTCAAGTCTTTCCTTGGCGGTCAACACTTCTATAATGACGACGAGCTGAAAGAAGATGTTTCCAACTGGTTGAAGACACAGGCGGCAAACTTCTATGAAGAAGGTATCCAAAAACTTGTGCCACGCTATGACAAATGCCTGCAAAAGTTCGGCAGTTACGTGGAAAAGTAGTTTAAGAGGTGTAGAATGTTGTGCAATAAATAATTTTTCTGTATCTGTACACAATTTAATTTTATTACCAAACGGAATTTACTTTCTGGACGTGCCTCGTATGTCCTACCAACTTGTATCTTCTCTTCATTAGTAGTCGTCAGAAATATCTCTCCTCGTCCACTCATTTTAATACTTCTTTATTTGTTACTGAACCTACCCATCTGATCATCATTCTCCTGTAACACCACATTTCAACGCTTCTATTCTCCTCTTTTTTCCTGCACCTACAGTTCAAGTTTCACTTCCATAGAGCGCCACGTTCCATACAAAGGCTTTCATAAATGACTTTCCAATACCTGAATCTGTAATTTATATCAACAATTTTCTTTTGTGTAGGAATGCTTTCCTTGCCTCAGCCAACATAGTGTACCCAACTGTCATCATGTGGACCACGTGTTCGTATCCCAACTAGCTCACGGTCTTTCGAGGTATGGGACGTTCCTGCCCACCATACGACCACATGCTCAGGATTTGAGTCTACCAGGTAACTACTCTACATGAAATACACAACATATTCCTACAAGACAATATTTACTGGTCTAAAATCATGGCTATACAACAAATACAAATAAAGGACAAATTATATTTAATTCCCACAAATAAAAATAGGATGATTTTGTGAGTTTTCTTCATAAAATAGTGCTACACTGCACTCAAAATCTAATTCTAGCATCCTATCATTGATACTTTCAGACTTCAATGGGTTTCCATAGTGTTCATCATGTGACATAATTACTTAACTGGAGTATCATAACACAAAGGTCACATATCACATCAAAATGACGTTAATAACAAAATTACTCCGTTTCTTACGGCATTTACTTTAATTAGCATAAATTCATTATTTTCTGCATTAATTGATAAATATTTGTTGTGTCGTGTGGATCATCTTCCTTCTTTCCGTCAATATGAACGCTTTAAGAAAAGTGGTCCTTATCCCTTCCAAAATAAACATGGATATAATATTTTATAGCTTCACCATACAACGATTTTCTGGGTCTTGTCGGGCTTATATCGTTACAAACGTGTCATGTTCTTAGAAATCACATACCCGTCTGCATAACTTAGCGTGAACTGGCAAAAACGCATTCTAAAAAGATGCCTAACAATTTATTTGGTTTAGTGTTCCTCTTCAGAGAATAACTGGGCCAAATATTATCCGATTTCTTTGATCCAATAACGTATGTGTGTTGCAACACATCATTCAATTCAATTGGCATCATCAAAACACTCCTATCATAATTGCATATTTGAAATATCGAGATTCTTCAGTGTCCTACTGTGACCCTCAATTAAAGGACTGGTCGACCGACCTTCCCTTTCCCCCAGCAGGCAATAAAATTCGTTCCAGCAGGCTAGTCAAGATGGCTGCCGCAGCAGTGGTCTATATCCCCCACTTCCCTCATCTGCTGTCAAGGTCAGATTTGTTTATAACTGCAGTACTGTGCCCGTTTAGACCGGAGTCCGCACGACCACATATGCATTTTACCAATAATCAGTCAGCACGAGAATCAAAATATCCCGGAGCGCCAGATGGGTTAAAGCAAATCGCAAAAACGACATCAAATTTATAAAAATGCTTTGCTGATTTTTGGCTCAATGCAACAATAAGGATAGAAGGAGATTTAATTGGGTGAAACACATCTGGTAAAATTATCTCAGTTTATTTAAAGTTAAAATCTGACTGCAAGAATAATGCTCAAAGCAGCATCATCCACGTGTGGCGATCCACACTCTTATTTACACACAATATACAGAAATCTTCCAAACACATTCGACAATCTTTTTGAAAACACAAGTCCGATTGTTAGTCCTGTGGACTGTGTTCCAAAATTATTAACATTTTAACTCCAGTGCAAAATGAATTGTCCATACTGGAAATAACGTAGATCACTGTTTGACTATTTACATGATATTAACACTCGTAGAATAAATGTTTATAGAATTTCTTTAGACTTTCATTTGTTTTCCAGTTTTCAAAAATATATCGTTGAAACTATTATTATCATCGTAGCAACACAAATTATTAACACATATTAACAACATCTGAAAAGTATTTGACCATTGAGCATAGCATCGAAGAACTGTGCGAAGCACAACAACAATTAATTGTTCTTCTGACATTAAACATTCGAGAAGTGACTCGATTATGAACTTCAAGTTCCAAACAAAACATATGATTTCTGAATCATCAACTTGATCAATAAATGGTTGAACCATTCAACTATTAGATTTTCCACTTGGAATTATTATGAAAAAAAATATTCATATTTATGGCCATTTCTAGCAACTTTCACAACTTGCAATTCTTCGACAGAACGCGGAAATTAGAATTGTAGTCTTATAATGAATTCATTTAGTTCATGGCACTAGGATTGAAAATATCCTTCAAATTATTCGTGGTTAAATAATTATTTTAAATTGGCAGTGGCCCATTCTACTATTTGTGTAAGGACACAATATTATAACAACAACAACAACGGCAAAGGTCTTCCTCTGAAGAAGAATAAACTACTATCATGACAAATCCGGGTTCTAGCAAAATCAAATTCTAAATGGAATTCGTAAACAAGGTTGAAATAAGAACTGATGGTTTCAAAGAAATAACCTTCGGGTTATTCATACGACGAAAAGTGTGGATCCAATACTCCTACTATAAACCTGAGCCATCGAACCTGCTATTTGATTGATGCTCGAAAAAACCTTCATTCCTGCGACTTAACATGCGCACCTGGGAATGGCATTACAACTATTCCACACACATAAATTATCTTCCTAAAATTTATACAATAAATCAAGCCTCTGCTTGTTATCAACACTGGAAGATTAATAAACTGACAAGTTTATTTTATTTTACCATTCAGTTTAACCCGTGATTTTACCATACTTGTGAAAAGCTTCATTTCACTTTCGAGTGTATTTACGTCATGATTTTATATAAATACAAAAATATCCTATTTGATACAAATATCAATTGCTTCCCGTTTCATGCCTCTCCGTGTTATATGAAACATATACTTTGCTCATAGCAAATATCAACTGTTCAACCAGAACTGAAATGTAGGTTGAATGCGGGCTTGCGCTAACCACTCTCCTTCGTAAAATCTCCTGTTCCAAACTAGAAATGTTTCAACTACTTCATAGGCTCTTTCTCAATACATATGATTATTATAAAATATAATATCCAAGAATTATTTAGAAAAATTATGAAAATTATTATTATTATTATTAGTGGATTATTATTATTATTATTATTTCAAATATGTTTAATTATCATCTCATTATGTGAGAATCCACATGTTCGAACCTTCGAATATGGAAAAAATATCCATTCCTCAACAAAAATAAATTTAACTTTTACAGTTACATCGGCTGATTACCGTGATTTCCCAAAAATATGAAAAATTCAAATAAATGCTCAAAATACTCGGTCATCGATCCTAAACTGTTCTGAGTGCTGAAAATGCTCAGAATAAATCTAACAAGTCTTGCGTAAATCATTACAAGCTTTAAATATGACGAAAAAAAATGTGTTGGTCATCTGCAGAAAAATAGTTTGTTCCAATTAGCTAAGCATAATATAATTCAAATGTGGCTTACATTTCTTGATGTTCTTGAAGTGTAGTAAACCTGGTCTATACCAGATTTATCCGTAGACATGCCCTATCGGACAAGCACGTATAATCCTTGTATCGGCCGCCATTGTAGACCCACAAATCGTCTAGTCAGACATAGTGGTAGTATCTTTCGACGTTTTAAATGACTGTGGTTCCATTTTAATATGGGCTTCTAACAAAGCCATAACAGTTTGTTTGAAAAGGGTCAGATCTAAGTGATCTCTTCTTAAATGTGTCAGTTGTAACCTAACTCACTGTAATCTCATCAGTACAAGAAAAACGTTGACAGTCTAAGCAGTTAACGGCTGTTCTGAAGATCGTTCCCTGGGCATGGTTTGTGTATCACCATCTGCCATGCGCTAGACAACTTGCAGTTTCCCTTGCGTAGACTAATGAACGCCACCGTTATAGACTATTCTTCAATGTACTGACGGATTGAAGTGGTTAAATAGTTACAAAATATGAAACTGACTTTAAATGGATTTAAACATCCAAGTATTAATTTACTATTGGACTGTGACAAATACTATTTTCTAGACCAAGTCTAGCATATGTCCTTTAAGAAATATAAATATTTCCACCAATGTCTGTAGAAAAACAATCACCTCAGTGATTCTCCTCACCAGAAACTTACTAAGTTCCAACTCGTTTGCGCAGCACTTCTCGTGACTATCACGATTTGAAAAGTACTTCTTCGTAGAGGCGGCAACCATGTGCCTTGGCTCAGCGTAGACGCAACTTGTTCGCCAAGTGCTTGTGATGAATTGAGCTAACTAAGCCTGCTCCAGCTTGCTTTTATACAAAAACGGTCAGGGTCACGCGTCATCGCCTGATATCTAAAAATCCTCATATCTCTTGAATCCCTGGTCCGATTTACTTGATACTAATTGCATTCTCTTTCATTTGGCCGTGCCAGTAATCTGATCCCAGTCTCAAGTCTCTGCTCCATAGTTAACTATTTAATCAATAAATAGCCTCCACCTCTGCTGTTACTCGCTACGTCATTTACCATCCAACTATCGGTAATTTCCTTCGAAAGGCTTCGAGAAGCAATGTAGCGCGATATTCAAATATCCGAACTTTCAAACGCTGCTACAGCCTTTCCCTTGATATCTAGGTGTCTGAAACTTGGAATACCCATTCCTAGATTTGGGCACAGTACAGTAAAGTTACGCTAGGTGTGGCTCCTAAGTAATTGAGTCATTTAATTATTTAACACCTATAATTAGTGCATTGGGCTCAACTTGGCTACTTATTAACATTCATGGCTGGGGATGACTCCGGTGATAGCCTTGCCGTTCTATGGTGAATACTGTGGCTTTAGACGCGCATCATAACGAAAATCCAAGATTTTCGCCAGCAGCTGTCACAATAATATATAAGGAAATCTGCGTTTCCTAAACGAAGAATATGATCCTTACCTCTCAGGGTAGATCATTCATATACATGCTCACGGAGTCTCAACGGATCTCAATCGTGGCCATAATTCATGCAAGCGATGGCAACAGACAGGCTCTGTCCAATTCGCTGCGAATAATACAGTATGCTCAAGGGCGATACTACTCGTAGATTCAGCCAACTTCTCACCTAACGCGCAAGCTATACTAGTTGGTCCCCGCAATTATTTATTACGTAAATCACTGGATTCTACGTTAATTCTGCACGCGATATGCTTCAAACAATATTTCACATAGATGACTCAATTATTAAGGCACCCGCGCTCTTTCTGTAATAACACTTAAGCCAAAGCTCTAAATAGCTCCTAATAACAAGGTATGAATTTACTGGCTTACTTTACTTTAATGGTCCTCAAATATAATCCTAAGGATTGACCATATCAAATATTCATTCAACATTTCACTGACACTGAAAAATTCTCGTATCTCGCTATATTCCACATGACTTTCTTACTGTTTACCAAAATACAGTATCTTCATATTAGACATGACACAATTTGAACATTATTTAGGCCAAAAATGCCTATTACTTTACTGTCGCCGACCCCATATTATTATTATTATCATTCATTTAACGTTACCGTTACATCCATCACTATTTTTGCCTGAATGGCCTTAAACAAATCACCTTCCAAGCCATATTTTATTCAAGACGAGTGGTGAAAACTCGTTCAATAAGTGACTGTGACATTTTAGTCTCAAAGTGATAAAATCGTTATATGGTGAACTATTTAGTTATAATAACATAATGAATTGGTACTCACTTTTTCTTTTGGCTGGATAGTGCCAGCAGCTCAACCTGCGACCCACCATGATGCTTGACTTAAGCCATCATGTTATACTTTTCACAACACTTAATTTCACATATTTTCCACCTGATAAACATACTCTTATCAGTGGCCTCATTCACTTTCACACAATGCATATTAATCACTATACACATGAACACCTTTAAATCACTATTACACAATTTATGTACACTTATTCACTATTTCACAGGTTGATCCTTAAATCGGACTTCTCCTACGCCTGATCTCAGAGATGCGATGCAATTACGCCAACCGCTGGTCTTCGTGAAATCTAACCGCGTTTACGGACGTTCGGTCCTCGTCACCTGCAACATCGTTCAGCTCACTGTCAAGATGAAGTGGCGATGCTTCCCCAAGCTCCCATCATTGTAGTGATCCTGCTGATAATGTCATATTCAACACTGACCGTACCTCCTGGTATGTGTAATGTTCACAAACATTATAAGTTATACTTTCGCTGTGGCGAATTTATATTTGCGTCAGATAATAGATAAATATCTGTATTAAATTAACTTCGACGCACTTCATGATTATACTTATGAAGCTGTATGACTTGCTTCCATTGTTCTTTAACGGCTGAGCGTTGATACTCTAACATTTGGCGCGCTCACTGGCGGCGTATAAGTTACGTGTATACTGCTGAATAACTTGAGACGAACTGGTGAAGACTGGAGAACAACTGGCTTGGCTTGCCTTACTCCTCCTATATAAAGGTTTCTCGCACAAAATAGTCCATTGGACATGGAGAGCGACTCCTATCTTAAAATAATACCTCTTCAGCCGAAATGACATATACACCTTGTTTAATTAGGTGTGGAGGTTTCATAACCGTTCGCGTGCCGGCGATCGCTTCGGCCAATTAATTACAATTAATTGCCTTAGTTCAGCGCGTGGGGACGCCATCGTGGTAATTCCCCCTTGCCTGGTCAGCAAATCACTCCTCTCGAGCGTAGGCTAGGTTGTAATTCGTTCATTTGGAGATACAGGCATTAATTTAGGTGAAAAATCACTCCTAAATTACCTCTCCATGAATATATTCACCTGGGTGTACATTTCACACCATCTCATTGCTCCACTTAGCGGTAATTAATTAATTTCCGTGTGCAGTCGTTCCCCCCATAGCTTCCTTCGTTGTCAAGTGGTGAATACCCGAGTCATTAATTTTGGGCTGTCTTCTCGGTCCAGACGTAAATAGTCCGCTCGGCGCCTAGGGTTACCACCCACTTGCCAAGTGTAATTTGTAAAATGCCAAACTAGCCTCCTTCATTCTTATATGCTTAGTAAACGTATATTTTCTTGCATTTGGTTGCAATTCTTCACCTTAGATAGCTATGATATTCACATATAGGTCGTGAAATCATGCTACATTGTTATATCTCATTATTTAACACATTGCTCTTCAGGTTCCCTAAAACTGTTCCCCCTCAGAGACCAATGGTTCGACTCTAGGCATAATCATGTGCCTGGTCTTCTCTGATGAGACCTGAGTTCGATGCCAGACTGCCGTGACTGATTGGGCACAATAGGTACCTTTTATATTTATAATTTTAAAACGTCTACCTAACCAGATCATTCTTGTCAAATAGAATACAGGGGCACGGCGAAAGAAACATCAACATTGCCGAAGATCAATGGGAATCCAGAAGAAATTCGTTGCGCTGTAAAATCACCTGGCTATTGACAACGTAGTTACGGAGTAAGGGGCATGGTCTACGTGCGTGTTTCATAGACTATAGGAGATAATTCCAAACAGTGCACCATTCATGGCGTTTAGGTCCCAAGGTCGTATATTATTGATACATCAATTGTGACATTCTTTGCTGCAATCATGAAGACCTGGAAAACTACCCTTAACTTGAATAGTGATATGGAGTATGTTGCAACTGGTTCATTCTAATTAAGAGAAGTATTTTTAAGAAGACTGTCTCAGGCCCCTTAGGTTCTGTGTCACTCTAAATCCACTCTCTCAGCTACTGAGATAAACAGGCTATGGTTTAGGTGGCATCAAAAGCAGCAACAATATTCCACGAAATATATCGCATCTGTTGTATGTGGATGGTCGAAAAAGTTTATGTTGCCTCAAAGACATAATATATTATATCACGTGGCTTTGGTTACCTTCAGTTTGACCTGTAAATTAGATGCCATCCCAACACTTCCCTTTACAGTAGATGGATTAGAAAATTACGGAAATGAACTTATTAAGCACCTCACTTCTTCTTGTCCTAATGAAGCTTACTGTACTTGGTTGGGACTCTCATAACAGAACGTAAATACTCCGTGGCAAAATCGGGAATTAAACCCAAGACATCTGCACCTGAAGAAGCTTTACGTTTAGATCATAATGTTGGTCTCGAAAGAATTAGATGACAATAATCCAAACTGCAACTTATTTACTAACATGCTTAAAACATCCCAGTGGATAAGATTATGAAATACAGTCTGTAGTACTGTATGTTACATAATACCCTACGGTACAATTTCAGGGAATGCTTATTACTTGATAGCAATTCAGGCAAAGCAATATACGGCCAATTTCTTGAGTGAGATTGTATTCTGCTTGTATAGTATGTCATCCACGTAACTTTGTTGTGAGGAGTGTCTTCGTATTGGCCCCAAAGTAATTGAGTTAATGGATTAGAAAGCTATGTCTCATAAATTTGGAAGCTCAGACCAGAATATTTCCACAGATAATGGTGGAAAATATTATTGCATCACTTTCTGTTGGTAATTAATCATTTTATTCTAAGATCAAATACAGTCTCGTGTACTTGGGCGTGTGTATGTATATACAGAGGCGGAAAAAATATCCAAACACTATGAAGAAAGGGAATGTAGAGTACGAAAATTTTCGCAATATATTTGGCGAGCTAACATATTAAATTGATTAAAGATACAAGACAATGTACAATGCTGGTCCATTAATTACCGGTATAATCGCCAGTCTCTTGAATGCATGCATGCAAACGTGCTTGCATTGTGTCGTACACGTGCCGGATGTCAGCTTGTGGGATGGAGTTCCATGCCTGTAGCTCTTGGCCGGGAAATACAGGGACGGTTTCTGCTGGTTGCAGATGATGCTGGAGCTGTCGTCCAATAATGTCCCATACGTAATCGATTGGGGGACAGATCGAAGGATTGAGCAGGCTAAGGCAGCATGACGACACTCTATATAGAGCACGTTGGGTTACAACAGTGGCATGGGGGCGTCAGTTATACCGCTGTTCATGAATGGCAGCACAACAGCTCAAATCACCAGACGGACGTACACATCTGCAGTCAGGGTGCGTGGGATAAATACGAGAGTGCTCCTGCTGTCATAAGAAATTGCTCCCCACACCGGAAAAACCTGATGTATGTCCAGTGTGTCCACGCCGTAGACAAATGGAATGCACGCGCTCACCTAGCCTCCTTCTAACCAACACACGACCATCTCTGGCACCAAGGCAGTGTCGGCTACATCGGAAAACACAACGGACCTCCACTTCATCTTCCAATGAGCTCTCGCTTGGCACCACTGAAGTCGCAGACGGTGGTGGTTTTGAGTAAAATGGAATGCACGCCGAAGGGCGTCTGGCTTGGAGCTGTCCTTCAAGTAAACGATTTCGAACAGTTCGTTTCGTCACTGTGGTGCCAACTGCCACTCGAATTGCTGCTGCAGACGCCGTCCGATGCACCAAAGCCATACACCAAATACGGTGGTCGTCCTACTCGATGGTGCTACGGGGACGTCCGCAGCCTGGTCTTTTTGCGACCGTACCTTCTCTTGACCACTGCTGCCAGCACGCATGCACAGTAGAGACATTCCTGCCAAGTAGTTCTGTAATAGCACGGAAAGAAAATCCACCTTCACGTAGCTCTATTACGCGGCGTCGTTGAAACGCAGTGAGCTATTGATACTGGCCTCTTCGTCGTAAAGGCATTTCGATCCACTCACAGCCACTCCATCCAATCTCCCAGGACGACGGTAAGCAACGTCCTCGCACAGTTCAGCCCGTATTTAAAGCAAATCTGCTTTGCAAAGTTATGGGACCACTATTAGCGCCACGCTAATACAATTTGCGGAAAATTTAAATCAACGTCACCCTTCTTGGCGTTGCGATATTGTTTTCCGACAGTGTACATACGCTGAGATGGGCGATACCTGTCCTGGAAACTTTGCAAGAAGGCGTCCTTTGGGATGGTGTTCAAAAGCCTCGTCACGTTGGGTTTGGTGAATAAGGTCAGAACGGTCGACCTGGTAACACTGGCGACACACAACGCAACGTGTAAGACCTGTTTGACACAATGCGTGATTAGAAGGAATAATTTATGCAACTTATCATGCACACCTGTCCGGTGGGTGGCAGTGAGAAGGATAAATTTATGCAGCCTACCATGCACACCTGTTCGGCTGGTGGCAGTGATAAGGGTGAATGTTCTGTGGAAGGGAATGGCTCTGAAAACCATCCTCACGGGCGACGAGAGCTGGTGCCTGAGGTACGACCCTGAAGTCCGTCAATGTATGGAATGGCGGGGTCCAGGTCCAGGGACACCGAAAAGCCCTGAAGGGCCAGAGGTTTTCGGACATTTCGGACGTAATGTGACGACCCAACTAAAGGCTATCCCTAAAGAGTTTCCAGGACTTGTACATACATTCTCAGAAGTGCATAACCTTCCACGGGGATTACTTCGAAGGACAGTAACTGCTGTTTCAGGTAAGCCAACAATCCGTTCGTAATATTGAAAAATTCATCGAACTTTTCGGTCACCGAACGCAACGTGACGAGGCTTTTGAACACCATCTCAAAGGACGCCTTCTTGCAAAGTTTTCAGGACATGTATCGCCGATCTCAGCATTGCATAGTTACGGGGGGGACTATTTCAAAGGACAGTAGGGTTACTGTCGTGCATTGTTCATCTATGTTGATAGTACAGAACTATTCACCGAACTTTATTGTCACAGGTAGTATATACACAAGATAAATAGATTTATATTAGACTAGCAGTAATGCCCGGCTTCGCCCGATAGATTTATTTGTTTTATGGATGATAATGAATACTAGTACAGAACTGGCACATGATACTCAAACTACCAGAAAAAAAAAGAAAAAATATAACTATTTGTGGTGGCGGTGGTGGTGGTTGTAGTGAGGGCGATAAGAAGTACAGTATGATGGACTTAACATTTAGATCATTTTCCCCTAATGATAATAATGATAATAATGAATAGGGAAACGGCTATTTACTAACTACAGCACTGACACATGTAATTAACAAACACATTTCTAAAACATGATTAGAAAGAGTAGTAAGTTAAATAAAAGACACTGCCTAGGGCCTATATCTCATTGGCTGTTAGAAATGTAAAGAGCAGTAATGTCGTCTTTTGTCGCATAGCGCCGTAGGAAAATAATCAGAACACTTTGGAAAACTTCGGCTGTCCCGAGCTCCTGAGGTAGCAATAGTATCATTTATGGCCACATAGCGCTCAACGATAAGTTTCGGAATAAATTACGGTAAATTTGAAAGCACCAACGCTTATTGCAGCTGATAACCTCAATGTATTGCACCAACACCATTACACTTATACAGATGCATAATATGTTCATGATGATGACGGTTTTAAGGGGCAACAGAAATCTTTTTGCACTGCAATTTATAAGCAGCGCAATATTTAACTACTTTCGCAATTCTGCACCAGAACACTGGTAGGGGCAACCTGATGCAGCCCGAATTGCCAGTCAACAATAGACTTATTAAAATACTCTTAAAGTTACACTACTACGGACATGAATGATTCTAGGGCCTTAATACATGGTTTTCAAGTTCAGTTTGTTTGTCATTCTAAATGTGGAGAATGGAGAGCGTTGTCCAAAAAATCAAGTGGACAGTGTTACCAGCAGGGTTTCAAAGTGTATGTATAATTTGGTGCAATTAGGAGGAACGCTGTAGATTTGTGATAAAGGGCCTAAATGCAGGGAATGGAGTGGTCTGTCCGAAATTTCAAGCAGACAGTGTTACTCGTCGGGTTCCAAAGTGTAAGTATGTGAAATATGGTTCAGATTGGTGAAACGGTGTAGATTTGTGCCAAAGGGCCTAAAATGCAGGGAATGGAGTGGTCTGTCCAAAATTTCATGCAGACAGTTTTCCTCGTGGGGTTCCAAAGGGTAAGTATACAAATTTTGGTTCAGAATGGTGAAACGGTGTAGATTTGTGCCGAAGGGCATACATTCAGGGAATGGAGTGGTCTGTCCGGAATATCATGTAAACAGTGTTATTCGCAGGGTTCCAAAGGGTAAGTATACAAATTTTAGTTCAGATCGGTGAAACGATGTAGATTTGTGCCAAAGGGCATAAATGCAGGGAATGGACTGGTCTGTCAAATTTAATGCAGACAGTGTTACTCGCAGGGTTCCAAAGGTAAGTATACAAATTTTGGTTCAGATCGGTGAAACGGTGTAGATTTGTGCCAAAGGGCTTAAATGCAGGGAAAGGAGTGGTCTGTCCGGAATTTCATGTAAACAGTGTTACTTGCAGGGATCCAAAGGGTATGTATACACATTTTGGTTTTGATCGGTTAAACGGTGTAGATTTGAGTCAAAGGGTCTAAATGCAGGGAATAGGGTGGTCTGTCCGAAATTTAACATAGTCTAAACTATTCCTCTTGAATCTGGCTATCATATAAAAAAATAATTTTTCGAATCCGACTGGTAGTTCCAGAGATTAGCGCGTTTAAACACACAAACAAACACACAAAATCTTCCGCTTTATTATATTAGTATAGAAGTATAGATACACCGGGTGGTCCGCCAGCCCCTTGCGATTCAATTGTATGCATCCCGTCACATGTACTACAATTCTGAAATACATCTGTCCCTCTCCCTAAACCAGGGTAATATAACGAGATGTGTGTTTACGGGATAGAAGATAGCAGGAATCTTGAGCGACACTATTAATTCAGTATGGGTACCTCGAATTAACCCGTAAAACGAGCACAGATAAGCAAAACACGTACTTGAAAACAGGAGGTGCATGCACAGACCGAGAGCAGGTATTGTATAGCGTGCGCTGCAGGTCAAGCGTCGCAGTAGCGCACATGGCAAGCACGCGGTAGGATGTGTGATAGTTGGGAGTGATTGAGGGTTCGAAGCTTCAAGCCCCATGCAAGTATGCTTTTGTAACAAGCAGTTGCCTGGGATGTGGCAAGGTTGTATACTTAATAAATTTCACAGACTGTTTTGTTTATTGGGCCCTGTAAAAAATCGTATCATTGTGGAGGCCCGGGTTCGATTCCCGGCTCTGCCACGAAATGTAAGTCTGATCTGAGGGTTGAAACGGGGTTCACCGATCATCGTGGGGCACACAAACTGAGTAGAGGCAGGTTCGCTTCCTCCCTCAGCCATCCAGGAAGTGGTTTTCCATGGTTTCCCAATTCTTCTCCAGACGATTGCTGAGATGGTTCCTTTTGGCAAGTCCAAGGCCGTCTTCCTTCCCACTCCCTTCGCTGACCATTTCTTCATTAGACCCAAGTTCGTGGTCACCTGGGCGATTGTCTTGTCACCATCCCCAGTTGTATCTGCTGACAAGGTGTGTTCAGCTCAGAGACACCGTCCTGGAATTCGACGGTGGAGGAATGATCCCCCGCAGAGTCCGATGGTGAAGCCGAGCTTGGAGGGTAAGCGATAAATAAAAGACCGAATATATCGTTGCATAAGCTATGGTGCTGGGTTGGACGAGGATGAGGAGGTGATTGTCTGTGGCTAGGGCACAGGCAACCAGTTAGCTACGTCGTACATGCTCCAAGCTGTATGGACCACAGGCAGAGCAAAGTGTGCCCCATTCGAACGATAACAACATGCGATGGCGGGTCAGTACGTACTGTATCTGAGCGAACTACCCTCCTTCGAAGCAATTCACAACACAAAGTTTATTCACCGCATCGAGATGTATTCTAGCGACGAGTATGTGGATATGTTACTTATCTATGGAGAAACTCGACACAATGCATACAAGGCACAACGCCTTTACCAATAACGCTATCCTGATAGACGACAACCGATAGTCATGGCATTTCGGACTATGGAAAGACGCCTGCGGGATACTGGATCCCTGGGAATTACACGGCCTGTTCGAGATCATCCCGTGACTTCTGCTCACGATGAAGAGGTTGTGTTTGACGCTATCCGGCGTAACCCACATACTAGCACACGGGCCATTGCATAGGAGATGAACATCAGCCGAACGTCTGTTATGCGGATATTGCATACCCACTGGTTTCACCCGTACCATCTGCACTTACTCCAGGAACTCCATGGTCATGATTTCGATCCCCGGGTGGCGTTCTGTCAATGGATCCTACAGCATGTGGACACTGATCCTGATTTTCTACTGACCATCTTATTTACGGACGAAGCACGATTCTACAAGAATGGAATCGTTAATCGCCATAATATGCATTACTGGAGTGTGGATAATCCCCATTGGGTGTGACAGACAGCTTGTCAGGTAGAGTGGGACGTAAATGTAAGGTGTGGCATCATGGGTGGTCACCTCATCAATCCCTATTTCTTTGAGAACCATCTGACTGGACAACGCTATCTGTGGTTTCTCCCAGATGATCTACCACCGTTTTTGGAACATAAGACACTCCTTGACCGCTGCTGAATTTAGTTTCAACATGGTGGAGCTCTACTGCACGCAGCGGTGGTCATCTGGAACCATCTCCATGCAACGTATCCTGATAAATGAATAGGACGGGGAGGACCTGTCCCCTGGCCTGCCAGATCGCCGGATGTTACGGCCCTGTTTTCTTTTTTTTTTGTGGGGCCTTGTAAACCAACTGGTGTATGCACAGGAGCCGGCCGATCCTGGTCACCCTAGACAGCTCATCACCGAGGCATGCCAATCCGTTTCGCCCGAGATGTTGCAACGAGCCAGACGGTCCATACAACGTAGCGCACAGCTCTGTATCGATCATGGAGGTCGTCACTTCGAGCAGGTGCTGCGTTAAACGCCGTGGATAACTCAAAACCTGTCATATGTTTCCTAGCTTCTATCAACCCAGCTCCATACCAAAGGCCCTTTTCGGGGCCAGCGCGAGCACCTCCTCTTTTAAAGTAGCCTACGTGTTCGGCGTATCTGTGCTCGTTTTACGTGATCATTCGAGGTACCCATACTGAACTAATAGCCGGGCCCGTAGTGTTGGGGTAGCGCGCCTGCCTCTCACCCGGAGGCCCCGGGTTCGATTCCCGGGCTTCCAAGGATTTTAGAAACTGACGTGAGGGCTGGAACGGGTTGCACTCAGCCTCGTGAGGACAATTGAGTAGCTGTCTGACAGTAAGGCAGCGCCTCGTTCACGAAAACCAAGATTAACGGCCGGGGGGACCCGATGCGCTGATCACGCGTCACCCCAATATCTGCAGGCCAAATGGCTGGGCAGCGGTCGCTTGGTAGCCTAGGCCCTTAATGGGCTGTAGTGCCAGGGGTTATTTTTTATGTTATGTTATGTTATACTGAACTAATAGTGGCGCTCACGATCCTTGCTGTCTTCTAGTCCTTAAACACACATCTCGTTATATTACCCTGGTTTAGGGAGCCCCTGGTATATTAGATAATATATTAGATTATTTTCGCAAAAAAAATAGTTTTGTGATGATTTGTTTATTCGATATTCGATTTGTGCATTCAACACTCAGGTGGCCGCTATTTTGTCTTCGTTGAGATTGCAGCAATATAAAACGCACCATAATTATTTAATTCGGTTTTGTCCATTGGGAACGGATGGACACACACACAATCACTTTCTCTCTCACACACATACACACATCGACATTTCACCCATGCATAATTCCTTTTTGCATAATTAGAAATCAGGGTAAAACAGTGAAAGTCGGATAAGAATCCTTTATGCAGCAATTGTAAGATACCAACTTCGGTGTTAGTCGGAGCAGCCATTGAGAAGTTGTGAGAGGGGACACGCAGAAATACATACATACAGTACACTGACTGAGCAAAAGTCACGGGAAGGATAGTCCCATGAGAAAATGTCGGGTAGTGAAGCCTATGCGGTGCAGGTGTGTCCTTTCAGTCCTGGTAGAAATGGGTTCCTGACTCCCAACATTCTAGTGGGCGGTGATCTGACTCACAGTAGCTCTACGATCGCCCTGTATGGATCTGCTGAGGTGACGTAATGACTGTTCGTTAAACACTTCTGGTCGTCCCGTGCGGTGGTTTACGAGGATTGTTACATAATATTTGCGATATTGAAGATCCACCCTCGGCACTGTTTACCTCAGAAACCCGAATTTACATGTAATCTCCGAAATTATATGACGCATGCGCCGTGCGCCGATGATCATCCCTCGTTCAATGCCGGTTAACTCGCGACGTGTTGCCAACTTCACCGCACTCGTGTCTGTGACAGACTGCTCTGCTCCACCGCAGCTAGCCGCAATGCTGAGGAGTCATACACGGCACATATTCTCTTGGAACTATCCTTCCCGTGACTTTTGCCCACTTAGTGTATATTATCTGTAAGTTATACAGGGTCTTTCAATCAAAGTGGGGCCGACCGCGTGGCGTGTGGAGGGTCGGACGAGCACCTGGCAAGTCGCTAAGCTTGAGGTCGAGTGAGCACCCGTACGAATCGCATGTAAATAACAAGCACACATAATAACGCATAAACAAAGTAAAATCATCACTCAACTTCATCACAGAAAATGTTGAAAATATCCTCCACCTGCATCTACACATTTCTGGCGTCTTCTAAGGAAATTTTCATTCACACGCATTAGTTCATCTACCGAAATAGCCTCAATTTCTCTCGTGATATTTAGTTTGAGTTCATCTAGAGTGTGAGGGTTTGTTGAATACTCCTTATGGTTCAATTTTCCCCACAAATAAAATTTCAAGCAATGGGCTTTAACACTTAGCAATAACATGTTATAAAATTTTGAAACACAATAACAGTTAAACAATAACAACGTACACACGCTATAATCTTATAACATTTATAACTTAAATTAGGCTATAACGAAATAACGAAGTCAACTTTACTTGTCAAATCCTGTGTCGCAACTGTCTCAGCTCCGCGTTGCCATGTGCTCGTCAGACCTTCGGGTCTGTGCCGGCCATGAGGACGGCCCCACTTTGAGTGAAAGACCCTGTAGATATGGACAGGCACACATTTCCTCTCCCACTAGATTAACCTAACCTAGGTAAAATCCCTATTTTTTTAATCTAAATGTTGGCTATAAATAGGAATTATTAATATAAACCATATACTAATAATGATAATAATAACTGTACAGAAAGTACCCAACATACAGTAGAAAGAGAATTTAACTACTTTCTTGCACCTCTCCACCCTATAATGAAAGCAAACATTCATGAGTGTATCGCTGAAGGCAATGCATATCTGAGTGTGCAATCCGTCGAACCTTGCAACAGGTGGGCTGGACCCTGTCAACATCCACTCTTGCTGGCTGAGTTAATTACCCGACTGGTGTTTTTGTCTAAGAGCAAAAACATAGTGAAGAATCGTATCACGTATCGACTTTTCAATCGACTCTAAACCTTGGCTATGCTTTGTAAACAAACACGGGACTAGGATCCTGTTGTTCATTCAGATATGTGAGCTTTGATAATAGCATTCTTGCGTTAATCAAATCAGTTTGTTTTCATTCAGCAGGAGAGAACTTTGGGTCCTGAGACCTCTTCTATAATTGGCCTGGAATAATGCAGGATGTGTCTCTCGGCTGTTTAATATCTTCATATTGATAACGAAATACTTATTTCAAAAGTCTTTGATTTGTGATAATCAAAACAATATTTGACAACAGTTATACTTTTGTTAGGATTGATAATTGCTTTTTGTTTCAAATTACACACGTTGATCATTTCCGAAAATTGCTGTTTTAATAAGTACTGTATATTCAGTAAAATACACCTATTTATAGTAATGACCATTGGTATTTGAGGGTATTGCATTACTATACACAAATAATTACAGTTTTTTTACATTAGCTTTATATTTAACAACAACATTCCTTCGTTGGATCTTCGAGAGATACTGGGGTTCAAGAGGATTTTCTGCCAAAATCCTTCATTAGCTTCCAAAAACCTAGGGAATTTTAATGCCTCCCCATCTAACTCACTCATACTCCACTGATTTGAATTTGTCCTTCTGATTCCTCCCGTCATCTTGACCTCTTTTCTTACGCTATCTCTTTTCCGCGTGTGTTTGTATCAGTGATCAACTACAACCCCGCTGCCTGGATACTCAAGCATTACTACACTACCAAGGAATGGTTACCGCTTGACATGGAGCGGTGCTGTTGTGTATACATTACGTCATCTCGCCTCGTTATGGCTGCAGCGAGCGGTTGCGGGCAAGAGGGGGAACGCATGAACAGTCATAAAATGAGAACACACAGCTGAGCGCACGACCCAGCACGAATCATGCACACAAATGACATGCGATGAGGTTTCGCTGGCGACGACTGCGCGTCTAACGCAGGCGTGTGACTGGGCGGAGCACATAAGTTCCGAATTCTGCCACCGGTAACGATTCGCTTGAGATATGGTGATTCTGTCCCGGCATTTGTCACGGTAAACCATTTCAAGAACGGCGGTGTGGTTTGAACCAACTTGTCTGTGGTTGTCTTTGTTGTAATAATAATAATAATAATAGGAAGAAGATTAAAAGACAATACCTATTAACTTCTGCGGGTTTTAGAAACGGAGGGGTGCCGGAATTTTGTGTCGAAGGTGATTTTTAACGTGTTCCCGTGACATGTCTCACCCACATTTATGCATCATTAAATACCAGCTAACTGCAACGGGATTTAATTTCAAAACATTGGACACAGCAGGCGAGATGGTTACCGCTGCACTATGCAGTGAATCTTTATTTGTATTGATATTTTTGAATAAATTTTGCTCTTCTATTTGAATCATAATGTCATGTTTTCACGAGTTATTTGGTGTTTGTTTGGAATGTGTCTCCGATAACCCATGTCGTTAAGATGGCTGTACTGACTGTATGGGAGCTAGGATTTGAGTAGAAGACAGCCGTGGACTTAATTTAGGTACCATCCCACCTTTTTCCTGCAGTAAAAGTGGAGAGACTACGTAAAAACTTCTAGAGTGGTTGAGGTGGGTACAGACCCTAGACCTGCACGGTGACAGCCAACAATGCAAACCACTATGTCACAGAATTGTCTATCTACATGTCTTCCGAGTCCAGAGATAGTCTGGTCCCATGACCTTACACGTTAACATACTAAGGCACCCATTTGGTTCCGAAATATATACTCGTGTTAATCTCAAGGAATGCGGCTTCAGAATAGTTGGTAGAATGCTGAGCTTCTATGCCCAACATCGCCGGATCAAATCCAGCCGAAGTCGTCGGATTTTTAAGAGCATTAAATATCCC
Organism: Meconema thalassinum; assembly: GCA_946902985.2. Lineage (NCBI taxonomy): Eukaryota > Metazoa > Arthropoda > Insecta > Orthoptera > Tettigoniidae > Meconema > Meconema thalassinum. Next base: position 330,713,168 of record OX336391.1, read on the forward strand.
TCAGTATGCCTTCCTCCGGAGGGGAAGTTAAGCCGTCGGGCCCATGTCATAGATTTATGGCATGTAAAAGAACCTTCCACTAATTTCAATTGTGTGAGGCAAAATTTGTAGGTTAGATTTGATTAATGCTCTTAAGTTCCATAGTGCGTCGCCAGGTGCTGGTTGCGATGGCATCTAGTAGCCGAGTTTGTAGCTAGGTGTCATTGACGGTAGCATTTGGTAGCAAAAGTAGGACCTACTTGAAATTGATCGTCTACAGTCCTTACCCGAATTAGGCTACAGATAACACATACTAATACAGCCATTGCAATTAACACCAGTTATCAGACATATTCTACACAAACCCTAAGTACACTGGGCTACATGACCACGTTGTCGCAGACCCTAAACTAAGGAACCAACCAACCAATCTCTAGAAAATTAAAATTAAAAAGAAAGTAGTCGCCTCCGTAGCGTAGCAGTCAGCATGGTTAGCTGCCGCCCCGGAGGTCCTGGGTTCGATTCCCGGCTCTGCCACGAAATTTGAAAAGTGGTATGAGGACTGGAACGGGGTCTACTCAGCCTCGGATGGCCCAAATGAGAAGAGGTGGTTCGATTCCCACCTCAGCCATCCGCGAAGTGGTTTTCCTTGGTTTCCCACTTCGTCTTCGGGCAAATGCCGGGATGGTTCCTACAGTAAGGCCAAGGCCGCCTCCTTCCCCCTTCCTTGCCTGTCCATCCTAATCTTCCCCTCCTCCCTTCCCTCATGAGGCCCCTGTTCGCTTTGCAGGTGAGGCCACCTGGGCGAGGTGCTGATCACCAGTTGTATCCTTTCCGACCAGATGTTCCCAGCGCTAGGACACTGCCTGGAAAGGCGGTAGAGATGAGTTCCCTCGCTGAGTCCGTGGGAGCCACCAACCTGGAGGGTAAAATTGACTAAATAAAAAATAAAATAAAAATAAAGTAGGCCTATATTAAATAAATTGAAGTGAAATATTTTTGGACAAAAATGCAAAGGGTATTTAAATCCCCAAATACTCATTTAGCCAGTGCTTGTGATAAAAATTAATTTTAATGAAATTTGCTAAAATTAGAGACGTACATTTCCAGCAATTTAAGCAAAATCTCTCTGAGTAATTAGACGAACATTTTAAATCCCGGCTGCCAGCTGATGTCTTAACTGCCCTGTTACAGTCAAGATAGAGTGCTATGTGTCTTGTAAATTGTGTTACTGGAGCAGCCAAACCCTCATCCTGAGTAATTGTTTCACAGCGGAGTGGAAATAGTACCAGCAGGTTAGCAGCACCATAGCGTGTTGTGCCTACCTCTGTGAGCCGCAGCGCGAACCTCGTTCTAACCAGCAGAGGTAGTAATGATTTTTGCTTTCAAAAGCCCGCGGCTTATGAACCGCTACACTGTAACTGAAAAAACGATGCGAATAAAGAGGAACGAAGTTTTGAACCAGAAAAAGAATAAAAGGTAGCAATGTTATCTAGCAAATGAACTAAGTTTTCTAGAAATTTTATTGCCTGTAAGAAATTTCTTAGAATTAACCTCCTAAATATTTCATGAAACCTAAATATTTATCCTAACTGATGAAGAATTCTACTTAACCCTTTATGGGATAGTGGTCTCTATATTAACCACCTATCATAAGAACAGCTTATGCCTCTAAGATGCTGATAGTTGAATCTTTCAGCCACATTTCGGAGAATTTTCATGCCGAAGTGCTAGTATTTCTAAAAATCAAATATTATATACGTATCTACTTGATAAAAAATCAAAACTACAAATATTAACAATTAAAGTGTAAAAATAAAATATAGAAATAAGAATCATAAAAATACAATTACAATAATAAAATAAATATACAAATTAAAATAATTAACATAACCATAAAAATTATGGAAATAATTGTAAAAATCAATTCGAAATTAGATAATTAATTAATTAATTCAATAAAAATATCGAAATTAAATCTATAAGAACAAAAATTGAAAATTAAAAATAAATATATAAACATTAAAATTAGAGAAACAAAAAAATACATTATTTATAATTATAATAATTAAAATAAATTAAAATGTAGAAACACATACAAGTAAAATAGTTTTGCCCTACAAACGGTTAAAATTTAAAATCGACAATTAATCAAAGGAAGGAAGGAAGATTGTAGTTTTACGTGACCGTTAATCTCGCTATCATGAGCCACGGGACCTCCTTTTTACGTGAAATCCGAACCACAGAACATGGAATTTCACTTCGAAAATCTCACATCCATTGACCGGGAATCAAACCAGGTCCAGCTTGGTACGAGGAAAAGAGCTTGATCGCTGTGCCACCACGACCCTGACAATTGAATCAGTCAAGCACAAATGATCATTAAACGGAGTATAAATGAGGTGGACCAGCCACGGTGGCTGAGAGCCCTCACGCACTAGCTTGTGTCTCACTGGTATCGGGAGAGCGTAGGTTCGAATTCCATCTTGGTCGTCCTGTTAGTGGTTGTCGTGATTTCCCATTTTCACCTCTAAGTAATTGTCGGGACGGATTCTTTCAACAGGTCCACGACCGATCTCCTTCCAAAAGTCCTTCCCTGACCCTTCCTTAATTAGACCCAAGTTAGTGGTCACCTGGGCGCTCAGCCTGTCAACATTCCCAGTTGTACCTGCTGTCAAAGTGTGTTCAGCTCACAGACACCGTCCATGCGTCAGTAAAGGAGTAATCCCTCGCAAAGTCCGTAGGTAAAGCCGAGTAGAGAGGATAAGCCATAAAGAGATTGAGGTAGTTCAATAGGTTGAAGCATAGGGCAATAGGGACAGGATATCTCGGTAGACGGGTGGGTGTAATAAAATGCGTATACGTTAACCATGTTAAATTGGTAACAGTTTTAACCGTATTGACTAATGGTAATATGTATTGTGTAATCTGCCTCGTCAATACTATGAAATAATGTTTAATAAAATACTTTAAACGTACATGTTTCGATATGGCAATGATATTTTCAACAGCGTTGATAGTTTAATAGTTCAACATGATAAAGTGAAATGATCCTTACAAAATGTTGATTTAAAATAAAACAAAAAGTACACATTAAAAAAATACACACCGGAAGGAAGTTCTAACTTAAAAATGAAGTTACGAATAATACTGGTGAAATGTATAATTTTTATTTTAGTTTTTTGAAATCTACATTACGAAACTGCCCAAGTCACATTCTTTTAATTTGGTTTATTAACGTAGTAGTAGAAGACGGCACTTTCAGTTGAATAATGAGGTGATAAATGTAGTAGTACAAGACGACACCGTGGGTTTAAACCACGCAATCGGCTATTCAAGGAATGGTTTTCCGTGGTTTAAAATTACAGGCTCGTACAGAGACGGTTATTTAATAGACCACGATCACTTCATTATGACTTCACTCATTCACTTACTTACTTAAGTACCTACTTACTTTACTTTCCGTGGCTCTCTAAAATTGTCAGTAGTTATAAGAGACGTAGTATTATTACTTTCTGTCGGAAGACACACTCAATTCTTCCTCTCCAGAACCCTTCATCTCTTATCTTTCTGTCTGTTGCGAGTATGCGATCTTACTGACTGTAGTAGTCGTTCATTTATTGACAGGTGAACGGCTGATATGGAGGCTGAATCTCTCCTCAATCGCATCTCTCTTCTTCAGCATAACCCCTTTTCAACATATCTTTTAAGGTCATCCAAGTAGCATATTGTTATGTACCGATGTTGGTTCAAGGTGAAAACGTATCGCACAGTCAATCCCAGCTGTGTGGCTCAGGGATAACGTATCACTTGCTATGCCCATGTTTGTAGGATCGAATCCTGGCGCAGTCACCTGGCATCTTAGGGTATGCAAATGCGAGGGAACCGTGTCAGTAGATTTACTAGCACGTTAAACATCCCCTCTGTGGAAAAATTCTGGCACCCTGGCGTCTATAAAAGCCATAGTAAGTTAGTAAAACGGGATGTAAAACCAATAGCATTGTTATTATGAACCTTGACAGCAAAACCCTCACTTTCTCAGCATACAAAACCATTGGTCCAGGTCATAAGAGGTCTGCCAATTGGGAGATCATGAATTGAAATCGTTGACGCCTTGGGCATGGAGCTGACACGTCACATGAGGGCATCATTGCCAGTGATGCTGAGGAAACAGGTGAGAACTAGCGTTTCAATTTTATTTTAGGATTAATTTGTAATACAATTTAATCCTTGAATCCAAAGTGGTGTTAATTGCGCAATTCGATCCTGAGTTATTGATTTGAAGTCTAACAATATGCTGAGCCACTATCTTGCATATTGGGTGTCAAGTTAACAAGTTCTTTCATTAGGTAGTTTGCTGGATTTATTGAATCACGTCGTTTTCCTCGTAAAAGAGAAGCTGTATTGGAAACCCTATCCGAAACTATCGGTTAGGACACAATAATGACTCAGGTACTAAAACTTGCAGAACCACTGACCGAGTTATGCCTTAAGTCCGTGCCATCAGTTGTGGACAGAACAATAAGTTATGCTTATTGATGAATACTGCACACTTCATCTTCGAGTCCACTTGTTCCAACAAGACATCAATGCTGGCATGGAAGTAATCAGCATCCACTCTCTGAAGCCATGTAATGGTATCATGATGAATAGTCATACTGTTGAATTATCTTTTACAGCCAAGTGCTTCTTGAGGGATTCTCGGATGTGTAAATCACATTGTCATCTGTGATGGACGTGTTTGACCGACCAGATCGTTGCTCGTATTGAACATCTGTTCTCCCAGTGCAGCAATGACAAACATTTGTCATGTCAGTATATGACTGAATAATGACATTATAACTAATTCTGAGTATTATATTGAAAATCGGCACAATTAATCAAACGTAGGATTGAAGTGAAATTAATAAATTCATGAAACTATCAATACTTTCGAGGTTGCAGAACCATTGTAGACAAATATTCTAACTTCTATCTGTAAAATCAAATGTTACTCAAACACTTATCACAATATCTCGGAAAGGTCTGTAACTGGAACCTTATAATATCATCTGGAAGTTCATAGGCAAAGAAAAGCACGGCATTTTACGATATTCTATATCAATGAGGGTTAAAAATATCCATTTATGTTACAAACAGGACACTAGGCATAAGTGATATTTAATTAAAATCAATGAGACACATGCATGGTAAAAAATTGATTTGACGAGTTTAGATATAAGAATTGATGACGAAAATTTCCTTTAGACTGCACACATAACTGGAACAGTTTGAACAACAAATGTTATCCTCAGGAAGAATACTCGTCTTCATGAATTGAAAAAGACATAAGGAATCTGAGACAGCTATCTTTAGCCACAGCTATCACCCTGTTGCGCCTTAATATTACCCCAATCATAACTTGCAGACTAGAGACTAGAGACAATTTGGCTACATCTGAAGAAGAGAAATTTGGAAGAAATAGAAAGAGTGAAAGCCACTTTCCTGAAAAGAACATTGTGCCTGTCGAAATTCACGCGGTCTCGCCTCACCTACGTGCTATCAAGACAGCAATTTTTCATTGAAGATCTTCGCCTTAACCAATTGCTACCATCAACCGCCGCCTACATAGAACTTGTACAAGAACTCAATGCCATACGGCAAGACATATGGCCAACGTTAATTTCAACAGATGCCATGATTTACAGGGAATGGACTCAAGTTGGATATGAACAACGGCATGTAGTGACGCGATAAGCCGTGCATGGTTTCCACCACCGGATATGCCAGACTGAGAAATTCCACGACCTGGACGATAACTGCAGGTGTAAACTGTGTGGGACAACCTGTGACCGTTATCACCTGCTTTTGTGCTCCAAAAGGAAAGTCTCGTTGACAGATTTCTGCAATGACTGAATGTGTGGTCTTAGTATGGATATTGTATGCACGGTCGCGTATATTTCTTTTTGGCAGTTAGCTGCACTTATTAAATTATTAAAAATACATATCGGACCATTGATTTCAAATCCGGCTCAAATGCCTCAAGAGGGATTTTTGATGTTAAGTCACATGTTACAAATTCGGTGCCGTGGAACGTTCTTTTTGAAAACAAACATCTTAATATTTTAATGCGGTTTCTTTTTCACATAGGCCTACAGGGGTCAAAACGGAAATGTCGTTTATTAGGAAAGAAAAATAGGTTTGATAATATTGCTTTTATTGGAATCGTCCAGTGGCAAACATAAATCGTATTATTTAAATGAATTTCTGGTCTGATGAATTTTATGGGAGATTAGTAGTGATTTCGCCGAGGAACGTTTTCACCATATGATATTCAAGAAGAAATACTCGTCGAAGGAAATTCATAGCAGTGATAAATGCAATTAGACTGTTGGTGTTTCTTGTTCTTAGTATTATGCAAAGGTCACAGTCCATTTTGCTATCCGTACTGTACTGTCTGCACCATCTAGGGTATATTGTACTGTTACTTAATATAACTTTAAACAAAATGTCTCATTTTTTTGTTAGTCCTGAAAATGTACTCCGAAATGAGGGTTTCTGTCAGTATACGGAATTGCCTAGAGTACTGGTATATTGCAATGCCGTATGTCCTCTGAATGCCTAAAATTCTAAGCTCTGCTGATCACTGCATTTGAATGTTCCTCTGAACCGTGAGGTGGAGTCATCTGTAGGAGAATGCAGTAACTAACTCGGCGCAGCTTGCGTTCGAGAAGTAACATCGACTTCCTGCCGTAATCGATGTGTCGATAACGTTCCAACCAGATTGCGCCTGGCAGGTAGCATATGTTGAAGGCAACAGGCGAACTAGCTCGTCTCGCTCTGAAGTTCTTGCAACTACCACGTGTTGAAAGGGGTATTCAGGGCGCAGCTTACTAATAATAATTCATTAAAATTAATCGGTATATTCCACATTCCTTTATAATAAAACCCAAATTTGTTACCTTCCATTCCCCTTTTCAACTGAACTCACCAGCGCACCCATGGCATGCTTCAAAACCGAATAGGATAGCTGCCCGAGGTTGATTCCCAGATTTGGTAACAGCTATCCATTCAAACGTTTGGTGCTTTACAGTCGGTCAGCACCTCATTCGTGTTGACCGACTGAAAAGCACCAAACGTTTGTTTACTAAGCCAACAATGAAAAATGGCTTCAAACCCCACAAAGCTATCCATTCGTTTTTGAGTCTTCAGTCTCTTGTATGGTTTGATACAGCTTTCCATGCCTCCTGGTCCTGAGCTAATCGTTTCATCTCTACATAGCTACAACACCCTAATTTCGAGGCAATCTGTTTAAGATATTCTAACCTTGGCCTACCCCTACAGTTCTTGTCCCAAACTATTCCTTCCATAACTAAGCTTGCTATTCCTGGGTGTCCTAATATGTGTCCTACGAACCTATCTCTTTAGTTGATAATTATTGTTCATTTGTAATAATGTATTTATGCCACACGCTAAATAAATATCTTCTCTTCATTAGCAGTCGCCACAAGCATCTCACCTTTCCCACTCGTCCTAATACCCTGTCTACCCATCAGATCATCATTCTCCTGGCACACCACATTTCAAACGCTTCAATTCTTCTCTTTCCTGCTGCTCAAACAGTCCAAGCTTCACTTCCATAGAGTGCCACACCCCAGACAAAGGCTTTCAAAAACGACTTCCTAATACCGAAATCTATATTCGATATCAACAGATTCCTTTTTCTGTGGAAATGCTCTCCTTGATTGAGCCAACCTAATTTTTATACCCTCTTTGCTTCTTCCATCACTGGTTATTCTTCTTCCGAAGTAACATATGTCTCCTACATTCTTTAGCATTTACCTAAAAATTAGACGTCCATAGGGGTTTCTGATTTACTTCGTCTGCATTCCAATATTTTTTGTTTTTCATTTATTAATTATCATCATGAATTCTTTCCTCAAGACGGAGTCAATACCATTCAAAAACTCATCAAACTGGTCTTCACCCGACTCCGTTTCTAAATGGCTTTCCATCTTCTTGTAAATTACTCCAGACGGGATCTTTGAAGCATGAGTAATCAAGCTGATTGTACGGTAATGTTCACATAATTGTGTCAGCTCCCACTTTCTTCGGTATAGGAAATGATAACATTTTTCTTGAAATCGGAGGGTACGTCTCCTGTCTCATAAATCCTACACACCAAGTGAAATAACCTGATCAGACCTTCGTTGCCTAGGCAGCGTTGCTACTGAATCGGTATATCATCTATGCCTGGTGCTGTGTCCCTGCGTCTTTCAATGCTCTGTCAAATTCTGATCTCAATATTTAATCTCCTTTTGCAACCGGAGCTATACAGAATGGTTTTTTTTTCGTTTTATTTCCACACTCTATTATTTTAAATCTTGGGTAACTTACGCCAATCCTATTCCCTAATAATATTACATTGCACTATAAGATGGTCACCATTGAAGCATTGATTTATCTGATAAATTCAAACATATCGAAGCACCCAGGGACGATGACCAAAATTCTCAATGAAGAAGCTACAACAGTAACCCTTCTCAACTTACAGTTACTGAATGGAGAAGAAATTAATGTTAGTTAACAATTTGTACCTGAGACCTGACCTCGCGGGAGGCAGGCAATAACGCTCACTGCTACACCACGAGTTGGTTTCTACTGTAGATAAGAAGACTATTTCTACTCTGGAGAGTCTGCTCACAAGTAGTTCGCTGTGGAAAGTTAGACTCTCCAAAAAAACTGCACCAATATAACAAAATATAATGAAATGCTCTATTCATGAAGAAAGTTGCTATCCCGGCATTTGCCAGGAGGTAGTGTGGAAAACCACACTCAGGATAGCCACTGTCAATGCTGAGATTCAAACCTGCGATCTCCGTACTTGCCGCAGCAGTCGTCGTGGCCGTGGTGCTCCGTAGCTACAATCATTAGCCTACATCAAGAACTCTTTTTACGCTTAGAGTTCTACGGTTGTATGTATGTCTACACCTTAATATTCCCGATTTTTAACGGGGTCGGAGATGAGATGCGATGTAAGTCTTTATGCTGGATGATTTTTATGGCTGGATGTCCTTCCTGACGCTAACCTCATGAGAGGAGTTAGGGATGGAATGAATGATGTTGAATGACACCGGACAAGGATGTGGAAGGAAGCGGCCGTGGCCTATCAGGAGGTAGCGTCCCATCATTTGCCTGGAGTTCAAAGTGGAGAAACCACGGAATTCCATTTCAAGTCGACCGATGGTGGGGCTCGAACCCGCGTCAACTGAGTCTGCAGAAAGCTTGGCCCCATGGCCTAGCACTGCGCGTTAGCGAGCGTAGCTACAGTTGTCGGTCTTAAACTTCTTCGGTAAAATGTTTTAAAAATTGTGTTTGTAAGCATAACCTATAGTTGTTATTGTTGTTATTGATTATTCTTGTTGCCCCGTGATCTTGAGTGTATGGAATGTAACTGGTAACCTGTGACATCGTGTTGGCCGTAGTAGTATGTGTATTTATAAATGGGGCTAGATTTGGAAGTATACAGCCGTGGCCTTACGTTAGAGCCAGGAATCTAACCCTGACCTCTGGGGTCACAGTCTTGAATGCTAGCCGCTACACCATGAGGGTGTTAAAAAGCTATAAGCATATGCTAAAAGGGTCAAGCACCCTCGACCCTATATATAGGCCTACATGAGGTTCCACTCCAGTGTTTTCATGGAGAGAACGTAAAGAAACTTGGCGGAAGATCACACACATGTCCGCGATTTCAACCACCAATATTAAGACGCTGGAGCCTCCCCTCCCAGTTACGGAGCTCGATTGAAGGCACCCCACTACGCTGCATGGTACACTATTATTAAACCGGTGGCTAGCTCTGGGGCTTAACGTGAAAGGCCAAGGAGCTAATCTATCTCTCGACTTGGAAGTCGAGCGAATTTGGAATACCACCGACCATTCTTACAGATTTTCTAAGGTGTAATATTTTATCATTTTAAATAATTATGTCGACTTCGCTAGGGTCTGGCGTTACGTTACGGTTACGGGACGAAATGTACCGAGAATGCACGGAGGTGTGTGACGCCGTAGTACTGCTTGAGCTTCTTCCTTTCCCCGCGCGCTACGGTGAGCGTGACGTCATCCATCCAGCTACCTCCTTTGACCTTGGTTTGCACTTGCTTTTTGATGTGGAACATCTTCCCGCTCGGTTGCTGGATAGTTTTGTGGGAGTGATTTTGAAAATTGGGGACGGAAGTGGATCGGAACGATCGAGCTGGCAATGGTGGATCGAACGGAAGTATGCACTGCCCGCTCGATCAATCGAACGGAAGTGAACTAGCTAGCAGTGGTGGAAAATGGAAGTATGCACTGCCCGCTCGATCAATCGAACGGAAGTGTACTAGCTGGCAGTGGTGGAAAACGGAAGTATGCACTGCCCGCTCGATCGATCGAACGGAAGTGTACTAGCTGGCAGTGGTGGAACGAACTGAAGTATAAGATGCACTGCCAACTCGATCGATCGATCCAGCGGGCAGTGGTAAGACCCAGCTGGCAGTGGTACGAGAAACAATGAGCGCGTGGTGTCAGGAATTGATACCATGACGTATTCTCGGCCATGTGGAATGTATTATGACATACTGTACGGAAAACGCTCATGCGAACTCTGGTGTCAAGTGATTGAAACACAGCACATGGTACATGTTCGAAGTCTTCGTATCAGTATTTAAATGGTAAAATGCCTTAATATCAAACATTCTAAGTAGTCGGCATTACCGGTATTATGTTTCGGCACAATGGCTATTCAAATATTAACCCACATAACGGTAATGCAGTCATCAATATAATATAATCGTTATGGTTACACGAGAATTGAGCAAGCCTTCATGAACTATTACTCAATACTTTCTCTTTACTCACAAGAGGGCCTATTCATAAGGCATTTTAAACTCAATTTCACGCAGGAACATTATCGAAACAACAAAATATAAATGAAACTTAATTCCGTAATGCAGTATTATTGGAACGTGGAAATAAGTCACCATCTTGTGCACAAAATTTGTATAGTCGAAATAAAAAAAAAGCAAGCAAGCTTGTAGTTTAACGTGACCGTTAATCTCGAGATCATGAGCCACGGGACCTCCTTTTTTACGTGGAATCCGAACCACAGGACATGGCATTTCACTTCGAAAATCTCACATGCATTGACCGGGAATCGAACCCGGACCGCCTTGGTGAGAGGCATACAGCTAGACCGCTGAGCCACCACGCCCCCCATAGTCGAGATAGCCGTGGGGTTAGTGCTTATGACTGTGAATCTAGAGATCTTGGGTTCGAATCCCGGACGGGGTAGATATATTTGCTACCAGATTATCATTTTAAACGCTATTTATCAAATCAATATGACTCATTTTAACAGAATCCATATGAAATTACGTGTTGGTCTGTGAATCAAGAGGACCTGTTTATAAGGAATTTAAGGTTATGAGCGGTGTCGCGTCTATTAATCTAGTTGATCCATATCGTATTACTTATTTAGGCTAGTGCTGGTGGAAGCTAAAAATCATCTAATAAAATGAGTTTCGTATTATAAACTACAATATCTGTAAAACACTCCCTTTTACAATAGATTAATATTTGTGCCAATAATACTATAAAATACCGGTGTATCAGCAATTTCACGTGAGGTTTCTTCTATGTCAGATGTTACACATCATACGCGACTACTGCAAGGCTCGTAAAAACGGACTTTGAGTTCACGCAGCATTTGTAGCATTTGTAGCATTTAAAATTATATAAAGTCTGGTCTTTCAGACAGACTATCAGTGTTTTTTTTAACTTACGGCAAATGCCAGGATTGACGTGGAAATTTATTTCCAACTTCTTGCTCTCATTCATATCTTCAATAATTTAATCTTATATTGACACCTCGGGTAGTGATGGTACAGTGGTAAAGCTGCTTGCCTCTTGTCAAGGTAAGGTTTGGATTCGATTCCTGGTCAATGCATGTGAGATGTTTGAAGTGAAATATCACGTCCTGTGGTTCTGATTCAACGTACAGACGAAGGTCCCGTGGCCCCTGGTCGCAAGATGAACGGTCACGTAGAAGTACGAACTTCCTTCCGTTATTAACGCCTGTGATTAGGTTGATGTCTGGAAGGAATTCCAACCGAAGAACAACTTAGCATGATAATAAACTCATATTACCTAATCTCGACCACATATTTGTTGTTGTTGTTGATTCATTTAGAGGCTTGCAATCTCGTGGACATAATTTCCCGTGTAAATGGGTGTGTATAGGATTATTGTCTGATAACCTGTGGCATTGTTATGGCTGTAGCAGTGTGTTTATTTGTAACTGATGTAAGGGTATTGAAGGAGGTGGACGTAGCCATTAGAAGCCATTCCGTTATTTGCCTTGAGTAGAATTAGGTTACAACGGAAAGTCGCTTGTCGGATGACTGAGGCACAAATCAAACCCATTTCTTCTCATTTCTGCCTTCTGAAGCTGAGTGTAATCCATTCCAGCCCTCAAACCAGAATTAAATTTCTCAGCTGAGCCAGAATTGAACATGGACCTAAGAGATGACAGCTAAGAATGCCAGCTAAAACACTGTGAAGTACGACCCCATAGAAACCGAAGTGAACCGGGCATATTTCCTTTGATTGATATTTATACCTTTGAATAGGTAAATTAATGATGATCCACCTTACTGTCCATAATAATATTCTTATAATAATACAATAATAGAATAATATTATAATATATTATATTGAAATTAGTTATATTATAATATCCCTTTCGGTTATCTTGTAGACTTATGGCATGTTAAAGAACCTTCCACTAATTACACCTGTGTGAATCTAAATTGGATAGGTTAAGAATGTAAACAACGCTCTTAGGTTTCTACGTTCCTTGTTAGAGCCGACTGCGGTGGCGTCTAGTAGCTACGTTCTGAACGTGGACTAGTAGTCGTTGATGGTGGTGCTTGGCGGCAAAAGTAGGAACTATTTGAAAAATTCTAAGTTGCAGTTTGTACTTAAATTAAAAAAACAGATAACACACACTAATACAGTCATCACAATTAACACCGGTTATCAGACAGATTCTACACACACCCAAAGTACACGGGGCTACATGACCGCATTGTCGCAGCCCCTAAACTTAAGAACCAACCAACCAAAACCTATCTTGTAACCTTCTTCAGTTATAATAAAAATAAAAATATTAAACTTAGAGTATCAATCTAACATTCGAATGCTATGAAACAAAGATGACCATTAGGAAATAAAATGTTCACTATAAAAAACATATTTTAGTAATCGTAGACTAATGTTCCGAAATATTAAAAATTCTGTTGAAAATACTGTTAAATACAATCGAAAATACTGTCAAATTTGAAAAATAGATAAAAATCTGGAAACATATAATGTAAAATTCCTTTTATGTTCGACGATGTCGAAATGTAAACATTATATGTCAGAAAACTGTAACATAATGAGGCTCATTATAACACTATTTTTCATTATGAAACAGTTTCTCCCACCAATCAGAACTCAAGAAACAGTTGTGTGGCCAATTAGATAAGGATACCTTCGCGCATGCGCTCAAAATCCAACATATTTCTGTGTTGTCAAGCAAAGTGAATGGTCTCTGCTTCCTGAGTGCCTTGACCATGCATGCGCTCTGTTCAGTCACCAAAGCCGCGCGCCTTGTTCACTAATAACTGAAGTTACTGAATCCCACAGATATTTATGAATATTTATGTTAAAACATATAATAAAGTTATAATTATCGTCGAACATAATCAGTCGTATGCAACTCGCCTATAATGGTAATTAAGACACTCGCAGGGAAATTATAAAACTCGCATACGCTCGTTTTATAAAGATACTCGTGTCTTAATTATAGCCATTATAGGCTCGTTGCATAATGTACTATAAAAGTCAGATCTATTACAATTGAAGTTATAATGAACATTTAAAAAAAGTCCTCTCGGCACGCCGGAAGGCGGAGGTAGATTTCACCGGACAAACTTGGAGATAGGCGAAAATAGGCAGAATATGCAGGTTTTCGTAGAAGGATCAGACCTCATTTATCGCGTGAAAGTATTTTATAATTGGAGATTAATTAACTTTGTTTTTCTTCATTTTAAACATTTTATTGTCTTACGGGGACGGTAACCTTCTTGTCATTTGGAGTCCATTTTTAGCCTATTTTCAATTTTGAAAAAATAGGCTTATGAGATCACCTTTTGTCCGTGTGTGTGTGTGTGTGTGTGTGTGTGAGGTGTGTGTGTGTCCCCCCTAATAAAATCTAAACGGCTGGAGCGATTTCAGTGAAACTCGGTAAGTTCATAGCACTATTCCCGGCGACGTCGACCGTGCCCATCGAATTTTGTTACGTCTCACCAATCCAACATGGCGGCTGTGCGAAATATTTCACTAGCATTCAGTATCTCCGAAACTATAACGGATATCGCCCTGAAATTGTGTACGGTGATAAAGGGTACTACTAGAAGTTCACCTATGAAACTTTCAAAAACCTGATTACTACATAACCAACATGGCGGCCAAGCAAAGTGGAGACTTTTAAATAGACTTTTCTCGCGATTTAACCATCCAAACGTAATGAAACTTGGTACAGCAAATATTTATACACATTGCAATGCACTGGAGTCTAATTTAGTTCAATTGTTTACATAACCTCAAAATGGCGGCTGTGCGAAATATTTCACTGACATTCTATATCCCCGAAACTATTACAGATATCACCCTGCAATTTTGTACGGTGATAAAGGGTACTGATACAAGTTTACCTATGTATAATTCATAAACCTGTAAAGTACAAAACGAACATGGCGACCAAGCGAATTTGAAATATTTCAATAGACTTTTCTCGTGAGTTAACTCTCTGAGCGCAGTGAAATGTGGTACAGTAAATGATTTTGCAGATTGTAATGTATTGCCATCTAATTTAATTCAATTGTTTACATAACCTCAAAATGGCGGCTGTGCGAAATTTTAATTTTTTTTTTTATTTCTTGTGTCGTAATCATGCGATCGAAGTGAAAGTTTGAATAATGAACCTAGGCAATAAGTGACCTTGAATGGTACATAACTCTATGGCCTATACATATAACAATCCTAAATGGCAAGCTTCCGTAATATTTAGACGGTTCTCAATATATATGAATCTTTTACAGCAACCAAACTGAAATTTTTATGTTCATAGAGACTATGAACATATGTTCACCTATAGGACTTTCAGTAACCTGGTGTGCACGAATCCAACATGGCGGCGACGCGAAGTATAAATATTTAAATGGACGTTTCTCGCGAATTAACTATCCGAGTGCCGTGAAACGTTGCACGTTTTAAATGCTTACACAAATGTTGATCCACTGGCATCTAATTTATTTCAATTGTTTGCATAATCACAAGATGGCTGCTGTGCGTAATTTTAAAATCTCGTTTTTACTTCTTGTGTTCTAATCATGCGATTGAAGTTTGAATACCACACTTACACAATAATCTTAATATAATAGTACAAAAATAAAAATCCAACCTGGCGACCATCTGAAATATTTACACGGTTCTCAATATCTACGAATCTGATACAGCAATTAAACTGAAATTTTGTATGTTGATACAGGCAATTAACATGAGCAGGATATATGAAAATAGGCTGCACAGTTCTTCACGGAACTACTTGTTATACTTGTGGTCACACTGTCCTTATGCAAGGTTTCGACACTGATGTGTAACTATGTAACGGTCTGTTACTTCTTCACGCAAAATTATATCTCCCGCAGAGATGTTGGTTGGTTCCTCAGTTTAGGGGCTGCGACAACGCGGTCATATAACCCCGTGTACTTTGGGTGAGTGTAGAATCTGTCTGATAAACGGTGTGAATTGTGATGGCGGTATTAGTCTGTAATTCAGGTAAGGAATGCAGACGCTAAATTTCAAGCAGTAGTTCCTAATGTTGCTACCAGATACTAACGTCAACGCCACCCAGCTGTGAACTTGGCTACTAGATGCCACCTCAATCAGCAACTCGCAACGAACGTTGGAACTTCCCCTCCAAAGGAAAGCTTACTGAGGGATTTTTAGCACTCTTAGAAAATCCGACGACTTTGGCCGGCTTTGAACCCGCGACCTTGGGCATAGAAGTTCAGCATGCTACCAGTTACGTCACCGAAGCCGCTTCACACTTAGTCAGATGGAAATCTGAATCTGATCTCGCGCAAGTGCGTTGTCATGGCAACGTCTGATGGCTCATCCCTCATCAATTTAGTAGTGTTGCCATGTCAACCACTGATAGCTCTTGGCATTTTCTTATAATTCCGAAATCATTTTTCTCATCCCTTGGCGCAATGGTGGCTCATATCAAAAATTCTTTCAGACAAACGTTTTAGGTAATTATTAGGGGAATATTGTCCATTTTGTTCGGTTTTGATATTGTGCCTATTAACAGAGATATGATTAATGTTTCCCGAAAAAACCACTTTTGCCCACCTCTTTGGTCAATGGTTGGTGCTATCAAAAAAACGTTTCAAACATAAAGTTTTAAGATTTATCCGACACATAGTATGAAATTTGAACGGATTCGATATTTCACATATTAAGAGAGTTATAGCAATATTTCATTTTTTCGAAAAAAAAAACAAGTCCCCCATTTTCATCCCCTTCGACCGATTTAGCCCAGTAACGAACTCGTCCGAGATTTTATGGGTATACATATTCGGTAAAAATTTCAAAGTGATTGCTGCAAAATTACGGCAGTTATCGTGTCCACAAGAAACTGATATACATATATATACATATATTACATAAATTATATATAAACTTTTGAACTGACGGTGGTTTTGGGGTCTGGGGGATGTGAAACGCGAAGATATGTCGAAATTTTCCGGAAATCGAAACATGGTACCCATTGCAATAGTTAGCTTTCTAATGAAATCTACCTAAAATACTGCTGTCAACGACACCTAGCTGTGAACTTGGCTACTAGATGCCACCTCAATCAGCACCTCGCAACGAACGTTGGAACTTCCCCTCCGAAGGAAAGCAAACTCAGGTTTTTTAGCGCTCTTAGTAAATCCGACGACTTCAGCCGGGTTTGAACCCGCGACCTTGGGCATAGAAGTTCAGCATGCTACCAGTTCCGATACCGAAGTCGCTTCCCACTGACATATGAAAACTGAATGTGATCTCGTGCAGTGGCGTTGTCATAGCAACTGCTGATGGTCATCCCTTATCAATTAAAAGTAAAGTTGTCATGGCAACCTCTCTTGGCACTTGGCATTTTCTTATAATTTAAATCATTTTGTTCACCCCGTGGCGTAATGGTAGGTCATATCAAAAATTCTTTCAGACAAAAGTTTTAGGTAATTATTGGAGGAATATTGTCCATTTTGTGCGGTTTTGATATTGTGCCTATTACCAGAGATATGATTAATGTTTCCCGAAAAACCCACTTTTTCCCACCCCTTTGGTCAATGGTTGGTGCTATCAAAAAACTTATTTGACATAAATATTTGGCACTTATCCGACACATATTATGAACTTTGAAGGGATTCGATATTTCATGTATTAAGAGAGTTATAGCGATATTTCACTTTTTCGAAAAAAAGCCCCCCATTTTTACCCCCTTTGACCGATTTTGCCCATTAACGAACTCGACCAAGATTTTATAGGGATACATATTATGTAATAAATTCAAAGTGATTGGTGCAAAATTACGGCTGTTATCGTGTCCACAAGAAACTGATATATATATATATATATATATACATAAATTATATATAAACTTTTGAACTGACGGTGGTTTTGGGGTCTGGGGGATGTGAAACGCGAAGATATGTCGAAATTTTCCGGAAGTCTAAACATGGGACCCATTGCAATAGTTAGCTTTCTAAAGAAATCTACCTAAAAACATATAAAATACATTACTTTTAAAAGAACATTGAGTTTCCAAAATAGAGAAATCTGCTTTCTATGGAGTCGGGAAATGGTATTGAAAAGACGTTCCTTATGTTTTCAAATGTTAATATAATCAAATAAATTGGTCGTTATGATTCCTTTGGAAGAATTTCAAATTGATGTGGCTCTGGATGTAGAATTTTATTGAAATATCCCCTTCAATAAAATGGTCGTTTTGCTATTAATGATTTGTACCATATTTCGATAAAAGATCAAATTGATGTGGCTATGGATGTAGAAATGTTTTTGAAAACATCTTCTGTGTTTATATTTCCTTTGAGTCGATATGCTATTATCAGTTTAGATCGTTGGCTGAGTGAACACATATAATGTGAATGTAGTCCTGGATTCCTCCACCGGACGTGTACATAAAATGAAAGTGCATTATTTTAATCATGAAATATTGGCAATCACGTATAGCCTATTACTGCGTAACGAGATTAGCCTCCGAAAGGTGAATTTCATAATTAAATTAAATTTGCATAATAAATCAAATATTTTAATCAAGTGGCATATTATTTACAATATTTCCATCAAGATCAAAATACAATGTTAATTAAATGCATAAATTAATATTTGATGTGATTCCATGGGATTAACAGAAGAGTCATTTAGCATGTCAATTACTACGAGAAATCACCCGCGGGAACATGACCAATAATTTACATAGTATTACTGTATCTCGAACATCAACTAACAATTTCTCAGCATAAATTCACACCGAATGTCAGAGATTTAAATTAATAATATAACAGCAATGATATAACAATAAGAGTAACACCTCCCAACAACTTTTTGTTTTGTCTTTCTGGGACAACAGAGATGGGAATCGAACCCTTCTATTCCCAGTTTTGCCTCACAAGGATAATTTTACCCCGTAGCAACCCTCAGATTGAATTAATTTATTGGCGAAACTCGACATTGAACCTTAGACCTTTAGGTCCAGAATTCCAAATTGAATTTTAAGACCACTGAATGCATCGGTCTGTTGTTTTGCTCCGAATCACTGGCAGTCCTATCCCCTGCTATACACTGCCACAAATAGTTTGCCTTATTGTTTTTTTTATCTTCACTTCGAAAATGCTTGCCACGGTGGGTGAGTGGTTATCGTGTCGGACTACTAACCCCCAAGTTGCAGGTTCGCTCCTGGTAAGTGATTTTTGAAAGGTGGCAAAAGTCACGATACGCATTTCATTCGATGTTGGCATGTTAAAGAACCCATTTGAATTCAGTAGGCCGTGTTTATAATGGCAAAATTAATCTCGGGATTTTCCGCCAATATAAAGTTCCTCATTTCTTTACTAGAAAGCGCTATAGTGTCAAGGAGCTTAGATACCTAACCTCCTTGACTTTCATAGCGCTTCAAGGAGGATAAACTTTGACATTCAAGTTGCCCTCTGGGTGTCAATTAACAAAGCTTGCACCCGGCACCGAGGCCATACGGTATTATTATATTATATTATACTGCCGCAAATGCTCCACGCAATCGATGCATGCAATATGAGGACTCATGGCTTATCATGGGCTCTAACCATGACGTGAAAATAACCAAGTTGTGCTTTCCTCAACATGTCAGAGATAGGATTCCTATACCTTTTTAGACTCTACTCGCCACAGATCAAGACCTGGATAGTTAAAGAAGTTTTTCTTAACCCTAGAAACACACTGTTGTGTCAACTGAGTCCGGCTTTATGATATTTTCTGTGCATGCACCAAATGCCGTTAGTTTGCTATTATTTCGTATACCCTTAGTGTTTGAGTAGTTGTTGATGTGACTACAACATGGCCCCAGTGTGTATAATATTTTGTTGTATAGTATTCATGAGTTATGGTACATTATACAAGGTACCTTTCTGTATCTAATATTTCGAAAAATTGCTTAAATGAACAATCTTTTGCTATTTTGTGTGATTTCATATAATATGGCATGTTCAAAATATGTTCCTGCAGGCTTCAGAACAGTATAATTTATGAAATTAGGAGAGTTGGTGGGAAAGCTGCTTGGTTGGTTCCTCAGTTTAGGCGCAGCGACAACGCGGTCATGTAGCCCCGTGTACTTTGGGTGTGTGTAGAATCTGTTTGATAACCGGTGTTCATAGTGATGACTGTATTAGTGTGCGTTATCTGTTTCTTAATTCAAGTAAGGACTGCAGACTTTGAAATTTTCATGTAGTTCCTACTTTTGCCCCAAAACGCCACCGTCAACGATGACTAGTTCAGAACTTGGCTACTAGAATGTGGAAAAGCTCCGGGGATTCGATAGGTGACCTGACAACAAGCAAAGCATGTCCTGTAAACATATGGTGCATGTGCGTTCGTTGCCGTGTTACAAACATTGTTTGTGGTGTGCATAACACAGACGGTGGCACGATGCGAGTTGGTCATTTGTGGAGGGCACACAGGCCACTTGTACGATTCGTCTCTATTAAAGTCATATTGCGCCGTTTTAACGAATGATTTAACTGGTTTGTTGCAAGACGTTTCACTGGATTCAATTCAGCGCATGTGGTTCTTGCATGATGGATCACCGCCTCATTTTGCTCTTGCTTCTAGAGAAATTTTACATCAGCGATTCCCAAACAAATGGATAGGGTGTCAGGAAACGACACCGTGGCCTGCTCGTTCTCACGATCTCAACCCAATATACTTCTTCTTAAAGGGTCATTTAAAGGCCATTGTGTACCCCACACCTATTCATAACGTGGACGTGCTGCGTTATCGAATAGAGCAAGGATGTCAGCAGATATGATAGACGCCGTGAATATCGGAGCGTGTGAGACAGTCGAATAGACGCCTGCATTACAGCTCATGGTAGCCATGTTGAGCACCTTCTGTAGAGAACTGTAAGTAGTAACGTACACTTTATGAACACAAGTAACCAACCTGCATAGTGAAGCGTTCTGTGTTATGTACACCACAAACAATGCTTGTAACACGGAATCGAAAGTAAATACAGCATATGTTTACAGGACATGTTTTGCTTGTTATCAGATCCACTATCCAATCCCTGGAGCTTTCTTACATATTAAAATACACCCTGTAAATCACAAGGGCATGTTAATAATCGATATAATCGATAATCGATGTGTAAGTGCTTAGAAGTAGGGAAGAGCATTAATGAGTGAGAGAAGAAACAATATATAGGCATGTCTACCCCTTATTAATCCCGTTTCCAACGAGGTCGGGGATATGATGCGATGAAATTCGACATGGTGGATGGTTTCTACGGCCAGATGCCCTTCCTGACGCCAACCTCATGAGAGGAGTAAATGAGAGATGAAATGAATGAAGGTGAATGAAACTGGGGAAGTTCAATTTCCAGAAGTGGCTACCAGAAGCCACTGTCACCCAGCGGCAAACGTTGGAACTTGATAGAGCGTTTCTAACCAAATAACTTACAAATTTAGCTACACACTACCATTATTGTAGTGGTAGGTTCTTTTTCATACCATAAATCTTTGACATTGGCTCGCCGGCTTTACTTACAGTCCGAAGGAAGGCATACTGAAGGATTTTAACAATCTTAAAGTCCGACGACTTCGGCTGGGTTTGAACCCGTGATCTTGGGCATGGCACTTAAGCATGTTAACGACTACGCCACCAAAGCAGACAGAGAAGGAACAATATGAAAATTGAAAAAAATTGATTTGAATTAAATTGCTATATTACTCTTAAGCAGTGTTTTTTTTCTTTCAGGGGGAACGTTGGGGTACGTGTACCCATTAAACATTTGAAAACGGTTTAAGAAAAAATAATGGTCCATTTTTATATAGTCCGGAAAATATAACTTCCGACTTGAAATGTCGTCGATCAGCTGGCGTCAACGCACTGTTCACAACAGCTGGAGGAGATTTCGAGTAATCCTCGATTTAAATCGATCTGTCGAATCAGTTCCTTTTGGTTGGCCAAGACCGACTACAATATATAAGATAGTATTATTGTAGTTGGTATTGGGTCGGCAACTTGGCACTCCGTTCTTATAAGCACGCAGGCTAGTGTTTGGAGGTGAGATAGGTTGTTATTTTGTGCGTGTGGTTCGACATTTGGTGACCGACACGGAAAGCAAGTAGAGAAGCGTGAAGATGGCTGTGATCAGCCTCTTTTACCAGTGTGGAATTTACTGTAAGCAGGACAACAAAATGAGACACTACCACAGTGCTTATATTTATTTCACTTAATTTTTAAATGTAAAATGATTAGAAATACTGAGTGCAGGGACCACCTTGACATGTTGACCACGAATAAATTAACCCAATGCAACCTTTCATTTAACATATCAGCCCGAAAAGTAATAAGCAAATTCTGCAAATTGCCGAAAAGTGCAAGATCATGATGTTTTGTCGACTACATCTGAGAGTACCCCTTATTTTGTTTTTAGAAAAAAAAAGCACCGCTCTTAAGTATTGTGTCACCAGCGACTCATCAGTGTGGTTAAAGTCCTGACAGTGTCACAGAGTGGTTCTATGGTTGAGGAATATGGGGTATACAGTACATTCATTCTGCGTATACACAATGGTCAATTAGTTCCTACCGCTACACTCAAAATAATTGTATAAAATATATAGTTTAATGCTGAATTATAACTTAAACGTGCCAGAAACAAAAATGGCTTTGCTCAATTTTTAAAACTAGATCTGATAGGACGATAGGAAAGATCAGTGCCACCGTTATATCCAAGAATATGGCTAGCGTCCATGCCAATAAACATACATTCTATTTATTTGATTGTGTAATGATAATGAAGATAGCAATAGTAATAATAATAATAATAATAATAGTAATAACACTTATAATTGTAGTAATAGAGTCATGTGCTGACATTTTATGTACAACAAAGGCGAAACACGCTAAAAACCTACCAAAATGACCCCTGGAAATATTAGTAACTCTAAAACATGAGCTTGAAGAAACAAGTTTAAGAGTCTTTAGCTGTACAAAGAATCCAACTAGGGAAATCGGTTAAACAACTTTCTTTTTCATAAACAATAAAATGAAGATAGATTAAACACTGCACCCCAAAATAGGATGTAAATAACTGTTCGTTTCCTTTACGACTACAACAACAGAGTTCAGTGGTATACCTTAGGTTCTTACTTAGGACGACTCGTCTGTGTCCACATAAGAGTTAGCATGAGTTGTAAAGGAGACATAGAATTGTAACGCTGCTCTACCAAATAATTAACGAAATTTTACATTAAGCTCTCCACCTGCACGCGTGAACGTCTTGTCTGCCACCAAAGTGAATCCCCTCCTTCTTGGTGCGGGTATCATGTTAGTTAAAATTAATTGAGAAATTTAGAACTTAATAACGAGGAAGATAAGCGGATAGTTGATGAGGTTCTAGACTTCAGTGAATTAACATAACGTATCCAGAAGTACAGATTAGAAGGATTAAAAGGAAGACATCATGCAAGAGGCATAAGATTAGCAACTCCATGCAACCTGGATTGTGGGTAGAGGTACTTTTGAAAAATATAAATGAACTACTCACGATATAGTGGTATAATTACTTCGAAACCTGTTAAATGGAGACTATTACTATACCGGGTGAATCAGCTGCCCCTTATAATATTGTTTAAGCAGCCCAACTAACATGTTATGTCAAGAAGGTCGATATTCCTCTGCAAGTTTCCCGTATAGTACTAATGCACTTCAAACATACCCCGCTAATAACAATGGACACTATTATTATTATTAGTCTGTAGTCACTTCGAGGGGAAAATAATAGGGTTCCGTATCGTTTGCAGGATATATTTGTAGTGCATTAGTGCCATATGGGATGCAAGCATAGAAACATCGACCTTCCGGATAACAAACGCCAGTTGGGCTGCATAATACAATATTATTAGGGGCTACATCATGTTCCACACAAGAGCTTGTTGATGCTTCAGACAACACTGTTACTGTTGCACAATTTTGGGCTGATATTGTTTAGTTTGTGATCTAAGATTTGTGTTACATTGCATTTATATTCTATCAAACTTTGGTTTGTTTCCTGTGTTTCTTTTTGCTGTGCTTATGACTCGAAATTGAAGGGACTGCTGATTCATGATGTATATTGAGGACGCACCAGCACTACACACAACTATGTTAAAATGACATATCACACAACTACTTCAAAATATGGCATGTTGAAAGATCATCAACTTCCACAGAAATGTGCTACCTGCAGGCAGTGATAAGACAACAGCGTTTAAAACCTAAAGGCGGGCTTAACCTCTTAATCACCTTACTATCAATTGTTCTGTTGAAAGAGTGCCTCATCGTAAACATGGAAGTCCAGGAAAGCTTGTTTGCAGGCCTCTTAATAACATGACGTTAACATTGACGTAGTGATAGTTTCATAGCAACACCACCTTTCTTATCGGGTTGATTTACTGCATTGCCAGTTCTGACATAGGAATTGAATTCAGAGTGGAAACAGAACTTCCTATTACTTCCATCTTGATGAGTTCTATTGCAGTGCATTTGCCCTACTTTTGCCTTAATCACTAATGCTCCCAATCATGGTAGATATATGAATGAAAATCCACAGCCTGATTCCAGTCTCCGACCGGGTCAGGAATGGAATGAATGAAGCCCCCATCTAGCGGCAAGGATATGAACTGTGCCGGCTGCCGAGGCCTGACGCACTCCTCTGGGGAAATGATTATATGAATGACAGATGAAATGAAATGATAGTGGAGAGTGTTGCTGGAATGAAATTTTGACAGGGAAAACCGGAGTACCCGGAGAAAAACCTGTCTGCCTCCGTTTTGTCCAGCACAGATCTCACATGGAGTGACCGGGATTTGAACCACGGACTCAGCGGTGAGAGGCCGGCGTGCTGCCGCCTAAGCCATGGAGGCGGTAGATATATAATGATATTAATTTAATTATTTTTTCAATTATTTATTCATTCATTCATTCATTCATTCATTCATCTCTTGTCTATTCATATATTTATTTATTGAATCAAACTATGGACCTTGGGGTTAGACGTTTCAATTCTTACTCCCAAACTAAGCAAGGTGGTAAATATACCAGGTGAATCAGCTGCCCCAGTTAACGCGTGTTGTCAGGAAAGTTGATATTTCTCAGCTTGCACCCCGTATGGTACTAATGAACTGCAAGCATATCCTGCAAACGATACTGAACACTATGATATTTTTCCTCCATGTAAGTACAGACCGTTCGAATGATATGATGTAGCTGCAGTCAATACTGTAGTGCAACTTATCATATGAGTGAAGATGTCGTGCCAAGCGGCTGGGGATCGCAAATCATGATATTAATGCTTAAAACTACGATAAAGTGAAGTGAAGAACGTTTGAAATGGGAACTGGAGGAGTAACGTACCCTGAGAGCTTCTGAATACAAGAGTCCATCAAACCTGAGGCGTAGTCCTTGTGGATATCCACTGGATTGACAAAGAACGAACTGGAACAGCAAAGGTTCGAATTCCCATTGGACAAAAAAAAATTGCAACGTTTTGCCAAATTATGACGCTTCAATGCTACAACCACATGATATCGTGCGCCACAGACACGCAGTGCTGTAAACAATTGCTCTTCCGGTACGCACAGTCAACAGAGTATAACGGATATCTTTGCATTCACGGCCTACACACGAATGGAATGTACCGGGGAATTTGCAGCCCCTAGTAATAGTGTTTTATGCAGCCCAACAAACGTGTGTTGCCAGACAAGTCAATATTTCTCTGCTTGCTTCCCATATGATACTAATGAACGTCAGGAATATCCCACAAACGATATTGAACACAATTATTTTCCCCTCGATATGACTACAGTCCATTTGAATAATATCATGCGCCTGCAGTCAATTATTGTAGTGCAACAAATCATCTGAGTGCAGATGTTGTACCAAGTGGCTGGGTGTCGCAAATCATGAAGTAAACGCTTAAAACTACGAAATAAGTGACGTGAAATAAGTTTGGAACAGCGACCTGGGGGTAACGTAGGCTACTCTAAGAGGTTCTGATTACAAGTTTTCATCAAACCTGAGGCGTAGTGCATGTGCATAGCCACTGGATTTCTATGCAATGGACTGGCGGAGCAAAAGTTCGAATACCACATTGGGAAAACATGTTTGCAACCTAAACTCTAGTTTCCATATTACCGTCAACACAACTGAAACAAAATGGCGCTTAACTCACGTACACTCCTATTAAGGGAGTTGGTTGCCGAGTTCAGAAAATTCTCAGCTAATTAATTTCAATATGGCGGCCGGGTGTAATTTTCAAGAATTAGCCTATAATCGATGATAATTGTTTATAATTACGTTTCAATAGATCAGTGATCACCAAAGGTGACATGCACGATATTTAAGCCACCTTCCCGTACACTTAAAAGGGACTTTTCATATTACCGTCATCTCAACCGATAGATAATGTTGCTTAACTCTCGTACCGCCTTATTAAGGGATTTTGTTGCCGAGGTTACCGCTAATTAATTTCAGTATGGCGGCCGTGAAAAATTTTCAAGTATCATTTTAAAACTTACGGTTCAATAGATCAGTGATCACGAAAATTAACATGCAGGATACATAATTTTCCCACCTTGTCAGGGATTAATATAAAGTATCAACCAAACACTCCTGAAGAACATAAATATAATTGTATGCATATATACCAGGTGAGTCCGCCGCCCCTTATTTTTTTAGTTTTCGGCCACACTTCTAACGTCTTATGCCAACATGGTCAACAGTTCCCCGCCTAGAGCCAAGCCACAATGACTCTAAACGACTTTACAAGAATTATGACGAGATGGAAGCAAGACCTTTACAAAAACATGTGTGCGACAAGTGATAATTCAAAGCATCAAACCGTCATACGGGCATGTACAAAGAACATGCCGATTATACGGTTTGAGTTGGATACGAAGTTGACGATAGGTACGTTGGCCTACTGATAAAATCCGTTAATGAACCTTCGAAGCGGAAAGCAGTATCACATATCATACCCTTTCTGAAGGGACAAGTAGCCGTGGAGCAATGGTTTAAGTGCGTAGAAGATAATCGTCCTGTTTTTGGGAGCTGGGTTCAACATCCACAAAAACAGGTCCGCTACCTTCTAGGCACTTGGAACAATGCTCCACGACTACACGTTCCTTCATCTTGACTGAAAGTGTATGAGATGTGATACTGATTTCCGCTTCGAAGATTCATTCACTTTCTTTATCAGTATGCTACCGCACTCAGCGTTAATTTCGTATCCAACTGAAATTGTATAAACAGCATGTGAAAGTCAGTAGTTAATTTTAGTTGTAAGTTTGTAGCAGTCGCCTCCGTTGTGTAGTGGTCAGCGTGATTAGCTGCCACCCGGGAGGTCCGTGGTTCGATTCCCGGTTCTGCCACGAAATTTGGAAAGTGGTATGAGGACTGGTACGGGGTCTACTCAGCCTCGGGTGGTCCAAATGAGTAGAGAGGGTTCGATTTACACCTCAGCCATCCTCGAAGTGGTTTTCCGTGGTTTTCCACTTCGTCTTCGGGCAAATGCCAGGATGGTAATTTCCGTAGGGCCACGGCGGCCTCCTTCCCACTTACTTGCTTAACCCTCCCACTCTTTTCATCCCTTCATCAGGCCCCTGTTCGCTTTGCAGGTGAGGCCACCCGGGCGTAGTGCCTGGTCACACACCCCAGTTGTATCCCCAATCAGAGTCTCAAGCTCCAGGACACTGCCCTCAGTGTCGGTAGAGGTGAGATCCCTTGCTTAGTCCGTGGGAAAAGCCAACCTTGCAGGGTTAAACGATAGTGAAAGTTTTAAGTTAGATTTAATTATAGGTATTTTTCATTTTTCATTAGCACCCAAACCATTAGGGGCCGATGACCTAGGTGTTAGGACGCTTGTAACAACAATTATCATCATCATCATCATCTTGTATTTGATCTTCAAAGTTCGAAATAAGCACAAAAATATGCAGCGGTGGAGGGAATCAAACTCAGCTCTCACAAACAGGACAGCTAACTTCTACGCACTTAGACCATTGCTCCACGGGTACTCGTCCTTTCGCCTTGCCTGAAAGCGTATGAGATGTGATACTGCTTTCCGCTTCGAAGGTTCATTCACGTTTTTTATCAGTAAGCCACCGTACCTAGCGTTAATTATGTATCCAACTGAAACCATATAATCGGCATGTTCCTTGTACATGCCCGTATGACAGTTTGATGCTTTGAATTATCACTTGTCGCACACATGTTTTTGTAAAGGTCTTGCTTCCATGTCGTCATAAATCTTGTTAAGTCGTGTAGGGTCATTGTGGCTTGGCTACAGACGGGGAACTGTCCACCATGTTGGCATCAGACGTTGGAAGTGTGGCCGAAAACTAAAAAAATAAGGGGTGGCTGACTCACCTGGTATAGTGGTTTTAATAATGTTTAGTCAAGCAGTATCGTAAATTACACATCTGCCATTGAGGAGAAGTGTCACCATCACATTTCGCAAAAAAATCACAATTAGTCATTTACATCCTGAAATGGTTTTAAGAGTTCAATAGTAGGCATGACTGCCATATTGAATGTATGAAATATTCTCAATAGTGCCTTCTGCACCACTGCCATTACACTACCCTATTGCTAAAATTTCGAATGATAATTAGATGGCGACATGGACTTCAAAATTTTAGATATTCAAGATAGCGGATGTGTGTAATACTATATGTAGGTTGCGACTCGAGCAACTGACGACCATGACGGTAATTTCATTCGGGAGTGCTCTTTATGAAAAATATATTATAGATTACAATGCGTAATGCGTAATACGTACTGAATTCATTACGAAATTAGATATTTTAACAATCAATATAATTTATACTGTATACTTAAACGGATGTACACCACAATACGAGTATATTCGAGCCTTTTGACTCGGATTTGCATAAATAAATACATAAATGCATAAATAAATTAATGAATAAATTAATTAATTAAAAATAAAGAAATAAATAAACAAATATCCAACTAAATAATATGATTAAATAAATAGAAATAATTGAATATATGGTTAAATAAATAAATAAATAAATAAACAAGAAAAGAAATAAATTAATACATTTATAAAGAAATAAACAAAGTAAGAAATAAACCAATTAATAAATAAATAAACAATCAATAACAAGTAAATAATTAAGCTACACTCTATTACTCAACGTCCAAGTTCGTGCAAGTGATTTTTTAGAAACTTTATGGAAGGGATTGCTAAATTGGATTTCGTGTAGTAACTTAACGTGTTTTATGTAGAATTATCAACTGTTCAATTTGCCAGTTTTCTTTCAACCAAGGCAAAGGTTTTGAGGCCACAAAAACAGAACTCTTGGACGAGCGGAACATCACAGTGCCTAATGAACTGCAAAGAGAAAGAAGTAAAATCTGATGAATTTAACCACGCCAAAGGTGATGAGTTGGAAACTGGGAAGCAGACGGTGTGTGATGAGCAGTCGGGACTTTATTTAATAACCTTCCCTTCCCTAACTTGGCACTAGATAACCCACGAGATCTCCATTTAAAAACACCTCTCTTCGTGACCAAACACCACTCCGACTAATTTGTGCCAAACAAAACAAAGAGCTGGAGTTGAATGTGTAATAAAAACTAAGTGTGGTGACAGAAGCCAAGTGGAAACGATTTTCCAGCTCGTGGGCAAACTCAGTGTTGTCCCTCAACACACTGGTGGTACCTGTGTACAATGACTCATTGTATGGTTACACTGTGGCTTGTATTGGGCTCGAATGACTTTATTTTAGGCTCTCCGACAGGCAATTGATTGCTATTTAATGGAACGTTCCTGCTGGTTATTATCCAATTTACATTTGGTAAGGTATATTTATTACACTTGAAAAATGAAAATCCACAGCCTGCTTCCAGCCTCCGACCGGGTCAGGAATGGAATGAATGAAGCCCCCATCCAGCGGCGAGGATATGGACTGTGCCGGCTGCAGAGGCCTGACGCACTCCTCTGGGGCAATGATTAAATGAATGACAGATGAAATGAAATTATAGTGGAGAGTGTTGCTGGAATGAAATTTTGACAGGGAAAACCGGAGTACCCGGAGAAAAACCTGTCTGCCTCCGTTTTGTCCAGCACAGATCTCACATCGAGTGACCGGGATTAGAACCACGGACCCAGTGGTGAGAGGCCGGCATGCTGCCGCCTAAGCCACGGAGGCTTATTTATTACACTTATAAAATCTTAAGGAAGTAGGAGACTTCTGTTACTTAGGAAGCAAAATATCCAGTGATGGACGAAGTAAAGAGGATATAAAAAGTAAATTGTCTCATTCAAGGAAAGCATTTCTACAGGAAACGAACCTGTTGACATCGAATTTAGATTTAGGTATTAGGAAGTAATTTTTGAAAGCTGTTTTCTGGAGCGTGGCTCTCTATGGAAGTGAAACTTGGACTAATGGCGCAGCACAAAAGAGGAGAATTGAAGTTTTTGAAATGTGGTGTTACAGGATAACGATGAGGATCAAATGGGTAAATAGGGTTACAAATGAACAGGTATTAAGACGAGTGGTAGAGGAGAGATGTTTGTAGCGACTGCTAATGAAGAGAAGAGATAGGTTGGTAGGATACATACTATGAATAAGTTTGGCAAACTTAGTTATGGAAGGAAGGGTTGAGGACAAGAGCTATAAGGGTAGACTAAGGTTGGAATATGTTAAACTGCCTCGGATGTAGGGTGTGGTATATACACACATCAAAAAAAGTTTTGCATCACCTCGGTTCCCAGATCTCCGGCATATAGACGTTGACTGTGTATATTGTATCAAAGATACAGTCCCTTTGACTGTTCATAGATGTCACTAAAACTGCTCAAAGATGTAAACAACCATGCATGAGCAGGGCCTATTAGACGGAGGGGGTACGACAGCCGATCAGTTCCAGTCATTCCACCAGGACGAAGGTACGTTGCTCATGTTGTCTGTAGTTCTACCATGCCTAGAAGGTCAATACCGCAGTTCGATCGCGTCCGCATTGTTACTTTGTGTCAAGAAGGGCTCTCAACAAGGGAAGTTTCCAGGCGTCTCAGAGTGAACCAAAGCGATGTTGTTCGGACATGGAGGAGGTACAGAGATACAGGAACTGTCGATGACAGGCCTCGCTCAGGCCGCCCAAGGGCTACTACTGTAGTGGATGACCGCTACTTACGGATTGCCGCTCGGAGGAACCCTGACAGCAATGCCACCATGTTGAATAATGCGTTTCGTTCAGCCACAGGACGTCGTGTTTCAACTCAAACTGTGCGCAATAGGCTGCATGATGCGCAACTTCACTCCCGACGTCCATGGCGAGGTCCAGCTTTGCAACCCCGACACCATGCAGCGCGGTACAGATGGGCCCAACAACATGCTGAATGGACCCCACAGAATTGGCATCACGTTCTCTTCACCGATGAGTGTCGCATATGCCTTCAACCAGACAATCGTCGGAGACGTGTTTGGAGGCACCCTGGTCAGGCTGAACGTCTTAGACACACTGTCCAGCGAGTGCAGCAAGGTGGTGGTTCCCTGATGTTTTGGGGTGGCATTATGTGGGGCCGACGTACGCCACTGGTGGTCATGGAAGGCTCCGAAACGGCTTTACGATACCTGAATGACATCCTCCGACCCATAGTGCACCCATATCGGCAGAATATTGGAGAGGCATTTGTCTTCATGGACGACAATTCTCGACCTCATCGTGCACATCTTGTGAATGCGTTCCTTCAAGATAACGATATCGCTCGACTACAGTGGCCAGCATGTTCGCCAGACATGAACCCTATCGAACATGCCTGGGATATGTTGAAAAGGGCTGTTTATGGACGTCTTGACCCACCAACCACTCTGAGAGATTTACGCTGAATTGTCGTTGAGGAGTGGGACAATGTGGACCAACAGTGTCTTGATGAACTTGTGGATAGTATGCCACGACGAATACAGGCATGCATCAATGCAAGAGGACGTGCTACTGGGTATTAGAGGTAGTGGTGTGTACTGCAATCTGGACCACAAATGCTGAAAGTCTAGCTGTATGATGGTACAACATGCAATGTGTGGGTCTCATGAGCAATAAAACGAGCTGAAATGTTGTTTGTGTTGATCTCTATTCCCTTTGTATTTAAAGGTTCCGGAACTCTTGGAACCGAGGTGATGCAAAACTTTTTTTGATGTGTGTATGTAGAGATGAAACGATTTGCTCAGGACAGGGGAGCATGGAGCTCTGCATCAAATCAGTCAAAACACGAAGAATTAAACCAATAACAAGTAGTTCCGTAAAGAACTATACAGCCTATTTTCATATATCCTGCTCATGTTAATTTCTTCTAACAACATACAAAATTTCAGTTTAATTGCTGTAACAGATTCGTAGATATTGAGAACCGTCTAAATATTTCAGATAGTCGCCAGGTTGGATTTTTATTTTTGTACTATTACATTAAGATTATTGTGTACGTGTGGTATTCATGCTTCAATCACATGATTAGAACACAAGAAGTAAAAACGAGATTTTAAAATTACGCACAGCAGCCATCTTGTGATTATGCAAACAATTGAAATAAATTATATGCCAGTGGATCAACATTTGTATAAGCATTTAACGTGCAACGTTTCACAGCACTCGGATAGTTAATTTGCGAGAATCGTCCATTTAAATATTTATACTTCGCGTCGCCGCCATGTTGGATTTGTGCTCACCAGGTTAATGAAAGTCCTATAGGTGAACATATGTTCATAGTCTCTATGAACATAAACAAAATTCATTTTGGTTGCTGTAAAAGATTCATAGATATTGAGAACCGTCTAAATATTTCGGAAGCTCGCCATTTAGGATTGTTATATGTATAGGCCATAGAATTATGTACCATTCAAGGACAATTATTGCCTAGGTTCATTATTCAAACTTTCACTTCGATCGCATGATTACGACACAAGAAATAAAAACTTAATTTAAAAATTTCGCACAGCCGCCATATTGAGGTTATGTAAACAATTGATTTAAATAAGATGGCAGTGCATTACAATCTGCAAAATCATTTACTGTACCACATTTCACTGCGCTCAGAGAGTTAAATCACGAGAAAAGTCTATTAAAATATTTCAAATTCGCTTGGTCGCCATGTTCGTTTTTTACTTTACAAGTTTATGAAGTATACATAGATAACTTGTACCAGTACCCTTTATCACCGTACAAAATTGCAGGGTAATATCTGTAATAGTTTCGGAGATATAGAATGTCAGTGAAATATTTCGCACAGCCGCCATTTTGAGGTTATGTAAACGATTGAACTAAATTAGACTCCAGTGCATTACTATGTGTATAAACACTTGCTGTACCTAGTTTCATTACGTTTGGATGGTTAAATCGTGAGAAAAGTCTATTTAAAAGTCTCAACTTCGCTTGGTCGCCATGTTCGTTTTCTACTTTACAAGTTTATGAAATATACATAGGTAAACTTGTATCAGTACCCTTTATCACCGTACTAAATTTCAGGGTGATATCTGTAATAGTTTCGGAGATATAGAATGTCAGTGAAATATTTCGCACAGCCGCCATTTTGAAGTTATGTAAACAATTGAACAAAATTAGACTCCAGTGCATTACAATGTGTATAAACATTTTCTGTACCAAGTTTCATTACGTGTGGATAGTTAAATCGCGAGAAAAGTCTATTTAAAAGTCTCAACTTCGCTTGACCGCCATGTTGGTTTTGTAGTCACCAGGTTTTTGAAAGTCTCATAGGTGAACTTGTAGTAATACCCGTTATCACCGTACACAATTTCAGGGCGATATCGGTAATAGTTTCGGAGATAATGAATGCTAGTGAAATATTTCGCACAGCCGCCATTTTGCATTGGTGAGACGTAACAAAATTTGAAGGGCACGGTCGAGGTCGCCGGGAATAGTGCTATGAACATACCGAGTTTCATTGAAATCGCTCCAGCCGTTTAGATTTTATTAGGGGGGGGACACACACACGAATCACACACACACACACACACACACACACGCACACACACACGGACAAAAGGTGATCTCATAAGCCTATTTTTTCAAAATTGAAAATAGGCTAATAATAATAATAATAATAATTTTTAATTTAATTTAATTTATTTATTAAATACTATTTATGTTACATTATTGTGATATGTCTCACGAATCTGATGACAGTACAGATTATCTGTGAGACATATTAATTATTATTTACAACATATATATAGGTTATATTTCAATACAAGAGTGCATGCATTTTTAGCCTATTTTCAATTTTGTAAAAATAGGCTTATGAGATCACCTTTTGTCCATGTGTATGTGCGTGTGTGTGTGATTCGTGTGTGTGTCCCCCCCTAATAAAATCTAAACGGCAGGAGCGATTTCAATGAAACTCGGAAAGTTCATAGCACTATTCCCGGCGACCTCGACCGTGCCCTTCAAATTTTGTTACGACTCGCCAATCCAACATGGCGGCTGTGCGAAATATTTCACCAGCATACAATATCTCCGAAACTATTACCGATATTACCCTGACATTTTCTAATGTGATAGAGGGAACTACTATAAGTTCACTTATGTGAATTTTGAAAACCTGGTAACTAAAAAACCAACATGGAGGCCAAGCGAAAATGCGACTTTTAAATAGACGTTTCTCGCGAATTGACCAACCAAACCCAATGAAACTTGGTACAGTATATGTTTATATACATTGTAATGCACCGACATCTAACTTCGTTCAATTGTTTACATAATCACAAGATGGCGGATGTGCGAATTATTTCACCGACATTCTATATCTCTGAAACTATTAGCGGTATCTCCCTAAAATTTTGTACGGAGATAAAGGGCACTACTGGAAGTCCATCTATAAGACTTTCAAAAACCGGTTAACTACAACACGAACATGGCGGCCAAGCGAATTTGAAAATTTTAAATAGACCTTTCTCGCGATTTAATGTTCCAAGCGCACTGAAACCTGGTACAGGAAATATTTATACACATTGTAATCCACTGGTATCTAATTTAGTTCAATTGTTTACATAACCTCAAGATGGCGGCAGTGCGAATTTTAAAATTAAGTTTTTATTTCTTGTGATGTAGTCATGCGATCGAAGTGAAAGTTTGAATAATGAAGCTACGCAATAATTTTCCTTTAATGGTACATGACTCTATGGCCTATACATTTAACAATCCAACATGGCGACCATCCGAAATATTTAGACGATACTGAATATCTACGAATCTATTTTAGCAATCAAACTGCATTTTTTAATGTTCATAGGGGCTATGAACTTAAGTTCACCTATAGGACTTTAAATAACCTGGTGATCACAAATCCAACATGGCGGTGACGCAAATTATAAATATTCACATGGACGTTTCTCGCAATTTAACCATCCGCGTGCAGTGAAACTTGGTACAGTAAATCCTTATACGAATGTTAATCCACTGGCATCTAATTTATTTCAATTGTTTCCATAACCTCAAGATGGCAGCTGTGCAAAATTTTAAAATCTCCTTGTTTTTTCTTGTGTCCTAATTATGCGATTGAAGTTTGAATACTACACGTTCACAATAATATGCATGTAACAGTACATAACTCTAGGACCTACATATATAAAATCCAACATGGCGACCATCCGAAATATTTAGTCGGTTCTCAATATCTACGAATCTACTACAGCAATCAAACAGAAATTGTGTATGTTGACAGTGGCAATTAACATAAGTAGGATGTATGAAAATGGGCTGTATAGTTCTTCACGGAACTACTTGTTTTTGTTATGATAATGATAAAGTATTAATGTAAATAATTAAAGACACAAAAAGTTACACTATGGTAGTTATATTAATAAATTTATGTTATGAGTTAATGTTTGGTTAAGTAATATTTTTTAATGCGACTTATAGCTAGTTGTTTGCTGTTAATGTTCTTCAATCCAGGTGGTAGTTCATTAAGTAGTGATGGTATAATATAATCTAGTCTCTTGAAGGAAAGGAAGGAAGGAAGGAAGATTGTAGTTTAACGTGACCGTTAATCTTGAGATCATGAGCCACGGGACCTCCTTTTTATGTGGAATCCGAACCACAGGACATGGCATTTCACTTCGAAAATCTCACATGCATTGACCGGGAATCGAACCCGGACCGCCTTGGTAGTCTCTTGAAACCATAGCTATTATTACATAAGGGTTTTACATATTTAGTACTTGTTATGGCTCTTGTTTGTATGTTGTGAGAGACCTTATGCCTGAATCTTGGATCATGGTAGTAGAGATTCAGTACAGTAATTTGGAACAACTCTTTAATATTAAAATAATGGATATCAGTGAAATATTTAAAGAACCTGTTTTGGCTATCTTGAAGATTATTAATTAAAGTTGTGTTTTGATTTCCCCAAGCTGCTATAGCATATCTTAATTTGCTTTCAATCAGAGCACTATAAATTGTTTTGTAAGTTTTCCTATCTACATAAAATCGGAGTTTGTAGAAGGTGTAGAGGTTTTCTCTTAGGTTTTTTATTATGTTTACTGTGTGTGTATTCATTTTAAAGTGTTCATCAAGGGTAATTCCTAGGTATTTTTGTGTCGAAGTACTATTTATGAAGGTGTTACATTTGCAACCTGCCAGGATGTTTTGGTGTATGCATGATATGCTGTGGTGCGTTAGTTTGTATTTTTCTTGTGTGAAGTGATCAACTCTGATGTGCATTATTTTAGATTTGGTTGTATTTATATACAAATTATTGTCATGACACCATCTTGTGATGTTATTGAAGTCTTCTTGAAGTCTATCAAAAGCTGTTTTAGAGTCTTTATGTATGGTATATATAGTGGTGTCATCAGCATAGATAAATATTTTACTGCGTTTAATGGTTTCATTCATGTCGTTTACGAACAGGTTATATAGTGTAGGTGAAATAATACTGCCTTGAGTGATACCCCGTGTTCCTTCTACTGCGTCACTGATAGTGTTATTGACCATAACTGCCGTTTCCCTGTTTTTCAGATAGCTTTCAAATAGTTTGTAAGTCGTGCCTCTTATTCCAATATCGTGTAATTTAGCAAGTAGTTTATTGTGGTTTATTGTGTCAAATGCTTTAGAAAAGTCAAGAAAAAGTACCATTATGTGATTGTTCTTATTTAAGGCATTATTTATTACATTGGCAAATTCAGCCAGGAGTAGTTCAGTACTTTTCCCTTCCTAAAACCGTATAGGTGTCCCTTTAAAATATCATATTTATTTAGGAAATTCTTCAATCTCTTATCCAAGCATTTTTCCATTATTTTGTGTAGGATTGATAAAATGCATATTGGTCTGTAGTTGACAAAGTCTAAGTGATCGCCATTCTTATATATTGGTTTAATAATTGTGTATTTCATATATTTTGGTATTATACCTGATTTGAATATCTTGTTTAAGAGATGTATTATGATTGGTATAGTTTTTTTTGGATGTTGCCTTTATGTCTTTCAAGTGTATATTGTCCGCCCCAGGCGATTTGTCTGTTTTTAATTCCTTAATTATGTTTTCTATTTCATGTTCATCAGTTTCAAGTAATGTAAAGGAATTCATTAATGTGTTTCTATTTGATTGCCATATGTTGATACTACAGTTATGAGCTAGGCTGTTTATTTCTTCACTTAAGGTATTGTTGAATTTATTGACTATCACTTCGTTAGTATAACGTAATCTTAAGTGTTTGTTTATGACTTCATTGACAGTTTGTGTTTTCTGACCTGTTATATCATTAATGACTTTCCACATTCCTTTATTATAGTTTTTGGAACTATTTATCTTATTTTTATAATATTGATATTTTGTTTTGTTTATTAGCTTATTTAATTTGTTTCTGAAAGCTTTGTATTCATTTTTTATTGTAATATTATCCTTGTTTCTGAGCATTGTTTTGTAAAGTCTGTATCTTTCCTTACATTGTTTTTTTAGGTCATAAGTGAACCATTGTTTGCTCTTTCTGTGTTTACGTGTGATTATGTAAGATGCTTTTTGGTATATTTCCTTAAATTTGGTTGTTATATTGTTATATATGTCATTAGGATTTTTTAATTCAAGGCAATCTGTCCAGTCTGTGTTGTTAAGGCTTGTGTGTATTATAGTATCGTTCATTAGCGTAATTGTCGATTCATTATCTTGTGATTGTGTCTTATAATTTTTTGGCCAAATACCTGCATATGTTATGTATAATAATAATAATAATAATAATAATAGTACTTTCTTCGAGGTTTCCCAATTAATTGGGGTCGCCGGAGCCAACCAGGCTCATTTTGGTTTTGGCCGGGGATTTTAGGCCGGATGCCCTTCCTGACGCCACGTGATTTTGCAGGTGAAAATTCCACCCCGCTGTCACCGGGATTCGAACCCCTGGTGAAAGACGAGGAGCTAAGCCACTTTGCCATCACGCTCCCAAATAATAATAATAATAATAATAATAATAATAATAATAATAATAATAATAATAATACAGTACAAAACCTGCCTTCAACAGAATCGAACTCGCAATTGTTTCCGTTAATGATAGGTTAAGGGAGGTAGGTCGGTGCTAAAATAATTAAAACCACGACATGTGTATAATGGACATACTGAGAAAAAAAATGTTGTACATACCTTATTCAATAATCTGTTTACATATTTCTGCCAATAGGTGACGATGACGAGAAGAGATGAAAGTAGGATACAGACAGACTCCCGACGAGTATGGTACAGAAGACTAGGAGAGATAGAGCGAGGAGAACGAAACTTGGAGTGGAGTTCAGTGGTTGAGGAAGGATGGTGGACAGACAGAGTAAAGTGGAGGGGTGTCATATTTGCTTCGACCCGGCCCAAGCTGGAAAACGGAAATGAATGATTATTTATGCTGTCTGTCTGTTAGGTAGTCAGCCCGAAGGCTGGTCGGATCCTCAAAAGCACCGCCGTTACGTTATGTGAGTAGATACCCACAAAAACCCAAGGCAGCGCTATTTTGAGGCGTTCTAGGCAAGAAGAGGAGTGAGGTAGTTTGCCATTGCTTTCCTCACTGAGTCAGAACAGTAGTCCTAACCCTATGAGTAGAACCTTTCACAGCATCCACAGGCACTGACTGTGCCCTGAATGTCATTACTAAGCACCACCCATACCTCAGTAGCTTCCATATAATCACAGCCATGAGTGAGACTGAGACATCGGTGAAAAGCCACCTTTTACTCTAGCCTGTGCCAACTGACAAATGCAAAAGTACTGTATTCATCAAGAGATGGCGAACAGGCCAAAACACTTTTATTCTCGTGTTAAGATCAAGCTTAACTCTTGCTTTCGAAGCCATAATGACTGTTGCCGAATTATGTCAGTAGAAGTGCTCAGTTAAAAACTGAATTCTAAGCTGACTGACAAGGGCCGAGACAAAGACTGCCATTTGTAGATTAACTACTCATTAAAGTGAGGATTGGGAGAAGCTTGGGGAACAGAAAGCAGGCAATTAGCTACCGAATCAACTGTTACAGCAGACAAGGTAGACATTCACAGGGTGCCAGAAAATTATCTAAACACTACATCCCAGAACTTGGAAATTTTCTGTTAAAATGTATATTTTGATTTCCGTTGTCCGCGTAACACAGTTTCCTTTTAATGAAGGGAATTTTACAAGTTTTCCTCCCAAACGTTCACGGGACAGTCAAAAAATAAAGGGTCGGTTGAAGGTAGGTTTTCGTTTAATAAAGCAACCATTTAAGATACGTTTTCGTTTAATAAAGTGTCCGGTTAGGAACATGCTTTCGATCAATAAAGGGTACGTTGAAGGCAGGATTTCGTTTATTAAATGGTCTGTTTAAGGCAGGTATTCGTTTAAGAAATTGTCCGTTTAAGGCACGTTTTCGTTCAATAAAGGGTCCGTTGAAAACAGGGTTTTCTTTAATAAAGGGTCCGTTTAAGGCACTTTTTTTGTTCAATAAAGGATCCGGTTAGGAACATGCTTTCGTTTAATAAAGGGTCCGTTGAAGCAGGATTTCGTTTATTAAATGGTCTGTTTAAGGCAGGTATTCGTTTAAGAAATTGTCCGTTTAAGGCACGTTTTGGTTTAATAATGGGTCCGGTTAGCAACAAGCTTTCGTTCAATAAAGGGTCCGTAGAAGGCCGGTTTTCGTTCATTAAAGGGTCGGTTTAAGACACTTTTCGTTTAATAAAGTGTCGGTTTAAGACACGTTTTCGTTTATTAAAGTGTCTGGTTAGGAACATGCTTTCGTTTAATAAAGGGTCCGTTGAAGGCAGGATTTCGTGTAATAAATGATCTGTTTAAGGCAGGTATTCGTTTGATAAATGGTCCGTTTAAGGCAAGTTTTCCTTTAATAAAGGATCCGGTTAGGAACATACTTTCGTTCAATAAAGGGTCCGTTCAAGGCAGGATTTTGATTAATAAATGGTCCGTTTAAGGCAGGTATTGGTTTAATAAATGGTCCGTTTAAGACACGTTTTCGTTTATTAAAGGGTCTGGTTAGGAACATGCTTTCGTTTAATAAAGGGTCCGTTGAAGGCAGGATTTCGTGTAAAATGATCTGTTTAAGGCAGGTATTCGTTTGATAAATGGTCCGTTTAAGGCACGTTTTCGTTTATTAAATGGTCCGGTTAGGAACATTCTTTCGTTCAATAAAGGGTCCATTGATTGCAGGTTTTTGTTTAATAAAGGGAGCGTCTAAGACACGTTTTTGTTTAATAAAGAGTCCGTTGAAGACACGTTTTCGTTTAATAAAGGGTCCGGTTAGAAACTCGCTTTCGTTTAATAAATGGTCCGTTGAAGCAGGAGTTCGTTTAATAAATGGTCCGTTTAAGGCAGGTATTCGTTTAAAAAATGGTCCGTTTAAGACAGGTATTCGTTTAATAAATGGTCCGTTTAAAGCAGGTATTCGTTTAATAAATGGTCCGTTTAAGACAGGTATTCGTTTAATAAATTGTCAGTTTAAGGCACGTTTTCGTTTAATAAAGGGTCCGTTGAAGGCAGGCTTTAGTGTAATATTAACCCGGAGGTACCTATAGCCATAAAGTTGAAATTTGATAACTATATGGCGAATTGCCATGTAACTGTACGGAGGTTAGTTAGTTAGTTACTTCGTTAGTTATTGCTACTTAAAAGGGGCGGAATAGCGATGTCATCTGCCCCTTGCACGGTCATTGTATCACCAAATGTGATATGAGTAGTCTAGTGTACCGTACGATTTCCAGTACCAGTGATTTATGCTGCCCTTCAAAAATCCTTCTTCGTCGGCATGGGATCAGGACGATGACTACTGATTTACCAA
Organism: Meconema thalassinum; assembly: GCA_946902985.2. Taxonomy (NCBI): domain Eukaryota; kingdom Metazoa; phylum Arthropoda; class Insecta; order Orthoptera; family Tettigoniidae; genus Meconema; species Meconema thalassinum. The sequence continues at coordinate 330,754,351 of OX336391.1, forward strand.
GAAAGCTTTACCATCTGAGTGCCAGGGGTTTTCCTCGCTCTTCAGTATCCAACTTCGTTGGCCCTTAACTGAAGATTGCGCGCTTATCAATCCCCATAAATAAATTTGCCACTGATTAATACGCGACGATTGAAATTATAAATGGTGAATCCACACTATAATGTAAATTTAAATATGATAATAATAATAGTAATAATAATAATAATAAAATCGTATGGCCTCGGGTGAACCGGGTGCGAGCTTGGTTATTTGACACTCAGAGGGTAGCTTGCATGTCGAATTCCGATGTTCCTTGAAGCACTATGAAAGTCAAGGAGGGTAGATATCTAAGCTCCTTGAACACTACAGTGCTTTCTAGTAGAGAAATGAGGAACTTTGTGCTGGTGGAAACCCCCGAGATTAATTTTGCCATTATGAACACGGCCTACTGAATTCAAATGGGCTCTTTGACATGCCAACATCGTATGACATGCGTGTCGTATTTTTGCCGCCTTTCAAAAATCACTTACCACGGCCAGGAGCGAACCTGCAAGCTTGGGGGTTAGTAGACCGACACGTTGACCACTCACCCACCGTGGGAAGAATTTACAGATACGAGCCTACATGTACTGTAACCAGAAAATAATATTCTGAGACATGAAACTTTATTGTTGTACTAGCAGTAGTGCCCGGCTTCGCCCGGTGGATTTATTTGTTTTATGGATGATAATGAATACTACTACAGAACTGGCACATGATACTTAAACTAACAGAAACCAATATTTTAAAAAGATATCTTTTTGTGGTGGTGGTGGTGGTGGTGGTTGTAGTGGGGGTGATAAGTAGTACAGTATAATGGACGTAAAATTCAGGTCAATTTCCCTTAATGATAATTATAAATAGGAAAACCACCATTTACTAACTACAGCACTGACACATGTAATTTACAAACACATTTAAAAAAAAAACAAGATGTACAGTAAAGAACATATAGCCTACTTTCTCCTAAATGCATGGGTATTCTTATAACTCTTTGTCCTTTTCAAGGAGTATGATTGAATGTTGGTTGTAGTGGATTGTTGAAATACAACGTGCTATAGGGATATTAAACATGAATATGAGGTGCCCTTTGCTAGTGCTACCTCTGTACCAAAATTCGTTCAATTCGGTTTCACCGTGTTTGAATTCATAGGGGGAATCGATTTGCACACATACTTGGCCACCATCTGCAAACTATTGGGCTGATGTTCTTGCAGTTTGGTCAGAATATATTTCCCACATAAAGATACGATGTTGCAAAATTTGGTAGAGACTAGATTATTAGGTTGGTCGTAGTCACATTTTAGCTTTTAACATTTGGGTGGCCGCGATTACGTTTCCGTCAAGATAGCGGTGATATAGAACATGACACTGAGGTGCCCTTTGCTAGTGCTACCTCTGTACCAAATTTCATTCATTCGGTTCCACCGTGTTCGAAATAATAGGGGGAATCAATTTTGACATAAAGATGGCCGCCATCCGCAAACTATCAGGCTAATGACCTATTAGATTGGTCAAAGGATGCTCCCTCCAAAAAGGTATGTTGTTGGAAAGTTTGGTAGAGATCGGATGGTTATGTTATTCGTAATTTGATTTAAGCTTTAAACATTCGTGTGGCCGCCATTACGTTTCTGTCAATATGGCGACGATGTTAATCATGACACTGAGATGCCCTTTGCTAGTGCTATCTCTGTACCAAATTTCGTTCCATTCGGTTTCACAGTGTTTGAATTAATAGGGGGAATCGATTCTGACACAAAGATGGACGCCATCCGCAAACTATTAGGCGAATGACCTATTAGATTGGTCAAAGGATGCTCCCTCCATAAAGGTATGTAGTTGCAAAATTTGGTAGAGATCGGATGATTAGGTTAATCGTAATTTGATTTAAGCTTTGAATATTCGTTTGGCCGCCATTACGTTTCAGTCAAGATGGCGGCGATATAAAACATGACACTGAGGTGCCTTTTGTTAGTGCTACCTCTGTACCATATTTCGTTCCATTCGGTTGCACCGTGTTCGAATTAATAGGGGGAATCGATTTTCACACAAAGATGGCCGCCATCCGCAAACTATTACGCTGATGACCTATTAGTTTGGTCAAAGGATGCTCCCCCCATCAAGGTATGTTGTTGCAACATTTGGTAGAGATCGGATGATTAAGTTAGTCGTAATTTGATTTAAGCTTTGAACATTTGTGTGGCCGCCATTACGTTTCCGTCAAGATGGCGGCGATACAAAACATGACACTGAGGTGCCTTTTGTTAGTACTACCTCTGTACCTAATTTCGTTCCATTCGGTTGAACCGTGTTCGAATTAATAGGGGGAATCGATTTTCACACAAATATGGCCGCCATACGCAAACTATTACGCTGATGACCTATTGGATTGGTCAAAGGATGCTCTCTCCATAAAGGTATGTAGTTGCAAAATTTGGTAGAGATCGGATGATTAGGTTAATCGTAATTCGATTTAAGCTTTGAACATTCGTATGGCCGCCATTACGTTTCAGTCAAGATGGTGGCGATATAAAACATGACACTTGAGGTGCCCTTTGCTAGTGCTACCTCTATACCAAATTTCGTTCCATTCGGTTCTACCGTGTTCGAATTAATAGGGGGAATCAATTTTGTCATAAAGATGGCCGCCATCCGCAAACTATTAGGCTAATAACCTATTAAATTGGTCAAAGGATGCTCACTCTATAAAGGTATGTTGTTGCAAAGTTTGGTAGAGATCGGATGGTTATGTTAGTCGTAATTTAACTTAAGCATTGAACATTTGTGTGGCCGCCATTACGTTTCTGTCAATATGGTGGCGATATAAAACATGACACTGCGATGCCCTTTGCTAGTGCTACCTCTGTACCAAATTTCGTTCCATTCGGTTTCACCGTGTTTGAATTAGTAGGGGGAATTGATTTTCACACAAAGATGGCCGCCATACGCAAACTATTACGCTGATGACCTATTAGTTTGGTCAAAGGATGCTCCCCCCATAAGGGTATGTTGTTGCAAAACATGGTAGAGATCGGATGATTAGGTTAGTCGTAATTTGATTTAAGCTTTGAACATTTGTGTGGCCGCCATTACGTTTCCGTCAAGATGGCGGCAATATAAAACATGACACTGAGGTGCCTTTTGTTAGTACTACCTCTCTACCAAATTTCGTTCCATTCGGTTGCACCGTGTTCGAATTAATAGGGGGAATCGATTTTCACACAAAGCTGACCGCCATCCGCAAACAATTACGCTGATGACCTATTGGTTTGGTCAAAGGATGCTCCCCCGATAAAGGTATGTTGTTGCAAAATTTGGTAGAGATCGGATGATTAGGTTAGTCGTAATTTGATTTAGGCTTTGAACATTTGTGTGGCCGCCATTACGTTTCCGTCTAGGTGGCGGCGATATAAAACATGGCACTGAGGTGTCCTTTGCTAGTGCTACCTTTGTACCAAATTTCGTTCAATTCGCATTCACCGTGTTCGAATTGATAGGGGGGGACAGACATTCAGAGTACACACACTCACACACACACAGACACACACACACACACAGACACAGACACACACACACATACACACACACACACACAGACTCACACACACACATACACACACACAGACAGACACACTTTTTTCGCCCTGTGTTGATCTCATAAGTCTACTTTCATTTTTTGCAAAAATCGAAAGTAGGCTAAAAATAGGAAGAGCAGTAAGTGAAACAAAAGACACTGCCTAGGGCCTATATCTCATTGGCTGTTAGAAATGTAGAGATCAGTAGTGTCGTTTTTTTGTCGCATAGCGCCGTAGGAAAATAATCAGAACTCTTTAGCAAACTTCGGCTGTCCCGAGCTACTGAGGTAGCAATAGTATCATTTATCGCCACAAAGTACTTAATGATAAGTTTCAGAATAAATGAAGGTAAATTTGAAAGCACCAACGCTTTTTGCAGCTGATAACCTCAATGTACTGCACCAACACCATTGCACTTATACTGAGGCATAATATTACCATGATGATAACTGTTTAAAGGTGCCTAAGAAATCCTTTTGTACTAATTACCCCCCGTGACTGCAATTTATAAACAACGCAAGATGCAACTATTTTCGCAATTCTGCACCAGAACACTGGTAGGGGTGACGTGATGCAGCCCGAACTGCCCGTCAACAACAGATTTATTAAAATACTCTTACAGTTACACTACTACGGACATGAATGGTTCTAGGGCCTTAATACGTGGTTTTCAAGTTCATTTTGTCTGTTATTCTAAATGTAGGGAATGGGGAGCGTTGTCCAAAATATCAAGTGAACAGTGTTACCAGCAGTGTTTCAAAGTGTATGTATAATTTGATGCAATTAAGAGAAACGGTGTAGATTTGTGATGAAGGGCCTAAATGCAGGGAATGGAGGGGTCTGTCCAAAATGTCATGCAGACAGTGTTACTCGCAGGGTTCCAAAGGGTAAGTATACAAATTGCCGTTCAGATCGGTGAAACGGTGTAGATGTGTGCCAAAGAGCCTAAAAGCGGGGAATGGAGTGGTCTGTCCGAAATTACATGTAAACAGTGTTACTCGCAGGGTTCCAAAGGGTAAGTATACAAATGTTGGTTCAGATCGGTGAAACGGTGTAGATTTGTGTAAAAGGGCCTAAATGCAGGGAATGGAGTGGTCTGTTCGAAATTTCATGCAGACTGTGTTACTCGCAGGGTACCAAAGGGTAAGTATACACATTTTGGTTCTGATCGGTGAAACGGTGTAGATTTGTGCCAAAGGGCCTAAATGCAAGGAATGGAGTGGTCTGTCCGAAATTTCATGTAAACAGTGTTACTCGCAGGGTTCCAAAGGGTAAGTATACACATTTTGGTTCAGATCGGGGAAACGGTGTGGATTTGAACCAAAGGGCCTAAATGTAGGGAATGGACTGGTCTGTCATAAATTTCACGTAGACAGTGTTACCATCAGGGTTCCAAAGGGTAAGTATACAAATTTTGGTTCAGATAGGTGAAACGGTATACGTATCACTAACCATAACGCCATCGCATGCGGATAGAGCTGTTCGGGAGCACTTGTTCTACCGACTTACTGAACAAAAATGATAATAATAATAATGATGATGATGATAATTGTTGTTTTAAGGGGCCTAACATCTAGGTTATCGGCCCGAACAAAAATGAATCTTGAAGGTTATCTGAGAGGTGTAGCCTAATGCTACATAGCCTAAACTATTCCTTTTGAATCAGGCTATCATATAAAAAAGAATTTTTCGAATCGGACTGGTAGTTCCAGAGATTGGCGCGTTTAAACACATAAACACACAAACACACAAACTCTTCAGCTTTATTATATTAGTATAGATTGGTATAATGTAACTATGTACATATAAATTCGTCATGTGACACATGTTTACCAGAGCTTGTGGAATTGTTGGAACGAAGCCATACGAGTACCGTCTGTCTTCGTCTTCTATTGGCAACGTTCTGTTTCTTCGAAGTAATTTGATTTGTAGTTGCTGGTCGTTCAATGATTAAAATGTGTTCATCTTGTTGCCGAGCCGTTCCAGGTTCGGCGATGAATCTTACTACTTTCAGCATTTTAATTTTATTGTCCCACTTTTTTTTAAAATTAACCAAACGCCTTTTACGTGTTGGCAGTATGGTTACACACACTAAACTGACAAGTCATGGACACCAAGTATTAGGCCACATCCTTTGTCATTTGTAGTTCACTAACCCTATCAATACGAGCGCTAGTATTGACCCATACATGGTCAAAATAAAATCGAAATATCAACTACCGCTTTGACTGACAAGTCATGAACACCAACTGTAAGACCACATCTTTTTGTAATAATTCTATCCCTACGGGCGCCATACTGTACATGGTCAAATCAAAATCATAATATCTATCTACTTCCGTTTTGAGAAATTCAAAAATCTGCTTGCCACAAATTGAAGATAAAGAATCAATAAAATAGTTTAAAGCAATTAAACTTCAATTTATTTTAAATCTGTAGAACAAGTTCCATTTAAAAACAAGTGAATCTTAGCATGTTTTTTGAAAATATCATTTAAACCGGAAGTACTTTTTATTTTGAAATATAATAGAGGTTTTCAATACACGCATTTTGACACTTTACCGGGTCTTTCTGGACGTTTATGCTAAACTAGACCCCTATAGTCTGAGTATTCTTAGCATCATTGAAAAATATATACAACATAAAAACATAAAAATTCGCTTACCAATACTCAGTTGATTTCTCGTAGTAGATAAAATTGAATCTGTACACTCGTTGCTGAATTCCACCATTCCCCACTGGTTGAACGCCATCAGAATTTTAATTCAAAGTTGAGGTTTCCTGTCAGTCAGATCTAAAGAATCTTCACGTTATTGAAATGATTTATCAGATTATTTGCTTCCAACTCGGAATGCTCTGAACATTGTATATGTGGCTTTTATTCAAAGCATTCGTATTTAACGAGTAATTATCCTCCCTTGTGTTCTGCTGTGGCAACTTTGTACTCTTATACTCACAGCTATTAATTAGCTAGAGCCATTAATGGAGCTACAAATAGCATATGAAATATTTCAGTGTTGTTTATAATTACTTTTATGTACAAAGTATTCAAAAGCGAGTCTTCACGCTAACGGAGATTAAATTGGATACATAATGTCTCGTGGTTACAAAATTAAATGAATAAAATAGACTCAAAATGAAATATCCACTGCAATAAGAAACCGTTTAACTTCTGAATTGTTTGACCAACATAGCTCAGTGTTTAATTGCAGGAGGACCGCCACTAGGTAATCCGAATCGTTCCGAATGATGGAGTTAATTTTACATTTTCAAAGACATTATTAACTCTCGCAATACAATGCTCTTTTTCAAACCACGGGCTACCAACAAGGGGGGGGGGGGGTATATTTTGTGGTGACCACCATAATAAATTCCTTTTGTTTTATTTGCATTATCCTTTAATCAACATTTCATGTATTTTGAACCTTAAATGATCCTTAAATGGCAAATATATAACTAAATTAACAACAGTTGCAAACAAAATCAAAAAAACATGAAAAGAGAAGTTCAGAAAGTAAATTATTCACTGATCACACTGTTCGCCGTCTTCAACACACGTGGAACATACGACTGTTCTTTACTGTGTTTTCCGCATGTGTACCTCTTGCAACCAGAACAAATTATGGTGGTTTTGTTAACTTTGTTGTACATTTGCCCTTACCACAGTGGTACACGAACTACCAACGGGGGGGGGGGGGGGGTTCTGTGACCAGCAAAAGAAAATGGTTAATATTCTATACAAGAATTAAAATTTAAAAAAGTAAATGTAATAATACTTCATTGAAAATGAAGTATAAAAACGTACACTAAAATTGCACTCTCACACTTTGAGTTGCACGGTCTTTGATTGATGTTGTCCTTTTCCTACAGAGTTCTATGTGGTAGCGATCACATGCTTGCCCACATAGTTGGCATACACACGTCACCGTAGGTTCACGGAAATATTTGCTAACACAAATAAGGTGGTGAAAACCATGGACAGCCAGACGTCTAAACACCTGCCTCAACTCAAAGTTGGCTGTTGTCCACGTCCGGTCTATCATGGCTCCGGTTCCATAAAATTCTTGAGGCATGTCTTCTCGTTTTTTATTCAATGATGTTAGTAGCTGTTCCGAGGTTCTGGTATTTGGTAGAGGTAAATAGTTTCTAAGGTCTGCTATAAGAATGATTCTCGTGCCAGGAGGTGTGGTTAGGTAACGGGATTCAAAATAGACAATAATACAGTATGCGCAGAAAAGGAATAACATGAATAAACCGTAAAGAATGGAACTGGTGGGCTAGGTTTTCAAATCTCTTTTATCATTGGTTACAGCAAACGTTTACTGGAATACCTACTAATGCTTTATATTCTAAAATATAGAGCTATACAGGGCCTTTCATATAAAACAAGATCGGTGAGCTGCGGCTTTGTTAAGCGCTGTAGCAGTGGCCTTGGCCGAGCTTGTGGCGTGCCACGGCCCACTGCTGCAGTATTCATAGCGCGCTCATAGTGGTACTGTACTCGGGCTTGCAATAAACGTGCAGGTGTTCAGTCGCCAGTCTGAACCTGAGATGTTAACTTATTTTAAGTACGAGTCGGCTCGGCGGGTACGTAATGCATTTGTACAGCAATTTCCTGATGAAGTGCCACATTCACTTGCACAGATTCACTTAATTGTAAATAAGTTTGACACTACTGACTCAGTGCTCAATAAAAGGCATAAATATTGAAAATCAGAAACATTACAGTGGCAGAACTCACTCACGTCAGCCAGAATGTGGTTACCAGATACAATGCCTGTATAACCCAGGAAGGACGACACTTCTAGCATCTTGTATACGGTAATATTTCATATAGGATTGTACACACGCTTAAAGCAGGGGGCCATGGCGCGCCACAAGCTTGGCCAAGGCCAGCGCAGCAGCGAATAACAAAACTGCCGCTTGTCGTTCTTACTTTATATGAAAGACCCTGTATAAGTAAAGGACCTAGTTAGAATGCATAGTACTGAGTCCGTGCATCAGTTAATAAATTCTGTAAAGTATTGATCGTTACGTCAGAACAGATGACAATCCTTAATCTGGCAAGCAAGATTATGGCGATAGAGAAAATTGCATTTCATGTCAGGAAGGAGATGTAGTAAGCAGTGGTTTCACAGGTGGACGAGAGTGTGAAATAACTGTGAAAATTATAAAAGACTAGATACTAGCCCTCACCCGTCCCCCGAAGGGTAGCCTTTGTGGGTTACATTGTCATGTAGACTATCAAACAAAACATTCCTCGATATCAATGCATCCGCAATTTCATGCTACCCTATGTTGTAGTTGTCACTTAGCAATGAATTTTAAGTGTTGATTATTATTAGGCTGAAACAAGATGTTCAGTAAAGAATATATAGCCTACTTTATCCTAAATGCATGGCTATGGTTATTGTCCTATTCAAGCAGTAGAATTGAATGTTGGTTGTAGTAGCTTGTTGAAATACAACGTGTTATACGGATATTAAACATGAATATGAGGTGCCCTTTGCTAGTGCTACCTCTGTACAAAATTTCATTCGATTCGGTTTCTCCGTGTTTGAATTGATATGGTGAAACGATTTGCACATTTACAAGGCCACTATCTGCAAACTATTGTGCTGATGACCTTGTACTTCAGTCAAAAGATGCTTCCCACAAAAAGGTATTTTGTTGCAAAATTTGGTAGAGATCAAATAATTAGGTTGGTCGTAATTTGAATTAAGCTTTTAACATTTGTATGGCCGTCATTCCCTTTCCATCACGATAGCGGCGATATAAAACATGACACTGAGATGCCCTTGCTAGTGCTACCTCTGTACAAAATTCCGTTCAATTCGGTTTCACCGTGTTTCAATAGATAGGATGAATCGATTTGCACACATACATGGCCACTATCCGCAAATTATTAAGCTGATGACCTTGTAAGTTGGTAAGAAGATTGATCGTACATAAAGGTACAATGTCGCAAAATTTGGTAGAGATCAGATGATTAGGTTGGTCGTAATTTGATTTAAGCTCTTAATATTTGGGTAGCCGCCATTACGTTTTCGTCAAGATGGCGGCGATATCGAACATGATCCCTTTGCTAACGCTACCTCTGTACCAAATTTCGTTCAATTCGGTTTCACCATGTTCGAATTGACAGGGGGGGGGGGCAGACATTCAGAATACACACACATACACAGACAGGCACACAATTTTTCGCCCTGTATTGATCTCATAAGTCTACTTTCATTTTTTGCAAAAATCGAAAGTAGGCTATAATGTGCGTACGAAAAGTATCTTCGTACTGAAATACTGTGTTAGATTGATATTTAAAAGTGAGGAGGAAATAATAGAATCTGTGAGAGCTCAGAAAATCATTAGGGAATAAGATCTACGATACGTTTAACCCAATGTTGTCAGAAAACGTGAAGCGGAAGTCTCCAGGAAGTGAAATTAGGACACCATAAGGTCTTGATGGAGAAATTTTTGTTACAAGTGACAAAAGCACTGAAATGAATAAAGCAGAAGTGCAAGGCCATTTGATAATATCTGCAGAGTGAACAAGTAGTTCCGTGAAGAACTATACAGCCTATTTTCATATATCCTGCTCATGTTAATTGCCTCTATCAACATACAAAATTTCAGTATAATTGCTGTAACAGATTCGTAGATATTGAGAACCGTCTAAATATTTCAGATGGTCGCCAGGTTGGATTTTTATTTTTGTACTATTACATTAAGATTATTTTGTACGTGTGGTATTCAAACTTCAATCGCATGATTAGAACACAAGAAGTAAAAACGAGATTTTAAAATTACGCACAGCAGCCATCTTGTGATTATGCAAACCTTTGAAATAAATTAGATGCCAGTGGATCAACATTTGTATAAGCATTTAACGTGCAACGTTTCACGGCACTCGGATAGTTAATTCGCGAGAAACGTCCATTTAAATATTTGTACTTCGCGTCGCCGCCATGTTGGATTTGTGCTCACCAGGTTACTGAAAGTCCCATAGGTGAACATATGTTCATAGTCTCTATGAACATAAAAAGTTCAGTTTGGTTGCTGTAAAAGATTCATAGATATTGAGAACCGTCTAAATATTTCGGAAGCTCGCCATTTAGGATTGTTATATGTATAGGCCATAGAGTTATGTACCATTCAAGGACAATTATTGCCTAGGTTCATTATTCAAACTTTCACTTCGATCGCATGATTACGACACAAGAAATAAAAAATTAATTTTAAAATTTCGCACAGCCGCCATTTTGAGGTTATATAAACAATTTAACTAAATTAGACTTCAATGCATTACAATTTGTATAAACAATTCCTGTACCAAGTTTCATTACGTTTGGATAGTTAAATCGCGAAAAAAGTCTATTTAAAAGTCTCAACTTCGCTTGGCAGCCATGTAGGTTTTGTAGTCACCATGATTTTGAAAGTCTGATAGGTGAACTTCTAGTCGTGCCCTTTATCACAGTACACAATTTCAGGGCGATATCGGTAATAGTTTCGGAGATATTGAATGCTAGTGAAATATTTCGCACAGCCACCATGTTGGATTGGTGGGACGTAACAAAATTTGAAGGGCACAGTCAAGGTCACCGGGAATAGCGCTATGAACTTACCGAGTTTCATTGAAATCGCTCCAGCCGTTTAGATTTAATTAGGGACACACACACACACACCTCACACACACACACACGCACACACACACGGACAAAAGGTGATCTCATAAGCCTATTTTTTCAAAATTGAAAATAGGCTAAAAATCAATGTAACAATTTATTCCAATATTACATGGTCAATCCACTACGAGACGACGTGATGCAGGAGTAAACATCATGTTGGGGGTACAGATGAGCTGGTCGACATCCCGATTGTAGTTTATGTCCCAGAAAGTGTTCGAGGACGAAGGTCGAACCAGGAACACTCAGAATTATAAGATGCCTGTTGAGCAGGTATAGGAATTTTATGGTACCCTATGTTTAAGTAGCATTGAGCAGTGAACTTATAGCGTTGATTATTATTAGACCAAACGTATGAATTGTACAGTACGAAAGGTAGGCACGTAGAAATTTGTATCATTTTACTGTGCATAAAAGATTCAGGACTGAGCTAGTTCGCTCAGAATGTTGTAGCGTGCTGAGGGCAGTGCAAGTTCAGAAAGCACCGGATGTTGAGACATGAATTTGGGAGCATTGCAACATCGTGGTCACGTAGCCCTGTGTACTGGGGTGTGTTTAGAATTTGTCTGATAACCCTTGTCACTGTGAATTCTGTACCACTGTGTGTATTTGTAATTGAGGTAGGATGTGGGTACGAAGCGGCCGTGGACTTAAGTTACGTATCACGCCGGTATTTGCCTGGAATAGAAGTGGGAAGCCACATACAATCACTTTTAGGATGGCTGAAATAGGAATCGAGGCTGCCTCTTGCTTCACGAGGCTGAATGCACTTCGTTCCAGCCCTCAGACCAGAATTAAATTTCTTGGCAGAGCCATGAATTAAACCGTGCCACCGTGGTGACAGCCAAGGTTGGCATTATAATTGATGGACTGAAATAAAACATAAAACGACTGCTATATATTTACAATGGAAATGATAGACGACTATGACATTTAAGTAGGAGCGGCAATATTGTTAAGCCGTGAAAGTTAAGAAAAGTCAGTTATTGACAGTCAAAGAAACTGGTTATCAATTGAATGGAAATAAAACTTACATGTATATGAGATATTTCACTATTTAGGGAGAAGAGGAAGTCATGTTTCAATTTAATATTATGAATCTAACTGGTATTTAAAGATTGTTACCATTATTGAAAAGTATGCACATGTTATTTAGGGTTACATATGTTAACATGTTATCCGACGTGTGATGTCGTGATTATTATGATTGGATAATATAGAGTGGGATACCATTTATTATAAACATTGAAATTAAATTAGGATTAAATAATATTACTGTGTGGTCACTTTCGAGACAGTATAATGTTTGTATTTGTTCTTCGCGACAGCCCTGTTTGACTGTACGCCTTTTTTCTTCCCGAAAACTACCAAACAAATTAATATGATGAACACTTTATTGTATTATTAATGTATTAATTTATATATAGTTAGCTTAGTTTTCTAAAGTTCTCACCTTGAGTGTTCCAGTCGCTCGCTCTCTCAAGCTTCCATACTCCCGGCATACAAGTCATCTACTGGCTTGATCTGCTGCCTGTTGAGTGTCAGTGTCGAGTGACGTCACCGTGTCCTTCGTCTAGCCAATAGCAGGACTCGTGAGTCTAGCGGTCCTTTCCGTCTAGATGCTTCCATGACCATCGTATATAAGACGCTACTTGCTGGCGTTCATCAGCATTCATATCAGATCGTCATTCTGATCACCGCATCACTTCTGATCAACGCTGCCACACCTCATGGCAGTATTGTCAGTCGCTGCTTCACCTCGCTGCTACGTCACGAGGCCTCCACTCTGACACATCGCTTCAGATGGCAGGAATTGCCAGCCGCAGCACACTGCAAGTTTCACCTTGGATGGTGTATCTCAACTTAAACTACGAGGCAGCAGCACTCTTCCTGGCTGCAACCAATGACAACTTATACTCAGTCATCGCCTGGACGCTACAAGTGTCAAACCTTCACCAGAAGGGAAAAGAGGAGTTGAATATTCATATTTACGGAATATGCATCTTGAGGCCATGAGCGCCTCCCCCAGAAGAAACTGTGGAGGACTTTTAAAACAGTATTAGGCTAGCTGGAACTTTTATGGAGCTGGCTCAACCAATATGGAAGATAAGCTCAAACTTTATGAAGAATTGAATTTTTACTCTTATCATACATTTCGTATTTTTATGGTTCTTTTATTATTATTATGCATATTATATTTCAATTCCAATTTATCTCAAATCAAGGCAAGCCTTAACATAGTTTTTTCATTAATCAGGGTTCTGTCACCAGACCCTCTCAATTTCTTAAAATTTACCACTAATCAATTTCTGCTTAAATCATTTGTGTGCATTTATTGTGCATTTTAATGTTATTATTTAAAGAAAATTGTTGTCTAAATAAATATTATTTATACCTTGTTATCTAAAGTTTTGTTTTCTGGTGACGTACTTAAATGCCCATTGCACCGCACCGCTTCGGTCTATTCGCTGTTTTACAGTAGCTATTTTGACTAGGCTCACGCCTGACGCGTTCTCCCTTTATGGGAAAGATTAGGGCAGATCTTTTATCCATAAGCTTTGTTGCCTCAAACCCGGGAATCAACCCATGTCAAATATTGCATACCAGAAATCAAAGGGTTATTATAATGGTCAAACTAATTACAATGTATTAATACATGTGTATTTTTCGGCTCAAACCTGAGGCGAGCAGCGACAGGAAGGATTTTGGGGAAGTGCTAGTTCTGCCCCCGCTGGTGTTCACTTCAGCTGACGCACGCAATACAAGTCAAATACAGGTGGTGAGTTTGCTTCAGCTTTCAACATGCCTCTTGATACTACAATTATCAACACTCGCGCTTCGTATAAGGGTAAATTAACCCACTTTAGAACGTTTCTCTCAGAGCTAACAGAACAAGAACGTAACTTAGATATTATATCTCAAAGACTCAAAAATTATGAGCAGGCTTTCGAAAAATACGATGAAATTCAATGCAGCATCGAAATTCAAAGCCCCGAACAACAAGCTGATCGTAATGAAACTGAACGATTATATTATCAAGGCTTTTCCGAAGCAAAAGCTTTACTCAGAACTAAAACTTGAAGCTAAGAAAGAAGATTCAACTCCTTTTTTCTCTTCGTCCGCACAAACCGAACTATTCTACCTAAAATTGAATTACCCACATTTCATGGTGATGAAAGTTCCTGGGAGCCATTTTTTGAATTGTTTACTTCATTAATCCATGACAATGAAAGCCTTCCGCTGATACAAAAGTTCCACTACTTGCGCTCAGCCTTTCAAGGCCAGCCACTTAAGCTCATCCAGGCATTAGCCCTGACAAGTGACAATTAAGAAGTTGCTGTAGAATTACTTAAAGATCGCTATGGAAATTCAAGGCTTAGGACACAAAGACATATACAGGCTTTTTTTTAGTTGCGTATGGGCCGGCTGTGGACCACGTGGTTCTTATCTCTGGCAGCTTTCCTCCTAGCCCAGTATTCTTTCATTCTGGCACTGTGAATATCCTTCCGCTCCTGAGTCCATTTCACACCTACTCCTGGACGCACTGCTTTTGCTGTTAGTGACTGGAGAGAGTCTGATGTTCTGAATAAAGTCCTGTATTTATTCCTGTCATAGATGTTACTGGGGTCAATATCCAATTGTTCAAGGTCTTTTCTGACTAGTTTCGACCACTTGGCGTTAGTTGCTTTCCCTCTAGAGACAGTGTTGAAAATTCTGGAGGTGAGCCTCTGTTTATCCATTCTCACAATATGACCATAGAAGATCAGCCTCCTCTTCCTCATAGCTGTTGTAATGCTCTCCACTTGTTCATAGAGTTCATTGTTGTGCCTGATTCTATACTTGCCTTCCTCTTTAATAGGGCCCATGATTTTTCGTAGATTCTTCCGGTCCTTCAGCTCCAATTTCCGGAGTTGTCCTTTTCTGACCATATTTAGGCATTCTGAGGCATATAGTACTGATGGTCTCACTACAGCACTGTAGTGTCTGAGTTTGAAATTCATTGAGAGGGATTTGGATTTGTACATATTCTTGCATAGGTGGTAGGCTCTCTCCAGTTTGATGCATCTGTCGTTCATGGCCAGGTCTTCATTGATGTTTGGGGTTATCCATTCTCCTAGGTATTTGAAGGAGTTAGTCCTTTGTACTCCCCCAGTGGGATTGACTCGGGCGCATCTCTGATGTTGCTGATAAACTGTGTTTTGTTGATGGCGATCTTTAAGCCTACTTTAGCTGCTATACAGTGTGGTCCACCCGCCCCTTATTATTTAGTTTTATGAAACCCAACTAACATCTCAATTCTCCCGATGGTCGATATTGCTCTGCGCTCTGACTGTGTGACAGCAATGTAATTGGGTCATGGGTCTAGCAAAGAAAAACCGACCTTAAACTTTTCCACGCCAAATACTATGGCCCATTCTACTAACATACGACTTACTGCTCCTTGAAATAACACACATACACGAAATACGATCGAATTAATAGCTTACGCCACGCGATCTGTAATAGTAAAAGGTTAAATAAACACCATAAACCATGATTGAAGACTTTGAGATGGACTTAAACGTTTGAGGTGGGACGGCTACAGTAACTATAGCATGTTTAGCGTGCATTATCTACTATGTGTTGGTGGCTGAGAGGTTTAACGCCTGACCGTACACGGTGGGCGCGATCGGGTAGAACGCTGCTGCGGATCCAGTGGTAGGAATACTTTTTTGAACGAAAGCCCACATTCCATTTTAGTTGGGATGTAACTACATTGCCACATTTATTGCCTTACGACTCATTTTTGTGAAGAGTACGTTGAATTTTGATGATTTATAAAGAAAATACGATCGAATTGGTACGATATGCTACGTGACCTGTAATGGCAGAAAATTTAAAAAAATGGCATGAATATTAACATAACATATCATATCGAAGTGTTGCTCCGGAGGTCCGGGTTCGATTCCCAGCTCTGCCACGAAATGTAATACTAGTCTGAGGGCTGAAATTGGGTACACCTAGTCTCGTGAAGCAAATATGAGAAGAAGTGGGTTTGATTCCCACCTCAGCCACCCTGGAAATGGTTTTCCGTGGTTTCCCACTTCTACTCCGGCCAAATTCCGGGACGGATTCTATCTTAAGGCCACGGCCGCCTCCTTCCCAATCCTTAATTGCAATTACACACATCATTACAAGCCCGCAATAACTCAGGTTATCAGACAAATTCTACACACACACCCAAGTAAACGGGGCAATGTGACCGCGATGTTCTAGCCCCTCAAATGAAACAAAACAACAACATATCGAAGGATATTCTGATCGCCAGTGCTTGCATCGAAGTATACGCATTCCTTAGAAATTCCCATGGTATTATTAGCATACTTTCGATTTTTGCAAAAAATGAAAGTAGACTTATGAGATCTACACAGGGCCAAAAATTGTGTGTCTGTCTGTGTGTGTGTGACTGTGTCTCTCTGTGTGTGTGAGTGTGTGTACTCTGAATGTCTGCCCCCTCTATCAATTCGAACACGGTGAAACCGAATTGAACGAAATTTGGTACAGAGTTAGCACTAGCGTAAAACACCTCAGTGTCATGTTTTATATCGCCACCATCTCGACGGAATCGTAATGGTGGCCACCCAAATGTTCAAAGCTTAAATCAAATTACGACTAACTTAATCATGCGATCTCTACCAAATTTTGCAACAACATATACTTGTATGGCGAGCGTCGTTTGACTGAACGACAAGGTCATCAGCCCATTAGTTTGCAGATGACGGCGATGTATGTGTGCAAATCGATTCCCCCTATTAATTCAAACACGGTGAAACTGAATTGAACGAAATTTGGTACAGAGGTAGCACTAGCAATGGGCACTCCAGTGTTATGTTTTATATCGCCGCCATCTTGACGAAAAAGTAATGGCGGCCATCCTAATATTAAAAGCTTGAATCAAATTACGACCAACCTAATAATCTGATCTCTACCAAATTTTTCAACAGCATGCCCTTATGTATAGAGAATCTTTTGACCACACTAAAAGGTCATCAGGCCAATAATGTGCGGATAGCGGCCATGTATGTGTGAAAATCGATTCCCCCTATCTTTTCAAACACGGTGAAACCGAATGGAACGAAGTTTGGTACAGAGGTAGCACTAGCAAAGGCCACCTCAGTGTCATGTTTTATATCGCCGCCATCTTGATGGAAACGGAATGGCGGCCACCCAAATGTTAAAAGCTTAAATCAAATTACGACCAACCTAATCATTTGATCTCTACCAAATTTTTCAACAACATACCTTTTTGTGGGAAGCATCTTTTGACTGAACTACAAGGTCATCAGTCCAATAGTTTGCAGATAGCGGCCATGTATGTGTGCAAATTGATTCCCCACTTCAATTCAAACACGGTGAAACCGAATTGAATGAATTTTTTTACAGAGGTAGCACAAGCAAAGGGCACATCATATTCATGTATAATATCCGCATAGCACGTTGTATTTCAAGAAGCTACTACAACCAACATTCAATTATACTCCTTGGAAAGGACAAAGAGTTATAACAATACCCATGCATTTAGGAGAAAGTAGGCAATACGTTGTTTACCGAACATCTTATTTTGTTATTAAATTTTAACAAAAAGTCATAGCATATCTTTAGGCCCGTATCACACGACTCTTGCTGGCAAGGAAGCTGCTGTGATCGCTGGTACAAAATCCTGTATGATTCTGTTCTCTTCGTCAGTACACCTGCTCGTAAGACCGAAGTGTATCACACGCTAGCATTTTGGACGCTATGTTGCATGAAATAAAACCGAAGGGCTGTCGTTTGAGGGCATTATTTGCAGTTCTGTCGCCTTATTAACGTAAAGCGATCGCGAAACTTGCTTTAAATAAATTAGAAAACATGCCAGGTACTGAATGAATGCATTCCAATCAATATTTGAGATCTAACTGTAATAATTGATTATTTTACCATACGCGTTAATACGAAGCGCAATATAAACCTCCAGAGTGTGTTGGAAATGTGTGCAAGTGTTATTGCGTCCGCTCGCTCTTCCGAAGATCCCGGTTCAAGACTATCCAACGCCAGATTTTTAAAATTCTTTTTAACTATTTTATTATACCCTCCATACCTCGTACAGCAAGATTTCAACTTGGTTTTGTTCACATTATCTACGAAGACGATAGGGAAAGTTATTTTCTTGTCTCATTTAAATGGCTATTTTCCCTAAATACTGTTCAAAACCATGGATGGATACTATTCGTTATAATTATTACTTTTTTAGTCGATTTTACCCTCCAGGTTAGGTTTTCCCACGGACTCAGCGAGGGATCCCATCATTACCGCCTCTACGGGCAGTGTCCTAGAGCTTGAAACATCTCGGCTGGGGGATACAACTGGGGAGGTGGGATCAGCACCTCGCCCAGGCGGCCTGCAAAGCGAATAGGGTCCTCTTGAGGGATGGGAAGGGGGCGCAGATCGGGAGGGATAGGCTAGGAGGAGGGAAGGAGGCGGCCGTGGCCGTACGGTAGGTAACATCCCGACATTTGCCCGAAGGCGAAGTGGGAAACCACGGAAAGCCACTTTGAGGATGGCTGAGGTGGGAATCGAACCACCTCTACTCATTTGGACCACCCGAGGCTGAGTAGACCCCGTCCCAGTCCTCATACCACATTTCAAATTTCGTAGCAGAGCCGGGAATCGAACCCAGGAAGTCCGGGATGGCAGCTAATCATGCTTACCCCTATGCAACGGAGGCGACTCTATTCGTGATAATTAGAATTTTAATAGTTCAATAATTATAATAATATGACACGTTCTGTAATTACTGCCTTGCTGCGAGGCTCAGCGGTAAAGTTCTCGCTTGCTGTGCCCAAGATTGCAGGTTCGTATCCTGGCGCAGTCAGCTGGCATTCGAGGGTGCGCAAATGCGAGTGAGCCGTGTCAGTAGATTTACTGGCACGTTGAAGATCCCCTTCGGAGCAAAATTCCGGCACCCCGGCGTATCTAAAAGCCAGAGCAGTTAAAAGGGACGTAAAACCAATAATGTTATAATTATCTGTATTTACTGCATGTTCGAGGAGATGACCTCGTAGTTCCGCCCCTTAAAACCTTACTAACTAACTATTATTGTAATTGTATAGCAAGCGCTTTTCGCACAGACGCCGTTGAAAGAAATTATAGTTTCGGTCTGATGTATTTATTCGTGAGCCCACCCACATAACAAATCTATTTGTTATGTGGGTCGTCTGAGTGAGTCGGAGGTTTCCTTTAAACAAAGGTGGTCAAAATTTCGAACACTTGCTACGTTGAATATACAGGATACTTTGCTTTCGTTCTACAGACCATTATGTCGTCGTTCAATCTGGCTGCGTACCATCGGATAAGTACGGTGCTTCTGAGGACCAAATAAAAAATCACTCGTTGGAACAGATAGATATGCGTCCATAATACATATAAACGACATTAAGCAAAAAAAAAAAAAAAAATTTACTGGTTCAAGGTTCGAACCTACTACAATGCGACTTCGTTGACGATACTCTAGCAATTCTTGAATTAGTCACCATAGCTACCGCGAACCACGGCGTATGGCTGGCACTTATTGAATCTATTCGTAGACACTTCCTGTCCAAACGTAAGAAGGTGTTATTCGGAGCTCTGATCGTTTCAATCATGCATTATATTTGAGGTCATTGAAAGAACACTGCCACTATTGATTTCTACTATATTCGCGAGGATGTACTCAACGGTAAAGTTGTACAATGGACGTAAAGGAGCAGGTACTAATGTGTTTAGGATGACTGTGATATACGCGTTAGTTGGGTTGCCTTCCTCCAAAAAAATAAGGGGCTGGTGGACCACTCTGTATAGTTCAGAGAGGATAGTTGATGGTTAGCTTCCTCCACACTGGACGCTAGGAGTGCAAGGTCGTCTGCAAAGGCTAAACAGGGGACTGTTAACTTGTCTTTATTTAATCTTCCTAATATTCAATCTGATAACGTCATAACCCTTCGTAATTTAATTGATACAGCAGAGCTTCACATTCGTGCTTTGGCGAATTTAAGTCAGCCTGTGCAATTTTGGGATTTATTCATAATTCATCTGGTTACCAGTAAATTTGAATCTGCTACCCTAAAAGCCTGGGAGATGGAGCTATCTCAGCATTCGCAATGCACTTACGAAGCCCTTGTTAAGTTTGTAAAGGCCAGGTGCCAAGTTTTGTCCGCTATACCTGTCAAAAAAGTGCTATTGTTTCTGCTAAAATTCCTTCAAACCAAAAGGTCATTAGTCATGATCAAAGAGTTTTGAGGTCTCATGCTTTTGCCGCACATACTCGATCACCTGGTCAGATGCAAGATTGTGTTTTATGCCAACGGACCCATAACTTATATCAATGTTCCGATTTCAAAGCCCTGTCGGTGGACGAGAGACGCAAAATAATATCCCAACGAAACCATTGTTTTAATTGTTTCTCGAGATCACATTCTTTGAATAACTGTCGTTCCGAACGCCTGTGCTTTCATTGCAAGGGCAAGCATCATACCCTATTACATAGACATGAGAAACCACGATCATCAGCCCCTAGCTTTTCTTCTCAAAAACCTAATTCTGAAATTCCTTCTACTAGTGCTCAGTCCTTTACTCAAAGCTCCACTTCCCTTAGTAAGGTTCAAGTGTTGCTATCAACTGTGCAAGTCTTATTGAAAAATGCTCATGGTAAATGGATCACCGCTCGTGGGTTACTTGACAATGCTGCCACTAATAACTTCATCAGTGAGCATTTAATTCATAAATTAGGTCTGCAAAAGCATCCCACATCAATTGAAGTCACTGTAATTAATAGTTCCAAGTCCAAATCTTTAAGTTTCGTCAAGGTCGACTTAAAGGACTCTCATAAATTTGGCAATCGTTTTCAACTGGATTGCTTAGCGATTGATTCCATAGGCAATGAAACTCCAAGTTCCTTTTTTCCTGTTCATGAATGGCATATTCCTCATTTTATAAAATTTGCTGATCGACGTTTCAACGAAAGACTGCCCGTTGACATTCTTCTCAGTTCTAGCATTTTCTGGCAGTGTTTGCATTCTGAGAAGGTCAAAGTTGCCCCTAGCGTCTTTTTTTTTCAAAAAACCGGCTTTGGATGGATTATAACTGGACAAATACATCGCAGTCCTGTTCAGTCTGTCTCATCTTGTTATCATGTTCACGCCGATTTGGGCCATGACTTGACAAAATTTTGCGATATAGAAAATGTCCAAGCCGCAACATCTTCTTCCTCGAACAACGAGATTTGCGAAAAGATTTTTCGTGAAAGTACAGTTCGTACCCCTCAAGGTAGATTTATCGTAACTCTTCCTAGAATTTCTGAACCCCCTGTCATTCTTGATCCTTACCCCAGAGCGCTTACGGCTTTATTTGCTGTAGAAGGTCGTTCAAGCAAGACAAGGCTATGAAAACTCAGTACACTTCTTTTATGGAGGAATATGAGTCTGTTAATCATATGGAGGTAATTTCCAAAATTGAAGATGAAAATAATCCGTCTAAAAATATAGTTTACATAAACCATCACGCTGTCTGGAAAAACCCTTCCACGCGGGAACAGATGGTTCTTCTCCTGACATCAATGGCATTTCGCTCAATGACACTTTGCATTCAGGACCCGCAATTCAGAATGATCTCACTTCTGTATTATTGAATTTTCGTCTTCACCCCATTGCACTCTTAGCCTACATCAAACAGATGTATCGACAAATCTTGGTAAACCCCCAGCAGCAGGATTTGCAAAAGATTTTGTGGCGCGACGAACATTCAAAACCCATAAAAATATTTCGCCTAAGACCAGTAACTTATGATTTAAAACCCTCTTCTTTCCTCGCAATTCGCTCTCTGCATATGCTGGCTGAACTAGATGGTCATCAGTACCATCCTTTAGCCTCTAAAATACTTGAAAATTCTTTTTACGTGGATGACTTCCTCTATTCCTTTTCGAATTTAACTGATGCTTGTATTATGTCTGAAGGTCTTAAATCTTTATTGCTTGGAGGTGGTTTTACGCTCCATAAGTGGAGCTCAAATTCAACTGAGGTTTTGTTAAAGATTTCATCGGACTCGCCCACCACTAAGTTAATTGAGCTGCCTTTTGAGGAAGCTACCGTGAAAGCCCTAGGTATTTTCTGGTCTCCTTCTTTTGATAATTTTTTCTATAAGGTTCAGTTGTCAAATTTGAATCCTCAAACTAAAAGGGAAGTCTTATCAGAGATAGCCAAGATCTTTGATCCACTTCAGTACCTAGCCCCTGTTGTAATTACTGCAAAAATCTTTATGCAACGACTTTGGTTATTGAAATCAGGATGGGATGAATTAGTACCTACTCCCTTTCTGAATGGATGGTTGGAATATCGAAGCAGCTTATCTGATCTTTCTAAAATTTGTATTCCCCGCCTTTTAATTTCAGATCCCATATGTCAATCTTTGAATTGCACATTTTCGCGGTCAGTTCCGAGAAAGCCTATGGCTGTTGTGCCTATATAGTAGGACGTTCCCCCACCTCTTCTAGCGGATTCTCGAATTTGATTTGTGCTAAGTCCAAAGTAGCTCCGCTTAAGTCAATTTCCATTCCTAGATTGGAATTATGTGCCGCTCTTATGGCCGCCGAATTATCTATCAAACTAAACAAAAATCTGAATGTTCAATTTTCCCGCACATATTTTTGGTGTGACTCCACGGTTGTTTTGGCTAGGCTTTCGAAACCCTCCTCTCATTGGAATACCTTTGTTTCGAAATTCAGGAAATCTCCCACTCAGAGCAGTGGTGTCATGTTTCTGGTAAATGAAATCCCGCGGATACTATATCACGTGGCTGTTCACCTGCAAAATTGTCTTCTTTTAATTTATACTGGCATGGGCCACAACGGCTTTTGCAAAATTCCGCATTCTGGCCTCGTCCTTCATGTAATATGTTGACAGAAGTACAAGAAACGCGCATTGTTTTCGCTTCCTCTTATGTTGCTTCAATTTCAATTAGTCTTTTTCAGCGCTATTCCTCATTCTCTAAATTAATACGAGTGATGGCATACCTCTTTCGATGGAAATATTTTGTAATCAATCAACCTCTCAAACCTCAAGGTTTTCTCACTGCAGTAGAACTGGAATTCACAACGCGAAGAATTCTACTGTTAACCCAACAAGAAGAGTTTTCTTCCGAAAGGCTAATGCTTTTGAATGGTCAGGAATTACCGAAGTCTAGTCGACTTTCAGCTCTAACTCCCTTCCGTGATCAGGATGGTTTGATAAGAGTAGGAGGTAGATTGTTATTTTCAAACTATTCTGATGAAAAAAGGCATCCTATAGTTCTTTCATCAAAACATCATGTGACCGCTCTCATAATGCGGAGGTTTCATTACCAGCCTTAACATGCAGGAACTCGTACTTTGTTGTGTTTGATTGGAGAACACTACTGGCTTATTAATGGAGCTCATGAAGTGTCACCTGTTGTCCGCAAGTGTATACCTTGTTTCAAGGCTAAACCGCGTCTTATCAGTCAGATTATGGGTCAGCTTCCTTCCTTTCGATCTGAGCCTAACAAGCCTTTTGCACTTACCGGTGTTGATTATTCTGGTCCTTATACCTATCAAGTGAATTCTCCTACTTCTAAGCGCAAGGTGTTGGGAAAGCTATACATAGCTTTATTCGTTTGCATGGTTACAGGAGCCATTCATCTGGAGTTCGTAACCAATGCATCCACATCATATTTTTTGGCCGCCTTCTCAAGGTTTACCGCTAGACGAGGTGTACCTTCTGAAGTATTTTCAGATAATGCGAAAACATTTATTAGTGCTTCTGATCTTCTAAGAAAGGCATTAACCTCTCCTTCCTCTAAGGAACAACTCTCGAATTTTTCCTACAAGAAGGGTTTCAAGTGGCATTTCACCCCTCCTTATGCCCCTAACCATGGTGGTCACTGGGAATCGTGCGTGAAGCTTTCTAAGAGGCAATTACGGAAAACTCGTGGTCCTTCTGTACTTTCATATGAAGAATTTAATTCCCTCATAATTCAAATTGAAGGAATTGTTAATTCTAGACCGCTTACTCCCTTATCCAATGATCCTAAGGATCTTATTTCTTTAACGCCCAGTCATTTTTTAATTGGTTGCGCTTTAGCTTCCACTCCTCCCTTGTTGACTCGGCGCTTTAACATCAATCTGCCTATTTATTGGAGAAAGATGGAATCGTTCCGTAATGCTTTTTGGCGCTGTTGGAAGCTGGAGTATCTTAGTTTACTTCAGCGGAGGGAGAAGTGGCGCCTTTCTCATCCTAATGTACGTGAGGGTGACATGGTGCTCCTTCGGGACCCCACTCTCCCCCTCGTATGGAATCTCGGCAGAGTGACCCTTTACCACTCTGGTCGTGATAATCATGTTCGAGTGGTAGATATTCTTACCAGTAAAGGTCATTATACTAGACCTATTTCTATGATAGCCCCTCTACCACTCGACTCCTAGTGTTTATGCTTCTCTGTTGTTGTTGTTTGTTTTTTGTTTGTTTGTTTGTTTTGGTGGTTTTCGGAGCATGGTCACTTTCATGACAGTATGATGTTTGTATTTGTTCTTCGCGACAGCCCTGTTTGACTGTTCGCCTTTTTTCTTCCCGAAAACTTCCAAACAAATTAATATGATGAACACTTTATTCTATTATTAATGTATTAATTTATATATAGTTAGCTTAGTTTTCTAAAGTTCTCACCTAGAGTGTTCCAGTCACTCGCTCTCTCAAGCTTCCATACTCCCGGCGTACAGGGCATCTACTGGCTTGATCTTCTGCCTGTTGAGTGTCAGTGTCGAGTGACGTCACCGTGACCTTCGTCTAGCCAATAGCAGGACTCGTGGGTCTAGCGGTCATTTCCGTCTAGATGCTTCCTTGACCATCGTATATAAGACGCTACTTGCTGGCGTTCATCAGCATTCAGATCAGATCGTCATTCTGATCACCGCATCACTTCTGATCAACGCTGCCACACCTCATGGCAGTATTGTCAGTCGCTGCTTCACCTCGCTGATACGTCACTAGGCCTCCACTCTGACACATAGCTTTAGATGGCAGGAATTGCCAGCCGCAGCACACTTCAATTTTCACCTTAGATAGTGTATCTCAACTAAAACTTCGAGGCAGCAGCAGTCATCCTGGCTGCAACCAATGACGACTTATACTCAGTCACCGCCTGGACGCTACAAGTGTCAAACCTTCACCAGAAGGGAAAAGAAGATTTGAATATTCATATTTACGGAATATGCATCTTGAGGCCATGTGCGCCTCCCCCAGAAGAAATTGTGGAGTACTTTTAAAACAGTATTAGGCTAGCTGGAACTTTTATGGAGCTGGCTCAACCAATTTGAAACATAAGTTCAAACTTTATGAAGAATTGAATTTTTTCTCTTATCATACATTTCATCTTTTTTATGATTCTTTTATTATTATGCATATTATATTTCAATTCCAATTTCTCTCAAATCAAGGCAAGCCTTAACATTGTTTCTTCATTAATCAGGGTTCTGTCACCAGACCCTCTCAATTTCTTAAGATTTACCACTAATCAATTTCTGCTTAAATCATTTGTGTGCATTTATTGTGCCTTTTAATGTTATTATTTAAAGAAAATTGTTGTCTAAATAAATATTATTTATATCTTGTTATCTAAACTTTGGTTTTCTGGTGACGTACTTTTATGCCCATTGCACCGCACCGCTTCAGTCTATTCGCTGTTTTACAGTAGCTATTTTGACCAGGCTCACTCCTGACGCGTTCTCCCTTTATGGGAAAGATTAGGGCAGATCTTTTATCCACTGTGCATCTAGTAGAGGAAATGATGTCATGGAAATGTTAGCCAATGACCCAATGACAATGAAGTTATGTGAATACCATCGCTCTGCATAACAGCTAATATTGATAAGAGAATGTTAAGAAATGCCTGCAGACTTATTTTTAATAGGATAGATGATAGGATTTAATATTTAGCCTACTTTTCACATTTTGCAAAAATGAGGAAAATGTAGACTTATGAGATTGATCCGAGCAAATGTGTGTCTGTCTGTCTGTCTGTCTGTCAATCCCTCAGTCTGTCTGTCCTTCTGTCTGTCTGGCTGTGTGTGTGTCCTCCCCATTATCAACTCCTAACCGGCTGAAGCAATCAAAACAAAATTTGGTAGGAGTAAAGATTTACACCTGAATATCTCAATGCCGTATTTGAAAATGATATCAGTCCTACCAACTGCAGAAAAATCGCAATTGAAATTTGAGCTCCATGTTGGATATCTTGCAAGGTGTGAATGGGAGCTATTTCAAAATGGGCACACGTATAGATAATAATATTTCAGTATAATTTCCAGGAGGCCATTCATGGCAGTGTTGCAAAATGAGTATAAGACTGCTGATAGGTCCAATTTTTAAATACTTATAACTTCTACACTATCAATTGGAATTCAACCAAATTTCGTATGTGCTATGTGTACATAAACAGATATGACTGAGCGTATTCGTAAGAACCACCAGGGCTGCCAACTGTTCATAAATGCTCTCAATTTATTTTATCCAAATACCAATATATCTGAAAATAAGGAAGCCGACAGCTTTAAACTATGCACACGTATAGTACATGATATTCTATATTAATTTGGAGTAACTTATATATGTCAGTGCTACCTACATGATGATAAACCTGCTGAGAGGTCCAACTTTAAATACTTGTATCTTCTATACTATCATTTGGATTTCAACCAAAAATCGTATGTGCTATGTGTACCATAACAGATATGACTATGCATATTCTTAAGAGCAACTAGCGCTGCCAACTGTTAATAAATGCTGTCTCTATTTTTGTCACCCTAATATCAATATATCAGAAAGTATGCAAGCCAATAGCTCTGAACTTTTCAAGCGTATAGTACCTGGCATTCTAGATTAATTTGGAGTAACTAATATACGTCAGTGCTGCCAACACGATTCTAAGCCTGCTGATAGGTCTAATTTTAAAATGTATGTTATTTTTATATTAACTCATGGATTTCATTCAAAATTGGCACAACAATAGATCATATTATTTCAGATTATTTCTGACCAATACATGCGTGACATTGTTGCCAACATGATTTTACGCGCGCTGTTAGATCCAATGTTTAACTGCATGTAACGTCCATGCTGTCCATTGGACTTCAACCAAATTTCGTATTCTGTACCTTAAGAGATGGAACTAAGAATATATTCAGTCACCAAGGCTGCAACTGTAATGCTCTATTGTGCTACATTATGCCAGGTATACAGTATTTCGAACTAATTAGAAATTTCGATATTACCAATTTAATTTCGTCATTATTCTAGATAGATCCATATAGATTAATCATTTGCATGAATCTTAAATTTTAAGAAAAGTAGGCTCTTTAGTTCTTTGCGGAACTTCTTGTTAAACAATAAAAATACATTTATCTGAGGGAATAACATAGAACAGTTTACGCCACGGTTTTTGGCGAATGCGCAGAGCTACAGAAGACAGGTGGTGAACTTCACGCACGTGCAATTGATAGATGAGTTGCTTTCAGCGCACCTGAATACTCACGTATTAATTGCATATTTGTGAGGCTCGCAGACTGTCCTCTGTACGACTATGAAACTGGGACTGATCGGCCAAAATCCATCACATGAACATTCTTTGTATTAACAATGTCAAAAATAAAACATGATATTAGGATATTTATAAGGGGAATAACTAAATATCCTACATCTGACATAAATAATGGTGAATTTTGACATAAATTTAATAATGTAATGTGAGTAGAAATAATTATGTTTCTTTAAATAGTATAATAGCTGTCAGTTAGCCTGCTTAGTAGCGAGACTAAATAATTTTAATCGACGAAAATTTTTTATAAGCCGTGACAGTAGTTATTAATGGAATACAGACAAGCGACTAGTAAGAGTTCAGCGTTGACATGGTTTACATTTGTAAATATTTTATTGTTATTTTGTTTTCGATGTGGTGGTCTACTGTACAATAGTTAGACTAAATTGCGGGCGGATCTTGTAATTGGGGATTAGAGTGGGATTTAGCTGGACTGGAATAGTAATTTTTCTTTTTTGTCGTGTAGCCTCCGGAGAGGCCGAGTGCAGGTCTTTCTAGTCGACGCCCGTGGGCAACCTGCGCGTCGGGATGAGAGATGGAATGGATGAAGATGAATGAAACTGGGCAAGGATGGAGAAGGAAGCGGCCGTGGCCTGTCAGAAGGTACTGTCCCAGCATTTGCCTGGTGTTGAAAATGGGAAACCACGGAAAACCATTTCAAGGACAGCCGACGGTGGGGCTCGAACCCACGCGTCTACCGAGTCAGCAGAGAGCTTGGCCCCTTGACCTAACGCAGCGCTTTAGCGCGCGTAGCCACTACAGTCGGTAATTGTAAATTTAAATGTTGGAAATGGTAGACTACCATCATAACAATCATAGCTTTTTTATATTGGTGAATATTTTGTCGGATCCTATTGAGCGTTGTATAACGTAAATGGATTGATATCATTTACCGAGAATAGAAGCAATGTCATTCCAGGGATGTTTTATTATTGATTTTTTTTGGAGGTGTAACATCATTTCACTCGGTTGCTGGATATTTTGATCGGAGTGATTTTGAAAAATGGGACGGAAGTGGATCGGAACGATCGAGTTGGCACCAGCTGGCACACTTCCGTTCGATCGAACGGAAGTGTAAGACGCACTGCCAACTCGATCGATCGATCCAGCTGGCAGTGGTAAGAGAAACAATGAGCGCGCGGTGTCGGAAATTGATACAATGACGTACTCTCGGCCATATGGAAGGTATATGACATACTGAACGGTAAACGCTCATGCGAACTCCGGTGTCAAGTGATTTAAACAAAGCACATGGTACATGTTCAAAGTCTTCGTAATATCAAACATTGTAAGTTGTCGGCATTGCCGGTATTATGTTTCTGAACAATGGCTATTCAAATATTAACCCACATAACGGTAATGCAGTCATCAATATAATATAATCGTTGTGGTTATACGAGAATTGAGCAAGCCTTCATAAACTATTGCTGAATACATTCTCTTTACTCACAAGAGGGCCTATTTATAAGGCATTTTAAACTCAATTTCACGCAGGAACATTATCGAAACAAGCAAAATATAAATGAAACTTAATTCCGTAATGCAGTATTATTGGAACGTGGAGAGAAGTCACCATCTTGTGCACAATATTTGCGTAGTCGAAATAGCCGTGGTGTTAGCGCCTATGACTGTGAATCTAGAGATCTGCGGTTCGAATCCCGGACGGGGGAGATATTTTTCCTACCAGATTATCATTTTAAACGATATTTATCATATCAATATGACTCATTTTAACATAATCCATATGAAATTACGTGTTGGTCTGTGAATCGAGAAGTCCTGTTTATAAGGAATTTAAGGTTATGAGCGGTGTCGCGTCTATTAATTCAGTTGATCCATATCGTATTCTTTACTTAGGCTAGTGCTGGTGGAAGCTACAAATCATCTAATAAAATGAGTTCCGTATCATCAACTACAATATCTGTAAAACACTCCCTTTTACAATAGATTAATATTTGTGCCAATAATAGTATAAAATACCGGTGTATCAACAATTTCACGTGAGGTTTCTTCTATGTCAGATGTTACACATCATATGCGACTACTGCAAGGCTCGCTTTTTTATTTTTATTTTTATTTTTATTTTTAGCGTATGGCTTTATTGCCGGGAGTTTCCGAGGACATGTTCGGCTCGCCAGTTTGTAGCTGATTCTAGGCGGACCCATGGGGTGAGTTACAAGTACCGTCATGAGTGGAGTGTTGTCTGGGGAGGAAAATTTGAATGTAAGGACGAGGAGTTGGAAGGCAGTGGCTGTGGCCTATAGTTAGGGACCAACCCTGGCATTTGCCTGGAAGGAAGATGGGAATCCACTGAAACCTATCTTCAAGGTTGCCGGCGGGGGGATTCGAACCTCCTCGCCTCCCGGATGTGATCGACTGCCAGCAGCCACGCCGTAACGACCACGGCTATCTCACCCGGTCTTATCGATATTATATGTGTGGTTTAGGGATTTATTTTCGTGTCATATTCCTGGTGCAATTTTATAGCGGATTTTGTTTGTTAGGACGTCGTGAGAGGACGGTTTGACCACAGAATAGTTTGTCATTTATTTACGAGAAGGTTTGTCTTTAGTTAGCTTTGCTTAGCAAGTAGATCCTCAATACAGAATAGGCTAGGGGTCATTGGTGAATAAATCAAAATACGGACTTTAACTTAACCCTAGATTATTCTTTAGTAGATTTGATTTTTAGTCTACTTTCGATTTTTGCAGAAAAATGAAAGTAGACTTATGAGATCTACACAGGGCCACAAATTGTGTGTCTGTCTGTGTGTCTGTGTATCTGTGTGTGTGTGTAGAATCTTTTGACCAAATTACAAGGTCATCAGCCCAATACTTTGCGGATGGCGGCCATGTGTGTGTGCAAATCGATTCCCCCTATCTATTCAAACACGGTGAAACCGAATTAATCAAAATTCGGTACCGAGATAGCGTTATCAAAGGGCACCTCAGTGTCATGTTTTATATTGCCGCCATCTTGACGGAAACGTAACGGCGGCCACCCAAATGTTAAAAGATTAAATCAAATTATGACTAACCTAATAATCTGATCTCCACCAAATTTTTCAACAACATACTTTTACGTTGGAAGCATATTTTAACCAAACTACAAGATCATCAGCCCAATTGTTTGCAGACTGCGGTCATGTATATGTGCAAATCGATTCCCCCTATCAATTCAAACACGGTGGAACCAAATTGAACAAAATTTGCTACAAAGGTAGCACTAGCAAGGAGCACTGCAGTGTCATGTTTCATATTGCCTCCATCTTGACGAAAACATAATGGCGGCCACTCAAATGTCAAAACCTTAAATCAAATTACCACAATCCTAATCATCCGATCTCTACCAAATTTTGCAATAATATATATTCGTATAGCGAGCGTCTTTTGACTAAACTATAAGGTCATCAGCAGAATAGTTTGCAGATGGTGGCCATGTATGTGCGATTCCCCCTATCAATTCAAACACGATGAAACCGATTTGAACGAAATTTGATACAGAGGTAGCACTAGCAAAGAGCACCTCAGTGTCATGTTTTATATCGCCACCATCTTGATGGAAACGTAATGGAGGCCACCCAAATGTAAAAAGCTTAAATCGAATTACGACCAACCTAATCATCTGATCTCTAGCAAATTTTTCACAACATACCTTTATGTGAGGAGCGTTCTTTGACCTATAGTTTTCATTTGGCAGCCAGGTATCAATTCAAACATGGTAAAACCGAATTCAACGACATTTGGTACAGAGGTAGCACTGACAATGGGCACCTCAGTGTCATGTTTTATATCGCCACTATCTTGACGGAAACGGAATTGCGGCCACCCAAATGTTAAAAGCTGAAATCAAATTACGACCAACCTAATAATTCGATCTCTACCAAATTTTGCAACAACATACCTTTATGTGAGAAGCGTTCTTTGACCAAGCTACAAAGTCATCAATCAGTCCAATAGGATGCAAATGTGGCCATGTATGTGTGCAAATCGATTCCCCATATCAATTCAAACACGATGAAACCGAATTGAATGAAATGTTTTACAGCGAGCGTCTTTTGACTAAACTACAATGTCATCAGCACAATAGTTTGCAGATGGCGGCCATGTTAGTGTGCAACACAATTCCCTCTATCAATTCAAACCCGGTGAAACCGAATTAAACGAAATTTGGTACAAAGGTAGCACTAGCAAATGGCACATCATATTTATGTTAATATCCGTATAGCACGTTGTATTTCAACATGCTACTACAACCAATATTCAATTTTACTCCTTGAAAAGGACAAAGAGTTATAACAATGCCCATGCATTTTGGAGAAAGTAGGCTATATGTTCTTTACTGAACATCTTGTTTTATTTTCCGTTTAAGATGTGTATTTTGAGCTATTTTCATAACTCCACCATACTCATACCCGATATTACCTGAGATTACAGTCTCGTCTTGGATTTAATTGAAATGAATGTATAGTCCAGTACATTCTTTGTTTGTTTTTTTACTACGAGAACTCATGTTGGTTGATCTCTGGTTGATCCCATGTTATTTTGGCGTAAACGGGCATAGTATGTAAATCGGCGCATTCTAACTTTCATAACACGTTCTGCGGAACCCCTGAGATATTGTCACGGACCCTACATTAAGAATCCCTACTTTAGAGTAATGATCCGCAACATTTTCCTACTCGCAGCACATTACCCATAACTCGTCACATCCTACCTTAATGTCGATCACCTCATAAACATATATAGCACTATCAATAGAAATACATGATGCAGTCAACTTCTGATGACTTTAACACATATCAATCTATTTGCCAACTCTACGCGCGCCAATGTGCCATTAACTCGTTAGTTAGTATGACACACCTCCCAAAAATGCAAGCCAGTACATAAGGCCATGTTACTGCAAGATGTAAATAGCACGAGCAATACAACTGTACTGCGGGAGAACGAATCCTTACTTCTAGTTAAACTGCCTATCTGGTGGTTTATTTGTAAAACCTATGTAGGAATACTGGATTTAACGGAGACCATAACTAAAACCCGCCAGTTATTTTAGATTTATTCCTCGTCTGTTGTGGGGTTTCGTCTATGTGTTCCAAGTCAGGCTCATCAGCCGACGATTACAGACCTCTTAGATCTCCCAAAAAAGAAGTCCAAGGATCACTATCCCAGTAGAGTCTCGTTTGGGTTTACCATGATGAACGTTTCTGGCCATCCTGAAATAGATAACTCCAATAACGTACAGAATATTGAAAAAGAGAAGCGCTGCATCGAGTTTCGCGATGTCATATTTAGAGAAATATTTTCCTACCGGGCACATTTGAAAATCTCCAGTCTTTTGGTATATACAGGGCGGTGGAGTATAACCAAGCAACAGGGAACATAGAATCCCCAGATCCAGAAGCGTAGACGACGTGAAGTTTTTGTTTCATTTGAGGGGCTACGATATCGTGGTAGGGGCGTGTAATTTGGACGCGTGTAAAATTTGTATGATAAACTGTATTACTGTGGGTATTCAGGTAAGGATTGGGAAGGAGGTGGCCGTGGTCTTAAGTTAGGAACCATCTCGACATTCACCTGGAGTAGAAGTGGAAAACCACGGCAAACTACTTCCAGGATGGCCGAATAGGGAATCAAACCCACCTCTTCTCAGTTTTGCGTCACGAGGCGGAGTGTACCCCGTTCCAGCCCTCACACCAGAATTAAATATCTTTGCAGAGCCGGTAATCGAACCCGGGCCTTCAAGGCGACCGCTAAGAAAGCTAGCCACTACACCAGAGGACGGTATTGAGGGACGTGTTAAACTTATTATAAAAAAAAGTAGTTCCGTGGAGAACTATACAGCCTATTTTCATATATCATACTCATGTTAATTGCCTCCATCAACATACAAAATTTCAGTTTGAAGGTTGTGATAGATTCGTAGATATTGAGAACCGTCTAAATATTTCAGATGGTTCGCAGGTTGGATTTTTATTTATGTACTATTTCATGAAGATTATTGTGTACAAAGAACAAAGAAGTAAAAACGAGATTTTAAAATTTCGCTTAGCTGCCATCTTGTGGTTATGAAAACAATTGAAGTAAATTAGATGGCAGTGGATTAATATTTGTATGAGCATCTAACGTGCAAAGTTTTACTGCACTTGGATGGTTAAATCGCGAGAAACGTCCATTTAAATATGTATACTTCGCGTCGCCGCCATGTTGGATTTGTGCACACCAAGTTACTGAAAGTCCTATATGGGAACTTATGTTCATAACCTCTATGAACATAAAAATTCAGTTTAATTGCTGTAAAAGATTCGTAGATATTGAGAACCATCTAAATATGTCGGTTGCTCGCCATTTTGGATTGTTATATGTATAGGCCATAGAGTTATGTACCATTAAAGGAAAATTATTGCGTAGGTTCATTATTCAAACTTTCACTTCGATCGCATAATTACGACACACCAAATAAAAACTTAGTTTTAAAATTTTGCACAGCCGCCATATTGAGGTTATGTAAACAATTGAACTAAATTAGATGACAGTGCATTACAATATGTATAATCATTTACTGTACCACATTTCATTGCGCTCAGAGAGTTAAATCACGAGAAAAGTCTATTAAAATATTTCAAATTCGCTTGGCCGCCATGTTCGTTTTTTACTTTACAGGTGTTTGAAAGTTACATAGATAAACTTGTACCAGTGCCCTTTATTACCGTACAATATTTCAGGTGATATCTGTAATAGTTTCGGAGATATAGAATGCTGGTGAAATATTTCGCACAGCCGCCATTTTGAGTTTACGTAAACAATTGAACTAAATTAGATGCCATGCATTACAATGTCTATAAACATTTGCTGTACCAAGTTTCATTACGTTTGGATCGTCAAATCGCGAGGAAAGTCTGTTTTAAAGTCTCAAATTCGCATGGCCGCAATGTTGGTTTTTTAGTTACCAGGTTTTTGAAAGTCTCATAGGTGAACTTCTAGTAGTACCCTTTATCACCGTACACAGTTTCAGGGTGATATCGGTAATAGATTCGGAGATACTGAATGCTGGTGAAATATTTCGCACAGCCGCCATGTTGGATTGGTGGGGGACAATAAAATTTGAAGGGCACTGTCGTGGTCGGCCAGAATGGGGCTATGATATTACTGAGATTCATTGAAATCGCTCCAGCCGTTTAGAAGTTATTAGGGGGGGCACACACACACACACACACACACACAAACGGACAAAAGGTAATCTCATAAGCCTATTTATTCATAAAATGAAAATAGGCTAAAAAATCATGTAGTTTAGCAAAAAAAAAACATTAACACTTGATTTAAACATGTCTAGCACTGTATTGTGCAACGTATAAAATACAGAAATTATGTTCGGGGTGGATCCACGTACGGTACGACGTGTTGTTCTTCCAAAACTCCATGTTACTGCAAACATTTTCAGGGAGGCCGTACTCTGTAATCAGTCTGGCAACAACGCTACAATGCCATGTATGTGATAATGAGGACAGGAACGCACATGTGGTTGGGCACGGCTACACATCAGTTGCGTGTTATCTTGTGCAATATGCACTACCCCAAGCAAAGTGAAGCAAACTCCCACTGATGAGGACTTGGCGAACCTAGGCGAAAACTCGCAACAAACATGGCAGAAAACTGAAAGACTCAATGGATTTTAAATAAACATTTGGACTTGAAAGCTAATGTCATTTTGGTACAAGCCATTCAACCTTCTCCTTTATGCGGACTTGGGACTGTCACTAGGAAATCTGAGTCATTCGTAATGACGGAGTTCATTTGTTGCAAAATGTGACACACTTCTTCTCCTGTTTTCTCCTAAACCACGTGTATGTATCACGTCTTTCAGTGCTGTCTGATCTGGGGAAAAGTGTGTATCCAGCTCCCGGGGGGAGCCCTTTGTTCTCGCAACAATGCCGCACACCACTATGCTACAAGTTTAGGACGTAATGCAAGATGCGCTAACCCAGTGGTAGTCCGGGCAGGGTGTACAAAGTGCCCACTGATGAGCCTGACCTGGTAAATCCCAACAAAATCATGACAAAAACCTAATAGATACTGCAGTTTCTGTTGGAGATATGTTGATGTTTACACATTAGTCTGTTAAGTCCCGTTATCTAGTTCGCGGGTTTACAAACAGTAGCAGGATTTCAAACGAGGTTGCCAAATATGTCACACTTATCTTGTTTTCTCCGATACCACGTTCATTGTGTCTTTCATTGCTATCTGGCCTGGGTAATCATGTGTTCCAGGCTCCCTAGTATTACCCCCAACCATCCTGTATATTAACAGACGGTGAATAGCAAGCGTAGTGAATAAATTAGGTAATGAGACTGGTA